>OY482673.1:72906377-74198877 GCA_960531455.1 Urophora cardui | reverse complement strand
GTCAAATATTTGGACGAAAAATTGCCAAAATCGGTTGACGGCCACGCCCACTTTTATATATGGGAAACATAAAGTGACCTAATAAAACATTTTAAGCGATATCTCTGTCAAATATAAAGATATATCATTGAAATTTTATAGCAGGAGTCAAACTGCGGACATAAAGCGAAAACCACAAAAATTTTGGCAAATGGGCGTGGCATCGCCTCTTTTTATAAACAGGAATATACGAGATTTCTGAGCCCATAAATCGACAAATGATTTATATATAATGACTACACTTGGTGTGTACACTTTTATTACATGTGGTAAAACATGTTGAAAATTTTAGCGAAATCGGTTGACGACCACGCCCACTTTTATATATGGGTATTATAAAGTGACCTAATAAAAACATGTTAAGCGATATCTTTGTCAAATGTAAAGATAATTCATTTAAATTTTGTGGTATGATTTCTACAATAGACCGGAAACAACAAATAGAAAAATTTTGGAAAATGGGCGTGGCACCGCCTCTTTTTACGCAAAGGGATATACGAGATTTCTTAGCCTATAACTCGACAAATAATTGAGATATTATGACGAAACTTGGTTTATACACTTTTATAACATGTGATAATAGCCACGCAAAAATTTATTGAAATCGGTTTATGACCACGCCTACTTTTTAAGAAAGATATTTCTGGAACACTCTTTGGGAATTTGTAACGTGACATCTTTATAACTAGAAGTCATAAAGGAATGAAATTTTGCACAAAGAATAATATTCATATGCTTAGTTGGATGACTGATAAAAATTTAGAAAATGGGCGTGGCTACGCCCACTTTATGCAGCACTCGCTTTATATTAAGTGCACCGTGTTTCCATCAAACGCAAACAAACAATGAAAGCATACACACTGAGAGCAAAAAAATATATGGAGGGGTCAAAGAAATTGTTTACCTATTTTGAACACTACTTTCTTTGTTTTGAGTAAATTTTCCTTAAAACATGTTAAAAGGTTTATAAAATATTGTTGTTACATGCGTTACCATGGTTTCATATACTTGTTTTGAAAAAATTCATACATTAAAATAATGAAAAATTCTTTAAGCGCCATTCCATTCCCAACTTTCCTTGTTTTGAAGACTTGATTTCTTTAATTTTGAGAAATTAAATTCCCATACAAATCCCCATGGCAACGAATTTGTTTGAATGTTTTCTTATGTTTTTTCCACATTTTTGAGAAAATTTACACAAAACAAAGAAAATTTTGTATTGGGACGCGTGTTCAAAATAAGGAAAATTATGTCTTTGATCGAGAGAAATTTTTTTTTTTTAGTGCAGCTGAGTATCTAATGTTCGATTCCACTCGAACTTAGGCTTCCTTACTTGTTAACCATTTTTTTGTGCCTTTTCGTGTCTTTTTCGCTATTTTATACCGGGGACAGACATCTAGTATTTTTTCGTAACAATTTCATAATACAATATACATATCTGTCACCAAATATTATAATATTCTTCAAAATACTACACAAGTATCTTCGTATTTTTGTAGTAAAAAATCCAACTCTCCGTAGGTTGTAATTTTGTGATATTCTCATTGTGAATTTGCATTTCCCACTGAACATACCTAAATGTGACAAATGTCAGTCAAAACACCAAAAACGTTTAGGTATTCGAAAAATCAAAAAAAATTAAAAATTAAAAAAAGCAAACAAAATATTTACAAATTCTAAAAAAGTATTAAAATGGACAAAAATAAACGTACATATGTACATTAGATGAGTTTTTTTTTAGATATTCTCTCCGGCACCGGAATATGAAAATAGGATGTTTTAGAGTGAGTAAACTGAAAAAAAAATTTCACTTTTCCAAAAACTGGATGGAGCTACACCGAAAACCGCGCAAATTCCCAGAATTTCAAGGTATGTTTAGATTTATGTCTGAAAAAAGTTAGGATTTTGCACAAGAAAAAAATTGATACCCACCCATACGAAGATTTAACCGCTAAATCGAATGGCATATTCAGTTTTTTGGTACACTACCCAGGGAAGGTAATAACGCGGCCTAAAGTGACCATTTTCTTTTTTTTCTCATGAATCTTCAACTTCTTGCCCTATACTCTTCCCGAAAGCGAACGTTATTTTTTAACTAAATCACACGGTAGGCTGCGTTATTTAATGCGCTTTCCAGAAATGTATAGCTATTAGAAATCGAATAATATTTGGATGAGTTCATCAAGTTTAAGTGAAGTAAAGTCGGGTATAAAAGGGTAACATACCTTAAAATTTCTCAATTTTTTTTTTAAATTTTGCTCTTGAAGACGGTTTTTTGGGTTACTAGTGATTGTTTTATTTTGTTGGATAACTCCACAAATGTAAAAAAAAATTTGGAAGATCGAGACCGTGGATAGCGGAAAAAACCGTGGCCCCGGATGGCGCCAAAATATTATTGGGCAATATTGGTATCAAATTAAAGGTCTTAACTAGGGCTTGCATATGGAACTTATTACATGCCAATTTCTTAGCCAATTTCTGATATACTGGCGAATAAGTGGTCCAGAATGACTACAGAATATTTTAAAGGATATCGGCGATATTTGAGTCTAATTTTTGACTTATATGTGTCGAAACGGTGGACACAGCAAAATGGATTGACTTTACATTAAAGTCCTAGGTAAAATCTTTATTTTGATACCCATATTGCCCACAAATGTTTTGGCACCATCCGGCTCAACTTTTTGTCCGTTATCCGCGGTCTCGGCCTTTCTATTTTTTTTGCATTTGTGGAGTTATCCATCCACATAAAACTATCACTTAAAACCCAAAAACCGCCTTCAAGAGCAAAATTGTTAAAAAATTTTAGAAATTTTAAGATATGTTACCCTTTTATACCCGACTTTACTTCATTTAAACTTGATGAACTCATCCAAATTTTATTCGATTTTTAATAGCTATACATTTCTGGAAAGCGCATTAAATAACGCAGCCTACCGTGTGATCTAGTTAAAAAATAACGTTCGCTTTCGGGAAGAGTATAGGGCAAGAAGTTGAAGATTCATGAGAAAAAAAAGAAAATGGTCACTTTAGGCCGCGTTATTACCTTCCCTGGGTAGTGTACCAAAAAACTGAATATGCCATTCGATTTAGCGGTTAATTCTTCGTATGGGTGGGTATCAATTTTTTTTCTTGTGCAAAATCCTAACTTTTTTCAGTCATAAATCTAAACATACCTTGAAATTCTGGGAATTTTCGCGGTTTTCGGTGTAGCTCCATCCAGTTTTTGGAAAAGTGAAATTTTTTTTTCAGTTTACTTACTCTAAAACATCCTATTTTCATATTCCGGTGCCGGAGGGAGGATCTGAGAAGGTTTAAAGAATCCCATACAAAAAAAAAACTCATCTAATGTACATAAAAGTGATGAAACCCATTTAATACACTCAGCAAAAAACGCACGTAAATCTGACCATTTACACCTTGATTTGACTATTTTTACCAATGGTTTTGCGCCTAGGATGAAAATAGTGATTCTGACTACGTTGCACTTCATACCATCATAATTAAATATTAAGTAGTTAAAATGAAAATTAACCATACTCGACTTGAAGTGTTGTCATAGTAAAAACAACTATGAAAAATAGTTGTCCTAAATATGTTGAAAAATGCAGCATATTCAAATTGAATATTTTTATAGTCAAGTTAAAGTTACAACATAGTTGTTTTAAAAAATGTTCATATTGAAGCTGACTATGACATATTCTTAAGTTTACTATGATTCATATTTAAGTTCAATGGGCCGTAGTCATAGTCGTTCACTAAAATCGGTTTTAGTTAAAATCGGTATTAAATTTAGAATGATGTTTAAAAGAGTGGTGTGTCATAGACCAGTTAGAACAACGTTTTTGCTAAAATGAAACGGAACAGGGTTACCCATATAAAATAATAAGAATCGCTCTGTAATTTTGAGAAATTTCGAGTGTTTTAAAAGTTCACCCTGTGTCAACTTTTAAATTGAAAAGTTCACCCTGTGTCAACTTGTAAATTGAAAAGAAAAAAGTAAGCGCATCTATCTATTCGACTTTTGATGTTTGCATATTTTAATTTAATCGTATATTTAAAATACGCTAAAAAACAACTAAAAGTGAGTTAAATTTTGAGATAAAACTACACACTTCATATAAATCAAAATGAACTTGTAATTTTAGGGAACAACAAGGTCTCGTGCACCGAACTGGAGCGCAGTAGAAAAAGCTTGTCTGCGAGAAAGCATTGAGTGCCACCTGCATATTTATTAAAATGTCTTCTTTATACGTTTTATTTATTTATTTTTTATTGTATTCACGTACTCTCTTTCTATTTTTATAGTTTTCATGACGAATTCCCAGCTTAGAACAATATTTTAAGATTTTAAAATGACATTCACCTCATTTTAAAGTTAGAACGCTGTTTTAGTGATAAAACCGATTTTAAGTCGACTATGACAGAGATAAAATGACGTTTATGCTAGCATCATTCTAAGTGTGTTAAAACACTGTTTTAAATCGACTATGACTACGGCCCAATATGTTTTTATTCAACTCTAAGAGACAGTATATTTGTTTTAAATATATTTCATATTGAATTTAACTATGTGTCCAAACTTTGTGTGTACATATGCACATACATATGTATACATATTAGAGCTGCAAAACTATCGATGGCACTATCGATAGTATCGATAGTTTTTTTTTCGTGTCACTATCGATAGTTTTTTTCCACTATCGATGGTTATCCCATTGTAAAAATCAGAAGTTTTATTTTTTTTTAAATTAGTCCGTTTAATTGTTAACGTAATATCAAAGATATCTGATAAAAACATAATTTTTAGCGATTTCTTTCCTGTGGAACAAAAAGGATATTTTATGGACTAAAAACTCGGTTATATGACTCATCCGTGTATAGGGCGTCATTTTTACAACTTTTTTTTTGCAAAACACTATAGACTTCTTGCGCGGCCTTAAACTTCTCATATTCAATAGTACTGCCTTTAAAATAAGAAACAATTTGCTCGCACAGCTAAATTCAATGAAGGTGCAAAACACGGTATATGTCTTTTTGCAGTAACTCGCAGTAACTGGCATCTCAACTTCTTGAGCGGCCTTAAACTTCTCGTAAGCAATTGTACCACCCTTAAAATAAGAAACAATTCTCTTGCATTTCATCAAAATCGCCTTTATATAATCTTGCGCCAAGGCATCTTGCACAACTAAATTCAATGAATGTGCAAAACACGGTAACTCGCATGCTTTGATCACAAATGGAACATGGTGCAGCAGCTTTTGTGTCTACAGTACAGCTACTCGCAATTTGAAATCTTCTTCTGATATAAAATGGCAAGCAATAGTTAAGTAATTTTCATTATTCCTTTTTTTGCTTGGTTTTCCGACGGGGTAGCAATATGATGTATTGTGGAACGATTTTTTCACAAGGGATGACGAAAAATCGTTCCACAATACATAAGTACCTATATCTTTAGCTTAAGAGCCGTTTCTCAACCTCTGATTAACGCTAACCCTATGAGAGGATGAAGTCACAAACAAATTTTATCTTTTGTCTATACACGGATGAGTCATCTAACCCAGTTTTTCGTCCATAAAATATCCTTTTTGTTTCACATGAAAGAAATCGCTAAAAATAATGTTTTTATCAGATATCCTTGATATTACGTTAACAATTAAACGGACTAATTTTTAAAAAATAAAACTTTTCTGATATTTACAAGTTTTTATAAAAAACTTAATTTACAAATCAAAACTTTTTCAAAAATCGCAAAAAATTAAAAATTTGTACATTGACCAGACCACACCATTTAGCGAGGTGTGGTTCAATTACTACAAGTTGTATATTGTTAGAAGCGTAACTCCAGCGAAAATAATTTTTGAATAAAGTGATAACAAACAAGTAAGGAAGCCTAAGTTCGAGTGGAATCAAACATTAGATACTCAGCTGTATGCTTTCATAATTTGTTTGCGTTTGATGGAAACACGGTGTACTTTATATAAAGCGAATGCTGCATAAAGTGGGCGTAGCCACACCCATTTTCAACATTTTTATCAGTCATCCAACTAAGCATATAAATATTATTTTTTGTGCAAAATTTCATTCCTTTATGACTTCTAGTTACAAAGATGTCACGTTACAAATTCCCAAAGGGTGTTCCAGAAATATCTTTGTTAAAAAGTAGGAGTGGTTATAAACCGATTTCAATAAATTTCTGCGTGTCTATTAACACAAGTTATGAAAGTGTATAAACCAAGTTTCGTCATAATATCTCAATTATTTGTCGAGTTAAAGGCTAAGAAATCTCGTATATTCCTTTGTCTAAAAAAAAGGCGGTGCCGCGCCCATTTTCCAAAATTTTTATATTTTTTGTTTTCGGTCTTTTGTGGAACTCGTGCCACCAAATTTCTATGAATTATCTCTATATTTGACAAAGATATCGCTTAAAATGTTTTTATTAGGCCACTTTATAGTTCCCATGTATAAAAGTGGGCGTGGTCGTCAAACCGATTTGGTTAAATTTTTGAACATGTATTACTACAAGTAATAAAAGTGTACACACCAAGTTTCGTCATTATATATAAATTATTTGTCGATTTATGGGCTCAGAAATCTCGTATATTCCTGTTTATAAAAAGAGGCGGTGCCACGCCCATTTGCCAGAATTTTTGTGTTTTTCGTTTTATGTCCGCAGTTGGACTCCTGCTATAAAATTTCAATGATACATCTTTATATTTGACAGAGATATCGCTTAAAATGTTTTTATTAGGCCACTTTATAATACACATATATAAAAGTGGGCGTGGCCGTCAACCGATTTTGACAATTTTCCGTCAAAACATTTGTCTAAGTTACTAAATCAAGTATCCAAATTTCATCGATATATTTTCTTAGGGGCCTGAGCTCAACACGTGGGTAAAATTTCATCACTCTAGCTATATTAGTGACTGAGAAACCAAATTTCTGATTTTTTCTATATAGGAAAAGTGGGCGTGGTCATGGTCCGATTTCGCCCATTTTCAATACCAACCGTCAGAGTCTCGATACCAACTTGCATTTCAAATTTCATCACAATATCTCAATTTTTGCGCGAGTTAGAGTGTTTACAGACGGACGGACGGACGGACATGGCTCAATCGATTTCTCTTTTCACCCTGATCATTTTGATATATATAAGTCTATATCTATCTCGATTATTTCATTCTGTTACAATCCACCGTTATGTGATTAAAACTATAATACTCTGTGTACTAGTACAGCTGAGTATAAAAACACAAAATTACCGTTATCTCAAAAACGTTACCATACAAAAAATTAAAAAAAAAAGTTGTTCTGAGCTCAGCAGGCACATACGTATCTTCCCCCATAACTGAAATTCTTCGTATTTTTTTGTTTTTTGATTTATTTATAGCATTGTGTATTCTAGATTAATGAAATGTATAAACAAAGTGCCTTATGTACTAGTCAGCGCCAAAGATGCTGAAAAAACAAATGTACTACTTTTAGTTTTATTACTATAGCGTTTTTAAGTCAAATGAAACCTTTTTCAAATCAAGTGAAATTTTAAATTGAAAAAGGTTTAATTTAACCAGAAAATGCTATATATATAAGTGAAGTATTTAATTCCTATTTGTTGTTCTTTTGTTAAATGATTAATGTTATTCGTTAAAAAAAATTAAAGTGTTTGAAAAGGAAAATGTAAACAAAACCGTCCCTCTTTTTAAGGTTTAATTTAACCTGAAAATGCTATATACATAAGTGAAATATTTAATTCTTATTTGATCTTTTATTTAATTATTGTTTTGCGTAAAAAAAATTTAAGACTTTTTGAAAAGAAAAATGTAAACAAAACCATCCCTCTTTTTATTGTAGTGAAATATTCATAAAAAACTATCGATAGTATCGATAGTTTTTTTTCGACTATCGAAACTATCGAGTGGTCCGACTATCGATGGTTTTGCAGCTCTAAAATTTGAAAATTTCTTTCTTTTTTTGGAAGATGTTTTTTAAGGGCAGACGCTGGTGAAAATATGGACTAATACCACCTACTATTATTATTCTATATACTAGTTGCGCCATTTCCCGCACCTTAAAAACACCAAACTCAAAACCTTCCAAATTAACAATATGTATGTCATCACATAAAGTGCAGGAGATTTCAATTGAAGTTCTAAATAGCATGTATAACGTATGTATGTATATTTTTGCATTGGTACGTTAATAGAATTTTTCTTGTTCTTGTTTTTATATACTCAAATTTTTAAAAGGTTAATTTAAACAAGAATTGCGAAATACCTCTGAAAAAGGCAATTTCTCCAACGATTCAGACATTTCTGACCAAATTAATTCTGTACAATCCCGATAAAAATAGGGATAAGAAAGAAAAGAAAATAAATTTGCGATTTGGCAATTTGCGAATAGCTTTTGACAAATTTGATTTTATGCACGTGCGTCCAAAGGTACCTACATGAACTTTTTTCGCATGTAGGTACATACATATTTTGAATGTTATGTGGTGTGCCCAGTATACATGAATAAAATATATATTTTTTTATTCATTTTTAAATATTTTTTTTAATTTTTAAATAAAAAAAAAAAAACAAAAAAAATACAAGCCACAGGCAGGATTCGAACCGCGATCGACAAAATGCGAATCAAAGGCGCTACAGCTACGCCAACGAGCCATTTACATTGTGCATGTCAAACCCTGTCGCTGTGGTGCAGTTGGTAGAGTGCTCGCCTGCTATGCCAGAGGTCTCGGGTTCAAACCACGGTCCGAGCAAAACACCAAAACAATTTTTCTAATTAGTAAAAATTCAATTATTGGGTTTTTTAAGAGCAGCGGTCACCTCTCGGCAGTGGACGGCATACCCTCCGAGAGTATTTCTGCCATGAAAAAGCTTCTCACAAAAAAATGCATTCGCCGTTCGGAGCCGGCATAAAACTGTAGGTCCACCCAATTAGTAGGAAAACAAAAAGGAGCACACCTCGAATTGGGAGAGAAGCTCGGCCATAAAACACGTCAGAGTTATAATACCGCCATTGTATTATTATTACATATATTATATTATTATGTCAAACGCTGTACTTTAATTGTATTTCTTTCAATTACCTACTATGCTCGCATCTTTTTAGATGGACGACAAGTGCGAAATTGTCTTTTCACACATATATATATGTGCATATAAAATATAATCTGAAAATAAATGAAAATAAATGTCGAGTTTTTCCTTTGGACAGCTAAACCCATCCAACCATTGCTTTTGGAATGATAGAGTTTTCCTTGATCAGTTTGGGAAATTTGGGCGCAGAATCTATAAAGGCATTAATTTGGGATCTATGATAAAACACAAGGGGGGATTTGAAACCCCAAAACTCTCCCCCCGTGAATCCGCCACTGCTGTCTGTCATTATGATAGTATTTAAAATACCACAATAAATTACTAAAATGCAAATACCAGATGTCTGTACTCGGTATTATTTTGCCTTTTTTATGGGGTTTTAAGTCCTAAAAATCCGTTGCCTGATAATAATATTTTGCGTATTTTCTCCTCAATTATTTACGAAAAGGACGCCATAAAAAATGCAAAAATCGATAAATTAAAAATCGAATTTTTGGCTCTAAAAATGAAAATGGTCTCATAATGACGCGTAAAGGAGAAAATCACTATTACTTTGTTGGAAACATTTTCAGCTGATTTAGCCTTTGGTATTACTTTTGTTTTAACAGCATTTCGTTCACCTTTCATGAGTACCAAAATCTCTCAATCATTCAGAAATACGCCTGGGTTGTTATGCACTAATTCAATGTCAAATCAACACATACCGTTCAATTGCCGATCCATTCATTCAAATGGAAACATGATATCTTTTTATACTCATCTGTACGTAGTACACAGAGTATTTTACAAGGTACGCATTGGTACACACAGTAGAGTACAGGCACAGGTGCTCTGTATATTTTTATAAAAAAAAATACATAGTACATGTACAATGTGCTTGAAAAAATTTACATGTATTTTTTTTATACCATATTTTTTGTTTTCAAAGCCTATAAAGAAGTGTTTCTCAAGAACATGGTACATGAATTATATATTTTTTTTAATATATGTATATTATATAAAAATAAGTCGAATTTTCCTCCCTGATGATTTAACTCCAGGACGGCTGGACTGAATTAAATGAAATTTTGCACGTAGTTTTCGATTGAGCCCGACCATAAACCATGGCCAAAAAAAGTATGAGAATCCGGGAAGGTTTTGGAGATATTCCACAAAATGTGGACCAGGGTAACCCTATAACGGGTTCGTACGATATGGGTATCAAATGAAAGGTGTTGACGAGTGCTTGAACATGGTGTAGTTATTGGTCCCATATAAGACCCCGTATTCGAGGTATTTCCTGAAATATGAACCAAGTGTGACCCCAAACGGGTTTTCTACAAAATGGGTATCAAATAAAAGGTGTTGGTGAGTATTTAAACAAGAGGTGATTTTCAAGACCCTATGCGACCCGTTTTCCGAGATATCGACCAAAATGTGGACCAGGGGTTACCCTAGAAAGTCTGGAGGGATAGGGATAAGGCTAGAGATATGGATAGGGATAGGGATAGGATTAGGAATAGGAATAGGAATAGGGATAGGGATAGGGATGGGGATAGGGATAGGGATAGGGATAAGGATACGGCAACACGGTAATCTAGGACTGGGCCTGTGCTCGTTAAATTAAATAAATCTAGGACTTTTCCTTTAGGCTTTAAAGGAATAAATGTTAGGCAGAACAACGTCTGGCGGGTCAGCTAGTATATGTATACAAAGCACATGTATTTTGTATTTGTATTTTCAAAATGTGTGGCACATGTGTGTACAAATGCGTACCCTGGTATTTTAGTTATAATCACATAACGGTGGATTGTAACGCAATGAAATAATCGAAACAGATATGGACCTATATATATAAATATGATCAGGGTGAAAAAGGAAATCGATTGAGCCATGTCCGTCCATATGTACGCACTCTAACTTGCGCAAAAATTTAAATATTTTGATGAAATTGGGTATATGTACAGGATTTTGAAAGTTTATTGTCATACCGTGAAACCGTAGCAAATATGTCGATAAAGATTGGTACGCTTGATGTACTTTTTAGGTCGAACATCTGGAAGAAAAATTGTTCAAATCGGTTGGGAGACCATGCCCACATTTATATATGGGTATTTTAGAGGGTCCTCATAAAAATCCGCGTGTCACCACCCATTTTAGAAGATTTCGGAGTCTATAACTCGACAAATAATTAAGATATTATGACGAAACTTGGTGTACACAATTTTGGCACGTCTAGTAATACACGTAAAAAATGGTATCGAAGTCGGTTTATAACCACGACTGCTTTTTAACAAAGATATTTCTAGAATGGCCTTCAGAAATTTGTAGCCTGACATCTCTGTAATTAAAAGTCACACAGGGATGAAATATTGCACTAACAAGAGTATTTATACGCTTGGTCTGATGATAGATACAAATTTTGAAAACGGGCGTGGCTACGCCCACTTTATGCTGCACCCGATATAAAATACGCCTTATTTTCATCAAACGCAAACAAACAATGGAAGCATACAACTGTGTATCTAATGTTTGATTCCACTCGAACTTAGGCTTCCTTACTTGTCTTTACAATATCATTATTTATTTAACCGTATTTGTATGTATGTAACTGATTTTTGAACATGTGACGTCAACAGCGGGCAAACTGCTATTGAAGATGAGGCCATTGACAGCAACCAAAACAAACACCCGGGCTCGAGATCAATGGCATTCACAGACAACGAAAAGTTGCTCAACGACAACCTAAAATATAAACAAGCGAAAACCGGAAAATCACTTAAACTCCTAAAAAAATTTTAATATGTATAAGCGTTTTTGAAAAAGTATGAAGATGAGTGCTAAATGCAATTGGCCACAAAAAATAGTGGTAGGTAGAATTGTTTTAGTGAATGTACTTTTCATGGACGGGGGAAAAAGCTGTTACATACTTATGTATATGGTCTAATTTTTATGATTTTGCAACACGATAGCAGATGATCTAATTAACCAATTTTGACAGTTTACCCGTCATTTCCTTTCTTTTTAAAAGCTTTTTATTGGTATGCACATACATATATGTACATATATTTTATTTTAAAAATTTTTTTAAGTTAAATTTTTATGAAATTTCTTCAAAAATGGTTAAAAAAAATGTGTTCTTGATCTCTTTTCCGTAAGAAAAATTAGCCACATATATACAATTTTACTCCCTAAGATATTCAGAAGTAGTGATGGGACAGGGGTAAATACCCAAAATGTGGGTATAAACCAGAATTAAGAAAGAATTTAATTTTTTATACTCAGCTGTACTAGTACACAGAGTATTATAGTTTTAATCACATAACGGTGGATTGTAACAGAGTGAAATAATCGAGATAGATATAGACTTATATATATCAAAATGATCAGGGTGAAAAGAGAAATCGATTGAGCCATGTCGGTCCGTCCGTCCGTCTGTCCGTCCGTGCGTCCGTCCGTCCGTCCGTCCGTCCATCCGTCTGTCCGTCCGTCTGTAAACACTCTAACTCGCGCAAAAATTGAGATATTTTGATGAAATTTGAAATGCAAGTTGGTATCGAGACCGGGACGGTTGGTATTGAAAATGGGCGAAATCGGACCATGACCACGCCCACTTTTCCTATATAGAAAAAATCGGAAATTTGGTATCTCAGTCACTAAGACAGCTGGAGCGATGAAATTTTACCCACGTGTTGAGCTCAGGCTCCTAGGAAGAAATTTGATGACGTTTTGGAAAATGGGCGGTGCCACGCCCACTTATTAAGGGTCAAACCTTGCAAGTTTTATATGTCATAACTCCGAAACCATTGAAGATATATCGACAAGATTTGGTACGCGTGATTTACTTACATAGGCAAACGTTTGGACGGAAAATAGTTAAAATCGGTTGACGGCCACGCCCACTTTTATATATTTGTATTATAAAGTGACCTAATAAAAACATTTTAAGCGATATCTCTGTCAAATATAAAGATATATCATTGAAATTTTATAGCAGGAGTCCAACTGCGGACATAAAGCGAAAACCACAAAAATTTTGGCAAATGGGCGTGGCATCGCCTCTTTTTATAAACAGGAATATACGAGATTTCTGAGCCCATAAATCGACAAATTTTTTTTTTTTTTTTTTTTTAGCATCCAATATATTTTGCCGACTGTATAAATAAAATACATCCAACAATTTTGTGGTTCGTTAAAAGTAATTAGTAATTAATAATGACTTAATAAACATGGTGGGCATGTATGGATTGCTCTCAGTAGCGCATCCATTTATTATAGTGCATCAGCAAAGATCTGTAAATGATTTTCTTTTGAGGCGTACGAAATTGGTTGGTCTTGCCGTCAGGGCTAGAACGAGTGGGTTGGGGTGAGCTAATATTCTCATTTTGTATGATGCAGCATACTTTCTGATTTCTTGAGATATAGTAGGTATCTTTAGGTCACGATGTAGTTGGTCGTTCGTGACGTAGTAGGGCGCATTTACAATCATTCTAATGGTTTTCGATTGGAATCTTTGGAGAATCTCTATATTTGAGTTTGCTGCGGTTCCCCACAGCTGTATGCCATAGGTCCAAATGGGTTTTAAGATAGCTGAGTAGAGCAGGAGTTTGTTGTCGATTGATAGTTGGGAGTTTCGATTCATGAGCCAATAAAGATTTCTCAGTTTTATACCAAGAGCTTTTCGTTTGGTGAATATGTGGGTTCTCCATGTTAGTTTTCTGTCGAGATGCATACCCAGGTACTTTGTTACGTCACTTTGCGGTATATCAATGCCATTGAGTTTTACGGGTGGGCAAGTGTTGCGTCTAGTGGTAAACGTCACTTGAACAGATTTTGATTCATTTGACTTTATCCGCCAGTCTTTCAGCCAATGGGTAATTTTATTTAAACTTCTTTGAAGCTTGAGTGAGGCGACGTTAGGGTTGAGGTCTGAAGCCAGTACAGCAGTGTCATCGGCAAAAGTGCCGATAGTGACTCCTTCTGCTATTGGGAGGTCGTATGTGTAAAGTAGGTACAGTATTGGGCCCATTACACTACCTTGCGGGACGCCTGCTAAGCTCTCGTAAAGCTCAGACTGCTCTGCTCCTTCTTTGACGAAAAAGTAACGATTTTTTAGATAAGATTGTATAAATAGAAAGTAGCTTGTAGGGAGAGTATTTTTTATTTTATAGAGCAGGCCGTCGTGCCATACGCGATCAAAAGCTTGGGATATATCTAGAAAGGCAGCTGTACAGTATTTTTTTTGCTCAAAGGCAGAGTAGATTTTCTCGGTAAGTCTATGTACTTGTTCAATTGTTCCGTGTCCTCTTCTGAAGCCAAATTGGTGATTAGGTATAATGTTACGCTCTTCTATTTTGGGTAGGAGTCTTTTAAGGAAGAGAACTTCCAAGACTTTTGAGACAATGGGCAGCAGACTAATGGGTCTGTAAGACGCTGCCGTATCAGGGGGCTTTCCTGGTTTCAGAATCATTTTCATCTGAGCGACTTTCCATTGAGGGGGTATGAATGCAGTTATTAGTACTGCATTAAAAAGTTGGGTGAGAAATTTTATGCCTTCGTAAGGTAAGTGTTTTAGTACATTGCCATTAATAATATCGTACCCAGGAGCTTTCTTTGGGTTGAGCATCGCTATTACGGTTTTTACCTCCGATATTGCGAATCGTTTTATGGGGAGGTCCATTTGATAGGGATGACTCAGAGTATTTTTCACTTCTGTTGTTGTGCTTAGTGGGGGTTCAATATCATGTGGGGTGAATACTGATTTTAGGTGGCGTGCAAAAGTATTTGCTTTCTCTGCGTCACTTTTCGCCCATTCGTTATTTTCCATTCGTATTGGAGAATTGTAGAAAATCGGCCTTTTTAGCTTACTAGCAGCTTTCCAAAGGGAGTAATCAGTTGCAGCTGTTGCATCAATATTACTGAGATATTGTTGAACTTGTCTGTTGTGTTCAATTTTGAGGATGTTTTTGAGTTCTTTGGTGAGAGCATTCAATCTTTTCTTGTCGTCGGGGTGACGGGTTTGTTGCCATTTTTTCCTTGCGAGTCGTTTTTCTTTGAGCTTAGCTTGTATGTTGTGGGTAACGCTTGTCCTTTTTTGTCTGATGAGGGTGGGAGTTGATTTCCATGCAGCTTGTTGGATGCAGCTGTTAAAATGTTCGACTGCTGCCTCTATATCTTCAGCAGATTTCAGGGCTAATTTGAAGTCAAGATTAGACGTGATGATGTGTCGGAAGTATTCCCAATCAGTCTTCCGATTGTAAAGGCTGCATTGTTCCGCTGCCGGTGTAAAATTTTTATCAATTGTTACCAGGATTGGAGAGTGGTCGGAAGACAATTCAAAGCACGATTTGCAATTTATATCTGAAGAATTCACGCCTTTCACCACGCAGAAATCGATTAAGTCGGGTATTTTATTTTTATCTGTTGGCCAATAAGTGGGAGTTCCAGTAGAGAATGGAGTTAAACTGAGATTGCTAATAGCATTATATAGTTGTCTTCCTTTAGGGGTAATGAGACGAGAGCCCCAGAACGTGTGTTTGGCATTGTAATCGCCCCCAGCTAGAAATCGATTTCCAAGAGTTTTGAAGAAATTTTCATATTCTGCAGTGCTGATAGAGTGCCTCGGCGGGCTATAGATAGCAGAGAGTGTAAGCTGGCCGCTCGGGCCTTCAATGACAATATTTGTGGCTTGTATAGCATTTGTACGGAATGAATTCGTGCTGTAATGTTTAATACTTTTCCGTATCAAGATACCTGAGCCTCCATGAGCGTTGTTACTGGGGTGTTTTGTGTGGTAAAACTTGTAGTTGGGTACTTCAAAGTAGCTTTTGTCAGTAAAGTGGGTCTCAGATATGAGGAGTATATCTATATCGTGGGTCTGAAGTAAAGTTTTAACTTCAAGTAAGTGTTTGGATAGGCCATTGGCATTCCAAATGATAATTTTCAACGGGTTGAAGATGCACAGTTTTTAGTCGTGAGGGTGACGAGGAGGCTCATCATTGATGTCATTTGTTGCATGACTTGTTTCAGTAAGTCTATCATTTCTCGCATTTCGTTAGTGTTTTGCGTTGGGGTGTGGGTTTCATTACTATTTGGAATGGCATTATTAGGGTTCGAGCGGGGTGTTACGCCTTTCTTTGCTGCTTGAGCATATGTGGCTGGGTATTGGTCAATTTCAATTGGGGTTTCAATCTGCATTGGGGTTTGAATTGGCTGTTGTGGTTTCTCTTGGGGCTGTGCAGGAGCTTTTTTCCTCAGAGTTGGGTATTTGGCGCTTTGGATGTTTTTGTATACCATACAGCCTTTATAATTTGCTGGATGGTTGCCTTCACATAGAGCGCATTTGACATCTTCAGATCTTGTCTTTCGCTTGCAATCAGCGGAGAGGTGGTTTCCAGCACATTTTATACATACTGATTTTCGACGACAGTAGGACTTTGTGTGGCCATATTGCTGACAGTTGGCGCATTGCGGTATTTCACGCTTCGGGTGTGGGGGCTCGAAAGCAATTCTTGAGTGCAGGAGACTTTTAATTTGATATATCTCCTTGTTATTGGAGGCGGGTTTGAGTTCAATGATAAACATTGGGAGAGGATTTTTTGTGACTCTGTGTTTTATGTTCCAAATGTTTGTGACTGAGTGACCGAGATCTTTTAGAGAATCCACAATTTCTTTTGTGTCTATTGAGGAGTGCATGTTTCTGAGAACAACTCTGAAGGTACGTTCTTGTTTTGTTTTATAAGTGTGGAACTCTGTGCCCTTCTGTTCCAGTTGTGACACTATGGTTTTGTAAGCATCCAGGGATGATGCTTGTACTTTTACTTGATCCTTGCCTGTGAGCTTTAGATCATAGGAGTTTGGAGCAACTTCTTGTAGTAAACTCATTAGGGGGGGAATGTTTAGAACTTTGTCTATAAATATTGGCGGCGGCTTGGGTATTTTTTCAGTTGGTTGGTTAGTTTCCTCAACTTCAAGGGAGGCAAATCTGTTTTCGTTTTCATTTTCATTTGGTTGGCGGCTTCCAAGCCAGTAATAATTATCAAGTTTAGCCTGTTTTTTAGAGGCAGTATTTTTACTTGGGCTTTCGCGTTGGCGTTTGGGATTGACGATCTTCCATTGGTCGGTTGGGGTAGCAGTTGTCAAGTTTCCTGCAGTTTGGGGTTTCTGGGCTTGTTGTTGTTGGGCATAGAGAATTTCCAGTTGCCTTTTGAGGGTTTCGATCTGCTGTTGTACGTTTGGTACGTTGGTACTAGGCAGGCGGGATGGGGTTAGATGTTGGGACATTTGTTGGGGTGTACCTAGGGATCTCGGTGTTTGGTGCTGTAGTTGCACTTGGGCTTGTTGGGCATCTCGCACTTCGACTTGTTGGGAACCTCCTACTTTTGGAGGAGTATGGTTGGGGGGCATCTCGCTGGTGCAAACGAATATTTTAGTCTATATTCATTTGCACCCGGCTGCGCTTGTAATATGTACAACTTTTTATGATTGTAATACAATGTGGTTGCAGCTTTTTACAGCTCTGATACTTATGTATAAACTTTACACGAATGGTTTGTGTCCACACTAATTCACCACTTAGTGGTGAAAAAGAGGTTTGTGGTGGAGTTTTGTGTGTGGGAGCTTTTGCTATTGTGCGATCAATGCAACAACAATATGCACAATCACTCAGCAATAACACTTAATTTACGCTTTAGAGTTTAAATAAAGCAGTTTTATATTAATTTGATAGCACACTAAATTGCGACACTTTTTCCGACACTTTTTCACAATATTATTGAGTTAAATTGATCAATTATATATTTTTTTTAGCACAAAAGTACGGAGGAAAAAATTTTTGACAACTTCACAGCGCGACCAGTGTGACCAGCTGAATGATTTATATATAATGACTACACTTGGTGTGTACACTTTTATTACATGTGGTAATACATGTTGAAAATTTTAGCGAAATCGGTTGACGACCACGCCCACTTTTATATATGGGTATTATAAAGTGACCTAATAAAAACATTTTAAGCGATATCTTTGTCAAATGTAAAGATAATTCATTTAAATTTTGTGGTATGATTTCTACAATAGACCGGAAACAACAAATAGAAAAATTTTGGAAAATGGGCGTGGCACCGCCTCTTTTTACGCAAAGGGATATACGAGATTTCTTAGCCTATAACTCGACAAATAATTGAAATATTATGACGAAACTTGGTTTATACACTTTTATAACATGTGATAATAGCCACGCAAAAATTTATTGAAATCGGTTTATGACCACGCCTACTTTTTAAGAAAGATATTTCTGGAACACTCTTTGGGAATTTGTAACGTGACATCTTTATAACTAGAAGTCATAAAGGAATGAAATTTTGCACAAAGAATAATATTCATATGCTTAGTTGGATGACTGATAAAAATTTAGAAAATGGGCGTGGCTACGCCCACTTTATGCAGCACTCGCTTTATATTAAGTGCACCGTGTTTCCATCAAACGCAAACAAACAATGAAAGCATACACACTGAGAGAAAAAAAATATATGGAGGGGTCAAAGAAATTGTTTACCTATTTTGAACACTACTTTCTTTGTTTTGAGTAAATTTTCCTTAAAACATGTTAAAAGGTTTATAAAATATTGTTGTTACATGCGTTACCATGGTTTCATATACTTGTTTTGAAAAAATTCATACATTAAAATAATGAAAAATTCTTTAAGTGCCATTCCATTCCCAACTTTCCTTGTTTTGAAGACTTGATTTCTTTAATTTTGAGAAATTAAATTCCCATACAAATCCCCATGGCAACGAATTTGTTTGAATGTTTTTTTATGTTTTTTCCACATTTTTGAGAAAATTTACACAAAACAAAGAAAATTTTGTATTGGGACGCGTGTTCAAAATAAGGAAAATTATGTCTTTGATCGAGAGAAATTTTTTTTTTTGAGTGCAGCTGAGTATCTAATGTTCGATTCCACTCGAACTTAGGCTTCCTTACTTGTTTAGTATGAAATAGATTTTTAGTCACAAAAGAAATTATACATGAATTTAGTCACAATCGCTTTCGCTATCAGTATCCGATAAAAACTCATATCGAGTAGAGTACGTGATTCCCGTTGAAGTTGAAGGGATGTCGTCTTGAACACCTTCTAGTGAAGAATTAATGGCATTTTCGAATTGAGTGGAGTGGGTATTTTCTGCTGAAGGTGGTGAACAGCTAACCTGCTTAATTGCGTGCTGCCACAAATTCCTTTCCACCAAGTTAATGGAGAAATCTCATCCAAACAGCTCCAAGCAAAAGTTTTTGCCCAGAAGTCAATTTTATTTATTTATTTATTTTATTTTACCGTCTATGAAATAAAAATTTCTTACAGACTACCCAAGCAAGAAAGAATACATACGCTTAATAACTAAGTATAACACATACTAGTGCAAAGAATATTTCAGAATATATGCAAATTCAGTTTTTGAAAGGGAAAGATCAAAAGAGGTAGAATTCGAGAATCTGTTTAATTCCGAGATAGCACGAGCTAAAGGAGCATTCTCAGTTTTCAGTATTTGCTCATGAGATGGTGGAGCAAAACGTAAGCACCTTCGCGGGACATTAAAATTAATATGACTGATAAGGCCAAACACAAAACTTAAAGACAGCAGAGCACGTCTAGAATCTAATGTCTTTAGGTTTATCAACTGTAAGCGAGCATTGTAGCAAGGCAAAGGTTCCGTAAAGTTTAGGGAGTGTAAAGCAAATCGCAAAAAAAACTTTTTGCACCCGCTCCAATCTGTTTATAGCATAACAGTGATATGGCCTCAATACTACAGCACCATATTCCAACGTCGAGCGCACAAAAGATGTATACAATAATTTGAGTGAGTAGGGATCCGTAAATTTTAAACAATTGCGTCTAATGAACCCCAGTTGGAGTTGTAATTTGAAAAATTTGTCATTATATTTATGTTTAGCGCCTGTGACATTGTGTGAATGAGTTCCAATGCACCAGCCAGGGCCGTAGCTAGACTTAAAGTTAAGGTAGGGCAGCGTTGGTTTAAGGTAGGGCGGAAGTAAATAATGTATCACAATTAGTCTTACATCGCACATAGGTAGATTTTCAACTTTTATGCGGCCAAAATTGAATTTTGTAAAGTTGTTACAATTGCAGAAAAAAATATACCCACATATTGGAAATAGACTGGGGAACAATAATTCATCGCTTTTTTCCCGACCCCATACTCTGCACTTGCTCCCAGATGGTCGAAACTTAGCATAATATCTAAAGTAAATTTTTTAGTTTTTTTTTTACATAGTTTTAAGTGCTAGTTTCAACGTGAATATTTATTATTTAAAGCATTTCATTTAAGTAATCGTGATGGATCCTAAAGCTTCAGGTAATTATTAACACTTTTCAATAATATCCTTGATTTCCAATAGTTCTAAGTTTATAGTTTTAAGCTTTTAAAGTTGGGATATTTAAAAAAATTATCACTCTTTTTCGTGTTCAAAATTGATTTTGTTATGTTGCTCTGTCAGACTCAGTCACATTAACCCTTGGACATGATATCTAGTACAATTAATATTTTGCCGACAAAAAATTACGTTTCACAAAGCCGCACTTTACTACTAGATACAGGGTTTTTCATATGTACCTACAATAAAATTCTTTTTTTGTGTTTTATATTTGATTTTAATGTTTATATTTCTAAGGCATATCTTGGTTAATATAGGTGATGCTCGAAAGTAACCGAGATATTTATCAGCGATTATTGTTAACTTCTTAGGCAGTATTTTTAGTATTTCCAATTTTTCAAAGTCAAGGAAATACTTATCATAAAAAGGGGCTAAGAATTCTGAAGCTAAATTTTTTTAAAAGATTTTTGAGTATGCAGTTTTGCAGCTCATTCAATTTTAATATCATAATATGCAAGATTCAACTTTTAAAAATTTTCATTGGCCTTTCGCAATTTTATTTGGAACTGTCTCACATACATATATGGCAAGCACCCTACAGAAAAAAATTTCTAAAATCGACGGAATTTTCACAGCATTGGGAATTGCACATTTTACACTAAAGTTGGTTGGCTACATAACAGCACACTTAAAAATCTCCTCAAAATCTTCTATACATTCTGGCCTCGCTTTGAAATTTTTAATCCACTTTTAGAAATTTCTACGATTTTTCGAATTTTTTCCATAAGCTTACAAATCCTGCTTAAAACGATTTTTATTTAAAAATTGTCTACATTTTTAAACGAAATAAGAAAGTCAAATTTTCGACAGAATTCTTTGAAATAAATTTAAAAACTATGTCGTATGATTTTTTTTTTTAGTCACTGTATATATTTTTCAATAAAATCGACTTTTAACACAAATTATTAAAACTTTACATTAAACAAGCAATTTTGAATAGATGTAGACAATAAAATATTTATTTTATTTATATTTTAAAACTTGAAAATCTACCTATGTGCATCGAGGCATGGCTTCGAAAATCAGGCAGCATATATATCACTTTTCTCTAGGTCAGTGACGTACATTGGCTCAGATTTCCATCTGTCTACCGAAAGGGACGGCTTTACATTAATGAACCACGGTCCGAGAAAAATGACTTTCGAAGAAAAAAGATGTTCTACACACATATATACATATGTGCATGTTTTTATAAGTGCATTTCCTCGGTAATCGTACGCAGTTTTGGGGGTTTGTTTGGTAAATTTTACAACTTACCAACATCTCCGGTCGACGGGACTTTTGGATTTAGAATCAGGAGGACCTCCTCTACAACCCCCAGTGACTTTTTTTCAACGCGTGGTAGACTGTTGGAAAATTTTCCCCGTACTTTTAATACCTATTTATTGACACATAATTATTGTGACAGTACATAAGCAATACTCATTGAGAATAAGCCAACAAGATGGTACAGCTTCCAATTTAGATGTGGAGATGTGGAGATCTTTAAATTTGGTATGTGGATCGCCTGTAGGTATGCACGCAAGTCAAGGTGAGAAAAAAACTCTCGAAAATGATTAAAGGATAACCATACCTGATTTTTCCATCGAGTAAAATGTTTTAGATTAGCACACAGCTTTAGAAATTGAATAGAATTGTTCGCTCACAGTGAGATTAGTTTTTGTCAGAAAAGTGCCGGAATGAACCATTCCTTTAACCAAATTACAAAAATTCGATGGTCTTATTTAATTATATATGTGATGCAGGGTGGATTCTCCATATCATACATTGAAACCGCAATAATTTTTTATCTCAAACTATGACAAAAAATTTAATTATAATAATTCATCTCACTTGTTGGCCTTTTTAAGGTAGGGCATTCTAATTTTAAGGTAGGGCATTGCCCCACAATGCCCCCCCCCCCCCCCCCCTAGCTACGGGCCTGGCACCAACCTCTTCAGACGGATCAAGATCAATTCCAAACTCCAATCAAGCTTACTTTTAATTTCATTGAACGCGAAATATACACTGTGTAGGCTTGCCATACGTCAGGCATTTGGCCTGATTGTCAGGCATTACATACTTTGTCAGGCAATCAGGCGCCTAACGAATTTTGTCAGGCATTTTGAAACGTTTTTTTGTGTACATTGATGTTTTGTGGCCGCTGGGGTGCAGTGGGTAGAGTGATCGCCTGCAATGCCAGGGGTCTCGAGTTCAAACCCCAGTCCGAGCAAACGCAAAAAAAAAAATTTCTAATTAGTAGAAATTCAATTATTGGATTTTTTAAGAGCAGCGGTCACCTCTCGGCAGTGGGCGGCATACCCTCCGAGTGTATTTATGCCATGAAAAATCTTCTCACAAAAAAGGCATTCGCCGTTCGGAGCCGGCATAAAACTGTAGGTCCACCCAATTGGTAGGAAAAAACAAAAGAAGCACACCTCGAATTGGGAGAGAAGCTCGGCCATAAAACTCGTCAGAGTTATAATAGCGCCATTGTATTATATTATTATTATGATATTTTGTATAAATTTTATTTCGTTTTATTCAAAGCCGTATAAAAATTATATATGTAATCTTGTCGAGTGTAAACACAGCGTTATAGCATTGACAGACGGCAGCGATAATCCGGAATATCTAGCTAATTCGGACTTAACTGGAGGTAATCCGGAATATCTCTTGAGATAGTCCTCAAAATTTTAGCGGATTAGAGCATTTTGTAATGACATCTCTGGTGAAAAATGTCTATTGTGAATGAAAGGGAAGAAAAAGAAGAACCCAAGGCAGATCTAGGAAGGTAGGCGCATAAGTGAATTCAGAAATTTTGAATGTAATTTGTTATTGTAGTTGGTAGAGTGTAATGTCAAAATGGTATTTCGCCTTGGTTGAAATCTGAATTCGTTTGGGACTCGCCCATTTCTATTGACCATGATGTGATTTCGTTTTGATTTTGACATTACCATACCTTTGGAAATAAAACAAGAAGTTCTTGAATTCGCCCCTGCGCCTACCTTCCTTCAGCTGTTTTGTTAATCCGCAATACCTGCCGTCTGTCAGGGTAAAATTTTAATCGAATTAAGTGTTGCGGTAATTGGGATTATCGCTGCCGTCTGTCAATGCTATAAGTTTAAGTCTTGTGCGATTATCGATAACTTCTTTCTATCTCTTATTCCGTGTCATAAAAGCACATTCAGACTACATTTTAAATTACGTTGATTATCCGAAATTACTTTCCGAAATTACGTGCGTTCACACACGTTTTTGAGTAATTTATTTTAGCCTTGTTTCATTTAACGCCGATACTGTGCCAGATAAAAAACTTTACATGCGAATGCAATAACTACGATTTTAGGACAATAAAACCAAATAAATTTCTGGTGCAATATATAACACCGTTTGTTGGAATTGTCACAATTATTTGTCATTTATACTTGTGCTTTTGGTGCTATTTCCGTGAACATAATTTAGATAAGTCATCAACAGAAGAATCTAATAGAATTAATAAGCACAAAAAGACAAATTCATAGTCCATATTTGACAAAAAAAATATCAGTGAATTGTGAATTGTTTTTTAAATGTGATAAATTTACATATATAAACTTGTAATTTTTAGACTGCTAAATATACTTGAATGAATTTTATGGTTTTCTAACTTTAGGCTGTTTTCATTTCGCTTTAGAGCGCTTTGACATTACACGGTGCGGTATCGGATTGACATATTTGGTTTTTACCGAAAGTATACCGAAAGCTTACCGACCACATGTATTTCAATTGACACTTTCACACTAGTCTTGCATACATGAAATCGGAGCGGATTAATTTCGGTATACCGCAACGCGGTAAGATCGGTCAGTAAAATTTGAGAAATGACTGCATACATTTTTGCGGCGTAATCAAAGAAGAAGAATAAAGTGTGAAAATCTCGTTTCGGCTATAAATTTTGCAAGCTATAATGCCTTCGTCTACGATGGAAGATATTATTGTTATAATTGAGTGATTTGTTGAATTTTAATAAATTATATTTTTAATTTCGATATTTGTTTTCCAATTTTCTGCCGAAAGTATTCCCACAAGTGTGAAAAACACTGCAACGCCGACACGTTTCGGTAAGATGAAAATACCGAGAAAAAATTTCGATCCGAAATCGTACCGAGTAATGTGAAAAGGCCCTTAGTCAGGCATTGGGATGAAAAAATTATGGCAAGCCTAACCCTGTGTATATTATATTCATTGCCCCCAAAAGATTTCACGAAGTAGCTGTGATTTTATATCGGCTTGTAGATTAATTTGTTCACGAACTGCTAAAACCTGAAGGGATGCTTTAGTTTTTATTACACTCTGTATTGAATAGAAATAACTTCCCCACCTTGTTTTGGGTGGTAGTTTTAATTGTTCACCGATTTCTTTTTCTTGCACAATTCTAGCTAAAATTGCTGTTAGAACTTGGTTGTTTTTAATTTTTTTGATTATATGTATTTACAACAGATGAGCAATTCTCCTGTAAGGTATCGCATTTTAAAAATTCCTGACAAATTAAATAAAGGCTATGCGCTACACAACCCACAGGCACAACATTCGGGTGGGCTTCTTTTACTATTTTGAACGCCTTTTGCATATTTGCAGAATTGTCACCAATTAACACGAACAACTTTTGCCAACGCTCCCACTCATTATATTAAATTGCCACAAGCACGCTGCTAAGAATTATTGTGCTAGCAGCAGCCCAAACCGCTTTTTCTGTGCAAAAAGTAGAAAGAAACGTATAAACAAAATACACTTAAACATATCGCACCCTAAATCAAAAAGTGGCACAACTCAAAATTCAAAAATTTTCAGGAGAGCCAAAAAACTTTCTTTCACTACAAGCAATTGTATGGCAAAGGGCCAGGTATAATGGTTATTTTTCGGTCGAAAGAGACAGTTATTCAAAAGTTTTTTTTTGGCAATCGCTAGAGATATGTTCCGTATACCCGTTTATGAAAAAAACTCGATTTCGAAAAATTTTGAGTTGTGCCGCTTTTTGATTTAGGGTGCGATATGTTAAAAATAAATTCGAAAATGTCCACATTTCTCTTACGCTACGTAACAACGAGTATTCGTTATTCAAATGAGTATCTACCGACAATTAGGTATGAAAATGGGTATAAATGGGTAAAAACCCAGCATTGGGTGAATACCCAGGTGTAAACCCATCACTATTCAGAAGTCAAAAAATGGATCGCAATATGGAAAACTAGCCGGACGCGTGCGCATCTTGCGCAAAAAATAACAAAACATACGTTGCGCCAGTCGGTATGGTTTGTGCTGTCACGCCCATTTAAAAAAAAAACTTATTTATTTTGTTGGGGTAAGTGGAAAAAAATTCAACAACTATTTACAGCGAAGGTTGAGTGTATAGCTATTTCACGAAAAACCATTTTCGATCATCAGCACTCTTTTCCGAAGTGGATGCACCGGGGATTGAACCCGAGTCCATTCCATCTTCTTATTTATTTTGTTTGGTGGAACTTATGGAACTTTCAATGAATTACCTATATATTTGACAAAGATATCGCATAAAATGTTTTTATTATACCTATATATGTATGTAGGTATGTGCATTATACTTTTATATATCATATCATATATATTATTTCTAATTGGTGTTTTATAAATATCCCTTTTTCTGCTCACATAATTTACCAAAATTAATAAGTAAGGCATCGTTTTAAAGGTATTAATTAGCTATGCATGCGACACGGTGTTTTATTGGGCGTGGTACTTTATATGAAAAGTAAGGGGGGTAAAAGGGGGGTTTACCCCCGCAGCGGGGAGTGTTATGGAACCCACATAAAATGTATATCAAACTAAAGGGATTCAAAATACCTATCGAATGGTATAAAATAATGTTAATATAATATTTGAAATCGGTTCAGTAGTTTTTAAGTAATTGCAATTTAAAAAATGCATAATATAAACTTTGACCTTTAATAACTTTGGTTGTTGTTGTTTCCAAAAAAAAATTCACTTTTATACTCAACTTAGCCTGTTTATCAATCCTCATACTTGTTTTTTTTTTATTTCATAATTGTAGAAATTTCACATTTGTACCAGATCGTGCTATTTTTTCAACTTTGTGGGGCTGAGGGCACCTCTAAACATGCGAGTAGGTCAATAAAATTTTAAAGGCTTATTACTGGGCTAGAAAGATGCCGTTCTGGCTTTAGAACAAATTGAATTTCCAAAAAAAAATTTTCACTCCACCTTAATATATAAGAGTATATCAAAACGATCAGGATGAAAAAAATGATCGAACCATGTCCGTCCGTCCGGCCGTATACACTCTAACTTGCGCAAAAATAGAAATATTTTAATGAAATTTGGTACATAGATTCTAATGGGAACAGAGAAAATTGGGGTTGAAAATAAGGCATATGTGTGTATTTCGAAAAGCACGTAAAACATGATAATTCAATCACTAATAAAGCCCGAGTGATGAAATTACGTTATGCAGTTATGAGGAAACGTGCTGAAATTTTGAAAAATGGGCCAAGAGGAGCAAATTTTCAAAGATTTATAAGTCAAAACTCAGGAACTGTAGCAGATAAATCGATTAAGCCAAGGCAAACGTGTGGAAAAAAAATTACCCAAGTCGGCAAAAACCACATACGCACATAAAAATATATATAAAATATATAAAAATATATTGCACATACCTATATAGGAATAATAAAAACATTTTATGCGATATCTTTATCAAACATATATCTAGGTAATTCATTGAAAGTTCCATAAGGTCCACCAAACCAAATAAATAATAAGTTTTTTAAAATGGGCGTGACAGCACAAACCATACCGACTGGCGCCACGTATGTTTTGTTATTTTTTGCGCAAGATGCGCACGGGTCCGGCTAGTACATATATTATTTCTAATTGGTTTTTTTGCAAATATCCCTTTTTCTGCTCACATAATTTACCAAAATTAATATGTAAGGCATCATTTTAAAGGTATAAATTAGCTATGCATGTTAAACGGTGTTTTATCGGGCGTGGTACTTTTTTTTCAATAGTATTTTGCAAAAATAAAATATTTAACACGTTGGCTGCCAGTGTATCACCGGTGATCACGACAAAAACCAACCCCAGGTACCAGTGCAGTGGCAGCCAACGTGTTAAACTAAAAGATTTGCGCCTAACGCTATGCCTTATTCTAACACACTACAAATTAAATTTAAATTTCAAATGTAGATGTCGCGCAAGTTGAACAAATTGAAATATTCAATGCGAAATGTAGATGTCGCGTCAGTTGAACAGCTGTTTGTGTATATTTTCTTTTATCCTTTTTATCCTTAAACAGTTTTGTGCAAATGATGCAAGATCATATGAAATCAATGCAAAATATGATGCAATTAGGAACCAAAACCTAGATTTACAAACAATCTTAATAAGACCATAAATTCACTCAATATAGATTTTTGGAATGCTAACGGCCTAAGCTAACACCGGAATGAACTCAAAATATTTCTAGAAATACAGCAGATAGACATAATGCTAATCTCTGAAACTCATTTGACGGCCTTTAATAATTTTAGTATTGACGGCTTTGCGTTCTACGACACCAAGCACCGCGAAGGTAAAGCTTGAGGTAGAATCGGAATACTTATTAGAAAACGGATTAAGCATAATCTACTGCGAGACTATTGCAGGAATTATATGCACTCAACATCAGTGCACGTAGAAGGTAGCTCTGGTGGGCTCACTGTAGCTCCAATATACTGTCCTCTCCGTTTCAAAATAACAAAATCCCAAAAATTAAAAAAAAAAAAAAATTTCTTGCAGCAAGTGAACATACATTTTGGGGTTCCAGACTGATAACACTAAAGGGAAGAAACGTATTCAAAGCAATTTTAAACAATGACCTAGACATTATTTCCACTGGTCAGCCAACTGATGGAAGCAAAACTCCCGACTTAATAGATTTTGGTGTAACTCGTGGAATCGAAAGAGAATTAATTAAGATAAAATCTGTTACAACTATTGATATAATCCCATCTTTCAATGAATTGAATTCGAGGTTAACCAATAAATTTACAAACTGGCTTAAGTACAAACAAGTAAGGAAGCCTAAGTTCGAGTGGAATCGAACATTAGATACTCAGCTGTATGCTTTAATTGTTTGTTTGCGTTTGATGGAAACACGGTGTATTTTATATAAAGCGAGTGCTGCATAAAGTGGGAGTAGCCACGCCCATTTTCTAAATTTTTGTCAGTCATCCAACTAAGCTTATGAATATTATTCTTTGTGCAAAATTTCATCCCTTTATGAGTTACAAAAATGTCACGTTAGAAATTCCAAAAGGGTGTTCCAGAAATATCTTTGTTAAAAAGTAGGCGTGGTCATAAACCGATTTCAATAAATTTTTGCGTGTCTATTAACACAAGTTATAAAAGTGTATAAACCAAGTTTCGTCATAATATCTCAATTATTTGTCGAGTTATGGGCTCCGAAATCTCGTTGATTTCTTTGTCTGAAAAGAGGCGGTGCCACGCCCATTTTCCGAAATTTTTCTATTCTTTGTTTCCGATCTATTGTAGAACTCATGCCACAAAATTTCAATGAATTATCTTTATATTTGACAAAGATATCGCTTAAAATGTTTTTACTAGGCCACTTTATGATACCCATATATAAAAGTGGGCGTGGTCGTCAACCGATTTCGCTAAAATTTTGAACATGTATTACCACAAGTAATAAAAGTGTATACACCAAGTTTCGTCATAATATATCGATTATTTGTCGAGTTATGGGCTCAGAAATCTCGTATATTCCTGCTTCTAAAAGGAGGCGGTGCCACGCCCATTTTCCAAAATTTTTGTATTTTTTGTTTTATGTCCATAGTTGGACACCTTCCATAAAATTTCAATGATATATCTTTATATTTGACAGAGATATCGCTTAAAATGTTTTTATTAGGTCACTTTATAATACCCATATATAAAAGTAGGCGTGGTCGTCAACCGATTTTGGCAATTTTTCGTCCAACCATTTGCCTAAGTAAGTATATCACGCCTACCAAATTTCATCGATATATCTTCAACGGTTTCTGAGTTATGACTCATAAAACTTTCAATGTTTGCCCCTTAATAAGTGGGCGTGGCACCGCCCATTTTCCAAAATTTCACCATATTTCTTCATAAGGGCCTGAGCTCAATACGTGTGTGAAATTTTATCACTCTATCTCTATTAGTGACTGAGATACAAAATTTCCGATTTTTACTATATAGGGGAGGTGGGCGTGGTCATGGTCCGATTTCGCCCATTTTCAATACCATCCGTTCCTG
The DNA here is from genome assembly GCA_960531455.1 of Urophora cardui. Classification (NCBI taxonomy): domain Eukaryota; kingdom Metazoa; phylum Arthropoda; class Insecta; order Diptera; family Tephritidae; genus Urophora; species Urophora cardui. Next base: position 74,169,006 of record OY482673.1, on the reverse strand, counting down.
TCTTGATACCAACTTACATTTCAAATTTCATCAAAATATCTCAATTTTTGCGCGAGTTATCGTGCTCACAGACGGACGGACGGACAGACGGACGGACATGGCTCAATCGATTTCTCTTTTCACCCTGATCATTTTGATATATATAAGTCTATATCTATCTCGATTATCTCATTCTGTTACAATCCACCGTTAGGAAATCAAAACTATAATACTCTGTGTACTAGTACAGCTGAGTATAAAAATGTATCAGTTCTCATACCAACTTAAATACAAGCCTTAAATCAGCAGCCGAAGTAGACTCTGCGATTACTGACTTCAAAAATGTCCTTCAAGTAGCAGCAAAAGTATCAACGCACCCACAGCCTTACACTACCCAGAGGAGTGTCCCTAACTAAAAAAATGCACGAACTAAAAAATGCACGAAAGAGCTACAGATGCTATTGCAGAATAAAAAAGAAGCAGATTTTCAAAACAGAATTAAGTCCTTGACAGCCACATCTTCTACAGACTACTCATTGTGGCGGTCACTAAATTCAAAAGGCAAGTTTTGCAGCACGCTCCAGTATGAATCGAAAACGGTGACTTTGCTCGAAGTGACCAGGAAATAGGAACCGCATTTGCAGCCCACCATTCTCGGGTATTTACTCCTAATCTAGGGAGCAATTTCCTCCCAGAACATGCCCTTCCCTTACCAACAGTCTCCCTCCAATTCATCACAAATGACCTGAATAATGTTATCTGTAACGACATCCAGAAAAATAAGGCACCCGGACACGACAGAATAACCGGTGAAATGGTAAAACAACTCCCTGCAGTTGCTACCAAGTTATTATTATACGCTTTCAATAGTCTCCTGCGACTAAACTACTTTCCTGAATCTTGGAAACTTTCCGAAATCATTATGATTCCAAAACCAGGCAAAAACCTAACCCCAATTAGCTTAATTTCAATATTTTCCAAACTATTTGAAAAGTTGTTGCTGACAAAAAACCCGTGTGTAGCACAGTACACGTGATAGAAGTTAACTTCTTACATCAATTTATATTCGCTCGAGAGCAACAAGTAACTAGTTTAATATATCTTATGATAAACGAATTTGCAAATACATCCCTGAAAAAAATGCGATTAATCCGGATCGTGTCCGGGATCAATCGCAAGGGAGAATGCGACTAATACAATTTTACATCTCTTTATATGTAGCGAATTGATCGCATTTGTTCGAGAATGTCCTATGAAGAGGCAAATTGTTCAATTTGTATACCCGAACGGGTACAAATGTACATAGATCAATCGCTTTCACCCAATTCTGAAAATGTCTAAAAATTATAGATCGTTTTATATATTAGAAGAGTTTATTCGATTAGATTTCATTTTGTAAATTAAAAAAAAAAATAAGTATTTCCTCCAAATATTTAAAGTTTTGAGAATGCATTACTTATGCGAGTGTAAAAGATATGTGAGGAATTTTTCAAAGTTGTTAGCCAAGGCTATTTTTTATAACAATCTTTAAAAATTATAAATGTCCATGCCTATTTAAATAAAGATTATACAATAAGTTTTACTTACATGTATACATATGTACATACATACATGTACATACATACAAATCTCCAATAGAATTTAAAATAAAAATATGTATGTATTAGTAAAAAATACCGATTTTAAATTTTTTTTGACATACTGACCACCTAATGCTTTTCCTTAAATAGGTACTTATATTTTCGTTCATCGTTTTGTTTTATATTAAATTATTTCTCAGTTTTTAGTGCGATTTTAATATTAAAGCGTGCTTTTTAGTTTTTTTAAGCTATTATTTATTATTAAAATAAAAAAAAATAAAAAAAAAATAAAAAAAAAATAAAAATTAGTCGCCGGTTTGATTCGAACCTACCTCCCCTAGCTTCCAGACCCGACACACTACCTCTACGCCACCACACCACTTGCGTGGGGTATGTCAAACGCTGCACTTAAACTGAACTAACAAAACGCGTGGTTGCTTTCATTGTAATATATACATATGTATTTGCAAATATCAAACTTGTTACTTGTTGCTTTCAATAGATGAGTGAGTTGTACTTGTTAGTTCAATTTAAGTGCAGCATTTGACAAATTCAACGCAAGTGGTAGGGGTGAGTAATGACACGATTTTTTGGGAGTTGACACATAAGCACTGACTCACTAAAAAGAGTCGACTCACTGAGTTGGCACGATTGTGATACACCTTGTGTTACAGCACGATTGTACTACAGCACATATTACTTTCGTGCTATTGTCAACCAAAAAGTGTTACTGTGTGCTATCAGAGACTGTGTCAGTGAAAGAGTCGCTCCGATGATGAATTGATATTTGTACGAGAATGGCATATAAATCAATAATAGAATTGAATTGATAGGTGTGGGTGGGCAAATATATGGAAAATTAATTAGTTAATTAATTAATGTCGTTTTTGTTGTTGATTATTGATTTAGACCTATGTAGCTCTGAGATATAGGGTATTTAGAAATTTTTGAGATGTTCATGAAGTACACATATTGGGCTATCTGATGGATAAATAAAATATATATATGTGTGTCAATATAAACTTAGTTGATAAGATCAATTACAAATTTCAAATGAATGTATCTTTTTATATATGCACGATATACGATAATGGGTTAAAGTCCAAAAGTTGGGAAAAATCATCTAGCTTCTGAATATCATAACCAAATTTACCAAAATTAAGGGGAACAACCGAAAAAAACCCAAAATATGTGTCCATACAAAAACGGGTTAGTGTCCGAAAGTTAGTACAATTCATGCAGAATACACCTATATACACCAAATTTGCTAAATCAAATGAAAAAATGCATAAATAGGTGACCACCCCAATACCAAAAACCACCAAAATACACCAAGTGCCACATAAAGTAAGCATGCACAAGATGACACTTAAATAAGAGCGAAATCGAACGTGCCAGCGGAGTCAAGTGTGCTACTGAGTTAACGTGCTATAAACGTGCCAACGGAGTCAAGTGTGCTACTGAGTTATAATTTTATCGTGAGGTGAGCTTGAGCGTGCAGCTCACTGATGGGAGTTGACACGGAGTCATGACTCAGTGCTGAGTTACCCAAGCCTAGCAAGTGGTGTGGTGGCGCAGAGGTTTTGCGTCTGGTTTGGAAGCGAGGGGTTGTGAGTTCGAACCGCGCAGATATCAAGGTTGATTTTTTTAAAAATTAAAAATCAACTAAAATGGCTGCTATTTCCGGGGGCAACTTCCGTTGCATCAAATTTCAAATTTCACTCTCCATAAAAACTCTGTATCGCCGCCTAAGAAGTTAACTTCAAAAATGCAGCCCATCCTAGACACACACGGGACTATACCAAGTCACCAATTCGAGTTTAAGTAGATACATGGTACGATAGAGCAAGTGCATAGAATAGTAACTCAAATACGGTCGGCTTTTGAAACCAAAAAGTATTGCACTGCACTCTTCTTAGACGTAGCAGAAGCTTTCGACAAGGATGGCTAGAAGGACTATTATTTAAAACTAGTAAACCCAGCCACGCGGCTTTCAATTACACTGTGCGATAATTTGAGGGTGGAAGACAACCACATTTGACAATTTTTTTATATTGCCATTTTAAATTTGACTTCCCGTTCATAGGATCGTAGTAATAAAATATAAAATGAAGCATATACATACATAATTACTGGTTATTTTTATTTTACGTGGACCTAGATTTTGTATACAAAGATTTTACCCGAAAAGTCCCATACTGAAGTTTTAATGCGAATAATTTTCTACAATATTTTAACCTCCAAAAGGTCATTTGTCGTACTCCTATTTCTCTTTCTCTTCCCCTTTCCCTTTTATTTGCGCTTCCTTTTCCCTTTATCCATTTTATTTTCCGTACACCTTCCTCTTTCGCTTCCTTTCCTTTGCCATTTTCGTCCCTTTCATTTTCCCCTTCCCTTTCTTTTTATTACCCATATACAGGGAAAAACCTTTCATGACACCTTAAATATAAAAATCGGACAAACTGTCGCGTAAAAATATTTTTTGAACAGGTGGCAACCCTTTTTGTAAAATCGTAATAAATTACTTATTTTCAGGCCAAGCCTTTTCATGTGCCCGGCAAAGCCATTTCATAAAATTTAAAAATCAAACAGTGGAGTAAAAATCAATTTCGGAACATGTGGCAACCCTTTTTATAAAAATTATATTACATTACCTCTTTTCACGCAGGTCCCTTTCATATGACACCTCAAATTTAAAAATCACACAAACTATAGCGTAAAATTGAATTTTTGAACAGGTGGCAACCCTTGTTGTAAAAATTGTAAAAAATTACCAATTTCTAGCTCAAGCCCTTTCATATGGTGCCTGAAATTTATAAATCAAGTAAACTATACGGGAAGTATGTAAGTAATTTAAACGATATTCAGGAGTGAATATAGCCAAAAATCGCGTTTTTCGCCTCTTTAGACATGAATATCTCAAAAACTGTACGTATTACCGAAAATCTAACTTCAGATTCGGATTTACGGCACCGAAATCCTTTAGAAAAGTAGAATTTTATTTCTGGAAAAAAAAATTTTCGACCAGTGTAATAATTATATTTGTAATAAAAATAATAAAAAAAATAAATAATAATTTACTCTACTTTTAGAACATAGATGAGGAGCGGTTGGTTCAGCCATTTCAAGCGGATGCCTAATAATAATAATAATTATAATTATTATTATACCCAACGCACACTGGTCTCATTTGTATGGAGAGTGGGACAAAACTCAATTTCTTGGAAACGGATGGACCTACCGAAACCAAATTTGGCACATTGGTGTCCCACTATACGACACATCTTTCAGAAAAATTAAAATCATATATGTTGTAATCCACGCCCACGACTAACGCTAGTTTACAGCCAAAAAAAAAAACAGAAAACCAGGAATGGGGGAGGATAGGAGCTGCTGGGCTTGGAATTATTTTTTTTTTTTTATTTTTTGTATAGTTAGTTTTTGAAATAGCGTTAATTTTGTATTTTTTTGTTATCACTTCATTCAAAAATTGTTTTCTCTGGAGTTACAAATGCGAAAAACGCAGTAAATCAAAATACGCTTAAAACGACATACAAATTGTAGTGGTCTAATAAAAACTCGCTGAGCGAAAGCTGGTCAAAGTCAAAATTTTGTGAATTTTTTGCTATTTTTGAAAAAATTTTGATTTTCAAATTAAGTTTTTATAAAAAGTTGTAAAAATCATGAGAGTTTTATTACTTTAAAAATTTGCTCGTTTAACTGCAAATACTTTAAGCGTAATATCAGAGAGATCCGATAAATATTTTATTTTTGGCGATTTTTTCCTTGTGAAACAAAAAGGACATTTTGGACGAAAAACTTGGTTATAGACGACCACGCCCAAATTTATATAAGGGAACTATTAAGGGGCCTAATAAAAACATTTTAAGCGATATCCTTGTCAAATATAAAGATATTTCATTGAAATTTTGTGTCATGAGTCCAACTGTAGACATAAAACAATAAATAGAAAAATGTTGGAAAACGGGCGTGGCACTGCCTCTTTTCAGACAAAGGAATCTACGAGATTTCGGAACCCATAACTCTACAAATAATTGAAATGTTATGACAACAATCAATTTGTACACTTTAATAACTTGTGGTAATACATGCTCAAAAATTTAGCGAAATCGGTTTATGACCACGCCTACTTTTTAACAAAGATATTTCTGGAAAACCCTTTTGGAATTTGTAACGTGACATCTTTATAATTAGAAGTCATAAAGGATTGCAAATTTGCACTAACAATAATATTTATATGCTTAGTTGGATGATTGATACAAATTTTGAAAATGGGCGTGGCTGCGCCTACTTTATGCGGCACTCGATTCATATAAAATGCACCCTAATCGAACAAACGCAAACAAACAATGAAAGCATACAGCTGGGTATCTAATGTTAGATTCCACTCGAACTTAGGCTTCCTTACTTGTTAGTTTTAGTTTAAATACAGAGAAAATGCAATGCAGAAAATGCAAATGCAAATTGAGATTTAAAAGGTGCCTTTTTTTAATGTGTGCATACGTAGGTCCACTTCCCAAACATAAATTTAAGTAAAAATAAGGGACCGTAACTGTTATAACGTTTATAATAAAAGTCCGCAAATAATAGTTATTTGAAGAATTTTATTTTAAAAGTCAGCATTTATTTTTTAGTTTTATTATAAAACTATAAATAACAGTTATTGAGGACTTTTATAATAAAAGTCTATAAATAACTGTTATAATTGAGTTTTATCATATCACTCCTGAATAAAACTCTTTTGGTGAGTTTTATTTTTAAAGTCCATCGATAACTGTTACGAAAGACTTTTATTCATAAAACTCATCTATAACAGTTATTTACTGAGTTTTATTTCTTACGTCCCAGAATAAAACTCATTTGCTAGTATTGTATGTATGTATTGAGCTACCTAAAAAAAGTATTTTATATACATATATATGACCGTAGACAAAAAAATGTATATGGAAATTTTCATTTATATACATATGTACTTTGGAACATATGTACATTCATCCTATTAATATTATACTAGCCGGACCCGTGCGCATCTTGCGCAAAAAATAACAAAACATACGTGGCGCCAGTCGGTATGGTTTGTGCTGTCACGCCCATTTTAAAAAACTTATTATTTATTTGGTTTGGTGGACCTTATGGAACTTTCAATGAATTACCTAGATATATGTTTGACAAAGATATCGCATAAAATGTTTTTATTATTCCTATATAGGTATGTGCAATATATTTTTATATATTTTATATATATATTTTATGTGCGTATGTGGTTCTTGCCGACTTGGGTAATTTTTTTCCACACGTTTGCCTTGGCTTAATCGATTTATCTGCTACAGTTCCTGAGTTTTGACTTAAAAATCTTTGAAAATTTGCTCCTCTTGGCCCATTTTTCAAAATTTCAGCACGTTTCCTCATAACTGCATAACGTAATTTCATCACTCGGGCTTTATTAGTGATTGAATTATCATATTTTACGTGCTTTTCGTAATACACACATATGCCTTATTTTCAACCCCAATTTTCTCTGTTCCCATTAGAATCTATGTACCAAATTTCATTAAAATATTTCTATTTTTGCGCAAGTTAGAGTGTATACGGCCGGACGGACGGACATGGTTCAATCATTTTTTTTATCCTGATCGTTTTGATATACTCTTATATATTAAGGTGGAGTGAAATTTTTTTTTTGGAAATTCAATTTGTTCCAAAGCCAGAACGGCATCTTTCTAGCCCAGTAATAAGCCTTTAAAATTTTATTGACCTACTCGCATGTTTAGATGTGCCCTCAGCCCCACAAAGTTGAAAAAATAGCACGATCTGGTACAAATGTGAAATTTCTACAATTATGAAATAAAAAAAACCAAGTATGAGGATTGATAAACAGGCTAAGTTGAGTATAAAAGTGAATTTTTTTTTGGAAACAACAACAACCAAAGTTATTAAAGGTAAAAGTTTATACTATGCATTTTTTAAATTGCAATTACTTAAAAACTACTGAACCGATTTCAAATATTTTTATACCATTCGATAGGTATTTTGAATCCCTTTAGTTTGATATACATTTTATGTGGGTTCCATAACACTCCCCGCTGCGGGGGTAAACCCCCCTTTTACCCCCTTACTTTTCATATAAAGTACCACGTCCAATAAAACACCGTGTCGCATGCATAGCTAATTAATACCTTTAAAACGATGCCTTACTTATTAATTTTGGTAAATTATGTGAGCAGAAAAAGGGATATTTATAAAACACCAATTAGAAATAATATATATGATGATGTAAATGAGAAAATTATATATTATGGTCGTCATAATTCAGATAATATTTGATCCAGATCAATCATATTTGGTATATGGGTTATACAGATGAAGATTTAGATAATTTTGGAAAAGTAGGGTGTCTCACCACTCCACTCCCCCCTTGGGAACAATTTTTAAAACTCGCTGTAACTCGGATATTATTTGATCCAGATCAATCATATTTCGTATATGGGTCATACAGATGAAGATGTAGATAATTTTGGGTAAATTTTTGTTTTTGTCTTTTTATATTTGTTTTTCTCATTTCATTTGTAGAAGAGATAATATAGTAATAGTTTTCTTGTACAAAGATTTTGTATGAGAAGACCCCTAGTGAAATTTTATGGCGAATAATTTTCTAGTACTATTTTTTTGGAATGTCTAAAAGAGGGGTCAAAACGACCTCTTCGTGGGGCTAAAGTATTCTACAAAAATAAAGCTCTTGCAATGCTGATTGCCATTACCTCAGGAAGGAAAACGGGTTGCGGGTTTTACTATATGGACAGTGGTCTCTCGTCCCGTGTAGGAATTATTCCGCCTTCAGATAACGTGTCACTGTGTAATGAATAAAAGACAAAACCAATGAAAAATTTAATTTCTCAAACTTAATTTTTATTATCTTAAAAACACGCTTTATCGGCGTGTGCATAAAAAAAACCCAACAATGTTCATAGTCCGCTATACCTTATTTTTATTTTTTTTTTGTTTTCGGATTTAAAGTTAAAATACATAATATTTAAGGAATGAAAACAAAACCAAAATGTACATACATGGGTTGTCTAAGCAATGGTACCCTTTACCTAAAATATAAAAATATTCAAGGAAGAATGTACATATGTACTATTAACATATGTACATATGTACATAAATGTAAAAAATTTTTTATGGAGCAAAAATATAAGAAAATGTGAAATGCAAATCAGATACAGTTTTGGTATGGTTAAATAGTCTCAGAGTTATAGCGATTTTTAAACAGTGTTCCCAAAGGGGAGTGGAGGGTGTGACACCCCCTACTTTTCTAAAAGTATCTACATCTTCATCTGTATGACCCATATACCAAATATGATTGATCTGGATCAAATATTATCCGAGTTATAGCGATTTTTAAACAGAGTTCCCAAGGGGGAGTGGAGGGGGTGCCACACCCTACTTTTCCAAAAATATCTACATCTTCAACTGTATGACCCATATACCAAATATGATTGATCTGGATCAAATATTATCCGAGTTATAGCGATTTTTAAACATTGTTCCCAAGGGGGAGTGGAGGGGGTGACACACCCTACTTTTCCAAAAGTATCTACATCTTCATCTGTATGACCCATATACCAAATATGATTGATCTGGATCAAATATTATCTGAGTTATGACGGTGGCCGCTGTGGTGCAGTGGGTAGAGTGCTCGCCTGCTATGCCAGATGTCTCGGGTTCAAACCACGGTCCGAGCAAAACACCAAAACAATTTTACTAATTAGTAAAAATCCAATTATTGGATTTTTTTAAGAGCAGCGGTCACCTCTCGGCAGTGGGCGGCATACCCTCCGAGAGTATTTCTGCCATGAAAAAGCTTCTCACAAAAAATGCATTCGCCGTTCGGAGCCGGCATAAAACTGTAGGTCCACCCAATTAGTAGGAAAAACAAAAAGGAGCACTACTCGAATTGGGAGAGAAGCTCGGCCATAAAACTCGTCAGAGTTATAATAGCGCCATTGTATTATTATTATTATTATTATGACGACCATAACGCATACTTTTCTCATTTACATATAATATTAATAGGATGAATGTACATATGTACCAAAGTATGTACCAAGGTATGTATATAAATGAAAATTTCCATATGCATTTTTTTGTCTACGGTAATATATATGTATATAAAATACTTTTTTTTAGGTAGCTCAATACATACATGCAGTACTAGCAAATGAGTTTTATTATGGGACGTAAAAAATAAAACTCAGTAAATAACTGTCATAGATGAGTTTTATGAATAAAGGTCTTTCGTAACAGTTATCGATGGACTTTAAAAATAAAACTCACCAAAAGAGTTTTATTCAGGAGTGATATGATAAAACTCAATTATAACAGTTATTTATAGACTTTTATTATAAAAGCCCTCAATAACTGTTATTTATAGAGTTTTATAATAAAACTCAAAAATAAGTGTTATTTTTTAATTTTTTCGATAAAAGTCCCAAAAAAACATTTATTGCCAGCATCAAATCTTCGCGATGAAACAAAACGTTTGGTGTATTTTATATGACTGTAGCACATTTCCTTCATATTAAAGTTTTGCATAAAAGTTTTGATCGATAACAGTTAAAATTGGTAAAAATTGTCTGGACGAGTTTTAAGTATTTTTTTTTTTAATTTTGCGTTGGATATTGAAAACCCCCCAAAATATTTTTATGTGTGCGCCACTGGTGGTAGCACCAATATCAAGGTTTATTTAAAAAACAAAAATATTAGAAATAAGGTTATTCCAAAAGAATTAAAAATGCTGTAATGCAATTTTTTACATTGTTTGTACGGGACAAATGGTATAAATCTGTACAATTCACAGACAAACCAAAAGGTTATCAAACAAAGTTTCTAGTGCACCAATATTTTGTGGCTAATTTCTAAACAAAAACCAGAAGCTTGCATTTGAAAAACTAGTATATGTGTGAGAAATGGGAATGTTTGTACGGGAAAAATTTACAATTTTCCATGGAATGCTCCTAAAACTGGGTTGGAGAGCTATTACCCACATAGCATTTTATGAATTTTTTGATCATATTCCAGTCTTTTTCGATCCCTATGCACGTTTAAAATAATGGGAAATGCGCTCATTTTCTGATCATAAAAGAGCCTCTCGTCTGTAGAAAATGGTACCCTACGTCCAACTCTTCTTGGGGAGTCGTTTTCGAGTCTTATTTTAATCGTATTTTAATAATTTTCGAGTCCCTTCCGATTTTATTTTTTTCGATTTTGAATCTTATTTTGGTCATTTTTCTTCGTTTTTCTGATCATTTTCGATTGGCTTTCCAATCTTTTTTGTGTATTTTTTCAATCGTTTTTCTGGTCATTTTCGAATCTTTTTTGGGTCGATTTTCAAAAAAAAAAAAAACGCCAAAGAAAAAAATTATATTTGGAGGAATATTTTATTATGACAAAAATAATCAATCAACTCGGAGTTTTATTTTTTAAGGACAGCGATAAAATAAAAATTTGGTGTTTTATTTTTTAGCTCCAGCGATAAAATAAAAACCTGGAGTTTTATTTTTTAACTCCAAAATAAAACTCGAGGGCCAATAACTAGCGATCCCCTTAACCGAATTGCATAAATTCATATCAGACGAAAGGTAATTCAGTAAGCTTTTTAAAGGTGGCCAAGGTTACCACCCAACCATGGTTGCCACCCATTTTTTAATTTTTCATAATTTAGCAAGTTTTCACGGTCCATATAAAACCCCAAGGCCAATAAATAGCGAACCCCTTAACCGAATTAAATAAATTTGGTACCAAATGAAAGGTAATTGAGTAAACATTTTAATGGTATCCATGCCAAGGTTGACACCTATTTTTTAATTTTTCACAATTTAGCAAGTTTTCTACGGTCCACGAACAGCTGCTCATATATAATTAAGAATGGTTATTAAAAGTCGATTATAAGCTAATTGAAGTATCCGCAATCGATAGGAAATAAAAAAAATCTTTTTATTCATCTTTAAAATTTGGGTTTTCCACCGCTAGCGAAAGCGATTCCCACACTGTGTAGCGGAAAATTTTTTCAATTGTTGTTTTTCGAGGGCGAAGCTTATGTACTTTTTGATATGCAACAGATTCAAGACTTCGTGTTGCTGAACAATTCGTTTTTGTAACCTGATTGAATATTGGAACGGCAAAAAATACACATATCCATGGCTACGAAAGCTCGCTTTTGCCAGCTACGCAAGTTAGCGTGGAACGGGCATTTTTGGCCTTAAATCTTATTTTAACCGATTTGCGTAATAACCTTAGCGAAGAAAATTTGGAAACAATTTGTTTGCTAAAATTAAATAAAAGTATTTGTAACTAATGCACTTTTGAAAAAAAACATATTTTTTTACTACTTCACTTTTCTATGATATAGCCGTTACTATAAAGGTAAGGATTCTCTTTTTTAACACGCCTTTATTAGTTTCACTTGTATGTATGTATGTATGTATGTATGTAAAGAAGTTACGTATACGCAGTGTAGTTCACTGATGTTTGCTTGTACGCATTATGTAGCATAAGTTAACGCAAAAGCGTGTGTATTCATACACTGAATGGGAGTTTTTCAGTGTGAGATGTGCTTATTATTATATACATACATAAGTATGTAAATTACAGTAGTTTGTATGTTAGATAAATAGTCCAACTATTATTGAATTGTTTTATAATACATCGTTTTTTGATAGTAGTGTATTTAGCAATTGTGTTTAATTAAAACTACTATTATGAAATGTTTAACTTCGGCAAAAAAAAAATATCAAACTTAGCAAAAGCTTAAAACTAGGTGGCAACTTGGGAACGTGTTAAAAATCTTATCTAATTATCTTTCGTTTGACACCAAACTTATTTAATTCGGTTAAGGGGTTCGCAAGTTATTGGCAGTGGAGTTTTATTTTGGAACGTAAAAAAACAGCGAAATTGGGAAAAATGAAACAGATAGGTGGCAACCTTGGCATGGATACCATCAAAATGTTTACTCAATTACCTTTCATTTGGTACCAAATTTATTTAATTCGGTTAAGGGGTTCGCTAGTTATTGGCCTTGGTGTTTTATATGGAACGTAAAAAACTTGCTAAATTGTGAAAAATTAAAAAATAGGTGGCAACCTTGGCATGGATACCATCAAAATGTTTACTCAATTACCTTTCATTTGGTACCAAACTTATTTAATTCGGTTAAGGGTTTCGCTAGTTGTTGGCCCAGGAGTTTTATTTTGGAGTTAAAAAATAAAACTCCAGGTTTTTATTTTATCGCTGGAGCTAAAAAATAAAACACCAAATTTTTATTTTATCGCTGTCCTTAAAAAATAAAACTCCAGATTTTTTTTATAGCTGGCGTTTTTTAAAAAAAATCAGAAAAATTATTAGAGTCCAGGTTATTGATCCTGGAGGTCCTGGACCTGGTCCAAGGACACTATATAGCCCTGGAGTTTTATAGCATCGAAAAAATAATAATTTTTATTTTCGGTCCCTGTTTTTCAGTAACTTTCTGATCAATTTCTAATCATTTTCTAATACTTTTCTACTATTTTTCCTATCATTTTTGGGTCAGTTTACAACCGCATTTCTTTCCCATCTTCTATCCTTATACATATACTACCCTTACCAATATCGCAAAAAGAACTTCCACGGTCACTCTCAGTCCATATTGGTTGGAACTTTTGAAACAGATTTTTAGCCTACAATAATATTAAGCAAATAAGGAGTTTAAGATATAAAAATTTCAATCCATAAATGAATTCCTATGAAAATGCATATGTGCATTTTGACACTCTCATATACGGCAACACGGAAGACATATGTACATCCATATGTTCCTGCTCTATAACATTCGGAACCATCAATACCGAAATCTAATATAAAATTCTCTGAATTTTTTTTTTGAAAAATTATAGCTTTATGTACTAGGCTTGCTAAGGAATATTTCATTTTTTTCCAAGAAAGCAAAGTAATCGATCACATTTATATCTTTAGCGTGATCAATTTGTGATAAATTATTTGTTTAATCCAGCAAAGAGGATCGAAAAAGACTCATCTAGGTGGTTTTTATATGATAAAAAATAAAATCACTTTTCAATCGCTGGTCTGACTCGTTTTCCAGTCTTATTCTAATCGCAGAGGTGATTAATCAGTTTTTGATCATCAAAGGGGATCGAAGAAGACTCGGCGCAGTCAGTTTTCATAAAACAATCTTCCAAATGCTACGTATGTGGGTAGACCCAATTTAGGGATGAGCAATGAATGACATACTTTGTCAAAAGCTTTACTAAAATCCGTGTAAATTACATCTGCGTGGGCATTTTCTCTAAATCCATTTGAAACATAAGTTGTGAGCTGCAATAAATTAGTTGTGGTAGATTTTCCAGCAGAAAACCCATGTTGAGATGGCGATATTGATGAGGAAATAGAGTACTTCAGATAATCAGCCATACGTTTACAAAAGTTGCGTTAAGTTGTGCAAAGTATCGCTAATTAGAACTTAAGGAAATAAGGACGTGGCTTGAAGTTTTTGAGTATGCATTCAAATTAGGATTAAGTCATGATACAAACATTCAAAGTAGTTCCATTTCACTTTGACTTTGTCATTTTTGATTATAATATGGATTTTTGACGTCTCATTTTAAGTCAAAAATTTAGGATAGCGTTGCCCAATCAAAAGTTTTTGGCTGAGGGTATATTTGAACAAAATATTGGGTATTTTAAATGAAATGGCGTTTTTAACATACGCTAATCAACAAAACAAATGAGCCGATGTAATGAGCTTTTCAAAGAAAATAAAAAATAAGTTATTCATAAAAAATAAAATAGATTTATGCAGTTATTAGAGTCGAAAAATGGTATCAAAACGTCCTTTATACAATCAAGCAACTGCTTTTACTCAAAATTTCAGAAATTTGACATTAATTTGTATGAACCAAATTTCAAAATCTGAGTAAAAGGTCTGAAATCTTAAGCAAAAGTAAATGCTTGGCTTTTATTAATATGACCCAATATTTGAAAACTGTTCGATTTTTTATGAATAAGGTAAGAGTTCTTGATTTTCTTTATATGTATTATTTATTGCGTACGTATAAATATATATATGCATATTTGGTTTCAATGTTTTATACAAGAATATTTCCACATTTAAAAAATATATTTATTAAAAAAATTGTTTAGCAGTTATATAACAATGTAAATTTAGTTTAAATTTTTATGTTGCAGTTTTCTTTAGTTTTTACTTGCGTTACTAAATTTATTTTCCTTTATTTTATTATTTACCTAATTCTGAAATAGATTCTTCGCAAAAAAATCTTTTTAGTACCTTTTCATCTAAATTAAATTTTGTATTTACTAATAAATTTTGCATATAACCATACCATCGACCGCACTTGTTTTTTCGGTTGTAAGTTCATAAGTCGTGCCAATATTCATAATTTCTAAACCACTGAAATTTTTCAATGAAATTCACAGGAGGTGTAGTGGGAATGTAACATGTACTATACATATTCCACAAACTTACCGCAACTTATTTTAAGAATAAATCTTATTTTTTATATAATTATTTTTGATCTGATGTTATGAAGAATTTAACACGTAAATGTGCGTATTTATATATATATATATCAATATTTAAATTTAAAAAATTCGTTTTGTTGCAATCGATACCATGATTACCATGGAAATAAAAAATAACATAAATGGAGGATTTTTAGCACTGAATATGGCAGCACGAAATGTCATAATCCATATAATTGTCAGGTGGTTAATATGGCGACAAAAATTTGACGTTTACACTACCTTCTTTCTTGTATCATGGATTAAGTGAAATATCGTAAAAAAATCTATATTCCTCTAATTCCTCATACGTTTTCTTAATAAAAAAGTAATATGTGGATCATTTATATTATTCTACTGAGTTGTTCGTTGAATTTGCGTAATATAGTGGTATTTTATTTTTTCGCTCATTAATATAATTTCGATGCATGCGTATAAAAATGACAAAAAGTAGGAAAAATGCCAAATATTGCTTGCGAATAAATATGAAATTTCAGACAGTTTCCGGGTCCATTAAATGTTCTCTGATCGCCACCAAATTTCAGACGTTGGTTTTCTAGACCAAAATGAGCCATAATCAGGCCGGCACTCCTCCGCTGCTGGATTTGAATTTTTTTCTGAACAAATAAGAACACCCATGATACAAACAAACACGGTAGTTCCATTTCACTTTCACGTTGTCATTTTTGATTATAATATGGATTATTGACATCTTATTCAAAGTCAAAAATTTAGGATAGCGTTGCCCAATTAAAAGTTTTTGGCTGAGGGTATATTTGAACAAAATATTGGGTATTTTAAATGAAATGGTGTTTTTTACATATTTTAATCAACAAAACAAATCAGCGGATTTAATAAGTATATTTAAACATTTTAAATATATTGAAAAAACCTTTTCAAAAAAAAAAATTAAAATAATGAGTTATTCATAAAAAATAAAAGAGATTTATGCAATTATTAAAGTCGAAAGCTCTTACCAATTCCCAGGGGGTGTAGTAAGAGTGTCTATTAACAAATATATTTACTATTTTTTTTATGAAAATTTTAATGGCTTTTCATTTACTTGTTAATAAAAATTCCTCTGCTTCTGTATTTCTCCCAAGCCTTTTAATTAAATTGTGGCCGCTGTGGTGCAGTGGGTAGAGTGCTCGCCTGCTATGCTAGAGATCTCTGGTTCAAACCACGGTCCGAGCAAAACAATTTTTCTAATAAGAAAAAATCCAATTATTGGGGTTTTTAAGAGCAGCGGTCACCTCTTGGCAGTGGGCGGCATACCCTCCGAGAGTATTTCTGCCATGAAAAAGCTTCTCACAAAAAATGCATTCGCCGTTCGGAGCCGGCATAAAACTGTAGGACCACCCAATTAGTAGGAAAAACAAAAAGGAGCACACCTCGAATTGGGAGAGAAGCTCGGCCATAAAATTCGTCAGAGTTATAATAGCGCCATTGTATTATTATTATTATTATTATTACTTTTAATTAAAAACACTGAAATTTCACTTTTTTTATAATATTTGATATTTTATTTAGTATGAAAAAATCAAAAAAAAATCAAAAAAAATCAAAAAAAAATCAAAAATAATCATAAAAAATCAAAAATAATCAAAAATAATCAAAATAATTTTTTTTGATTGTTTTTGATTATTTTTGATTTTTTATGATTATTTTTGATTTTTTTTGATTTTTTATGATTTTTTTTTGATTTTTTTTTATTTTGTTTGATTTTTTTCAATATTGTTGTAAAGAAATTTGGATACGCATGCACATAAGTATTCAGGTAGGCATGTATGTTTGGTCAGAGAGGCATAAAGTTTGTTTGTACAAATGTATGTGAACGCATATTAAAGTACGTAACCCTGCAGTAAATATGGGGACAGGTGTATCCAAGTCATTGTGTATTCTACAGCGACAACTGCACTAATTAAAATGTCGACAAATTTAGAAGTACAAAATTTGTATAGACCTTGGCCCGTTCGAAGCTTTTCGTACTAGATACGGATACAAACCCTTCCTACACCTGGGGAAGATTCATTTCTAGGTTCAGTATAAGGACAGGGAAGAGCGAATAAAGAATTCTGATTATGATAGGGATTATCTTTACGTAAATCTATTTGCAACATAGCAAATCGTCTACTGCTTTATTATGTAGTAGGCATGCGAAGACGAATACAAATTCCCAAATAATCCTATTTGAGGAACAATGTCGGAACGTAAGTACGTAATATTTCTGCCTTTTAAAAGAATACAATAGGGCAATAACTAGGGCTGAAACGGTATGGCGTATGATGAACAATAAATACAACTTTCATATAAGAATTTTATTTATTTTTTTTTTAATTTTAAATATATTAAGAATTTTTCCTTTTTTGAAAAAATTGATGAAGTGTGAAACAGACAAAGGAAATACAACTGTGCTAATGGAGGAAGAGGAATACACCGCAAAAACAGGTCAACTAATCAAAGAAATGGGCTGCGGAGTGATGAGAAAAGACCCAACGGAAGAATACCAAATGGCAATAAAGCGTGCAATAAAACAAGCGAAAAATATAAGAGATAGCAAAGTAGCCTACACTCTCACAGCAATGAATCCATCTGCCCCATCACTGATCGCACTACCTAAAATCCACAAAACAGGAACACCTAT
The DNA here is from genome assembly GCA_960531455.1 of Urophora cardui. NCBI lineage: Eukaryota > Metazoa > Arthropoda > Insecta > Diptera > Tephritidae > Urophora > Urophora cardui. Next base: position 74,151,213 of record OY482673.1, on the reverse strand, counting down.
GCGACCAATAGTTACCATAAATCGGCACCAGGATATAGACCTTCAAAACATCTAAATATGCTACTAGCCGAGAAACTAGACCTGTCCAATAAACACGCAATCAAAAACACAACGGAACTAGTCAACAATCTGAGAATTCTGAACGTACCCAAGGACCCAAAACAGGTATCACTTTACGTGAAGGATCTATACCCCTCGATACCAAAGACAGAAATACTAAAAGCTCTAACTAAAATACTGACAGAGAAAACGAACAAAGACATTGCAACAGAGATCGCAAATACGCTGAAAATAACCCTGGACCAGAATTATTTCAAATTTGGCAATAAAATATACAGACAAACTCACGGAAAATGCAGAAGGAGGCATGACAGATCCACCAAAATATAACCGTTATGATGAGGATCATGAGCTGAGTCGTTTGTATAAACGCAAACTAATCCCTCATTTTTTTGAGATATCTACTTGAAATTTGGTACTTGGGTGACTTCTTAAGAGAAATTGGACCACTATAAAGCTGATTTCACATAAAACTTTTTCCGCTTTGCGTTCCGCCGCTTTCTATGTCAAACAACGCAAAACTGAAAAACTATGCCACATTGAACACTGCAACATCACTCAAAAAATATTTATTTTCTGAAAAATCTCTCATTCTCCGTTTTATTTACAAAAAAGTAAATAAGAAAAAAAAATCTATTAAATTATTTTTCAATTGTGTGAAATTTAAATTTGTTTATTTACATTTGAATTAAAATGAAACTGAAAAAAAATTTCAACGCCCCCAAAAGTTGAGATTTGGGCAACTTTGTGCTTTACGTAACTTCGGCGTTGCGTTACTTTTTGTTATGTGAGAAACCTCATATAGATATATGTATTTTAATCTCAGCTGTCACGCAGAAAGTGTCACGTAGCGCAACACAAAGTTCTATGTGGAATCAGCTTAACATATAGGTCCCATACAACGGATTGTTCAGATATAGACATTTTGGACTATAACATCTCCATAAATAACACACATAATTCACTGTATAAATTAATGAAAATCAGATTATGTATCGCTTCTTTTCCTCATTCATGAATGTCATAAAGTCTCGATACAGTCGAAGACAGCGCAATATTAGTTGATTTTCATTGTATACCTAACTACGAGAAATTCTGTATTAAAGCCCAATTTATGAGTTAGTACAACAGCGAATGTTACACTAAAATGTTTGATTTGGCCACTTTAAACAATTTTTCATAAAGATAAATAATTAGATATAAACGTGCATCGTACCATGTACGGTCAATGACAAATTAACAATAATTCCAAGCTTGTAAGATATGTATAAATGTGTATGCCTCTCTGCACAAATATACGAGGAGGAAGCATATAGAGCCTTTATCCTGTTAGTGTGGGACTTTAACCGCACTACACCACCTACGCTCATCGTATCGAACCCCCCGGTACTACGTCGGGAGTCTGCCTTAAAAGGCTATATACATACCTGCATACGTACAAATGTGCATATTTCTTTAAACCATATTGATAAAAATTAAAAAAAATCAAAAAAAATCAAAAAAAAATCATAAAAAATCAAAAAAAATCAAAAAAAATCATAAATAATCAAAAATAATCAAAAACAATCAAAATAATTTTTTTTTGATTATTTTTGATTATTTTTGATTTTTTATGATTATTTTTCTTTTTTTTTGATTTTTTATGATTTTTTTTGATTTTTTTAATGGTAATTGCAAAATAATTATTAAAATTTGAAAACAATGGGTAATCAATCATTAAATGGACAGTTGAAAAAATAATCAATCAAGCCGGTAATCATTAAGATTAATAATCATTATTTAACAGGTTTGCTTGTAACAAAGCTCGTAACGAAACGAAACTTGCGTTTCTGGCGTTTCTGTTCCAAGAAACATTAAACGATAGAAACTAAATTCGAAACCAAATGACCTTTGTTACAAAGGAGTTTTGTTTCTGTTTCTGTTACAAGGAACAAAATTAATTTAGTTTCGTTACAGGTTTTGTTTCTGCTGGAACTGTTTCGGAGTTTTGTTACGACTTTTGTTACGACTTTTGTCCACAAACTTGCCGCAACTTATTTTAAGAATAAATCTTATTTTTTAAATAATTATTTGTGATCTAATATTATGAAGAATATAACACGTAAATGTACGTATTTTTATTTACATATATCAATATTCAAATTGAAAAAATTCGTTCTGTTACAATCGATACCATGGTTACCATAGAAATAAAAAATAACATAAATGGAGGATTTTTAGCATTGAGTATGGCAGCACGAAATGTCATAATCCATATAATTGTCAGGTGGCTAATATCATGAGAACACCTCTGATATACATTAATATATACAGTTTTAGGAAATTCCTGTGGTTTTGTAATTTTTTAGTAGTAAATTTAAAGGTACCCTGACATAATTCCAAGGGGCATAATCCCAAATTTTTTATTTGGGATTATGTGACTCCCCCTAGGGTGACATAAGCCCAACTTTTTTACTTGGGCTTATGTCACTCTAGGCGTAGTGACATAATCCCAATTGGGATAATGTCATTTTCAAGCCCAAAAAACATTTCAGTTGTTATGCCACTTGGGATTAAATCACGGCACCAATTTAAATACATAAATAAATGACTAAATTTAAATATTACTAGTAAACCCTGAAACGCGATGGTGTGGCTTTCGATTACACTGTGAAACAATTTGAGGGTGGAAGACCACATATTGCTACATTTGACAATTTTTTTGATTGTCATTTTAAATTTGACTTAACCTTAAAATTGACAGAATAGGCGAGGAGCCCCATAGTGAAGTTTATGCCGAATAATTTTCTAGAATATATTAACCTTAAAGCGACCTCCAAAAGGCCATTTGTCCTAATCCTATTTCTCTTTCTAGTTTTCTTTCATATAACATCTCAAATTTAAAAATCAAACAAACTATAGCGTAAAACTGAATTTTGGAAAAGATGGCAACCCTTTTTGTAAAAATAATAATAAATTACTAATTTTCAGGCAAAGCCCTTTCATATGACACCGCAAATTTAAAAATCAAACAAACTATATCTTAAAAATGAAATTTTGAACAGGTGGCAACCCTTTTTGTAAAAATTATAATAAATTACTTATCTTCACACAAAGCCCTTTCATATGACACCTCAAATTTAAAAATCAAACAAACTATAGGGTAAAACTGAGTTTTTGAATAGGTGGCAACACTTTTTGTAACAATTTTAATAAATTACTCATTTTAACGTAAAGCCCTTTCATATGACACCTCAAATTTACAAATCAAACAAACTATATCGTAAAAATGAAATTTTGAACAGGTGGCAACCCTTTTTGTAAAAATTATAATAAATTACTTATTTTCACGCAAAGCCCTTTCATATGACACCTCAAATTTAAAAATCAAACAAACTATAGGGTAAAACTGAATTTTTGAACAGGTGGCAACCCTTTTTGTAACAATTTTAATAAATTACTCATTTTAACGTAAAGGCCTTTCATATGACACCTCAAATTTAAAAATCGAACAAACTATAGCGTAAAACTGAATTTTTGAACAGGTGGCAAGCCTTTTTGTAACAATTTTAAGAAATTACTCATTTTCAGCTCAAGCCCTTTCATATGGTACCTGGAATTTAAAAATCAATCAAACTATACAGGAGAATTAAATTTTTGAACAGGTGGCAACCCTTTTCAGAAATATTTAACCTTCCTGCATATCTACAGGTCAAGCCCTTTCATGTGACACCCCATTTTCGAAAATCGGTATAAAGGTGTAAAAGTTATGGTGCGTACAAAAAATCGCTTAGCGTAATACATATATGTATATAAAGATTTTTTACTTACCACCAAAGCTAAAATTAACCAACTTTTGAGACACATTTTGAAGTTTCCTTATATTCTATGTTTTTTTGTTTCGTTTTAGTTTTCGTTAAATCAACGCCAACTTTTTAGTATATCTTTCGTCTTCCGTCTTGTAAAAAAAAAATAAAAGAAAATAAAATAAAATATTTGCTGTTTTTTTTTATCAGTTTCCATAAGTTGTATATCAACTTAATTTTTGCCTAAAAACTCCTTTCAAGTGCAACGGAAATAGACATAAGCCAGTGCACTTGCAGCAAAACAAAAAAAAATTAAAAACAAAATGATAAAAGAAATCCAGCGCTATACATACAAAAACTGCTTCTTGCACGCAAACTTGCAACCGCAGCCGCGAATACTTAATTATTAAAACAAGATAAAAATCCGAATTTTTTAAACACCTTCTCGATTACGGATAAGTCGGCTATTACGCTTCCATTTGATTAATTGACAAATAAGTGACAAAAGGCACTACTGGGACTTTGTTTTTTGTTTTTTTTTTCTTCTCAATCATTTTCTTCATCTTTAAAAGTCAAAGTCAAAGTCATCTTTTCTTCATCTGATAAAGTTGCGATTTTTTACATTAGTACGTCTGTTCATATTAAAGACGCGTCTACCTGAATGACAAACCGCTCACGAGCACCACATTCGCTTGGCGCTAAGCTCAATCACCAGTACCTACGTCAACTCAAACAGAAAATTTGACTATAACTCCTGGCCATTCGCCAATGCACAGCACCATTTCCCTCACTCAGTCACAACACTCATTACACAAAATCCTAACGTTATATGAATATATTTGACTTTGATTGCCACAAAAAATGTACAAATGTTCATACATATGTATGTGCTTAATATTTATTTACTTAGGTACGTGCTTTATTTATTGCATTCCCACGTCCGTCAACGAAGCTGGCTGAAGCGCCACTAAAAGCTAAGCTGGACTAAAACTCTCAACCATAATAGCGCGACTTACGATCGTGAAAAAGCGCCACAAAAATTGCTGAACAGAAACAAAAATTGCTACTCTGTAAAATGATACCCATGGAGGAATTGTGCGAGGTTTTCTTTTGTTTGTTTAGGTTTCCACCAATTTCCAAGCTCCAATTAAAAATTATATTTTAAGTGGATATGAAATCTACTTATTCAAACAAACTGACTGTATAATCCGAAACAGATACATACGTAACATCCAAGCCAAATTTTTTTTATACTCAGCTGTACTAGTACACAGAGTATTATAGTTTTAATCACATAACGGTGGATTGTAACAGAATGAAATAATCGAGATAGATATAGACTTATATATCTCAAAATGATCAGGGTGAAAAGAGAATTCGATTGAGCCATGTCCGTCCGTCTGTCCGTCTGTAAACACTCTAACTCGCGCAAAAATTTAGATATTTTGATGAAATTTGGAATGCAAGTTGGTATCGAGACTGGGACGGTTGGTATTGAAATGGGCGAAATCGGACCATGACCACGCCCACTTTTCCTATATAGAAAAAATCGTAAATTTGGTATCTCAGTAAATAATATAGCTGGAGCGATGAAATTTTACCCACGTGTTGAGCTTAGGCCCCTATGAAGAAATTTGATGAAATTTTGGAAAATGGGCGGTGCCACGCCCACTTATTAAGGGTCAAACATTGAAAGTTTTATATGCCATAACTCAGAAACCGTTGAAGATATATCTATGAAATTTGGTACGCATGATTTACTTACCTAGGCAAACATTTTGAAGGAAAATTGTTAAAAGCGGTTGACGGCCACGCCCAGTTTTATATGTGTATTATAAAGTGACCTAATAAAAACATTTTAAGCGATATCTCTGTCAAATATAAAGATATATCATTAAAATTTTATGGCAGGAGTCTAACTACGGACATAAAACAAAAAACATAAAAATTTTGGAAAATGGGCGTGGCACCGTCTCTTTTTAGAAGCAAAAATAATATCTCAATTATTTGTCGAGTTTTGGGCTTCGAAATCTCGTATCGAAGCCCAAAACTCGACAAATAATTGAGATATTATGACGAAACTTGGTGTGTACACTTTTATTACTAGTGGTAATACATGTACAATATTTTAGAGAAATCGGTTGACGACCACGCCCACTTTTATATATGGGTCTTATAAAGTGACGATATCTTTGTCAAATATAAAGATAATTCATTGAAATTTTGTGGCATGAGTTCCACAATAGACCGGAAACAAAAAATAGAAAAATCTTGGAAAATGGGCGTGGCACCACCTATTTTTAGACAAAGGAATATACGAGATTTCTTAGCCTATAACTCGACAAATAATTGAGATATTATGACGAAACTTGGTTTATATACTTTTATAACTTGTGTTAATAGACACGCAAAAATTTATTCAAATCGGTTTATAACCACGCCTACTTTTTAACAAAGATATTTCTGGAACACCCTTTGGGAATTTGTAACGTGACATCTTTGTAACTAGAAGTCATAAAGAAATGCAATTTTGCACAAAAAATAATATTCATATGCTTAGTTGGATGACTGATAAAAATTTTGAAAATGGGCGTGGCTACGCCCACTTTATGCAGCACTCGCTTTATATAAAGTACACCGTGTTTCCATCAAACGCAAACAAATTATGAAAGCATACAGCTGAGTATCTAATGTTCGATTCCACTCGAACTTAGGCTTCCTTACTTGTTTGTAATAAAGTATGCACATATGTATGTACATATGTACATACATACATAATAAGAATAAATAATAGTAATAGGCACACTGCTACGAATATAACTTTAAAGCAGAGATACCCAAAAAATTTCTTACGGGCGAGCGTCATAATTTAAAGAAAATTATTTTTCTATATGTTTAATATTGGAGTTTTCTACAATTTCATTGACATATGTACACCCCAGTGCAAAAATGACTTATATTATTTTCCAGTGCAAAAACGAAATATAATTTTTACTAGACGAAGCAGTAGTGTCGGTGTGGGTCTGAAGTAGATGCCACTACCTAATTTTTAATGATGGGGCGTAATTAAGAAAGATTTGAATTGAGATATGTATGTATATAACAAAATTAGAATCCTAACTTAATTCTGTTAAAAGATATTAAAGAAATTGGCGGTAACTCACGTTACATCCGAATTGTATCAAAATAAACGCCTGTAAAATCGGCATAGAGATTAAAGATGGTTGAAAATGCATCATAACCACACCCAGAAAAAAAATAGTGTGAAATCAACCAAAAATCAACAAATTTTGTGGTTAATTTTTTTCAACACGATGCTTAATGTATGCCATCATGTAATCGTGTAAATTTAACACTACTGTCAAGTGTTAGTTTAACAGGATGACAACTGTAGAATTAACACTAAAAAGTATTGAGTCTTCCTGTTGATTTTACAATTTTAACTAGTTAATCTATATATATAAAAATGATTTGGTATTTAATTGAAACGCTAAAACTTGAAAACGGCTGAACCAAATCAAATACTTCCTTAGGGGGGTTTGTTTGTTGTTACCTCGCGAAGGTTTAGTCGAAAAAAGAATTTTAAAATGTTAGGGGGGCGTGGCACCTCCCATACAACCTTAATTTTTAAAGCTGGTTATCTCTAAAACAGTTCAAGGTAGGGAGCTGAAAATTGGTATAGAGGTAGGTAATATTAAAACCCTTCTCACTCAGAAAAGGGGGGGTTATCAGAAAAGGGGGCGTGGCACCTCCCATACAACCTTATTTTTTAAAGCTGATTATCTCTAAAACAGTTTAAGGTAGGGAGCTGAAAATTGGTGTAGAGGTAGGTGATATCAAAACCCTTCTCAATCAGAAAAGTGGGGGTTATCAGAAAAGGTGGCGTGGCACCTCCCATACAACCTTATTTTTTAAAGCTGATTATCTCTAAAACAGTTTAAGGTAGGGTGCTGAAAATTGGTATAGAGGTAGGTAATATTAAAACCCTTCTCACTCAGAGAAGTGGGGGTTATCAGAAAAGGGGGCGTGGCACCTGCCATACAACCTTAATTTTGAAAGCTGATTATCTCTAAAACAGTTCAAGGTAGGGAGCTGAAAATTGGTATAGAGATAAATGATATCAAAACCATTTCCACGCATATAAGTGGGGGTTATCGGAAAAAGGGGCGTGGCACCTCCCATACAAACTTAATTTTTCATGCTGAATATCTCTAAAATTGTTTACGCTAGGGACTTGGAAATTGGTGTGGAGATAAACGATAACAATTCCATATTAACGCAAAATAATAGGAGTTATACGAAAAGAGGGCGTGGCTCCTCCCAACAACGCTTAATTTTTTTAGCTGAATATCTTTAAAAGGATTTAAGTCAGGGATCTAGAAATTGGTACAGAGCTATATGATATCAAAACAATTTTTGCGCATAAAAGTGTAGGTTATCGGAAAAGGAGGCGTGGCACCTCCCATACAAACTTAATTTTTCAAGCTGAATATCTGTAAAAGCGTTTAAGGTTGGGACCTGAAAATTGATCAGGAGATTAACGATATCAATAGCATGCTTATGAAAAAAACAGTAGTTTTGGGAAAAGGGGGTGTGGCACTTCCCATGCGTTCTTAGTTTTTAAGGCTAAATATCCATAAAAGCGTTCATGGTAGAGATGAGCGAAACTGCGATTTTTTGATATCTGTGATTTCGGTGATTGCTATTTTTAAATCACTGTGATTTTAAACTGCTATTGCGATTGCATGGACTGGTATAAAATCATCAGTTACCGGTAGAGATTAATTTTGCGTTTTCTGAGCGATATAACCTGTCTTTATTTTATGTTAACAAAATGATAGCAATAACAACGTATTCCGCAGTAATATCGCTGTTTGTAAATAGTTTTCAAAGACAAATTGTAAATTCAATAATTTTTTTTTTCTTATATTTCCATATACATACGTATGTGGTCTTCTCAAAAGTGTAAACAAAAAGAAATTTATAATGCTTTTTCGATTGCGATTCACATAGGTGAACTGCTTACTTGCTACATCGATAGCAGTTGCCAATAAGTAGTGAACTGCTATTTTGAAAAAGTGATCGCAATTGCGATTTGCGATTTTTTATTCACAGTGAAAAAATCACCGTTTGCGATATATCGCTCATCACTAGTTCATGGCATGTACATAGAAATCACTATGCAGATATACGATATCAATACCATGTCCACCCAAAAAAAAAAAAAGATTTATCGAAAAATGGGGCATTGCACCTCCCATACGTACTAAACTTTTTAGGCTGAATATATCTATAAGGGTTGGAGGAAGGGCCTGAAAACCATTATGGAGGTATACTATACGTATCAATACTCTTACTTAATTGGTTAAAATAGCCAATACTCAGTGAAAATAAATATCCGGAACAGAAAACTAAAAATTTTGTGTATCGTGCAGCCTTAAACTGAATACTAAAATTATATATTTTTGAAGTTGTATACACAATGAAGTAGTGAAAAATCGTTAATTTTCTATTAAAAACAATACCGGTGTAATAACAATTTTTGAAATGAAATTAATAAAAAAATCTATTTTGGGCAGAACGAAGTTTGCCGGGTCAGCTAGTGTTACAATAAAAGCTGATTAAATTAACACGAAATGGTCCTGTTGAATTAACAATAATATCTTTTTGATTTTACATTAAATTTATTGTTAAATTAACTAGAAAGTCTTGTTGATTGTACAATTTATTTTTTTTAAATAAAAAAACATATAAAACATAAAATATATATTCATCACTTCAATTAAGCACATTCGTACATCACCCGCACAACTGACCAAATTGAAGGCGTCCTTCTCATACGAACACGAATGTACCGGCGATAGTTTATACATGGGCGATAGTACTATCACTTGCACCGAGTAATGTTTGGCTGCTAATGCAACATCGGATGCAAACCCCCATTCGCTAAAAAACCTCCTCGTGATATTGCAACCTATGAAGAGGAAAAATAAAATATTGAACATTAAATACTTTTAGAAACAAAAATGTAATCCTCTTTTAACTCACCTGCAAACTGAAAATATAAATCGAAAACCCACTACCGCGAACTGACAATGATGCTAAACTCGCATCACTGCCACGACACAAAATTTTCCGTTTTTTTTTTTAAATTATAATTTGCGTTTTGCACGAAAATCAGACTTCAAATGATCAAAAAAATAATGTATGTTTGAAAATAGTTTTGACGTTCTTTTTTAACACTTTTTTTTAGATTACATTGACACTATGATCGTGTTGAATAAACCAAAATTACAAATGACGTTTATGTTTGAACATTGTTTCGTGTTATACCAACCAAATTTTATTGTTAATTGTGGTTCTTGTTGTTTTCACATTTGTTTTCATGTTGTATTAACACTAAAAGTGGGACGTCATTTTTCTAACATTTTTTTTAGTTTATATTGACATTATCATCATGTTAAATAAGCCAAATTCCAAATGACATTTAGGAATAAAATTTTATATTTGAATCATCTTGTATATTTTAAAATTTCTTCATGTTGTATCAACAATAAAATTTGGTTGAATTTACCAAATTTTCCGATGACAGTTACAAAGCCAAAATCATGTTTCAAACATCGTGTAATTTGAAAAAAATTGTTGCTGTTCTATTTGTAAAGATCGATCGTGTTAATTTTACATGAATCGTGTTGATGATTTTTTTTCTGAGTGCAACCAAATTTTTACCATCAACATAGTATGGCTTGGTTACAGTTTTTTTTTTAATTCTTATTAGCTAAAATTAAAATTTTATAATACATATATTTTCCGCTAAAACGCGGTTTTTAACTAAAGCAGAGTTATGGGGATGCAGAAAACCAAGTTTATATAGCTTATTTTTATTAATATGTATAACAAAAGTTGTATTTAAGAAGAAATTTAAAATTAAAAAGATTATCTGTAGAAAAATACATATTTATGGATACCATGATATTTTAGTACAAATGGTAGCTAACGTTACAACGTAAAAACGGTTATAACAAGTAAGGAAGCCTAAGTGGAATCGAATATTAGATACTAAGCTGTATGCTTTAATTGTTTGTTTGCGTTTGATGGAAACACGGTATTTTATTTTATATAAAGGGCGTGCCGCATAAAGTGGCGTAGCCTCAAATATTTACGCGCAGATGACATAAAGGAAGCGATTTCTCCTTGTGGATTACGAGCCGAATTCCGTGAAAAATTTGTTTTTTTTTTGGAGCTAAACGGAGGTGGGTATTGATTATATGGATTATTAAGTATTGTCCTAAAGATATTTTCTTGTTTTCTCAGTATGGAATTGACGGTGAAACTAAATCTTTGCCCAGTAAAGTGACCGAGTGGCTTGCGAATAATTCATCTTTTTTACAAATGACAAGCATTGTAAATGTATGTACTCGTACATATGTATGTATTTAAAAGTCTATCAAATAAATTTGCAAGTTCATATAGAAGTAATAATAAGAATTTTTTGGGTGGGTTTCGTGGTGAAAAATAAATAGGTTGTGGGGAATATGAAAAATAAAATGGTTCAATGTTAAATTAAAAATTTTCCACCTTAACTGAAAATCATGACGGTTTATACTTGATTTAACATTGTTTATGCTTGATTTAAAAATCTTTTTCCCTCAGTGTACTATGTTGGTGATACAAATTTGGTTGGTTTTTGGTGCATTTTCAACCATATTTTAATCATTATGCCGATTTTACAGGCGTTTATTTTGATATAATTCGGATGTAACGTGAGTTACCGCCAACTTCTACTATCTTTGAACAGAATTAAGTTAGGATTCTAATTTTGTTATATATATATAGTTATCTCAGTTCAAATCTTTCTTAATTACGCCCTATCATTAAAAATTAGGTATTGACATCTACTTCAGATAGTTTTGGATTCGAAAATGCTCTAAAATCTCTGTGCCAAAAATTTCAATGTGAGTTACCGATTTTTTTTTTTTTGTCAATTTTAATATTGTTCTTAAAAAACACATGGTTGTACTAAATAAAGCTCCATTACTGGATTTTAATGCAATTGTCTTATTAGTTACGAACTCTAAATCTACTCTGAAAAAAATACCCGTAGTTAAACCAACAACTTCCGGCTGTTGAATCTCCGTCTTTGATTCAACAGCAAAAGTATTTGTTTTTACAGCAAAGTTTTTGATCCAACAATTGATTCAACAACGGGTGCTGTTGTTTCAAAAACTTGCTTGGTTTTAAAAAATTTTTTGTGAGAAAACATTTTTTTGTGAGAAAACCAACAAAAAAAATAATGATGGAGAGACGATGAAGAGAAAAATCCAAACAAAAGTTTATTTTTAGCAACAATTTTCTCCCCGTTGTTGATTTAAAGGCAAAAGTATTTGACCCAACAGTTTCCGTTGTAAACAAAACTAATGAGAACAAATTTTTTTAAATTTTGTTTTTACGATCATTCAAATAATTCATGGATTCCTTTTTAGGAAATGGAAGTATAAATAGGTTACTACAATTCAATATAATACTATGTGATGATGATTGGATAGCATTTCGGGTTGATGTCATGGTTCGAATCCGGAGGAGAATATAAAATAAAGAAGAAAAAGCAGAATAAGAAATAAAGATAGCAACCAGTGAATGATAAGAAGGAGAGAAGAATAGGAGAACAAGCTGAGCCTACATATTTGCAGTTGGGACCCGGGTGGAGAGAAGATGAAGAGTAAAATGCAATCAAAATTTGTTTTTAGGTGAAAATTTTTTCCAACAATCTCCGTTGTTGACTTAAATCAACAACGCTCGCACCTTTGAAACAACAACGGAGCGTTGTTGGGCACTTTTCAACTGCGGAAAGTAGTTGATTTAACAGCGAAAGTCTTTAGATTTACATCGTTTTTTTTCAGAGTAAAGAGAAATACTTGTATAAATGTTAAATTTTTGCCTCTGATGTAAAGTGAGTTACCATCGACGTGCCCATATTAAATTATTAAAAATATTTTTACCATAACTTTCATTTTCCATTTTTTGTCAAAATGTAATAAGACCAGCTAATTTGATAAGGCGCACAAACCACTCAACTTGTTTAGCAGATAATAAATAACGAAAAAATGTAAACTTGCATGTACGTACAGATGTATGCATGTGTATATTGCAAAATTGACGATCAAAACGGAATAACAAGCCGACAAATTATAGCCCAGTTAGTCGAGAACGTGTGGTCCGCTCGCTGACGCAAACGCCCGTATGCAATTTTTAGGATTTTTTGAGCCCGTAGCAATCAGCTGTTTTACTCACACATATTTACATATATATATAGTTTGTTTACATTTTGGCAGGGTTGCCGTTTAGTCATTTTTGAACAAACAAGATTTTTACTAATCTTCAAAGTGTTATGCGGATTACTATTCAATACACAACTGTGCATTATTTGCCAAATGACAAGAAAATACTAATTTAATCGTTTTTAAAGTTGTCGTTGACGACTTTTTTTATTAATTTAGTTACTTTTTTACGGCTTAGTTGGTAATTAAAACACATTTTTCTTGTAATTTTGTTGCTGCCCAATATATTTCCATCACACCTTGGTGATAGTTATCAAGGGCAAAAACATAAAATAACAAAAAACACAGTCAGAACATTAAATTTACAATTGAAAATCCATAAAAAAAATTATATTGGGAAGCAACAAGATTCTCACAAAAATCTGTGTTTAATTAAGAAATCAGTACTGAGTTTCTGTAACTCATATCTTTTCTAGTATAAATAGGTGGTGACAAAGTGTGAATCGTATTAGTGTGACATCACTTTAATTGATTTTGTTACAGAAACTCAGATTTATTTTGGCAATTTATAACTTTTTAATGTAGAAAAATTGCAGAAGAAGACCACCAATAGTTATCAATTAAGAAAATACCGCCACCATTGTGGATAAATACAATTTTTGCTTTAATTTTCAGTAATATCTTCATTTATTAGGAGTGTTCAATGGGTCATATTAAAAAAGCCAAGCATTTGCTTTTGCTTAAGATTTCAGACCTTTTACTCAAATTTTGAAATTGGCTTGGTTCAGCGTTGCGTGATTCGAATCAATTTTGATTTTAAATCAACTTTCAAATAACGAATCAACTTGATTCGTGATTCAAACTATTTTCAAATAAAAGATAATTTTTATTTGTGATTCATTTCTCAAAAGAATCAAAAATACCCTTTGATTCGTGATTCAAACCATTTTCAAATCAAAGATAAATTTGATTTGTGATTCATTTCTCAAAAGAATCAAAAATACCCTTTGATTCGTGATTGAAACCATTTTCAAATCAAAGATAAATTTGATTTGTGATTCATTTCTCAAAAGAATCAAAAATCTTTTTTGATTCTTGATTCAAAAAATATCTTTGATTCGAATCAAAAATTTATTACGAATCTTGATTCAAAATATATTTTTGATTCGAATCAAAAATTTTATTCGAATCAAAAATTTATTTAGAATCAAAAATACTGTAGCATATCAGAAATATTCAAGTACCTTCTCGGTAACTTAAAACACAAAAATGTATAAAATGCACCAAAAGTGCAACAACAGCCAAATTGTATGCTGACGCCAAATATGTATGTATATGTGTATGTATGTATGTACATATATACATATTTCTGACTGTCGTATTTCCCTGCAAAAAATGCGATCACTCCGGGATACATCCGGGACAACTCGCAAGGGAGCATGCGAGTACTACCCATTTGTATCTCTTTATATGGGTTGAAGTGTTCTCTTTTGTTTGAGCATGTCCTATGAAGAGACTAATTGTACCCAGTTTGTACCCGAACGGGTAGCAAAAGCGCACAATTGTACCCGTTTTGTACCCGAACAGGTAGCAAATGCGACACATCCATTTGTGCGACTAATTGTACCCGTTTGATACCCTTTCGGGTACAATTCGTCTACAATTAGTATACATATGTACCCGTTCGGGTACAATTGGGAACAATTGTAGACTAATTGTACCCGAAAGAGAGCGCTCCCGGACAAATCTTTTTAGAGACTCGTCGCACACTTTTTTACAGGGTTACGTCTGTGCTACGCCGTACGTACATTCATACATACATACATATGTATGTATGTGCATAGGCCCTGTAAAAATCATAGGATTATATGATCCATTTTGCGGTAGGTAGGAGTACTTTCAAAGTGATCATAAACATAGACCCAAGCGAGCGACTTGTTTATCTGCATCGGCTCGTAGTTAGCCGAACATTGCTACGAAAACGAAATGTATGTACATATATCGCGATAACGACGAAGCAAGTGCATACATTTGTATGTATGTATGTATGTACATATGCATGCTCGTTTGAACGTACACGATTCAGTAATAAAGGGTAGGGATGCAAATTTTGAGGACCAACATCGATATATCGATGTTCGATGTATCGAAAAAATTACGCGACACAACATGCTGGTGATTGCGCTAGAAAAATTTTATTATTTTATTTTTACTAAAGAAAAGCTTACTTATGAATGTATGTAAATTGAATTGGCAGTCTTTCAAAACTGTTCAGAGATTATTAAATTTCATTAATTTTAGTACCTACTCCGTAAATTAATCCCATGTGGGTAATCCTTGGATTACTCGGGTGTCATGCGGAAATGGGAGTATGTGATCCCTGCCTGGGACATCGCCATGTTAAATGGACCATATTTTTTATATGAAATGTGGCAGGTTGAGGAGTACTCGGTTGGTCCATAGCGAGTACTCTATACACGCGTGCATGGAGTACTCGGCTTTTTTGCAGGGGGCACTTGGGTGCATATGCATACATACATATGTATGTATATACCCTATAACACAGTGATAGTCATTTGATATATCATTTGAGGTGCACGTTTGATGGAAATTTCTGTCACACACTGCCTACAAGTTTCCATCATTTTTATATGGACGGTATGAAAAATGTGATGAATGTGTTCTCCAAATGATGTATCAAATGGCTATCACTGCTATATGTAGGCTGACCATAAATATGAATCGAAAATGAGGGACAAAATTTCAAATGATATAAGTACGAACATATATTTATGAAACTTGAAATCGTAAAAAATATTTATTCATCAAATAATAGGCTTACAAACACATGTAATTCACATTCTCTTCAGACTTTTTGTTTTAACAAAAATAAACAAATTTGTAAGTTTAATTATAGGTATCCACAATCAAGCAAGTATAATGCTACGATAATAAAGAATTTGGTAACTTAGTTTAATATCCACAAATCAATTTTAATACGATTTACCAATTTCTTTCAAATTAATTTGCTACACAGCAGCCACAAAAATTACATTCCAACAAACATATAGTCAATGAGGATGCTAGTTATTATCGATAACTACTTAAATTCTGATGAGAAAAAGGGCTGCCACCTCAACCTTTTTAATATAAAACAGATTTTAAACAAAAAGGGGAATATTCATAGTCAAAATAAAATATTGATTTTAACTAACTTAAAATCAGCTTTTATCAAGACTATGAATATGCCCCAAAATAAATAAATGAGGGACAAATGAGGGACACTAGGAAAAAAAACAGAACATTTTGAGGTTTTCCGAAAAAAAAAAAATACGAGGGACAGACGTCTGAAAAACAGAACGGTCCCTCAAAAAACAGAACGGATGGTCAGCCTAGCTATATGTGTTAGTGTTTGCTGAGAATGTGTTGGAGTTTCCATCATTCCTGTCCCTGTAGGGAAAATCTCTAGTTCCGAACTAGGTCGCTTCTAGTGCATTTTTCGACACTACTAGTGCGAGCTAAATCTCTTTTGCATGTTATCAACTGGCGAATTTAACACGGCGATGTCCTAGGCGGTGTCAATTGTTCCTCTCTGCACTACATTTTCGATAGTTCCGAACTAGTACTAAATTCTACAGTTGACACTAGTTCGTTTATTGGCACAATTTCGATAGTTCTGAACTAGCTACAAGTACCTACAAATTCTACAGTTTTATATCTGCCGCTTAAGTGCAGTCTTTGACACACTTCATGCAAGTGGCGCGTTGGCCGACTGGCTAACGTATGTGCCTTTCAATCTGAGAGGCGCGGGTTCGAATCCTGTCGGTGTCAAGGTGGATGATAATTTTTTTTTTTAATTTTTTTTTAACTAATATTTTTTTATTTATTTATTTAATAAAAGTTTACAATAATATTTAAAAAGTAATAAAATAAAAAAAAAATTAAAAATAAGCCTGAGGGATCGGAAAAGCATAATTAGGGAAACATTTCATTTCATACAAGATGCAAATAGAAAACTCTTTATATAAAATACTTCACTAAACATCTGAGAATTGCAGAAATATACAAAGCCGACGGCAATTAAACGAATGAAAAATTTTCATAGAATTTTTGTCACTTCGAAATTGCATACAAATCAAAGTGTGTCTTATAATGGTCACTCAATTCACTCCTTCTGAACTGGTGAGGGTCTAACTACAATTGATCTAGTTCCCCTTTGACACCTTTTCGCTAGTTCGGAACTAGAAATTTTGCTCACTAGTTATTGAGTTCCCTGCAGGGTGTCTTACAGGGTATGTACATATGTATGTACATATCTACATAGAAGTAAGAATTAGAGTAGATATATGTACATGTATTATAGTAAATAAGTAGTACATAAGAAATTTTGTGTATAGGTAAATAAGAATCAATTTTACCAATAAATTCACTGATTGAATTGCTGTTCGTAAAGCAACACAACAAACCACTTTCGTTTAATTTGAACGGGTTTAAAATATGCATATGTATGTATGTATGTACATACCTATAGTGAATCCAAAATATATGTATTTCAAATAAAAGATACTTTTAGTACGAGATCATTTTGGGTAAATGCATTATTATTATTTATTTTTAAATTCTGTTATTTTATTCTTTTATTGGGTTCATTCAATGTATGTAAAATATATAAAATATAAGTACATATATGTAAGTACATGTGTGTAAGTACATGTGTGTGGATATGTATAAGAGAAATTTACATATGTATGTATATTCATTTACATATTAAAGGGTACCCTGCAGCGAAATCAACTAGTTGTAAACTAATTGACAACTAGTTGGCCATACAGCTCAACTAGTCAGCCATCTATCTTTTTTCCATATTAGCAACTGGTATTTTTAACGTGGTGATGGCCTAGGAAATGGCAATTGTCAGTATCCACACCAGAGTCATACCACTTGACTGACTAGTCAGTATCCACACCAGCATCATACCACTTGACTGACTAGTCAGTATACACACCAGCATCATACCAATTTGCTGACTAGTCAGTGTAGATATCAGAACTATACCAGTTGACTGATTAGTTTTACATGCTACTCCAATGAAAATAAAATTGCAAAATAAAGTTTCTAATACATTTATTTAGTTATTAGAGTATGATATTTAAATTAAAGAATTCAGGCACATTAGATTGTGATCTTGCATATTAAATATTTAGGAAAATCAACATTAACATTGTGAATAAGTAACACGTTGACCATTCTAAGCTTGACATTTATATTGATGACTAGCCGGACCCGTGCGCATCTTGCGCAAAAAATAACAAAACATACGTGGCGCCAGTCGGTATGGTTTGTGGTGTCACGCCCATTTTAAAAAACTTATTATTTATTTGGTTTGGTGGACCTTATGGAACTTTCAATGAATTACCTAGATATATGTTTGACAAAGATATCGCATAAAATGTTTTTATTATTCCTATACAGGTATGTGCAATATATTTTTATATATTTTATATATATATATATTTATGTGGTTCTTGCCGACTTGGGTAATTTTTTCCACACGTTTGCCTTGGCTTAATCGATTTATCTGCTACAGTTCCTGAGTTTTGACTTATAAATCTTTGAAAATTTGCTCCCCTTGGCACATTTTTCAAAATTTCAGCACGTTTCCTCATAACTGCATAACGTCATTTCATCACTCGGGCTTTATTAGTGACTGAATTATCATGTTTTACGTGTTTTTCGAAATACATACATTATTATTATTATTTCATTTATTTTTATTTATTTTCAACCCCAACTTTCTCTGTTCCCATTAGAATCTGTGTACCAAATTTCATTAAAATATTTCTATTTTTGCGCAAGTTAGAGTGTATACGGCCGGACGGACGGACATGGTTCAATCATTTTTTTCATCCTGATCGTTTTGATATACTCGTATATATAAAGGTAGAGTGAAATTTTTTTTTTTGGAAATTCTATTTGTTCCAAAGCCAGAACGGCACCTTTCTAGCCCAGTAATAAGCCTTTAAAATTTTATTGACCTACTCGCATGTTTAGAGGTGCCCCCAGCCCCACAAAGTTGAAAAAATAGCACGATCTGGTACAAATGTGCAATTTCTACAATTATGAAATAAAAAAACCAAGTATGAGGATTGATAAACAGGCTACGTTGAGTATAAAAGTGATTTTTGTTTTTTTTGGAAACAACAACAACCAAAGTTATTAAAGGTCAAAGTTTATATTATGCATTTTTTAAAGTGCAATTACTTAAAAACTACTGAACCGATTTCAAATATTTTTATACCATTCGATAGGTATTTTGAATCCCTTTAATTTGATATACATTTTATGTGGCTTCCATAACACTACCCGCTGCGGGGGTAAACCCCCCTTTTACCCCCTTACTTTTCATATAAAGTACCACGCCCAATAAAACACCGTTTCGCATGCATAGCTAATTAATACCTTTAAAACGATGCCTTACTTATTAGTTTTGGTTAATTATGTGAGCAGAAAAAGGGATATTTATAAAACACCAATTAGAAATAATATATATGATTTTCTGACATATCATGTACTTTTTTCTATGGCTGAAGTAGTATCTAATATACTGGGCTATATTAACATCTCAAACTATGTTATTTTGTGGCATTCACCTGATTTAATGATCTAACAATTTTCAATCAACTAAATCTGCAAGGGGCCTACTACGCAGGGTTCGAATACTACAACAACAATAAAGAAGTTGCTTTACTTTTACTGCATACGTGTTCATTGCAACCTCCAGAAGCCCCGGATACATTCGTTTTTAATTTAAAACCTTTTTTTTGGCAAAACTTCTTGTTTCATAACTAATCTCAATTTGTCCCCTATGAATCTAGTTGGGCAACTCCCATAATTTATCTAGTCAGTTAACTGGTAGGTTGGCTGACTAGTTTGGACTTTCGCTGCAGGGTAAGTACATATGTACATACATCATACATATGTAAGTATGTATGAATGTGTTAGATTACATCTGTATTTTGTATGGAAATGAAGTCAGGAGGTAATATCATGTTCAGACATAAAAATTAATTAAGTCAATTGGGGTTGATTGAACATCTTTAGATTTGGTGTTCAGACATATTTAATTTACTTGGCCCATTTAACAGGTCGGCTCAAGATACATACACACATACACGCCGTGAGCTGAATATCAAACTCTCGTGACCTAAATGTCAAAATTGCAAGGAGGACGAAATAATTTGACATTCATCTCACTATTTTTACCAATCGTAAACACGAATGCATGTATAAAATAAGCAGAAATAAAAACAAATTTGATAGGTGATGAAGAAGAACAAGAATGTAGCTGATCTGACGAACCAACCTGTTTAGTGGACACTGACGCTAATCACATTTCTCTTTTCATGACATTTCATTTTACTTATGAAACAAGCCTTTTAACAGGGTTGCATGCAGAATTGTTCTTCATTAGAGCCCGTGCACAATTGACTTCTACCTCGCTTTGCTTCAGAGTTTTGCTTTGACAGTTTCGTTTAGCATGTGCTTTTCAAAGGGACATGTTCACAATTGAGGTTAAGCGAGTAAAGCAAAGTATAAAGTTGGCCATCTCTCAACTTTTTTACAACTTGACAAACCTCTCCCCTTGTGTGTGTGTATGTATGTTTGTATATCTACACTTATTTCAGCGATTCGCGCAATTTCGTAAAAAGTGGACAGAGAAAAGTAAAAAATAACATTCGAATAAGCAGAAAAAAAATATTTCCCAAATAATTTACCAAAAATCAGGTTTATAAATTAAAGCAAAGAAGTGAAGTGGAAATTGTCAAAGTGTTAATTGTAGCAAGCATTTGGAATTTCGCTTTGCTTTAAGGTTTTTTCTATCAAAGTTGGAGCAGACAAAGCCAATTGTGCACGGGCCCTTAACAACTCATTAATTTCTAATGAAGCATTAACTTGGTCAATTTTTGTATGGTAAATTGAGAATCATTGGGCTTGAAAATTGAATGAAGGCTCTTAATGTTCAATTAAGGTTGTGTCTGAACATAACATAAGTGTTGGTCCCCATGCGAAAAAAAGTTATAAAAGTCCCCCCTAAATTTTAAGCTAATGTTGAGAGGGTTAAGAAACAAAAAAACGAATGGGAGTTGTTTTTAATATTTTCGTTTTTCAACAAAACCACAACAACGAAATCAAACTCTTATATACATGCATTATTAAAAGTCGTTTAGGTAACAATGAAAAAGAATGTAAAGAGATAAATTTAAAACCACTGGTTGAATTTAAAAGTATATGGGTTACTACACTTAAAACAATTCTACATACCTAGTAAACTTCAATCGAAAATGGGCAAGAGTAGTATGTTTATGTACGTTCTAGACCACATTTCGTGGTAAGCTTTTAACATTATAACAGAAATTTGTATGGAGAGCTTTTGGAAAACACCACCCCAATGTTTGTTCCTATCTACAACATGTGTTTGTGTGTGTATCACAAGCATTTTTCACAAAAAATCACAAAAAAGACATAGTCTAATGTGAAATTTTTGGGCGACATCTAACGTTGAATAGGATAAGCTCGGCGATAATTGCGCCATCTGACGGTAGATAGTAAACCTAACTGTTATAACTGTCCTAAAAATTAAATATTTGTTGTCTATACTAAAAGCTACCAAATCTAACTATTATAAAATTAAATATTTGTTGTCTATACTAAAAGCTGTCATCTAAGGGATCTATACTAAAAACTGACATCTATGAAGATACATATAAACATGTATAAACAAACCTACATATATTTCCTCCGTTTGTATGTTATCAATGTGGGGGGAGAAATTCAAAAACATATACATATACATATACATATATATGTATATATGTATGTTTGAATTTTATGAGGATGATCATAGAGGAGATTTTTTTTTTCTTCGTTTAAGTTGAATGTAGAAATCTTTATATGTAGATATGTATGTACATACCCAGCAGTATTTGAGGTAAGGAGGTGCATATTCAATAGAATATTCATTATGAAAAATAGCCTGAAAGTAAGTTCAAAATTCATTGCTGAAAAAATAACTGAACACGCAGTGAAGACATCAGGTGTACTGAAATACATGCTATGGAAGTTCTCCCTGCGTATTCAGGACTTTTTTCCTACAGAAACTCTCCCTTCTCGTTCAGCAGTTTTTAGGTAGTTGATTTTCGACGCCACCTCTATATAAAAACGAAAGGGAAAGTTCAGATATTAGAACTACATCTCTACTGAATATTCAGTAGGAAATATGTGCTGTTTTCCAGCTGATAAATACTGCTGGGTATATATTTATGTTATTAGCTAGCTATGAGGAAAAGAAATGTAAACAGTCAGATATACTTACTTTTAGATTCCCATTTTAAGTAAAAGTTAAAACAAATGTAAATATTTTATATAAAAGTTTTTATTAATTTATTTTTTATTGAGTAAAAGTACAATTTTTACATTTATTTACATTAAAGACTACTTATATTATAATAGATTTCCATAAGTTTCCAAACTTCTCTATTCCACCTTCTTTTTTCTCCTACTTCTTCTTAACGATTTTTTATTCTACGTAATATCTTTGATTATTATATGAATTAGAAGTTGAACTATTTATATTGTTTTAAAGAATACTGAAGATTTAAATTTTTTGCTACAAGTTTATTTTTTATATTTTTAAAGTTATAAATTTTTTTAATTATCATAATGTATTATTATACTTCTCATAAAAACTCATATAAATATTTTTATACTCAGCTGTACTAGTACACAGAGTATTATAGTTTTAATCACATAACGGTGGATTGTAACAGAATGAAATAATCGAGATAGATATAGACTTATATATATCAAAATGATCAGGGTGAAAAGAGAAATCGATTGAGCCATGTCCGTCCGTCCGTCCGTCTGTCCGTCCGTCCGTCTGTCCGTCCGTCTGTAAACACTCTAACTCGCGCAAAAATTGAGATATTTTGATGAAATTTGAAATGCAAGTTGGTATCGAGACTGGGACGGTTGGTATTGAAAATAGGCGAAATCGGACCATGACCACGCCCACTTTTCCTATATAGAAAAAATCGGAAATTTGGTATCTCAGCCACTAATATAGCTGGAGCGATGAAATTTTACCCACGTATTGAGCTCAGGCCCCTATGAAGAAATTTGATGAAATTTTGGAAAATGGGCGGTGCCACGCCCACTTATTAAGGGTCAAACATGGAAAGTTTTATATGTCATAACTCAGAAACCATTGAAGATATATCGATGAAATTTGGTATGCGTGATTTACTTACTTAGCCAAACATTTGGACGGAAAATAGTTAAAATCGGTTGACGGCCACGCCCACTTTTATATATGTATATTATAAAGTGACCTAATAAAAACATTTTAAGCGATATCTCTGTCAAATATAAAGATATATCACTGAAATTTTGTCGCATGAGTCCAACTATGGACATAAAACAGAAAACACAAAAATTTTGAAAAATGGGCGGTGCCACGCCCACTTATTAAGGGGCAAACATTGAAAGTTTTATGAGTCATAACTCAGAAACCGTTGAAGATATATCGACAGAATTTGGTGTGCGTAATATACTTACTTAGGCAAATGTTTGGACTAAAAATTGCCAAAATCGGTTGACGACCACGCCCACTTTTATATATGGTGGCCCAATAAAAAAATTTTAAGCTATATCTGTGTCAAATATAAAGACATATCATTGAAATTTTATGGCAGGAGTCCAACTATGGACATAAAACGAAAAACATAAAAATTTTGGAAAATGGGCGTGGCACCGCCTCTTTTTAGAAGCAGGAATATACTAAATTTCTGAGCCCATAACTCGACAAATAATTGATATATAATGACGAAACTTGGTGCGTACACTTTTGTTACTTGTGGTAATACATGTTCAAAATTTTAGCGAAATCGGTTGACGACCACGCCCACTTTTATATATGGGTATCATAAAGTGGCCTAATAAAAACATTTTAAGCGATATCTTTGGCAAATATAAAGGTAATTCATTGAAATTTTGTGGCATGTATTCCACAATAGACCGGAAACAAAAAGTAGAAAAATTTTGGAAAATGGGCGTGGCACTGCCTCCTTTTAAACAAAAGAATCTACGAGATTTCGGAGCCCATAACTCGGCAAATAATTGAGATATTATGACGAAACTTGGTTTATACACTTTTATAACTTGTGTTAAAAGACACGCAAAAATTTATGGAAGTCGTTTTATAACCACGCCTACTTTTTAGCAAAGATATTTCTGGAACACGCTTTGGAAATTTGTAACGTAACATCTTTGTAACTAGAAGTCATAAAGGTATGAAATTTTGCACAAAGAATAATATTCATATGCTTAGTTGGATGACTGATACAAATTTTGAAAATGGGCGCGGCTACGCCCACTTTATGCAGCACTCGCTTTATATAAAATACACCGTGTTTCCATCAAACGCAAACAAACAATGAACGCATACAGCTGAGTATCTAATGTTCGATTCCACTCGAACTTAGGCTTCCTTACTTGTTATATATATTTTTTTTTTTTTTTTTTTTAATTACTTACAATACATACTTTTATTCATATCCACATATGTATGTATATACAAATTCCTATACATTTATATTTTAATTTCTAAAATCATTAACCTCATATATACATATTCATATCAGTTTTTAGTCTTCTTCAAAATTTAATTTTATAGTTTCTTTAATTATATTTCTTCAATACTATTTCTTTATTGTTTGCAACTACATTTTTTTAGTTTTTTTTTTTTTTTTAGTTTGTGTAGATTATAGATATTTTAGTAGAAATCTTACTTATTTTTTATACTTACTTCATTTATTTACTATTATTACTTCATTATTTTTTTCTTTCCAATTTTTTCTCATACATATTTTAATTTTTAAGATCATTGAACTCATATATACATAGATTCAATTCTCAAATTATATGAAATTGAATTTCCTGTGAGAAAGAAAATTTTTTTCTGTGAAATTTTAAATGAGATAGACAACTGCATTGAATTTTCTTTAACAATTCTAATATTATTATCTAAATTTCCCCCAAAGTCGAAGTCAACAAGTTTTAATACTTACAACACGTACATGAAAATTAATATATTCATTCTATAAAATCTCATTATTCTCATATATACAGCATTCATATTTTAATTTTTAAGATCATTAGCCTCATATTCATATCAGTTTTTAGTCTTCTTCAAAATTTAATTTTATAGTTTCTTTAATTATATTTCTTCAATACTATTTCTTTATTGTTTGCAACTACATTTTTTTAGTTTTTTTTTTTTTTTAGTTTGTGTACATTATAGATATTTTAGTAGAAATCTTACTTATTTTTTATACTTACTTCATTTATTTACTATTAGAATCAGAAAATATTTTTGATTAGTGATTCAGTCAAATCAAAATCACGCAACCCTGGCTTGGTTTTTATTAATACAGCCCAATATCTCAAAATTTTTACATATTTCTACCAGAGGCGGGCGCTTCATACAAGCCGAGAAGCCCGGCTTGCGTTCATATTTTAGTTCATTTCATTTTACGAATTTCTTTAAAATCTGGTTATTTTACGTTTTAAATGTGTTTACTATTTAAGTTCTCAATAATATAGCCCCCACTGTAACATACGGTGCCTAAAAGTATTCTAAGAAAATAGCGCAAATACACCACCAATCCACCTCACCAAAGAACGTAAATAGATTTACGTTCTTTGACCTCACAATGTGTATTTTGTTTGCGCAGCCAATCACAGCACAGTTAGCATGCTTTAACGTTTCCACACATTGGCTTTTACCTGGCTTTCAAAACAGAATAACATAGCTTGTTTTCTCGCTTTCTCTAAGGAGAAATCAATTGCTTATTTTCAGACTTAAATTGAAAAAAAAACTAGCAAAGCACTTTTTTTATTTTTCACATTAAATTTGTATGCGAATGTGAAGCTGGCTTCGGCATTCAGTATTCACAGCCATATGCATATTTGATTTGATTTTCGTTTGCATGTACATACTTATGCACGTAATTTCTTACATGTGCATGTATCAAATACCAGATTATAAAAGCGTTGATTGTGATATTTGGCGACTATTGGCAAAATATCAAGATAATTTTAAAAAGCGACGGAAATCAAAATCAAATAAAATTTCACGACTTTTGGTAATTTGACCTCAGTTTTTCAAACACTAAAGCACCCATTTTTTTAGATATTAGATAATAAGCAAATACACTTGCTACTACTAAAATTTCCGTCGGTATAAGGAAACTAAAAATACCTCTGTGCTTTCGTGTGAGATTTCCCTATAAGTTTGGCGTCACCAATCAATTCAATTGAGTTCTTCCCAATTTATTCTAATAATTTCTCCTCTGCTTTTGTAGATAATTCTGATAGTAAAAAACTTGAATTTACTTTCGACTTAGCCAGGCTTGTTGATATGCTGACCAAAAGTAGCTACAGCTAAAATACCAAAAGTCAAAAACATATGTACCTACATATCTTCATAATATTCATTGTATATAAAAATTTAAAAATTCTTTATCATCCTCATTTTCTAGATTTAATGCAATACATTCAGTTTCATATGTTATGAATATAAACAACAAACCAAATATGCAAACCGAATATAATCAAAGTAGAGCTCTAGATACCCGGGTATCGAGCAATTCGAACAGATCGTGTTTGTTTGACGCCCGTTGTTCAAATTCCCGTACCAACATTCGAGCTTATACTCAGAGAAAAGGAATCAAAAATAAAATTTTTATTTTTATAATGCACGTTTTAAACTGTCATTTTTATTTAAAAAATAAAATTTTTTAAATTAAATGTGTTTAGGATTTAAAAAGAAACATGTTTAAATTAAAAATGAAAATTAATGGAATAAAAACGAAAGTTTTTGGTTCAAAATCCCATAGTGCTTAAATAAAAATTAAGATTTTTAAATTTAAAAATGTATTGTATTTACATTATTTTTAAACACGTTTTTATATCTATCAAGAAAAAATATCTTAAGTTTAAAAATATTTATTTTTATTTTAAGCGCTATGAGATTTTGAATCAAAAACTTTCGTTTTTATTCCGATAATTTTCATTTTTAATTTAAACATGTTTCTTTTTAAATCCTAAATACATTTTAATTTCAAAAATTCAATTTGTAATTTAAAAATTTTTCATTTTTAAAATAAAAATGACTTGGTTTAAATCGGGCATTATAAAAATAAAATTTTTTTTTTTTTTTTTTTTTTTTAGAAACTAGAAAAAACTTTTTAAGCATGGATGTAACTACAGCTGTTTCACCTTAGATCCCTCTAAGACTCATCAGGTTACTTTTGCTTCTGCCAAGACTCGAACTTGCGCACCTTGCAGTACAATAACTACAGTTCTAACCGCTGAGCTATTGCCTGCCTTCGACATCTGATAGAAAATTTGTTGCTAGTTTCTTTCCTACTATAATTCGTTTCTAACTTATGCACATACATATTTACATATTATTGTATGATTAAACATAAGTAGCGAATAAAGTGTAGGGATGTTCAAATGAACTTAATTTTTTATTTTAATTTATTTAATTTAACGAGCACAGGCCCAGGTTATATTATATATTTTTTTTTTTTTTTAGAAACTAGAAAAAAACTTTTTAAGCATGGATGTAACTACAGCTGTTTCACCTTAGATCCCTCTAAGACTCATCAGGTTACTTTTGCTTCTGCCAAGACTCGAACTTGCGCACCTTTCAGTACAATAACTACAGTTCTAACCGCTGAGCTATTGCCTGCCTTCGACATCTGATAGAAAATTTGTTGCTAGTTTCTTTCCTACTATAATTCGTTTCTAACTTATGCACATACATATTTACATATTATTGTATGATTAAACATAAGTAGCGAATAAAGTGTAGGGATGTTCAAATGAACTTAATTTTTTATTTTAATTTATTTAATTTAACGAGCACAGGCCCAGGTTATATTATATTAAAAAAAAAAAAAATATAATATAACCTGGGCCTGTGCTCGTTAAATTAAATAAAATAAAAATTTTATTTTTAATTCCTTTTCTCTGAGCGTACAAACAAAAAAATGTGTATCAGGAAAACAAAGATAAAAAAATACATATGAAGACAACAAAAAAAAAAAAAAATAAACGAGAAAACACAAACTTCAAATACCCGAATTGTTCGAGTGCCCGTACAAACATACGGGTAATAAGCAAACAAAGGAGTGTTCGAGAATTTGAAAAGCATTTATTCGGGCTACTCGAAAATGTTAAAAAAAGCGAGAGCTCTAAATCAAATTCAATGACGGAACGCAATCAGACTTCTAGATAATACAGCAAAGAAAATTACATAAATGACTAATGGTTATGCTTCACACATAGGCTTGCCCAGACAATTTATGCTAGGTCCGCCACTGATTTCTACGAATAGTTACGAATTTATGTTCAATAACCCAAAAAATTCGCAAAAGAGAGCCAAATTGAGAGAGTAAAGCCTCGAGAGAGTTGATAAACGCTGCAAGTAAAATTTTCACTTGCAACTACTAGCAGCTTTAAAAAAATAGAAGTGTGAAAAATATATGATCACAAAAATTTCAATTGGAAATATACAAACATTTTAAACGCAAATTTCTAATTGTGTACTAAATAAGTTAGCGCAAAAACGAATCTTGATGATGTTGTGGAATAGCCAAAGTAGAATTTTGTTTTCCTAATTCAGTTATGTATTTCCATTCATTTCCAATTTAAAAAATTTCAATTACAACCTAACCTAAAAATCAAATTGTCAAAACAGCGTATCAGCTGTTTTCTTGCGAATGTTTACGATTTTGTGTTCAATTACTTTGGTTGATAATTTTCTCTTTTTCTCGTTTTTATTCTTAATTTGACATTGACGCTCTTTTTGCAAGTACTTGCAAGTAAAGTTGTTGAACAAAGCTATTATCTTGTTATTAATTTATATATAAATATTTACATTTTGTTTGGGATTTAAAAAAAGTTTATAAACGTTTTCTTTCCTTTCTTTTTAAAAATTAAAGTAATAATAAATGGTTCGTTTAAGTAGACATACTATTTTTTCCATGTGAACACATATATGTATATTCGATAACATTTTACAATCTTGTTGAGTTAGAGCGCTTTCACATTACTCGGTGCGGTATCGGATCGACATTTTTGGTTTTTACCGAAAGTATACCGAAACCTTACTGACCACATGTATTTCAATTGGCACTTTCACAATAGTGTTGCATACATGAAATCGGAGCGGATTAATTTCGGTATACCGCAACGCGGTAAGACCGGTCAGTAAAATTTGAGGAATTACTGCATACATTTTTGCGGCGTGATAAAAGAAGAAGAACAAAGTCAGTAAAAAACTCGTTTCGGTAGTAAATGTAGCAAGTTATAATGTCTTCGTCTTCGCTAGAAGACATTATTGTTTTTATTGAGTGATTTGTTGAAGTCAAAAATTTTGTTTTGCAAATTTCGATGTTTGTTTTCCTATTTTCTGCCGATTACGCACCGAAAGTATTCTCACAAGTGTGAAAAACACAGCAACGCGGAATCGTTTCGGTAAGCCGAAAATACCGAGCAAAAAATGTCGATCCGATGTCGTACCGAGTAATGTGAAAAGGCCCTTAGTTGTATAATGCTGTGAAAATTACTGTTTAAATATTTAATAACTAAAAATGTTCAACTGGCAACCCTTCTACCTTGCAACCATGCGAGCGATCAGCTGACACATTTTTACGTAAAAAATCAAAATGATTTTGATTTCTGCGGTACGGTCTTCTGCGTCGTACGTCGTTGAATAATCGGTTACATACAAATCCCATTAAATAGGTTGGATCAGCTGACACGGTACACGGGTTTACGTGTTCGACTAACTGGGCTATTAGCGTTCACGAAGTAACGCACACATGCACAACTCACACCAACGCTACTGCTTCGTCGTTTTTGCTTAACTCTTCAATTCCCAGTGTCACCTGTAGGTGACAGTTGATTTTAATATTTTTTTGATCAGACGGAAGCTATTTTTTTAAACCAAATTATTATTGATACGAAAATAATAAACAGTAGAATCTAAAAATAATTTTTGTCAAGAGCAATTACTCGTCATTTGTCAATCTCGTTCACTTTTTCCACGCATATTCCCAGTTTTCTTGCTTTTTGTGACTTCGTACTATATAAGCTGAAATTGAAATGCCAAGACCGCAAGTATTGTACTTTTTCTTATCGAATGTGATAAATAAGAAAACAAAGTATAATTTAAGTGCATTTTGTAACAAAAATAATTAATATTGTGATTGTAATAAAGAAAAAAATATGAGGTGTCACCTGTGGGTGACACTGGGCATTGTGATACATAGACGTATTGCTTTTTGTTCGTCGTATTGCTTTGCGGCAATGAGATTTTAGAGCTTATTTCCATCTTTTTGATTAACCTTAGATGAAATTATTGAAGAGTTGAATGCTGATAAAGACTCGGGCCATATTTTTATGTATATTTTCCCCGGATGATAATGTGGTAACTGATGAGACGGTGGAACATCATTCGATATTGCAGCCAGTTTGTGGACCGTACAAGATCTATTTTGATAATATTTTTACTGGCTTACCGTTATTTGTGTATTTACGGGATCAGAATGTTGCTTGAACGGGTACCATTCCTGAAAACCGTTTACAAAATTGCCAAATTCTATAGACGTGAAGAAAAAGCCTAGAGGTGAGATATGTCATCAATTGTCCAATGTCGCCACCATTGCCTCGGATTGACTCCTGCCACAAAATTTGGTCGACTTCGATTCATGTATACAAAAAACGGTCGAAAATTTAAGAAAATTTCCTAGCTGTCATCAGGATGTACAACAAGTATATGGGAGTAGTTGACCGTGTTGATGAAAATACTGACTCCACGAGAGTAGCCCTTCTTGACACGAAGTGGTGGTTTTCTTTATTTGCTTTTTGGTGCAAATTAGAATGCCGAGTGAGGCGAGGGCCACCGGTGGAGTGAAAACCACAAATAAATTCAAAGACCGTGTAGATATGTCACCAACATAAACGAAAAATATGTGAGGATTTACACGTAAAATGTTGGTATATTTCTCAAAATAAGTAAACATCTCATTTTCTGCATAATTTTCTACATAATTTTAATTGTTTAGTGTTTATAAACAAATATTTTTGTACAAAACGAATATTTCACTTGAAAAGATATAGAAGAAAAAAATGCTCGAATAGTTTACACAATGCCCAGTGTCACCTGTAGGTGACCCCCCCTTCAAAAACAGGGGAGGTTAGTTATTTAATTTTTACACATTTTTTGGTGTATGCTATGTATAAATATTCGATCCAATAAGATAAATTGCTAATTTTTTCTTAAACTTAGCTATGGGAATTGGAGAGTTAAAGCTTAAATTAGTTATGCATTAACTTTATTTCCATAATAGTAACAGTATCGGTATTAATTTGGTCGATTATTGGTGCAGTAACAGTAAACAGCTGAACAGTGATCATAGCCCAATAAAGGTGACCATAGCAATAGAGTCGCTCTTCTTCTTTTGGTTTTTTAGGTTGCGAAATTATCATATTTTGTATTAATGCTAATTGCGTATTCTCTTTTGATTGCTACGACCATATTATTACTGGGTCATGACAGTGAACAACTGAAACAAACAATCGATCAGCTGGTTAGCGTTACGGCTGAAAACCAAAATTCATTTGGTTGTTACCGATAGCGTTACCGACTAGCGAATCACTAATCAAATACATTGTTTCCCATAAGGTTGGTTGATCAGCTGTTTTATAACGATACTGTTACTGCATAACTAATTTGAGCTTTAGCTTAAATTAGTTATGCATTAACTTTATTTCCATAATAGTAATAGTATCGGTATTAATTTGGTCGATTATTGGTGCAGTAATAGTAAACAGCTGAACAGTGATCATAGCCCAATAAAGGTGACCATAGCAATAGAGTCGCTCTTCTTCTTTTGGTTTTTTAGGTTGCGAAATTATCATATTTTGTATTAATGCTAATTGCGTGTTCCCTTTTGATTGCTACGACCATATTATTACTGGGTCATTACAGTGAACAACTGAAACAAACAATCGATCAGCTGGTTAGCGTTACGGCTGAAAACCAAAATTCATTTGGTTGTTACCGATAGCGTTACCGACTAGCGAATCACTAATCAAATACATTGTTTCCCATAAGGTTGGTTGATCAGCTGTTTATAACGATACTGTTACTGCATAACTAATTTGAGCTTTAGCTTAAATTAGTTATGCATTAACTTTATTTCCATAATAGTAACAGTATCGGTATTAATTTGGTCGATTATTGGTGCAGTAATAGTAAACAGCTGAACAGTGATCATAGCCCAATAAAGGTGACCATAGCAATAGAGTCGCTCTTCTTCTTTTGGTTTTTTAGGTTGCGAAATTATCATATTTTGTATTAATGCTAATTGCGTGTTCTCTTTTGATTGCTACGACCATATTATTATTGGGTCATGACAGTGAACAACTGAAACAAACAATCGATCAGCTGGTTAGCGTTACTGCTGAAAACCAAAATTCATTTGATTGTTACCGATAGCGTTACCGACTAGCGAATCACTAATCAAATACATTGTTTCCCATAAGGTTGGTTGATCAGCTGTTTTATGCAGTTATGCAGTAACAGTATCGTTATAATCTGCAGTAGCAGCACATTGGCAGCGCAGTAGATACAAGCCCATTTACGGGTATAACATGCATAAAATATACCCGTGCAGATGCATTGCCCGACTTGACTGTATTTACATGATCGCCTATAACTTTTCCATTTTACCATGGATTTTCTTCGTTGATAGCTTATTTTTTTGGTAATAGAATGTAGCTTCACGTAAACTAGTAAAACTGAAGGTGAAAATTTTGGTTTTAAAGATATTGCCTGACAAAGTCAATTTTTTCTTTAAAAAATCGAAAAAATTCAAATTGAATTATCAATATTTCAGAAACTATAAGAGGTAGAGAAAAATGTTATAAACCCCTTGTATAGGAAATTTAATTTTCTTTCGTTTGCTGTCCCTCTAACAAAAATCTCAATTAGTCGACGAGTTATAGCAAAAAAACCATACAAACAGTATGCTGAAAATCGGCATTTGCCTGCAAAGTTCAAAGGTCGATTAAAAACAAATTCGAACTAACCTAAGCAAACGCCGCGATACGGGTCTTCTAATTTAGCCTCTATTTTCACCCCCAACTTTCAGAACCGAGTTAACTTTTGTTGTCCTGAATTTGTTCCACAGTGTTATGGAAATTTTTTTTTTCATTTCATTTTATTTATTTATTTAAAAACGTTTGTTTAACCTAAAGTCATCACACTTATATAGAGATACAGTTCCTTGAACTTTACAACCATAACATTTATTATGTATGTATATATGAAGGATCTATTTGGGGAAATAACTTAATTTATTCAAAGGAAAAAATACATATAAAAAAACCTCTATTTAATTTTTTGATATGCAGTCATATGTACATGTATATACATATATATACATATATGTAAATACATATACATACAACTGTGTATGAATACATGAGTATCCATATAAATACATAGTGTACTAAACCATCAGCGTAATAAGTAAGTTAGTGTATAAATATTTAAGTACAAATATGGAAATGCACATGAATATAATGAAATGTACATGTATTTCGTTTTATTATATATACAAATATATACACACACACATACATACACACATGTATATATATACATATATCCATATATGCATATATATACACATACACACACATAAATGCACAGGCATACGATCTATGTACATATATATAAATTTTTAAATTTTGAATATAAGTAAATTAACTATCTATGCTCGGCAGTGATTTTATAAGAATATTTTCTGAGAGTTCACAGTGACTATTAAATTTATCAATTATCTTAGTTATTTGTTTTGATATAAGTTCTACTTTGTTATCAGTATGAAGGCGGGCAGTGGAGTAGTGCCAGGGTAGTTTGAGCATCATTTTCAAAAGTTTGTTTTGGCGAACTTGTAGTTTGGTTTTGTCAACTTTTGAACATACTCCCCAAACTGGACATCCATATAGCATCATGGATTGAAAAATCACTTTGGCAATGATAATTTTGTTGTCATTACTTAAATCTGACTTTCTGTGAATTAGTGGATACAACATTTTTATACCAAGGTCAATTTTTTGACTTACACTCTGAATATGGTTTTTGAATATTAGTTTGGGATCAAGGATCAAACCTAGGTATTTCACAGTGTTAGACCATGAAATACTGAAATTATTAATTTGTAAGGGTAAACCCGGAAAAAAACAAGGGTTTCTTCTTCTCGTAAAGAAGATTGCTTGTGCTTTATCTGGATTAAGTTTGATTTTCCATTTGTGAAAATAATTAGATATACTATCTAGAGCACGTTGTAATTCGCTCGTAGCTTGTTGACCGAATTCATGTGAACTCCAAATTGCAACGTCATCGGCATAATATGAATAATTGCACGTAGTATATTTTTCGATATCAGAGCAATAGATGATGTATAAAAGTGGTCCTAAAACCGATCCTTGGGGTACGCCTGCAGGTATCAAAGTTAAGTCAGAAAAGCAATCACCTAGTTTTACACAGAAATGCCTGTTGGTAAGGTAGCTTTTTATAATTTTGATTAAGTGACTAGGAAAAGAAAACTGAACAAGTTTAGCAATGAGGCCGTTATGCCAAACTGAGTCAAACGCTTTCTCGACATCAAGTAAGACTAGAGACGTTGATTTTTTGTTTGCAAGGCTGTCCTTTACTTGATTGCAAAGGCGTTTAATGGCATGAGTAGTGGAATGAAATCTGCGAAATCTGTGTTATGGAAATAAAGTTAATGCATACCTAATTTAAGCTTAAAGTGAAAAATTACTAAAAATAATCAGTCTGCAGGCAGATGTTGAGCAAGGAGGGTCATGCGCGCACGCTTCGCGAAATTATGAAACAACGTACTTATACACATACATATGTATTTGTGTACCCACGTTATATGCAAACTTCTCGTAGTTTTGCTTGTTGTTTGGCATCTGCAAATAGAATAAAAGAATTTCAAGCGACGATCACCTAGCGACCGCTTGCTTTCACGCCAGTCGAAGTAGGGTTGGGCGATATATATCTATATATCAATATATCGATATTTTTAAAATAGTACAGCTGATAATATCGTCGATATTTTGAATTACCGTGCGTCGATAATCGATAATTTTTTGCCAATTCGTGCCAAATTCGATATTATTCATACATTTCTGATTCGCCTTGAATTTCGCAGAAGAAAATTTTTTTTAAGTGGTATAACCATAATTTCCGCGGTGCTTGAGTTTCCATTACTTTCTTCTCCAAGCTTAATGATTCTTATGTTTATGCTTCAAGATTCGTAGAATATTTATAGACCCATCCAACTTTAACAACAAATATCTAGTAAACTATAAGCCTCCGGCAAGCTTGGATTTCAGTTTTGAGATCTGTGAGAGAAGTGGTTTTTCGCGAGTCGTGCTTCCTTAATGGAAAGCCGACCCTTTCGATATATGTATTGATATATCGCTGTTTTTCCACGGCATAAATCGATGTTTCCTTAAATATCGATATAATATATATCGATATATTTTTCCAATTTGCCCATCTCTAAGTCGAAGGCAAACTGATTATTTTTCCTAAGCGACGATCGCCAAGTCCCATCGTAAGCGCTCGTTTTACGCTCTTTATTTGTCTGTAGTAGTGACAATCGGTGTGTATATGTACACGGGCGCTTACTCTCATTTAGCAGGTGCTAAGATTTTGCCCAAGGCTGGCAATGACGAATAATAGGTAATCCAAGTCAAGTTAAGTCAATTCAAGTCAAGTCAAATCAAGTCAAGCCAAGTCAAGTCAAATTAAAGTCAAGTCAAATCAAGTTAAGTTAAGTTAAGTTAAGTCAAGTCAAGAGTCAAGTCAGGTCAGGTTAAGTCAAGTCAAGTTAGGTCAGATTAAGTCAAGTCAAGTCAAGTCAAGTCAATCCAATTCAAGTCAAGTCAATTCAAGTCAAATCAAGTTAAGTTAAGTTAAGTTAAATTATTCCGGGGCTATTTGGGTCCACTTGATGACCTGGTCTAGACATCACTATGAAAATAACTCTATTTTGAAGCCGTTCCCAACACATTTCATTTGATACCAATATCGATCAAAAACTTCCGGGTCGGCATTTTGACCCATATCTGGGGACCCGGCTTAGGAATCACAATTAAAGAGTCATTCGATACCAATATTGCTCAGAAACATTCCGGGCCACCCGGATCTTCGTTTTCACCCATATCTGGAGACCCGGCCTAGGAATTATTATGAATAGAGCTCCATATAAAATCCCTGTTCAAGACCTTTCATTTGATACCAATATTGCTCAGAAACATTCCGGGTTAATCCGGGGTCACATTTTGACCCATATCTGGAGACCCGGCCTAGGCATCACTATTAAAAGAGCTCTATGTTGAAGTCCAGATCAAGACCTTTCATTCGATACCAATATCGCTCAGACACATTCCGGGGTCATCCGCGTCCACATTTTAGCCCACATCTGGAGACTGGGCATGGAAATAACAATGAAAATACATAGTTATGTGTTAAAGCCCTGCTTAATACCTTTAATTTCATACCAATATCGTTCAAAAACATTCCGGAGTCATTCGGGTCCACATTTTAACCCATATCTGGAGAGGATGTCCAGGCATCACAATGGAAATAACTCTATGTAGAAGCCCTGCTCTAGACCTTTCATTTGATACCAATATCGCAGGTGTAGGTGCAGGCGTTCTTGAGTTATAGCATAGTTACGGTGACCATCCGTTCTGTTTTTAGCAGAACAGTTCTGTTTTTCAGGCGCTTGTTCTGCGTATTTTTTTTTTCTCTGAAAACCCACAAATTGTTCTGTTTTTTTAAAATGTTCTGTTTTTATCCACTATGCAAATCAAAAATTTTTTTACAGCGGCAACAATTTCTGATCAAAATTTTGGTTCCTATCGATATCACTTAGCAATCACTATTAATCAGCTGGTTCAGAAGCATGTTCACTAGATAGGGTCGAAAAAAAAGTTGTAAAAGTCCGCCCCTAAATTTGAAGCTTATGTTGAGAGGGTTAGAGCCCGTGCACAATTGACTTCTACCTCGCTTTGCTTCAGAGTTTTGCTTTGACAGTTTCGTTCAGCATGTGCTTTTCAAAGGGACATGTTCACAATTGAGGTGAAGCGAGTAAAGCAAGGTATAAAGTTAGCCATCTCTCAACTTTTTTCCACTTTGACAAACATCTCCCTTGTGTGTGTGTGTGCGTATGTTTGTATAGCTACACTTATTTTAGCGATTTCGCGCAATTTCGTGAGAAGTGAACAGAGAAAAGTAAAAAATAACATTCGAATAAGCAGAAAAAAGCAAATACCCCAAATATTTTACCAAAAATCAGGTTTATAAATTAAAGCAAAGGTGTGAAGTGGAAATTGTCAAAGTGTTAATTGTAGCAAGCATCTGAAATTTCGCTTTGCTTTAAGGTTTTTTCTATCAAAGTTGGAGCAGACAAAGCCAATTGTGCACGGGCTCTTAGGCACTCTGCACACGGAGCGTACTGCTTTAGACGCGTATTAGATACTACAGACGAAAGCTGTACGCCTTGATGTCGCGCACGTATATTTCAACTGAGAGCTGCACACGAGTCGTCAGCTTCATGCATGCGTCAAAGTATGCTGGCTACATGTCGCTTGGCGTAAAGCAGTGCTGGTAGCTAGGCGTACTACGCTTAGAAAACAGGAAGAAGAAGATGTTTGTTTACATTTTTCCACTTGGTAGAATTTATCAAAGCAGTAAAATTTGTGTAAAAAATCGGAAAAAATGAGTGTATAATTAAAGAAAATGGAAGATTCCATAAAATTTTTCATCTTTTCTATTTAAAGCTTCGAAATTTAAATCAAATAACGTATTATTAATTTGTTTGTTTGTTTTGTGCAGCGAAGTTTCATGTCGCTTCGTGTGCAGATCTTGAGGCGTAGAGAAATCGACGCTACATGAAATGTCTGGTACGCGTCTATGACGATACGCCTCGTGTGCACAGTGCCTTAGGCACACAAAAAATTTTTTTGTTCCCGCGAAATACCGCCGAAATTGTTTTTTTCTTCTAACTTTGTTATTTATCATCTGATTTTTAAAATTGATACGTCATTAGTTTCGTATTTTAATGCTCTGCACTTGCTTCTAATGTCCTTTTGAGCTCTGAAGTCGTTTTCACATAGTTGGGTCAGCTAACTTATTTGTATGTCCATGAATTATCCTCTTTGTTTTGCCAAATGAAAGTGCTTCAAAATTCATGACAATGTAGCCTTAAAACGGTTTTACTAAATTAACAAAAATGCTATACCTTTTAAAAATATTTTAAAAATAGTAGAATTCAATTTACATATGTTTACCGGGTTCAAATGCCCCCACTGAAAGGATATTTTCAATTTTAAACAATATATGGACTGATGAAAAATCAAAAATTCAAATTGAGACTGTGAAATCTATTTTAATAACTATGATTTTAATTGCTTAGAATTTAAGAATTACTTACAAAATGAGGAAAATGTACTTAAACAAATTTATGCTTCAGAAAATTATCAGTAATTTGATATATTTATTAATTGGTTATGTACCTAATACTTGATTGAAATCAAAGCCAGTGAAATGTGATTCATGTTTGTGAATATTTTTTGTTCCTATTAGAGCTCTCGATTTTTTTTTGAACATTTTCGAGTAGCCCGAACAATTGTTGTTCAAATGCTCGAACAGTCGTTTGCTTGTTTACATACGGGTATGTTTGTACGGGCATTTGAACAATTCGGGTATTTTGAAGTTTGTTTTTTTTTCCTTTGTTTATTATTATTTTTTTATTTTATTTTACATGTTTATTTTTGTTTTTCCGATACACATTTTTTTGTTTGTAAGCTCGAATGCTCGAATGGTTGTACGGGCATTTGAACAACAAACGGGCTTGAAACAAAAAAGAGCAGATCGAATTGCTCGATACCCGGGTATCTCGAGCCCTAGTTCCTATTAATAAAAAAAAATGTTCTGTTTTTTTATTACAAATTTATGGTCACCGTAAGCATAGTATGCATGTGTAAACAGGTTTTTGATTTCCACCGAGACAAACAACAAACTGTGCACAAACAAACATACGAATCGTCTGCGCTGCGCTGCCTGGCACGACTGCGACGCGTCCACTGAACACGGCAATTAACCAAACGAATCTGTCTATGCTTGCGCTTTTTTTAGTTTTTTGCGCAAAAAAAAGTACATGGTTGTCGAGAATTCACAATTTATGACATTTTAAAAAAAGTATTATTAAAATCGGTCCAGTACTTTTTGAGTTATGGCGTTACATACATTTTCCATACAATCAATTTTATATAATTAGTATAGATTATATTTCGTTTTGCACTGACAAATGATATAAGTCATTTTCGCACTAACGCAGATAACCCAGTACAAAATTAATAGCATTGACAGACGGCGATAATCCGGAATATCTAGCTAATTCGGACTTAACTTGAGAATTAACTGGAGGTAATCCGGAATATCTCTTGAGTTAGTCCTCAAAATTTTAGCGGATTAGAGCATTTTGTAATGACATCCCTGGTGAAAAATGTCTATTTTGAATGAAAGGGAAGAAAAAGAAGAACCCAAGGCAGATCTAGGAAGGTAGGCGCATAAGTGAATTCAGAAATTTTGAATGTAATTTGTTAGTGTAATTGGTAGAGTGTAATGTCAAAATGATATTTCGCCTTGGTTGAAATCTGAACTCGTTTGGGACTCGCCCATTCCTATTGACCATGATGTGATTTCGTTTGGATTTTGACATTACCCTACCTTTGGTAATAAAACAAGAAGTTTTTGAATTCGCCGCTGCGCCTACCTTCCTTCAGCTGTTTTGTTAATCCGCAATACTTGCCGTCTGTCAGGGTAAAATTTTAATCGAATTAAGTGTTGCGGTAATCGGGATTATCACTTCCGTCTGTCAATGCTATAAGACACAAAACTCGTCGCCTGGGAAAACGAATGTCGTATGTTACAAAACATAGTTTCGAGAAAATCGACTTTGAAGTTCAAATTGGAAACTCTCCAAAACTATACAACAGATTTTTCTGTTATTTGGACGAGCTGTAGCGAGTATTATATATTTTGACCTGCAATTTGCAAAAGTTGGATATCTTTAAAATCATGGAAGATAAACGACTTTTCATTCAGAATGCATTTGTCGCATGTGTCGTCTGAGCAGCAATGCCTCTTTATAATAGCACATACGACAAATATTCTTTTTTTTTTTCAAACCGGAATGGTTATGAGGCTCACATTTTTTGAGATATCGACTTGAAATTTGGCAGTTGAATATATTTTGATCATACTTTGATCATTTGTCGGAATCTACCACATCGGACTAATATAAGATATAGCTCCCATACAACTGATTGTTCAGATATAGCTGTTTTCGGGTATAACTTCTTCATTTGAGGAGATAAGGATATGAAACTTTGAAGTATTTATACGTATATGGACCTAATAAATGTCACCGAAATTTGTCAAGATCGGACCACTACAACATATAGCTCCCATACAACTGAATGTTCAGATATGGACATTTTGCGATATAACTTCTCCATTTAAAGAGCTGAGGGAATGAAACTTTGAAGTATTTGTACGCATATGGACCTAATAAATGTCACCGAAATTTGTCAACATCGGACCACTATAACATATAGCTCCCATACAACCGATTGTTCAGATATGGACATTTTAGGGTATAACTTCTCCACGTAAAGAGATAAGGGCATGAAACTTTGAAGTATTTGTACCCATATAGACCTATAATTGTCACCGAAATTTGTCAATATCGGACCACTATTACATATAGCTGCCATACCACCGATTGTTCAGATATAGCTGTTTTCGGGTATAACTTCCATATTTAAGGAACAAATTATACTAAACTTTGCAGTAATTGGTATTATACTACTATAAAATATGTCAGTGAAAATCATTCAGATCGGATCACTATAACCTATAGCTCCGATACAATATTTTGGTTTATTCTCAGTAGCTCAGCGACACATACGACGAATGCATACCCAAATGGTAGTAATTTTGTAACATACGACAAATGCACACTAAATAACTCAAAAACTAAAAGAGATAGAAAAAAATGGATTGGAAAAATTAAAAGATGAGATCCGATTTAGTTAATCTGCATCAAAAACTATAAATCGTCGATTTTCACATACGACACTCGTTTTCTCAGGCGACGAACTGTAAATCAGCATATTGAAATTGGGATTCCTCTCTTTTTTCTGAGTAGAAAACTCTTCTACGACATTTGTCTAAAATTAATTTTAGTGTTCCGGTCTTTTATATTGAAATCTTTTAATTTGATTATATAATCTCTCATGCAGGTTCCTATTAATTTTAATACATTCACGTTTTTTTTAATACACCAAGCACAATTAAGAACAATTATCCGCGTGATCGCATGCGTGATTTCATATAGTTCTTGGCATTTCAAAATAGTTTTAAAATTTAATAATAATATAATACAATGGCGCTATTATAACTCTGACGAGTTTTATGGCCGAGCTTCTCTCCCAATTCGAGGTGTGCTCCTTTTGTTTTTCCTGCTGTTTTATGCCGGCTCCGAACGGCGAATGCATTTTTTGCGCGAAGCTTTTTCATGACAGAAAAACACTCGGAGGGTATGCCGCCCCTGCCGAGAGGTGACTGCTGCTGTTAAAAATCCCAATAATAGGATTTTTACTAATTATAAAAATTTGTTTGGTGTTTGCTTGGACTGGGGTTTTAACCACAGACCTCTGGCGAGCACTCTACGCACTGCACCCCAGCTTAATTTACATGCCCAGATTACTACATACTGTACATACATATGTATGTAATTGAATATGCATTGTTTTTATAAATGATAAAATTTTCAAAGATAGCTACGCCTACAAGCAAAATATTTGACCCCAAACTAGGTCCATGTAAAAAACAATTTTTATCGAAATTTTTACTTTGGTTGCACAAAAGTGCATTAGCTACTGCAGGTACGTCAAAACCATATATCAAAGAAATATTTGCGTATTAATTATAAATGAATGTGCTATATAAGTTTTTCACGAGGAACTAATGGCGTTTTCTTTTCTACAAAAAAATGTTGCCCTCCTATATCCTAATTATCGAATTACGTAACGTG
This sequence comes from Urophora cardui, assembly GCA_960531455.1. Taxonomy (NCBI): domain Eukaryota; kingdom Metazoa; phylum Arthropoda; class Insecta; order Diptera; family Tephritidae; genus Urophora; species Urophora cardui. The sequence continues at coordinate 74,108,763 of OY482673.1, read as the reverse complement.
ACTCTATAAAATGGCTGATTTTGTAGATAATGTTGCTCTCTCTTAGAAGTAAATATTCGGTTAAATTACCAGACAGACATACAAAATGGCTAAGAAAGTCAAACAGGGCAACATTATTTCGAGAAAAGAAAACGCCATAATATTTTCGGAATAATAAGTGATTTAATTTCTAATTAGGTTTTTTAAGAGCAGCGGTCACCTCTCGGCAGTGGGCGGCATACCCTCCGAGAGTATTTCTGCCACGAAAAAGCTTCTCATAAAAAACGCATTCGCCGTTCGGAGCCGGCATAAAACAGTAGGAAAAACAAAAAGAGAACACCTCGAACTGGGAGAGAAGCTCGGCCATAATTAATATTATATTATTAAGTGATTTTATGTAGGTATCTTTTGCATGACAGGTTTTATCCTTTATATCCTGTTTACGTGAAATTTTCCAATCACATATATTCTTTTTTTTATTTGATGCTTTCTTTATCATTCTCAAGTTATCCGACAAGGTGTACGTATCGAAAAAATTCGAACGGTGGCGGATATTATATTCCACGAAAACATGATATATGTATACTCGTATAATATCGCGGTTTTCTCAATAAGTTACCATTTTCCGATTTTAGTTTTGACAGATACTTGTTACTGAAGCTTTGAACTTGGATATTCTGCAATAACCTCGTGGGTGGTCTGACCTTCGTATTAAAATTTGTTCTACGTCATCGTGTAACCTTTTACGAATTGGTGTATGTATGTATGTTCAAATACATTTGTATGTAGATATGTATTTGAGAAATCCCAGTAGAACTGGGGATCATCGTTTTATTAATCCCGGAGTACTCCCTTTTGCGAGTAGTGGATTACTCCCCATTACTCCCTATACTTCTATGTATTTTCATACATATTTCTGTACTCGCTTTTAAAATTGTAGATAAAACTCTCTTTCTCCTCCTAAAATATCAATGAGGGAGTTTTTGCTAATACTTCCATATACCTACCTCATTATCGAACAATGGGGAGTTTTGGAGTCTTTTGGCAACCTCCTAAAGCAGCAATGAACTGCTCTGGCACATACATATGTTCACGAAGTTATATCAATAAAAATTTGTTGGTAATTATGTCTCAGGGCACTCCAGAGATGTTTTGAGTTTTTCGACCCAAGCGAAAAAATAAACCTCAAAGAATAATTACACTGCTCTACAGCCAAAAAATACTCTGAACGCGACCATCCTATTTATATGTAAAATCGGTCGCTGATTCCGAAAATCGGGCTCATTTTTAATTCTATGGGAAGGTTTTTGAGATATCGGCAATTTACCGTTATTTGGCCAATGGCTCCACTTAATCCTGTATACCTCTTTAACGCAGTGAGCTATCTTCCTTGGAGTGACACTCAACGAAAGAAAATTAAATTTCCTTTTCATCCCTGCTACAACATTTTTCTGTAACTCTTATAGTTTCTGAAATATTGACGATTCAATTTGAATTTTTTCGATTTTTTACGATTTTTTGAAGAAAAAATTGACTTTGTCAGGCAATATCTTTTAAACCAATGTCTTCACCTTCGGTTTTACTCCTTTACGTGAAGCTCCATTCTATTGGGAAAAAGATAAGCTATCAACGAAGAAAATCCATGGTAAAATAGAAAAGTTATAGGCGATCAAGTAAATACATCCAAGTCGCGCAATGCCTCTGCACGGGTATATTCTATGCATGTTATACCAATACCTACACATCTGCAGTAGCAGCACATTGGCAGCGCAGTAGATAAAAGCCCATTTACGGGTATAACATGCATAGAATATACCCGTGCTAGTGATGGGCGAGTCCGAGATGTTTAGACAATCGAGAGAATCGCCATCGTTGCAAAATCACAATCGAGTCAAAAGTTGACTCGCTCCTCGACTACACAATCGAGATGTTTTTGCGATTGTTCCGAGTCAGCGAGTCGGAGGTTGTTTCGATGACATCTCGACTACACAACCGAGATGTTTTTGCGATTGTTCCGAGTCGGCGAGTCAGAGGTTGTTTCGATGACATCTCGACTACACAAGCGAGATGTTTTTGCGACTGTTCCGAGTCGGCGAGCCGACTGTTGTTTTGATGATTTGTTTTAGTTGATAAAATAAACTGAATGAGTGTTGTTGATGAGGAAAGTAGGATTGTTAATGGAAGTGAGGCAAACACATATGTAAATAAATGAACCAAATTGAAAAATATGCTATATATAGACGCTGCATTTTTGCAATCACAATTAAAGAGTGTCGTGCTTAATAAATACAATTAATTATTTAAACATTAATACATTAATAAATTTTCTGAAGTGAGACGCTTACGAAACAAATTAATTTTACGAGCAGTAACAACTCCAATAGATTTGTACCACTGTATACTTTTTTAAGCAATTTTGATATTCAAGCGGCAACAACAAATGTTATGTATTTTTTGCAGCGAGTCCGAAATGTAGGGTTGCTTTGAAAACGAGAGGAATAATTGGCGAGTCGGAGATGTTTTAGCGATTGTTTCGACTGACGGCCATTTACGACTTGACTCGAAATGAAAACCATCGAGAGCATTCGAGATGTTTCGACAATCGAGAGAATCGAATAAAACATCTCGGACTCGCCCATCACTACCCGTGCAGAGGCATTGCGCGAGTTGGATGTATTTACTTGATCGCCTATAACTTTTCCATTTTACCATGGATTTTCTTCGTTGATAGCTTATATTTTTCCCAATAGAATGGAGCTTCATGTAAAGGAGTAAAACCGAAGGTGAAGACATTGGTTTAAAAGATATTGCCTGACAAATTCAATTTTTTCTTCAAAAAATCGTAAAAAATCGAAAAAATTCAAATTGAATCGTCAATATTTCAGAAACTATAAGAGTTACAGAAAAATGTTATAGCAGCGATGAAAAGGAAATTTAATTTTCTTTCGTTGAGTGTCACTCCAAGGAAGATAGCTCACTGCGTTAAAAAGGTATACAGGATTAAGTGGAGCCAGTGGCCAAATAACGGTAAATTGCCGATATCTCAAAAACCTTCCCATAGAATTAAAAATGAGCCCGATTTTCGGAATCAGCGACCGATTTTACATATAGATAGGATGGTCACGTCCAAAGTACAGACAAAAAATTTCATTTTGTGATCCAGTGTTATTATTTCTGAGAGATAAAATATCGCTCATGCGATAAGTTTTATTTCTGATCGAAAAAAATAAAACTCAAATAATAATTATTATTTCTGAAGGATAAAAGATTACTCAAGGAATAAGTTTTATTTCTGATCGAAAAAAATAAAATTTACCAAAATTAATAAGTAAGGCATCGTTTTAAAGGTATTAATTAGCTATGCATGCGAAACGGTGTTTTATTGGGCGTGGTACTTTTTTTCTAATAGCATTTTGTAAAAATAAAATGTTTTAAACTAAAAGATTTGCGCCTAAAACTATGCCTTCAGAATTATTTTATTCTAACAAGAGTGCAATGTTAAATACAAATTTCAAATGTAGATGTCGCTCCAGATGAATAGTGGTGTATATTTTAAAACACTTTTACAAGCTTTAGCTGTATGTTTGTATGTAAACATTAGTGTCCGACCGAAGCTGGAATTTTAGGCCGAAGCCGAAGCCGTAGCCGAATATTCGGCATAATCCTCCGAATACCAAAATAAGAAAAATATATACTTAAGTTTGAGATGTTTTTATTTCATAACAATTAATTTTTTTTTGTTTTTGAATAAGCAAAACACCTTACAAAAATACATACATAGTTGTAAACCAAAATAAAAAAATTCAGCCTTTTTGTAGGTAAATAAAATTCAATACTTAAAGCTCTACAGCTTTATGTTGTACGCCAAAAAAGAGTTTATCTGCATCGGTGTATAGTTGATCAGCAACTAAGATTAAGTTAGTCGAACACCTGATTGGAGTTGTATATGTATACACAAATTGTATTCCGCCAATCACGGTCTGCGACTTCCGCGAAAATAATTTTTGAATGAAGTGATAACCAAGAAAACACAAAATTACCATTATCTCAAAAACCTAACCATAAAACAATAACAATACCCGAATTTGTTGGTATTTTTTGGCTGTAACATAGTATTATACATACATTCAAATATTTTTTTAAACGGTATTGAATTTTTACTTACGATCTCTTTGTTTTTATGGCCAATAAGTGAATAACCCACTTTTTCGTGTAATAAACTATGTTTAATCTAATGACACTTTAAAAGAATTGATGGACACACTACGGTGACGATATTTAATAATTAGCGTAAGTTATCGTTCGAAATCTTAGGCCTGTTCAATAACAAAAAAATATTACTGGAAGTTACGTATTATTTATTATTATTCTGTCGCTTATAAAAAATCAAAAAATCGTAAAATCCAGTAAATTTTTTTTTGTTATTAAACACATCTATTATTCGGCCTCGACTATTCGGCTTTTTCAGCCGAAGGCCGAAGCCGAAGCCGAATAAAAAATACCAGCCGAATAGGCCGAATACCGAAGCTTGGCCGAATATTCGGTCGGACACTAGTAAACATCACATTATTTTAGGCGAACACATGTGTATTCATACTTACGTGAATGGGGGTTTTTCAGCATGGGATGTGCTTATTTATACAAAGCTGTACGTAGTACAATATATGTACATATATGTATTTATACTTTTGATAAAATAACTGTTGTATATAAGACCATAAAATAATTGAGATAGATATGGACTTACATAAATCAAAACGATCAGGAAAAATTTGATTGAACGGCCGGCCGTACATAATCTAACTGGCGCAAAAATAGAAATATTTTAATGAAATTTGATACACAGATTCTAATGGGAACAGAGAAGGTTGGGCTTAAAAATAAGGCATATGTATGTATTTCGAAAAACACGTAAAACATGATAATTAAGTCACTAATAAAGCCCGGGTGATGGAATTTCATCCATGTAATGGCCTTATGCCGTTATGAGGAAATATGCTGAAATTTAAAAAAATGAGCCAAGAGTGGCAAATTTTCAAAGATATATAAGTCAAAACTCAGGAACTGTAGCAGATAAATCGATTAAGCTTCGACCACTGATTTGCTTGCCAAGGCAAACGTGTGGAAAAAAATTACCCAAGTCGGCAGGGACCACATATATGTACATAAAAATATGTGTAAACTATATAAAAATATAATGCACATACCTACATATATACATAGGTATAATAAAAACATTTTATGCGATATCTTTGTCAAACATATAGGTAGTTCATTGAAAGTTCCATAAGTTCCACCAAACCAAATAAATAAATAATAAGTTTTTTAAAATGGGCGTGACAGCACAAATCATACCGACTGGCGCCACGTATGTTTTGTTATTTTTTGCGCAAGATGCGCACGGGTCCAGCTAGTAATGATTATTTCTGAAGGATAAAATATCACTCAAGGAATAAGTGTTATTTCTGATCGAAAAAAATAAAACTCAAAAAATAATGATTATTTTTGATGAATTGTATAAAAACTCAACATATAATGATTAAATCTTGATTTTTATTATAAAACTCATAATAATTAGGGTCCCTGCGATAAAGTTACGATAAGGTTAACGATACTGAAATATGTACTTATAAGTCACTAATGTCTGTATCTTAAGAAGTCTGATGAGGAGATTTGGTGATCTCCAAAATCAGGGCTGCTCAACGCTCTCGTATTGAAAGTACAAAACTCAGTACATCTACAAATTTTGTATATGCACTGAAAAATTTGTTTGCTCATTTAATTTTTTTTATGAATTCCAATAAAATATTTTAGAACTTATTTTCAAATGGTAGTATCAAATACATACATTTTGTTTTTATTTTTTATATGAAAATTTTTTGAATACAAAATTTTTTCAGTGCTTTCATTTTTTAAATTTTTTTTTTCATTACAAATTGGTTATTGTAAATGTCGCTTGTTTGCGCATATTTTTATATGTAAAAGCATAATTACTTATACATATGTGCTAGGGCTCGGAGAAATCGACTAATCGATTAACCGAATTAGTCGACTATGACTGAAGTCGACTTCAATTATTCGGTTAGCGATTTTCGATTAGTCGAAAGCTGCCGACTAATCGATTAACTGCTCACTTTATATTATTCGGTTAATCATTCCATTCCGATTAATCGAATATTGTACTTTCGATTTTATTACATTCATAAATAAATATGAATCCATTTCATCAACATTTTAAGTGATTTCTTGGACATTTTTTGTTGTTGTTGGAGCAAATTGAAGCACTCCCCGCCCTTTTCCGGTCGTTACTCCGTCACGCTAGGGTACTTGTTCTTTCTGCACTAGGCTGACTATTGTAAGACCAGCCACACATGACGGCAGAAAACGCGCAGAACTTGTTCAGGCAGAAAACGGTGGTTAACAAAAACCCTCGATTTCCTTGTATTTCTGCCATTGTGCACATATGAAGACGCACGTTTTTATGGATTTTTGCCCAAATTCTGCGCGTTTTCTGCCGTCATGTGTGGCTGGTTTTAGACTCCTTTGGATGAAAAGGGAAGAAGATGTTGATGAGGAAGATGAAAATAAAGATGATGAATGTGAAGGTGAAGGAGGAAAATTAGGAAAAACCCCTTAATAACCCTTTTTTAGCTGTTTTGGCACATTTTGCTCTTCTTGAAGAAGGAGCCAGCAAAATTCGCCCACCAGTCAATGTCCTTGGCATTCCAATTCTATTTCTTTCTTAGTTAGAACATTCACCATTGCAAAAGTCCGCGCCTAAATTTTACTCTTATGTTGAGAGGGTTTCGGGGCAAATTTTTTTTTTGATCCCGCGAAATACCGCGGAAATTTTTTTTTCATTGTAACTTCTTTATTTGACTCTTCTGTATGTTGATAAGGCTTCGGGACATATTTTTTTTTGATCCCGCGAAATACCGCGGAAAATTTTTTTTCATTGTAACTTCTTTATTTGACTCTTCTATATGTTGATAGGGCTTCGGGACATATTTTTTTTTTTGATCCCGCGAAATACCGCGGAAATAGTTTTTCATTGTAACTTCTTTATTTGACTCTTCTGTATGTTGTTAGGGCTTCGGGACAACTTTTTTTTTGATCCCGCGAAATACCGCGGAAATAGTTTTTCATTGTAACTTCTTTATTTGACTCTTCTGTATGCTGATAGGGTTTCGGGACAAATTTTTTTTGATCCCGCGAAATACCGCAGAAATAGTTTTTTCATTGGAGCAAGTTATGTACATCCTTTTCTGTCGCAGATTTTTCAAAAAAAACCCCACACCCAGCTTCTTTCATATGTACATATGTATGTATGTATAAACACAATAAGCACATTTACATATATTTTAAAATTATCTGTAAAAAATTTTCACTGAATATTCGATTTTCTACATAAATCGAGTAGTCGAAGGAAAGCAATTATTCGAATAATTGAGGCAAGGCGACTAATCGAATATCACCAACCGACTTTTTAGCAAGTGAACGGTTATGAATCGATTAATCGGTTAACCGAATAATCGAATAGTCGAATAATTTTAAGAGCCCTAATATGTACGCATGCTTGTCGTTTTTATAAACGACCGCATTCCATGATTCAAATAAAGAAGATTGTGTATTCAGCGGTTCCGCTATGCGTTCATCCAAAATTTGACAGAATCAGCTGATTTAGGGCCGTTTACTCAACCTCTGATTAATGCTAACCGGAGGATAAAGGTCCGGTTAACTTATGGACTGCATTATCGACCACATGATAAATACATGGTTTGATGAAGTCGATAATGATGTTTAACCGGACTTTTACCGTGATTAGCGTTAATCAGAGGTTGAGTAAACGGCCCTTAGTGACGTAGTAACATAAATTCTCTTTCACCCAGTTTCGTTTCCGGTTTTCTAATAACTAAAGATTGTGTGCGATAAATGTGAAATTTATGTTAAAAAACTATTTTAAATAAAGAAAAATGAAGTGCCGCGTATTTATTTGTGTGAATAATAGTTCAAGAAAGGTATTTTTTGCCTGTTTGCAAATTTTCTTTCTCGTCGATAACGTAGTTGATGACGTACTAACCAAAATGAACCCAGTCTCACGGATGAATATTTTGCTGAATATGGCTGAGTGCACACATGATTAAAAGAATATTTTGCTGAATATCGCTGAGTGCACAATCTTCTTTATTTGAATCATGGCGGTCATGATTCAAATAAAGAAGATTGTGCACTCAGCGATATTCAGCAAAATATTCATCCGTGGGACTGGGTTCATTTTGGTTAGTACGTCATCAACTGCGTTATCGATGAGAAAGAAAATTTTCAAACAGGCAAAAAATACCTTTATTGAACTATTATTCAGACAAATAAATACACGGCACTTCATTTTTCTTTATTTAAAATAGTATTTTAATATAAATTTCACATTTATCGCACACAATCTTTAGTTATTAGAAAACCGGAAAAGAAACTGGGTGAAAGAGAATTTATGTTACTACGTCACTAAATCAGCTGAGTCTGTCAAATTTTGGATGAACGCATAGCGGGACCGCTGAATACACAATCTTCTTTATTTGAATCATGCATGACCGCATTCATTGAGGGCCGGCAACAGGAATGCCACTAAGAAAATTTGTTTCCTACCAAAATGGCATCGAGCCTACCAATTTTTTTTTAATGCGAGATTTAACCATTTGCAACAAATTCATTTAAGGTAACTGTGCCAGTAACCGACCACCCTGCAGTAACAGGATACTTTTGTTTTTTTACCGCTTAAAATAAAAAAAATGTTTATTTTTTTTTTTTTGATTTTGATAACTTTAGTATTAAATTTAATATTATTTGTACAAATTTCAATAAATTTTAGAGTGATAAAAATGTGAAGGAAAAGAGAAGGAAGCAGCAGTTTCCAGATAAACAAAAACTTTAGTTGGCGTTAAATGATATTCGGACAAGGTTGGATTGGGCATTAGTGGCTGCCACCGCTCGTCCAGTGCGGGGCAAATGAGGATTTACATTTGACGAATAATGAGGGCAAGCAACTGATCCTGAAGGAAACGTAAGAAGATTTATCGTCGGAAATAGCGGACATGATTTCAACTTGGTCAGCAAACACATTTACTACCTAGGCAGGCCTAATGGCCTGTTGTGATACCACATGGAGCTCTTTATTACACACCATGTAAGCGAACCACCTTGTTTGCTTCATATAGCGTAAAATGTCAGATGCCTTCTGTTTTCAATATCCTCCAGTTGTGTATGTGGGGGCAAGTGTACTCGAAGCTCAAAGAAAACGTTTCTATTTAGCAGAGTTCATGGTGGAATAAACAGGTGACGTAAATAGAAGAGTGCGACACTATTCCCAAATAGTAAGCTCTTTGAAACGGTAGGGTTGCATTTCCAGAGGGAAAAGGGGGAAAAATGTAGGACTAAATTAGCCGGGTCCGGTCCAAAAAGAGGAGTAAATTATTTATACATTTGTCTTATTGTTAAAGGTAAAATACTATATTTTATATTATATATAATTTAAGAAGCTTTTATTCATTCTCGAGATACAAAAAAAATTGGTGAACTGAAAAAATATAACACCCAGCGAGTTTCGTATGAAAAGGGCAAACATAAAACGGCGATATAATTCATACTCAACTGGATATATTAAACTCAATATCTGGTAAAATTTATAATCGTTAGTATCAGCATGTATTGTTTGGGCATTCAATATATCTATCCAATCTCAACGGATATGGTGATCCGGATATTACAATTTTCGGAGTTGTTCCTCTGTAAAAATATTTTTGACACATTTTAATATTGCTTCGTTTCGTGCCCTTTCGGCTTTTAGATTGTTATTTTCGCTTTCTAGAAGTTTTATTTGCAACTTTAATCTTGCTATTTGAAGAAGCATTGGATACTTGGAAACATATTCCTTGTAAGAGCGAAAACTGTTTCCAAAAAAGTTTTTAAATAATAATACATATGGAGAGTAATACGTAATGTTTGTGTTGCATGGTCTCGCTTTTCACAAATACCATGGTTTTCGAAATCCCAAGAGAAGAGACAGCACAGGCATCGGCACTGCTTGCTTTGTCAGCAAGCGTCGTTTTGCTGGGTTATGCGGTTGCCGAAATTCGCATTCGGCAAAATGCAGCTCGCACACTTTTGAATTTTGTGTGAGCATTACACCGCGGCTTTCCCTAGTAGAATCATATCTGGGTCTGTGGGAGGGCCAAACATTCTGAAACTCGCCGCCGTCCATGATTTTCTACAACGGGCGTAGCTTCTTTTTGGCATTTTTGAAATGATGGCGCGAAAATTTAAGTTTTAACGATTTTTTTCTTCATAAATAATAAGATTGTCAAAGGAAATAAAAATGTTACAAAAAAACTACTGTTTTAAATTTTTACCAAAAGTCGCTCCTTCTTACACCTAAAATAGACACAAAAACAACGCTTTTTTGGGATCAACTGGGGCAACATTGGAATTTCATTTTCAAAGAGCCGAATGACAGGAGAAAGAGGAGAACCGAATGAAATAGCTGCCTACTGACGTCACCTTGTTATTCCACCATGAGCAGAGTTGTGTGACAAAACTCTACTGGGAATCTTCTCAACAGTGTTGTGGCAAAGTGACCAAATGTACCAAATCAGTGATGTTAGTTGAACGAAGGCAAAAACCTACCAAAATTCAAATCGTCCTACCAACCTACCAGAAGGAATAAACCTACCAGTTTTGGTAGGAAAAGCTCAAAAGTGGCATCTCTGGCCGGCAAGCGACTAAGAGCCTATACACACTTGCGACTCAATCGATTTGGTCGAATTGGACTGTTGTATTCACACTACTCCAACTATTTAGTCGAATCGGTGGCAGCTATTCACACTTGAGACTAAATAGTCGTGCGATTGACAATGACATAGTGTTGCCAATGTTCACATTTTACTCAGCAAATTTTACATTAGTGGTCTTCATATAAAGTGATGAAGTATTAAATTGTTAAAGTTTATCTGCATTCTTACATGAAAGCACCTTCTTGTCAGCTGTCAACTTGATTAATAAATAAAAAACAATAAAATAAACAAAAAGTGCATACATTGTTTGGCTTTGTTTCTTATTAAACTAGCAACTAGCTGTCAAGTAAATGAAAAGAGAAAAACGGAAGGAATTACGCTCATAAAGGCGAAACGAACAGAAGTACAAGAAACGGAAAAATAGTAAAAATCAGCCATTAATAATTTTCATGAAATTTCATTTTCATTATTTCTATTTTAAAATGCGATTAATGACATTTGAAGAGAACAACAATATCAAGAAACATATGAAAACGGAAGTAAATATCCTTAGTTAGATAATTCTTGTCTATAACTACACCATTTCCAGATGGATTTTAGAAAGCGTCAACTGGATTTTAGAAAGGGGAAATTGGATCTTAGAAATGTCAATTGGATTTTAGAAAGGGGAAATTGGATTTTAGAAAGGGGAAATTAGATTTTAGAAATGTCAATTGGATTTTAGAAAGGGGAAATTAGATTTTAGAATAGCCAAATGGATTTTAGAAAGGGAAAATTGGATTTTAGAAATGTCGATTTGATTTTAGAAAAAGGAAATTGGACTTTAGAAACTGTAAATTGGATTTTCGAAAATTTATATAATTATTAATTTATACTTTCATACGCAATAAAGAATTTCTATTCGAAAAATTCTGTGTAAAATTTATTTTAAACGCACATTCTGAAATCCAATTCAAGCTTTCAAAAATCCAATTTTGTTTTCTAAAATCCTTTTAACGCTTTCTAAAATCCAATTGACATTTCTAAAATCCAATTTCCCCTTTCTAAAATCCAATTGACATTTCTAAAATCCAATTTCCCCTTTCTAAAATCCAGTTAACGCTTTCTAAAATCCATCTGGAAATGGTGTAGTTAATAAGAAACGAACCTTTTGTTTTTAAACATTTTGAAAATATTAATTGAAATATTCAATCTCTACAATTTACCAAAAGTGAAATAAAAGTAGTGCTGTCAGCATGGCAACTCTTTCCACTACGAATATCACTGTTGTTGTTGTAGTTGTTCGACTAAATTGTCTCAAGTGTGAATACGTAGAAGGGCGCCTTGCTGATCAAGCAGTTGTACAACTGTTTCAGTTGGAATGAAATTGGGCTGCAAATCCAACTGTTTCAGTTGTACAACTAATTGAATGTAGTGTGAATGCTTCCATACATTCCCATGCAAATCAACATTCGACTAAATCGATTGAGTCGCAAGTGTGTATAGGCTCTAAACGAAAACGAACCAATTAATTTGCGCTATTACGGCGCTCTCACTAATACAGTTGCATTTCAATTTTGCCTATCGCTGCTCTACACTTCCTTCTAATGTCCTTTTGAGCTCTGAAGTCGTTTTCACATAGTTGAGTTAGCTAAGTTATTTGCATTTCCATGAATTATTGTCTTTGTTTTGCCAAATGAAAGTGCTTCAAGATTCATGACAATGTTGCCTTTAAACGGTTTTACTAAATTAATAAACAAAGAAGTTACGTCACTACGAATATTTAACGTAGCTATTATTTAACTCATTTCTTTTAAGCAATTCAGTATATGTAAAGTTGTGAAAGTCCACCCCTAAATTTGAAGCTTATATTGAAAAGAAAATTTTTTTTTCTGATCCCGCGAAATTTCGCCGAAATGGTTTTTTTCTTGTAACTTCGTTATTTTTCATCCGATTTTTAAAATTGATACGTCATTATATTCGTAGTTCGAAGCTCTATATTTTCTTCTAATGTCCTTTTGAACTCCGAACTCAAATAAAAAGTTACAATAAAAAAACTATTTTGGCGGTATTTCGCGGGATCAGAAAAAAAATAAAATTTTTTTCTTTATTCCTCTCAATATAAAAGCCCGTCTCCACATAACTTGATTCACCAGAGAAACATATAGCAAAACATCTCGCTCAATAACCCGTCTCCAAGTGGCTAATCGTGATTCAGTTTGACATTTCTCTTTCTTGTTCTTCTAAAATGTTTGTATGTTTGCTTATATTTTGCGTTTTTGTTTTGGTCTGTGTGGGATTTCGATAGATTTTCGATACAAAATTAGAGAAGACATCGATATCATCGAGGTTGGCAAGATGATTCAGAATGAAACAGTGTTTCAATCTTCACTCGCTCTCAGAAATTTGTATGGAAATTGGCGAGTTTCGGCACTGGATCCGTATCGAAACAAGATTGAGAGAGAAAATGCAGAAAAAAAGAGCGAAACACGTTATGTGGAGACATGGTATAAGCTTCAAATTTAGGGTCGTACTTTACATATACTGAATTGCTTAAAAAAATTAGTTAAATAATAGCTACGTTAAATATTCGCCGTGACGTAACTTCTTTGTTTATTAATTTAGTAAAACCATTTCAAGGCAACATTGTCATGAACTTTGAAGTACTTTGATTTGGCAAAGCAAAGAGGATAATTCATGGACACACAAATATGTTAGCTGACCCAACTATGTGAAAACGACTTCAGAGCTCAAAAGGACATTAGAAGGAAGTGTAGAGCTTCAAAATACGAAACTAATGACGTATCAATTTTAAAAATAGGATGATAAATAACAAAGTTACAAGAAAAAAAAATTTCGGCGGTATTTCGCGGGATTAAAAAAAAATTTTTTTGTATCCCTTAATCATCTGAACATAAGCTTCAAATTTAGGCGCGGACTTTTATAACTTTTTTTTCGACCCTATCATGTACATGTAAATTTTGTCAAGCACAAGGCACATGTAATATGTATTTTTCAGGGACTTGTAACGCGTTTCGGTTTCGGTTTCTGTTACACAGCTAAGTAACGAAACAGAAACAGAAACAAAACCTCTTTGTAACAAAAGTCGTAACAAAACTCCGAAACGTTTCCAGCAGAAACAAAACCTGTAACGAAACTAAATTAATTTTGTTCCTTGTAACAGAAACAGAAACAGAAACGAAACTCCTTTGTAACAAAAGTCGTAACAAAACTCCGAAACGTTTCCAGCAGAAACAAAACCTGTAACGAAACTAAATTAATTTTGTTCCTTGTAACAAAATCCGTAACGAAACTAAATCCGTAACGAAACTAAATTAATTTTTGTTTCTCAGAAACAAAATTAATTTCGTTTCTCAGTATCAGAAACAAAATTAATTTTGTTCCTTGCAACAAAAACAAAGCCAGAAACGAAATTAATTTCGTTTCTCAGTATCAGAAACAAAATTAATTTTGTTCCTTGCAACAAAAACAAAACCAGAAACAAAATTAATTTTGTTTCTCAGTAGAAAAACTATATTTGCAGAACATTAGGATGGACTTGTTATTTTTAGGTATATGTATAATATACATACATATATATGTATGTCTGTGGTAACCAACTAAAGTATGGAATAAGACACTTACATTTTTTAAATATTATCGTAAGGGACATTTATTCAAATACGCTTATAAAAATTGAGAGCGAAATTATCGTAAGGGACAAAATTATGATTTTTTCGCAAACTGCAAATTTTTTCAAGAAAAAAGATATCATGTTCAAGATATTAATTAACCATATACCTAAACGCGTGTTCAATTTCATTTAAATATACCAGTAAAAAACAGTGAAAAAAAACAAAAAAATGCTCTCCTGTAAAATTTGCTTTTGTCCCTTACGATAAAGTCGCACAAAGGGGTCGATATGAAGAAAAATACAACTGGGTGACTATTAGGGTTGTCTTTTTTAATTTTTTTAAATGATATATAAAAACGCTTCATATGCATAGAACAACGGATTGTGAAATGTATACATTAATTGTTATCAAGAAATATTTAATTTTCTAATAATAGCTCATTCAGACTACTTTGTAGTGCAATTTCTTCATCATCATGATTTTTATAAGACGTCGAAGCAGTACAGGATGCTTTGGCGGGTGTAATATCGTTTCGTATGGATAATGGGATATCCGACTTGCGTTTTCTTAATGTATTCCTGGCGATTTTTGCTTTGAATTTTTCATTGCACCTGATAACTAATATATCATTTAATATATCCGATTTCATATTCGTCCTTAGTGAGTATTACTATTTCAAAGAGATCTCGATTATCACCCACAAGGTTGACTTTTACCCAGTATCATATTAAATTTATTACACTATTGTAACAAAAATTGGCTATAATAAATAACAAACGATGCTCGCCCTATGCGAGTGAAAATTCTTTGGCATTTGGAAATGTTTATATAATTTGAAATTTCACAGCTTTTGCATGTCTACATCTACTTCCACACTTACCTCTACCTTCTAATCTACCTCTACCACGGAACCAACTAAAAGAACTTAACCCGACCTCTGTTCAAATCCAAAAATATCTTAAGTGAAGTTAAAAAATGTGTATTTGCTTAATTAATCAAGTATTATTACATTTCTGTCAATCTATAATTTCTCGCAGCCAATTATAGTCCGAAACAAGTTTCTAATAGGTATTAGTTAATAAAGCAAATTATAATGGTTTTTTTTTTTAATTTCGCCTTAGTAAATTTTGACATATTGTCCTAACTCCAGTTGAGTTAAAAAAAAAGGAAACGTGAGTAAGAAGTACTCATGAACATTGATGTGTAATCAGTTTCGAAATAGGACTTTTATTCCCTTTCCCTTATTCCTTTTTCACTGGTTTTCTATCGATTAAAATGCGACTATCGTTTTTATAATTTTTTGTTGCCATTGTCACTGCTACATTTTGTTGTTTTGTTTGTTTTGGTGTTTGGTTTTTGATTTTTAATTTTTGATTTTTGATTTCTGATTTTGATTTGTTTTGTTTTGTTTTGCTCAGAAACATGCAAGATCATTCGGATCCACGTTTGACCCATATCTCGGGGCTCCGCGTAGAAGGCCAGCTCAAAACCTTTCATTAGATACCAATATTACTCAGAAACACACAAGATCATCCGGGTCCTCGTTTTGACCCATATCTCGCGACCCGACCTAGGTATCATAAAGAATAGGGCTCCCTGTAGAAGCCCTGCCCAAAACTTTTCATTAGCTACGCGTAAACTTTACCTGTTTTTCGAAATTACTCGTAGCTACAGCAAAGATGTTAACACATCAAAATGCCACAGGTATACATATATATATTATATACCTAAAAATAATAAGTCCATCCTAATGTACGGCAAATAGTATTATAAAATTTTTTATAGTTTTGCCACTGAGAAACAAAATTAATTTCGTTTCTGGCTTTGTTTTTGTTGCAAGGAACAAAATTAATTTTGTTTCTGATACTGAGAAACGAAATTAATTTCGTTTCTGGCTTTGTTTTTGTTGCAAGGAACAAAATTAATTTTGTTTCTGATACTGAGAAACGAAATTAATTTTGTTTCTGAGAAACAAAAATTAATTTAGTTTCGTTACGGATTTAGTTTCGTTACGGATTTTGTTACAAGGAACAAAATTAATTTAGTTTCGTTACAGGTTTTGTTTCTGCTGGAAACGTTTCGGAGTTTTGTTACGACTTTTGTTACAAAGGAGTTTTGTTTCTGTTTCTGTTTCTGTTACAAGGAACAAAATTAATTTAGTTTCGTTACAGGTTTTGTTACTTATTGTAACGTTACAATCTTTTGGTTTCGAATTTAGTTTCTATCCTTTAATGTTTCTTGGAACAGAAACGCCAGAAACGAGAGTTTCGTTTCGTTACGAGTTTTGTTACAAGTCCCTGGTATTTTTATAAAAATATACAAAGCATATGTGCCTGTACTGTGCTGTGTGTGCCAATAGGTATCCTGCTTTTAAACAGGTGAAAGCAATTCATACTAGAGCAGTGATGCCAGATAATCTCCGGTAAAATTCCCACATAAATTGGGAAAAATTCCCTCCATTTCCCACATCTTAAATAAAAAATCCCGCACAATTTGCAAAGAATTTAGGTATTTATTTTACTAATAGAAAAAGTAATAGCAGGCAAATATGTAGTTTTTTTATATTGCTTTTTATGATGAAAAAGTTGTCAATTTAAATGAAAATAATATTTATAAAATACTCCCACCAAATTAAATTACCTCTGTACCGTCAACTCTTTTCAAGTTTACACTTGTTTGACATTTCCATTTGTCAGCATTCCAAAATACAAAAACAATTTTGCCATACAAATGTCAAAGTAGAAGTAAACACAAAAAGCTTGAATTGAAACGACAAATGTAAAAGCGAACAGAGTTGAAAGGAAAAATTGAAACATATAAATCCACGCTAAAGTAATGTTTATGTTCTCAAAGTATGTACATACATTGCGAAACTAAATCTTATTAACAGTACATTACGAACATGCACAATGAAGAATAAATTACCCAATAGTGACGATTATTTTAAGTTAAACTCTCAATTATACATAAACAGTTCTGCAACCAATAATTCCCTTTTTATACTCAGCTGTACTAGTACACAGAGTATTATAGTTTTGATTTTCTAACGGTGGATTGTAACAGAATGAAATAATCGAGATAGATATAGACTTATATATATCAAAATGATCAGGGTGAAAAGAGAAATCGATTGAGCCATGTCCGTCCGTCTGTCCGTCTGTGCGCACGAAAACTCGCGCAAAAATTGAGATATTTTGATGAAATTTGAAATGTAAGTTGGTATCAAGACAGGAACGGATGGTATTGAAAATGGGCGAAATCGGACCATGACCACGCCCACCTCCCCTGTATAGTAAAAATCGGAAATTTTGTATCTCAGTCACTAATAGAGCTAGAGTGATAAAATTTCACACACGTGTTGAGCTTAGGCCCCTATGAAGAAATTTGATGAAATTTTGGAAAATGGGCGGTGCCACGCCCACTTATTAAGGGGCAAACATTGAAAGTTTTATGAGTCATAACTCAGAAACCGTTGAAGATATATCGATGAATTTTGGTAGGCGTGATATACTTACTTAGGCAAATGTTTTGACGAAAAATTGCCAAAATCGGTTGACGACCACGCCCACTTTTATATATGGGTCTTATAAAGTGACCTAATAAAAACATTTTAAGCGATATCTGTCGTAGTGCTGGAAGCGATATCGATATAATATCGATTCATCGATGTTTTTGAACTTTTTCGATATATCTATATTTTTTTTCCGATATTCGATATAACGACGGTCATGGATCCATCACTGATAAACGCGGAAAGAAGCTGGTAAAAGGCAGCATTGCGTTTTGTTGGTAATTCCCCAAATTTGGAGATTTTTTTAAAATTTGATTCCTATGTAGAAATTGTGGCCGCTGTGGTGCAGTGGGTAGAGTGCTCGCCTGCTATGCCAGAGGTCTCGGGTTCAAACCACGGTCCGAGCAAAACACGAAAAAATTTTTCTAATTAGTAAAAATCCAATTATTGGATTTTTTAAGAGCAGCGGTCATCTCTCGGCAGTGGGCGGCATACCCTCCGAGTGTATTTCTGCCATGAAAAAGCTTCTCACAAAAAATTCATTCGCCGTTCGGAGCCGGTATAAAACTGTAGGTCCACCCAATTAGTAGGAAAAAAAAAAGGAGCACACCTCGAATTGGGAGAGAAGCTCGGCCATAAAACTCGTCAGAGTTATAATAGCGCCATTGTATTATTATATGTAGAAATTCCTGTGTTTAAAAGTAATGTAAATACGAACATTTTTTTTTTAAATGTTCATTGTAGAATTGCAAAATCAAGAAAAAACATTTTAAATTTAAAAATTTTTTATTTCTATTTTAAGCACTATGAGATTTTGAACCAAAAACTTATGTTTTTTTCCGTTCATTTTTATTTTTAATTTAAACATTTTCTTTTTAAATCCCAAATACATTTTAATTCCAAAAATTTCATTTTTAATTTAAAAAATTTCATTTTTAAAATAAAATGACTTGGTTGAAAACGTGCATTATAAAAATAAAAATTTTATTTTTGATTTATTTTCTCTGTGTAAAAGGTATTTGAATGCGTTATTAATTTGTCTATTTCAAACCTTTTAGTCTTTAACATGGTTTTTTAAATAACTTAAATGCGAAATATTTCAGTGAACCACTGTAATTGATACCTACTCTTTCTGACTGGAACAGAATTTACCTTTTTTTTTGATTATTGAATTCCCTTTTCAAAAAAGATTTCTGTTGATAATAAATTGAAATATTTAGTTTAAATGTTTATTTAGTTAATTTTTAGAGTAATATAAATGACTGTTACTCTCGTTCAATTCAGGGCACAATAATGAATGCAGACATTTCGGAAAATAAAGCTGTTATATATAGATATGTTAAATTAAGGTTTATATGAAGTAGAGCTCTCGATTTTTTTTGAACATTTTCGAGTAGTCCGAACAAATGCTGTTCAAATTCTCGAACACTTGTTTGTTTATTACCCGTATGTTTGCACGGGCATTTGAACAATGCGGGCATTGGAAGTTTGTATTTTTCGTTTGTTTATTTTTTTTTTTTTGTCTTCATATGTATTTTTTTTATTCTTGTTTTCCTGATACAAATTTTTTTGTCTGTAAGCTCGAATGCTCGAATGTTTGTACGGGCATTTGAACAACAAACGAGCCTCAGACAAATTCGATCTTTTCGAATTGTTCGATACCCGGGTATCTTGAGCCCTAATATAAAGGTCGATATATCGATAATATCGATGTTTTTTCTCAAAAATATCGAAAATATCGATACTCGTAAACATCGATGTTTTTCCAGCACTACTCTGTCAAATATAAAGATATATCATTGAAATTTTATGGAAGGTGTCCAACTATGGACATATAACAAAAAATACAAAAATTTTGGAAAATGGGCGTGGCACCGCCTCCTTTTAGAAGCAGGAATATACGAGATTTCTGAGCCCATAACTCTACAAATAATCGATATATTATGACGAAACTTGGTGTATACACTTTCACTACTTGTAGTAATACATGTTCAAAATTTTAGCGAAATCGGTTGACGACCACGGCCACTTTTATATAAGGGTATTATAAAGTGGCCTAATAAAAACATTTTAAGCGATATCTTTGTCAAATATAAAGATAATTCATTGAAATTTTGTGGCATGAGTTCTACAATAGATCGGAAAAAAAAAATAGAAAAATTTCGGAAAATGGGCGTGGCACCGCCTCTTTTCAGACAAAGGAATCAACGAGATTTCGGAGCCCATAACTCGACAAATAATTGAGATATTATGACGAAACTTGGTTTACACACTTTTATAACTTGTGTTAATAGACACGCAAAAATTTATTGATATCGGTTTATGACCACGCCTACTTTTTAACAAAGATATTTCTGGAACACCCTTTGGGAATTTGTAACGTGACATCTTTGTAACTCATAAAGGGATGAAATTTTGCACAAAGAATAATATTCATAAGCTTAGTTGGATGACTGATAAAAATTTAGAAAATGGGCGTGGCTACGCCCACTTTATGCAGCACTCGATTTATATAAAGTACCTACACCGTGTTTCCATCAAACGCAAACAAACAATGAAAGCATACAGCTGAGTATCTAATGTTCGATTCCACTCGAACTTAGGCTTCCTTACTTGTTTTATTTTCCCTCTATCTGGCACCACTGACTAGAAGTAGAATATAATTACATGTAGTCGTAAATAAACATAACAGTCCGGTTTTAAAATACATATTTTTTCAACAAAGGGTAGTAATAGCTCAGCATTTATAAATTAGAAGGAATATAAAAATGTAAAGATTAGATGTGGGCGCTGATTGTTTTACTCGGATGTATAAGTTCAGGTCCAATACCACCAGCTAATTGTTGAACCAAAATGCCTACTTCATAGGCAAGACTTTCAGTTTCCTGTGGGAGAAAAAGAGATTCTATTATATTTTATTAATTATGAAAACTTGAATAACATAAAACGTAAAAATGGACAAAATAAAGTAATGAAGATTATCTATACAAAGACGTACAAAAGATGATCAAATTAAAGTGATAAATTTTAAATTTTTTTATAAGAATCTGCTCGTGTACATGGCCTTACAGTTCCGCAGTATAACTTTATCCTATCTGCTATACTATTTTTCATCAACGCTATGCGTATATGGAATCCCTTCCTGCCGCCATACTTAGTACCCTAAACAAAAGCGACATTAAGACTGTCTTGTCGCACTTTCGTAAAAATTTATGTAAAAATGATATTTGTACATACGTATAATTCCTCGATGTGCTATCTATAATCAGAGTTGGGCAAAATTTTTTCGAATAACGAATAATTTATGAATACATTTTTTTATCTTTATTTGAATAATAAATAATTCCGTTTATTCAAAAACAAAATTATTCGAACAATAGATAATTTTCATTTACATATCGTCCTACCATACGAAAACTAACATACGTTTTTTTGTGTCTGACGAAAAGTAACAAGTTCGACTTTTGGCTTACGAAAAATAACAAGTTCGACTTTTGGCCGACAAAAAATAACAAAATCGACTTTTGGCTGACGAAAAGGAAGAAGTTCGACTTTTGGCTGACGAAAACTATCAATTTCGTTTAAACAACAGCAATTTTAATGTAAAAACAGTATAGAATTACCTACTTTCATTAAAAGATGATTGCAGCTATTGAAAGAACGATAATTTCTCTTTAAAACAGTGCTTTGCTTTTTCGGGTATCTTATTCAGATATCTACATACGTTGTCTTCAAAAGAAATGATCGTGCTTTCAATAGATGTAATCAGTTTTTAATGAAAGTGAGTAAAAATAAAAATATTGAAGAGTGAATATGGCCACAAACTGCGTTTTTCGCCTCTTTGGACATGAATATCTCAAAAACTGCACCGAAATCCTTTTGAAACGTAGAATTTTATTTCTGTTACAAAAATTTTTCGACCAGTATTATTTTCCCACATTTGGGGTTGAAAAAAGTAAATACATTTTTAGAGAAACGCTACAACTATAAAATGCAAAGAAAAAATAGATTTTTATTGCCATTTTTTATTATTTCATTAGTAACAAAATAAAATAGGAGTGTAAAATCATGCGTATTATTTAGTAATATCTAAGACAGTGATAGCCCTGCTAGAATTGTGTGACCGAAAGTACTAACACAATTACAAAATTTGAATGTTACCAACACATTCGCAATCGTCTGTGTTTCTTTTGTTTTTTTTTATTCCCAATATTTGGGAATGTGCGAGCAGTCAGTCCAATCACACTATATGCCTTTCGTTTGCACTTCTGTGAAAATGTCAACAATGATAGAAACAGAACAAACGAAATTGAAGAGAAAGGATAAAAGTATCGATAAACAAAAGAAAAATTACAGTGCGTACAAATCGATATATCGATACTAACTAGCCAATTCATGGCTAGAAGAAATTTTAAACGGTGATTTGGGAATTCGATTAAAATGTTTTTATTCGTAAACATATATTGCAGAATCGTTAAAAAATTGAAGAAATATTTTGCGCAAATATTTTTTACTTTTGCGTATAAAATAAACACAATCTTTTTAAAAAGTTGAAGAATATTTATTCCAATGGAAGAGGCATAAACAATCGTAAAATGCACGAAATTTGTTTACATGTAAATTGAATATTGTGATTTATATCAATATGATAATGCTTTTACATTCGAGATATATTAAGTGTTAGTAATGAGCTAACTCTGATGTCACTATTAAAAGGTAATTAATCTGACATTTTCCTTTTTTCAATTCTGTCCACTATTGCAGAAATCATATTTCGTCATGATCAAAATTGACACAAGCACCACAATGTTAATAAAAACAAGTAAGGAAGCCTAAGTTCGAGTGGAATCGAACATTAGATACTCAGCTGTATGCTTATTGTTTGTTTGCCTTTGATGGAAACACGGTGTACTTTATATAAAGCGAGTGCTGCATGAAGTGGGCGTATCCACGCCCATTTTCCAAAATTTTTCTATTTTTTGTTTCCAGTCTATTGTAGAACTCATGCCACAAAATTTCAATGAATTATCTTTATATTTGACAAAGATATCGCTTAAAATGTTTTTATTAGGCCACTTTATAATACCCATATATAAAAGTGGGCGTGGTCGTCAACCGATTTCGCTAAAATTTTCAACATGTATTGCTACAAGTAATAAAAGTGTATACACCAAGTTTCGTCATAATATATCAATTATTTGTCGAGATATGGGCTCCAAAATCTCGTATATTCCTGCTCCTAAAAGGAGGCGGTGCCACGCCCATTTTCCAAAATTTTTGTGTTTTTTGTTTTATGTTTAGTTGGAATCTTGCCATAAAATTTCATTGATATATCTTTATATTTGACAGAGATATCGCTTCAAATGTTTTTATTAGGTCACTTTATAATACCCATATATAAAAGTGGGCGTGGTCGTTAACCGATTTTGGCAATTTTTCGTCAAAACATTTGCGTAAGCAAATATATCACGCGTACCAAATTTCATCTATATATCTTCAATAGTTTCTGAGTTATGACTCATAAAACTTTCAATGTTTGCCCCTTAATAAGTGGGCGTGGCACCGCCCATTTTCCAAAATTTCATCAAATTTCTTCATAGGGGCCTGAGCTCAACACGTGGGTAAAATTTCATCGCTCCAGCTATATTAGTGACTGATACCAAATTTCCGATTTTTACTATATAGGGGAGGTGGGCGTGGTCATGGTCCGATTTCGCCCATTTTCAATACCATCCGTTCTCGTCTTGATACCAACTTGCATTCCAAATTTCATCAAAATATTTCGATTTTTGCGTGAGTTATCGTGCGTACAGACGGACAGACGGACAGACGGACGGACGGACGGACATGGCTCAATCGATTTCTCTTTTCACGCTGATCATTTTGATATATATAAGTCTATATCTATCTCGATTATTTCGTTCTGTTACAATCCACCGTTAGGAAATCAAAATTATAATACTCTGTGTACTAGTACAGCTGAGTATAAAAAGTAGAAAAAAGTTAGTAATCAGCTGTTTAGTAAGTTAATCTGTATAAATTAGCATTGGTGAATATGTAGTTAATAATACTCAGATTAGAACGATAGCTTTTCCATGTAATTCTGTACTTTGTGTTATCAATTGGTATTAGTACGAGTTAATGAACGGCAAAGTAAAAAGAAAATGGACTCCAGCGAATAAACGAGGTTTGTATACATTTTTGCAGCCATTTTTTATTATTATATACACAATTACATATTTCAGAAAAAAGTTATCGGAATGATTGAAAAACGCTGTCGAAAATCTCCAATCGATAAATCGATATAATTATCGTACACGAAATTCATCTCTACTCACATCACATGTTTGTGTTCGTTGTGAAAAAAAGGTGAAGTATTTCAGGAAATTTATATTTTATTTATAAAATTACATATAAATATATAAAAAAAATGAAAAGGAAAACCCTTTACAACAATTTAAGTGCGGAGAAGAAAAATTGTGAAAGAAGTGGTGCGGCTTATGCAAGGTTGCCTCAATTCGCGGAGTCGGATTGGGGCGAGCACAACATCCCCGGGAGTGCAGACATTTCCGGCGCGGGCTTTTCTGGTGCAGACATTTCTAGCGCGGAAAGCTCAACAGCAGAAAATTCATTTTCCGACAACGATTTCCCGTCGGAAAATGTAATAGAAATGTCGATAGAAGAAAAGTGCGAGGCAATAAAAAATTGGGCCATTGAAACTGGCACTTCGCAGACGGCTTTGAGTAAACTGCTAATTGTTTTGAAAAATATTGGTGTTTGTGGTTTACCATTATGTGCAAAAACTCTTCTCCAAGTAAATAAGGCGAAAGCCCAAATTCAAGCAATTCCTGGCGGAGAGTTTTCGTATATTGGCATTCAAAAGCACTTTGAATCCGATTCGTTTTCTTTTTTGAATGAAAAAAATGAGATATTAATTGATGTCGGGATAGATGGCTTAAAATTATTTAAAAGTTCCAAAAGAGTTTTGTGGCCGATCTTGGGTTCAATTGTTGGCTTTCCTAATAAAAGACCCTTTACCATTGCCTGCTTCTCAGGAAAACGTAAGCCAGATAACGTAAATGATTTTATGAAAGATTTCTGCGAAGAAGTAGTTTATTTAAGAGAAAATGGCTTAAAAGTTGGGGTGCTTAACCCAACATTCAAAAAATTTGATATTCGTATTTTTACTTGTGATACCCCAGCGCGTGCTTTTATAACAAGTATTCAAGGTCACAATGGGAAATATAGTTGCCCTAAATGTAACCAAATTGGCAACTTTGACGAGAAAAGGACCTATTTTTCTAAAGAAATGGGCGATTTGCGGTCAGATGCTTCCTTTAAAAATAGAGTCGATAAAGCCCATCATAGCGTAAAATTTAGGAAGCAACCAAATATATTAGAAGTTACAGATTTTGGAATGGTGTCCCAATTCCCCTTGGATCCTATGCACCTGGTCGACTTGGGTGTCACGAAGAAACTTATTGATCTGTTAATTAAGAAATGGGATGTCGCTATGATGAATAAACGGTTAGAAGTTGTTTCGAATTGGGTGCCATCCGAATTCGGAAGGGTGTGTAGGAATTTTGACGATATCGGGCATTGGAAATCCACCGAATATCGACAATTTTTGCTGTATTCGGGTATAGTTGTGTTAAAAAATATTGTTGATGACAATGATTTTTACCATTTTCTCTTGTTGCATGCCAGTATACGAATTCTCTCTTGTGAAAAGTCGTACAAAACAGAAACGAATGTTGCAAAAGATTTCTTAAAAGACTTTGTTAATGAATTTGGAAAAATACATGGCGATCATTTAGTTAGTTTTAACGTTCACGGTCTTCTACATTTACCGGATTGTGCCAAAGACTTGGGTCCATTAGATTCTTTTTCCGCATATAAATTTGAAAATGCAATGCAAAGTATAAAAAAGATTATAAAGAGCCCGACTAATATATTGCAACAATTGTTCTTAAGACTCGAAGAGAGAAAACATTTAGAAGATAATAGTTTAAATTTCGGTAAATTTTTAATTGATGTTAAAAAAGATAAAGACTCTTTTTGTTTTAGTGAAATTTGCGGACCTTTCAAAGTAATAGAATCGCGATTAGAATCAGGGGAAGAGATATTAATTGGCTATAATTTTAAAGAAATAAATAATTACTTCGAATACCCACTTGAATCATTTCCTTCTCTCGGAATTTTACTTGCCAGTGAACTAAATAATGACAAAATTAAAATTCCTTTAAATTCCGTACAATATAAATATTTTGCTATTCCATTTGAAAATAAATTTATCTTAGTTCCCATTCTACACCACCTCTTCCACGATTTTTCTCACTAACATTTTAAATTTTTTATTTCAATAATATTTTTTTTTTTTATTATTTGTCTTATACTACAAATTTTTTTTATTTATTCTATTTAACAGCAAATGGACCGGTCACAAATTAAAAATATTATTTTGGGGGATGGAGAACGGCCCACCACATCAGCGATGGCGAGAAAGCGAGCAAAGCTTGTCATATGACTGATCTAATGACTTGTCATATGACTGATCAAATGACTTGTCATATGACCGGTCAAATGACCTGCCATGTGACTGGTCACATGACTAGTCAAGTGACCAGCAGCTGTGACGGGTGTGAGCGAGACATCTATATAGTTCGTTATCTTTAGTCAAGTGCAAAACCAATGAGATAGAATAGGATAGAATAGAATTGGAAAATACACATACAGGAACGTGATGAATGAAACGGTCACAAAAGTTCCCGATGCTCTTAAGAATGTGATAGGAAATATCCCAAAACTTTTGGTCATGCCTGCGGGTCATATGACCGGTCAAATGACCTGCACATTTCTTGCAGGGAGGCGTTTCATAGATCAATTGATCGCGCTCAAATCACACAGACATGTTATGCTCTTTCTTTTGTAAACGATTTATAGCCCAGTTAGTCGAGAACGTAAACCCGTGTACCGTGTCAGCTGATCCAACCTATTTAATGGGATTTGTATGTAACCGATTATTCAACGACGTAGGACGCAGAAGCCCGTACCGCAGAAATCAAAATCATTTTGATTTTTTACGTAAAAACGTGTCAGCTGATCGCTCGCATGGTTGCAAGGTAGAAGGGTTGCCAGTTGAACATTTTTAGTTATTAAATATTTAAGCAGTAATTTTCACAGCATTATACAACTAACTCAACAAGATTGTAAAATGTTATCGAATATACATATATGTGTTCACATGGAAAAAATAGTATGTCTACTTAAACGAACCATTTATTATTACTTTAATTTTTGAAAAGGAAGGAAAGAAAACGTTTATAAATTTTTTTAAATCCCAAACAAAATGTAAATATATATATATATAAATTAATAACAAGATAATAGCTTTGTTCAACAACTTTACTTGCAAGTACTTGCAAAAAGAGCGGCAATGTCAAATTAAGAGTAAAAACGAGAAAAAGAGAAAATTATCAACCAAAGTAATTGAACACCAAATAGTAAACATTCGCAAGAAAACAGCTGATACGCTGTTTTGACAATTTGATTTTTAGGTTAGGTTGTAATTGAAGTTTTTGAAATTGGAAATGAATGGAAATAACTGAATTAGGAAAACAAAATTCTACTTTGGCTATTCCACAACATCATCAAGATTCGTTTTTGCGCTAACTTCTTTAGTACACAATTAGAAATTTGCGTTTAAAATGTTTGTATATTTCCAATTGAAATTTTTGTGATGATATATTTTTGACACTTCTATTTTTTTAAAGCTGCTAGTAGTTGCAAGTGAAAATTTTACTTACTCTCTCAATTTGGCTCTCTTGCGAATTGTTTGGGTTATTGAACATAAATTCGTAACTATTCGTAAAAATATGTAAAAATTTTGAGATAATGAACACTCCTAATAAAAAAAGATATTACTGGAAATTAAAGCAAAAATTGGATTTATCCACAATGGTGGCGGTATTTTCTTAATTGATAACTCTTTGTGGTCTTCTTCTGCAATTTTTCTACATTAAAAAGTTATAAATTGCCACAATAAATCTGAGTTTCTGTAACAAAATCAATTAAAGTGATGTCACACTAATACGATCCACACTTTGTCACCATCTATTTATACTAGAAAAGATATGAGTTACAGAAACTCAGTACAGATTTCTTAATTAAACACAAATTTTTGTGAGAATCTTGTTGCTTCCCAATATAATTTTTTTATGGATTTTCAATTGTAAATTTAATGTTCTGACTGTGACTTTTGTTATTTTATGTTTTAGTCCTTGATAACTATCACCAAGGTGTGATGGAAATATATTGGGCAGCAACAAATTACAAGAAAAATGTGTTTTAATTACCAACTAAGCCGAAGAAAAGTAACTAAATTAATAAAAAAAAAAAAGTCGTCAACGAAAACTTTAAAAACGATTAAATTAGTATTTTCTTGTCATTTGGCAAATAATGCACAGTTGTGTATTGAAGAGTAATCCGCATAACACTTTGAAGATTAGTAAAAATCTTGTTTGTTCAAAAATGACTAAACGGCAACCCTGCCAAAATGTAAACAAACTATATATATATGTAAATATGTGTGAGGAAAACAGCTGATTGCTACGGGCTCAAAAAATCCTAAAAATTGCATACGGGCGTTTGCGTCAGCGAGCGGACCACACGTTCTCGACTAACTGGGCTATTAGTCGTCGCTCAGCAAGTGGCGTAGCAACATCGTGGGTGAATGTCGCTTGTTTGCGCATATTTATATATGTAAAAGCATAATTACTTATACATATGTACGCATGCTTGTCGTTTTTTATAAACGACCGCATTCATTGAGGGCCAGCAAGCGACTAAACGAAAACGAACCAATTGATATTACGGCGCTCTCACTAATACAGTTGCATTTCAATTTTGCCTATCACTGATCTAAGAATTACTTTAAAAAGCACAACCAACAACGAAAATTACATACATTTGGTGAACAAAACAATTTCCTTTGCAGTTGGTACTTTTAGCATATTAACAAGTAAGGAAGCCTAAGTTCGAGTGGAATCGAACATTAGATACTCAGCTGTATGCTTTCATTGTTTGTTTGCGTCTGATAGAATCACGGTGTATTTTATATAAAGCGAGTGCTGCATAAAGTGGGCGTAACCACGCCTATTTTCAACATTTTTATCAGTCATCCAACTAAGCATATTAATATTATTCTTTGCTCAAAATTTCATTCCTTTATGACTTCTAGTTACAAAGATGTCACGTTACAAATTCCCAAAGGGTATTCCAGAAATATCTTTGTTAAAAAGTAGGCGTGGTCACAAACCGATTTGAATAAATTTTTGCATGTCTATTAACACAAGTTATAAAAGTGTATAAACCAAGTTTCGTCATAATATCTCAATTATTTGTCGAGTTATGGGCTCCGAAATCTCGTTGATTCCTTTGTCTGAAAAGAGGCGGTGCCACGCCCATTTTCCGAAATTTTTCTATTTTTTGTTTCCGATCTACTGTAGAACTCATGCCACAAAATTTCAATGAATTATCTTTATATTTGACAAAGATATCGCTTAAAATGTTTTTATTAGGCCACTTTATGATACCCATATATAAAAGTGGGCGTGGTCGTCAACCGATGTCGCTAAAATTTTGAACATGTATTACTACAAGTAGTGAAAGTGTATACACCAAGTTTCGTCATAATATGTCGATTATTTGTCGAGTTATGGGCTCAGAAATCTCGTATATTCCTGCTTCTAAAAGGAGGCGGTGCCACGCCCATTTTCCAAAATTATTGTATTTTTTGTTTTATGTCCATAGTTGGACACCTTGCATAAAATTTCAATGATATATCTTTATATTTGACAGAGATATCGCTTAAAATGTTTTTATTAGGTCACTTTATAATACCCATATATAAAAGTGGGCGTGGTCATCAACCGATTTTGGCAATTTTTCGTCCAAACATTTGCCTATGTAAGTATATCACGCCTACCAAATTTCATCGATATATCTCCAACGGTTTCTGAGTTATGACTCATAAAACTTCCAATGTTTGCCCCTTAATAAGTGGGCGTGGCACCGCCCATTTTCCAAAATTTCACCATATTTCTTCATAAGAGCCTGAGCTCAATACGTGTGTGAAATTTTATCACTCTAGCTCTATTAGTGACTGAGATACAAAATTTCCGATTTTTACTATATAGGGGAGGTGGGCGTGGTCATGGTCCGATCTCGCCCATTTTCAATACCATCCGTTCCTGTCTTGATACCAACTTACATTTCAAATTTCATCAAAATATCTCAATTTTTGCGCGAGTTATCGTGCGCACAGACGGACAGACGGACGGACATGGCTCAATCGATTTCTCTTTTCACCCTGATCATTTCGATATATATAAGTCTATATCTATCTCGATTATTTCATTCTGTTACAATCCACCGTTAGGAAATCAAAACTATAATACTCTGTGTACTAGTACAGCTGAGTATAATAAAAAGGCTTGCAATCATTTGATAATTTCCAACAAATTTTTTTTTAGAATTTAACGACGCACTTTGTTTAAGCGAATATTTCCAAGCTTGCCGAAAAATTCAGAAAATTAATGCAACTTCTGAATATATAAATATCGGAGGCAAAATTTTGATATGAGTTCCGACAATGCAGCGGCGTATTTAATTTTAGTACAGTGTTGTAAGACTATAAAGTCTAATTAAAATTTTGTTTCCATTTTCTTCCATTATTTACTTTCCATGTGGGAAAATTCCAAAAAACATTTGAGAAATAAATGACCAAAAATCAGGAAATAGAAATTATCAAATGAATATCTATACTAAGCTTACCTCTCCTTCACTCTTCTCTCCTTTCTCTCCTCCCCTTCCTCACTTCTTTTTATTTTACTGTTTTTAATTAGTTTTAGGTATAGTTATAAGCTATTGTAGGTATATACTATTATGTAATGGTTTTAGTAGTTATTGTTGTGCTAAAAAAGACATCATGTACTTACTGCACTAATGTTTAATTTTAATAAATAAATGAAAAAATGAAAAATGAATTTTGCCTCAAGCTAAATCTTTAACAATACCTAACGTACATTTCCTTACAATTCGTACACTCAAAAAATTCTGTATCAGTATCAATTTAATAGAAGCGTATCAAATTGATACTTTATATAGTATCATTTTTTCTGGTATCAATATTATGACAAAATGTTTCAAAATAATACTTAAAATTATTATTTTGATACTTCGTTATTGATTTGATCCGAAAAAATATTAATTCTATCCTTAAAAGTATCAAATTGAAACTAATACAATTTTCTTAGTTTCAAATTTATCCTAAACAGCTGCAAATTGCTAACAAAAATTATCAAATGTATAATACAAATACTGATACTCTCAATTTAGTAACGCAAAGTATCAAATTGATACTGAAAACGTACCAATTTGTTCGAAAATTTCGAACATCAATCATCGTGAGTAACACGATAGTTGTTGGTGTTCAGTCGTTTTTGGATCGTTGGTGTATATTATTGATTGCTCCCGTCGCGTGTTAATAAAAGTCGTCGCGTGTAAATAAGTGTTATGTAAAAAAATATAACTTTATTTTGTTGCAAAAAAGTGGTAACTGACCGCTATAGTGTGATAACAACAAAAAAAGTTATCAAAAAAATAACGTTAATAAAAAAAGAAGAAACTTCAAAGTAAAATGTAAATTCATATGTATTTAATACATATTATTACATACATACATACATACATGATATTATCAAAAACTTAAACTTCTTAAATTCATATAAATCAAAAAGAAATATCTATTTGTAAAAAAAATTTAATTAATATTATATAAAATTATTTTTAATTAAAAAATCTCTTTTTTAATTCTTAAATTCTTATGTATTAAATATATATTATTACATACATACTTATGTTGATATTATTATCAAAAACTTAAACTTCTTAAATTCATATCAATCAAAAAGAAAAATCTATTTGTAACAAAAATTTAATTAATTTAAAATTGAAGATTATTTATAATAAAAATTTTTAAATTGAAACATAATTGACTAATTTTTTGGGAGGGGGAAGTTGACGGAAATATGTATTAAGATATCAATCTTATGTCAATTCTTACCCCCTATTATGTCATAACAAAATTTGTTATTTTTAATGTCGATTCTTTTTATTTTATTTTTTAATGGAAATTTCAGGCATGAAATCGTTTTTCATCATGGTAAATGTTTTTTTTTTGTCAAAACAAAAATACGTAAAAAAATCGACATTGTAAAAACTTGCAAATATCGTTATGACGGAATAGGGGGTAAGAATTGACATCAAAATGGATTTTGGAAATTTTAGTTTCAAATTGATACTGGGATAGTATCAAATTGATACTACATGGTATCAAATTGCTACCATAAATAGTTTCAAATCGATACCAGATTGTATCAAATAGATACTAGCTTTTGTAAATAGTAGTTTCAGATTGATACTAGAGAGTACCAGAATTATACTGGATGTTAATATTAAATTGATACTGTGATATGTTCGAAAGTATCAGACTAATAACTTTGAAAGTATCAATTTGATACTTTATTTAATGAAGGAAAATTTATACTGAAAAGTTTCGGGTTGATGACTGATTTGCATCGCCCTGATACTGACTTTTTTTTGAGTGTACTTCAACACAAAAAAATTTAATTATTAAAAAAAATCAAAAATTTTAATCCTTACTTTGACTAATGGACTTTTTTATTCTAGCAAAAATGTCGCACTTCCTTCCGGCTGTCACATTTTTTTGTTCTCTTCCACACAGACAACGGGCAACATTTTCTGCTCTTAGCACAAGTAAAAGGTTGCATTATTTTTGTTTCATTCATCACATGAAAAATGCAACACTTTAATAGGGCACAGGACACATGTTGATAATGATAAAATTCTAGCTATCCCGGGATTTTCGGGGTGTCAAAAAGGACGGGGTCCCGGGATCCCGGGATTGGAATCCCTAATATGTATACAAACGTAATACAGAGGGTATGAAATTATGTACATACATACATGTGTTCATGAAAGCGTAAATACCAAAACCGTGAAAGCATTGATTTTGATATTTGGCTGCTTTTGATGTTGAACAATAGCGGTGCTCGCTATCCATAGCATAACCCTAGCACGTAGCACGGAGTGCACGGATTGCAAAGTTTTACAACGCACAACAACAAAATACAGGCGCACAAAAATATGCTAGACCTCAAAAATATGCTACACCAAAACCTATGTATATTTATTTGCTATGAAGTGTAGGAAATTAATTGCGACCCTGCGTCAGCTGACATTTGCCAATTGCTAATTTCAATTTCAATTTGATCATTCGAATTTTGCTTAAAATGTTATTTTTTATGTGTATTTATTAAATTTACTAAAATAAAATGATTTATTTATTAAAAAGTGAGTGATGAACGCGTCCCTTTGGCTAAAAAGAAAAGCTGCTTCTTAAAATTTCCTACGACTGTGCAATGCGGTGCTCTCGATGTGTAGCATATTTTGGTCTAGGATATTTGCAATCCGTGCTATCTTGCTAGGGATAGCGAATACCCCTAATATGAAATCAGCGCAAAATGATAATCAGGGAAAATCTTTCATTTTGAAATCAGGCCGCTTTTGATTTTGAGCAATATGAAATCAGCGCAAAATCAAAATCAGGCAAAATTGTTCATTTTGAAATCAGGCCGCTTTTGATTTTGAGCAATATGAAATCAGCGCAAAATAAAATTCAGGCAAAATCGTCATTTTAAGCGACGAATATCAAAACTTTCTAAAATTCAGTTGGAAATTCTGAACTTCAATTGTAATTTTCTGAACTTCAATTATAACTTTCTGAACTTAAACTGGAAAAGGTGTAGTAAAAATGAAATCTGACAATTTCCACACACACGCATACACACATTCACATCCCTACCAGAAATTAGTGAAGGCTTGAATCATTAAGGTTGTTCTCTCTGTGTGCTTTTGGCATGGCAAATTTGCCGAGATGACGTTAGTGTGATATATTTGCCGACAATAACAACAAAATACATGTGTTATCAAATTTGAAGCTTCGGCAAATTTCTCACACCTCAATCCGTGATATTTGATATCATTAGAAAAATATCACGGGAAATCAGGGCCGTAGCTAGACTTAAATTTAAGGTAGGGCAGCGTTGGTTTAAGGTAGGGCGGAAGTAAATAATGTATCACAATTAATCTGACATCGAGGCATGGCTTCCAAAATCAATCAGCATGTATATCACTTTTCTCTGGGTCAGTGACGTACATCTTTATATATATTACGCTAAGCGATTTTTTGTACGCACCATAACTTTTACACCGTTATACCGATTTTCGAAAATGTGGTGTCGAATTAAAGGGCTTGACCTGTAGGTGTGCAGGAAGGTTTAATTTTTTTGAAAAGGTTTGCCAGCTGTTTGAAAATTTAATTTTCCTGTATAGTTAGTTTGATTTTAAAATTTTTGGTACCATATGCAAGGACTTGACCTTATATTGAGTAATTTAATAAAAATTTTGCAAAAAGGGTTGTCACCTGTTCAAAAACTCAGTTTTACGCTATAGTTTGTTTGATTTTTATGTTTGAGGTGTCATATGAAAGGGCTTGGCATGGAAATGAGTAATTTATTAAAATTTTTAGAAAAAGGGTGCCACCTGATCAAAAATCCATTTTTACGTAAAAACGTGTCAGCTGATCGCTCGCATGGTTGCAAGGTAGAAGGGTTGCCAGTTGAACATTTTTAGTTATTAAATATTTAAACAGTAATTTTCACAGTATTATATAACTAACTCAACAAGATTGTAAAATGTTATCGAATATATATATATATGTGTTCACATGGAAAAAATAGTATGTCTACTTAAACGAACCTTTTATTATTACTTTAATTTTTAAAAAGAAAGGAAATAAAACGTTTATAAATTTTTTTAAATCCCAAACAAAATGTAAATATATATATATAAATTAATAACAAGATAATAGCTTTGTTCAACAACTTTACTTGCAAGTACTTGCAAAAAGAGCGGCAATGTCAAATTAAGAGTAAAAACGAGAAAAAGAGAAAATTATCAACCAAAGTAATTGAACACCAAATAGTAAACATTCGCAAGAAAACAGCTGATACGCTGTTTTGACAATTTGATTTTTATGTTAGGTTGTAATTGAAGTTTTTGAAATTGGAAATGAATGGAAATAACTGAATTAGGAAAACAAAATTCTACTTTGGCTATTCCACAACATCATCAAGATTCGTTTTTGCGCTAACTTCTTTAGTACACAATTAGAAATTTGCGTTTAAAATGTTTGTATATTTCCAATTGAAATTTTTGTGATCATAAATTTTTGACACTTCTATTTTTTTAAAGCTGCTAGTTGTTGCAAGTGAAAATTTTACTTGCAGCGTTTATCAACTCTCTCGAGGTCTTACTCTCTCAATTTGGCTCTCTTGCGAATTTTTTGGGTTATTGAACATAAATTCGTAACTATTCGTAAAAATATGTAAAAATTTTGAGATATTGAACACTACTAATAAATGAAGATATTACTGAAAATTAAAGCAAAAATTGTATTTATCCACAATGGTGGCTGTATTAATTGATAACTCTTGGTGGTCTTCTTCTGCAATTTTTCTACATTAAAAAGTTATAAATTGCCACAATAAATCTGAGTTTCTGTAACAAAATCAATTAAAGTGATGTCACACTAATACGATCCACACTTTGTCACCATCTATTTATACTAGAAAAGATATGAGTTACAGAAACTCAGTACAGATTTCTTAATTAAACACAAATTTTTGTGAGAATCTTGTTGCTTCCCAATATAATTTTTTTATGGATTTTCAATTGTAAATTTAATGTTCTGACTGTGACTTTTGTTATTTTATGTTTTAGTCCTTGATAACTATCACCAAGGTGTGATGGAAATATATTGGGCAGCAACAAATTACAAGAAAAATGTGTTTTAATTACCAACTAAGCCGAAGAAAAGTAACTAAATTAATAAAAAAAAAAAAGTCGTCAACGAAAACTTTAAAAACGATTAAATTAGTATTTTCTTGTCATTTGGCAAATAATGCACAGTTGTGTATTGAAGAGTAATCCGCATAACACTTTGAAGATTAGTAAAAATCTTGTTTGTTCAAAAATGACTAAACGGCAACCCTGCCAAAATGTAAACAAACTATATATATATGTAAATATGTGTGAGGAAAACAGCTGATTGCTACGGGCTCAAAAAATCCTAAAAATTGCATACGGGCGTTTGCGTCAGCGAGCGGACCACACGTTCTCGACTAACTGGGCTATTAGTCGTCGCTCAGCAAGTGGCGTAGCAACATCGTGGGTGAATGTCGCTTGTTTGCGCATATTTATATATGTAAAAGCATAATTACTTATACATATGTACGCATGCTTGTCGTTTTTTATAAACGACCGCATTCATTGAGGGCCAGCAAGCGACTAAACGAAAACGAACCAATTGATATTACGGCGCTCTCACTAATACAGTTGCATTTCAATTTTGCCTATCACTGATCTAAGAATTACTTTAAAAAGCACAACCAACAACGAAAATTACATACATTTGGTGAACAAAACAATTTCCTTTGCAGTTGGTACTTTTAGCATATTAACAAGTAAGGAAGCCTAAGTTCGAGTGGAATCGAACATTAGATACTCAGCTGTATGCTTTCATTGTTTGTTTGCGTCTGATAGAATCACGGTGTATTTTATATAAAGCGAGTG
Organism: Urophora cardui; assembly: GCA_960531455.1. Lineage (NCBI taxonomy): Eukaryota > Metazoa > Arthropoda > Insecta > Diptera > Tephritidae > Urophora > Urophora cardui. The sequence continues at coordinate 74,072,098 of OY482673.1, read as the reverse complement.
CTGCATAAAGTGGGCGTAACCACGCCTATTTTCAACATTTTTATCAGTCATCCAACTAAGCATATTAATATTATTCTTTGCTCAAAATTTCATTCCTTTATGACTTCTAGTTACAAAGATGTCACGTTACAAATTCCCAAAGGGTATTCCAGAAATATCTTTGTTAAAAAGTAGGCGTGGTCACAAACCGATTTGAATAAATTTTTGCATGTCTATTAACACAAGTTATAAAAGTGTATAAACCAAGTTTCGTCATAATATCTCAATTATTTGTCGAGTTATGGGCTCCGAAATCTCGTTGATTCCTTTGTCTGAAAAGAGGCGGTGCCACGCCCATTTTCCGAAATTTTTCTATTTTTTGTTTCCGATCTACTGTAGAACTCATGCCACAAAATTTCAATGAATTATCTTTATATTTGACAAAGATATCGCTTAAAATGTTTTTATTAGGCCACTTTATGATACCCATATATAAAAGTGGGCGTGGTCGTCAACCGATGTCGCTAAAATTTTGAACATGTATTACTACAAGTAGTGAAAGTGTATACACCAAGTTTCGTCATAATATGTCGATTATTTGTCGAGTTATGGGCTCAGAAATCTCGTATATTCCTGCTTCTAAAAGGAGGCGGTGCCACGCCCATTTTCCAAAATTATTGTATTTTTTGTTTTATGTCCATAGTTGGACACCTTGCATAAAATTTCAATGATATATCTTTATATTTGACAGAGATATCGCTTAAAATGTTTTTATTAGGTCACTTTATAATACCCATATATAAAAGTGGGCGTGGTCATCAACCGATTTTGGCAATTTTTCGTCCAAACATTTGCCTATGTAAGTATATCACGCCTACCAAATTTCATCGATATATCTCCAACGGTTTCTGAGTTATGACTCATAAAACTTCCAATGTTTGCCCCTTAATAAGTGGGCGTGGCACCGCCCATTTTCCAAAATTTCACCATATTTCTTCATAAGAGCCTGAGCTCAATACGTGTGTGAAATTTTATCACTCTAGCTCTATTAGTGACTGAGATACAAAATTTCCGATTTTTACTATATAGGGGAGGTGGGCGTGGTCATGGTCCGATCTCGCCCATTTTCAATACCATCCGTTCCTGTCTTGATACCAACTTACATTTCAAATTTCATCAAAATATCTCAATTTTTGCGCGAGTTATCGTGCGCACAGACGGACAGACGGACGGACATGGCTCAATCGATTTCTCTTTTCACCCTGATCATTTCGATATATATAAGTCTATATCTATCTCGATTATTTCATTCTGTTACAATCCACCGTTAGGAAATCAAAACTATAATACTCTGTGTACTAGTACAGCTGAGTATAATAAAAAGGCTTGCAATCATTTGATAATTTCCAACAAATTTTTTTTTAGAATTTAACGACGCACTTTGTTTAAGCGAATATTTCCAAGCTTGCCGAAAAATTCAGAAAATTAATGCAACTTCTGAATATATAAATATCGGAGGCAAAATTTTGATATGAGTTCCGACAATGCAGCGGCGTATTTAATTTTAGTACAGTGTTGTAAGACTATAAAGTCTAATTAAAATTTTGTTTCCATTTTCTTCCATTATTTACTTTCCATGTGGGAAAATTCCAAAAAACATTTGAGAAATAAATGACCAAAAATCAGGAAATAGAAATTATCAAATGAATATCTATACTAAGCTTACCTCTCCTTCACTCTTCTCTCCTTTCTCTCCTCCCCTTCCTCACTTCTTTTTATTTTACTGTTTTTAATTAGTTTTAGGTATAGTTATAAGCTATTGTAGGTATATACTATTATGTAATGGTTTTAGTAGTTATTGTTGTGCTAAAAAAGACATCATGTACTTACTGCACTAATGTTTAATTTTAATAAATAAATGAAAAAATGAAAAATGAATTTTGCCTCAAGCTAAATCTTTAACAATACCTAACGTACATTTCCTTACAATTCGTACACTCAAAAAATTCTGTATCAGTATCAATTTAATAGAAGCGTATCAAATTGATACTTTATATAGTATCATTTTTTCTGGTATCAATATTATGACAAAATGTTTCAAAATAATACTTAAAATTATTATTTTGATACTTCGTTATTGATTTGATCCGAAAAAATATTAATTCTATCCTTAAAAGTATCAAATTGAAACTAATACAATTTTCTTAGTTTCAAATTTATCCTAAACAGCTGCAAATTGCTAACAAAAATTATCAAATGTATAATACAAATACTGATACTCTCAATTTAGTAACGCAAAGTATCAAATTGATACTGAAAACGTACCAATTTGTTCGAAAATTTCGAACATCAATCATCGTGAGTAACACGATAGTTGTTGGTGTTCAGTCGTTTTTGGATCGTTGGTGTATATTATTGATTGCTCCCGTCGCGTGTTAATAAAAGTCGTCGCGTGTAAATAAGTGTTATGTAAAAAAATATAACTTTATTTTGTTGCAAAAAAGTGGTAACTGACCGCTATAGTGTGATAACAACAAAAAAAGTTATCAAAAAAATAACGTTAATAAAAAAAGAAGAAACTTCAAAGTAAAATGTAAATTCATATGTATTTAATACATATTATTACATACATACATACATACATGATATTATCAAAAACTTAAACTTCTTAAATTCATATAAATCAAAAAGAAATATCTATTTGTAAAAAAAATTTAATTAATATTATATAAAATTATTTTTAATTAAAAAATCTCTTTTTTAATTCTTAAATTCTTATGTATTAAATATATATTATTACATACATACTTATGTTGATATTATTATCAAAAACTTAAACTTCTTAAATTCATATCAATCAAAAAGAAAAATCTATTTGTAACAAAAATTTAATTAATTTAAAATTGAAGATTATTTATAATAAAAATTTTTAAATTGAAACATAATTGACTAATTTTTTGGGAGGGGGAAGTTGACGGAAATATGTATTAAGATATCAATCTTATGTCAATTCTTACCCCCTATTATGTCATAACAAAATTTGTTATTTTTAATGTCGATTCTTTTTATTTTATTTTTTAATGGAAATTTCAGGCATGAAATCGTTTTTCATCATGGTAAATGTTTTTTTTTTGTCAAAACAAAAATACGTAAAAAAATCGACATTGTAAAAACTTGCAAATATCGTTATGACGGAATAGGGGGTAAGAATTGACATCAAAATGGATTTTGGAAATTTTAGTTTCAAATTGATACTGGGATAGTATCAAATTGATACTACATGGTATCAAATTGCTACCATAAATAGTTTCAAATCGATACCAGATTGTATCAAATAGATACTAGCTTTTGTAAATAGTAGTTTCAGATTGATACTAGAGAGTACCAGAATTATACTGGATGTTAATATTAAATTGATACTGTGATATGTTCGAAAGTATCAGACTAATAACTTTGAAAGTATCAATTTGATACTTTATTTAATGAAGGAAAATTTATACTGAAAAGTTTCGGGTTGATGACTGATTTGCATCGCCCTGATACTGACTTTTTTTTGAGTGTACTTCAACACAAAAAAATTTAATTATTAAAAAAAATCAAAAATTTTAATCCTTACTTTGACTAATGGACTTTTTTATTCTAGCAAAAATGTCGCACTTCCTTCCGGCTGTCACATTTTTTTGTTCTCTTCCACACAGACAACGGGCAACATTTTCTGCTCTTAGCACAAGTAAAAGGTTGCATTATTTTTGTTTCATTCATCACATGAAAAATGCAACACTTTAATAGGGCACAGGACACATGTTGATAATGATAAAATTCTAGCTATCCCGGGATTTTCGGGGTGTCAAAAAGGACGGGGTCCCGGGATCCCGGGATTGGAATCCCTAATATGTATACAAACGTAATACAGAGGGTATGAAATTATGTACATACATACATGTGTTCATGAAAGCGTAAATACCAAAACCGTGAAAGCATTGATTTTGATATTTGGCTGCTTTTGATGTTGAACAATAGCGGTGCTCGCTATCCATAGCATAACCCTAGCACGTAGCACGGAGTGCACGGATTGCAAAGTTTTACAACGCACAACAACAAAATACAGGCGCACAAAAATATGCTAGACCTCAAAAATATGCTACACCAAAACCTATGTATATTTATTTGCTATGAAGTGTAGGAAATTAATTGCGACCCTGCGTCAGCTGACATTTGCCAATTGCTAATTTCAATTTCAATTTGATCATTCGAATTTTGCTTAAAATGTTATTTTTTATGTGTATTTATTAAATTTACTAAAATAAAATGATTTATTTATTAAAAAGTGAGTGATGAACGCGTCCCTTTGGCTAAAAAGAAAAGCTGCTTCTTAAAATTTCCTACGACTGTGCAATGCGGTGCTCTCGATGTGTAGCATATTTTGGTCTAGGATATTTGCAATCCGTGCTATCTTGCTAGGGATAGCGAATACCCCTAATATGAAATCAGCGCAAAATGATAATCAGGGAAAATCTTTCATTTTGAAATCAGGCCGCTTTTGATTTTGAGCAATATGAAATCAGCGCAAAATCAAAATCAGGCAAAATTGTTCATTTTGAAATCAGGCCGCTTTTGATTTTGAGCAATATGAAATCAGCGCAAAATAAAATTCAGGCAAAATCGTCATTTTAAGCGACGAATATCAAAACTTTCTAAAATTCAGTTGGAAATTCTGAACTTCAATTGTAATTTTCTGAACTTCAATTATAACTTTCTGAACTTAAACTGGAAAAGGTGTAGTAAAAATGAAATCTGACAATTTCCACACACACGCATACACACATTCACATCCCTACCAGAAATTAGTGAAGGCTTGAATCATTAAGGTTGTTCTCTCTGTGTGCTTTTGGCATGGCAAATTTGCCGAGATGACGTTAGTGTGATATATTTGCCGACAATAACAACAAAATACATGTGTTATCAAATTTGAAGCTTCGGCAAATTTCTCACACCTCAATCCGTGATATTTGATATCATTAGAAAAATATCACGGGAAATCAGGGCCGTAGCTAGACTTAAATTTAAGGTAGGGCAGCGTTGGTTTAAGGTAGGGCGGAAGTAAATAATGTATCACAATTAATCTGACATCGAGGCATGGCTTCCAAAATCAATCAGCATGTATATCACTTTTCTCTGGGTCAGTGACGTACATCTTTATATATATTACGCTAAGCGATTTTTTGTACGCACCATAACTTTTACACCGTTATACCGATTTTCGAAAATGTGGTGTCGAATTAAAGGGCTTGACCTGTAGGTGTGCAGGAAGGTTTAATTTTTTTGAAAAGGTTTGCCAGCTGTTTGAAAATTTAATTTTCCTGTATAGTTAGTTTGATTTTAAAATTTTTGGTACCATATGCAAGGACTTGACCTTATATTGAGTAATTTAATAAAAATTTTGCAAAAAGGGTTGTCACCTGTTCAAAAACTCAGTTTTACGCTATAGTTTGTTTGATTTTTATGTTTGAGGTGTCATATGAAAGGGCTTGGCATGGAAATGAGTAATTTATTAAAATTTTTAGAAAAAGGGTGCCACCTGATCAAAAATCCATTTTTACGTAAAAACGTGTCAGCTGATCGCTCGCATGGTTGCAAGGTAGAAGGGTTGCCAGTTGAACATTTTTAGTTATTAAATATTTAAACAGTAATTTTCACAGTATTATATAACTAACTCAACAAGATTGTAAAATGTTATCGAATATATATATATATGTGTTCACATGGAAAAAATAGTATGTCTACTTAAACGAACCTTTTATTATTACTTTAATTTTTAAAAAGAAAGGAAATAAAACGTTTATAAATTTTTTTAAATCCCAAACAAAATGTAAATATATATATATAAATTAATAACAAGATAATAGCTTTGTTCAACAACTTTACTTGCAAGTACTTGCAAAAAGAGCGGCAATGTCAAATTAAGAGTAAAAACGAGAAAAAGAGAAAATTATCAACCAAAGTAATTGAACACCAAATAGTAAACATTCGCAAGAAAACAGCTGATACGCTGTTTTGACAATTTGATTTTTATGTTAGGTTGTAATTGAAGTTTTTGAAATTGGAAATGAATGGAAATAACTGAATTAGGAAAACAAAATTCTACTTTGGCTATTCCACAACATCATCAAGATTCGTTTTTGCGCTAACTTCTTTAGTACACAATTAGAAATTTGCGTTTAAAATGTTTGTATATTTCCAATTGAAATTTTTGTGATCATAAATTTTTGACACTTCTATTTTTTTAAAGCTGCTAGTTGTTGCAAGTGAAAATTTTACTTGCAGCGTTTATCAACTCTCTCGAGGTCTTACTCTCTCAATTTGGCTCTCTTGCGAATTTTTTGGGTTATTGAACATAAATTCGTAACTATTCGTAAAAATATGTAAAAATTTTGAGATATTGAACACTACTAATAAATGAAGATATTACTGAAAATTAAAGCAAAAATTGTATTTATCCACAATGGTGGCTGTATTAATTGATAACTCTTGGTGGTCTTCTTCTGCAATTTTTCTACATTAAAAAGTTATAAATTGCCACAATAAATCTGAGTTTCTGTAACAAAATCAATTAAAGTGATGTCACACTAATACGATCCACACTTTGTCACCGCCTATTTATGCTAAAAAAGATATGAGTTACAGAAACTCAGTACAAATTTCTTAATTAAACACAGATTTTTGTGAGAATCTTGTTGCTTCCCAATATAATTTTCTTATGGATTTTCAATTGTAAATTTAATGTTCTGACTGTGTTTTTTGTTATTTTATGTTTTAGTCCTTGATAAATAGCACCAAGGTGTGATGGAAATATATTGGGCAGCAACAAAATTACAAGAAACATGTGTTTTAATTACCAACTGAGCCGTAAAAAAGTAACTAAATTAATAAAAAAAAAAAGTCGTCAACGACAACTTTTAAAACGATTAAATTAATATTTTCTTGTCATTTGGCAAATAATGCACAGTTGTGCATTGAAGAGTAATCCGCATAACACTTTGAAGATTAGTAAAAATCTTGTTTGTTCAAAAATGACTAAATGGCAACCCTGCCAAAATGTAAACAAACTATATATATGTAAATATGTGTGAGTAAAACAGCTGATTGCTCCGTTGCCCCACGGGCTCAAAAAATACTAAAAATTACATACGGGCGTTTGCGTCAGCGGGCGGACCACACGTTCTTGACTAACTGGGCTATAAGAGTTTTCTGTTTCAGTCAGTGGGAAACACTTTATGCTCAGCGTTTTTGTGTTTCCGTCAGACTGAAATGGAATGAAAATAAGTGTTAACTGTTAAAGTTGGTCTCTGGTAATAATACAATAGCGCTGATATAACTCTGACGAGTTTTTTTGGCCGAGCTTCTCTTCCCAATTCGAGTCACGCTCCTTAATTTTTATTTTTCCTACTAATTGGGTCCCACTACATCACAGCGGGTATTAGATAATTAAAAAAAAAATATTTTGATTTCTTCACCCTTCATAGTTTTCTGAACTTTGACTTCAATGCGCCACGCCTTAACCGGTACCAATCGGGACCAAAATTTGTATGTGATATCTTTGAGTATGTTACTACGGATTGAGGTAGCGATACAGCCTTTTTGTGAACTTTTTAATTTTTGCATACGAATTAAACGCACTCACTCTAATGTACATACATACATAGCTACGTACTTATGTAAGAATTGCGTCTCAGAACCCTCTCAAGTGAGCTGATATAAAAATCTTACATTCTTTGTTGCAGCTTCCGCATACACACGAACAACATCTTCTGTGCCTGAGGGACGTACAAATGCACGACCACGTTTATAGTTGGCTACCACTTTGTCGATACCTTCCTGTAGACCCACGGGAGTAACACAAACACGTTCCGCATCAGTTGTTGTAATCACGTTACGATCCATTACCTTAATTTTCAATTGAATATTGGGTAAATCGTCGTATGTATCCAGCCAATCCTTTACGTCCCAACCTTTGTGATTTAGTATCGTTTCCACCAGCAACATATCAGATATGGCATCACCCACAGTCTCGTTAATAAGATCTATTATTTGCAATAATTGTTTGGCATCATCACTCGTTTCAGACGTCAGCTTAATTAGACTTTTAGCGTTGTCACTGAATATAACAGTGCCATGACCATTCGCCTCAAAATATACACCAATATCGAATTGTAGCGCTTTATGGTGTAGATGCTTTACCCCGGTCGGTACGCATACCACTGGCACTTTTAGTGTATTAGATATATAATCTGTGGATCCGCCATTAGCATACGCCGTCTGTACTAAACCCATACTCAAATCTAGTCCACAACGCTTTACGATATCCATTAGATAGTCAGCCACCAAAGTGGCAATACGATCACCATCCAGCAGACAAAACTGACCTGAATCGTCATTAAAAAAGTATACCACGCGATCAGCATCACCATCAACGCTCACACAGCGGGTAAATGGCTCCACGATAGGCATCCCAATGGGAACCGATTGTTTAACTTTAACATAATCGGCACCACAATTCTCATTGATCTTCCCATCGCCTTTATTTATTACATCAACTTGTAGACTGTTATGCATACGTTTGAGAAATTGTAGCATTTTTCTAGCCCCAACACCGTTTGCACCATCGAATATGAGTTGGTTCCTGTATTTGCCTTGCTCGAGCTTATCGCCACGTAGTTTTTCAAATGCGGTAATAAGCTTTCGATAGTAACCCTCCTCCGTTGGCTGACCATACGCCCCTCTCGTATTAGCTGCGACCACAAAGAAGTGCAACATTGGCGTCGTGACAATACCAAATTCTCGTACATTTCCCTTTAAAGCTATGACGCCATCTGCTACGGCTTTTAGTAATCGTGGACTGTGATAGCGATTGTCCATGCCAACAAATACATTCGATGAGGAGCCGACGTCGATCTTATTCTCACTGATGATTCTCGCGACATGTGCTTCCAGTTCACTATCCTCAACATTGGCCAAATCAGTAGCGATAGCCTCCCAGGAAGCTTCCAACATTTCACCTTTTGCATCTATTAGCTTAACTCCATTGTCGGGCTCAGGATTGTGAGAGGCAGTGACCATAACACCTATAAAAGCACCACCACGAATACGGGAACGAAGTGTGGCCAAGACACCCATGCGGTACATAACGCTGTCCAGAAATTCAGCTCTAAAATATAGAGGATGAAAAATTTTTAGTAAAAGCAATGTAACCTAATATCCGTATCTTTCTTAAGTAGTTATTTTATACATTAATTGTTATTGTTGTAGCGGTACAACTACTGCTTAACCAACGAGTTTTGCCCAAAAGTTGTCCTCGATTTCACTTAACGGGATGCCCAAGAATGGTGCGGCTTCTTTTGGGCTTGTCCAGAGGGACAGGAGTGTTAAGGTTGTTGTGAATTTTATATGAGCTATTGGCCAGCTTATAATTAAGAAAAATTGAAAAATTTTTTTGGTAGAAGTTATGGATCCATTTCGGAGACCACCACATCCCCTCATCAGACTTCTTCCAGCGGCCTCAACCGAGAATCGAACTTAGGTCGTTTCGATTGGTAGTCCAATGTCTATCCCATTGAGCTACTACCGCCGTCAGCTTTGTTTCGCTTAAATTTCAATTTTCCTTATATTACAATCCACATACCAACAACAGTAGCTTAATGACACTCTGTCTTTGCTACCTAGTATGTTGGTGCGATAGTGTGTTTTGTTTGTACAAAGTTCTAAAGCTGTTAACAAGCAAAGCTTTTGTACAGGCAATGCTTGTTATTGTTTCAGATTTTTGTTTTTTCTCCAGGCTCTCCGATTTACATATTTACGTTTGTTTTTACATGGCCGTTTTAATTCTAATAATTATTTTATGTGAAATTTATATGAGCTATTGGCCAGTTGTGCCGCTGTGGTGCAGTGGGTAGAGTGCTCGCCTGCTATTCCAGAGGTCTCGGGTTCAAACCCCAGTCCGAGCAAACACCAATAAAATTTTCTAATTTGTAAAATTCCAATTATTGGGTTTTTTAAGAGCAGCGGTCACCTCTCGGCAGTGGGCGGCATACCCTCCGAGTGTATTTCTGCCATGAAAAAGCTTCTCACAAAAAATGCATTCGCCGTTCGGAGCCGGCATAAAACATAGGTCCACCCAATTAGTAGGAAAAACAAAAAGGAGCACAACTCCTATTGGGAGAGAAACTCGGCCATAAAACTCGCCAGAGTTATAAAAAAGCGCCATTGTATTATTATATTATATTATTATTATTGGCCAGTTTATAATTAAGAAAAATTGAAAAAATTTTTTTGGTAGAAGTTATGGATCCATTTCGGAAATGAGCCTACTACAGAATCCCGACCTTAGTTGTGATAAGGTGACGCGGGTTTCCCTGGGCAACTCCAGTTCTTCTGTAGCTATTGGTGGTGGTTGGTCTTTCTTGATTGTGTATGCGGGGTGCCTTGAAACGAAGGTTGTGACTGTTTCATTATGTATATCCTTTGAAAAGGTGGTTCCTGACGTGCCGGAGGAGGTTCGGGTTCTAGCAGCATATCTTTAACGTATTTCTTCAAGGCATTTCTGTATATGTCTCACCATATATAAAAGCGTGGGTACTCATTAGATATTCATGTTATAAAACAGTATTGATGGAAAGGAAGCAAGCGATAAAAAATTTTAAATTCCAAATACATAAGATATGCATTCCACAAAGAGCACCCACGCTTTTATTTAAGGTGATACATATACAAAAATGCCTTGAAGAAATACGGCTATGTTCAGAAACGCAGCATGAAACGCAACAGCGGCAGTAATTATTTTTTTGATGATTGTGATGAACGACGTTTCATGCAAAATTTGCGTTTATGAACGCTCTGCTTGTACTACAAAAGCAGGCTGCGCTTCAAACTGAGTTTCTGAACATAGCCTACGTTACATATATGCTTAAATGTTTGACAGACGGCAGCGATAATCCCGATTACCGCAACATTTAATTTGATTCAAATTTTACCCTAAGACGGCCAATATAGCGGATTAACAAAACAGGTGAAGGAAGGTAGGCGCAGCGGCGAATTCAAAAACTGTTTTTTTTTTTTATTTCCAAGTGAATTAAGATTTCAACCAAGGCGAAATATAATTTTGACATTACACTCTACCAATTACAATAACAAAATACATTGGAAATTTCTGAATTCTCCTATGCGCCTACCTTCCTAGATCTGCCTTGGATTCTTCTTTTTCTTCACTTTCATTCACAATAGAGATTTTTCGCCAGAGATGTCGTTACAAAATGCCCCAATCCGCTAAAATTTTTGGGTTTTTGGGTTATTGGTGATAGTTCTATGTGGACGGAATACTCCACAAATGCAAAAAAAATATAAAGGTCGAGACCGTGGATAACGGAGAATATGGGTATCAAAATAAAGATTTTACCTAGAACTTCAATGTAAAGCCATTCCATTTTGCTGTGTCAACCGTTTCGACATATATAAAACAAAAATTAGATCCAAATGATGGAAATTGGCATATAATGAGCAGCATCTGCAAGCCCTAGTTAAGATCTTTAATTTGATACCAATATTGCCCAATAATATTTTGGGGCCATCAGCGTCGACGTTTTTCCGGTATCCAAGGTCTCGGTCTTTCTAATTTTTTTTTTACATTTGTGGAGTTATCCAATCCCATAAAACGATCACTAATAACCCAAAAACCGCCTTCAAGACCAAAAGTGTTAAACATTTTTAGAAATTTGAAATCATGTCAGCATTTTTATATCCGACTTTATTTCACTTAAAAACGAACTCATCCAAATATTATAAAAATGTTAGTAGCTATATGTACATTTCTGGAAAGCGCATTAAAAAACGCAGCGTACCGTGTAATAGAATAAAAAAAAATGCCGCTTTCGGGAAGAATATAGGGCAAGAAGTTGAAGATTCGTGAGAAAAAAAGGCAATTATTATTTTAGGCCGCGACATTACTTACCCTTCCCTTGGGAGTGTACCAAAAAACTGAATACGCCATTCGCTTTAGCGATAAATTTTACTTGCGGGTAGATACATACATATCAATTTTTTCTCTTGTTCAAAAGCCTAACTTTCTTGTTAAAAAGCCTAACTTTTTTCATACATAAATCTGGTACCCTGACATAATCCCAAGGGGCATAATCCCAAATTTTTTATTTGGGATTATGTCACTCCCCCTAGGGTGACAAAATCCCAACTATTTTACTTGGGCTTATGTCACCCTAGGCGTCATTTTCAAGCCCAAAAAACATTTCAGATTTTTTCTTAGATTTTATTACATTAAGCAAAAAAATTAAAGCTGACAATAAAGTTAATGTTGTTATACAATAATACATTGAGTATATGTATAAGATGAAATATGTATGTACTTAAATACATATGTTCTCAAAAAATTACTTCAAAACTAAAAAATTACATTAAAATTAAATATATTTACATATATACAGACTTTTTTCAATAAAACGATAGGTATATAAATATTTGTGTACATTGTACATATGTCTATAAAAGGATGAAAATTTGGAAGAAAAATTCGCGCGATTTTGATTCCAAATTTTCGCCTGCGGCGCTTTTTTTTATTTTAGATCGATAGGTATATACATATGTATATACATATGTCTATAAAAAGATGAAAATATATATAAATATGTACATATGTCTATAAAAAATAAAAACTTGGAAGCAAAAATCGCGATTTTGCTTCGCACTAGTACCTACTCGAGTGATTTGGTATTCTGGCTCCCTTTTATTTGGGATTATGTCACTCCCACATAGGTGACATAATATAATAATATATAATACAATGGCGCTATTATAACTCTGACGAGTTTTATGGCCGAGCTTCTCTCCCAATTCGAGGTGTGCTCCTTTTTGTTTTTCCTACTAATTGGGTGGACCTACAGTTTTATGCCGGCTCCGAACGGCGAATGCATTTTTTGTGAGAAGCTTTTTCATGGCAGAAATACACTCGGAGGGTATGCCGTCCACTGCCGAGCGGTGACCGCTGCTCTTAAAAAACCCAATAATTGGATTTTTACTAATTAGAAAAATTGTTTTGGTGTTTTGCTCGGACCGTGGTTTGAACCCGAGACCTCTGGCATAGCAGGCGAGCACTCTACCCACTGCACCACAGCGGCCACTAGGTGACATAATCCCAAGTAAAAAAATTGGGATTATGTCACACCATGGTGTGAAAAATTGAGGTTATGCCACTTGGGATTAAATCACGGCACCCATAAATCTATACTTACATGGAAATTCTTGAAAATTGCGCGGTTTTTGGTGTAGCTCCATTTAGTTTTTGCAAAAGTGACCTTTTTTGAGTTTACTTACTCTAAAACACCCTATTTTCATATTCTGGTGCCGGAGGGAGTATCTCAGGTTTAAATAATCCCATACAAAAAACGCATCTATTGTACACGTACAATAATTTCATGACTTTTTCAATCCTCAATCCAATATCAAAAAAAGTATAATAATTTCAACGATATTCATTATATAAAAAATATTATAAAATACTCAAGTGCTGTACCACAGAAATTAACTTTATTATTCACTCACTGATTTTAAATTCTTGTAACTCTGCCAACTCTCCATATCGGCTAATCCTGAAAAAGTCAACCAAGAGCATGAAATTGAAAATGGTCCGAACTTTTTTTTTGTTATTTATTAGTAAAGATAATACATGTATATGTTAGAAAAACATAAGCATTTTCTAGTCGTTCTTAAACTCAGGCTGAGAAAAATCGCCAAAAAAAATAATTTTCACTAAGGCTCACTAAGGCTTTTTTATTAGCAAAGTATCATTTTTTTTCTTCACGGGTTTAGTTTATTGAAAAGAGAGTTGATATTATTTTTACACGCTCTAGTCATTCTACTTAGAACGTAATTTAATTTAAGAGTATAAAATTTGCGAAGCTAGTAAGAATAAAGGAGTTTTTTTACTTTAAAATTTCGCTTACCTTTTGTCGCCTGCGTTACCAAAAAACTATATAAATAGTTATTAAACCTAGTAAACCAATTGAAATAAAAAAAATTTCAGTGACAAAGTAAGCCTGTGAACCTTTTTCCAAAAATAAAATCAGTGTTGTCCGAAATCTTAATGTTACAACTTTATGGGTGTTTTAGATTTGTCGCGTGAATTATATTTTAGTATATATTTAGATATATGTATTGATTAAATAATAATATATTTTTTAATATATTTTCAAATTGATGTGTATTGTTACACGAATTTTTATTTTATGAAAATTTCTGATATTTCTAACAAACAATTTCAAATTACATTTTCCTTGAATACAAGAAAATATCTTTTTGATACAAAGTATTTCTAACAATTCAAAGTATAAACTTACAAATATTATAATAGGCGCATTTCTGTCGTACCCAAGCATGAAAAGAATACTCGCTTATGCCTCAAATTACCTTCAAAGCAACAACACCAACTCGACTATTTTTAAAATAGTCGAGTTGGTGTTGTTGCTTTGGAGGTAATTTTATGAATAAGCGAGTATTCTTTTCATGCTTGGGTACGACAGAAATGCGCCTAATTAATAGTATAATTATATAACTTCTCCCTCATTTAAATTAAGATACTACTAGTGGCGGATTCACATACGTATGTATAAGCACAATCCAATCAACCACCAAAAACAAGAATTAAAACGAGTACGAAGTTAAAATACTACAAGCGATTCATTCATAAAATTGAAATGTTTCAACAAAGGATAAAAAAAGTTTCAACAGAGCTTTTCATCAGATCAAGGTTTTTATAAAATTCTAAAATTTGCAGCCCGGCTCATTTTCAACCATCTTTGCATCCTTGCAGTGGCGGTAGAGTATGAATAGAAATAATAACTAAGTGTCAAGCAAAAGAGATGTCAAAATGAATTTATTTTTCGCCGCGAAGAATGATGGGAGGCAACTCGCGAAGTCATCATCTTTTTTTGACTAAACGATTTCCACCTCACTCGTCCAAAATACCGAATTTTCCCTTCTTATACAATATACGTTCTTTGGTTGCACGTTTGAAAATTTAGAACACGCAGTAGCGACCTCGCGCTTCAAATGATATCATATAATAACTGCTACTAGAGCTGCAAAACTATCGATGGCACTATCGATAGTATCGATAGTTTTTTTTTTCGTGTCACTATCGATAGTTTTTTTCCACTATCGATGGTTATCCCTATTCATTCTTGTAGTTTTGTCCCAAGAGAAGAATACTGAATGTTAGGAAGGAGTTGAATTTCGATATCAAATTGGTCAAATTAATACCCCAGCGGGTTAGGGGGCTTAGAATATACCCGTGGTAAGCAATGTATGTCGTAAGAGGCGACTAAAATCCACGCTTCTAACGATACACAACTTGTAGTAATTGAACCACACCTCGCTAAATGATATCTGGTCAATGTCAAAATTTTTAATTTTTTTCCAATTTTTGAAAGTTTTGATTTTCAAATTAAGTTTTTTATAAAAACTTGTAAAAATCAGAAAAAATTTATTTTTTGAAAATTAGCCCGTTTAATTGTTAACGTAGTATCAAAGATATCTGATAAAAACATTATTTTTAGCGATTTCTTTCATGTGAAACAAAAAGGATATTTTATGGACTAAAAATTCGGTTATATGACTCATTCGTGTATAGGGCGTCGTTTTACAACTTTTTTTTGCAAAACACTATAGACTTCTTGCGCGGCCTTAAACTTCTCATATTCAATAGTACTGCCTTTAACCCTAATCACCGAATTTTGAAAAGTTACGTAAAACCGAAAGTGAGACTCTGAGGCTCACCTATGGAGAAATTTTGAAACGCATTATTTCTGTATTTGTTTTTTACTTTTATTTATGCAGTAATGAATTCAGAAGCATTTTTATATATTCTTATAACGGTTTATGACAATTTTTTCAGTATATAAAGATAAAAAAGGTAATTCCGTAAAATACGGTATATTAATGTACTGCGATTTTCACACATTTTTTTAGTTGTTTGAATGTTCATTAAAAATGGTTTTATTACATCTGTTATAAATTTGTTTTTGTGCATACAATGAGAAAAGCTATGTAAGAAATGAATATGACTAAATTTTTCATATGATCGCCCCTAATATAAATTTTCCGCAACCAAATTACAAATTTTTAAAACACGACGTTCGTGGTGAAATTACTTACGCATAAAGCAGCTCATCTTTCGTTTCTCTATCTGAACGCATCTTTTCCGTAATTTAGAATCTCAGTAAACAGAAAAATGATCAAATGTTAATTGTTTTGAAATTGTTGACTTTGCCGGTCTCCTTAATTTTATGACATCCTATTATATAAAGATCTATGGTGAAATACGATGATTGCAAAAAAAATGGTTAAAATAAATAAATAGCCCAAAGATCATAATTATTTCATAATTTATGAACACAAATGCAGGAATACACAAAATTTCAGACAAAAACCTTTTTTTGTTTAGGAATAATTCGCTTTCAAACTTTAAAGTGAGACTGAGAGGCTCACTTTAGAGGATTAGGGTTAAAATAAGAAACAATTTGCTCGCACAGCTAAATTCAATGAAGGTGCAAAACACGGTAACTCGCATGGAACATGGTGCAAGGTTTCCAATATATTATCTGCGGAATGATTTGTATCTGACAGCAGCTTTTGTGTCTACAGTACATCTACTCGCAATTTGAAATCTTCTGATATAAAATGACAAGCAATAGTTAAGTAATTTTCATTATTCCTTTTTTTGCTTGGTTTTCCGACGGGGTAGGAATATGATGTATTGTGGAACGATTTTTTCACAAGGGATGACGAAAAATCGTTCACAATACATAAGTATCTAAATCTTTAGCTTAAGGGCCGTTTACTCAACCTCTGATTAACGCTAACCCTATGAGAGGGTGAAGTCACAAACAAATTTTATCTTTTGTCTATACACGGATGAGTCATCTAACCGAGTTTTTGTCCATAAAATATCCTTTTTGTTTCACATGAAAGAAATCGCTAAAAATAATGTTTTTATCAGATATCCTTGATATTACGTTAACAATTAAACGGGCTAATTTTTAAAAAATAAAACTTTTCTGATTTTTACAAGTTTTTATAAAAAACTTAATTTGAAAATCAAAACTTTTTGAAAAATCGCAAAAAATTAAAAATTTTGACATTGACCAGATGTCATTTAGCGAGGTGTGGTTCAATTACTACAAGCTGTATATTGTTAGAAGCGTAACTCCAGCGAACATAATTTTTGAATAAAGTGATAACAAAAAACACAAAATTACCGTTCTCTCAAAAACGTAACCATACAAAAAAAAAAAAAAAAAAAAAAAATTGTTCTGTGCTCAGCAGGCCCATACCTATCCTCCCCCATAACTGAAATTCTTCGTATTTTTTGTTTTTTGATTTATTTAAAGCATAGTGTATTCTACATTAATGAAATGTTTAAACAGTGTGCCTTTTGATTATCGGTATTTTACATTAATGAAATGTATAAACAATGTGCCTTATGTACTAGTCAGCGTCAAAGATCCTAAAAAAACAAATGTACTACTTTTAGTTTTATTACTATAGAGTTTTCAAGTAAAATGAAACCTTTTTCAAATCAAGTGCAAATTTTAAATTGAAAAAGGTTTAATTTAACCAAAAAATGCTATATATGTATATACATAAGTTAAGTATTTAATTCCTATTTTTTGTTCTTTTGTTAATTAATTAATGTTATGCGTTAAAAAAAATTAAAGACTTTGAAAAGGAAAATCTAAACAAAACCATCCCTCTTTTTAAGGTTTAATTTAACCAGAAAATGCTATATACATACACAGAGAAAAAAGTACAATGGTTTTTTCAACCAACTTCTTGGTTAATGTTCTATTGGTTGATTTATTCATGTCAAAAGGAAAAAATGTAATGTGTACATTTTCATTGTACCATTAACCAATATTTTGGTAACAATCAATATCAAACAGAAAGTTGGTTTCCCCAACGTGTATATTTGTTATATTAACGAAAATATTGGTTAATTCATATCTAAAAAAAAAGTAAAAATATTTACGAAGCTTTATGGCTTCGGCTCTGTTGTTACCATCGCCTTCAACACCGTTTGTGCTTGACGAAGTTGAATGGCTGGACCCGAATTGCAGAGAGCGAGAGAGTATCTGGAATTTTCTTTGCTATTCAGTTAACATATTAACACTCTCTTATAGATCATATAGAGCAGTGCTGCTACTGGCATAAAAATATAACCAACAAATTGTTTAATGTAACAAGAAATTGGTTGAAGATTTCAACGAACATTTTGTTATATCAACAAATATCATGGTTAATATAACCAAAAACACTGTCTAATATATCAACCACTAGTAAACCCGGCCACGCGATGCTGTGGCTTTCAATTACACTGTGCGACAATTTGAGGGTGGAAGAACGCTTATTGCCACATTTGAAAATTTTCATAGCTACTGGTTATTTTTATTTTCTGTGGACCTAGATTTTTTATACATAGATTTTGACCAAGGAGCCCCATAGTGAAGTTTTGTGCCGAATATTTTTCTAGACTATGGTAACCTTAAAGCGACCTACAAAAGGCCATTTGGCGCGCTCCTCCTTTTCTTTCTAGTTCTCTTTCTCTTCCCCTTTCCCCTTTATTTGCGCTTTATTTTCCCTTTATCCATTTTATTCTTCATATTTCCTCTTTCGCTTCCTGTCTTTCGCCATATCCGTCCCTTTCATTTTCCTCTTCCCTTTCCTTTTATTACCCATCTTCAGTGCTAGGCCTTGCATGACACTTCAAATTTAAAAATGAGATAAACTGTAGCGTAAAAATGGATTTTTGAACAGGTGGCACCCTTTTTGTAAACATTTTAATAAATTACTCATTTCCTTGCCAAGCCCTTTCACATGACACATCAAATTTAAAAATCAAACAAACTATAACGTAAAACTTAATTTTTGAACAGGTGGCAACCCTTTATGTAAATTTTTTATTAAATTACTCAATATCAGGTCAAGTCTTTCATATGGCACCAAAAATTTTAAAATCAAACAAACTATACAGTAAAATTAAATTTTGTTTACAAAAAATCGCTTAGCGTAATATATATAAAGATAAGATAAACTGTAGGGTAAAAATGGATTTTTGAACAGGTGGTACCCTTTTTGTAAAAATTTTAATAAATTACTCATTTCCATGCCAAGTCCTTTCATATGACACCTCAAATTTAAAAATCAAACAAACTATAGCGTAAAACTGAATTTTTGAACGGGTGGCAACCCTTTTTGAAAATTTTTTATTAAATTGCTCAATATCAGGTCAAGCCCCTTCATATGGTACCAAAAATTTTAAAATCAAACAAACTATACAGTAAAATTAAATTTTCAGACATCTGGCAACCCTTTTCAAAAAAATTAAACCTTCCTGCACATCTAGAGGTCAAGCTCTTTCATCTGACACCACATTTTCTAAAAGCGGTATAACGGTGTAAAAGTTATGGTGTTTACAAAAAATCTCTTAGCGTAATATATATAAAGATGGCAATGGTAATATTAAACAAAATTCACATTAATTCCATTTCAAGTGTGAAATTAGTACTATTAACCAACTTTTGGTTGATTTTTCTCTCAGTGTAAGTGGTGTATCTAATTCTTATTTGATCCTTTATTTAATTATTGTTTTGCGTAAAAAATTAAAGACTTTTTGGAAAGAAAACTGTAAACAAAACCATCCCTCTTTTTATTGTAGTGAAATATTCATAAAAAACTATCGATAGTATCGATAGTTTTTTTTCGACTATCGAAACTATCGAGTGGTCCGACTATCGATGGTTTTGCAGCTCTAACTGCTACCCTTCACTAGGTGTCGCGCAGTGGTCAACTTTATAATAAAGTAGCTTCAGAGCCATCTGAAGGCGTAACACCCGCACATGCCGGCTTTTTATACTCAGCTGTACTAGTACACAGAGTATTATAGTTTTAATCACATAACGGTGGATTGTAACAGAATGAAATAATCGAGATAGATATAGACTTATATATATCAAAATGATCAGGGTGAAAAGAGAATTCGATTGAGCCATGTCCGTCCGTCCATCCGTCTGTAAACACTCTAACTCGCACAAAAATTGAGATATTTTGATGAAATTTGAAATGCAAGTTGGTATCGACACTGGGACGGTTGGTATTGAAAATTGGCGAAATCGGACCATGATCACGCCCACTTTTCCTATATAGCAAAAATCGGAAATTTGGTATCTCAGCCACTAATATAGTTAGAGTGATGAAATTTTACCCACTTGTTGAGCTCAGGCCCCTAAGAAGAAATTTGATGGAATTTTGGAAAATGGGCGGTGCCACGCCCACTTATTAAGGAGCAAACATTGAAAGCTTTATGAGTCATAACTCAGAAACTGTTGAAGATATATCGATGAAATTTGGTACGCGTGATATACTTACTTAGGCAAATGTTTGGACGAAAAATTGTCAAAATCGGTTGACGGCCACGCCCACTTTTATATGTGGGTATTATAAAGTGACCTAATAATAACATTTTAAGCGATATCTCTGTCAAATATAAAGATATATCATTGAAATTTTATGCCAGGAGTCCACCTGCGGACATACAACGAAAACACACAAAAATTTTGGAAAATGGGCGTGGTACCGCCTCTTTTTAGAAGCTGGAATATACGAGATTTCTGAGCCCATAACTCGACAAATAATTTATATATAATGACGAAACTTGGTGTGTACACTTTTATTACTTGTGGTAATACATGTTGAAAATTTTAGCGAAATCGGTTGACGACCACGCCCACTTTTATATATGGGTATTATAAAGTGGCCTAATAAAAACATTTTAAGCGATATCTTTGTCAAATATAAAGATAATTCATTGAAATTTTGTGGCAAGAGTTCCACAATAGACCGGAAACAAAAAATAGACAAATTTTGGAAAATGGGATATTTCTGGAACACCCTTTGGGAATTTGTAACGTGACATCTTTGTAACTAGAAGTCCTAAAGGAATGAAATTTTGCACAAAGAATAATATTCATATGCTTAGTTGGATGACTGATAAAAATTTTGAAAATGGGCGCGTCTACGCCCACTTTATGCAGCACTTGCTTTATATAAAGTACCTACACCGTGTTTCCATCAAACGCAAACAAACAATGAAAGCATACAGCTGAGTATCTAATGTTCGATTCCACTCGAACTTAGGCTTCCTTACTTGTTTAATTTATGAATTTATTAAATACATGTACGTTGTACATGTTATTTAGAACTTCAATTGAAATCTCCTGCACTTTATGTGATGAGTAGACTGCGGATCTTTATGCAATTGCATATTTTTAAGGAAAAGAGATAGCGATATGGTTCCAAAGAGAAAAATGAAAGTTATTAACAAAATATTCTAAATTTTCATATTTATTTCTGCATATTGCATATAACTTGCATATTTGCATATAACTTGCATATTTGCATAATAATTGAGTTTTAGCAGTTTTAATCCGCAAGTTAGAGTCTCGCGGAGTTCCCCTAATGGCTTCAATGGCCCTAATAACAGAAGCTTTTGAAGGACTTGACAAAGAGTTTTGGTCAAAATTGAAGCTATTTCAAAAAAGAACCTGCTTTTGAAGTCATATTAGGAGTAGCCAAAATACTTTCAGGTTAAATCTTGTGATGTTGAGCGTTAATTTTCAGCATATAAACGGATCTTAACCGATAAGCGTCACAATGTTTCCATTGAAAATTTGGAGAAAACACTTGTAGTATATTGTGGTCTTAACTACAACTAAAATTACCTCTTTACATTAAAAATTATTATAATAAAAATTAGTTCCCATTTGCAGTTTGTTTTTGGGTGTTAATGGGTTTTATATTTGCATAGAACAAAAGATTCAGCATAGAACATATGATTTTTGCATTCAACTATACTTATTGTGTATATCACTTAAAATTCCATATCTGATGTAAAAAAGGTGTACTTTTAATTTGCATATAACTTGCATATAACCTGCATATAAGTTGCATATATTTTGCATATCCAAAACAGAGCAAGAAAATTCGCTTTGGAATGTGAATATATAGTTTTGAATCAATATAACTCTTAATAAATCATTTTAAATTTTTTGCATAAAGATCCGCAGTCTAGTGATGACATACATATTGTTAATTTGGAGGGTTTTGTGTTTGGTGTTTTTAAGGTACGGGAAATGGCGCAACTAGTATATAGAATAATAATAATAGTAGGTGGTATTAGTCCATATTTTCACCAGCGTCTGCCCTTAAAAAACATCTTCCAAAAAAAGAAATTTTCAAACCCCCCCCCTTGCCGAAATCCTGGATCCGCGCCTGGATACTACTGTATCTTAACAACTTATAATAGAAAAAATCTAAATAACCATTCTCATACAATTGCATTCAAATAATTTGAATTAAATCGAACAATTATATAAACCCAAAATATTTTTTTACAATTATTTTTCTATTTTGTTTGTATCCAAGATGCCTTCAAATTTCAATTTTCTTTTTATATTTGAGGGACGTACATTTTCTAAATCATGAAGTTTATATTTAGGTTCTTGTTTATGTCGAAGTGTTTATAATTTTTAATAAAACCTTGTTTCCTTTTTTCAAAATAACCTTCTCTCTTCTCATTTCTTTTTTTAATATAATTCTGCTTCATAGCTAGTATATTTTTATGTATTTTAATTTCATCACATTTTCCAATTTCAACATTTATGGGTTTTCTTTTATAACTGAATGAAAACTATTATTACAAAATTCAATTTCTTTACTAATTTTACCTTTAATACTAAGAGCTTTATATTCAATAGACATCATTCTTATTTTCTCCGTTATTGTATTATGCAATCTCTCAACATTACCTGTATGATTATTAGGTTTTACTAAATGTAATTCAATATTTTAATTTTTTAAATAATCTTTAATATTAATACTCTTGAATTCATTATCACAAATTAATTTCAAAAAATGTCCTCTTTGAGATTTATAAATTCTGAATTTCTCTATAATAGTTTGATTATTCCTATCTTCTAAATAAAAAGCACTTGCAAATTTTGAAAACCTATCAATAAAAGTTAAAAAATTTGATTTAGAATTTGTATATATATCCATATGCACAATTTGTTTAATATCCGCAGGTGTTTCTGTTAATCTAAATTTATTTTTTTACAGGATTTCGATTGTACTGCAAACTGTACAATTATTTATATATTTTTGAATTAATATCTTTAAATTTGGTATATAAATCAACCTTTTAAGACCTTTATAATTTTCAGTAATACCTGTATGTCCTGTTTCGTTTTTATGGTAATTGTGAATAAATTTATGTTTCTTCTTCTTTCTCAATATCTTTAGCATGATATGAACATCGAAAAAATTTTATATTACCAATACCTTCATACATTTCCATAATTTTGTTTTGCATAATGTCATATTTATTATTTTCTAATTCTCAATATATTCTAATTTTACCTTTATCAATATTTTGTCGCAATATATTTTCTAAATTATTTTCTAAATCAGAAGAATTTATATACATTTTTTATTTTTATGTTTTGTTTCTATTTTATTTTGCATATTATCCGTCAATATAAGCTACTTTTGAATAATCCGTAATGAATTTACGATAATATCCTGTTATACTTAAAAATGATTTAATTTGTTAACTGTTTTTGGCAATTGAAGTTTCAAAATTTGGTCAACTTTAGCAGGATTTGGTTTAACTCCCTCTGATGTCAAAATATGTCCTAAATATAACGTTTCCTTTGCAAAAAATTTAAATTTATTAATTTGAATTTTAAGATTTGCTTCTTTTAATTTTAAGAAAACTCTCTTTATATCATTTACATGCTCTTGAAAACTTGTTGAAAAAACTAATATATCATCAAGATATACAACACATATCTTATTTATTAAATCTGTGGCGGTTATAGCAACAATCTGGCAACACCATATCAACCTGTCATTTATTTTCCTTTCAATCCTTTCATTACCTTTTTCTATTCTTCTTCTCTGATGTAATTTTTTGATTTCCGGTACTTACAAGTAATAAAGATTTGTGTAGTATACCTATCACTTAACCGCGTGGTCATAATTTAATCATCAAACATCCAGGTAATCTGCACGTCAAGGTAAACAATTACCATACTGGTGACCCCGAAAAGCTAGGATTTAACTACAGGTAAAAAAATTACCGAACCCGGCGGAAGAATTGCACAAAACGGTGATGATTCGATGTTAGGCGCTGCGCAAGCACAACCTCCGAGGTTAGATACACTGGATCAAGCGAAGGTAAAGCTCCCGGACTTCCGGGAAGAGCATACGGACCTGTGGTTCGGTGCAGTGAAATAACGCCCGCAGGCGTTTTTTCTTTTCTTGAAAAAGAAATAGCGCCTGCGAATAAAACGAAATTAAACCCGTGGGTATTATTTCCACTCAGAAAGGGAAAGAACGCCCGCGCGCCCTATTCGGCGATGTGGGCTTTATTTCCCTTTCGAAAGGGAAATAAAGCCCGCAGACGGGTTTTTTTTTTAAATATGGTGTATTATTGGAAAAACGCCGCAGGCGAAAAATTGGAATAAAAAATCGCGCGATTTTTAATTCCAATTTTTGGTTTTTTTTTTTTTGAAATATGGTGTATTATTATTGGGAAAAGCGGCGGACAATTTTTGCGAGAGTCAAAGCATGTTGTTGTGTGTTATTTGTTTTACCAAGCCACGCGATATTCTCTTAAGCCCATGCAATCACTTTAAATTGTGTGCGGATTGCTTTGGAGAGCACAGTAAGGTTGCAATTGTAAATGGCAATAGAAATATTTTGTGCCCGGTTTGTCGTCAAATTGTTGAAAACTCTATAAGAGTATTTGTTTAGATTGTGGTCTGAAAGTGCCAATATGTATGTAATGAAGTTTTGTTTATTTTGATTGAGTATTTAAATATTTACTTACTTACAGACCTTGAAAATTGTTAGTAATAAATGATTATAGAAATTTACTGAAGCTTTGTTTATTCGATTGAGTATTTGAATATTTAGAAGGGATTTAAAAAAAATTGAAAGAATCGAAAAATTGGAATTAAAAATCGCGCGATTTTTTTTCAAATTTTTCGCCTGCGGCGCTTTTTTCCCCAATACACCATATTTAAAAAAAGCCGTCTGCGGGCTTAATTGCCCTTCCGAAAGAGAAATAAAGCCCATGGATCAAACGAAATAACGCCTGCGGGAATTATTTCTTTTTCAAGAAAAGAAATGGCCGCTGTGGTGCAGTGGGTAGAGTGCTCGCCTGCTATGCCAGAGGTCTCGGGTTCAAACCACGGTCCGAGCCAAACAAATTTTTCTAATTAGTAAAAATCCAATTATTGGGTTTTTTAAGAGCAGCGGTCACCTCTCGGCAGTGGGCGGCATACCCTCCGAGAGTATTTCTGCCATGAAAAAGCTTCTCACAAAAAATGCATTCGCCGTTCGGAGCCGGCATAAAACTGTAGGTCCACCCAATTAGTAGGAAAAACAAAAAGGAGCACACCTCGAATTGGGAGAGAAGCTCGGCCATAAAACTCGTCAGAGTTATAATAGCGCCATTGTATTATTATTATAAGAAAAGAAAAAACGCCCACGGGCGTTAATTCCACGGGCGTTATTTCACTGCACCCTGTGGTTCTGGCAAGTTGAAGCAGCAATCGAGGCTGCAGGTATTGTTTCCGACAAAAAACGATACAACACCATAATTTGCCAACTCCCCACACGTTTCATGTACAAGTTGGCTGACTTCCGTAACAACCCACCGCCACGCAACGAAATGTACGAACACCTGAAAGCCAGAATCATCAGTGAGTTTGCCGACAGCACGCAAACCAAATTAACCAAGTTATTAACCGATTTATCACTCGGTGACCGCAAACCGTCACAGCTACTAGCCGAAATGAGAACAAGAGCCGCGTCCACCCCGGTTACCGACGAACTACTAAAGCAATTGTGGCTCCGAAACATGCCGGAGCAAATACGAGCAATACTATCCGCTGACGAGAAAATCACGCTGTTGAACGCAGCAACAATGGCTGATCGCATAATGGAGGCCACTAGAGGTATTAGTAGCAACTACGTACACGCAGTGCAACAAGGCCCTCGACAAGCTGCACTTGCACACCAAAACGCCAATAACGAATCTGAAAACCAAATTGCAGAGATGCAGCGACAAATCAACGCACTCTCTAAAGACCTCCGCGACATCGAACGACCACACCGCGACAGCCAACGCAGATCAACAACTACACGATCCAGTTCGCGAAGCCGCGAGCATTACGACCACTACAAATATGGAACGAACGCTCGTAACTGCAGGCAACCATGCAAGTTCGACCGAAAAGCGGGTGATTCCACAGTAAAGCCCAAATTACATCAGCGATGTGGCAGCGGGCAGCGACGGTTTTCGAAATCAGCTGATGCGTCTAATATGAGCAGTGACTGCCAGACCAAACACAATAGAGCGTTCGCAGTATTTGGCAGTGACTTCTTTATATATTAGGTCTGTTTCCTTTTACCTTTGGCACGTGGTGACATAAATTTACTTACCATTTTCATGTCCACTTTTTAAATTAAAATAATCAATCTTGTTTCATTTTTTCCTCTGCTCTTTCTTCTTCTTTGCTTTTGCATCCCGCCAGCAATATTTGCTAGTGGAAATCAATTAAGTAAAATTTAAATTCTCTCCCGCTTGCTGGCATCAAAGTACGGAAACACAAAATTAGTAAAAATTTATTACATTGGATAGTACGGAAACAAACATAAGTTCACATCAACACTTTGAAGTTGGCTGCGATTCAAGACAGCGGCAGCGAATTTAGAATTTGGGCTAAACGGAGCGGTGCTGCCAGCTGCCTCTGCTGTATTATGTGCCGCTTCATTGCAAACCGTAGTTTCTAAAAATCAGCTGATTTCGAAAAACGATCGCTGCTACTGCCACAGCGCTATTGTTTAAAAGTGTTTAAATGTTGATAGTTTTCGCCGTTTTGGTACATTTTGTTCTTCTCGAAGAAGGAACCAGCAAAAATGGCTCATCATTCAATGTCCCTGACATTCCAATGGCCTTGGTATCGCAATCCCATGTTATTTTTTTTATTTCTCCGTGAGAACGCTCACCGTTGTAAAAGTCATCACATATATGAAGATTATGTTGAGAGGGTTTCGGGACAATTTTTCTTTACACCACGAAATACGGCGAAATTTTTTTTGCAACTTTTTTATTTGACATCCGATTTGTAAAATTGATATGTCATTATTTTAGTCTGGTGGAGTTCTATATATCGCTCTAATGTCCGTTTGAGCTATGAAGTCGTTTTCACATAGTTGGGTCACCTAACCAAGTTTTTCGTCTATAAAATATCCTTTTCGTTTCACCTGAAAAAAATCGCTAAAAATAAAGTACTTATGGGATCTTGGTAACATTACGCTTAAAGTGTTTGCAATTTAATAGGCTAGTTTTTAAAAATAAATCTTTTGCTGATTTTCTCAACTTCTTATAAAAAACCTATTTTCAAAATCAAAATTAAAAAACAATTGCAAAAAATCCACAAAATTTTGACTTTGACCAGCTATGGCTCAGTGAGTTTTTACTCAACCACCACAAGTTGTATGTCGTTAAAAGCGTATTTTAATTAGAACGAGGTACTGTTAGCTGTTATCGCACATGTAACTTTAGCGAAAAATATATTTGAATGAAGTGAAAACCAAAAAACACAAAATTACCGTTATCTCAAAAGCCTAACCGTGCAAAAAATAAAACTAATAGGCGAATTCTGTAACTCCGTCTCATCTCAAGTCACAAAATTTGAGATTTGAGACATGAGACATTTTTAGTGACTTGAGCTATTTTTGAGATTCTGTAAGCCACAGTCACTAAAAATTTCACCAAAGACTGTGGTGAAAATGTATCTACTGAGACTGTTTGAGATAACAAAATAATTTAAAGAATACTCACTAATCGATTACATACGAAAAGAGATTTTGGGAATGAATTTATGAGCAATATATTACATTAAAAAAATAAAGCGTATCATTTCTACTGATCACTTATAAAAATAGTTATGAATATAATATTTTATAAGTGTATTACCTGAACCGATTCGCAAAAAAAATCATGTAACGTAAAACATTGAAATATCGATAAATGTCGTATCTCATCACCATTTACACTTGGCGGAAAAAAGTAAGTTAGCAAAACCAGCAAAATTTTATTACCTTGCCAATTTCATACAAATAAACTTGTTTCATTACAGAAAATAGCAAGCGAACAAGCAAAGAGCAAACAAATTGTAAGTTTTTATAAATTTTGACGCTTTATTTAGTTCACCTCAATGTTTTGTTTATTTTGTGACCTCCTCGCCATCAGGTCACTAATTAGTGACGTATTTTTTGAGACTTGAGACGTGAGCTCGCTCACAGAATACCAAATTGTCTCAAAATCAATCTCACCACGAAAAAGTCTCCAAAAGTCTCTATCAGTGACTAGAGATTGCTTACAGAATTCCGGTATAAATAGTTTTGAGCTCACGGGGCCCATGCCAAATTTCCCCTATACCCCGATTTCTTAGTATTTTTTGCTGTAAACTAGTTTTAATGTTAAAGTGGTTTACATTTGCCAGATTTGGAAGTTCAATGAAAATGTAAATATAGGTTTCTTCACTTAATCTCTTATAACTTTGCCATTTTTCCACAGATTATAATCCGGAAAGTGCCAAAATGTTCACTAAGAAATAGGTTATTGACTCAAAATGTGAAACCAGGAGGACATTTAATATTTCTTAAAAAAAATTACAAAATAGAAGATGAATTTCGAAAAAAACCTAAAAAATTTCATAAAAAAAAAACTTTTGTTCGCTATAACTCCGTCACTTTAACGGCGATTTTAATTATTTTTGCTTTGCTGGAAAGGGTATTTCATCCTCTCAAAACAAAATTAAATAACGTACAAATCGAGACGGTAATGGCGGAGATGTTGACAGATGAGTAATCATACTTTTTTCTCTTAGCTCAAAGACAGAAATTTCAAAATATCTCGAAAACTGTTCTACTTTTGAACCATCTGATTACATATTTGGAATTCTACATAGGAATCATGTATCAAATGTCGAGGATATTTTTTTTGTCGGGTAGTGTTATCGGAGCAGACTTTTTGTCACACTACGACCTGTTGGTAGACCTCAAAAACAAAAAGTTAATTGATAAAACCACGAAATTGCAAAGCTGTGGTATTGCACGATCTACACCCAATCCCGGTATCAAACTCGTAACCAGCGCAAGCAAATACTCCAAACTACTATCGGAATTTAAAGATCTCTTTGCGCCGTCACAAAATAAACCCATCACGGAATCAACCACATTCCACTACATCGTTACAAACGGCCCGCCACTACACGCAAAGCCACGTCGTCTCACGCCCGAAAAATTAAAAATCGCCAAGGCCGAATTTGAATACTTAATTTCGAAAGGTATTTGCCAGCCATCTAAGAGCCAATGGGCTTCGCCGCTCCACATGGCCCCGAAGAAAGACAACACATGGAGACCATGCGGGGATTATAGAGGTTTGAACGCCGTGACTGAAAAAGACCGATATCCGATTCCCAACATACAAACCTTCCATCAAGTATTCGCAGGTAAGAACATATTTACTACTATCGATTTGGAAAGAGCGTATCACCAGATACCTATGAACCCCGATGACATTCAAAAGACAGCCATTACGACTCCTTTCGGCCTGTTCGAATTTCGATATATGACGTTCGGATTATGTAACCCCGGACAGACTTTTCAACGGCATATCGACTGCGTATTCCGAGGACTAGACTTTGTTGTTCCTTATCTCGATGATATATGCATCGCATCTCGCAACGAAATCGAACACCAGCAGCATCTTAGAATCGTTTTCGAGCGACTTAGGCAAAACAATTTAACAATCAATGGAAATAAGTGTGTATTTGGCCAACCAAATGTCAAGTACCTTGGTCACTTAGTCACGCCCGATGGCATTTTGCCACTCCCAGCAAAAATCGAAGCAATCAATGCATACGTCGAACCCACCATAGCGAAAGACTTACGGCGTTTCATCGCTATCATAAATTTTTATCGTAGGTTTATTCCTAGCGCTGCACATACTCAAAGTATTTTGCAGGCACTCATACCCCGCAATATCAAAAACGATAATCGTATAATCCAGTGGACTGAAGAAGCACGAAATCAAAGTTAGCCAATGCAACCTTACTAGCACACCCTCGAACTACCACTAATTATGCTTGGCCTTCGATCGATATTTAAAGAAGATATACAGGCAACTCCAGCCGAACTTGTCTACGGAAAGAGCCTACGACTACCAGCAGAATTTTTTACCGAAGCAAAACCGTATCCCAACGAAGCAGAGTTCATCCAAAAATTCAGGCGTACAATGAGCTCAATCCGACCTACGAAAACAGCGCACCATGCTAAAGCTAAGCCGTTTATACAAAAGGAACTGCACGATTGCGCAAGTATTTGTAACAAACGCAATCGGCCCACCGCTGCAACAACCGTACGATGGTCCATTCCTAGTCATAGAACGCCATCCAAAATACTTCACGCTAGACATCAGAAACAAACATAAAAACGTGTCAATCGACAGACTAAAAACAGCATTCACCGAGTTGAGCAATAACGATGATGCGAATAACAATAATGATGCCAGCCGCAATGACAACGCGAACAATCACCATGATACGAGAAATAACGATAAAGCGAACCACAACGATGATGCTAACAATACGAACACCGCGCAAACAACCACAACACGCGTGGGAAGAAAAGTTCGTTTCCCAAAACGTCTGTGTTTGTAGACACACACAGACTGGAAGGGGACTGGTTGTGGCGGTTATAGCAACAATCTGGCAACACCATATCAACCTGTCATTTATTTTCATTTCAATCCTTTCATTACCTTTTTCTATTCTTCTACCTGCCTACTGTCGAAACTCGACAGCCTTTCTAGATTTTTTCTTATGACTAAAGTGCACCTATAGTTTTTGTATAATTGTTTGTTTTTGTCACTGTTATCTACCATTTTCTTCTTGTTCCTGTTGATGCTGCTCCTTTTGTTGCTGCTGTCGCTGCTACTATTTTGTTGTTGTTGTTGGTGTTATTGTCGTTAATCGTCTTGCAAATTCTCCTACCCACTTCTATCTTTCTATTTCTGCTCTTTTCTTTACTCGATTTATTTCCTAATTATTCTTTCTTATCCTTTTTAGTCCTTGATTTTGTGTTTTTGTTGTAGTGCTTTTGCTACCTTCTTACGTTTCTACTTCTTTGAAACTACACACCACATCCAGCCAAACATGTTCACAATTGCACGCACAAAGTCAGATATGCTTGCGCATTGATACAGCTGTTGTGTGCAAAAGCATGCAACAACAACCACACGGAAATTTTCCAACGACGATTGTGGACGCATTTTCCAACCAATTTTCATGAAAATTGGCGCAGTTCTATTTGAGAGCAATACCTTTCTAATGGTGTGCTTAGTTTTAAAATCGGTTCAGTAGTTTTGACGGAGAAGATGGAACAAAATTTATGTTAGCGTATTAATAATATAGATTCCTATCACTTTACCGCGTGGTCATAATTTAATCATCGAACATCCAGGTAATCCGCACGTCAAGGTAAACAATTACCATAAATCTTTTAATACAAAATTAGTCTTTGAAATGTTGCAGGAGCATTCTTTAATCCAAATGGCATACGAACGAATTCATAATGTCCATAAGGAGTAGAAAATGCTGTTTTAAAACGGTCTTCCTCCTTAATAAGAATTTGATGGAATCCTTTCGCTAGGTTAATAGTTGTACAATATTGTGAACGTCCTAACTTATCTAAAATATTTTCAATATTTGGTATAGGCAATTTATCGTCTATTGTTATATTATTTAAAGCCCTATAATCTCTAACGATTCGCCACTGTTGTTCTCCACTATTATCAATTTTTTTTAGGTACAATCCACAAAAAGGACTGTTATAAGGAGAATTGCTATCCTTTATGATTCCCTGATCCATCATCCAATCTACTTGTTTACAAATTTCTTTTTCATGTATTTGTGGATAGCAGAGCTGTAAAAAGCTGCAATCGGATTGTATTGCAATCATAAAAAGTGTATATTATTGTAAGCAGCTTTGATTGTAAATCATATTGCTAGTAAATTTTTTGATTGTAAAAATAAAAATTTCAAAAATTTAGAAGTATGTTATTGCAATCGACCTTCACCATCAATCATTTTGATTTCAGAAATTAGAATTGCAATAATTTACAAAAGTTTCATTGCAATCAACTTTGACCGTAAATCATTTTAATTGTAAAAATTACAATTACAATAATTTAAAAAAATTTCATTGCAATACACTTTTCTCGTAAATAATTTCACTACAATAATTTACAAAATTTTTCATTGCAATGAACTTCAAACGTAAATCATTTTCGGGGTAAGTGGAAAAAAATTCAAAAACTATTTACAGCGAAGGTTGAGTGTATAGCTATTTCACGAAAAACCATTTTCGATCATCAGCACTCTTTTTCGGAAGTGGATGCACTGGGGATTGAACCCGAGTCCATTCCATCTTCAGCCGCAATGACCCAACGCATAAACACACTCGGCCATTGAGACTCTGTGCAAGCTGTTGGATTTTCCCCACTTTTGCCTTTTTCATTTTCAACATTAACGTTAGTGTGTATATGCTTTTGCATATATTCTACCCAAACGTGCTGAATTTTTAAATTTCGTGCTAAGCACTAAAAACTCTTTCTAGTAAAATTGTTAACGTTGTTGGTATATAAAAAAATACATACCAACAACAAATGTTCATTGCGAACTGCCAACGTAAGCGAGTAATACCCGGCACTTATATCACACGGGTAGCCGCGCTTGCCTTGCGCTTGCCTTTTATCAGTCCCAATACATTCGTATAAAGTTATGAGGAAAATGATTGCTATTGCAAGCCTTGCAATCAAACATTTTTCAATCAATATGATTTACGATGAAAATTTATTACAATACAATTATTGCTATTGTAATTTTTACAATGAAAATGATTTATGAGAAATGTTTATTGCAATGAAATTTTTGTAAATTATTGTATTGAAAATTTGTACAATCAAAAAATTTCAATAAATTTTATTGCAATGAACTTGATCCCCAAAAATTTCAATAAGCATTTATTGCAATAAATGGAAGGTAAATTATTGCTGATTGTAGTTATTTTACAATCAAAAATTTTATATAAATGTTTATTGCAATCTATGGAACACAAATTATTTCAAATTGCAATTTTTACAATCAAAAAACTGCAATAAATTTTCATTGCAATAAAACTGGAAGAACAATCAATGATTGCTGGGACGAATGATTGCAGCTTTTTACAGCTCTGGTGGATAGGGATATATTTTTGAAGATACTGGTTTATCAATTGTTGTTCGAATTTCTTGTTGAATAACATTTGTATTGGTCAAATGTTGTCCCTCTATATAAATTAATTCCTTAAATGAAGTATGAATATCTTTTACAGCTTCTTGTTCTTCCTTATTCAGATCTTTATAAATGCATTCTAAAACTTTCTCATTAACATCACAAATTTCTAATAGATGAATTTCATTATATGAATATGGACGTGATTGTAAAAAATTTATTAAGTTTCCATTTATAATTAAAGTCTCATTTTTTCATATTTATTACTGCTTTCATAGGTTCTAAAATGATTTGTCCTAATATTGCATCGAATTATTGTCCTTTAAAATCTATTAATTTCCAAGACATAGTGCCCTCTTCATTAAATTCACTGGGTAATTTAGTAATAATTTCATATCTAATGACAGTTGAATTGTTAATAGATGGGAAACAAATAGGTACTATTTTTAAGTAAAAATCTTTTATATTGAGGTAATTTATCTTGATCCAAAAGCGATGTTGTTGAACCTGTATCAACTAAGGCTCTAATTTTGTTATTATTTATAGTTAATTCAATTATCGGTAATGATTTTGTGAGGCTGTTATATAAAAATTTGCATGTGAACAATTTGGTAATTCTTGATTTAATGGTCTCATTTGCATATGATCTACTTCCATATCATTATTATTATTATTTCTAAATTGATTAAAATTATGATATCTATTGTAATTAGTATTAGAGTTAGAATTAGAATTAGTATTAGTATTGGAATTAGAATTGAAATTGGGATTACTATTAAAATTATTATTATGATTTAAATTGTTATTAAAATGACTTCTATTATGATAATTTCTTTTATTTCCATTATCCGAAAATCTATTAAAATTTGTTTTTTGATACCCATTATTAAATCTATTTGAATTTTGAGTTGAATTTGGATTATGGTTAAAATTATTATAATTATTATTTATTCTTTTATTAAAAGAAACCGGATTATTTTTTAAATTATAAACTATCTTGTTTTCATTTTTTCTTATTAAACCTTCTCTTTCTAGAAAATTGAAAGATCCATTATATTAGTGAAATTATTGTTAACAATTACTGAAGTTAAGTTTATATCTATATTATTTAAAAATGTCTTTAAAATAATCATTTCTGAATTTTTTGGGCTAAATTCTATAGGTTTAGTCTCATCAAACTCATATTTTTCATTAATTTTACATAAAATTTCACAAAGTTTAGTAAAATAATAAAAAATTCCATAATTTTTTAAAGAAAATGTTTGTTGGTATAAGGTATAATAAGATTCCCTTACTCCAAAATTATTTATTAAAATTCTTTTAGTCGCCTTCCAATCTGGATTTGGTCCTAGAGTCCTAATTGTATTAAGGGCTGATCCCTGAATTTTATTTAAAATTATTCGTTGGTGAATATAATATTTTAATTTTTGTTCACCACTTATTAAAATTAAAATTGATTCAACTTCTCGAATAAAAGAAGTTAGGGCATAAGAACCATCGCCTCTAAATTCTTTTATTTGTTGGGCATCCTTGACAATGTCTCTGAATGTTAATTGTAATGCCATCTTATAATAAGAATAATAATTTGGAAAATTCTTAGTTATTATTTGTTGTTAAATTCAATTTCCTGAAGTTAATTTGATTATTGTATCCTTCTTAGCTGATTTGCGTTTTTAATTTTATGTAGTCCTTAAGTATGTATGTACATATGTATATTCAGGTACCACCATTGAATTTTTCTTTTTTGTATATATTTTTTGATTGTAGTTCCTTTTATATTTTATTATTATATGTTTATTTATATTTATATGTATATTTGAAGATCTTTAGATATATGTATGCATTTGATTCTAATCCTTGATTGCAACGAAAGATTCAAGAAACGAACTTGGTCAATAATATCAAAATGAAGATGTTTCCGAAAATTTGAGATGAGTTCATAGAAATTCGTCTCCTTGTGATTTCTTCTTGCTTTCATTCCATATATGTACATATGTATAGCTATTGGTTCTTCTTGAGCTGCCTTTGGTTGTACACAGAA
The DNA here is from genome assembly GCA_960531455.1 of Urophora cardui. Taxonomy (NCBI): domain Eukaryota; kingdom Metazoa; phylum Arthropoda; class Insecta; order Diptera; family Tephritidae; genus Urophora; species Urophora cardui. The sequence goes on along the minus strand of OY482673.1, from coordinate 74,036,554 downwards.
ATTCGCGGCTTTTTTTTTTTTAATTGTTTAAACTTCGGTTTAGAATTTGCGTCGGATCGAAGACTGCGCCAATTATATTTTAGTATATATTGTAGTATATATTTAGATATATATATATATTGATTAAATAATAATATATTTTTTAATATATTTTCAAATTGATGTGTATTGTTACACGAATATTTATTTAATGAAAATTTCTGATATTTCGAAAAGACAATTTCAAATTACATTTTCCTTGAATATCTACAAGAAAATATCTTTTTGATACAAAGTATTTCTAACAATTCAAAGCAGAGTTGCAATTATTATAAGAGAAAAAATAAAAATCAAAAAATAATTATTATTGAAAGAAAAATATTTTAAAAGTCTTTCCATAATAGTTATTTCTGAGATATTTTTTTTAAGTCTTTTTGTAATTATTATGAATGAGAAATTTTGTTTTATATCTTCAAAGACAAATTTGAGGAAAGTCTGAGTAATTACACTGGATCACAAAATGAAATTTGTTTGTACTTTGGACGTGACTATCCTATCTATATGTAAAATCGGTCGCTGATTCCGAAAATTGGGTTCATTTTTTATTCTATGGGAAGGTTTTTGAGATATCGTCAATTTACCGTTATTTGGCCAATGGCTTCACTTAATCCTGTATATCTCTTTACCGCAGTGAGATATCTTCCTTGAGGTGACACCAAACGAAAGAAAATTAAATTTCCTTTTCATGGCTCCTACAACATTTTTCTTCAACTCTTATAGTTTCTGAAATATTGACGATTCAATTTGAATTTTTTCGATTTTTTACGATTTTTTGAAGAAAAAATTGACTTTGTCAGGCAATATCTTTAAAACCAATGTTTTCACCTTCGGTTTTACACCTTTAGGTGAAGCTCTATTCTACTGGGAAAAAGATAGGCAATCAACGATGAAAATCCATGGTAAAATGGAAAAGTTATAGGCGATCAAGTAAATACAGCCAAGTCATGTTATACCCGTAAATGGGCTTGTATCTACTGCGCTGCCAATGTGCTGCTACTGCAGATGTGTAGGTATTGGTACAATATGGATAGAATGTATCCGCGCAGAGGCATTGCGCGGCTTGGCTGTATTTACTTGATCGCCTATAACTTTTCCATTTTACCATGGATTTTCTTCGTTGATAGCTTATTTTTTTGCTAATGGAATGGAGCTTCACGTAAAGGAGTAACCGAAGGTAGAAACATTGGTTTTAAAGATACTGCCTGACAAAGTCAATTTTTTCTTCAAAAAATCGTAAAAAATCGAAAAAATTCTAATTGAATCGTCAGTATTTTAGAAACTATAACGAGTTAAGAGAAAAATGTTATAGAAGCCATGAAAAGGAAATTTAATTTTCTTTCGTTTGGTGGCACCCCAAGCAAGATATCTCACTGCGGTAAAGAGATATACAGGATTAAGTGGAGCCATTGGCCAAATAACGGTAAATTGCCGATATCTCAAAAACCTTCCCATAGAATTAAAAATGAACCCGATTTTCGGAATCAGCGACCGATTTTACATATAGATAGGATGGTCGCGTTTAGAGTATTTTTTGGCTGTAGAGCAGTGTTATTATCCGTAACAAATTGTTTTTTGAGTCTTCAAAGACTTTTTCATTGAGACGAATTTCAAAAATATCTTTAAGTAATTATTTTGAGTAACAAATTTATTTTTTATATCTTCGATAAAAATCTTTCATACAATTTCAAATTGGAAATTTGCTTGAATTTTGAAGTACTCATATGAAAGTTATTCTTATTTTATTCTTATATGAAAGTTATTGAAAATTTTTTGAGACTTTTTTGAACTTTGTCTCAATGAAAAAGTCTTTGAAGATATAAAAAACAATTTGTTACTGATAATAATTACGCAAAGACTTTTTTCAAATTTGTCTCAATATAAAAGTCTTTGAAGACTTAAAAAGATATATTTGAAATAACTATTATGGAAAGATTTTTAAAATATATGTTTCTGAATAATAATTATAGAAGATTTTTATCATTTTCATCAGGAAAAAAATATTATCAAAAGACTTTTATGATTCTGAAGAAAATTTGTAAGACTTTTTTATAATTTCAAAATGAAATAATAATTATTCTACATCTCTGATACAAAGTATAAACTTACAAATATTATAATTATATAACTCGTGCGTTACGGTAAGTGCAAAAATTCAATCTATATATATATGAATCACTATTTCCTTGGTCATCGCATCACGCCTGAACGGATGGAACGATTTCGATAATTCTTTTTTGTTGTGTTCTGTATTGTCTGGAGAAGAAGATAAACAATATCAACACCATACTTAAGAAAGAAAATTGGAGCTATTGGAAAAGGGGGCGTGTCATCTCCGATACAAACTTAGTTTTTCATGCTGAATATCTCTGGAAGTGTTCATGGTAGGACCATGGAACTTTGTAGCGACATAAACAATATCAAATGGGAGCTATTGGAAAAGGGGGCGCAGCATCTCCGATACAAACTTAATCTCTCTAAGTTATGGAAAAGTGTTCCAAACATCATCGGAATTAAAAGTTTGCATTGGTTTTCATACATCGATGGCGACTTTATTGAGGTTGCTCGCACAGCTTATTCGCTGAAGAAAAAAATTAAAGTACAACGTACCTAATTTTCAGTAATTTTTTACTTATTCTATCAAAATACTTTAAATGTATTTTTTTATTCATTCTTTGCTAAAAATTCATTAAAAATGAGAATTAAAAAAAATTTGTTTTATATTTTTTTCATTGGGAAATTCTGTCGCGTGCGTGACTGTCGCGTGAGTACTACTATTTATTATAGTTCATAAACAAAATTGGAGAAATATTTTTAAAATTTGGTAAATCTACGAACCTAAGGTATTCTTCGAACTTCATTTCCTCATTTTAAGTAAATATGTTATTATGCAAAATTCGCTAAATTTTGCATACTTCCAGACGCATTAAAAAAAACTTCTATTTTTTGTCGCGTGCGTTATCGCTATATATATATTTGCGTGTATATCAGAACTTAACTTACTCCAGCTTAAATTTTCTCGTGAATGTAGTACTCTGGTAGTACTTTGCATTAGATAAAATAAACATGTAATCTTCTCGTTGTTTCCCTCTTTTAGCATTGATTATATGCGTACGAATGTCGCGTGCGTTACCCAGGATTAGCCCATATGTTTTGATTCTTGTGTGTTTTTGGTGTGTTTGTTGCATTTTCCTTTTTTGCTTTTTCTAAGATACTTGAAATAATACAAATATGTACCTTTTATTTATTAAAACTAATATTAATATAAATGCCGAAAATTTAAATAAATATTTCATTTTGAAGTAAAAATTAAGAAACGCCAGACGCGTAATTAAACATAATTTTGAATACAATAATTTGGTTCAAAATGCAATAATTTGAAAAGTGAATATTATTTATTCAAATTTGATGTATTAGTAAATATAGGGCCCCTGGACATGAATCCAATAGTTTTCGTGCATATATTCAGAAGAGACATAACCAAATTTTATTTTTTCAAAACCCGCGCAGTGCAATAACGGCCGCGGAAATAGCGCCCGCAGGCTTTATTTCGCTTTGGGTATGGGCTTTATTTCTTTATTTATTCAAATTTTTCGGCTGCGGCTCTTTTTCCAATAATACACCACATTTAAAAAAAAAAACAAAAATTGGCATTCACAGTAAAAATTTTAGTTTAATTTTAATACCATTTTGGTATTTATATATAACAATACCAAAAAGTATAAAATTAAAACCATTCTGGTTTAGAAAAAAGAAGAGAATCTGAAAGACAGAAATTATTCTTTGTGTCAAATTAATATTTTTTGGAATTAAATCAAACCCAAATTTTGATTATTTTTAAAATATTTTTGGTATTAAAAATAGTTGAAATGGTATAAGGTCAATCCGAAAATTGGAGTAAATTTTATACTTTTTTGGATTTAAAAATAAACCCCATAACATTTCCAGTGGATATACCGCAAATAACTCTTTATCCCAAAGATTAATGAGAAATTGAATAACGTTAACATTGTATATTTATGTACATACATAAAAATCCAAAACAAACATTTGCCCCTAAGTTTTCATGAGCAGCAAACACTAAAGTACCTTATACATATATCGAGCCCCAATCCCCATAAATGTGTATCCAACACAAACTAAATTTTGCGGGACTCAGTTTTTTTTTATTTGTTTTGCTTACAGTTTGTATGTAGCCTTGAAACTAACCTTGAGAGTATATCAAGAGAACAAAACGCGACTCTTGCATACAAATCAAATGACACATTAACGAGAATATTTACAAGAACAAAAACCCCAATTGAGACGAAACAACAAAATAATGTGGTATACGAGATAAAATGCAAGGGAAACAACAACGAAAGCTGCAATAGTGTATGTAGGTACAACAAAACGCGCACTAGGTGTCCGGTTAACAGAGCACGAAACAGACATAAAGAAACAAAAAAACAGCACAGCTTTATCGCAGCATATTTTAAACAGCGGCCAGACGCCAGCCGACTTCATTACGACCGACAAACAGACGTACATAAACTTTAAGAAAGCGGACTGGGACAGTTTTACTAAATATACAGAGTGTAGTCCTCAAAAAATTTTCATTTTCTTTTTAAATATTTATTTTAGATTCACAAATTATAGAACTTTCCATTATTGAATATTATAGTTGAATGAAAATTTTTGATATTTTCGTAGACAAAAATAACGAAAAATAACATTAACAATTTTACGTTATAAATACAAAGTATTATTTAAAAAGGTATAATATTTATATGTAATATAATAATATAATACAATGGCGCTATTATAACTCTGAGAGTTTTATGGCCGAGCTTCTCTCCCAATTCGAGGTGTGCTCCTTTTTGTTTTTCCTACTAATTGGGTGGACCTACAGTTTTATGCCGGCTCCGAACGGCGAATGCATTTTTTGTGAGAAGCTTTTTCATGGCAGAAATACTCTCGGAGGGTATGCCGTCCGCTGCCGAGAGGTGACCGCTGCTCTTAAAAATCCCAATAATTGGATTTTTACTAATTAGAAAAATTTTTTTGGTGTTTTGCTCGGACCGTGGTTTGAACCCGAGACCTCTGGCATAGCAGGCGAGCACTCTACCCACTGCACCACAGCGTATACATATAAATAATCCACTACATATACTCAATTGTAGTCCTCAATAAATTTTTATTTTCTTTTTAAATATTTATTTTAGATTCACAAATTATAGAACTTTCCATTATTTAATATTATAGTTGAATGAAAATTTTTGACAAAAATTACGAAAAACAATATTAACAATTTTACGTTATAAATACAAAGTATTATTTAAAAAGGTAAAATATTTATATGTATATATATAAATAATCCACTACCAGAGCATCTTTGGAGCTCTCCCCACCCCAACCGATGTGCTTCGTGGAGAACACAAATTACACAAGGTCATTGCCAAAGCCTCTGCACGCTTCATCCCGGCTGGAAGTATCCCAGAGATCCGACTAAACTTCCCGGGTGAAGCCTCTCCTCTGGCCCGGGAGCGAGACCAGATCCGCCACCTGTAACCTCTCTGGCGGGGCGACCAAGCTCAGGAATACCGTCAAAGCCCTATCCAACCCAACAAAGCATAAGGACAAAGTGTCCATCATCTTTGGAGATAATTCTGAGTCGGACCCGAAGAGATGCGCGAGCCTTTTTGGCCGGAAATTCCTACAGCACCCTTCGGTGGATAGGGCCAAACGTCGAATCCTCAGACGGCTGCGTAAAAAGCGAACAAATAATTCACCACTTGCTCTCTCAACCAGAGAGATTCAGGAGGCAATAAAGAAGTCGGACCTGACGGCATATCCATATTGATGCTAACACACTTATGACCAAACGGGGTAAAATTCCTCATGGAGGTACTCAACTTGTCTCTGACCACCCTTGTCATCCCCAATATCAGGAAGGCGGCAAGGATGGTCCCCTTAAACCGGGGAAACCCGCCAACAAAGGAGACTCATATCGTCCGATATCACTCCTTTCCCCGGTAGTAAAGACACTTGAGGCCGCATTACCTCCATACTACAACGGACGCTTACGACTCGCGACACATCAACATGGATTCCGTAAAATTCACAGCACAACAACAGCACTAAACGCCAAAAACACCAGGATAATTCGCGGTCTTAACCAAGAACGCCCCTGGGAGAGAACGGTTCTCATGCCACCCTATTGGAGGAGCTTGACAACTCGAACATCTCTCAGACACTACAGATGTGGGCCGCAAACTATTTGAGTGGTCAGCAGGCATCGGTAGTCTTCAGGAACCAGGTCTCCAAACCTAGGAGAATAAAGCAGGGAGTCCCGCAGGGCGGTGTACTATACCCCCTGCTCTTTAACTATTATCTCTCTAGCCTTCCACCCCCACCCGAAGGAGTCTTGATCTCCTACACCGATGACTGCTCGATCATGGCCACTGGCACCGACATAGAAAGCATATGCTCTCGTATTAACGATTATCTCTCTGATCTCTCCTGTTACTTTGCGTCCCGTTCACTAGAGCTACAGCCCACGAAGTCCTCCGCAACCATATTTACGACATGGACGAAGGAGGTAGGATTGGGCTTAGGCATACGTAAAGGGAATATACCCATCCCTACCGTAAACAAGCCAAAGATCTTGGGTGGTACTTTTGACAGTCTTGTCTCCTTCTCCGCGCATACGACCGCGATTATCAACAAGGCCCATAGCCGCAGAAACTACAGGCCTGCCAAAGCTCTGCCCTTAGAACCGCCACGAGTAGCCTTCTGATGGCGGCGGAACACCATCTACACCATGAGGCTAATATACTCCCGGTCATAGAACACAACACCCTGTGACACAACACCCGCTATTAGCAACATTTTTAATAAAAGTGATTTTAACGCAATATTGTAAAATTTATTAAATATATTAGTAATATACGTGATGTGACTAAAATAAAGAGTGAAAGTTGTTTTGTAAATGAGGAATTGGGGTTGTTATTGGTAAAAATTGAAAAACTTTAACAAATTCCGGGAAAACTAGGTACGTCCGGCGCCTGAATTTAACTGATTCAGAACCCACTCCTCCTCCCTTACAACCAAGTAAAAGTCATTTTTCTCGGAGCGTGTGACATTATTGGAAAGCCAACCCCACTCTTCCCCTCCCCTACCCCCGGTAAAGTCGTTTTTGGCATAAGTAAAGGATACCGTCCGGTGAGCTACAAAAAAAACAAAAAGTGGGCATGGTCCGCCTTTTTGTCCTGAGTTCAGTGATATACTTCTTTTTTGGCGCAAACGATTTTTTAGGGAGCTAGAGGGGGATGAAGTTAAAAAAAACTTTTTTTTAAAAAGCCTATATCTTCCAAAATATTCACTCAATTTTTTAAATTAAGGTATCGTTGGAAAGCTTATTTAAAGGCCTTGCATATGACATATCAAAATTTTCGTTAATTCCTTACAAATTTTGTTAAAAAACAAAAAACTTAAATTTTGGTATTTTTTTTAGGGAAAAACTGTGATTTTTTTTTTTTTTGTGTTATTAAGTATATTAAAAATTATATTCATTTAAAAGAGCATAAAAATATCTTTCATTTCATATACTATTCTCTATAGCAAGACTTCTATATAATTAGCTATCGTGAAATGAAAAGATGTTTTAGTAGTTTTAGGTATACAGAGAACCATGAAAAAAGTTGTACAGTAGGCTTTTCTGACACACGAAGGGTGTACTACGCAGAAGGACATCACCGTGGCGGTAGCCACGGTTAGGGCACACGTCCGGACGGATGGCGTAGCCCAGGGTTATTTCTTATAAGCGCGGCCGAAGGCCGCCAACGCAGAAAAGTGTTCTGCGCAAAAGCACTGTGGACCGGGCCATAGATATTACTGCGGAAAGAGAATTCTGGCGGCTGAGGGTTATTTTTTTATAAGCGCGGTCGAAGGCCCCAACGCAAAATCTGTTCTCCGCAAAAGTTTTTTCTTTATCTATCGTATTTATATGGAGAGTTACTAAACTTTAACCATAAATTCCTCGAAAACGAGGTACGTCCGGCGCATAAATTTTACGGATTCAGAACACCCTTCCCCTCCCCTACCCCCCGGTAGAAGTCGTTTTTTTGGGGGCGTGTGACATTATTGGATGCCCATAGATGCTGTTACGGAGTAGAATTCTGCCGGCTGAGGGTTATTTTTTTAAAGCGCGGCCGAAGGCCGCCAACGCTATTCGGGGTTCTGTATAAAATTACTGTTGTCCGCGCTATAGATGATTTCTTGATATTATACATAACTAACAAGAATTGTTTTGCACGTTTTTAACAAAATTTTCGTAACAAATTATATATCAAATGAAAGGTAATTTAGCGTCCTTTTAAATGGAAATAACTTTGTATAGTGTTAATAAGGTCATTTCAACAAAAAAAAGGAAAAAACAAAAAAAATTACCAAAATTAAAGTTTTTTGCCTTTTTACAAAATTTGTGTGGAATTTGGGGAAATATTTATGTATCATATGAAAGGCATTTAAGTAAGCTTTCCAACGATGCCTTAATTTTAAAAATTGAGTGAATATTTTGGAAGATATCGGCTCTTTAAAAAAAACAGTTTTTTAAACTTCATCCCCCTCTAGCTCCCTCAAAAATCGTTTGCGCCAAAAAAGAAGTATATCACTGAAATCAGGCCAAAAAGGCGGACCACGCCCACTTTTGTTTTTTTTTTTAGCTCACCGGACGGTATTCTTTACTTGTTCGTTTTTTTGGGGGCGTGCGGCATTATTGGAAAATTTCCGGCTCAGATTTCCATCTGTCTACCAATAGGGTAGGCCTTAGGTTAAGGAACCACGGTCCGAGAAAAATGACTTTTCAGTGAGGTAGAGGGCCTCTCACAGATCTCAAAACTAAAATCAACCATACGGTAATACTGCAGTTTTGGAGTTTTGTTTTGTAAATTTTACAACCGACAAATATCTCCGGTCCATGGGACTTTTGGATTTTGAATAAGCAGTACCAGGCCCTCTACCTCCCTGAAAAAGTCATTTTTCTCGGACCGTGGTTCCTTAATCTAAGGCCTACCCTCTTGGTAGACAGATGGAAATCTGAGCCGCCGCCCTCTACACCCCTGTATATGTCATTTTTCACAGGGCGTGCTGGAATAATGGAAAGCCGACCCTGAAATGTGTGTATATACATACATGATTCCACATACTTGCCACGAAATCCTGCCGTGCCATATTTAATTGGGGTCGAAGATTTCTTTGGATACATTTCCCTTGCAAACGCGTATACGGTTCGTAGGTTTATGGCCATTTTTCTTTTTGTACTCAAGCTTCAATCTTAAATCAAGAATTTCTGTTTTAATAGCAGTAGTAGGTAGTGATGTGCCGAGTACCACCAATCTCGAGTACTTACTCGAAGTATTCGAGTTGAGTAAGCAAAATACGATATTCGGATACTTATAATCGAGTACTGGATTCCGAGTAAAGAATCGCTCGTTCTTCCAGTCACTTGTTTATTTTATATAGAAGTGAAACTGTTATCGAAATGGAATTCCACCCAAGCACTCAGTACCATTGTGTTAGTAGTCGGAAACTATCGATGGCACTATCGTCACTATCGATGGTTTCTGAACATTGTGTTACGTATTTGTCGATAGCTCGATTATTTCTATAGGGTTCGTATCGCTGAATTGTTAAATAAAAGTCTTTATTTACTTCTTAATTCACACTGCTTTATTTCACGACTAAAAAGTCTACACTTGTTTTACTTGACTTGATGTTAACACTTCTACGGTTAAATTACGACTGACTCTGGAGCGCCTGCTCATTGTGAATGGATACAAGTGACTTGACTCTGGGATGTGTGTTAAAAAGGTCGAACAGCTGTGCTCAGCTGATTTCAGGGTTGCTGTTATGGCCCAATAACGATGGTGAAAGCAATAGAAGTTGCTCTTCTTCTTTCTGTTTTGTAGGTTGTTGATTTTAAATTCTTGCACATGTTATTCGTGGAATAGCTGGCGTTTACGCTATCACCGGGAATTGCGTTTTAGGAACTCAGCCTTAAATTCTTTTCGGAATTATGAATTGGTTTTTTCAATTCCCAATTCCGGAATTGCGTTTCTGTCTTGATTGCTACGACCTTGTCATTATGGTCCCTTTTCTTACAACAACCACAACCGGCCGCCATACCAATCTGTACCCCCGGAAGTCGCCGCCATACCAATCTGTCCCCGATTTTGATATTTTTCGATGACTTATCGTCTTTTTTTTATCGAATTCCGACTACGCATCCCAGAGCCATTTCACTGTATGCTATACACTATGCGCCTGCTCGCCGCCTTATATAGTCTGTCAAACGCAATCTGGAAAATTCTGGCAACACTGGAAATTATCTGGTATCTTCTTTTAGTTCTGGCACTTTCCCTAGAGATGTGTTCAATCATTTTAGTGATGTAAGTGGAGAACCGATTATATTCGCCACACTGCCCTCCACCTAAGTCTGATCGTCCCGATCTGACACATTACTTGTCCCAAATGCTGCTAGCCTTTCCAGATGAACCACTTTCATTTTATTCCTTGGTCTTCCAATCGTTTGTATGCGATACACAACATCGTTGAGCCGTTTAATCACTTTGTAGGGCCCTTCCCAAGTACACTGCAATTTCGGGGACAAACCTTTCTTTCGCTGCGGGTTGTATAGCAAAACTAGATCTCCCTCAACAAAACCTTCTGAGTTCATTGCCTTGTCGTATCTGGCCTTCATCTTGTCACTCATGATCTTTGTTCGCTGTCTTACAAGTTCATGTATTTCTCTCATTTCCTCTTCCAGAACGTTGTTAGATTGTCTGGCATTTATTCCCGCATCAGCACTTATCCCAAATTTCAAGTCAGCTGGCAGTCGAAGATCACTACCAAAGATTACTTTTGCAGGAGTCTGACCTGTTGTATCGTGTACGGCCGATCGATATGCCATCAGGAACAGAGGAATATGAGTGTCCCAATCTCTCTGGAACTTGTCCACCACTTTTCGTAAATGTTCCTCTAATGTTCTGTTAAATCTTTCTACCATGCCGTCTGATTGTGGATGCAACGCAGTTGTTCGGGTTTTCCTAATACCCAGTGTTTTGCACAGCTCCTGAAACACAACTGATTCGAAGTTCCTTCCTTGGTCAGAATGTAGCTCTATAGGTGCACCATATCTCGCCACCCAATTGTTGGTGAATACTTCGGCTATAGTTTCTGCTTCTTGATTTGGAATCGGGTACACCTCCGGCCATTTGCTGAAGTAATCCATGACTACCAGTACATATTGGTTTCCAAGTTTGCTAGTAGGAAATGGCCCAGCTACATCCATGGCAATTCTCTCAAATGGTGCTCCTGAGTTGTATTGTTTCATCAGCCCATGACTCCTGGATTTGGGACCCTTAGCCTTTATGCACACGTCGCAGTTCGCAATCCACTCAACAACTGTCTGACGGCAGCCGACCCAATAAAACCTCTTCTTGATTTTCTCTACCGTCTTTGTTACTCCAAGATGACCTCCACTTGGACCATTGTGTAGTTCATTTAACACATCCGGTATTCTTTTCCTTGGAACAACTATCAATGTTTTAGAACTTTGACCATCTTCACTCTCCCAAACACGATGTAGGCAACCATTTACCAATTGCAAACTATTCCACTGTGCCCAATATGATTTGGCAACAGGACTTTCTGCTGACATCTCTTCTTTTGATGGTCGTTCGTTTTGCTCCAAACCAATCATTACACGTGCCAGATCTGGATCTTCTATCTGACACTTCCTTAATTGTTCCGCATTCCATTCGTCTGTAGATGTTATTGTCATTAGCCGAACATCTATGATGTCTTCCTTCTCCTCAGCTTTAGAGCAATGCTTGCATTCAAGATTACATGGTCGCCGCGACATTGCATCAGCATTTCCATGGGTACTGCCTTTGCGATGGTCTATAGAAAAGTCATAATTTTGTAGTCGCTCAATCCACCTTGCTAACTGACCCTCCGGATTTCGGAATTTCAAAAGCCATTTTAACGCTGCATGATCAGTCCTGACGTGGAATCGTTGACCATAGAGGTACTTATGGAAGTGTTTGATGCATTCTACCAATGCCAATAGTTCTCTTCGTGTTACACAGTAATTTCTTTCCGGTTTCCCAATTGATCGGCTGTAGTATGCGATAACCTTCTCCTGTCCGTCGATTTCCTGTGACAAAACACCTCCTATAGCATAACCACTCGCATCAGTATCCAAAATAAACCTCGCTCCTGGAACCGGGTATGCTAGCATTGGAGCAGTACAAAGCCGATCTTTTAACGTTTGGAAAGCCATTTCTTGTTCCTTCCTCCACTCAAAAGTCTTATTTTTCCTCATAAGCTCCGTGAGACTATTTGCTACGCTGGCAAAATTTGGTACAAATCGGCGATAGTATGTGCACAGCCCAAGAAAGCTTCGCAATTCATGTAGATTCCGAGGTCTTGGCCAATCTTTTACTGCTTCTATTTTTTCGTTATCAGTGCAGATGCCCTTTGTAGTCACTTTATGTCCCAAGTATTTTACTTCTTTCTTGAATAATGCACATTTCTTAGGACTTAACTTGAGACCAGCGCCAGCTATTCTTCGGAAAACTTCCTCCAAATTTTTGAGATGTTCATCAAAGCCTTTTCCCAATACAATGATATCGTCCAGGTACACAAGACATGTTTTCCAGTGCAATCCTTTCAGTACCTGATCCATAAGTCTCTCAAAGGTAGCTGGAGCATTACATAATCCAAATGGCATCACCGTAAATTGCCAAAGACCATCGCCAACACTGAAGGCTGTTTTCTCCTTGTCTTCCTCTTTTACTTCGACTTGCCAATAGCCGCTTTTCAAGTCCAGTGTTGAAAACCATTCCGTTCCAGATAGCGAGTCCAGAGTGTCGTCAATTCTTGGCAATGGGTAACTATCCTTTTTCGTTACATCATTCAGTTTCCGGTAGTCAACGCAGAATCTCATCTTGCCATCTTTCTTTTTAACAAGTACTACCGGAGAACTCCATGGACTGACTGATGGTTCAACTACCCCACTGTCGCTCATTTCTTGTATAATCTGGCTCACCATTTGACGTTTCGCTAATGGAACGCTGCGAGGAGCCTGACGGATTGGCCTTGCATCACCGGTGTCAATGTGATGCTTCACAATATTTGTCCTGCCTGGTTTTGTACCATCCTTATCAAATATGCTAGAATACTTGGCAAGTAATTCTTTCGCCTTTCTTTTGTGATTCTCCTGCAGTTCTTCTGTCCAAGCATTTATTTCATCTGAAAGATCTGTATTGCTAGTAGAAACTTCTCCTTGGGATTGTTCGCAATTCATGATGATGTCAACCTCTTCGCATTTTCCCAATATAGCACCTTTGGAGAGTTTGATTGGTGACTTGAACTCATTAAGTACTCTTACTGGTAGTCGTCCATCTTCTTTTGTCATAGCCAGGGTTTTTCCAACAAGTACATCGGATTTAGTTTCTGTTTCTGCTTCGACAACCCACAATTTGTTTGTCCCACAATCTCCATCAATCTTTGCCCAAATAATTTCCTCGGACTTTGGCGGTATCTGCTGATTCTCTTCCACGAGCACTTTCTTACTACTGCATCTCTTATCGTAGCCAAAATTTAGCGGCACCTCCAAGTTTTTGTAACTCATAACCTTGTTTTTCATGTCAATCTTAATGCCTTGGTCGATTAGGAAGTCCACACCAATTATGACTTCATCAACAATTTCCGCCACTATGAAGGTGTGTAGTACGACAACATTTCCAATTACAACTTCGCATGTAACTTCCCCTAGGACTTGGGTATCCTCGCCTGTTGCCGTACGCAATTTTGCTCCATACAATGGCCTTATTTCCTTCTTTACCAAGTCAGATCGAATGATGGAATGAGATGCTCCCGTATCCACAGTCAACATTCGCTCCATTCCGTCCACCAAACCACCAATAGTAACATTACTCGTGCTTCTTCCCAACTGAGAGACAGAGATTATGGGGCATTCCATTGTGGGGACCAGCCCACGCCCCTTTTGGCTGGCCCGCTTTAGTTTAACGACTCAGTTGATTTGGGCGCTTGTTCATACCCATCAATATTCCGCTTGCGCCCATCGGCAGTGCTGAACTTACTGGAACTATTGCTGCAGTGGCGTGCTATATGTCCTATTTTTCCGCATCTGAAGCATTTCACAGCATTACTTTTCTTTTTCTGCATTTCATTCAACGCCTCCCATATTTTGCTTAGTAAGTCTGGCGTTTCCACTTCCACACGATGAGCCTTGTAAGTGGGCTTGCTTAATAGAGATGCCGTTTCCTGTGTCAAAGCATATGAGACCGTTTCAGCGAAAGTTCCATTTGGGTTTGCATAGGTAGCCCGCTTCGTTTCAATATCTCGTATTCCATTGATGAAGCTTTGAATTTTCATTCTTTCGATGAATTCTTGAGGTGCTCCTGCGTTTGCCAAATGAGCTAGCCTCTCAATCTCAGAAGAAAATTCTTGTAACGTCTCATTTGGTTTCTGGAAGCGATTCTGCAACTCCATTTGATATATCTGCTTCCTGTGCTCGCTACCATAACGTCTTTCAATGGCACCCATAATTGCGTCATAGCTGTTCCTTTCGCCCTCGCTAACAGTCTGTAATATTTCTGCTGCAGGTCCTTTCAATGCTACGAACAGGGCAGCGACTTTGTCCTCCGCACTCCAATTATTTACAACTGCCGTTTTCTCAAATTGTAGCTTGAATACTTGAAATGGACCACTTCCATCAAACGACGGAGGTTTTATCTTCTGTGTAGCAGTTGAAGCGTCTGGACGACTTAGTTGAATATCCATGTTTTCCAGTGCAATCCTTTCAGTACCTGATCCATAAGTCTCTCAAAGGTAGCTGGAGCATTACATAATCCAAATGGCATCACCGTAAATTGCCAAAGACCATCGCCAACACTGAAGGCTGTTTTCTCCTTGTCTTCCTCTTTTACTTCGACTTGCCAATAGCCGCTTTTCAAGTCCAGTGTTGAAAACCATTCCGTTCCAGATAGCGAGTCCAGAGTGTCGTCAATTCTTGGCAATGGGTAACTATCCTTTTTCGTTACATCATTCAGTTTCCGGTAGTCAACGCAGAATCTCATCTTGCCATCTTTCTTTTTAACAAGTACTACCGGAGAACTCCATGGACTGACTGATGGTTCAACTACCCCACTGTCGCTCATTTCTTGTATAATCTGGCTCACCATTTGACGTTTCGCTAATGGAACGCTGCGAGGAGCCTGACGGATTGGCCTTGCATCACCGGTGTCAATGTGATGCTTCACAATATTTGTCCTGCCTGGTTTTGTACCATCCTTATCAAATATGCTAGAATACTTGGCAAGTAATTCTTTCGCCTTTCTTTTGTGATTCTCCTGCAGTTCTTCTGTCCAAGCATTTATTTCATCTGAAAGATCTGTATTGCTAGTAGAAACTTCTCCTTGGGATTGTTCGCAATTCATGATGATGTCAACCTCTTCGCATTTTCCCAATATAGCACCTTTGGAGAGTTTGATTGGTGACTTGAACTCATTAAGTACTCTTACTGGTAGTCGTCCATCTTCTTTTGTCATAGCCAGGGTTTTTCCAACAAGTACATCGGATTTAGTTTCTGTTTCTGCTTCGACAACCCACAATTTGTTTGTCCCACAATCTCCATCAATCTTTGCCCAAATAATTGCCTCGGACTTTGGCGGTATCTGCTGATTCTCTTCCACGAGCACTTTCTTACTACTGCATCTCTTATCGTAGCCAAAATTTAGCGGCACCTCCAAGTTTTTGTAACTCATAACCTTGTTTTTCATGTCAATCTTAATGCCTTGGTCGATTAGGAAGTCCACACCAATTATGACTTCATCAACAATTTCCGCCACTATGAAGGTGTGTAGTACGACAACATTTCCAATTACAACTTCGCATGTAACTTCCCCTAGGACTTGGGTATCCTCGCCTGTTGCCGTACGCAATTTTGCTCCATACAATGGCCTTATTTCCTTCTTTACCAAGTCAGATCGAATGATGGAATGAGATGCTCCCGTATCCACAGTCAACATTCGCTCCATTCCGTCCACCAAACCACCAATAGTAACATTACTCGTGCTTCTTCCCAACTGAGAGACAGAGATTATGGGGCATTCCATTGTGGGGACCAGCCCACGCCCCTTTTGGCTGGCCCGCTTTAGTTTAACGACTCAGTTGATTTGGGCGCTTGTTCATACCCATCAATATTCCGCTTGCGCCCATCGGCAGTGCTGAACTTACTGGAACTATTGCTGCAGTGGCGTGCTATATGTCCTATTTTTCCGCATCTGAAGCATTTCACAGCATTACTTTTCTTTTTCTGCATTTCATTCAACGCCTCCCATATTTTGCTTAGTAAGTCTGGCGTTTCCACTTCCACACGATGAGCCTTGTAAGTGGGCTTGCTTAATAGAGATGCCGTTTCCTGTGTCAAAGCATATGAGACCGTTTCAGCGAAAGTTCCATTTGGGTTTGCATAGGTAGCCCGCTTCGTTTCAATATCTCGTATTCCATTGATGAAGCTTTGAATTTTCATTCTTTCGATGAATTCTTGAGGTGCTCCTGCGTTTGCCAAATGAGCTAGCCTCTCAATCTCAGAAGAAAATTCTTGTAACGTCTCATTTGGTTTCTGGAAGCGATTCTGCAACTCCATTTGATATATCTGCTTCCTGTGCTCGCTACCATAACGTCTTTCAATGGCACCCATAATTGCGTCATAGCTGTTCCTTTCGCCCTCGCTAACAGTCTGTAATATTTCTGCTGCAGGTCCTTTCAATGCTACGAACAGGGCAGCGACTTTGTCCTCCGCACTCCAATTATTTACAACTGCCGTTTTCTCAAATTGTAGCTTGAATACTTGAAATGGACCACTTCCATCAAACGACGGAGGTTTTATCTTCTGTGTAGCAGTTGAAGCGTCTGGACGACTTAGTTGAATATCCTGAAGACGGGCTTTCAATGCTTTTACATCGTCCTCTAATTTTTCTTGTCTTTCTTCAAGGACCTCCTTAACTTGTATAATTTTTGCATCCTGTGCCTTGAATTGTAAGGACATGCGTTCTTCTTGTGCCTCCAACTGAGCCGCAATGCCGGACACCTGTGATGAAAGTACTGACTGTTGCAATTCCATTTTTGACGTTATCTGTGCCTGTTGTTCTTCGATTTTTGTCGACATCTGTGCCTGTTGATCTTCCATTTTTGCCGATATCTGTGCCTGTTGTTCTTCGATTTTTGTCGACATCTGTGCCTGTTGATCTTCCATTTTTGCCGATATCTGTGCCTGTTGTTCTTCCATTTTTTTCGACATTTGTGTCAGCACAGCCAATATCGAGTTCATGTCTACGTTTGCTACTGACTGTGGAGCCTCTTCCTTCTGGGTTTCTTCCTTTTGCACCTCTTCCACATCATCGTTGAAATCAAACTCATCTACATTAATGTTATATGCTTCCATAGCTACTCTTAACCTTGTCTGTAGTTCAATTTTATTGCCGGTGGTACTCAGGTTTCTCTTTTCTAACTCCCTTTTAAGTTCTTGGATTTTCAGATCATTTAACTTTGCCATTATTCTTATTTCGTTATCCTTGTCTCGTTATCCTTGTTTCCTTATCCTTGATTCGTTATCCTTGATTCGTTATCCTTGCTTCGTTATCCTTGGTCCTGGAATTTATTTAACAATCCCACTTCTGACACCAATTGTTACGTATTTGTCGATAGCTCGATTATTTCTATAGGGTTCGTATCGCTGAATTGTTAAATAAAAGTCTTTATTTACTTCTTAATTCACACTGCTTTATTTCACGACTAAAAAGTCTACACTTGTTTTACTTCACTTGATGTTAACACTTCTACGGTTAAATTACGACTGACTCTGGAGCGCCTGCTCGCCGCCTTATATAGTCTGTCAAACGCAATCTGGAAAATTCTGGCAACACTGGAAATTATCTGGTATCTTCTTCTAGTTCTGGCACTTTCCCTAGAGATGTGTTCAATCATTTTAGTTATTTAAGTGGAGAACCGATTATATTCGCCACAGTATAAAAAATTAGCTTGTTTGTCCTCTTGGGGTACTACGTATTAATTTATAAGTAATTGTAATCGAAAAACGGTTATAATCGGTTAGTTCCCTACGATTATTCGCGATTAATAATCGAACCCTTTCGATTAACCTAAAAAACGGTTAATCGATTATTAAATTTTTTTTGCCATCCCTAGGTACAAGTGCAAACTGGTTCGCGGCCAGCGCAGCGATAGCTTGCTAGCAGCGCACACACGATCTATACATGAGAAACGAGTGGCCCTAAATGACCCAGCCAGGGATGCCACTAAGAAAATTTTTTTCCTACCAAAATTGCTTCGAGCCTACCAATTTTTTTTTAATGTGAGATTTAACCATATTCAACAAATTCATTTAGGGCCGGTTTCACCATCTCCGGTTAATTTAATCGCTGGTTAGTTTGACGTCAATCGTATGGCGAGCTGTCAAATAAATTGCTTAACCGGGCAAAAATCTCTGGTTAAGTGCTTAACCGGAGATGGTGAAACCGGCCCTTAAGGTAACTGTGCCACTAACCGACCACCCTGCAGTAACCGGATACTTTTGTTTTTTTACCGCTCAAAATAAAAAAAAAAATGTTTATTTTTTTTTGGATTTTGAAAACTTTAGTATTAAATTTAATATTATTTGTACAAATTTCAATAAATTTTAGAATGAGTGATAAAAATATGAAGGAAAAGAGAAGGAAGCAGCAGTTTCCAGAAAAACAAAAACAAGGACAAGGTTGGATTGGGTATTAGTGGCTGCCACCGCTCGTCCAGTGCGGAGCAAATCAGGATTAACATTTTGTGGAATAACATTTGAGGAATAATGAGGGCAAGCAACTGATCCTGAAGGAAACGCAAGAATATTTACCGAGGGAAATAGCGGACATGATTTCAACTTGGTTAGCAAACACTTTTACTACCTAGGCAGGCCTAATGGCCTGTTGTGAAACCACATGGAGCTCTTTATTACAGACCATGTAGACGAACCACCTTGTTTGCTTCATATAGCGTAAAATGTCAGATACCTTCTGTTTTCAATATCCTCCAGTTGTGTATGTGGGGGCAAGTGTACTTGAAGCTTAAAGAAAACGTTTCTATTTAGCAGAGTTTTGTGACAAAACTCTACTGAGAAGATGTGTTTTCTCAACAGTGTTGTGGCAAAGTCACCAAATGTACCAAATCAGTGATGTTAATTGAACGAAGGCAAAAACCTACCAAAATTCAAATCGTCCTACCAACCTACCAAAAGGAAAAAAAACCTACCAGTTTTGGTAGGAAAAGCCCAAAAGTGGCATCCCTGGACCCAGCTGCCGATCGCCGCTATACACAATTGCGACTCAATCGATTTGGTCGAATGTTGATTTACATGGAAGCATTCACACTACATTCAATTAGTCGAACAAATGAAAGGGTGAAAACAGAATCGGAACGTAACGACACGACATTGCGACAACGACAGCCTGTCAAAATTAAAACACATGCATTCTTATGAAAGCAATTATAATAAAGACGACGCGGCACGACGTCGTCCACCGACAAAATTACGTTGTCGTCAACTTAGGCCGATTTCTAATTTTGGTGACGACGACGAGCGGACAATGAGTTGCCACTGCATTATAAAATATGAAAATTTTGACAACTCAATAAATCTAACGAAACTTTACAAAAAAAAGCAGAAGTATTTATACACAACCAAATATAATAACAGTTTAAAGCATTCAATTAATAAATTTAACTATTTAATTTATTATTTTACATTAAAAAATTACGATCTGAACCAAAAACTTTTTAGCTGTGAATGAAAAACTATAATGTGGCAGCAACGAGCCTTCTGTAGGAGTGGTCGTTGCCGCATTTATTATGTTTCAGTCGCTGGCTTCGCACCGACATTTTTACGTCAAGGTACTGTCGTTGTCGCAATGTCGTGTCGTTACGTTCGGATTCTGTTTTCACCTAAACAGTTGGATTTGCAGCCCAATTTCATTCCAACTGAAACAGTCGGACAACTGCTTGATCAGCAAGGCGCCCTTCTACGTATTCACACTAGAGACAATTTAGAGCCTATACACACTTGCGACTCAATCGATTTGGTCGAATTGGACTGTTGTATTCACACTACTCCAACTATTTAGTCGAATCGGTGGCAGCTATTCACACTTGAGACTAAATAGTCGTGCGATTGACAATGACATAGTGTTGCCAATGTTCACATTTTACTCAGCAAATTTTACATTAGTGGTCTTCATATAAAGTGATGAAGTATTAAATTGTTAAAGTTTATCTGCATTCTTACATGAAAGCACCTTCTTGTCAGCTGTCAACTTGATTAATAAATAAAAAACAATAAAATAAACAAAAAGTGCATACATTGTTTGGCTTTGTTTCTTATTAAACTAGCAACTAGCTGTCAAGTAAATGAAAAGAGAAAAACGGAAGGAATTACGCTCATAAAGGCGAAACGAACAGAAGTACAAGAAACGGAAAAATAGTAAAAATCAGCCATTAATAATTTTCATGAAATTTCATTTTCATTATTTCTATTTTAAAATGCGATTAATGACATTTGAAGAGAACAACAATATCAAGAAACATATGAAAACGGAAGTAAATATCCTTAGTTAGATAATTCTTGTCTATAACTACACCATTTCCAGATGGATTTTAGAAAGCGTCAACTGGATTTTAGAAATGTCGATTTGATTTTAGAAAAGGGAAATTGGACTTTAGAAACTGTAAATTGGATTTTCGAAAATTTATATAATTATTAATTTATACTTTCATACGCAATAAAGAATTTCTATTCGAAAAATTCTGTGTAAAATTTATTATAAACGCACATTCTGAAATCCAATTCACGCTTTCAAAAATCCAATTTTGTTTTCTAAAATCCTTTTAACGCTTTCTAACATCCAATTGACATTTCTAAAATCCAATTTCCCCTTTCTAAAATCCAATTGACATTTCTAAAATCCAATTTCCCCTTTCTAAAATCCAGTTAACGCTTTCTAAAATCCATCTGGAAATGGTGTAGTTAATAAGAAACGAACCTTTTGTTTTGAAAATATTAATTGAAATATTCAATCTCTACAATTTACCAAAAGTGAAATAAAAGTAGTTCTGTCAGCATGGCAACTCTTTCCACTACGAATATCACTGTTGTTGTTGTAGTCGTTCGACTAAATTGTCTCAAGTGTGAATACGTAGAAGGGCGCCTTGCTGATCAAGCAGTTGTACAACTGTTTCAGTTGGAATGAAATTGGGCTGCAAATCCAACTGTTTCAGTTGTACAACTAATTGAATGTAGTGTGAATGCTTCCATACATTCCCATGCAAATCAACATTCGACTAAATCGATTGAGTCGCAAGTGTGTATAGGCTCTTAGTCGAACGACTACAACAACAACAATGATATTCGTAGTGGAAAGAGTTGCCATGCTGACGGCACTACTTTTATTTCACTTTTCGTAAATTGCAGAGATTGAATATTTCAATTAATATTTTCAAAATGTTTAAAAACAAAAGGTTCGTTTCTTATTAACTAGTTATAGACAATAATTATCTAAGGATATTTACTTCCGTTTTCATGTGTTTCTTGATATTGTTGTTCTCTTCAAATGTCATTAATCGCATTTTAAAATAGAAATAATGAAAATGAAATTGAACGGAAATTATTAATGGCTAATTTTTACTATTTTTCCGTTTCTTGTACTTCTGTTCGTTTCGCCTTTATGAGCGTATTCCTTCCGTTTTTCTCTTTTCATTTACTTGACAGCTAGTTGCTAGTTTAATAAGAAACAAAGACAAACAATGTATGCACTTTTTGTTTATTTTATTGTTTTTTATTTAATAATCAAGTTGACAGCTTACAAGAAGGTGCTTTCATGTAAGAATGCAGATAAACTGATAAACTTTAGCAATTTAATACTTCATCACTTTATATGAAGACCACTAATGTAAAATTTGCTGTTTAAAATGTGAACATTGGCAACACTATGTCATTGTCAATCGCATGACTATTTAGTCTGTAATGTGAATATCTGCCACCGATTCGAATAAATAGTTGGCGTAGTGTGAATACAACAGCCCAATTCGACTAAATCGATTGAGTCGCAAGTGTGTATAGGCTCTTATGCCAGAGAGAACTTCGTATGGCGTAACCTGACACTTTCTGCGTGACATACTACGTTTATACGGCAGAATTAGTGCACTCTTAATTTCATGAATTCGAAAATGGTCTCGTCTATGCAGCATTTATGAACTCATGAAATTCAGCTTTTTTAGAAAGTGGTAACGTTCTAACGACATCAGCTGTCAAGGCAGATTTACCAGGTAGACTCGGTGGGGAATTCTGAAACTACTTTTTTATTTACAAAGGTAGTGTGTAATGTCAATATCTAACCGAATTCACATCATGGCCAATGGGAATGCACGAGTCACAAGTGAATTCAGAATTTAACCACGGCGAAATATAATTTTGACATTACACTACCAATTACAATGACAAAATACATTGGAGATTTCTGCATTCGCCCCGAGCCTACCTGTTAAATCTGCCTTAACTGAATGAACAGCTGTTGGTTTGGCGTTGCCGGACTTGTACTTCATAATTTCATGAAATGATGGCGAAATTCATGAATAATTTTCGTGAACAATTAAATTCATAAAAATTCGTTTATGCAGCGAAAATTCACGAAATGAATTTGCCAACGTATAAACGTAGTAACAGATGGGATAAAATACATGTATCTATATGAGGTTTCTCACATAACAAAAAGTAACGCAATGCCGAAGTTACGTAAAGCACAAAGAAGCCCAAATCTCAACTTTTGGGCGCGTTGAAATTTTTTTTCAGTTTCTCTTTACTTAAAATGTAAATAAACAAATTGAAATTTCATACAATTAGAAAACACTTTAATAGATTTTTATTTTCTTATTTATTTTCTTTGTAAATAAAACGGAGAATGACAAATTTTTCAGAAAATAAATATTTTTTGAGTGATGTTACAACTTTCATTGTGGCATAGTTTTTCAGTTTTGCGTTGTTTGACATAGAAAATGGCGTAACGCAAAGCGAAAAAAGTTTTATGTGGAATCGGCTTGTGAGACAACACGAGTATGAAGGAATGGCAAATAACCCACATTCAGCCTAAGCCCATATGACACTATGTTTTTTTTCTGGTATTCAAGGCAGATCTAGGAAGGTAGGCCCCAAGGCAAATTCATTATGGTAATGGCACGGCGAATTCGGCAATATTCGCCTCGATTTCGCCTCGATTCGATTTAAGTTTTTGTCCATCAAAATGTCAAACTCAAAGTAAAATTTTTCTTTGTTTGACATTCTCCTGTATTCTTCTGTACACGGTGAATTAAAAACGAGAAGAAGAAGAAGTCAGCTGTTCACGTACCATTACCATAAGAATGAATTTGCCTTGGTAGGCCCGGTGGCGAATTCAGGAATTTCCAAGGCTAATTTATAGAAGGTTAACCTACTAAACAGCTGATTGCAAACTTTTTTCTATTTTTTTTTATTCATATTGTGATGCTTATGTCAAACTTATGTCAATTTTGATATTGACGCAATATGATTTCTACAATGGCGGGCTATGATTTTGACAGAAGCATCACAGAATACACAAACAATTTACATGGAGTGTGTATGTATGTATGTACGTATATCGTACTGCAAAAACCTTCTATAATTGAACCATGGGAATTTCCCATGTATTTTGTTATTTTAATCAGTGATGTCATTTTCACTTCGATCGAAGTATTTCATTTTACTTTTATGCGGGTCACTTCGACACTTCCTCTTTCCCCAAATCACTTCGATTTGGACCAATCACAGTTAACTTACTTTTGTAATTTATTCTTACAAATTCTAATAAAAGTTGCATATGCAAGTATGCAAGAGGTAAATATTTATACAATCATAAAAGTGCAGACATTGTAATAAGCCGTGCACAATTGACTTCTACCTCGCTTTGCTTCAGAGTTTTGCTTTGACAGTTCTGTTCAGCGTGTGCTTTTTAAAGGGACATGTTCACAATTGAGGTGAAGCGAGTAAAGCAAAGTATAAAGTTAGCCATCTTTCAACTTTTTTCCACTTTGAAAAACATCTCCCCTTGTGTGTGTGTGTGTATGTTTGTATATCTACACTTATTTTAGCGATTTCGCGCAATTTCGTGAGAAGTGAGCAGAGAAAAGTAAAAAATAACATTCGAATAAGCAGAAAAAAGCAAATTCCCCAAATATATTACCAAAAATCAGGTTTATAAATTAAAGCAAAGAAGTGAAGTGGAAATTGTCAAAGTGTTAATTGTAGCAAGCATCTGGAATTTCGCTTTGCTTTAAGGTTTTTTCTATCAAAGTTGGAGCAGACAAAGCCAATTGTGCACGGGCTCTAAGGGTTTGACACAGGGCCCTGGAGCGGAGTTCGAAAATTGGCAAATAATAGCTCGTGCACAATTCACTTTAAAGCAGCGTTGCGCAGCCTCTTGCCCGCGGGCAGACTAGCTGCTTACGATTCACACGTATACACGCCGATAGTCACTACGACAGACAAATAAAGAGCGTAGAACGAGCGCTTACGATGGGACCAGGCTTAGCAAAAATAATTAATTTGCCTTCGACTGTCGTGAAAGCAAGTGGTCGCTAGGTGATCGTCGCTTGAAATTCTTTGTTTTATTTGCAGAAGCCAGACAACAAACAAAACTATGAAGAGTTTGCATATAACAGACGTAGGGTTGCCAGACGTACTGATTTGATCAGTACAATACTGATTTTTCGTGCCCCGTACTGATGGTTTTAAAAACCTTAAGAAATACTGATTTATTGACATATTGACTTTCATTTAAGTAGGATTTAATCCATTTCAGAAAAGTAGAATGAAACCCAAAAGAAGCCAGCTTAGAAACTAAGATTTTGTGCGAAATTTTATCAAATCTGTATAAATTGTATCAACTTGACAGCCACGTTTAAAAGCTAAATGACAGTCCTCTGCAAATACCGCGAGGTTCGTTACTGTGGATCTAGCAGTAACAAAGCCATGCTGGTTGGGATTGATCAAGTGTTTTGCATTAAAATATATTTTCTGTTTTATAATGCACTCAAAAACTTGGAAATGGTGGACAATTTAGAAATTGGTCTGTAGTTGGCACAATTACTCTTATTTCCAGATTTAAAAATCGGAGTGACCAAAGCTTTTTTCCAATCAGCAATAAAAATTCCCGTTGACAAAGATTTATTAAAAAGGAGTAGAATTGGCTGCACTAATGCCGAACAGTTTTTCAATAGCACTACGGAAAGGCCATCGATATCAGACACTGAGGACGGTTTGAGGTTTTGAATTCCTTCAATAATGTCTAGTTCAGACAGAACTAGGGAACCAAAATCAATAGCAGAGGGAAATTCATCGGAAGTGTTGTAACTTTCCAAATCAATATCAGGAGAATCATCCAGTGTGAAATTGGCGGAGAAGAAATCAGCAAATAGGTTGGATGCCTCATAAACTGACCCGGCAGTAAAGCCATTGTAGAACACAGATTTAGGTATGGTAGAAGCATTTTTCATCGATTTAATATAATTCCAGAAGCACTTAGGATTGGCCTTAATATTCTCCTCACAGTTTCTTGTGTAATTGGAAAATAGAGATTTATTCAAGTTGTTGAGGCCTAATGTACACATATATTGAAATCATGCACCTTAAAGGGTTAACACACATTACTTACTGTATTCTTTTTTATGCTATGTCCGTTATACATATTACCTACTCAATGCTTGTATTAGGCTCTCTACTTATTTTTTAGTTAGTATCTAATTAGAAGTGCTCACGACCGCCCGCGAAAAGAAAAACTCCATTTACGTTTTAACAAAGCAGTGAAATAAAGTACAGTGCTAAATATTTCTGTATTATATTAATTATATCAAAATAATTAATCGCGTTTCATTTTATTTGGAAAAGACCGCCACATTTTCTGGTCCTTCGTATCGCCGGATTTGCAGAAACCGCTCGCGTTTATATAAGTTGTTAAAATACCTTCAAAACGTGAATAGTGCATAAGTACATAAGCACTTACGCACATACATATATGTATGTACAATTAAAAATTTAACTAAAGCTTAAAATTATTTGAGTAAAAACTCCTTTACTCGAAAGTGAGTCATAAAATTGTATGTGCATATACATAAAAAATGCACAGTGTGCAAATCTATAAAATTCGCATTCATACATAATTCGCAATATATAATTTGCAACTCGCAATCATACGCGCATACATAATTGCACAGTGGTCCTTCATTTGACCTTATTATTCAATACTAGACCTTCAATTGCCCTTTATAAGTGCCGTACAGTGGAGTCGTGATATACGAACATCTTAAAAAAAAAAAAAAATTGCCAACTCCGTTAAAACGCGTGAGTCCGCACTCAACGCTATTAAGCGCTATATGGCAAAGAGCAGCGATAATGACGTCCTACAGGATACAGAAACTGTGCTAAGTTATTTAAAAATACTTAACGAGCAGTGGTCGCGATTTAATACAGCTCAAGATGCTGTTGAAATTTCGTGTGGAGCTGACAATATTAAAGTAGAAGAAAATGTACGAATTCAACCGAGTCTTGGTATTCGACAGCTTTATCAAACTTTAATCGTGCTCAAAAGTGTCGCGCACAATCGCCATCGCATTCGCAAACTCCGTCTGCACCCCCGGTCGTAACCGCAGCCATACGGCTACCTAAAATGGAACTACCCTCATTTTCGGGCGATTCCACAGAGTGGATCGGATTCTTTGACTCATTTTCCTCATTAGTAGACTCAAACGCCGCGCTATCAAATGGTCAAAAGCTCCATTACCTACGTAGCTGCTTAAAGAGTGACGCGCTTAAAATTATAAACGGTTTTAAAATATGCGACGCTAATTATCAAGAAGCTTGGAATTTGTTAAAATCGCGTTATAAAGTTATTCGTGTAATTGTTGAAGGGCATCTCAAAGCAATGGCTGATGTTAAAAAAGCAACTAGTGATACCGCTGATGCAATTAAAAGAGTGCTCGACGCGTATCAACAACACATTCGCGAGTTAAAGGCCTTAGATCGTCCAGTACAATTTTGGGATAACTGGCTTGTGCATGAAATTGTGAATAAACTATCATTCGAAAGGCGGAAACAATGGGAACTCTCGCTCGTTGATAACGAACCTCCGACTTTCGAACAATTATCTATGTTCTTAGAAGTCAGATGCCGTTCTCTGGCTATGCTTTCATCATCGCAAACAGTAGTGCAATCCAAGGGCAAAACCGCTTCAGTTAGCAAATCGGCTAATGTGTTTCATGCAGTGAACAATCAAAACAGTGCAGGATGTTCCTATTGTAATGGTTCACATAAAATATATAGTTGTGATAAGTTTCGCGACTTAGATGCAAACGCTAAATCTAAATTCATTAAAGAATCGCGCATGTGTACAAACTGCCTCAGTTCAGGCCATTTTAAAGCTAAATGCAATAGTGCATCTTTATGAAGGGTTTGCCATCAACGGCACCATATGTTGTTGCACAACACCGCTTATGCAACCAACACCGCGTCTAATACCGCTTCGTCTGCCGCTACCGCAAGTATCGCGTCGTCTACCGCCGTCACAAATACCGCTTGCAAACCGAACGCAACTAGTTCATTCATAACCAGTTCTTCCGCCAATCCTACTACCGCAAATTTGCCGCAATGCTTAAATTCAAACTCTAATACGCCGCGCTCAAAAGAAAGCGTCGTGCTATTAGCAACTGCCCGCGTCAAAGTGCGCGATTGTTCCGGTCGCTGGCAAACCGCTCGATTACTTTTCGACTCCGGCTCACATGCCTCTTTCGCAACCGAAACGCTGGTTCAGCGTTTGGGTTTGCAGCGAAAGGCATCTACAGTTATCATCACTGGAATTGGTTCATCACAAGGAGGGCGCTCTAGAGGTGAGGTTTTATTATCATTGTCGTCTTATTGTTTAGATGGTATTTTTAACGTGAATGCACTGGTTCTGCCGAAAATAACAAGCGATTTGCCAACGCAAGCTTTGGCAGTTTCAGCTTGGCCGCACATACAAGGCTTATTCCTTGCCGATCCCCATTTTATGATGCCAGGGCGTGTCGATATACTCGTCGGCATGGACGTCATGCAACAACTGCTCTGCTCAGAACTCCTGAAAGGGCCTACTGGGTCGCCAATGGCTCAAAAAATGGTGTTCGGATGGACGCTGTTTGGAAGCGTTAACGACATCGAACCCGCTACGACATGCCTGTAATCGCTACATTGCGATGTTCAGCTTGACAAAGCGCTGACCAGACTCTGGGAGCTGGAAGAAGCACCACAAACCGCCTACCTCACTTCTGAAGAGCGCCATTGTGAAGAAGTTTTCGAAGCAACGCACCGTAGGGCTCCCGATGGTCGATTTATTGTCGATCTACCGTTAAAAGCTGACATTCCATTGGGAGACTCGAGAAATCACGCTATTCAAAACCTGTTGCGCATAGAAAGAAGACTTGCGCGAGATGCACACCTACGCCTTCGCTACAATGAGTTGATGCAGGAACTTATTGACATGAACCATATGGAGCTTGCGCCAGAATGCTCTAATCAAACTTTTTATATGCCGCATCATCCTGTCGTCAAGGAGTCGAGCCTTACGACCAAGCTAAGAGTAGTGTTTAATGCGTCCGCTAAATCCGCAACCGGGTATTCATTAAACGACGCACTATGTGTGGGGCCGCAACTACAGCAAGATTTATTTTCTATTTTAACGCGTTTCAGAACGCATCGCTTTGCCGTAACCGCTGACGTTGCAAAAATGTACCGCCAGGTATACGTATCTCACAAACACATAGACTTACAACGCATTGTATGGCGCAGTGATCCATCTTTACCGATACGGGATTATCGAATTCTGCGCGTGACATATGGCGTGGCCTCTGCGTCACATCTAGCCGTTAAAGCGCTGCAACAAACTGTAAAATGTGCACCACACGTTTGTGAGAAATCATCTTCTGCTATCCTAAATGATTTCTATATGGATGACATTTTAACAGGTACTGCTTCGATAGAAGATTTGATAAATTTACAAAGGAACATATCCGAAATTCTAAAACAAGGTGGGTTTGAGCTCCGGAAGTGGGCTTCCAACTGCGCTGAGCTTACTGCTGACATATCGAATGCATCTAAGGGGATTTCGCACTACCTAGTCGATAAAGACGTACACGCTTTGGAGTTAATATGGAACACCGATGACGATTTCTTGACCTTCACGATCAACATGAAGAAACCCCCCGCTACGCTTACAAAGCGAACGTTTTTATCCGACGCGAGTACGTTATTCGACCCACTAGGCTTGCTTGCTCCAGCTACCATAAGGTCAAAGATGTGGTGTCAGGAGATTTGGCGCGCCAATGTCGGATGGGACGATATTATTCCTGAATCTATTGCGAAGCAATGGTCAGAACATCGACTAGAACTTCAACTACTTTCAGACATAAAGATCGATCGTTGGCTTGGTTTAGGCGTGGCTGGGTCTTTAACAGAGTTGCATATCTTCGCGGACGCTTCCGAACGCGCTTACGCCGCAGTTATGTATGCGCGCACACTGCAACCCAATGGTACTATCACCGTCTCGTTGATATCGTCGAAAACTAAGGTAGCTCCGCTTAAAACAACTACCTTGCCGCGCCTGGAGTTGTGCGCAGCGCATTTGGCGGCCAAATTGGTGCGAAGTGTTTTGCACAGCTGGGATAATATTCGCTATCCGCTGTACGCTTGGACAAACTCAACCATTGCATTGGCATGGCTACAAGCACATCCCAGTCGGTTTGTTACATTTGTCGCCAATCGGGTCGCTGACATCCAAGAAATTCTACCGGCCGAGTGTTGGAATCACATTTGTTCCGAATCGAACCCCGCCGATTGCGCATCACGAGGCCTGTCTCCTTCCGAATTATTAAACCAACAGCTATGGTGGTCGGGTCCGGAATTTCTTAAGGGTCAAGATAAGTTCTGCAAGCAATCGTCGCCGAGCCCCCATATTACAGACTTGGGTGTGCGAAAAAAGGCTGTTGTTCATGTCGCATCGTCAAATGAGCACTGGTCGGTGTTAACTAAATATTCGTCGTATTCGAAGCTTCGTCGCATCATTGCCTACGTTTTGAGGTTTGCTCACAACACTCGAGCTGGTAAAAATATCGAACGCCGCTAAAACATTGGGTCCTCCTAATTGTAAAGAGTTGTTAGAAGCTGAAATACGCCTTGTCAAGTATACGCAACGGTTTTATTTTCCAATTGAAATTTCCCTTTGCAACACAAAAAAGCAAATGCCGCTTCGCAGTAGTATTTTGCGCTTGCAACCATATCTTGACGAGAATAACGTGTTACGGGTCGGGGGAAGGCTAAAGAACGCCGAAGTGACACCTGACATAAAGCATCCAATCATCTTGCCGAAAAAATCACCGCTAGCTAAATTGATTATACATGAAATACACGGGTTTACATTGCATGGTGGGCCTCGTATTATGCAGACGATGCTGCAGCGTCGTTATTGGGTGGTTGGCGCCCGAAGCTTGATTCGAAGCATATATCATAAATGCGTCAAATGCACGATTTTAAACCGCAAACTTGCGACGCAGTCAATGGGAGATTTTTGCCTGCGATGCGCACCATCTACGTCCGAAGTTTCACCCACACCGCTGTCGACTTCGCCGGTCCATTTATGTACAAGTTTACTCAAGGAAGAGGGGCCAAGGCCACAAAAGGCTACATCTGTTCGTTTGTCTGCATGTGCACGGGGGCAATGCACTTAGAGTTAGTTGGCGATTTATCAACTCCAGCATTTCTTAATGCATTTAAAAGATTTATTAATCGCCGTGGGTTTTGCAAGGTTATGTCTTCCGACAATGGCACAAATTTTGTTGGTGCCGAAAGGGATTTGAGGACGGCATTTCAAAGGTGCATGGCTGACCCCAAACTCCAATCGTTTTTTTGCAGATTCGAAAGTTGAGTGGCGCTTCAACCCCCCGTCTGCACCTCATATAGGCGGCTGGCATAAAGCGAATAAAATACCACTTTAAGCGGGTAATGGGCGATAATCTCCTATGCTACGAAGAATTTAATACGTTGCTTACTGAAATAGAGGCATGCGTCAACTCGCGCCCCCTGTGCGACAATTCTACCACCGCCGGCGATCTGGAAGTGCTTACCCCAGGCCATTTTATTGTCGGTGAACCTCTGAAGGCTATCCCTGAGCCTGAGGGTCAAGGGTTCCGCGGACACTTGTATCAGAGATGGGAAGCGATTTCCGGCATGAGACGTCATTTCTGGCGCCGCTGGAGAGACGAGTACCTCGTCACCTTGCAACGTCGCTCAAAATGGTTCCGCCCTTCACGCAACCTGAAAGAGGGTGATGTAGTCGCAGTTTTCCACGAACCTACTCCACCGACGAAGTGGCTGATAGCAAAGGTCATAAAATGCCATCCCGGTTCAGATGGCCGCGTACGAGTAGTCAAGCTAAAGACGTCAAATGGAGAGCTATTACGACCAATCGCTAAATTGTGTTTACTGCCAAGGGAGACTTGTTTTGCGAAGATGACTGAAATTTACTAAGTATCCATTTATATGAACTCTCATTATATAATTTTTTTGAATTGTTAAGAATATCTACCTATTTCGATTTGATTTGAATTTTTAATTGTAATTTTCCTAAAAGTTGAATATATCGACATAATTCAAGGGCGGCGGTATGTTGAGGCCTAATGTACACATATATTGAAATCATGCACCTTAAAGGGTTAACACACATTACTTACTGTATTCTTTTTTATGCTATGTCCGTTATACATATTACCTACTCAATGCTTGTATTAAGCTCTCTACTTATTATACTCAGCTGTACTAGTACACAGAGTATTATAGTTTTAATCACATAACGGTGGATTGTAACACCATAAAATAATCGAGATAGATATTGACTTATATATATGAAATTGATCAGGGTGAAAAAAGAAATCGATTGAGCCATGTCCGTCCGTCTGTCCGTCTGTCTGTCTGTACGCACGATAACTCGCGCAAAAATTGAAATATTTTGATGAAATTTGGAATGCAAGTTGGTATCAAGACTGGAACGGATGGTATTGAAAATGGGCGAAATCGGACCATGACCACGCCCACTTCCCCTATATAGTAAAAATCGGAAATTTTGTATCTCAGTCACTAATAGAGCTAGAGTGATAAAATTTCACCCACGTGTGGAGCTCAGGCCCTTATGAAGAAATTTGGTGAGATTTTGAAAAATGGGCGGTGCCACGCCCACTTATTAAGGGCCAAACATTGAGTTTTATATGTTATAACTCAGAAACCGTTGAAGATATATCGATGAAATTTGGTAGGCGTGATATACTTACTTAGGCAAATGTTTGGACGAAAAATTGCCAAAATCTGTTAACGACCACGCCCACTTTTATATATGGGTATTATAAAGTGGCCTAATAAAAACATTTTAAGCGATATCTCTGTCAAATATAAAGGTATGTCATTGAAATTTTATGGCAGGAGTCCAACTGCGGGTGTAAAACGAAAAGCATAAAAATTTTGGAAAATGGGCGTGGCACCGCCTCTTTTTAGAAGCAGGAATATAAGAGATTTCTGAGCCCATAACTCGACAAATAATTTAAATATAATAACGAAACTTGGTGTGTACACTTTTATTAGTTGTGGTAATACATGTTCAAAATTTTAGCGAAATCGGTTGGCGACCACGCCCACTTTTATATATGGGAACTATAAAGGGGCCTAATAAAAATATTTTAAGCGATATCTTTGTCAAATATAAAGATAATTCATTCAAATTTTGTGGCATGAGTTCCACACTAGACCGGAAACAAAAAATAGAAAAAGTTTTTAGTGCTTAGCACGAAATTTTTATTTTTAATTCAATTTTTAATTGTTGGGGTAAGTGGAAAAAAATTCAACAACTATTTACAGCGAAGGTTGAGTGTATAGCTATTTCACGAAAAACCATTTTCGATCATCAGCACTCTTTTCGGAAGTGGATGCACCGGGGATTGAACCCGAGTCCATTCCAACTTCAGCCGCAATGACCCAACGGATAAACACACTCGGCCATTGAGACTCTGTGCAAGCTGTTGGATTTTCCCCACTTTTGCCTTTTTCATTTTCAACATTAACGTTAGTGTGTATATGCTTTTGCATATATTCTCCACAAACGTGCTGAATTTTTGTTGTAGGCAGTTCGCAATGAACATTGTTGTTGGTATTTATTTTATGTATATACCAAACAACGTTAACAATTTTACTTGAAAGAGTTTTTAGTGCTTAGCACGAAATTTTTATTTTTAATTCAATTTTTAATTGTTGGGGTAAGTGGAAAAAAATTCAACAACTATTTACAGCGAAGGTTGAGTGTATAGCTATTTCACGAAAAACCATTTTCGATCATCAGCACTCTTTTCGGAAGTGGATGCACCGGGGATTGAACCCGAGTCCATTCCAACTTCAGCCGCAATGACCCAACGGATAAACACACTCGGCCATTGAGACTCTGTGCAAGCTGTTGGATTTTCCCCACTTTTGCCTTTTTCATTTTCAACATTAACGTTAGTGTGTATATGCTTTTGCATATATTCTCCACAAACGTGCTGAATTTTTGTTGTAGGCAGTTCGCAATGAACATTGTTGTTGGTATTTATTTTATGTATATACCAAACAACGTTAACAATTTTACTTGAAAGAGTTTTTAGTGCTTAGCACGAAATTTTTATTTTTAATTCAATTTTTAATTGTTGGGGTAAGTGGAAAAAAATTCAACAACTATTTACAGCGAAGGTTGAGTGTATAGCTATTTCACGAAAAACCATTTTCGATCATCAGCACTCTTTTCGGAAGTGGATGCACCGGGGATTGAACCCGAGTCCATTCCAACTTCAGCCGCAATGACCCAACGGATAAACACACTCGGCCATTGAGACTCTGTGCAAGCTGTTGGATTTTCCCCACTTTTGCCTTTTTCATTTTCAACATTAACGTTAGTGTGTATATGCTTTTGCATATATTCTCCACAAACGTGCTGAATTTTTGTTGTAGGCAGTTCGCAATGAACATTGTTGTTGGTATTTATTTTATGTATATACCAAACAACGTTAACAATTTTACTTGAAAGAGTTTTTAGTGCTTAGCACGAAATTTTTATTTTAATTCAATTTTTAATTGTTGGGGTAAGTGGAAAAAAAATTCAACAACTATTTACAGCGAAGGTTGAGTGTATAGCTATTTCACGAAAAACCATTTTCGATCATCAGCACTCTTTTCGGAAGTGGATGCACCGGGGATTGAACCCGAGTCCATTCCATCTTCAGCCGCAATGACCCAACGCATAAACACACTCGGCCATTGAGACTCTGTGCAAGCTGTTGGATTTTCCCCACTTTTGCCTTTTTCATTTTCAACATTAACGTTAGTGTGTATATGCTTTTGCATATATTCTCCACAAACGTGCTGAATTTTTGTTGTAGGCAGTTCGCAATGAACATTGTTGTTGGTATTTATTTTATGTATATACCAAACAACGTTAACAATTTTACTTGAAAGAGTTTTTAGTGCTTAGCACGAAATTTTTATTTTTAATTCAATTTTTAATTGTTGGGGTAAGTGGAAAAAAATTCAACAACTATTTACAGCGAAGGTTGAGTGTATAGCTATTTCACGAAAAACCATTTTCGATCATCAGCACTCTTTTCGGAAGTGGATGCACCGGGGATTGAACCCGAGTCCATTCCAACTTCAGCCGCAATGACCCAACGGATAAACACACTCGGCCATTGAGACTCTGTGCAAGCTGTTGGATTTTCCCCACTTTTGCCTTTTTCATTTTCAACATTAACGTTAGTGTGTATATGCTTTTGCATATATTCTCCACAAACGTGCTGAATTTTTGTTGTAGGCAGTTCGCAATGAACATTGTTGTTGGTATTTATTTTATGTATATACCAAACAACGTTAACAATTTTACTTGAAAGAGTTTTTAGTGCTTAGCACGAAATTTTTATTTTTAATTCAATTTTTAATTGTTGGGGTAAGTGGAAAAAAATTCAACAACTATTTACAGCGAAGGTTGAGTGTATAGCTATTTCACGAAAAACCATTTTCGATCATCAGCACTCTTTTCGGAAGTGGATGCACCGGGGATTGAACCCGAGTCCATTCCAACTTCAGCCGCAATGACCCAACGGATAAACACACTCGGCCATTGTTTATCCGTTGGGTCATTGCGGCTGAAGTTGGAATGGACTCGGGTTCAATCCCCGGTGCATCCACTTCCGAAAAGAGTGCTGATGATCGAAAATGGTTTTTCGTGAAATAGCTATACACTCAACCTTCGCTGTAAATAGTTGTTGAATTTTTTTCCACTTACCCCAACAATTAAAAATTGAATTAAAAATAAAAATTTCGTGCTAAGCACTAAAAACTCTTTCAAGTAAAATTGTTAACGTTGTTTGGTATATACATAAAATAAATACCAACAACAATGTTCATTGCGAACTGCCTACAACAAAAATTCAGCACGTTTGTGGAGAATATATGCAAAAGCATATACACACTAACGTTAATGTTGAAAATGAAAAAGGCAAAAGTGGGGAAAATCCAACAGCTTGCACAGAGTCTCAATGGCCGAGTGTGTTTATCCGTTGGGTCATTGCGGCTGAAGTTGGAATGGACTCGGGTTCAATCCCCGGTGCATCCACTTCCGAAAAGAGTGCTGATGATCGAAAATGGTTTTTCGTGAAATAGCTATACACTCAACCTTCGCTGTAAATAGTTGTTGAATTTTTTTCCACTTACCCCAACAATTAAAAATTGAATTAAAAATAAAAATTTCGTGCTAAGCACTAAAAACTCTTTCAAGTAAAATTGTTAACGTTGTTTGGTATATACATAAAATAAATACCAACAACAATGTTCATTGCGAACTGCCTACAACAAAAATTCAGCACGTTTGTGGAGAATATATGCAAAAGCATATACACACTAACGTTAATGTTGAAAATGAAAAAGGCAAAAGTGGGGAAAATCCAACAGCTTGCACAGAGTCTCAATGGCCGAGTGTGTTTATCCGTTGGGTCATTGCGGCTGAAGTTGGAATGGACTCGGGTTCAATCCCCGGTGCATCCACTTCCGAAAAGAGTGCTGAGGATCGAAAATGGTTTTTCGTGAAATAGCTATACACTCAACCTTCGCTGTAAATAGTTGTTGAATTTTTTTCCACTTACCCCAACAAAAAATAGAAAAATTTGGGAAAATGGGCGTGGCACCGCCTCTTTTTAGACAAAGGAATATACGAAATTTCGGAGCCCATAACTCGACAAATAATTGAGACATTAAGACGAAACTTGGTTTATACACTTTTATAACTTGTGCTAATAGACACGCAAAAATTTATTCAAATCGGTTTATGACCACGCCTACATTTTAACAAAGATATTTCTGGAACACCCTTTGGGAATTTGTAACGTGACATCTTTGTAATTAGAAGTCATAAAGGAATGAAATTTTGCACAAAGAATAATATTCATATGCTTAGTTGGATGACTGATAAAAATGTTGAAAATGGGCGTGGCTACGCCTACTTTATGCAGCACTCGCTTTATATAAAATACACCGTGTTTTCATCAAACGCAAACAAACAATGAAAGCATACAGCTGAGTATCTAATGTTCGATTCCACTCGAACTTAGGGTTCCTTACTTGTTTTTTAGTTAGTATCTAATTAGAAGTGCTCACGACCACCCGCGAAAAGAAAAACTTCATTTACGTTTTAACAAAGCAGTGAAATAAAGTACAGTGCTAAATATTTCTGTATTATATTAATTTTTAATAGTATTTTGGAAAAATAAAGTTTAAATTTAAACTAAAAGATTTGCGCCTAAAACTATGCCTTCAGAATTATTTTATTCTAACAAGAGTGCAATGTTAAATACAAATTTCATATGTAGATGTCGCTCCAGATGAATAGTCGTGTATATTTTAAAACACTTTTACAAGCTTTAGCTGTATGTTTGTATGTAAACATCACATTATTTTAGGCGAACACGTGTGTATTCATACTTACGCTGAATGGGGGTTTTTCAGCATGGGATGTGCTTATTTATACAAAGCTGTACGTAGTACAATATATTTATATGTATTTATACTTTTGATAAAATAACTGTTGTATATAAGACCATAAAATAATTGAGATAGATATGGACTTACATAAATCAAAACGATCAGGAAAAATTTGATTGAACGGCCGGCCGTACATAATCTAACTGGCGCAAAAATAGAAATATTTTAATGAAATTTGGTACACAGATTCTAATGGGAACAGAGAAGGTTGGGCTTAAAAATAAGGCATATGTATGTATTTCGAAAAACACGTAAAACATGATAACTAAGTCACTAATAAAGCCCGGGTGATGGAATTTCATCCATGCACCTTATGCCGTTATGAGGAAATATGCTGAAATTTAAAAAAATGGGCCAAGAGGGGCAAATTTTCAAAGATATATAAGTCAAAACTCAGGAACTGTAGCAGATAAATCGATTAAGCTTCGACCACTGATTTGCTTGCCAAGGCAAACGTGTGGAAAAAAATTACCCAAGTCGGCAGGGACCACATATATGTACATAAAAATATATGTAAACTATATAAAAATATAATGCACATACCTACAAATATACATAGGTATAATAAAAACATTTTATGCGATATCTTTGTCAAACATATAGGTAGTTCATTGAAAGTTCCATAAGTTCCACCAAACCAAACAAATAATAAGTTTTTAAAAATGGGCGTGACAGCACAAACCATACCGACTGGCGCCACGTATGTTTTGCTATTTTTTGCGCTAGATGCGCACGGGTCCAGCTAGTAATGAATATTTCTGAAGGATAAAATATCACTCAAGGAATAAGTGTTATTTCTGATCGAAAAAAATAAAACTCAAATAATAATGATTATTTTTGATGAATTGGATGCCACTAAGAAAATTTGTTTCCTACCAAAATGGCATCGAGCCTACCAATTTTTTTTTAATGCGAGATTTAACCATATTCAACAAAATCATTTAGGGTAACTGTGCCAGTAACCGACCACCGTGCAGTAACCGGACACTTTTGTTTTTTTACCGCTTGAAATAAAAAAAAACTGTTTTTTTTTTTTATTTTGAAAACTTTAGTATTAAATTTAATATTATTTGTATAAATTTCAATTAATTTTAGAATGAGTGATAAAAATGTGAAGAAAAAGTGGAGGAAGCAGCAGTTTCCAGATAAACAAAAACTTTATTTGGCGTTAAATGATATTCGCACAAGGTTGGATTGGGTATTAATTAGTGGCTGCCACCGCTCGTCCAGTGCGGAGGAAATCAGGATTTACATTTTGTGGAATGACATTTAAGGAATAATGAGGGAAAGCAACTGATCCTAGAGGAAATGTAAGAAGATTTATCGAGGGAAATAGCGGACATGGTTTCCACTTGGTACAGCAAACACATTTACTACCAGGCAGGCCTGATGGCCCGTTGTGATACCACATGGAGCTCTTTATTACACACTATGTAGACGAACAACCTTGTTTGCTTCATATAGCGTAAAATATCAAATGCCTTTCTGTTTTCAATCTCCTCCAGTTGTGTCTGTGGGGGCAAGTGTACTTGAAGCTCAAAGAAAACGTTTCTATTTAGCAGAGTTTTGCGCCAAAACTCTACTAGGAAGACACGTTTTCTCAGCAGTGTTGTGGCAAAGTGGCCAAATGTACCAAATCGGTGATGTTAGTTGAACGATTGGTCAATGCCTAGTCATAGGGTGAGTTTCTAAGACAAAGCTGCTCCGCAACTGTTGAGTGTTTGTCTTAGAAACGCACTGTTGAGTAGTTCCGCTCAGCTCAACAGTTGGCAACTTTTCGCCATTTTTTCCATCACAAATTTTGTTCGCTACTTGAGCTCAACATGTTGTGTAAAGCCAAACAGCTGATAAATTCATCAAGCCGTTTCTAAGGGTACGTTTATGTCGGAGCAATAGAAGAAAGAAAGATAGCAGTGGGTGATATACGCTTATCGGAATAGCGCTATTGAGTGTTTATATCGGAGCAGTGATAAGAGCAATAGTAGCGAAGAGGTCAATAAACGGAGGTAATAGCGCTGTTCGACCAAAGCATATAGTGCTATTGAGTGTTTATGTCGGAGCAATAGAAGAAAGTGGCCGCTGTGGTGCAGTGGGTAGAGTGCTCGCCTGCTATGCCAGAGGTCTCGGGTTCAAACCACGGTCCGAGCAAAACACCAAAAAATTTTTTCTAATTAGTAAAAATCCAATTATTGGATTTTTTAAGAGCAGCGGTCACCTCTCGGCAGTGGGCGGCATACCCTCCGAGTGTATTTCTGCCATGAAAAAAGCTTCTCACAAAAAATGCATTCGCCGTTCGGAGCCGGCATAAAACTGTAGGTCCACCCAATTAGTAGGAAAAACAAAAAGGAGCACACCTCGAATTGGGAGAGAAGCTCGGCCATAAAACTCGTCAGAGTTATAATAGCGCCATTGTATTATTATATTATAATAGAAGAAAGAAAGATAGCAGTGGGTGATATAAGCTTATCGGAAAAGCGCTGTTATCTGTGTATATTGAAGCTATGGATATGTCTTTAATGTATTGTGGTACTTAAATAAAATTTTTAGAGTAACCGAAAAGGTTTAAAGGTGTATAATGCCCATTAAGAATTTATTGAAAAATCCTTCCGTATTCTAAAAAAATAGCATTAAATACGATTACACTTTCAAAATTCTATTTTGGTTTTTTCTACTTTGTGGCTTATTATGAAAAATTCACATAGGGACTTTTGGGAGTGGACTACTCATATATGTTCACATACATACATAAGAAATATTTACATATATTTCTGCACACATATTTATCTACATATTTAACTTTTTTTTTAATTTGGTTAAATAAAAACTAGTAAACCCTTCCACGCGATGCTGTGGCTTTCGATTACACTGTGAGACAATTTGAGGGTGGAAGACCACATATTGCCACATTTGACAGTTTTTTTGATTGTCATTTTAAATTTGGCTTCCCCATAAAATTGGCAGAATATGAATGGGCTGTAAGCCCATAGAATCTTATTAATAAAATATAAAATTAAACATATACCAAGATAGTTACTGGTTATTTTTATTTTCTGTGGACCTAGGTTTTTTATACAAAGATTTTGTGCGAGGAGCCCCATAGTGAAGTTATATGCCGAATAATTTTCTAGAATATGTCAACCTTAAAGCGGCCTCCAAAAGGACATTTGTCGCAGTCCTCTTTTTCT
The DNA here is from genome assembly GCA_960531455.1 of Urophora cardui. NCBI lineage: Eukaryota > Metazoa > Arthropoda > Insecta > Diptera > Tephritidae > Urophora > Urophora cardui. The sequence continues at coordinate 73,996,030 of OY482673.1, read as the reverse complement.
TTCTAGTTTTCTTTCATATGACATTTCAAATTTAAAAATCAAAGAAACTATAGCGTAAGACTGAATTTTTGAAAAGATGGCAACCCTTTTTCTAAAAATTATAATAAATTACTTATTTTCACACAAGGCCCTTTAATATGACACCTCAAATTTAAAAATCAAACAAACTATAGCGTAAAACTGAATTTTTGAACAGGTGGCAACCCTTTTGGTAAGCTCAAACCCTTTCATATGGTACATGAAATTAAAAAATTAAACAAACTATATCGTAAAAATGAAATTTTAAACAGGTGGCAACCCCTTTTGTAAAAATTATAATAAATTATTATAATAAATTACTTATTTTCACACATGTGACACCTCAAATTTAAAAATCAAACAAACTATAGCGTAATACTGAATTTTTGAACAGATGGCAACCCTTTTTATGGAAGTTATGTTAAATTACCCATTTTAAAGTAAAGCCCTTTTATATTAGCAGGCAAAGCCCTTTCATATGACACTTTAAATTTAAAAAGCAAACAAACTGTAGAGTTTAATTGAATTTTTTAAAAGGTGGCAACCCGTTTTATAAAAATTAGAATAAATTACTAATCTTCGGGCCAAGCCCTTTCATATGGCACCTCAAATTTACAAATCAAACAAACTATAGCATAAAAACGAATGTTAGAACAGGTGGCAACCCTTTTTAAAAAAGTCCAACCTTCCTGCACATCTACAGGTCAATCCCTTTCATTAGACACCACATTTTCCGAAATCGGTATAACGGTGTAAAAGTTATGGTGCGTACAAAAAATCGCTTAGCATAATATATATAAAGATTATTCATAAAAAGTAATAAAACACATAAACAATATCCCTCTTTTTCATAAAAAATAAAATAGATTTATAAAGTTTAAAAAATCGAAAAATTTTATGAAAATGTCACTTAAAAATTTTTAAACCCTATTTTATTTTCTACGAATGAAGTCGTATATATTTACTAACGTGTGGACTTCATTTCACATGATACGGCCGTCCACAGCTTATCCAAGACAAACCTATTGTGGTGATTTGGATTTTTTTGATCCCACAAAGGTTGTCTTTTAAAAATTGCACCGATGAAACTTTCTGTGTCCATAATGAATAGCGCTAATCGACTAAGGAAAATCGATGAATTAATTTTCTTCGCTCTTATACTTTGATAAGCGCTTATAGCACAGCTCCGACATAAACAGAAGTACAGAACTCCCATTTGCAATTTTCGTCGCTCTATTGCACTCTTTCTTCTATTGCTCCGACATAAACACTACACGCGTTTCCCATAAGGTATTTCTCTGCTATGATAATAGCGCTAATGTGGTGAATTTCTTTAGTCACCCACTGCTCCGACATAAACAGAAGTACAGAACTCCCATTTACAATTTTCGTTGCTAGTATCACTCTTTCTTCTATTGCTCCGACATAAACACTATACGTGATTTCCGTAAGGTATTTTCTTTGCTATTATCTGTGGTGAGCTTAGCGCTTGATTTTGAACTTAGAAAATAATTTCTTAATATCAAGAAAATCCAACAAAATTGGATTTTAAATAAATAAGTAAAAATTTTCTTGCTTCAAGTGAAATTGGATTTTAAATAGTAAATAAGAAAACTTTTTCTTGCTTCAAGTAAAATTGGATTTTAAATAAATAAGAAATAATTTACTTAGGGTAAGTGTTTTTTCTTGTTTTTTGAAATAAATTACGAAATTATTTTTTTGTTGCAAGTAAAACTTTTCTTATACGAGCTTAAGTAAGTAATGCGAGAGACACACATCGTAGTATAGTATTTCGATCTATACCACATATGTGTCACCCTCATATTGTAGTTTAATTGAAAATTTGCATAGCATAGCCAAATAATAATATTGATATTCTAATATTCATACCACATGTGTGTCTGAGGCATAAGAAAATATTAAATATTAAATTAAGCAAATATTTTCTAAAAATATTAAAAACGTAAAAAATAAGGAAAATGAAAACTAATCATGAGGGATTAGAAAACCATAATTAGTCAACTAGTATTTTCCTAGGACTTGTTTCTTGAAATGACAACATTTTATTTAATATAAATGAAGATGCAAATAGTGAACTCCTTATACCAAATGCTTCACTAACAATCTGAGAATTGCAAAAATATTCAGAAATATGCAAAGCGGATGGCAAATGAAAACATATACATGTAACTTTGGAAATGCAAATTCAGCAAGAAAAATTTTACTTCGCTCAAGAAAACGTTTTCTTATTCATTTTACATTTTTTTTTACGCTGTATTTTGTTGTTCCAATTCGTCGAAACACAATTTTCTTAAATTCTTCTTGATATAAGCAAAAATACTTTCTTCATTTAAGTAAATTTAAGAAAAGATGTTCTTATTTATTTAAACATTTTTTTTCAACATTTTTTTTCTATAGATTTTGTTAGTGTTCTTGAATAAGAAAATAATTGTCTCATTTTTGGAAAACTAAATTTCTTATTTCCAGTAATAATTAAGTCAATTTTTCTTATTTCCCTAAAAATTTTCTAAATTGAGTTCAAGAAAGCATTTTTCTTGATTCAAGTATACAAATTTCTTTCCGTGTACTGTTTACAGTACTTGTTAATTGAAACTGCTCACTGTTTTCACAAAATGAACATTTTTTGTTATCAGTACAATTTTTTTAAAAATGCCAAACGAACATATGCTACACAACTTTGTAATTTCGGAAAGCTCCAAGTGCAATTCAAAGTGCCGAACTTATGTATTGGCCAACCTTATTTTTTGCAACTTTTACCAATTCTTCTTCCGTAAAATTATTGTAACTAATATTGTCAAAAATTATGAGTCAAAATTCAATGCAAAATTTATAAATTGTATTTTGAAAATTTTTGCAAAATCATTGCAACTTAGATTTGGTCATGGGGGGTTTTAACCCCCAAAAGTTACCCCCCCCCGTGCGCACGGCCCTGCTCCATATAAAAATATAAGCGGACATACCCTACTAGACGGGTATTCGTTATTCTTTCAGTTATTAATTCGTTACTGGTCACTCGCCGATGCGGCTTTGGTTCAATTAGTTTTGTTAAAGCGACGGGAAAAAGGTAACCAATTTCCCCGTCGGTCACCGTGTACATGTGAGTGCTCTGTCTCACTCTTACCCATTGTATTGGTAGACTGTTGCTCTCTTTCTGGTTTGTTTACATTTTTCCTTTGTTTTAGTTACTAGGTGGGATATATATTCGTCACTGCTAACATATGTTTACAACAACAAAAACACGGGGTAACCGATACGTTGGTTAGCTAACCGATGTATCGGTTACCCAAATCTCCCTCTTCTTTTTTTAAAACGAAAGGCAATATTATAAGTTTAATACATTTATTTAAACAAATTTAATTTAATAAATAATTTTTTTACAAATTATACTAGCTTATAAAAATCTTATTATAATTATAAATAAACTAATATTGTATTAAATAACTTACAGTTTCTTATTCTTTACATTATTTCTTATAAATAAACTAATATTAACCCTCTAACAGTAACCATATGTTTGACTATACGTAAACAGTAACCATTCGTAAATTTTACGACTATTTTTTCTTTTAAACAAAAATATATTTTTTAAATCAATTATTTCACATTTAATGACTTAGAAGCAATAATAAAACATAAAAAACATAACAATTCATAAATTTAAGTAAGACTAATTTTCGTTTGCACATGGTATACAATAATTTGCACGGTGCTCTCGGCAAAGTGGCTGCTCGTATAGGGTACACAAAAGTGTCGTCATCCGCCGTTTTTGATACGGGCACAACGAACAGGTGGTATAATTTTGTAGAGTAGGAAAACCTTGTTGGTTCTCAGTATCCACTTTTAATATATCTGCTACAATAACTTTGAGCGAACGTTGCAAAGTTGGCAATTGGAAACGCTGCTCAAGCCAAGGTTTTATCAACTCTTCATGAGGACTTATCATATACATATTTCGGCACTGGACCTTGCTTTTTTAGAAGTGGGTCTTTCAATATCCGAACTATCATCGTCGTCCGGCACGCAATCTGATTCAAAAGCACTGGAATCGCAGTCAGTATTATCCTCAGTTTCTGATCCTTTGCTTTGTATTTCGCCTTCTTCTTTTTCCAAAATATTTTTAACTTCTTTCAAACTAAGTGGTGAGTATACTCCCTGCATGTTGCCATGATTCTACTAAAATAAATAACTTATCTTATAGTTTTTGATCATTTTTTGCTATGAGTCGTTCAACTAGCTATCGAAAAAAAAACTTACGCAAACAGTAACCATTTGTAAAATTTACGACTATGACCACTACTTCACATACACGCACACCACTGAAGCCCCGTATTCACTCACTAATCAACTTTTCACCACGAATAATGAAGCTATACTGACCTTCAGCACGATCAATAGCGTAGTTCGTTTGCAGCGCGAAATTTTCATTTTCGTAGTCGTAAAATTTACGAATGGTTACCGGTAGAGGGTTAAATAACTTACCATTTCTAGTTTTATACATTTTTGTTATTAATGTGGTCATGTATTGTAATTTTGCAATATCAATCAGTCTACTGTGTATAAAAAAGTTACTAACTTGTTTTAAAACCTCCTTACTACATACATACATATATAGATATAATTATAATTATTCCCGCCCTGCAGCATTAAAATTCAATTATCTTTGCATTGCCCAAAAATAGACGCCCCACATCTTCATTAGGTCCCATCATGACACGCATCACCAACAATCTCTTTCAAACGTTTATTTTCGCCATTGTCGCGTATAATGAAGAGGGAAAAATTCTCTGGGCACTATCGACTTTATATTTTTCCAATATTAATTTATCGCTACAGTTGTTGTACCCAACGATGTTACCCACACGGACATTTGCGAGTCATAGGGTGGATTGAAAAAGGACGTATCATGATTGTAGAAATGGCCATTGATTGCACAGCGTCGCTTCAATTTTGTGCGTGATCTAAAGAAAATAAAAAGTAATTTGTCTGAAAAACTATTCACTAACTGCCATTCCTGCTCACCTCCCAATGCCACTTCTTCGTTTTATGCAATGGCGGTTCAGCGCTATCGCCGTTGTGTGCTGCACTCGCACTAGCTCCCCGCCTACCTTCGCTAGCCGTAAACATTTCCGCAGTTATATCAGCTCATCACCGCCCGCAGCGCCACTATCTTTGGTTGCCGCCTTTATCAACCCACTCAGATCCTCGAGCATATCGGGCAGCTGCATTAAAACCACGTGTTGGGCGTATATCGATAAATTGAAGTTGGCATTACTATTAGCCGGCCAGCCATATTTTCCTTTCATTCTTTTGATGACTTGTTTCTCATACTCGGCATTGATTTTCAGTGAGAGTGGATGTTTTACCATTGATGCAGTTTTACCAATGGATTAACAATCTCGGTCCAAGGTACTAACGCGCGCTAAAAGTATATTTTTTTCATTAATTTATATGTATATATAACACATTCTGCACACCCATAAATCCATCAAGGCGCACTCAAATCGATCGTTCTCATTGTGCAGCAGCTCGATGCATTCAAGCGCGCTCCAACCAAGTACTCAACGAATTGCGATTTACAACCAAAAGTGAAATGTATTGACGTATCGCCTCCTCGGGCGTTTTACCTTATTGACCAAACTATTCAAATTACACTGTGGAACAAATTCAGGTCAACAAAAGTTAACTCGGTTCTGAAAGTTGGGGGTGAAAATAGAGGCTAAATTAGAAGACCCGTATCGCGGCGTTTGCTTAGGTTAGTTCGAATTTGTTTTTAATCGACCTTTGAACTTTGCAGGCAAATGCCGATTTTCAGCATATTGTTTGTATGGTTTTTTTGCTATAACTCGTCGACTAATTGAGATTTTTTTGTTGGCAGCGCAGTAGATACAAGCCCATTTACGGGTATAACATGCATAAAATATACCCGTGCAGATGCATTGCGCGACTTGGCTGTATTTACATGATCGCCTATAACTTTTCCATTTTACCATGGATTTTCTTCGTTGATAGCTTATTTTTTTGCTAATAGAATGTAGCTTCACGCAAGGGAGTAAAACCGAAGGTGAAAATTTTGGTTTTAAAGATATTGCCTGACAAAGTCAATTTTTTCTTTGAAAAATCGAAAAAATTCAAATTGAATCATCAATATTTAAATTTGTTCCACAGTGTTATCCAATTAGACGCTTGGCAGTATACACAGCGCCCTTTCATCAATCGAAACTTTTAGAAAATTATCCAATGTAAATATTAAATTAAAAATCGTTAATGAGATCGTGTAGCTTGGCGATGTAGGCAGAAGTGTAGGAAACGTTCCAGATACGTATGTGCCAGGCTTGGTTTCACGTGTCTAGAAGTATAAGAGCAGAAAATACATACTTTTTTACTCACAATCGTGAGGGCATAAGTGCCCTTTGGTCCTGCGGCGTAATGTCAACAATCGTCAACAAAATTACCACATTGTCCTTTTGGCTGTTTGACTAAGGCACTCTGCACACGAGGCGTATCGTCATAGACGCGTACGAGACATTTCATGTAGCGTCGATTTCTCTACGCCTCAAGATCTGCACACGAAGCGACATGAAACTTCGCTGCACAAAACAAACAAACAAATTAATAATACGGTATTTGCTTTAAATTTCGAAACTTTAAATAGAAAAGATGAAAAATTTTACGGAATCTTCAATTTTCTTTCATTATACACTGATTTTTTCCGATTTTTTACACAAATTTTACTGCTTTCATAAATTCCACCAAGTGGAAAAATGTAAACAAACATCTTCTTCTTCCTGTTTTCTAAGCGTAGTACGCCTAGCTACCAGCACTGCTTTACGCCAAGCGACATGTAGCCAGCATACTTTGACGAATGCTTGAAGCTGACGACTCGTGTGCAGCCCTCAATTGAAATATACGTGCGCGACATCAAAGCGTACAGCTTTCGTCTGTAGTATCTAATACGCGTCTAAAGCAGTACGCTCCGTGTGCAGAGTGCCTAACACATCGGCCAACTACGAATCATGTTCTCCCCCATATGCTCGATTGCATCACTACCAAAATCTCTAGGTGTATCTGTATTGGTATTATCTGTTAAATTAATACAGCTTTCATGGAACATTCATATAGTATCTGACCATCTGACCAGTTCGCAATGATACACCGAAATGACCAGATCATAGGATGGTTTTGCCGATGAACTGAGAAAATATTCGGTAGTAATTGTATGGGATCAAACAATTCACCTTCAAATTCAAATATAAGGAATTAGCGATGGTATCATACACAAATTTCTACATAATTTGTTAATTCGATTTATGGTCGCTATGCTATTAGAGCACCCGGAACTGTTGGAACACTCCAATGCAGTTTACTGATTTGCTGACGTCAAGCGCATACTGGAAGAGAGGGAGAGACATTTAGATTAAAATATTTTATTTCAATTTAATTTGTTATATTACCTCTTGCCGATCACCGCTTAACATTTCGAACGCACACTTTATATCAAATGCAATCGATTCCGCACCCTTGCATCCAGGCAAATTTTCCAATTTCATTAAAGTACGCGCGGCTATCTCTATTACGGATATATAATTTCAGGACAGCAATGGGAGAAATGAGTTTCATTGTGTGCACAACATCGCCGCTTATTAAACATTCTGCAATAACAAAATATAAATAAATGTATGCACAGAGATTATAGTCAAATTCAAATCACTTATGGTCAGAAAAAATTCCAAGATAATTGCTGTTTTTTGCTTTTAATTATTATTTTTCTTAGCCTACTATATATCCGACAAGGCTTTGTTTATTTGTTTGCACTTGTTATTTTCACTGTATATGAGCAATGCGTGGGCTCATTCGCTCATATGTGTTTTTCATAGCGGCACTGCTCTAACTCGAGTAGAGTATAGGAGCCAAAATACTGTAGGTGTGTTAGTGAACACCTGAAAAGCTGTGATTGTGTTCGTGAATTCGTTACCCACGTTTTGTAGGGTACATGCATACATAATCAACATGAAAAACGGCCCATTTAAGGGCCCCAATATTAACCAAAAAGACAAAAAAATTAAGTTTATTCAACTAACCGAATTAGATAATATCACTAACTGAAAAAATTTTACGTATTTAATGTATTTAAGTGATAAACTTTTTTAGTTTCATATCTATTTTTAACACAATTTTATTATTGTTTATTGTTAGGTACATGCACATACACACATTATATATTAATTTATGTCTCACAACAATGCATTTATTTACTACAATAATTGTAGTTTAAATTTTTGTTTAAATTACGATTACAGTAATTCTTTTTGTAACGACGAATGTGATTTTTTTTAATGTGCGATGTCTGCTCATTATTGGGTATATATGGCTAGCGTAGAACTAAACTGGTCTATCTAACAAAATACAAAAGTGGAGAAAACAGATGAAACGCGTTTTAAAGCGGTGTGCGATTGTTGATGTATGTTAATTGAATATTGTAAATTATTATGTTAGCTTAACAGTTAACTTAACATTCTGCATTAAAAAAAATTAATACAGAAACGTTTTTTATATAATATTTGTTTGTAACAAGAAAACTTGTTACATAGACCACTTTAGAATTTTTAATTTTTAAGGAAGTTTGAACTACAAATTGGAAATTATATGAATAAAACTACAAAAAATATGTGAAAGGAAGTAATTGCAAAAATAACATACACATGTTCGTAAATGATCACGCCTGCATTAAAAGTAAAAGTAACCTAGTTTTATCCACGGCGGGCTGGTAGAAAATCTTCTAGATTGTTTTCTGTTTCATCTCTGCGGCTTACATGTGGAGAGACAGGTAAAAGGGGTGATGAATCGGTGGTACAAATTTCAAATTTCGCTGCCCTGATTTGGTGTAAAATTCTGCAAGAACTCTATGAAATCACGTAGGTTCACGCTAGATTTCTTTATATCGACGGATTTATGCTTCAAAATAATCATCATTAAACTGCATCACAGATTCACCCTTGTCAAATTTTGCCTTTCGCATTTGGGAAACTTTTGCGCCGTCGTCTACTATACTCTGGTAGTCCCTGAACATTGGCCGTAGTTCGTCAAATGACATACATTTCCCCACCATATTATTAACATCAAAAAGAGCATGCTTTCTACAATTTTTAACCAATTCCATCCACTCATCTGGTGTAACATCATACTGGTGTATGGTAGTCTATGCTAGTTGGACCACTTTAGAATTTCTTGAAATGACAAAAGGACGTGAATTCTAAAGTGACATTTTTAGCGTTTGGACACTTTGGATCAGAAATAAGACCTACATCAATTTTGCACGGATAAATTTATAATTTTCAAGTTCAAAAATGTACATAACTCGATTTCTGAAAAAATGTTAGATAGACCAGTTTAGTTCTACGCTAGCCATATTAATATAATAGCAATTAATATTTGAATATATGCTATGTACATATTATGTATGTATGTTTACACAAGAAGATTAAATTAATATTCATATATAAAATAAAGATCAGACATCACACTTAAAAAAATGTGCACGTTCGTGTTTCTTGCAGGAGACCGACGATATCTCAGATATATTTTCACTCTATTTCCAAATCATCATTATCATAATCATGGGAATCATTTCGCCAAAAACGGTTCTAATTTTTTGCACGTGTAGATGAGCCAGTTATGAAAGTTTCATTAAGGCGGTTATGAAGTTTAAACGGCGAGGTATTTTGCATGTTACTAGCTTGCGTATACCAGGAGAACTTTATTTTTTGGTAGATGAACTGCTGAACATTTCTCATCAACCAAACTTATCGTCAGACTCGTATAGATGGCAGCCGTTGTGACATTTTTGTACACCGCTCTCGCCGTTGAGGCGTCACTGAATTTGCATTGGTTTTTATGACCGTTGCTGCTATAGACCTTCGTATTGTGGTCAGGCTTATTCCAAGGTTTGTAATATATTGCGGCTAATTGAGTTTGTACAGAGAATGTGTTTGTACATACATCTGTTGCCATCGCCCATTTTCGAATAGATTATGTATGTACATCTCACATCATAGGCCGCCTACATTTTCTAAATTAAAAGTCGAGAACAGCAAGCCGACAACGCCAATTCATCTTTAACAAAATCCGTATGCACTTGATCAACATTTTGTTCCCCTTTAAATTCAATGGATAGGCAATGTTTACACTCATTACTTTAGAAGTAACCGGTGATGTGGGGAACTTGAGCATTTCGTTGAATTTGATTTGTGCGTCGAGTTCTTGTATGACATTTCACGATGATTTTGTAAACATACCTCCTTTAAATGTACAAACTCCAATAATAGGTACTAGTAGTAAAATTAAGATCTGATTTGGACAAAGTGGTTTCACCCATAATGCTGATACCAACCATAATAACAAATGCATGCATTGAATCGACGTTGCTTTCCACTCACATCACAATAATTTTTCATCAAAACAATAAGTCAGTACATATATTTATTTAAGTTTTACCACCTTTGTGTATTTACTTTCCCTTTAAAATTTCTTAGAAATTAAATTGAGTTAAATTCAGGCACGAATAAAAATACGAAAGGAGATGAAAACATCTGTTTTTCTCATCTTTTTTTGACATTCTTATCTACGGCCGTTCAACGGTAATCACCTATTCTCTTTTGGCTGATACGACCATAGAATTATTGGATCATGGACACTATTGAAGGTAGCTATGCAGGGCCGTAGCTAGACTTAAATTTAAGGTAGGGCAGCGTTGGTTTAAGGTAGGGCGGAAGTAAATAATGTATCACAATTAATCTTACATCGAAGCATGGCTTCCAAAATAAATCAGCATATATATCACTTTTCTCTAGGTCCGTACATTGGCTCAGATTTCCATCTGTCTACCGAAAAGGACGGCTTTGCATTAAGGAACCACGGTCCGAGAAAAATGACTTTCGAAGAAAAAAGGTTCTCTACACACATATATACATACATATGTACATGTTTTTATATGTGCCTTTCCTCGGAAATCGTACGCAGTTTTGGGGGTTTGTTTGGTAAATTTTACAACTTACAAACATCTCCGGTCGACGGGACTTTTGGATTTAGAACCAGGAAGACCTCCTCTACAACCCCCAATGACTTTTCAACGCGTGGTAAACTGTTGGAAAATTTTCCCCGTACATTTAATACCTATTTGTTGACACATAATTATTGTGACAGTACATAAGCAATACTAATTGAGAATAAGCCAACAAGATGGTACAGCTTCCAGATTTAGATGTGGAGATCTTTAAATTTGGTATGTGGGTCGCCTGTAGGTACCCTTCAGGAAGAAAAAAATAAATTCCTAAAAGTAGTTGACTTTTAACTGGCTATTTTGAGAAAATTGAATAAAAATAATCAATTTGTATCAAACAGCAAGAAACCCTTTTTAAGTTAGTTGCTTTGTCATGCAGGAATATCCAAAAAACGTAAAGTGTGCATTGACAAAAGCTTTCAAACGCCTGATGAAAATATTTTTATTCAAAAATATTTAAACCGATAGAATTTTGCTGTGGAAATTCCTCTTTGGATTTGGGAAGCGAAGCAAGAGAAGAATATCGAATTTTTTGCGAATCTCATGAAGGTAAACATATATGTATGTAACAGTTACATCTGCAATCAATCCCCTTGTATTTTTTGTATAATTTTCTAAAAATGAATGATGCTATATTTTGGGATCAATTATTTTTCACCCAAAAAAAGTGTATTTATTGTTACCCTCCAAGTAATGCAGAAGTACACAGGACTGACTTTTTTATCGCCATTTCCAAATAAAAGTACTTAGTCTTTTTCAAAGAAAATATACAATTAAAAGTGACCACTAGTGTCTTTGTAAACAGTTTAAAGTCAGTTTTAAGTTAGATGCACTTTCTGCAGGGTATGCACGCAAGTAAAGGTGAGAAAAAAAACTTTCGAAAATGATTAAACGATAACCATAGAAAATTTAGACACCTCATTTTTCCATCGCGTAAAATGTTTTAGATTAGCACACAGCCTTAGTAATCAATTCCGCGCTTTTGGTGTTGTTCGCTCACAGTGAGATTAGTTTTTGTCAGAAAAGTGCCGGAATGAACCATTCCTTTAACCAAACTACAAAAATTCGATGGTCTTATTTAATTATATATGTGATGCAGGGTGGATTCTCCATATCATACATTGCAACTGCAATAATTTTTTATCTCAAACTATGACAAAAAATTTAATTATAATTATTCATCTCACTTGTTGGCCTTTTTAACCCAGCCAGCAAGGTACCGTACATTTTACGAACATTTCGATTGACGAGCTATTCTCGAATCAGAAAACAATAACAAAAGAAACTTTTTTCTATCATGTCAAAAACAAAAAAGAAAACGAAAAATTTCAAACTCAATATTTTAAAAGTATGTATGTTTGTAAAATTTCTACATTTACGATAAAAAAACGGGCGTAAAAAGATTCATAAACGAGTGCTTTTTCGATACATTTACGACACTAGTAGGCACTGAACATTTTAAAGCGAAACAGTATTCGTAGGCGAATCGTAAACGGATTTCATAAACGATATTTTATTAGAGTTTTCTTCGAGAAAACATCCGTTTACGAGCTCGTTTACGATGATTTTGCTGGCTGGGAAGGTAGGGCATTCTAATTTTAAGGTAGGGCATTGTCCCACAATGCCCTCCCCCCCTAGCTTCGGGCCTGTAGCTATGTGTAGAGGAATATCCATACATACATATATATGCAGGTACCAGCCAACAACCCTTATTAAACTACGCATCAAAACAAATAAACTCGTTTGTTCCACCGACAAAATTACGTTGTCGTCAACTTAGATCGATTTCAAATTTTGGTGACGACGAGTTGCCACTGGATTATGAAATATGAAAATTTTGACAACTCAATAAATCTAACGAAACTTTACAAAAAAAGCAGAAGTATTTATACACAACCAAATGTAATAACAGTTTAAAGCAAAACATTCATAAATTTAACTATTTAATTTATTATTTTACATTAAAAAATTACGCTGAAAAACTGTAATGTGGCAGCAACGAGCCTTCTGTAGCGCGGTCGTTGCCGCATTAATACGTTTCAGTCGCTGGCTTCGCACCTTTTTACGTCAAGAGACTGTCGTTGTCGCAACGTCGTGTCGTTTCGCATTGATTCTGTTTTCACCCTGACTGTGACAGTCGAAGTTTTCAGTCGATAGTCGTATTTCGCCTCAACGACTACCTCATATTCATGTGACTGCCGCATTGTGCGTAGTCAATCCGAAGTCATAGTCGTTCTGGAGAAAAAACGACTATCGACTGCAATGCGATTGTCGTTTTTTCGTTGCTTTGACTATTTCGCAGTCAGCAATTCAAACCCTGGTTTGTACTATGAATTTCATTTTTTGAATTAATCTCCAAAATGGCCATTAAATGTCCCATTGTGTGACGGCTTGCCAGCCGATATATTCAAACATGGCGGTGAAAAGTTTATAAACTTGCATCAACTCCTATGCAGAATATGGACTTACGGGTGTATACCTGACGATTGGAACTTAAGTGTTCTCTACCCAATCCACAAAAAAGGAGACACCGCTTTCGATGATGTAACATAGGGTTATGAATTTTTTTTTCCAAAATGGAACTTCTAACTCATTTCAAATGGTACAAAGGGGTTTACAGATCTAAAAACAGTAAACCGATCCGTACTACTTCAACGCCGTTACATTTTCATATCAGATATATATTTATTTTCACGTACATACATATGTAAGTATATGTTTCTATAAAGCCTAGTCTATGTAAATATGTAGGATGGACGGAATATCAATACATATGTATGCATGTATATAAGGCACTACTTATCTAAAGTAAATATGTTCAAACATGTCGCTTGTAGTGTATAACTCCTCTATACATTACACGTTGTTTCATTATTCAAGCAACGATATATGAATTCGCTTAAAAACTATTGGGATTGCATACACATTTTATATAAAATTGTTACTTATTCGAATACAGAGATATACATATTTGTGCTGGTACATGGTGAAGACGCCATGTAAACTCAATTTTTACAAGGAATGAAAATAACTTTTAGTTCATTGACATTTTAAATATGTAGCTAATTTAAATCTACATGCACTTTTTTGGCTTCAAGTATTCCAGTTTTAAAAATATATAAGATAACAAGTAAGGTAGCCTAAGTTCGAGTGGAATCGAACATTAGATACTCAGCTGTATGCTTTCATTGTTTGCGTTTGATGGAAACACAGTGTATATAAAACGAGTGCCGCATAACGTGGGTGCAGCTACGCCCATCCTGATGTTTATCTGGAACAAAAAATCTATTACAATCTATACGGACCCGAAATGGATCCAGATAAACATCAGGATCACAAAATTATTGTTCCATTTGCATGCAAAATTTTTATGCGGATCTGGATCACAAGAAGTCAGCTGATTTGAAGAACCGACATATTAGTTCTGTTCGGCACGCTGCAAATCTTTACTGAGTCAAAAAGACTCCGCAAAACTTGCAACTTTCTCTGCAAATCAAATGTAAAAATGCGTTTTCTCCTTGCAGTTCCGAACACCATTCGACAAAATTTCAGGAAAATTTGTACAAATTGTACAAACTACACTGGATCACAAAATGAAATTTGTTGTCTGTACTTTGGACGTGGCTATCCTATCTATATGTAAAATCGGTCGCTGATTCCGAAAATCGGGTTCATTTTTAAGTCTATGGGAAGGTTTTTGAGATATCGGCAATTTACCGTTATTTGGCCAATGGCTCCACTTAATCCTGCATATTTCTTTAACGCTATCTTCCTCCGTGCAGAGTCATTGCGCGACTTGGCTGTATTTACTTGATCGCCTATAACTTTTCCATTTTACCATGGATTTTCTTCGTTGATAGCAAATTTTGTTGCTAATGGAATGGAACTTCACGTAAAGGAGTAAAACCGAAGGTGAAAACTTTGGTTTTAAAGATATTGCCTAACAAGGTCAATTTTTTCTTGAAAAAATCGTAAAAAATCGAACAAATTCGAATTGAATCGTCAATATTTGAGAAACTATAAGAGTTAGAGAAAAATGTTATAGGATCCATGAAAATGAAATTTACTTTTCTTTCGTTTAATGTCACCCCAAGGAAGATAGCTTACTGCGTTAAAGAGATATTTAGGCTTAAGTGGAGCCATTGGCCAAATAACGGCAAATAGCCGATATCTCAAAACCTTCCCATAGAATTAAAAATGAACCCAATTTTCGGAATCAGCGACCGATTTTACATATAGATAGGATAGTCGCGTTTAGAGTATTTTTTGGCTGTAGAGCAGTGGTATCAGCGTGCCGAACAGTCTTAATAAGTGGAGCCTGCATAAGTTATTTATTTTCATATACTATATGTAAATTTGTAATTCAGTATCAATAAAAAAACGAAATGTTAAAAAAAATGTTTTACATTCAAATAATGGTAACTATGATGACTCTATGTATATGAGCAGTGAGCAGCGCTCATTTTTTGGGGAGTTTTAGCAAATAAAAAAACTAAAAAAAAGCCAAAGTTAAATCAGAATTTTTGCAGCTAAAAGACAAGAAAACAATCTAAATCTAGCTTGAAAAAGCTAGAAAGGCAACGCTGCTAATAAGAAACGAATTTTCGTTTAGTTTGAAATTAAATGTCAATCAAATTGTTTTTGAGGAAGTATTTGTCTCTTTTTCGACAGGAGATTTTTTTTTATATTTTGAATTCCGATATGCTTTTCAAGCCAAAAATTTAGAGAAAAATCGTAGTGTCACATAGGCAAAAGGGATGTAAAGTTGTATTAATCACATGTTCCCTTGCGATTGATCTCGGACACGTTCCAGATTAATCGCAGTTTTTGCAGGGATACTATGTATGTATGCCTATATACTTACAGTATATTTTCTTCGTTGCACATGCTATGCAAATTTGTAAGGTGTCGTTTCAAAACATTCGCGTTTCCACCGGAACAATGATTCATTTCGTGCGGCATAACGCCAAACCCAGCTTATTAGCTAATACATCTAAAATGATTTTAATTTTATGACCATATTTTATTAAGGGCCGATTTCATAATCAAATTAAAAGTTCCTTTAAATTCTAAAGCAGCATTTAATTTGCTGATCGATTTCATAGTCTTTTTGAAGATAAAAGTTCCTTTAAAGTTAAATACCCAAAAACGGGCATTTAAGTTATTTAAAGGTCCTTTTGCAAGAAAAAAGTTAATTTCTTCAGTCTGTCAAAATCAAATATGAAAAATTTATTAAAATTTTTGAATAGATTTTGTTTGTTGAGTCATATAATGCAATATTCATTTTCTTCTTTTTTTGTGATGTTGGGTGACTGCTTCCTATTTTTTCTACACTGGGTTTCCAAATTTGTTCTTTTTTTTCAAATAAAATTAAAGCCACAATCAAAAAATTTCTTTATTTAAAAAAAAATGGTACTTCAACTAAAAGGAACCTTTAACAAAAGGAGCTTTAAGAGTTTTATTATGAAATCGGCCCTAATTTTTTTGCTTATGTATCTTTACTGATATAATTTTTTTTCTTTGTCAGCTCGAATGTTTGCTTAAAAACTTTCGAGAATTCGAGTAGCAAACGGGTTTCAAACAAACATCGAGCTACTCGAATTGCTCGATACCGGGGTATTTAGAGCTCTACTTTGTACTTAAACTAATATTGTTTAGAGCGCCTCAAGCAGATATCTTTAACAATATGACGCCCATTAGGACTAATAATGTCAGTGGCACTGAAAATTTACTTGCTCCAGCATAACAATCTGTAATGCGTCTAGCGCGCATATAATTACTACCCAAATAAATATCATAACGTCGTTGGTGCGTTGGTATTACTTGTAGCTGACGCGTTGCGTCTTGGAAGATTAAATCATAGTAGTTCTTTGGTGAGGAAAACATGCTAAAGCTGAAATCATCAGCATTTTTACGGCCATACAATTGTTGAGCGTATGTCAACAAATTAATGTACGCATTTACTTGCGTTTCATTATAGTTGATGCCACCGCGTGTTACAATCGCATTCGCTTTCACTTTACCCAAATTACATTTTTTGTAATCGTGCAGTTCAGCTCGAGTACCTAAAAACAAGCGAAGAATTAATTATTAGTATGCTTCTATAAAAATAAATTTAAAGAGAAGTGTAGCTGGGCATATTCTGGAAAATTAGATAATGGTTTTGAGAACCTATTAAAAAATCAAAGCTTACTTAAGGCAGTTTAGAAGAGCACATCTGACAAGTTTTTCAATATATTGCCTCCAGCCCACTAAAAGCTGCTATCTCAACCGTAACTATTTGAAAATGTATAGAATATTTATGAAATTGAAATCTTTTCATTTACTGTAATCGTAATCTTAAAAAACTTACAATTACTATTACTGTAATCATAATCGTCGTTACAAAAATAAGGATTACTGTACCCGGATACTACACCATTTCCAGGTGGATTGTAGAAAGCGTCAACTGGATTTTAGAAAGAGTCAATTGGATTTTGGAAAACTTGAATTGTATTTCTAATCTACTTTTCTAAAATCCAATTTTCACTTTCTAAAATCCAATTGACGTTTTCTAAAATCCATGTGGAAATGGTGTAGAAATCGCTATCGCTAAATGAGATCGCCAAAAATTTCTAAATTTACATCAGACGTGCCTAAAAATATGCAATATCTGGTAAAATGTCTGACATACAAAACTGGCTGATCAATAGAGCTCGGATAGAGTAAAATCAAACGCCTAAAATTATGCTACGTAATGTTTGTGAGCACATCCAGTGGCAAGTTTAAGGGTGGGGTGCATTCGGGTCTAAGCCCCCCGTGAACGCAATTGGATTTTTTGCTTACTGGGATGCCAGAAAAATAAATTATTAAGGGTTTTTATGGGTTGCATGTGAAAAATTGCAAAGAAAGCTACAATAAATAAATATAATAATAAAGAATAATAATAAATAAATATATAATTATAAGGAATAAAGAAAAAAATTAAAAATTTGTAGTGAATCTCTTAAATTTGAGACAAATCTTCGCACGTGAAGGAAAAACAATTAAAGTTTAAAACCAAATATATTTTGAATGAAAATGAGGCAAGTGCATATTAGTAAATGGAATATATCCCTGCAGCGAAATCAACTAGTTGTAAACTAATTGACAACCAGTTGGCCATACAGCTCAACTAGTCAGCCATCTATCTTTTTTCCATATTAGCAACTGGTATTTTTAACACGGTGATGACCTAGGAAATGGCAATTGTCAGTATCCACACCAGAGTCATACCGCTTGACTGACTAGTCGGTATACACACCTGCATCATACCACTTGACTGACTAGTCAGTATCCACACCAGCATCATACCACTTGACTGACTAGTCAGTATACACACCAGCATCATACCAATTTGCTGACTAGTCAGTGTAGATATCAGAACTATACCAGTTGACTGACTACTTTTACATGCTACTCCAATGAAAATAAAAATTGCAAAATAAAGTTTCTAATAAATTTATTTAGTTATTAGAATATGATATTTAAATTAAAGAATTCAGGCACATTAGATTGTGATCTTGCATATTAAATATTTAGGTAAATTAACATTAACAGTGTGAATAAGTAACACGTTGACCATTCTAAGCTTGACATTTATATTGATGATTTTCTGACTTTATACAAACATATCATGTACTTTTTTCTATGGCTGAAGTAGTATCTAATATACAGGGCTATATTAACATCTCAAACTATGTTATATTTGTGGCATTCACCTGATTTATTGATCTAACAATTTGCACCCAACTAAATCTACAAGGGGCCTACTACGCAGGGTTCGAATACTACAACAACAATAAAGAAGTTGCTTTACTTTTACTGCATACGTGTTGATTACAACCTCCAGAAACATTCGTTTTTAATTTAAACCCCTTTTTTGCAAAACTTCTTGTTTAATAACTAATCTGAATTTGTCCCCTATGAATCTAGTTGGGCAACTCCCATAATTTATCTAGTCAGTTAACTGGTAGGTTGGCTGACTAGTTTGGACTTTCGCTGCAGCTTAATTTGTAGTGGTCTGACTTTAAACATTTGCATATTTTAGGTAAAAAAACGTGATTTGAACTTTCTAATTTTTCTTATGACCATTTCAGTGTTTACATTTTTCCATTTGGATACTCGGCATAATTCCATATCTGTAAAAATGCAAATTTCCCTCTGGCTTTATTTCATCACACACCACTGTATGTTTATTTAAAGTGTAAATTTGTGTAACATGCTTAAGAATTTTTCTAATAAAATCTGCAGCCACCATACCAATATGTTATCTATATATATAAAAATGATTTGGTATTTAATTGAAACGCTAAAATTTGAAAACGGCTGAACCAAATCCAATACTTCCTTAGGGGGGTTTGTTTGTTGTTACCTCGCGAAGGTTTAGTCGAAGAAAAAATTTAAAAATGTTAGGGGGGCGTGGCACCTCCCATACAACCTTAATTTTTAAAGCTGATTATCTCTAAAACAGTTCAAGGTAGGGAACTGAAAATTGGTATAGCGGTAGGTGATATCAAAACCCTTCTCACTGAGAAAAGTGGGGGTTGTCAGAAAAGGGGGCGTGGCACCTCCCATACAACCTTGATTTTTAAAGCTGATTATCTCTAAAACAGTTCAAGGTAGGGAGCTGAAAATTGGTATAGAGGTAGGTGATATCAAACCCCTTCTCACTCAGAAAAGTGGGGGTTATCATAAAATGGGGGCGTGGCACCTCCCATACAACCTTAATTTTTAAAGCTGATTATCTCTAAAACAGTTCAAGGTAGGGAGCTGAAAATTGGTATAGAGGTAGGTGATATCAAAACCCTTCTCACTGAGAAAAGTGGGGTTGTCAGAAAAGGGGGCGTGGCACCTCCCATACAACCTTAATTTTTAAAGCTGATTATCTCTAAAACAGTTTAAGGTAGGGAGCTGAAAATTGGTATAGCGGTAGGTGATATCAAAACCCTTCTCACTGAGAAAAGTGGGGGTTGTCAGAAAAGGGGGCGTGGCACCTCCCATACAACCTTGATTTTTAAAGCTGATTATCTCTAAAACAGTTCAAGGTAGGGAGCTGAAAATTGGTATAGAGGTAGGTGATATCAAACCCCTTCTCACTCAGAAAAGTGGGGGTTATCATAAAATGGGGGCGTGGCACCTCCCATACAACCTTAATTTTTAAAGCTGATTATCTCTAAAACGGTTTAAGGTAGGGAGCTGAAAATTGGTATAGAGGTAGGTGATATCAAAACCCTTCTCACTCAGAAAAATGGGGGTTGTCAGAAAAGGGGGCGTGGCACCTCCCATACAACCTTAATTTTTAAAGCTGATTATCTCTAAAACAGTTCAAGGTAGGGAGCTGAAAATTGGTATAGAGGTAGGTGATATCAAACCCCTTCTCACTCAGAAAAGTGGGGGTTATCATAAAATGGGGGCGTGGCACCTCCCATACAACCTTAATTTTTAAAGCTGATTATCTCTAAAACAGTTCAAGGTAGGGAGCTGAAAATTGGTATAGAGGTAGGTGATATCAAAACCCTTCTCACTGAGAAAAGTGGGGTTGTCAGAAAAGGGGGCGTGGCACCTCCCATACAACCTTGATTTTTAAAGCTGATTATCTCTAAAACAGTTCAAGGTAGGGAGCTGAAAATTGGTATAGAGGTAGGTGATATCAAACCCCTTCTCACTCAGAAAAGTGGGGGTTATCATAAAATGGGGGCGTGGCACCTCCCATACAACCTTAATTTTTAAAGCTGATTATCTCTAAAACGGTTTAAGGTAGGGAGCTGAAAATTGGTATAGAGGTAGGTGATATCAAAACCCTTCTCACTCAGAAAAATGGGGGTTGTCAGAAAAGGGGGCGTGGCACCTCCCATACAACCTTAATTTTTAAAGCTGATTATCTCTAAAACAGTTCAAGGTAGGGAGCTGAAAATTGGTATAGAGGTAGGTGATATCAAACCCCTTCTCACTCAGAAAAGTGGGGGTTATCATAAAATGGGGGCGTGGCACCTCCCATACAACATTAATTTTTAAAGCTGATTATCTCTAAAACAGTTCAAGGTAGGGAGCTGAAAATTGGTATAGAGGTAGGTGATATCAAACCCCTTCTCACTCAGAAAAGTGGGGGTTATCATAAAATGGGGGCGTGGCACCTCCCATACAACCTTAATTTTTAAAGCTGATTATCTCTAAAACAGTTCAAGGTAGGGAGCTGAAAATTGGTATAGAGGTAGGTGATATCAAACCCCTTCTCACTCAGAAAAGTGGGGGTTATCATAAAATGGGGGCGTGGCACCTCCCATACAACCTTGATTTTTAAAGCTGATTATCTCTAAAACAGTTCAAGGTAGGGAGCTGAAAATTGGTATAGAGGTAGGTGATATCAAACCCCTTCTCACTCAGAAAAGTGGGGGTTATCATAAAATGGGGGCGTGGCACCTCCCATACAACCTTAATTTTTAAAGCTGATTATCTCTAAAACGGTTTAAGGTAGGGAGCTGAAAATTGGTATAGAGGTAGGTGATATCAAAACCCTTCTCACTCAGAAAAATGGGGGTTATCAGAAAAGGGGGCGTGGCACCTCCCATACAACCTTAATTTTTAAAGCTGATTATCTCTAAAACGGTTTAAGGTAGGGAGCTGAAAATTGGTAGAGGTAGGTGATATCAAAACCCTTCTCACTCAGAAAAATGGGGGTTATCGGAAAAAGGGGCGTGGCACCTCCCATACAACCTTAATTTTTAAAGCTGATTATCTCTAAAACAGTTCAAGGTAGGGAGCTGAAAATTGGTATAGAGGTAGGTGATATCAAACCCCTTCTCACTCAGAAAAGTGGGGGTTATCATAAAATGGGGGCGTGGCACCTCCCATACAACCTTAATTTTTAAAGCTGATTATCTCTAAAACGGTTTAAGGTAGGGAGCTGAAAATTGGTATAGAGGTAGGTGATATCAAAACCCTTCTCACTCAGAAAAATGGGGGTTATCAGAAAAGGGGGCGTGGCACCTCCCATACAACCTTAATTTTTAAAGCTGATTATCTCTAAAACAGTTCAAGGTAGGGAGCTGAAAATTGGTATAGAGGTAGGTGATATCAAAACCCTTCTCACTGAGAAAAGTGGGGGTTGTCAGAAAAGGGGGCGTGGCACCTCCCATACAACCTTGATTTTTAAAGCTGATTATCTCTAAAACAGTTCAAGGTAGGGAGCTGAAAATTGGTATAGAGGTAGGTGATATCATACCCCTTCTCACTCAGAAAAGTGGGGGTTATCATAAAATGGGGGCGTGGCACCTCCCATACAACCTTAATTTTTAAAGCTGATTATCTCTAAAACGGTTTAAGGTAGGGAGCTGAAAATTGGTATAGAGGTAGGTGATATCAAAACCCTTCTCACTCAGAAAAATGGGGGTTATCAGAAAAGGGGGCGTGGCACCTCCCATACAACCTTAATTTTTAAAGCTGATTATCTCTAAAACAGTTCAAGGTAGGGAGCTGAAAATTGGTATAGAGGTAGGTGATATCAAACCCCTTCTCACTCAGAAAAGTGGGGGTTATCATAAAAGGGGGCGTGGCACCTCCCATACAACCTTAATTTTTAAAGCTGATTATCTCTAAAACGGTTTAAGGTAGGGAGCTGAAAATTGGTATAGAGGTAGGTGATATCAAAACCCTTCTCACTCAGAAAAATGGGGGTTATCAGAAAAGGGGGCGTGGCACCTCCCATACAACCTTAATTTTTAAAGCTGATTATCTCTAAAACAGTTCAAGGTAAGGAGCTGAAAATTGGTATAGAGGTAGGTGATATCAAACCCCTTCTCACTCAGAAAAGTGGGGGTTATCATAAAAGGGGGCGTGGCACCTCCCATACAACCTTAATTTTTAAAGCTGATTATCTCTAAAACGGTTTAAGGTAGGGAGCTGAAAATTGGTATGGAGGTAGGTGATATCAAAACCCTTCTCACTCAGAAAAGTGGGGGTTGTCAGAAAAGGGGGCGTGGCACCACCCATACAACCTTAATTTTTAAAGCTGATTATCTCTAAAACCGTTCAAGGTAAGGAGCTGAAAATTGGTATAGAGGTAGGTGATATCAAACCCCTTCTCACTCAGAAAAGTGGGGGTTATCATAAAAGGGGGCGTGGCACCTCCCATACAACCTTAATTTTTAAAGCTGATTATCTCTAAAACGGTTTAAGGTAGGGAGCTGAAAATTGGTATAGAGGTAGGTGATATCAAAACCCTTCTCACTCAGAAAAATGGGGGTTATCAGAAAAGGGGGCGTGGCACCTCCCATACAACCTTAACTTTTAAAGCTGATTATCTCTAAAACAGTTCAAGGTAAGGAGCTGAAAATTAGTATAGAGGTAGGTGATATCAAACCCCTTCTCACTCAGAAAAGTGGGGGTTATCATAAAAGGGGGCGTGGCACCTCCCATACAACCTTAATTTTTAAAGCTGATTATCTCTAAAACGGTTTAAGGTAGGGAGCTGAAAATTGGTATAGAGGCAGGTGATATCAAAACCCTTCTCACTCAGAAAAGTGGGGGTTGTCAGAAAAGGGGGCGTGGCACCTCCCATACAACCTTAATTTTTAAAGCTGATTATCTCTAAAACAGTTCAAGGTAAGGAGCTGAAAATTGGTATAGAGGTAGGTGATATCAAACCCCTTCTCACTCAGAAAAGTGGGGGTTATCATAAAAGGGGGCGTGGCACCTCCCATACAACCTTAATTTTTAAAGCTGATTATCTCTAAAACGGTTTAAGGTAGGGAGCTGAAAATTGGTATAGAGGTAGGTGATATCAAAACCCTTCTCACTCAGAAAAATGGGGGTTATCAGAAAAGGGGGCGTGGCACCTCCCATACAACCTTAATTTTTAAAGCTGATTATCTCTAAAACAGTTCAAGGTAAGGAGCTGAAAATTGGTATAGAGGTAGGTGATATCAAACCCCTTCTCACTCAGAAAAGTGGGGGTTATCATAAAAGGGGCGTGGCACCTCCCATACAACCTTAATTTTTAAAGCTGATTATCTCTAAAACGGTTTAAGGTAGGGAGCTGAAAATTGGTATAGAGGTAGGTGATATCAAAACCCTTCTCACTCAGAAAAATGGGGGTTATCGGAAAAAGGGGCGTGGCACCTCCCATACAACCTTAATTTTTAAAGCTGATTATCTCTAAAACAGTTTAAGGTTGGGAGCTGAAAATTGGTATAGCGGTAGGTGATATCAAAACCCTTCTCACTGAGAAAAGTGGGGGTTGTCAGAAAAGGGGGCGTGGCACCTCCCATACAACCTTGATTTTTAAAGCTGATTATCTCTAAAACAGTTCAAGGTAGGGAGCTGAAAATTGGTATAGAGGTAGGTGATATCAAACCCCTTCTCACTCAGAAAAGTGGGGGTTATCATAAAATGGGGGCGTGGCACCTCCCATACAACCTTAATTTTTAAAGCTGATTATCTCTAAAACGGTTTAAGGTAGGGAGCTGAAAATTGGTATAGAGGTAGGTGATATCAAACCCCTTCTCACTCAGAAAAGTGGGGGTTATCATAAAATGGGGGCGTGGCACCTCCCATACAACCTTAATTTTTAAAGCTGATTATCTCTAAAACGGTTTAAGGTAGGGAGCTGAAAATTGGTATAGAGGTAGGTGATATCAAAACCCTTCTCACTCAGAAAAATGGGGGTTATCGGAAAAAGGGGCGTGGCACCTCCCATACAACCTTAATTTTTAAAGCTGATTATCTCTAAAACAGTTTAAGGTAGGGAGCTGAAAATTGGTATAGCGGTAGGTGATATCAAACCCCTTCTCACTCAGAAAAGTGGGGGTTATCATAAAATGGGGGCGTGGCACCTCCCATACAACCTTAATTTTTAAAGCTGATTATCTCTAAAACGGTTTAAGGTAGGGAGCTGAAAATTGGTATAGAGGTAGGTGATATCGAAACCCTTCTCACTCAGAAAAATGGGGGTTATCAGAAAAGGGGGCGTGGCACCTCCCATACAACCTTAATTTTTAAAGCTGATTATCTCTAAAACAGTTCAAGGTAGGGAACTGAAAATTGGTATAGAGGTAGGTGATATCAAAACCCTTCTCACTCAGAAAAATGGGGGTTATCAGAAAAGGGGGCGTGGCACCTCCCATACAACCTTAATTTTTAAAGCTAATTATCTCTAAAACAGTTCAAGGTAGGGAGCTGAAAATTGGTATAGAGGTAGGTGATATCAAACCCTTTCTCACTCAGAAAAGTGGGGGTTATCATAAAAGGGGGCGAGGCACCTCCCATACAACCTTAATTTTTAAAGCTGATTATCTCTAAAACGGTTTAAGGTAGGGAGCTGAAAATTGGTATAGAGGTAGGTGATATCAAACCCCTTCTCACTCAGAAAAGTGGGGGTTATCATAAAAGGGGGCGTGGCACCTCCTATACAACCTTAATTTTTAAAAGTGATTATCTCTAAAACAGTTCAAGGTAGGGAGCTACAAATTGGTATAGAGCTAAATGATATCAAAACCATTCCCACGCATAAAAGTGTAGGTTATCGGAAAAAGGGGCGTGGCACCTCCCATACAAACTTAATTTTTCATGCTGAATATCTCTAAAATTGTTTACGCCAGGGGCTTGGAAATGGGTGTGGAGATAAACGATAACAATTCCATATTAACGCAAAATAATAGGAGTTATACGAAAAGGGGGCGTGGCACCTCCCAACAACACTTAATTTTTTAAGCTGAATATCTTTAAAAGGATTTAAGTCAGGGACCTGGAAATTGGTACAGAGCTATATGATATCAAAAAATTTTTGCGCATAAAAGTGTAGGTTATCGGAAAAGGGGGCGAGGCGTTTAAGGTTGGGACCTGAAAATTGGTCAGGAGATTGACGATATCAATAGCGTACTTATGAAAAAAAACAGTAGTTTGGGGAAAAGGGGGCGTTGCACCTCCCATGCGTTCTTAATTTTTAAGGCTAAATATCCTTAAAAGCGCTCATGGCATGTACATAGAAATCACTATGCAGATATACGATATCAATACCATGTTCACCCAAAAAAAAAAAAAAAGATTTATCGAAAAATGGGGCATTGAACCTCCCATACGTACTAAACTTTTGAGGCTGAATATATCTAAAAGGGTTGATGGAGGGGCCTGAAAACCATTATGGAGGTATACTATATCAATCCTCTTACTTACTTAGTGAAAATAGCCAATACTCAGTGAAAATAAATATCCGGAACAGAAAACTAAAAATGTTGTGTATCGTGCAGCCTTAAACTGAATACTAAAATTATATATTTTTGAAGTTGTATACACAATGAAGTAGTGAAAAATCGTTAATTTTCTTTATTAAATATAATACCGGTGTAATAACAATTTTTGAAATGAAATTAATAAAAAAAATCTATTTTGGGCAGAACGAAGTTTGCCGGGTCAGCCAGTCTATATATATAAAAATGATTTGGTATTTAATTGAAACGCTAAAACTTGAAAACGGCTGAACCAAATCAAATACTTCCTTAGGGGGGTTTGTTTGTTGTTACCTCGCGAAGGTTTAGTCGAAGAAAAAATTTAAAAATGTTAGGGGGGCGTGGCACCTCCCATACAACCTTAATTTTTAAAGCTGATTATCTCTAAAACAGTTCAAGGTAGGGAGCTGAAAATTGGTATAGAGGTAGGTGATATCAAACCCTTTCTCACTCAGAAAAGTGGGGGTTATCATAAAAGGGGGCGTGGCACCTCCCATACAACCTTAATTTTTAAAGCTGATTATCTCTAAAACGGTTTAAGGTAGGGAGCTGAAAATTGGTATAGAGGTAGGTGATATCAAACCCCTTCTCACTCAGAAAAGTGGGGTTATCATAAAAGGGGGCGTGGCACCTCCCATACAACCTTAATTTTTAAAGCTGATTATCTCTAAAACAGTTCAAGGTAGGGAGCTACAAATTGGTATAGAGCTAAATGATATCAAAACCATTCCCACGCATAAAAGTGTAGGTTATCGGAAAAAGGGGCGTGGCACCTCCCATACAAACTTAATTTTTCATGCTGAATATCTCTAAAATTGCTTACGCTAGGGGCTTGGAAAACAATAGGAGTTATACGAAAAGGGGGCGTGGCACCTCCCAACAACACTTAATTTTTTAAGCTGAATATCTTTAAAAGGATTTAAGTCAGGGACCTGGAAATTGGTACAGAGCTATATGATATCAAAAAATTTTTGCGCATAAAAGTGTAGGTTTTCGGAAAAGGGGGCGAGGGTTTAAGGTTGGGACCTGAAAATTGGTCAGGAGATTGACGATATTAATAGCGTGCTTATGAAAAAAACAGTAGTTTGGGGAAAAGGGGGCGTTGCACCTCCCATGCGTTCTTAATTTTTAAGGCTAAATATCCTTAAAAGCGCTCATGGCATGTACATAGAAATCACTATGCATATATACGATATCAATACCATGTTCACCCAAAAAAAAAAGATTTATCGAAAAATGGGGCATTGAACCTCCCATACGTACTAAACTTTTGAGGCTGAATATATCTAAAAGGGTTGGAGGAGGGGCCTGAAAACCATTATGGAGGTATACTATATCAATCCTCTTACTTAGTGAAAATAGCCAATACTCAGTGAAAATAAATATCCGGAACAGAAAACTAAAAATGTTGTGTATCGTGCAGCCTTAAACTGAATACTAAAATTATATATTTTTGAAGTTGTATACACAATGAAGTAGTGAAAAATCGTTAATTTTCTATTAAAAATAATACCGGTGTAATAACAATTTTTGAAATGAAATTAATAAAAAAATCTATTTTGGGCTGAACGAAGTTTGCCGGGTCAGCTAGTATAACTATAACTTTTATCCAGAGAATAGACAATTTTTTGTTATTCGCAGTCATTAAGATGGACTCTAAGATAATGGTTAGCAATACGGTAATCAAAGACTTTTCTTTAGGCTTCATAGGAATAAATTTTAGCAGAACAACGTCTGCCGGGTCAGCTAGTAAATAAGTAAAAGAGGTGCATATGGTTAGGCGCGTCTGATATAAATTTAGAGATTTTGGCGATATCATTTGGCAATAGCGATTTCTAGAATCCGGGTACTGTAATCGTTATTTAAGAAATTTTGAAATTACGATTACTGTAATAGTAATCCCATGTGTAATCGATTACACATGTAATCGTTATCGCCCAGCTCTTCTCCCAGCCAACCTTTATTATCGTGGAAGTGACGAAAAAGTAACTTCAAGAAGTTTAATTTAATCGCGGAAGATACCGCATCTCCACTTTTTCCTATATTTCTTTGGGAAAAACTTTTCCCCATCAACGTTACGTCCATAAAGAGTCATAGACGACACTTCAGGAAGTATATTCCAAGTGTCGTATGGAAGAGACAAAAACGTTACGTACAAATAAACTAATACGACACTTCCGGAACTAACTTGTTGGTGTCGTCTGGGAGACACAAAAGCGTCAATTAATAATTGCTCCTACAATTTTCTCACTAAAAACTAAATAAAAGTGCAAATCGCACGTTTTATGCAATAGGGATTTAACTAAAAAAAAAAAATTTTTTTTTGGGAAAACGCAAACTTTTATAATTCCAAAGAGTTTCCTTCTACGGCTAACTACAAAATCACTTTTATTTACGCCATTTTTATCTTTTTGAGTATTTTATAAGACTAGACTCAAAGGCACGACCCAGTTATTGAAATATATGGCAAAATTCCAGAAATCGAAAATTTCGAGTTAAATCCCTATTGCATAAAACGGGCGAAATGTGTATATATATTTTCTTACTTTTTTATTTTTTATGACAGATATGTACATATATACATATCTACGCTTCCAAACAATACTGTACTAAGTCGACTTATAGGCGAATTCTGTAACTCCGTCTCATCTCAAGTCACAAAATTTGAGATTTGGGACATGAGACATTTTTAGTGACTTGAGCCATTTTTGGTATTCTGTAAGCCACAGTCACTAAAAATTTCACCAAAGACTGTGGTGAAAATGTACTGAGACTGTTTGAGATAACAAAATAATTTAACGAATACTCACTAATCGATTACATAAGAAAATAGGTTTTGGAAATGAATTTATGAGCAATATATTGCATTAAAAAAATAAAGCGTATCATTACTACTTATCACTTATAAAAATAGTTATGAATATAATGTTTTATGAGTGTTTTATCTGAACCGATTCGCAAAAAAAGTCTTGTAACGTAAAACATTAAAATATCGATAAATATCGTATCACACCACTATTTACACTTGATCGAAATGGCGGAAAAAAGTAAGTTAGCACAACCAGCAAAATTTTATTATTTTTCTAATTTCATACAAATAAACTTGTTTTATTACAGAAAATAGCAAGCGAACAAGCAAGGAGCAAACATATTGTAAGTTTTTATAAATTTTGACGCTTTATTTAGTTCACTTCAATGTTTTATTTATTTTGTGACCTCCTCGCCACCAGGTCACTAATTAGTGACGTATTTTTTGAGACTTGAGACGTGAGCTCACTTACAGAATACCAAATTGTCTCAAGATCAATCTCACCACCAAAAACTCTCCAAAAGTCTCTATTAGTGACTTGAGACAGCTTACAGAATACTAGTATTAGTACATATAACTGAAGTTCACCTAAGCTTTTTAGAACATCTACAAAGATGCATATCTGTGGCCACAAGGCATAACAACACAAGTGTGTTTTTTGGATTTTTCAGGAGAGCGTTTTAAAGATTCAAATTAAGATGTGAAAAAAGTTTTCGAAGGAATCCCAATATTTTTTTTGTAAATTTCTCAAGTGATATTATATGCATCAGAATCTGTCCAGCAATTGACATAAATCGAAGTAACTTTGAAAATACGCTTGAAAACGTAATTCATACCCTTTTTCCTAAGAACAATTTGGCACGCACGGTATACTTAAGTCAACTTATGTTGTTATTCCAAAATAACAGTTTTACCATTTGGTGACATAATTCAAGTTATGCCGATATGACCAAATAGTAATTGGAATGTTGACTTAGCATAGGTATACTTTTGCTGTTTTTCCAAAATTGATATCACAATTATCAATAGCCCATCTAAAAACAGTATGGTAAATATCCTCAAATAAAAAGCATTATTGAAATCATTTAATTGTATTTCATTAAATTAACTTGTTATAATGTATGTATGCGAATGTAATTAATGTAATACGAAAACTTATGATGAAAACAGGAACTTCAAGTATTTGTACATAAATAATATTTGGTGTGCACTTATATTGACAGTATGTATTACTGAGAAATGTCATTTTCAATGTTTTCTGAAATTGTAGAGACTTCGACAATATCTGGATCAATATTTCGTATATTTGCCGAGTTTAGATTAATGTAAAAGCTATGAAACATGGGGTCGATTAAGTTCAAAATGCTTAGCAAGTCTTCCTTTTTCTCTTTAGATATTGGGGGAGTTGTTGTAATTTTATCTTGCTCTCCTATGGTTAATGAACTTACACCACGTCTCACAATGTTCAGAGTTTTAAACGGTTGCGCATGATCTAGTGAAGTTTTATATTGTACACAACCGAAATTATTTTGGGTGTAGCGGAGCCATTTAACTTCACACCATGTAAACTTTTCACCATCTGCATTGACTTTCCTCCAATTCAATTTATTTTTAGCAAGTGAACCAAAATCGTAAAATTTGTTTTCCATTTCGATTACTTCAAATGTATTCCTGCAACCAACGGAGAGAACAAATTGATACCAGTCCCGTGGATGGTGAATTTTCATAGTAGTCTTCTTCTTTTTTCGTTCGGTAAGGGCATGAGCCACATCACACTCCATATGTGTATGCCCTGGCTCGAGGAACTTATGCTCAATCATTTTAATATTACGATTGCTCTCTAAAAAAGCTACAAACATTGAGCTTACAAATGAGTTCTTATTTTGGCCAGGGCATGAATCGCTATAGAATATGACAGATTCGATATTTTTGTCAGTTGATAATGTACTTAAATGTTGAAATAGTATACAAGAAGATATTTCGTTAGCACCTCGCTGACCAACTCCTTCATGCCACATATAGCAAAATGTTTTATTTGTTTCACAGTCGTATATGGTTAGATTGTAAGTATTCAATTGTCTCTTATAGTAGCAGACCGAAGTTTTCAAATATGGACTTGGTAAAACTTGCTCCAAATCAAATGTGTACGTTTTAATCTTTTTGTGCTGCCTAGCTAAATCTTTATCAAAATTCTTAGATTTGTAGGCTCTATCTGCATCTTTGTGATGTATTGCTTGTTTTTCGGTCAATATTTTATATTCAGGAGCATTGTTACTGACGAAATCTAATTGCGATTTAAAGTTATCACATTTGTTGCATGTATCCAGCTTGGGTTGCTTGAATTTTAGGTTCATTGTGTGGAAAATTTCTGAATATTTCGATAAGCTAATAGGAGTCTCAACATCTCTGCAGTACATATTGTACATCTTTGATATTGACAAATGTGAGCTTAAATATTTTGCACTTGAATCACGGCGACAATAGTGGCTTTCGTAGGCAGGAAAACGGTTAATATGTTGTTTAATGGTTTCGATTTGTGAATCACTCAATTTATTTTTGGGAACTGATTTACCCCTTTTGTCGGCCAACGGAGCATTCGGGAAATTTAGTTTCTTCTCAATTACTGTCCTCAAAAAACTGTTCGTTTCTCCAAAACACTTCAAAAAACAACACTTACAAACGTCAACTTTATCACAGTCTATATTCACAAAGTAATAATTAGTTATTCGTCGATTTTTTGGTTTGTTTGACGTTGACCTCTTTTGAGTTATTTTTTCGCCAACTTCGACGAGTCCGCAAATAAAAAGTCATAATCATGATTCATAAGACCCCCTGCTCCAATATTCGCTGAAAATTTGTTTTTGTTTCTCAAATGGTAATTTAAGGGCACATTTCTTTCGGCAACATCCCAGAGGCACACATTTACGAGCAGCAACTACTTTTCCCTTTTTTGTGTTGTAAGCTTTACCAAAATTTCTAATGAGTTTTCTTTTATTTTTCGTTTGTTTTTCATTATTTGAAAAATTTTGGTTATTCTCATTATTATCCGCAGATTGATCCACTATTTGTAAATTTGTGTTTTTGTTTTCATTTTTCATTTGGTTTTCAGATTGTCTATCTATTTCTGAATCTGTGCTCATACTTGAATTAATGTAGTCAGGATCTTTTAAAGAATCGTCGCTGCTGAAGTCCATTTCAAATAATTGCGGAGAACTAGTATTTATAAAAGTAAACGTCATTTTTTTTAGATTTTGTGCAAAATGTTCAAATCCGTAATTAGAACTACAAGATGTTTCATTCGGTACAACGGGAGCGTGAAACGTATCTAAAAAGAAGTCGTCGCCTATAGCTGGAGACCTCGTCTGAAAACTATCTTTCTCGAAAGACCATTTTTGTAGATTGTGTGATTCTGCAGGGTTATAGAGACGAAAATAATGCACAATTAAATAAACTCTATTTACGGAATCAAGATTTAGGGCAATATTTAACCAACCTTTTGCTTCCATTTTCTTTTCAAACTTTTTTTAATATAAATATTGAGTGAAATAAAAGCACTATTCAACGAATTTTTTTAAGGCTGCAGTTGGAATAGAAACGTAAGTCAAGTTGTATTATTGGTCAGAAATTAATCGTTTTGGAAAAATAGCATATCTCTAATTATTTTAACAAGTGATAAGAAACATAATATGGAAAAAGAGCATAACTTCAGGTATGATACGCATTATAACCAATATAAATTTAACAAAACATTACAAGTTGACTTAAGCAAACTCCCGAACAACTAATTATTATGGAATAAAAGCATTAGTTAGATATGCTATTTTACCTCACGCAAAAATTTAACAACCGACATCTTCGCTTGCTGAATTTGAACTGACCACAAAAGCACAAGTCGACGCGAAAATCAGCAGATATCAGATCACTGAGATATGTCGTTATTCCCTGTGCAAACTGCAATCAATTTGACTTGAGCTATTTTTCTTTTGTTAATATCTCGAAAACTATTGGGGTGAAATACATAAAATTTTTACACAACATGAAATCCAATATGGAGATTCCAACCATGATAATAACTCAATTTCGCCAAAAATGGAGTTATGCTGTTAGGCCTTGTGACCACAGATATGTACATAAATTCGTTTAAAGTGCAATGCCGCGTATCGATACGTCAACATCGTTTAATAGTAGGCTTGCCATATGGTACATATGTATTTCGCCTGATAGACAGGCATTATACACCTTTTCAGGCATTCAGGCCAACATCATGTTGCCAGGCATTTTAACAGGTATCTTTTGTGTACATAATATTTTTAAAAGCTTTTATTTAACTTCACTTTTTGTATGTATGGGTGTATGTGGTGGAAGTTTGCAACGATACTTCTAGTTGAGCTTCGTACTTGAAACTTGGAACATAGTTCAGGACCCGAAGACAATGCAATGTGAAATAAAAATAAATCCGATAGATGGCGCTGGTATCGAGATATTTGTAAAATTCGTATTTACCGACCGAATTTGTTCATATTCGGTATACATAATGCCTATGAGAAAGTAAATACATCCTTGGAAAAAAATCGCCGCTAGGTGGCGCTGGTGTCAAGATATTTGTAAAATTCGTATTTACCGACCGAATTTGTTCATATTTGGTATGTATATTTCCTATTGGAAAGTAAATACATCTGTGGAAAAAAATCGCCGTTAGGTGGCGCTGGTGTCAAGTTATTTGTAAAATTCGTATTTACCGACCGAATTTGTTCATATTCCGTATATATATTGCCTATGAGAAAGTAAATACATCTGTGGAAAAAAATCGCCGCTAGGTGGCGCTAGTGTCAAGATATTTAGAAAATTTGTATTTATGAACCAATTTTGTTCCAATTTTGAACACGTGTTACCTACAAAAAATAGAGAAAACCGTAATAAAATTTTGCCGATAAATGACGCAGGTGTCGACATATTGAAGCAAGTTTTATGAATAACGGAAAAAACTATAAACACGGAAAAATGCCGACAATATTGAAACATTGGAAGCGTTAGCAATAAACAAAGCTATAAGGCCGGTCTCTTGATTAAGATTAATCTGCGAATGTAAAAAAACTAACAAGAGAAATTCTGAAACACTGATACAACGCCAACATACACATGTAGGTAAGATTGCACGAAGTAATCTATTCACAAAAGAGTATAGTAAAACCAATTAGAAGACTCTGCAGGAATTGGATAATAAAAAAACTGGCTGAGCAAAAACCATCAAAATGTTAAACATAGTGCAATTCATATTAAAAACTGTTGAACTTTATTGACAGTGGGAGTGTTGACAAATATTAGATGTAATATGCATTGTAAAACTAAAAAGGCAAAAATAAAACAAAGTAAAAAAAAATTTTTAAAAGCTTTTATTTAATATTAAATTAAAAATTTACTAAAAAAGAAAAAAATAAATTTTTAATATTTTTGAACAAGATTTATATTAGTCCTTAGTTCATTTGGATCTTAATTTCAATCTAAGCATACATTTAACGTATTTCTTCAAAGCATTTCTGTATGTGTATCAACATAAATAAAAGCGCATAGTATGCATCTGTCGAGAATTTACCATTTATGACATTTTAAAAAAAGAATTATTAAAATCGGTCCAGTACTTTTTGAGTTATCGCGTTACATACATTTTCCATACAATCAATTTTATATAACACTACTCTACAGTCAAAAAATACTCTGAACGCCACTATCCTATCTATATGTAAAATCGGTTGCTGATTCCGAAAGTCGAGCTCATTTTTTATTCTATGGGAAGGGTTTTGAGATATCGGCAATTTACCGTTATTTGGCCAATGGCTCCACTTAATATTGTATATCTCTTTAACGCATTGAGGAAAAAGTTTACTTTGTCAGGCAATATCTTTAAAACAAACGTTTTTACCTTTAGTTTTACTCCTTTATGCGAAGCCCCATTCTATTGGCAAAAAGAAAAGCTATCAACGAAGAAAATCAATGGTAAAATAGAAAGATTATAGGCTAGTGATGGGCGAGTCCGAGATGTTTAGACAATCGAGAGAATCGCCATCGTTGCAAAATCACAATCGAGTCAAAAGTTGACTCGCT
This sequence comes from Urophora cardui, assembly GCA_960531455.1. NCBI lineage: Eukaryota > Metazoa > Arthropoda > Insecta > Diptera > Tephritidae > Urophora > Urophora cardui. Next base: position 73,960,782 of record OY482673.1, on the reverse strand, counting down.
CCTCGACTACACAATCGAGATGTTTTTGCGATTGTTCCGAGTCGGCGAGTCGGAGGTTGTTTCGATGACATCTCGACTACACAAGCGAGATGTTTTTGCGATTGTTCCGAGTCGGCGAGTCGTAGGTTGTTTCGATGACATCTCGACTACACAAGCGAGATCTTTTTGCGATTGTTCCGATTCGGCGGGCCGGCTGTTGTTTTGATGATATGTTTTAGTTGATAAAATAAACTGAATGAGGTTTGTTGATAAAGAAAGTAGGATTTTTAATGGAAGTGAGGCAAATACATAAATAAATTAACCAAATTGAAAAATATGCTATACATAGACGCTGCATTATTGCAATCACAACTAAAGAGTGTCGTGCATAATAATAATAATTAATTATTTAAACATTAATAAATTTTCTGAAGTGAGACGCTTATGAAACAAATGAATTTTACGAGTAGCAACAACGGCAATAAATTTGTACCACTCTGTATGTTTTGGAAAGCAATTTTAATATTCAAGCGGCAACAACAATTATTATGTATTTTTTGCAGCGAGATGTTGTAGAGTTGCTTTGAAAACGAGAGGAATCGTTGGCGAGTCCGAGATGTTTTAGCGATTGTTTCGACTGACGGCCATTTACGACTTGACTCGAATACGAATGAAAACCAGCGAGAGCATTCGAGATGTTTCAACAATCGAGAGAATCGAATAAAACATCTCGGACTCGCCCATCACTATTATAGGCGATCATGTAAATACAGCCAAGTCGCGCAATGCAGAAGCAGCGCAGCAGATACAAGCCCATTTACCGGTATAACATGCCTAGGGATGCCTCATTTCACGCACAGCGTCAATATTTTGCGCGACAACAGAGGTACATGGACGTCCTGCGCGAAGGTGGTCATAAAACGTTGGTCTTCCACGCGACCCATTGTAAACCATAGTTTTGAATGGTGCTTCATCACCAAATAATAATTAAGTTTTTCCACACATTGATGCGATGTAAAACCGTATCGGAAATCATAAATAAGCACATCTCACACTGAAAAACACCCATTCAGTGCATGAATACACAAGCTTTTGCTTTAACTTATGTAATACAAAAAGGACTCGCCTATATAAATGCTTACAAGCAAACATACAGTGAACTACACTGCGTATACGTAACATGTTAACATACATACATACATACATACATCCAGGTGAAACTAATAAAAGCGTGTTAAAAATCATCAAAAGTCAAGGTTCGAAATTTCCATTTTTCACATAAATACTACTTTCGTTTTATGTTTTTGAAACGAAACCGAGCAGTTTGAAATCGAACTGTCAACTGAATTATAAGTAAAACGTGTCAAACTTTACGAATATGATAATTGCGGAATACAGGAAGTGCTTGATTACGCTAACTTTGGTAGTGACCCCCGTAGAGGCCAAATACCCCTTTTCATAGGTTGTCACATATTGTACCATCACTGGTTCTCTGTTTATCTAATCAACATGATTTTGATGTCGATGAAAAGATGACATTTCGCCGCTTTGGTATATTCTAGTTTATTATTAGAGCTCGGAAAAATAGGTGAAATCAAGCGCCTAAAAAATGCTACATTTTGTAAATTTTGTTTGTTTTCAGTGGCGGGATTACAATTTAAATATAAAGGGGTGACATATTGGTATGGTGGGTGAAAATTTTATTAGAAAAGTTCTTAATCATGTTACGCAAATTTGCAGTTTGAATAAACATACAGTGGTGTGCGATGAAATAAAGCCAAAGAGGGATTTAGTTTTTTTGACATTTTTACTGAAAACAAGTAAGGAAGCCTAAGTTCGAGTGCAATCGAACATTAGATACTCAGCTGTATGCTTTCATTGTTTGTTTGCGTTTGTTCGATATAGGGTGTATTTTATATGAAACGAGTGCTGCATAAACAGGGCGCAGCCACGCCCATTTTCAAAATTTATATCAATCATCCAAATAAGCATACAAATATTATTGTTAGTGCAAAATTTCATCCCTCTATGACTTTTAGTTACAAAGACTTCACGTTACAAATTCCAAAAGGGTGTTCCAGAAATATCTTTGTTAAAAAGTAGGCGTGGTCATAAACCGATTTCAATACATTTTTGCGTGTCTATTAACACATGTTATAAAAGTGTATAAACCAAGTTTCGTCATAATATCTCAATTATTTGTCGAGTTAAAGGCTAAGAAATCTCATATATCCCTTTGTCTAAAAAGAGGCGGTGCCACGCCCATTTTCCAAACTTTTTTATTTTTTGTTTCCGGTCTATTGTAAAACTCATGTCACAAAATTTCAATGAATTATATTTATATTTCACATAGATATCGCTTAAAATGGTTTTATTAGGTCACTTTATAATACACATATATAAAAGTGGGCGCGGTCGTCAACCGATTTTGGTAATTTTTCGTCCACACATTTGGCTAAGTAAATATATCACGCGTACCAGATTTCATCGATATATCTTTAACGGTTTCTGAGTTATGGCTTATTAAACTTTCAATATTCGCTCCTTAATAAGTGGGCGTGGCACCGCCCATTTTCCAAAATTTTTGTAGTTTTTGTTTTATGTCCATAGTTGGACTCCTGCCACAAAATCTCAGTGATTGATCTTTATATTTGACAGAGATATCGCTTAAAATGTTTTTATTAGGCCCCCTTATATTTCCTATATATAAAAGTGGGCGTGGCCGTCAACCGATTTTGATAATTTTTCGCCAAAACATTTGACTAAGTAATTATATTACGCGTACCGAATTTCATCGATATATCTTCAACGGTTTCTGAGTTATGACTCATAAAACTTTCAATGTCTGCCCCTTAATAAGTGGGCGTGGCACCGCCCATATTCCAAAATTTTTGTGTTTTTTGTTTTATGTCCATAGTTGGACTCATGCGACAAAATTTCAATGATAGATCTTTATATTTGACAGAGATATCGCTTAAAATGGTTTTATTAGGTCACTTTATAATACACATATATAAAAGTGGGCGTGGCCGTAAACCGATTTTGATAATTTTTCGTCAAAACATTTGTCTATGTAAGCAAATTACGCGTACCAAATTTCATCGATATATCTTCAACGGTTTCTGAGTTATGACATATAAAACTTTCAATGTTTGACCCTTAATAAGTGGGCGTGGCACCGCCCATTTTCCAAAACTTCATCAAATTTCTTCATAAGGGCCCGAGCTCAATACGTGGGTAAAATTTTAAAACTCTAGCTATATTAGTGGCTGAGATACCAAATTTCCGATTTTTTCTATATAGGAAAAGTGGGCGTGGTCATGGTCCGATTTCGCCCATTTTCAATACCAACCGTCCCAGTCTCGATACCAACTTGCGTTCCAAATTTCATCAAAATATCTCAATTTTTGCGCGAGTTAGAGTGTTTACAGACGGACGGACGGACGGACGGACGGACAGACGGACGGACGGACGGACGGACGGACGGACGGACGGACGGACGGACATGGCTCAATCGATTTCTCTTTTCACCCTGATCATTTTGATATATATAAGTCTATATCTATCTCGATTATTTCATTCTGTTACAATCCACCGTTATGTGATTAAAACTATAATACTCTGTGTACTAGTACAGCTGAGTATAAAAAGTATGAAGAACACTCGTACGTCTTACGTTTAGAAAAAAAAAAAATTAATTTCAATTTTATATTTTATATTTTTGTACATCGTCAAGCTTTTTGAAAGCAAAACAAAACTAGCTGTAATGAAAATAAAATTTGGGAAAAGTAAGTAAATGTTCCAATACCTCATAAACAAAAATGCAAACCCGTTTTTACAACGAGAGAAATTTGCATTTTTACAGATATGGAATTATGCCGAGTATCCAATTGGAAAAATGTAAACACTGAAATGGTCATAAGAAAAGACAGGAAAGTTCAAATCAAGTTTTTTTTACCTAAAATATGCAAATGTTTAAAGTCAGACCACTATAAATTAAAAAGCTGTATTATATATTCCATTTGCTAATATGCACTTGCGTCATTTTCATTCAAAATATATTTGGTTTGAAACTGTAATTGTTTTTTCTTCACGTGCGAAGATTTTGTCTCAAATTTCAGCGAGTCACTAGAAATTTTTAATTTTTGCTTTATTCTTTATAATTATATATTTATTTATTATTAATTTATTATACTTTATTTATTATTATTCTTTATTATTATATTTATTTATTGTAGCTTTCTTTGCAATTTTTCACGTGCAACCCATAAAAAACCTTAATAATTTATTTTTCTGGCATCCTAGTAAGCAAAAAATCCAATTGCATTCACGGGGGGCTTAGACCCGAACTCACCCCACCCTTAAACTTGCCACTGGATGTGCTCACAAACATTACGTAGCATAATTTTAGGCGTTTGATTTTCACCTATTTTCCGAGCACTATTTATTATATAAAGTAATCAACCTTCATGAAATTTTCACAGTGGATTCATAAAATAGGGTAAATAGAATTTTGAAAAATTGTTAGCTCCACGGAATTCCCAATCAAGGATGGGCATTTTTCAACTACCACTCATTTTCAACTACCACTCAAATTTAGTGGTAGTTAAATCCTGATTTTAACTACCACTAAATTTGAGTGGTAGTTAAATCTCGAATTTAACTACCACTAAATTTGAGTGGTAGTTAAATATTGAATTTAACTACCACTAAATTCCAATGGTAGTTAAATCTCGAATTTAACTACCACTCAATTTGAGTGGTAGTTTAATTTTGATTCAACTACCACTCAAATTTGGTGCTCGAAACCTATTTAGGCAGTGAAATCATTGAGAAGTTAATCAAATTTAGTGGTAGTTAAAATCAGATATTTAACTACCACTCAGGTTTGAGTGGTAGTTGCAGGCTGAGTGCACTCAAAATTAGTTGAATCATGCCCAACCCTGTTCCCAATTGTGGAATTAAAGGTGTTGTGCCTGGCTTCCAAGTAGAAATCTTTGTATTGTGATACCTATGCCGGGTTCCAAGATGTGGGGCAAGACGTGGACCCGAATGACTCCGGAATGTTTTTGAGTAATATTGTTATCCAGGGATTGCAAATAATCGTTATTTTTTTAAATTTTGACTAAAAAATCATACTGAAGCAGAAATGCTAAAGGCAAAAGAAGTACACATGTGTAATCACCGTAACGCAGACTACATTCAGGTGCATTAACTTTTATTTTTTTCGATTTTTATAAAAACAAGTAAGGAAGCCTAAGTTCGAGTGGAATCGAACATTAGATAATCAGCTGTATGCTTTCATTGTTTGTTTGCGTTTGTTCGATATAGGGTGTATTTTATATAAAGCGAGTGCCGCATAAAGTGGGCGTAGCCACGCCCATTTTCAACATTTTTATCAGTCATCCAACTAAGCATATGAATATTATTCTTTGTGCAAAATTTCATTCCTTTATGACTTCTAGTTACAAAGAAGTCTTGTTACAAATTCCCAAAGGGTGTTCCAGAAATATCTTTGTTAAAAAGTAGGCGTGGTCATAAACCGATTTCAATAAATTTTTGCGTGTCTATTAACACAAGTTATAAAAGTGTATAAACCAAGTTTCGTCATAATATCTCAATTATTTGTCGAGTTATGGGCTCCGAAATCTCGTTGATTCCTTTGTCTGAAAAGAGGCGGTGCCACGCCCATTTTCCGAAATTTTTCTATTTTTTGTTTCCGGTCTATTGTAGAACTCATGCCACAAAATTTCAATGAATTATCTTTATATTTGGCAAAGATATCGCTTAAAATGTTTTTATTAGGCCACTTTATGATACCCATATATAAAAGTGGGCGTGGTCGTCAACCGATTTCGCTAAAATTTTGAACATGTATTACTACAAGTAGTGAAAGTGTATAGACCAAGTTTCGTCATAATATATCGATTATTTGTCGAGTTATGGGCTCAGAAATCTCGTATATTCCTGCTTCTAAAAGGAGGCGGTGCCACGCCCATTTTCCAAAATTTTTGTATTTTTTGTTTTATGTCCATAGTTGGACACCTTCCATAAAATTTCAATGATATATCTTTATATTTGACAGAGATATCGCTTAAAATGCTTTTATTAGGTCACTTTATAATACCCATATATAAAAGTGGGAGTGGTCGTCAGCCGATTTTGGCAATTTTTCGTCCAAACATTTGCCTAAGTAAGTATATCACGCCTACCAAATTTCATCGATATATCTTCAACGGTTTCTGAGTTATGACTCATAAAACTTTCAATGTTTGCCCTTAATAAGTGGGCGTGGCACCGCCCATTTTCCAAAATTTCACCATATTTCGTCATAAGGGCCTGAGCTCAATACGTGTGTGAAATTTTATCACTCTAGCTCTATTAGTGACTGAGATACAAAATTTCCGATTTTTACTATATAGGGGAGGTGGGCGTGGTCATGGTCCGATTTCGCCCATTTTCAATACCATCCGTTCCTGTCTTGATACCAACTTACATTTCAAATTTCATCAAAATATCTCAATTTTTGCGCGAGTTATCGTGCGCACAGACGGACAGACGGACGGACATGGCTCAATCGATTTCTCTTTTCACCCTGATCATTTTGATATATATAAGTCTATATCTATCTCGATTATTTCATTCTGTTACAATCCACCGTTAGGAAATCAAAACTATAATACTCTGTGTACTAGTACAGCTGAGTATAAAAATAGATTTTTAATCATTATTTTCTGAGTTTTATTTTCTGCTCAGAAAATAAAAGTTATTTTTTGAGTTTTATATTTCGCTTATAAACGAAGTTATTTTTTGAGTGTTATTTTTCGATCAGAAAATAAGTTATTTTTTGAGTTTTATTTTTCCCTCAGAAAATAAAAGTTTTTTTTTTTTAGTTTTATTTTTCGCTTATAAAGAAGTTATTTTTTGAGTTTTATTTTTCCCTCAGAAAATAAGTCATTTTTTGAGTTTTATTTTTCCCTCAGAAAGTAAAAGTTATTTTTGAGTTATTTTTCGATCAGCAAAGAAAAGTTATTTTCTGAGTTTTGTCTTTTTGCTCAGAGAATTGATTCTTTTGATAAATGAATCACAAATCAAATATATCTTTGATTTCAAAATAGTATGAATCACGAATCAAAGGGTATTTTTGATTCATTTGTGAAATGAATCACAAATAAAAATTATCTTTTATTTGAAAGTATTTTGAATCACGAATCAAGTTGATTCTTTATTTGAAAATTGATTTGAAATCAAAATTGATTCAAAATCACGCAACCCTGATCGCATCTCAGAGTGCCCCCAAATAATTCACATGACTTTAGAAATTAAACTGTCACTATTATTAAGCTATTTCAATCTTATACAATAATGAAAGAACCAATGAATTACTCACCATCAGTGCAGAGTAATTCAAAATCATCATTTAGCGTATTTCTAGCCCACCACTCTCTTCGTTTGCCACCCGTGCTTTCCATAACTGTGGTGTGCTTCATAAATGCAACATGACCGCCGCCTTCAACCAAACAACGGAATGCGCCCGTATGACCATAATAATCTTCGGATGCATCTCTTCTACAATAACTATAGCTTGTACCATGGCAAAGATCACACATACTATCGTAAGGTACACCGGTATTATATTCATTACTGATTGCACCTGGTACACACGATTTCGTAAAGTATTCTGCAGCTGCACGAACCGAATCACAACCATACGGACGTATCCATCCATTAGATATAAGGAATGCCATGGGATACGTCCAACCAGCCGCGGTATTAATGCCAGTATGGCACGTGTATTTACCCTTGAGGTAGGTAAGCTCGGTATCGGGATCTTCCTCTTTTGCAACTGCTACAACATAATATTCGGGTTCACCCAAATTGTAAACCTCTGACATAAATGGTACCAAATCATAATTGAGACCGCCTGTATACACATCTCCAGCGTCAAATATAGCAATATCAGCTTTGCCAGCTTGGATCCACTGCATACAGTTTATATGTGAATGCATCTTTTTGCATATTAATTCTGGTTTAAGGATTTGGGCTTTAAGAGCGTCCTAAAAGTGGAAAAGGTATGAATAATGTTAGTCAAATGATTACGTTAGTAAGATGAATGTTAAAAACATACTCTCATTTTTTTGCACTTCTCCAATTCAGGATCAGATGTTACACACATAGTCATACTGGGTACTGGACACTCACGTATGCCATAGATATATTCCATTGTGTCTTGCAAATATTTGCTAAAAGATTGATCATCTTCCGGTATAAGTGCCAATGAATGTGCAGAGTCCTTCAATAAATGAAATATATAAATAGTACATATATAATTTACGAATACAATTTAGTAGCGATAAAATACGTTTGACATAATATGGGAGAATTTACTTATGCAAAAAATTAGATATTCACATCAATGAAATATTCTTCAAGGGTGTAGTATATCGTCGTTTAAGGTTAATAATCGCATATATTACGGTGGTTGAATTTTACAGGAGAGCATAGAAACTACCCGCAAAACAATTTGTTTCGATTTTGTCGGTAGTCCGAGTTTTCTGAACAAAGTCAAAATTCTTCCGCTACAGCTTAACGAAATTAATTTTTCAAAAAAATACACTGTAAAATTTTTTTTTGTTTTAGTACACTGAAAAAAATGTTTTCCAAAATAAAATTTGAAACTGAAAAAACACTTCGAAGATCAAGCGATTTTGAAAAATAGGATTTTTTTCTAGAAAGTTCTATTTAATATACATATATAACATATCTGAAAACTAAAATGGCCTTTTTCTATTTTTTTTTTTTTAATTTATTTAAGTAAATGCATCTCTTTTTTACTTTCTTATATTTTGATATCACGCGTAAACTAATCCTGCGGCGCTTTTTTCCAATAAAAAACACCATATTTAAAAAATTCTTAATTTTCTGAATATGAAATGGAAGTTCTGAATATGAATTTTAAGTTTCTGAATATCAATTGCAACTTTCTAAATATAAACACAAAAAGGTGTAGAGGGGTAGATAAGCTTTACTCATCTTTTGGTTTCATCAATTACGGAGTGATGAGTCCTCATTTTGAAGCACAGTGTAATTTTTGAATCGGAAATATTTTGTGTTTGATAAGAAGCAAAGCAAAAATGATTTTTGATATATTTTTATGTTTAGCATAGTACACGAGTTTCAGTTGAAACTGCTGTCAAAATCCATACAAAAAAAACTGGTCGTGAAACATGCATGAAATTTCAAAGATATTTCACGACAAAGTTGTACTAAGTTCCTGCCGTAAAAAAATGGCGCAATATGCTAGCAACATCATACCAGCAACATTTTATTGAAATTGGCATTTATATTTTGTATAAAAATTCTGAGGCGATGGTCAAAAAATTTTTTTTTTTTATATTTGCTCAGTATTTTTACGTTTGTTTTTACATGGCCGTTTTAATTCTAATAATTATTTTATGTGAATTTTATATGAGCTATTGGCCAGTTTTTAATTAAGAGAAATTGAAAAAATGTTTGGTAGAAGTTATGGATCATCAGTATTTGTTCTCATTTGACAAAAAAAAAATTCTTAAAACATTTTACGGCAAAATAAATGCATATGTTTGGCGAAATTTCACGGCTGTAAACTTAGTACTAGGCTTTTATTGAAACAATTTTTTTTTGTTTATTTTGTTGAGCAGCCTTGCTTAAAAGAAACATTTTTTTAGGATGCCCTGAAATCGGATTCATTGAATTTGCTAATGAGCCTTGGACATGTGGCTTGGAATGTAGTGCGCACGCTGGACATATACGCCGCTGATTGACGCCGCCGCCGCCGCGCCGATTACCTTCATAATCGGCCGCCGCCGCCATAATCCGTGAAATCGGCGTATCGGCGCGGCGGCGTGCGCTGGCGCGCCATACCCGTATGGAGCGAGATGTGTACATATTTTCCTAGTTTTGCTAACTGCTAAAGTTCTTCAAAATTAAAAAAAAAAAAAGGAACCAATCGTCGTGTTTTGACCTCAGGAACACGAACCTGAATGCGGAAATGTTTTATTTTTTGCCCGTTAAAAGTTATTAACAAAAACATGTCACATAATTTTTTTTTCAGATACGGAACTTTTCTGGGATCTCTTCCATTTAGTCCTACTTCTCGAGGTCTGTTGCTAATTGTTCTACTCAAAATTGAATAATTTAAACCATCCTTGATATCATTAGATGGAGATTTATGCATGCAAATGATCCCAAACATGCCTCCAGAATCGAAAACTCATGGTTTGAACGTAAGAAAGTTGCTGTTTTGGAGTAACCTCACAGTTGTCGAACCTCAGCCCTATAGCGAATATTAAAGAAGACGATGGGGCATCAAAAATGGAAAAATAAGCAAGAGTTATGGAAAAAAAATTAAAGAATCTTGGTACTTAATACCAGTTGCAAATTGCGCTGATTTGGTCAACCCTATGCCACGAAGAAGTAAGGAAGTTATAAAAAATAAATCTAGCTGCAGCAGTAATATTGTAGTTTATATGAAAAAACAATCGAATTTAAAGTTTGTCCCTATTATTATTTCCAACTTAAATTATACATTTCATTAAAATTAAAAATTAAATTATTATACAAAAACCACTCCAGAGTCATTGAGGCATGTCCTCTCCGTGTAAGCATCAATATATGGTAATTATTATTTGGTCTTGAAATAAATGGAGAATTGCAAAATTTTTTCCCTATTATTTTTTCCAACACTGTATATACATATATTTATTTTAAAATGCCTTATATATATAAATATGTATGTAAATACATATATGTATGCATGTTTATTATCATACAAAATAAGCAAATGAATTTAAATTTACCCTTACATATGGATTTGTGTATATTCTTTAATATTTATTTTCTTTATTTTAAATTTTAGTTTGTGTAACAATTTTTTTTGCTGTAAATAAAAAAGTTTCAACAATTTAAGGTGGAAATTAAATTATTTATTCCATTCAGCCAGCGCTATTAAGGTAACTAAATAAAATTAATTTGAATGAGGATTGTGATTTGTAGATTTGGGGCAGGCGCGCCGGCGCGAAAAAGCACGCCGGCGTCGCCGCCGCCGCCGAAATTATTTTGGAATGGCGCCGCCGCCGCCGGAATCACTGTCGGCGTATATGTCTAGCGCACGCGTACCGGCGAATTGCTTTTGAAAAACTCGGTGTTGGAACAAGATGTCACGCTACGACAAAAGTATGTGTAATATGGTTATACTAGCCGGACCCGTGCGCATCTTGCGCAAAAAATAGCAAAACATACGTGGCGCCAGTCGGTATGGTTTGTGCTGTCACGCCCATTTTAAAAAACTTATTATTTATTTGGTTTGGTGGACCTTATGGAACTTTCAATGAATTACCTAGATATATGTTTGACAAAGATATCGCATAAAATGTTTTTATAATTCCTATATAGGTATGTGCAATATATTTTTATATATTTTATATATATTTTTATATATTTTATATATATTTTTATATATTTTATATATATTTTTATGTGCGTATATATGGTTCTTGCCGACTTGGGTAATTTTTTTCCACACGTTTGCCTTGGCTTAATCGATTTATCTGCTACAGTTCCTGAGTTTTGACTTATAAATCTTTGAAAATTTGCTCCTCTTGGCCCATTTTTCAAAATTTCAGCACGTTTCCTCATAACTGCATAACGTCATTTCATCACTCGGGCTTTATTAGTGACTGAATTATCATGTTTTACGTGTTTTTCGAAATACACACATATGCCTTATTTTCAACCCCAACTTTCTCTGTTCCCATTAGAATCTGTGCCAAATTTCATTAAAATATTTTTATTTTTGCGCAAGTTAGAGTGTATACGGCCGGACGGACGGACATGGTTCAATCATTTTTTTTTTTTTCATTCTGATCGTTTTGATATACTCGTATATATTAAGGTGGAGTGAAAAAATTTTTTTTGGAAACTCAAATTGTTCCAAAGCCAGAACGGCACCTTTCTAGCCCAGAAATAAGCCTGTAAAATTTTATTGACCTACTCGCATGTTTGGAGGTGCCCCCAGCCCCACAAAGTTGAAAAAAATAGCACGATCTGGTACAAATGTGAAATTTCTAAAATTATGAAATCAAAAAAACGAAGTATGAGGATTGATAAACAGGCTAAGTTGAGTATAAAAGTGAATTTTTTTTTTTGAAACAACAACAACAAAAGTTATTAAAGGTCAAAGTTTATATTATGCATTTTTTAAATTGCAATTACTTAAAAACTACTGAACCGATTTCAAATATTTTTATACCATTCGATAGGTATTTTGAATCCCTTTAATTTGATATACATTTTATGTGGGTTCCATAACACTCCCCGCTGCGGGGGTAAACCCCCCTTTTACCCCCCTTACTTTTCATATAAAGTACCACGCCCAATAAAACACCGTTTCGCATGCATAGCTAATTAATACCTTTAAAACGATGCCTTACTTATTAATTTTGGTTAATTATGTGAGCAGAAAAAGGGATATTTATAAAACACCAATTAGAAATAATATATATGATGATATGTATGTATTTGTTTTCATCTGTGTCACTAGACAGGGTGAAATCGTGCTCAGATTCCAAGCAAGCGGTCTTAGGTTCGAATCCTGACCTGTGCAAAAAAGAAATTAAAAATCATACGATAAAATAACAGATGAGGGTAAATGAGTCCATTTTCCATCTTTTCAAAGCTGGCAACCCTAACGTTAATGGCAGATAGAAGTAGGCAGCCCCTATTTTAACAATTCAAGTTTGTATATCGCTAGCTTAGAGTGCAAATTGGCTAAGTCCGCTTTTATGAACGTTAGAAAAATTAAATACGCACGACGATAAAAAGGTCTGTGATACTTTTCATCTTTCTACTCGTTGATATTCAGTCATAATCAAATTGGGTAAGTCCAAAAGGCGGAGAAAATTGGCTAAGTCCAAAATATTTACATGAACAGAAAATTACACAGCTCAACAAAAAAGTTGATGTTTTGGTGCAGCTCTGTTTGTAACTGTAGGCGGTTGTAACCGATACACTGATAAAAACTTGCTACTAACCTTTTTTAATCCTACGTGTAGTTTTAGAGATAGGGGCCTTTAAAAATTAAGGCATATATGTAGGTACATATCGACCCCTTTGAAATTATCGTAAGGGTAATTTTCTCGAAATTTGCTCTACATCCCTCAGCGCATCACCTGGTAAAATATTATAGCTGAAATCCTTATAGATATGCCAAAAATTGGCTTTATTTTTTATCGTAAGGGCAATGTATACCTCTTTTTGAGGTCGAATTTATAGTTTTATTTAAAGCAATGGTAATTTAAGTGTACAAAGGTACTTACAGACTACTTAGAAGATGATGCAAAATAATAATAATAATTTAGTATTCGCCTATTTACATCTTTAATAAAAAGCTTAAATTTAGATGTTCTTCTGCACTGAAGAGATTTTAAATTAATAAGCATAGACCTAGTTGATATGAGGGAATAGGAACAGAAAAGTTAAGATTCCTCAAAGCAAATCGAAGAAACGATTCGATTAATATGACTGGCATTATACGTTCTCCAAATGATAGATGCCTATTCTAATTTAGAACGAACTAAAGAAGTGAACAATAATATAAGAGTGTAGGGATCAGTAAAATCTTGGCTGACACGGCGAATAAAAGCCAACATTGAGTACGCCTTTGCAATGATATAGTTTATATGGCTACTAAAAGTAAATTTAGAGTCAAAGACAACACCTAAATCAGTGATTTCGTTACAAGTCTTGAGTCTGGATTCACCAATGTAATAACCTGTAGGAATAATTGAGCGCGATTTGGAAAAAGATGTATGAAGACATTTACTAATATTCAGCTGTAAGCCAATCTGAGAGATTGTTTAAAGGTTCAGACATTGGTGACTTATAAGTTATTCTGTATCGTTAACCTTATTGTAACTTTATCGCTATCCATGTGAGCTGTTAGTGGTACCGTAAATCTGTAAACAACTGACACATGTCGAGGAAGATCTTGGAAGGTAGGCGCATAGGCGAATTCAGAAATTTCCCATGTATTTTGTTATTGTAATTGGTAGATTGTAATGTCAAAATAATATTTTTCTTGGTTAAAATATGAATTCGCTTGGGACTCGCACATTACTATTGGCCATGATGTGAATTCGCTTTGATTTTGATATTATAATCTACCTTTGTAAATAACTAGTGTCAGCTGTTTACGGATTTAGGGTTGCCCAAAATCCAATTGGTCTGTAAGTTAACGATACAGCTACAGAATTACGATAAGGCACCAATGACTAGTAACACAGCTTGTCGTAAGGTTGGTTGAATCAGCTGTTTTATAAGGTTACAGATAAGTCACCAATGTCTGCACTTTAAGTCAGACTGGATTTTAAAAGTGTCTACTGTACTAGAGATTGAGTAAAAAGCTTCAGGTCATCAGCATACAGTAGAAAATTTGAACTTTTAAAGCAAGTAGAAATATCATTTATAAAAAATACGAATAATAACGGGCTTAAAATGCTACCCTGTAGGACTCCAGAAGAAGCCATGAAAGGGTAGGAATGCGTATTGTCAACAACGACGAAACATTCACGATGATGAAGGTACGATTTAATCCCCAACAAAAATGTTGAGTGAAAAACCAAACACGCCAATTTATGTACCAGCACTGAGTGACTGACCTTATCGAATGCTTTAGAAAAATCAGTATAAAGAGCTTGAAGATAATCATTAAAAGCCGATATGCAGAACTCTAAACAAATCGCTAAATTCGTAACGGTGGATCTACCAGACATAAAACCATACTGGTTGTCAGATATTAAATGTTTAACCGCAAAATATACATATCTTTTGTTTTACTATGTATTCAAATAACTTAGAGATAGTTGACAATTTAGCAATAGGCCTGCAGTTATAGATATTACTTCTGTTTCCACTTTTTTAAATAGTACTAATAGAGGTAACCTGCTAGGCATCGACAAAATCACCACACACTAAAATAGGCCTTATTTTCCTGGCGGATAAGCCTTATAAATAACGTGCGCTCTCAGAGAGGGAGAGAGAGAGAGAGTATTTCTTATGGCCTGATGACATCAACACAGGAAAATCGGCCTTATTTTAAGCTTTACGCCATACAACTTTGCTTACCTCATGAAACCATTTTTAATACGTTTACTTTAGTTTCAAATAAACTTAAAATCGAGATTATGCAGTTATAACTTCGCACAGGATGAAATAAAAAAGTTGCATAAATGATGTTATACATATTTGAAAAATTTAAATCAGGGCTGCTCATTTGTATATGCACTGAAAAACTTTGTTTCTCATTTAAATTTTTTTATGAATTCCAATAAAATATTATTTTAGAATTTATTTTCAAATGGTAGTATCACATACATATAAATTTTTTTTATTTTTTATATGAAAATTTTTTGAATATAAATTTTTTACAATGCTTTCATTTTTTGAATTATTTTTTCGTTACACATTTGTTATTGTAAATTTCGATTTCTTACGGCAGTGCTCAAGCTCCTATACAAAGTGCATTTGCTCTGCACATTCAATATCCCTGCAGTAAATTTGTTTCACTGCTGAAGGATCAGTGATGATTCTTTGTTGAATATTCATCACTGTCGTCATAACTCAGTGTATTTTTATTTGTTCTTGTTTTTTTTTTCTGAGGAAAGCAAACCATTTATATGAAAAATTCATCAGTCTTTATATGAAAGTATTCTCTGATGCCTCCTCGTCATAGGTGAATTGCATCAGTGATTCATTAAGGATTCATTGCGGATATTTACTGCAGGGATGAATCATAGGCACATACATATAAAATTTTTTATATCTGAGTGCTTATGGGGGTGCAAAGAAAATTTTATTTTCATATTTGAAGTGAAAATATGTATCTATGCCTATGATTCGGAACAAAACAAAAACAATTGTGCTTTGAGTGCCTATGAGGTGAGCAGCCCTGATTTAAATGTTTGAATGAAATAATAGTTATTTCATATACCTGCTACATAGGAACGGATAGCGTATTTTTCAAAAAAATGAAAAATTAGGCAATGAAAAGAAAAGTGAAGATTAATTTACGATAAATTAAAGTAATTTTTATTTAAAAATTATCCCTTTTTACCATTTTTGAACGGGCCAACGGGTAGTGAACAACTGATATTTTCCGTCATAAAATCCACACAGGCAAACAAAATTGCGATGAAAATTTTTTGTGTAAGCACGAAATAAAAATTGCGTATGGTTATTCCTTTATTTATTGCTTAAAAGTGTATTTTCTTTTACTTATTTTTGACTTTTCAACAACAAAATTACAAAATGCATCAGAAATGCAACTCTGACTCCTGAGGAGGGACAGGACCACACCACTCAAAAAACCATTTTTACCCCGCCGTCTTTTGTTAACAATTTTTTATTACGTTAATAAATTAAATTCCGCTTCGGATTCGTGTTCATGTGATCAAAACGCGTCGATTGAGCCCCACTTCTTGAAAATTTACCAATTTTCACCGTTTTCACCTAAACTAGATAACTACCAAAACTTGGAATACAAAATCGCGCATTTTTTGTTAAAAATTTTCGCCTGCGTCGCCTTTTTGTAAAAGAAAACAATATATTTAAAAATTTAAATTGAGAATAAATATCGGTACTAAATTTGGGTATTTCATGCGAAATTTCTGTGTCTTCCCATTATTTCAAATACGGCAACACTAACATGACTTCAAAATAGAAAACAGCTGATTTTTGTGTTGTCATACGGGCATGAAATTCGTTCAACTCGTTATGTTTACGGTTGTTCGATGCGGCCGGTAAACTCGTTGATGACTGCTAGCTCCATAAGCCGTATCACGAAAAAAAAATGTTGTAATAACTTCCTTATTTGATGTCGGATGTCCAAGATCTTTATGTCGACGAAAAGGTGTCATTTAAAACTAAACGCCATCGTAATCTGGAACCACAAATTAAGCTGTATATTATTTTTGCCTCCCTACTGTGTAATTTTTAATTTTGCAACGTTATAACTTTTGTTGTTTGTGAATAAAGGCTACAACTTTTTTGCGGAATACTCATGGTTTTTTATTCTATTAGTGGTAAAAAAATCTAGGGATAGTAACTCCAAATTTTTTAAAGGTAAAAATCAGAGCAACTTTTAAGGTCGAAACTTTATATGGGTCAAATGTAGTGCTGAGCGAGACCTTTTCGGCGACATAAATATGTTAGAGATCCGACATCAAATAAAGAAGTTATTACAAAAAACGCGATTTAGCCGTCCGGCTGTACACACTCTAACTTGCTCAAAAATATAAATATTTTAATGAAATTTGGTACACAGATTCTAATGGGAACAGAGAAGGTTGGGGTTGAAAATAAGGCATATGAATGTATTTCGAAAAGCACGTAAAACATGATAACTCAGTCACTAATAAAGCCCGAGTGATGAAATTTCATCCATGCACCTTATGCCGTTATGGGGAAATATGCTGAAATTTTGAAAAATGGACCAAGAGTGTCAAATTTTCAAATATTTATAAGTAGGGCATGGAAATCTATGCAAATACACAGTGTTTAAAAAACTGTAGTCGGAATTAGCAAAAGTCGTGAAATGTTTGATTTTATTTGATTTTGATATTCGTCGCTTTTTAAAATGACGATTTTGCCTGATTTTGATTTTGCGCTGATTTCATATTGCTCAAAATCAAAAGCGGCCTGATTTCAAAATGAACAATTTTGCCTGATTTTCATTTTGTGCTGATTTCATATTGCTCAAAATCAAAAGCGGCCTGATTTCAAAATGAACGATTTTGCCTGATTTTCATTTTGCGCTGATTTCATATTGCTCAAAATGAAAAGCAGCCAAATATATAAATTAGCGATTTTGCCTGATTTTCATTTTGTGCTAATTTCATATTGCTAAAATCAAAATCAGCCAAATATCAAAATCAATGCTTTCACAGTTTTGTTATTTACGCTTACATGAACACATGTGTGTACCCTGCAGGGAACTCAATAACTAGTGAGCAAATTTTCTAGTTCCGAACTAGCGAAAAGGTGTCAAAAGGGAACTAGATCAATTGTAGTTAGACCCTCACCAGTTCAGGAGGAGTGAATTGAGTGATTTTTGATTTGTATGCAATTTCGAAGTGACAAAAATTCTATGAAAATTTTTCGTTCGTTCAATTTCCGTCGGCTTTGTATATTTCTGCAATTCTCAGATGTTTAGTGAAGCGTTTCATATAAACAGTTTTCTATTTGCATCTTAACTTGTATGAAATGAAATGTTCCCCTAATTATGCTTTTCCGATCCCTCAGGCTTATTTTTATTTTTTTTTTATTTTATTACTTTTTAAATATTACTGTAAATTTTATTAAATAAATAAATAAAAAAATATTAGTCAAAAAAAAAAATTAAAAAAAAATTATCCACCTTGACACCGACAAGATTCGAACCCGCGCCCCTCAGATTGAAAGGCACATGCATTAGCCAGTCGGCCATCGCGCCACTTGCATGAAGTGTGTCAAAGTCTGCACTTAAGCGGCAGATGTAAAACTGTAGAATTTGTAGGTACTTGTAGCTAGTTCAGAACAATCGAAAATGTGCCAATAAACGAACTAGTGTAAACTGTAGAATTTAGTACTAGTTCGGAACTATCGAAAATGTAGTGCAGAGAGTGACAATTGACACCGCCTAGGACATCGCCGTGTTAAATTCGCCAGTTGGTAACATGCAAAAGAGATTTAGCTCGCACTAGTAGTGTCGAAAAATGCACTAGAAGCGACCTAGTTCGGAACTAGAGATTTTCCCTACAGGGTATGTACGTAATTTCTTACCCTCTGTATTACGTTTGTATACATACATATGTATGTATGCGCATGTAAGCGTAAATAGCAAAACTGTGAAAGCATTGATTTTGATATTTGGCTGCTTTTGATTTTAGCAATATGAAATTAGCACAAAATCAAAATTAGCAGAAAATGAAAATCAGGCAAAATCGCTAATTTTGATATTTGGCTGCTTTTCATTTTGAGCAATATGAAATCAACGCAAAATCAAAATCAGGCAAAATCGTTCATTTTGAAATCAGGCTGCTTTTGATTTTAGCAATATGAAATTAGCACAAAATCAAAATTAGCAGAAAATGAAGATCAGGCAAAATCGCTAATTTTGATATTTGGCTGCTTTTGATTTTGAGCAATATGAAATCAGCGCAAAATCAAAATCAGGCAAAATCGTTCATTTTGAAATCAGGCCGCTTTTGATTTTGAGCAATATGAAATCAGCGCAAAATGAAAATCAGGCAAATTCGCTAATTTTGATATTTGGCTGCTTTTGATTTTGAGCAATATGAAATCAGCGCAAAATCAAAATCAGGCAAAATCGTTCATTTTCATATTTTTTCATATTGATTAACTGCGACTTCTGATTTTTTACAAGCGGAATCAAAATCAAAATCAACAGAAATGAAACTTATGCCAGTTTTTTAAACACTGCAAATACATGTTTTTCTTAGATTTAGGTAGAGCAAAATAAATAAACAATCTTTGCGAATCGTGAAATTGTCTTAAAAATGGCATTCAAATGTTTTTGCATATTTTGCATATTTTGGTCATATATGCATATTTTTACATATTTTGCGTTGTTTGCATTTTTTTATTACATATTTCGCATTATATTGCCTATTTTTGTAATTTGCTAGTTGATAGTTTTATACAAACGAAATTCATACATAACAGCCATCTGACGACGAATAGAGTTTCGTGTGAACACGGCTATTATTAGTATATTCGATACGGTGCATACCTGTCGACAAAGAGCTGTTTTCAAACATGCTCCTATTACCTCTGTGGATGTAGAACGTTCGTTTTCTATGTATAAGAGCTTTTTTCGACCGAATCGGCAAAGTTTTCTTTTTGAGAATATGAAAAAATATTTCATTGCGTACGCTAATGAATCGTTGAATAAGGATTAATATTCAGAATTTCCATTTGAAATTCAGAAAATTACAATTGAAATTCAGAATTTCCATTTGAAATTCAGAATTTCCATTTGAAATTCAGAAAGTTACAACTGAAATTCAGAACTTCCATATGAAATTCGGAAAATTGCATTTGAAATTCAGAAAATTACAATTGAAATTCAGAAAATTGCATTTGAAATTCAGAAAACTCCATTTGAAATTCAGAAAATTACATTTGAAATTCAGAAACCTTCCTCACAGTACAAAACAGTTTTCTGAATTTCAATTGTAATTTTCTGAATTTCAAATGTAACTTTCTGAATTCCAAATGGAATTTTCTGAATTTCAAATGTAATTTTCTGAATTTCAATTGTAATTTTCTGAATTTCAAATGCAATTTTCTGAATTTCATATGGAAATTCTGAATTTCAATTGTAACTTTCTGAATTTCAAATGGAAATTCTGAATTTCAATTGTAATTTTCTGAATATCAATTGGAACTTTCTGAATTTAAACTGAAAAAGGTGTAGTACACAGAGTATTATAACTTTGATTTCATAACGGTGGATTTTAACAGAATGAAATAATCGAGATAGATATATAATAATAATAATAATAATACAATGGCGCTATTATAACTCTGACGAGTTTTATGGCCGAGCTTCTCTCCCAATTCGAGGTGTGTTCCTTTTTGTTTTTCCTACTAATTGGGTGGACCTACAGTTTTATGCCGGCTCCGAACGGCGAATGCATTTTTTGTGAGAAGCTTTTTCATGGCCGCTGTGGTGCAGTGGGTAGAGTGCTCGCCTGCTATGCCAGAGGTCTCGGGTTCAAACCACGGTCGGAGCAAAACACCAAAAAATTTTTCTAATTAGTAAAAATCCAATTATTGGATTTTTTAAGAGCAGCGGTCACCTCTCGGCAGTGGGCGGCATACCCTCCGAGTGTATTTCTACCACGAAAAAGCTTCTCATAAAAAATGCATTCGCCGTTCGGAGCCGGCATAAAACTGTAGGTCCACCCAATTAGTAGGAAAAACAAAAAGGAGCACACCTCGAATTGGGAGAGAAGCTCGGCCACAAAACTCGTCAGAGTTATAATAGCGCCATTGTATTATATTATTATATATTTTTCATGGCAGAAATACACTCGGAGGGTATGCCGCCCACTGCCGAGAGGTGAGCACTCTATCCACTGCACCACAGCGAGATAGATATGGACTTACATAATATGAACATACACATATGGACACTGAAATAGGTGTAAAAGTTTTTCTTTCACAGCCTTACAGCATTCGCAATTAAAACGAAGTTTTGCTTAGTTATATGAATAATGTACGTTACTAAGACGAATTATGTTAAAATTATTTAATTTCATTTATTTAAAGGAAAGTTATATCAGATAAACAAAAATCTCCTGGACACTGAAATAGGTGTGCAGCACTTTTTTTTTTTTCAAAATCTCAAAAATAATTCAGTTAAAACTGCTTTATTCAATTGATTTTTATTAGATAGTATATCTGTCATTGTTTTGTATAACTTTGGCTAATCTATTTGTTATGGATGTAGTTAATTTATGGCAGTTTTCTAATGGAGTAGTAGTAGGAGTAGTTCCCGCGCTTTCTGCCAAAATGGAGCTTTCTTTGGAAATGAAAAGGCTGCCAATCATCTCTGAATATCACTACGCAAGGTCTAAATTGGTTTTGGATCAGGAAATTCGCTTAGCCATTCCATACAGGTGACATTTGCATCGTAGAAAAATTCAAACCCCAATCACCCAAACGTGCTTTGGGTCGTTTTCTTGTTGAAAAATCCTTTTATGTGACATGTTTCCTTGGCAATATGACAGCTTAAAATTCTGCTAAATATCCCTGTACTTTATAACGGTCAATGTCTCCTTTAGCGAAAATAACAGACCAACACTTTTCCAAGTTGCACATCCTTAAACCATCATGTTTCCACCCCAAACTATATAGTCCATTTAATGCATCACAGATCGAATTCTTTGTTGTAATATTTGTGGACATGATTCCAGAAGTTCATTACGTCGCCCAAACGGCAAAGGATTTGCACCATTCTACATCTAAAAGACGATTAGGCAAGTGGGTGGAAACATAATGTGCCACTTGGTAAAGTATTCAGAGATGATTGACAGCCGTTTCATTTCCAAAGAAAGCTCCATTTTGGCAGAAAGCGCGGGAACTACTCCTACTACTACTCCATTAGAAAACTGCCATAAATTAACTACATCCATAACAAATAGATTAGCCAAAGTTATACAAAACAATGACAGATATACTATCTAATAAAAATCAATTGAATAAAGAAGTTTTAACTGAATTATTTTTGAGATTTTGAAAAAAAAAAGTGCTGCACACCTATTTCAGTGTCCAGGAGATTTTTGTTTATCTGATATAACTTTCGTTTAAATAAATGAAATTAAATAATTTTAACATAATTAGTTTTAGTAAAGTACATTATTCATATAATTAAACAAAACTTCATTTTAATTGCGAATGCTGTAAGGCTGTGAAAGAAAAACTTTTACACCTATTTCAGTGTCCATATGTGTAAATAAATTAAAAAAAAAAAGGCCATTTTAGTTTTCAGATATGTTATATATATTAAATAGACCTTTCTACAAAAATTCCTTTTCTTCAAAATAGCTTGATCTTTGAAGTGTTTTTTTCGAAAATAAGTGTCATAAATGTAATAACAAAGGTCATCTAAAGAACATCTGCCCTAATGAGAAAAAGAATGAAAAATTTAACTATGTCGATAATTCTGATGTACCTTTATTTTCGATGAGAAGCGTTTCAGATGGCCCTATTAAGGTTAGAGTACAGGTAGACAATGCACCTTTAGACCTGGAATTGGATACGGGATCAGAGTACAGCGTATTATCTTGCGCTACATTTAAAACTTACTTTTCATTACGTAGTCTAAAACCGTGTAATATAGTTTTGAAAACGTATAATGGCTTAGCGATTAATCCCGTTGGTGTTTGTGATATGATGGTTGCGTATAATGGGTGTAGTCACTTGGTAACATTCGTGGTAATAGATAACGGGGGCCCGCCTTTGCTGGGTAGAAATTTTGTGCGAACATTTAAGTTGAATATTGCAGAGTTGAACTATGCCAAGGTCGATGTTGGGGCTAGGGAGCAAATATTTAACAAATTTCGTAATCTTTTTGACGGCAGCTTAGGCTGTTTTAATAAAGGCAAGGCAACATTGAAACTTAAAGAAAATTATACGCCGAAATTTTTTAAGCCACGAGTCGTTCCTCTTGCAATTAAGAGCAAGGTGGAAAATGAAGTTAACAAATTGATAGATCTAGGAGTTTTAGAGCCAGTTTCGTATGCGGAGTGGGGTACTCCAATAGTGCCGGTGTTGAAGAAAACTGGCGACGTTAGAATTTGTGGCGATTTTAAAGTTACGCTAAACCCACAGTTGATGGTAGATAAGTACCCCCTGCCTCGTATAGAGGATATTTTTGCAAAGCTCCACGGTGGTGAGGAATTCAGCAAGCTTGATTTAACAATGGCTTATCAACAAATCCCTTTAGACGAGGTATCAAAAAGGCTTACAACGATCTCTACTCCAAAAGGCTTATTCCAATACACTAGATTGATTTACGGGTTAGCTTCGGCCCCAGCTATATTCCAAAAGATAATGGAGAGTTTGCTCATGAATTTAGAGGGAACGGTAGTGTTTTTGGATGATATTCTAATTACAGCTCCAAATAGGAAAACTCATATTGAACGAGTTGAAAAAGTACTGCAGGTATTAGAAAAGTCTGGGTTCAAGTTAGCATTGAACAAGTGTGAATTCTTTGCCAAAGAAATAACATACCTTGGGCATGTAATCGACAAACACGGCTTGCATACGAATCCGGACAAGGTAAAAGAAATCGATAAGATGCAGTACCCAAACAATGTCAAAGAGGTGCAGGCTTTTTTGGGTGTTGTAAATTTTTACAGGAGGTTCATTCCTAATATCACAAATATGTGTGCGCCCTTGTATAAATTGCTGAAGGCAGATGAAACATTTAGCTTTACAGAGGAATGTAAAAAATCTGTTGACCGCTTAAAAGCGGCATTGAAAGCAGATAAATGTCTAGCGCATTTCAACCCAGGTTACGAAACGAAGTTAACCGTCGATGCTAGTCCAGTAGGACTTGGTGCAATTTTGTCGCAGGTAACTGCAGAAGGGTATGAGGTACCCATTGAATTCGCTTCACGGAAATTGTCCGCTGCGGAAATGCGCTACTCACAATTAGATAGGGAAGCCATAGCAATTTTGTTTGGGGTTAAGAAATTTCATAATTATCTGTACGGTAGGCATTTTAAGCTGGTAACGGATAATAAGCCATTGCATTACATTTTTAACCCAAAGAAGGGGATTCCAGTTTATGCAGCTAACCGTTTACAACGCATAGCGATAACCTTGTCAGGATACGACTTTGAGATCAAGCACATCAGATCGAATGAAAATGTAGCGGATTATTTTTCTAGAAATCCTTCGGGTATAATAAAAGAATCTGGTGATCTCCTTGATAACGTAGCTCTGAAATTCTTTAATGAAGTCAACTCTTCTCCAGTAAATGCAGAACTGATCAAGAAGGAATCTTTAGGAGATGAGTTGTTGCAGAAAGTGAGTAAATTCATACAAACGAAGTGGCCAGATAAAATTACGGATTCCTTGTTAAAACCATTTTTTGTACGTAGGTTGGAGTTATCAGAAGAAAACGGGTGCGTTTTTTGGGGTTACAGAATCGTAATTCCGGAAACACTCAGAGTCAGGGTAGCTAATTTTCTGCACGATACACACATGGGAATTTGTAAAATAAAATCCATGGCGAGAGAAAGCTGCTGGTGGCCAAATCAAAGTAAAGATTTGGAAAGGCTGGTTAGCGCTTGTGAACCCTGTTTAATGAACCGCGCTAATCCAAGAAAGAAAGAACTTATTTCGTGGAAATGGCCAAAGCAGCCATGGTATCGCATACATATTGATTTTTTTGGACCTTTTTGTAAACGGTGGTGTTTGGTAGTAGTTGATAGTTACAGTAAGTGGGCTGAGTGTTTGGACATGGGAAATAATACAACAAGTAGTGCAACGATTTTGGCATTGAAAGAGCTGTTTGCTAGATTCGGGTTACCGCAAGAAATCGTTTCAGATAATGGTACCGCGTTTATGTCAAAAGAATTCAAAAACTTCGTTAGCCAAAATTCAATCACTCATATCACAAGCCCAGTGGGGCATCCCGCTACAAACGGACAAGCAGAGAATTTAGTAAAGACAATGAAAAACGCTTTAAAGAAGAGTTTGTACACATCGAATGTTTCACAGTTTCGGAATATTGTTTTAAGATTCCTGCTCGACTATCGAAATACGAAGCATACAAGCACAGGTGTCTCTCCTGCTCAGCTTATGTTTGGTAGACAGCTGAAAACGCGGTTGGATCTCATAAATCCTAAACGACAAGCAGAAGAGACATCTAAAGCATGTGTGGAAAAGAAAGTTTTAAAAAGTCAGGCCGACCAAAAGAAATTTTATTCCGGCGCGAAAAATACCGAACTAAAAATAGGAGAAATGGTTGTCACAAAAAACTATTCGGTTCCGGGCAAGATTTCATGGTCTAAAGGTTCAATAATTAAACGACTTGGAAAACAAACATATCTTGTAAAAGTTTGTAATGTAAATAAACCTTGGAAAAGGCATATAAATCAAATGATAAAGTATAAAGAAAATGAAAATCCAAGTTATGATTCTAGTTATTTAGATGATTATACACTTAAGATTTCTCCTGAAAAGTCTAATTCGATACCTGAAGATCCGGGAATACAATCGGAACAAGAAATTGAAGAAAACATGGCCAAAGACTCGGGAAATGAGGCCTTAGGTAGCAAAGACATTCAGGAAAAATCTAATAAAACCGAAACAAAAAAATACAATTTAAGAGCCAGAAACAAAATGTAAATTAAACATATGTATATTTTATTTTATAAGAATGAAGTACAACGTTGAATTAAAGATTTGTACCGAGTTATGTAATACGAACACTAAAGAGGGGAAAGTGTAACACTGTATACGTAAAACGTACCAACATGCATAAGTATATTCTAGTGTGGCATCTCAATTGACCGACACTCATAATACAATACACAAAAGCTAATCAGCTGATTTACAATCCACATGTTCTAAGCACTGACGTTTGCGTATGCACATGTTTCACATATTCTCTTTCTTCTGTGCTCAGCCGCCAAAATTGTAAGTTCAACTTTTATGCAATAAATACATATATTACAAGTTTCAAATTTTATTTTGGAAAACATTTTTTTTTCAGTGTACTGAAAGCTAATTTCAATACCTTTCTAATGGTATGAAGATCTTTGAAATCGGTAAAGCCATTCCCTAGTTATCACACTTTAAAAGTACCTATTATCGTCATTTTTCGAATATTTCGATACCTTTCCACGGGCACAATTTTTCGAAAATGCAATTTCTAAAAATCAGGTCGTATTTGGATAGGTAAGATGTACCTCTATGCAAAATTTCATCAAATTCTGAGGTGGTCGGTTCAAAATGTTCGTTTTTTAGAGTATCCCAATAAAAAAAATATAAGATAATACCTGTGTGTGTGATTTTAAATATTTTCATTTATATTTTTGTTTTAATTTCACTTTATTCGCTGTTAGGCCTTTTTTATTTTCATTTATTTATGATTTTATTTCTTTATATTTTAATATTTTTTTTCTTTTTATTTCAATTTTACTTAATTCGTATTTCGCTAGCTTAGAGTGCAAATTGTGTAAGTCCTTTTTTCAAACTTTGTAGGAGAGACAAAAAACAAAAAATAAAAAAATTTCAAAATTAAAAAAAAAAAATTCTGTTCATGTAAATATTTTGGACTTACACAATTTTCTTCGCTTTTTGGACTTACACAATTTGCGTATCACTGAATAACAACGAGTAGAAATATGACAAGAGTAACAGACTTGTTTAGCGCGGGGCGTATTTGATTTTTCTAGCGTTCTACATAATAATACACTTTTTCATAAAAATGGACTTACACAGTTTGCACTCTAAGCTAGCGATTTATTTTATTTTAGGTGCTTTTTAATTATTTTCTTTAAAATTTTTGTTTTAATTTCACTTCACTCACTGTTATCCCTTTTTATTTTAATTTATTTATTATTTTATTTCTTTTTATTTTAATATTTTTCTTTTTATTTCAATTTTACTTAATTCGTATTTATTTTATTTGAGGTGCTTTTTAATAACTATGTAATACTTTGAGTACTAAGTTTGGTAATCCAATACAAAGTTGAAAAAATAAATTTGTGAATAACACAACATCGCCACACTATTTTTGCGTCTCTATGATCACACACGGTCGTATTGGATTTGAAATAGCTGAATCCAGTTGTGTTGCGTATTTATATAGAGGTTAATCAGGTAAATTTAATCTCCGATTTGTAACAAAGCCGGTCTACTATTAGTAATATATGTCTAAAGGAATCCACGTTTAAAGACACCTTGATGAATTCAACGCACAGCTAGCCGATGGACTATGTTGGTGAGACAACGGGTATGATGCCTAGCGGTGGACAAAGCCACATGTAGCCATATCACGCACACTTATAAAGGTATTTACAAACATGCAACATCACTCGTATTGCAAAAAAAAAAAAATTTATAGAAATATCGTATTATTTTTCCACAGAATCCAGCCATCTTGATATTGGATGAAGCAAACATCGCTTTGGTGGAATCGGTATCTGAAGAACTGGTATATGTTATGTGAATGAATTTTATTATTTATCTGTACAGATGTAATGAATTTTTGTTATAAATTAATAAAAAATGATTAATTAATAAAGAAATATATATATTAAAAAAATTTCATAGGAAATTTCTAAACGATTTCGCAAAGATTTAATCGAAAAGATTTCGTAACGATAAATTCGTTTCGATTTAGTTAAGAGCATTCTTTACGAAATCATTTAGACTATTTTTTTACGAAGTCGTGTAAACCCTCTCATACAAAAATCGTTACGATTTCGAAACTAAATCGGTTCCGATTTCGGAAAAATTTTTCGATGCATGCTTCAGTTCTCTGCACACTACTATAAACTAACATACTTCTGTTTGTTAGAAATAAGCTTAGGGGTTAAGCACATAAGGAGGATAGTCCATCTGACATAGAGTGTAAACGCGAAAGCCAGGTTTTATTTACACAACCTATGCACATACTTAAAAGTAGGCCTGGTGCAAGTCTAGGAATATTTGAAACTCATATACTTTTCATATAGTTTGGCTGAAATTACTTGTTTAAAGTTTTATTGCAGTATGAATTATTGTTTTTGCACTTATAAAATATCTTCCACTCCCCGGACAATCCTCTTTATGTGCTTAAAAGCCCGTCTCCACATAACTTGATTCACCAAAGAAACATGTAGCAAAACATCTCGCTCAATAACCCGTCTCCACGTGGCTAATCGTGATTCAGTTTGACATTTTTCTTTCTTGTTCTTCTTAAATGTTTGTATGTTTGCTTATTTTTGCGTCTTTGTTTTGGTCTGTGTGACATTTCGATAGATTTTCGATACAAAATTAGAGAAGACATCGATATCATCGAGGTTGGCAAGATGATTCAGAATGAAACAGTGTTTCAATCTTCACTCGCAATAACAATATTATTAACAATATTGTTAATAAAAGCCATCAAATATTTATGCTGGTATTTTTATGTGTATACTTTTATTTATAGGTTGAATTCATTTTCACGTGCGTAATTATTATTGGAATTATACCAAAAGGAAGTTAAAGAAGAATAGAAAATAATCGGATGTGTATCGATTTCTTCCTAGCTCAGTGTTGCCATATTGAAGGAATATAAATGAACGACTATATAATATATTAACTCAACATTTAGCCCCATCCAGGAATGGTGGTATTTCTGACTAATTTTCTTACTCATTACTTTTTTACTCACCTGAAACATTAGATTTGCCCTACCATATCGTTTTGATTCAAATATACGGAATTTTTCATATAAAACACTTTCATTGGTGCCATCCGGATAATTTTGGTCTATAGCAAAGCTGGAATCCAGTCGTCCATTTTTAACTCTAGCACTATCAAATGTATCGTAAGGATTTCGATTATATTTGTTGGATTTTTCATATGGATTATTAGACCCATAGTGTTGGTTGGTATTAACACCGTAAGAATTACCATACTGATCATTGTTATTGAAATTGTAGTTGTTATTGCTGCTTTTTTCGCTATTGAAAAGCGAAACTTGCTGATTATCTTCCTCATGTTGGGCGTCAGAATACAATTCTACTATACGCCGTAGGAATTGTTGAAATTTTTTTCGTTCAAATGTATTTCGTGCCGATGATGTAACTATAGCATCGGAAGGTATTGCACCCCAATGACATTGACGATACTCGTTAACAGGCATGCGACGCCCATCACGACAAATTAGCTCGAATCGATCGGAAGATAAACTTTCTGTGTAGATATAATGTTATTAAAGTATTTGAGATCTTGAATTGAGTATTACTAACTAAATTCAGGTGTCTGTAGCATTTCCATAACAGTTGAATCACGTAAGAAAGCCACTTCACCAGCCTCTAAGAGGCAACGGAAAGCTCCATCATAACCATAGTATGGATCCTTTGCAGAGCACCGACCACCCGGTATTTTCCCTGTACAAAGTGTACACAGTCTGGGGAAAAAGAGGTTAAATTTCTGTTATATATACATATATATGGGAAAAAATTCCGAAAAGTGTAACGGGGCAGTGCAACAAAAGTTTTAATAACTCTATTGCTAAATATAACAGTTGCGACAATCTCAGAATCCAGGAAAACATTTTCGTATTTACGTTGCTTCGTAATTGTTATATCATTAGCCTCTTAAGACCTGAGCACAAAATAAATTTTTTTTTTTTCATCATATTTCTTTTTATTGAATCTTTCTTGCTTAGAAAATAACAATAATTTCGCAAATCTTACAAACTAATACAATAAATTATTTGTTGCCAATGCTACAAATAATAAAGTTGGCAAAGAGTCTTTTTACATATACACATATGGCATGTATCTTAACCTAGGAGTGTAATATTAACCTAGTTGTGTAATGGAGTTTTATCTTGGTCTAAGTCACTATTATTATTTATTTATTTATTTATTATTATTATTTTATTTCAGTTTTTTTTTCTCAAAAGTGGATTAAACTGTTTAAGTTTTCATTTACATTTATATGTACATTGTACAGCCATAGCATGGTGGTCGTAGAGGTGTTTGTCTTCGCGCGGGCTGGCGCGATGAACAACAGGGACTAGGTGCGTTCATCGTGGTGGCCGTTGGTCGGACGCTTCGGCGATGTTTATTGTATTTTACGTTATTTCCACTAGCCTGTACTATGAACGCCAGGGACTAGGTGCCGTTCATCGCGATGGCCATTGGTCGGTCGCTTCGGCGACGTTTATTGTATTGTTCGGTATTTACGCTAGCCCGTGCGATGAACAGCAGGGACTAGGTGCGTTCATCGCGGTGGCCGTTGGTCGGACGCTTCGGCGACGTTTATTGTATTTTACGTTATTTCCACTAGCCTGTACTATGAACGCCAGGGACTAGGTGCCGTTCATCGCGACGGCCATTGGTCGGTCGATTCGGCGACGTTCATCATTATCTTTACTTTACGTTACTTTCGAGATATTGGTCTAACAGAATATGACCTTATGCACAATTGAGGTTTACATCCTTTCTCTTTAACCGCCTAGGATAGTTTTGCTTTAGGAGACTTTTTGCTAATGAATTAGGATGGTTGGCTAATCTTTTTGCATAATTTGTTTGCATTTTCTCTATCTCTTCGGTCACCGTATTTATCTCTAGGTTATTATGTATAATTGAATTTTTTACATACCAAGGAGCTTTGCATATTGTTCTTAATATCTTGGACTGTAGCCTTTGAATTCTCTCTTCGATTCTGAGCCCCATAGTTGTATTCCATACATCCAAATTGGTTTCAAAACCATATTAAATATTAATATCTTATTATCTAATCCCAGTCTGGAACTTGGACCAATTAACCATTGCAGATTGCTTATTTTCAACTTGGTTTGCATAATCTTTTTGGCAATGTGATTTTTCCAAGTCATTCTTCTATACAATGTGATTCCAAGGTACGTAACGAAGTCTTTCTGAGTTATTATTTTTCCATTTATTGAGACTGGTGGGCATGTGTCTTTTTTTAGGCTAAAAGTTACTTGTACACATTTAGATTCGTTGACCTTAATTCTCCACGTAGTAAGCCATTCTTCTAAAGTTTTTATGTGTCTCTGCAATTGGATAGTAGCAGTTGTAGGATTTGCGTGCACACTCAGTATAGCCGTATCATCTGCGAAGGTAGACGTGACAAGGCTCGCGTTGGTTGGCAGATCGCTTGTGTAGATTAAGTATAGTACAGGCCCTAGAACGCTACCTTGTGGAACTCCAGCAGAAATTGGATGGCTTTCGGTTGTAAAACTTTTGTGCCTTACTCGAAATTTTCTACCTGTTAAAAAGCTTTCTAGGATCCCGCAGAGATTATGAGGAAGTGTTTGTTTTATTTCATGCAAGAGCCCTTCTAGCCATACTTTATCGAAAGCAATCTAGGAATAGGGCAGTGCAATATCGTTTGGTTTCAAAAGTTGACCTTATTTCTGAAACTATTCTATGCACTTGTTCTATCGTACCGTGCTGCTCCCTAAATCCGAATTGGTGACTTGGTATGGTTTCGCGCAGTTCTAGTTTAAATCCAAGTGGGATTTCTGGTAATTGTGGAGTATTTTCTTGGAGAACATTTTGGCCTTCATTTGGAGTAAATCCATTTGAAAGATGGGTTGCAAAAGCTATTCCTTTTTCGTGGTCGCTTCGAGCAAATTCACCATTTTGCATTCGTATTGGAGGATCCTGCTGAACCGGCCGTTTTAGATATTTGAGAGAGCGCCACAAGGAATTATCTGTACAGGATGTGGCCGTGAGGGACTTAATTCTATTTTGAAATTTTGTTTCCCTTTTCTCCTCTAGGAGTATTTGGAGCTCTTTCGTGCATTTTTTTAGCTCGTTTTTCAGAGTTGGAGATCGCAACCTTTGCCAGTCTCTCCTAAGCTGCCTTTTCTTGGAAACTAGCTCAATATCGTTTTCATTGAAAGAACTAAAGCTTTGCTGCTGGGTTGTGTTAGGACGTAATGGCGTTGAAACCTTTGCTGCCACTTGCAGTAAGTTTGTGAAGTCAATTATCGCATATTCCACTTCGGCGGGTGATTTAAGGCTCACATTTGGATTAATATCCGAGCTTATAAATTTTCTGTACTTCAGCCAATTCGTAAATCTATTAGTTAAGCTTGGATTCAGTTCGTTTAAAGTTGGAAGGGTTTTAATAGATATGACGCAAGGAGAGTGATCAGAAGTATATCCCGATCGAGGCCGCGAGTTACCCCAAAATCTATGAGGTCGGGGGTTTTGCTTCTATCAGTGGGCCAATATGTTGGCTGTCCTGTTGATATAATGTCAAGACCATTGCTTTGGATTGCTTTGAACAAGTTTCTTCCTTTTGGTGTTATTAGCCTAGATCCCCAAAAAGTATGTTTAGCATTGTAATCACCTGCTGCTAGGAATCTCTTGCCTAACTTGGAGAAGTATTCAGTGAATTGGTATTCTGTTATATTAAAGCGGGGAGGGCAGTATATTGCAGATACAGTTAATCCGCCAGAACTATCATCTACGTACACTGATGTTGAGTGTATATACTCTTTGCAATATTCTTCTAGAACGTGGTGCTTAATCCTCTTTCTTATAAGTATACCGGTTCCACCTCTAGCTTTTCCTTCAGGGTGCTTGGTATTATAGAACATATACCCATCAATATTAAAATTATTAAACACAGTCAGATGGGTTTCAGACACTAACATTATGTCAATTTGGTGATTTTCTAGGAAAACATGGAGTTCATTGCGATGTTGGCCTATGCCGTTAGCATTCCAGAAACCTATATTGAAACAATTCATGGTCTTGACAAAATTGTTTGAAGTAGGAGATTTTGATTCCTAATCAATTCTTGCATCATGTTTTGCATTGACTTCATATGGTCCTGCATCATATGAACAAAGCTATTTAGAGTGTTTTCGAGTGATGTTGTTGGATTGGAATCGTCTTGGATTTCGGTCTGTTGTGTGCCTCTTAAGACTTGAGCGTATGAGTACGTTCCCAGATTTCTCTGCGGAGCTGTATTAATAGTTGGTTTTAGCATATTTTGAGGTTGTGGGACAGGTACAGTTTTAGGTTTTTTGCTACCTTTCTCTTTTAATGAAATGTATACTGGGCAACCCCTATAATTAGCAGTGTGATTTTGACCGCAGTTACTGCACTTCTTATTTTCTGGATTTGCTTTAGGTTTCTCGCACTCTTTGGAGCTGTGCAAATTTCCGCAAATTACACATACGCTAGGTAATGTGCAATATCGTTTCGTATGCCCGAACTCCTGACAATTATGGCATTGTACGGGGCCCACACTTTATGCGGTTCTTCCACAGAGATTCTTCGGTGTAGAAGATAACGCAATTTATAAATTGGATGTACTTCTCCCTTCTTTAAGAGCTGGAAATCTGGCTCGATTTCAACCCTGAACATCGGTTGCGGTATGTTGGCTTTATTTTTGATATTGTATACATATCTGACTTTAAAGCCTTCCTCGTTTAATGCAGTCTCTATTTCTGCCGGGCTTACGGAATTTTCTATTCCTTTTAGTACAACTGACAAGCCACGGCTACTTTTTTAGCTGATAGGTATAGAAATTTTTCTTCCTGTTTTCAAAGTCTTTAGTTATTTTGCGGAAATAATCCTCACTATAAGTTTGAATTTTAACTTCCTGTATATTGCCTTTTTTTTACAGGTACGACATGGAAGTTTTTAGGACCTACTAGCTCAACCAGTTTGCTTACTAATGTATTAGAGCTTTGTTCTCGCAGGTAAATTGGAGGGGGCTTGGAACTTTTTTGTGGCTTTTCCACTTGAATATTTTGAGATTCAGCGAGCACACTGAATCTGTTGTCGCCCAATGTTATTTTCGGTGCCTCTTTTGTTGCCACTGCTGGCAGGTCACCTTTGATTAATTTGGAGGGATTCGATTTCCCATTCTTTTCTGGGGTTCGCTTTCTTTTTATATGGATATAGCGATCCAAGCCAGTTTGCACTTTTATTTTCTTGGCGTTTTTATCTGCCATTTTTATGGTATCGCCAGCTTTATTTTGAGCTCCAGCTACGGAAGTACTTGCTAGAGGCTCTGTGAATTGAGGGCAAGTAATTTGGACACTCGGGGAACAGGACCGTGCCCTTTGTTCAATCGCCGTGTTTCCTTTTCCGGCTTTTTCGTTTATATCAAACGATTTGAAGGTGAAATACGCATTGCGCACGCGATCGTTTGAAGAAGTGCCTGGGGCACTCATCTATATATATAAAAATGATTTGGTATTTAATTGTAACGCTAAAACTTGAAAACGGCTGAACCAAATCAAATACTTCCTTAGGGGGGTTTGTTTGTTGTTACCCCGCGAAGGTTTAGTCGAAGGAAAAATTTAAAAATGTTAATTTTTAAAGCTGATTATCTCTAAAACAGTTCAAGGTAGGGATCTGAAAATTGGTATAGAGGTAGGTGATATCAAACCCCTTCTCACTCAGAAAAGTGGGGGTTATCATAAAATGGGGGCGTGGCACCTCCCATACAACCTTAATTTTTAAAGCTGATTATCTCTAAAACGGTTTAAGGTAGGGAGCTGAAAATTGGTATAGAGGTAGGTGATATCAAAACCCTTCTCACTCAGAAAAATGGGGGTTATCAGAAAAGGGGGCGTGGCACCTCCCATACAACCTTAATTTTTAAAGCTGATTATCTCTAAAACAGTTCAAGGTAGGGAGCTGAAAATTGGTATAGAGCTAAATGATATCAAAACCATTCCCACGCATAAAAGTGGGGGTTATCGGAAAAAGGGGCGTTGCACCTCCCATACAAACTTAATTTTTCATGCTGAATATCTCTAAAATTGTTACGCTAGGGACTTGGAAATTGGCGTGGAGATAAACGATAACAATTCCATATTAACGCAAAATAATAGGAGTTATACGAAAAGGGGGCGTGGCACCTCCCAACAACACTTAATTTTTCAAGCGGAATATCTACAAAAGGTTGGGACCTGAAAATTGATCAGGAGATTAACGATATCAATAGCATGCTTATGAAAAAAACAGTAGTTTTGGGAAAAGGGGGCGTGGCACGCGTTCTTAATTTTTAAAGCTAAATATCCCTAAAAGCGTTCATGGCATGTACATAGAAATCACTATGCAGATATACGATATCAATACCATGTTCACCCAAAAAAAAAAAGATTTATCGAAAAATGGGGCATTGCACCTCCCATACGTACTAAACTTTTGAGGCTGAATATATATAAAAGGGTTGGAGGAGGGGCCTGAAAACCATTATGGAGGTATACTATATCAAACCTCTTACTTACTTAGTTAAAATAACCAATACTCAGTGAAAATAAATATCCGGAACAGAAAACTAAAAATGTTGTGTATCGTGCAGCCTTAAACTGAATACCAAAATTATATATTTTTGAAGTTGTATACACAATGAAGTAGTGAAAAATCGTTAATTTTCTATTAAAAATAATACCGGTGTAATAACAATTTTTGAAATAGAAATTAATAAAAAAATCTATTTTGGGCAGAACGAAGTTTGCCGGGTCAGCTAGTATGCATATATACATATGTATTTTATTTAATTTAATTTTATTTATTTGATTTTATTTAATTTAATTGTATTTTTATTTTTTTATTTATTTTATTTTATTTTATTTTATTTATTTATTTCCTTATATTTGAATGTTATTTATATATATATATATGTATATTATTAATTTCTAATCGGAATTGTGCAGTGCTCTAACTGCCGGTAATGCAGTTCGCCGGTAATGCAGGATTTCAGCTGACCCGGCTGTCGATATGGTTTGGCAGTGCCACAGCGCAGCTGATGCAACTCTGCGCGAAACAAAATGTACTTAGTATGTATGTATTTATATATTTACATTTATGTATATATATATGTATGTATATAAGTATTTATTTAAGCTATTAACTTTTAAATACTTATCTTTGTAGAACTTTCACGATCCCGTGGGAGTGGGAGAATCGCCTCCTAAGTTTCTCGGCACAAATTTCGATTGAAAAGCCGATTAATATACCAGAATTAATACAATAATCATTCACATCACAATTTGGCTAATGAAGCTATCAGTGTTGCCATTGTAAATGTAATTTTAAAGTTTCTTACAGCTTTTTGCAGCTATAGGGGCTTATACAAAACACATTATTTATTATTGTTAATTTTTTTTTTTTTGGCAGTGATAAAAAAGGAGGTGCACCTCAGAACTTAATCGATATATTTTGGGAAGATATCCTTAAAAGTATGGTAGTTTAGAAACACGAATTTTTTAGAAAAAATTTACATTCCAAACACTTGAAACAGCAACGCGAGGAGCACGTTGGTGGCGACATTTTCAGGTGGACTTGCGTTCTTCGAATCCAGCCAGTCTAGTTTCTGGTTGTGACACCACCTGGTGGGATCCTTTGCAGGTGGCCCACTGCAACATTGTGGTATGTCATTTTCATGGTTCAGAGTAGATTCTGCCGAAAAGCTCGTCCTGGAACAAGACCTGTGTACAAAACGCAGCTGTTGACAATTGTTGCTGTTAAGCTTATCTACGTTACCTGCTCCCACTCCCATACTTTTCATTACCTCTGGAGGTAGAGTAGCCTGTCAACATATATCTCAAAATCTAATACCAGCCCATCTCGAGCAGCCAGCACGAAGTTCTTTAGGGGATTTCGCTTAGCTGGCAAATATTGGCGGTACTCACGTCGTCCTGCAAATGGGATCATGTGTTTATCTATGGATATGTGCTCAGATCTTCGCCAACTATGACATATCTTCAAAATGGTATCTTATTTTTCACAGTTTCTGAAATTAGGCTGATTTATATCTACAAAGTAAAGATGGTATCATAGTCTGTCGCGATTCATTGCACCTCTAAAAATAGAGTTACAAAAATTTCTATTCCAGCAGAATTTCTCTTGACGTATTTGAGGTTGCCCTTCATCAAGTGCACGCCGAAAAAATTGGTAATTTCAATAGCATTTGTAATTAATGATCTTAACTTCCTCTTTGTGCAGAATATAAATTACTCTGCTCCACTACTAATTCACAGAAGTCTAAGCCCAAATTTTGCAACAAACTATATTTGTGTATGTATATCTGAACTACCCTCCGAAGTCAAAACATCCTCTGTGACATCTCGCCCACAGTAAGCTATTTTTGTAGCATGTCATAACGATCTTGATGTACTTTGCAGTTTCACTTCTGCATTTACCGTTCTGACTTATTTCCTAGCTCGAATCTTCTTCATCTTCTTCTTCCTCCGTTTATTGAACTCCTTAAAAGCTCATATAACATCCGGAGCCAAATACTCCTCATCATCATTATCCTCAGATTGGTAAGATTTGCTGTAATCTTAAATTTCCTGCTCTTCCAGTTCCAGCTGGAAAACGATCATACATTACATAAAACTACTATGGGATCCTGAGTTGCACATATGTGTACCAAGAAAACTACATAGAGTTACACGCCAAAAATTAAAACAAATTTTAAAAGTTACCTTATTATACGTTAATTGAATTCTTGAGCTTTATAAATCAATTTAAATATTGAAAAAGGTTAAACAATTGCACTTTTTATATACTTTCAAAGTTTTCAAGCACACTTCGTTAGTAAAAATTTCAAACTGCCAAATTCAGTTGAAAAAAAAAATAACTGCCAAATTTATCCGATGAAGACATTATGCGATTTAAGCCACTTAGTGGCATATAAAAAAGTATTTTTAGTGCTTCCGTTTGTATTAAGATATCACAACTAGTTTAAATTCAAATATAATTGAGGTGCACAAGTACCCGGGGTCTTAAGAGGTTAAAGTAATACCAAATTTTGTTACACTGGACTAAATTTCAAAGTTCAATTGAGGAATAAAATAGTTAGAGTAAAGATATCGGTCTAAAACTTTCATAGAGTATTTAAAGGTAAAAGTAATGTCCCATGACGAAATTTCGGTACTGCTGCCATACAAAGTGGAAACTGTAAATTTAGCTTGAATTTCAAATAGATAAAACTTTACTTTTGTAAAGGTTTTCGATACGCACCCTGAATCTGAAGTCAGATTTTCGATACTACTTGTAGTTTTTGAGATATTATTATTTTAAATTCATTAACTTAGCGATACGAAATTTTAAAGGTTTTTTATCGCAAGTTAATGAAATTTAAATAACAATATCTCAGGTACTAAACAAGACATCCGAAAAGGCAAAACGGTGATTTCAAGGGGAATTATTAGACTTTTAAAACCCATATATGTATATATTTGAGTCTTATTTTTAATTATTATCAATCTAAAATTTTAAAGTATCGATATTTTTGAAGTTTAGAAGAAACAAAGACTTTGAGAGCTTCCTGACAAACAAGTGTTTGCCTCTCGACATTATTAAATTTATTTTTAATCTAGTACAGAAATATGTAATTAAACGTACTAACTTTCTTTGGGAAAAACGAAAGTCGAAAATTGTTAACTGTTATTCACTGAGTGAAACGCATTTTGGTTATTCTAAAAGGTCTTTCTTCCTACAGTACATATACCCAGAAAAAAGACATCAAACACGATTCATGTAAAATTAACACGATCTATCTTTACACTGTGAGGACCAAGGGCGTAGCCAGGATTTTATCCAGGGGGGGAGAGTAAGCACATCAAATATTTGAAGCAGTCAAACATCAATCTGTTTGCGACTAAAATCAAGTGTTGCTGTTCCGCTCTTAAATGTCAAAAATAATACTAATTGGTGAGTGCGACTACAGCAACACTGCTAATATAAAAATGACAAAAACAACTGTCAAACAAACTGGGTTGCGCAAAGTCAAAAGGCAGGAAAAAAACTACTAAAATACTACTATGTATCAAATAGCTGATCGGGTTGTTGTGTGCAAAATTATTAAAGTCGCTCATTTGGTGAAACCCAAAAGTAAGTTAACTCCAAATCTGGGCTAACTTAAGTCAAAATTTAGTTTTATAATGTTTTCAGGCAGAAAATTAATGTAGTATACTACATTTATAATTTAAGCTTAGTATCGACCTCTCAAGAAACGCAAAAGTTCCATATAAAATGACGTACAAGAAATGCTCTAGAAATTTTTCTTGTTAAACTTTCTTGAGCGAGTATCGACCTCTCAAGAAATTTAATACACTTTTTTACCACTATTTTTCAACATAATGCGAACACAGCAACACAGGTTTT
The DNA here is from genome assembly GCA_960531455.1 of Urophora cardui. Classification (NCBI taxonomy): domain Eukaryota; kingdom Metazoa; phylum Arthropoda; class Insecta; order Diptera; family Tephritidae; genus Urophora; species Urophora cardui. The sequence goes on along the minus strand of OY482673.1, from coordinate 73,921,366 downwards.
GCCAAGAAATATATTATCGAGCATTTATTTCTTAAAGAAATTTTGAAGTCTGTTGGGTTTTGTTACATGTTGATAAAAATGGTGGTGAAAATGGAAAAATTAATCGGAAAAAATATAGTGCACAATTTTTGTAATGATGCAAAGCGGAAGTTGATATCAATTTCTTACATCTACTTCTATTCCGGCCATCAATATACCACAGTTTAGCAGTAATATAAGGTCATCCTCGTCGCTTTCGATGATTTCCTAAAATACCGACAAAATAAAACTATTGAAAACAAATATTTAAAGCTTTTATTTAATGTTTTTTAAGAACTTACAAATTTCTCATGTTTACAAAATGGTTTATTTTGTTTACGTTTTTGATGATCTTCTTCGTTTCACTTGGTACTCACGGTGGAATAATAAACGTCAAAATTTCATGAGCTGTTTCTTGAGAGGTCGATACCAGCCTTTAACAATAAATTCTTGTGTTTCACACATACTCAATTAACAAGGAGATGTCACTTTTCATTAAATAATTTGTTATTATTGACAAGAATTTTTGAATAAATAATCCCAGTAAACATTCGGAGTCATAAAAAAATCAGAAAGGAATCCTAAACTGGAGCATTCACACTCATTATGAGCTCATTTTGGAGTCCGAAATGTATGTATTTCTGTTCTTAAGTTCTCTCCATTCACCCCAGCTTATTCTCCTTTTCTATCATTGGTTGCGTTCAGAAGTCGGAACTGTTGAGCAAAACTGTTGTGTAGATATCACTGAGCGGAAAGGGATACAATTTGCTCCTTTTGAACGAGCTGATACAGAAAATACATATTTCACACATGTTTGTGATTCATATCCGACTCCAAATTATGAGTGCTCTGAGAATGTTTGTTGGGATAATAAATTCATGCCAAAACGAATTGACGGTTGACACTGAAAACTTCAAAATTAATAAAAACGAACTTACCTTCCAGAGTTGTATTGGATTTTTATTCGATTAAAAATTAAATTAATTAGTAATGGATCCATTAATAATTGAACTTCTGTATGGAAAATCGAGCTTCATTATAAACTTAATGAAGTAAATGTGGATAATAAATCCATTAACCGCCTGTGGGAAATCAGTATTAGCTTTAGTCACGCTGGTGAAACCGGGCCTTATATCATGTTCAGACATAAAAATTAATTAAGTCAATTGGGGTTGATTGAACATCTTGAGATTTGGTGTTCAGACATATTTAATTTACTTGGCCCATTTAACAGGTCGGCTCAAGATACATACACACATACACGCCGTGAGCTGAATATCAAACTCTCGTGACCTAAATGTCAAAATTGCAAGGAGGACGAAATAATTTGACATTCAGCTAACAATTTTTACCAATCGTAAACACGAATACATGTATAGAATAAGCAGAAATAAAAACAAATTTGATAGTTGATGAAGAAGAACAAGAATGCAGCTGATCTGACGAACCAACCTGTTTAGTGGACACTGACGCTTATCACATTTCTCTTTTCATGACATTTCATTTTACTTATGAAACAAGCCTTTTAACAGGGTTGCATGCAGAATTGTTCTTCATTAAGAACTCATTAATTTCTAATGAAGCATTAACTTGGTCAATTTTTGTATGGAAAATTGAGAATCATTAGGCTTGAAAATTGAATAACGGCTCTTAATGTTCAATTAAGGTTGTGTCTGAACATAACATTAGATTCTGCTTATCAATGCTAATGCTAAAATATTTAGTGAACTGTAGACACGAATTGAAACAAATCTCACTGTTTTATTTTGACTTGTAAGTTTCTGTACTATTCTCTGATGCCATTATAATATTAAGCAGTACCTAGCCAGGGGGGGGACAGCAGCCCCCCCTGCCCCTACCTGCATACGCCCTTGGCGAGGACCCCAATCCTGAGGATTAGGTGGCCCCCACAAGTGCATACATACATACATGGAGTTTGCACACGAACGTATATATATATATATATGTATATAGATGTGCATTCATATCTACATACAGATAAAGTGAATTTTGTGAAAACATTTGTACATACATATCGCACCTTAAATCATAAAATGACACAACTAAAAATTTTTTGAAATCTAGTTTTTTTCATAAACTGGTACATAGAACATATCTCTAGCTATTGCTAAAAAAATTTTTTTTCAATAAGTGTCTCTTGACCGAAAATAACAATTATATGTGGCCTTTTTCCATACGATTTCTTGTAAAGAAAAAGTTTTTTGACTCTCCTTCAAAATTTTTGAATTTTGAGTTGTGTCACTTTATGATTTAGGGTGCGATATGTGCCTGAATCATACATATATACATACGAACGTACATATTCGCCATCAAATAAATTTACATATACCATAGATGGCCAAAACTATCACATTCAAACATTTCTATTTTATGAAGCGATGAGAGAATGAGGAGAATAGGTCGCTCACGCGTCTCGTCAAAACAATGTTGCCAACATTTCCAATTTATGCGGAAAAGGGAATTTTAAGTAGAAGGGACTTTTTATAATGCAAATAGTGCGATAAGTAAATTTTTTCGACCGTAATGTTAAACGGCTTAACGTACATATCTATTAAAACATGATTTAAAAGTAAATAATAAGTAGTGAAAAAGTTTATTCATCCTTTTCTTACTATTTTATATAAATTGTATACATACATATATGGTTATGGTTTCCGTAATTATAAAAAGAACTAATAAAATCATCGCTAAGGATATGCTCGAAAATTCGGCTCGGTATGTACTATGGCACATATCTCATTTCTCTCTCCATATTTAATACGCCGTCATAATCCTGGCATGAATTGTCCTATAATGGCGTCCGACAAAAAATTTGGTCGCCCGGGCGATATCACTATGACACACCAAACATTTTGCCCCCTTTTCCCATTGCTAATTACTAAGAAATCTGTTTCCCAATTTAAGTTAAACATTTTTCGCAGCAACCTGATTACTTGAAAGTAGCGCGTCGAATGAGCACGATCACAACAAAACCGTAGTGTCGGCATCACTGGTTCATACAAAATGCTTATATGTGTGCGTTAGCAGTGAAGCTTATCTTGTGTACGTGTGAAAGCAGAAGAGAAAAAATTGGCACGCGTGCCTATGGGATGGCCATCTATGACATATACCCAATTTGCCAAACGACTTCGAATCGAATTCGATTCCGACTCGGTCTAGTGAAAGATTCGTTCGCCAGCGACTATCGCGTGCGACCTGCCGGCGAAGTCGTCAGTGGATGTAAAGAACAGTTCACTAGTGAGCCACATAAACGAGTCATTGACGACGTACCAAAACGACTCGTAGACGACGTACAATAACGACTAGATAGCGACGTTCAAAAACGACTCGTTGACGACGTGCAAAAATTACAAGATAGCGACGTGCAAAACCGACTCTTTGACGACGTACAATACGACTTGATAAAGCTTCATAACGAATGCTTGGATATTGGAACGTCGGGGAGTCGCTAATGCAGTGAGCATAGAAAACACTTCTTCAATACAAGAAATTTAGTTAAAAAGAACATGGTACTCTTACGACAATGGTTTTATTGGACGAAAGCAGGTTTATTTTTAAGCCATAAATACAATTCACCATCTTCTTTTGGGTTTCTTGAATGGTTTCCAGTTTTTCCAAAACGACATCTAGCGTTTGATCTGCCCTTCTTTCTGTAAAGAATAATATATTATTTCTATAGAAAGCAGGAGACAGACGTAATTAAAGCCAGGATACTTGAATTATGTTTACTTACTGACTGATGAAGCACATATCGACGGCTGAGAATAAGATCGCCCTATTTCAAAAATTGTTTCAAGAACAATATATTTTCTAAGTCAAATGTTGCTTAGATTTCTTTAAATTTGTCTTGAAAGTAGGTAATGCACTTCATGCCGTGTACATCAACGTTACTTTTTTTTGCAAGGGTTTGAAGTGAATATGTATACATATATGTATACAAATTAAATCAAGTAGGCCTTTGTAACGCTGCGCCGCACAGTGGGTTACACCCTGTTTCCACTTCGGACGACAGTTCTTCAAGCTCATCGTGCAGTTAGTAGCCTAAATTGTGACTAAGAGGTGCGGGGTATAAAATAAGTTGAGATGTACATATGAATTCATTCCCGCTTTGTTAGAAAATACACGCCACGAATTCGACAAACCGTTATCGTGGCGAAATTGATCCGATGTTATAAATCGAAGTCGGAACGACTTTCATTTTTTTTATAAAATAAAGAATTCGATTCGAGTTCACCCCGGCGAGTTCTCCAAAACGACGTCGAATCGACCTCGATTCGAACTCGACTTCACTCAGTGGCAAATTTACATACGTAAAACATGCATATTTCTAATTATACAAATGGATTTTATATGCAGAATATATATACAACAACATACATGATAAAACCATCCAATACAACAAATGCATTAAAAGAATTGACTAAATAATAACAAATAGCTTTGTAACTACTCAGTAAATGAGTGTGACTCCTGGGACACCGAAAAATCCCTTTGTTGCACCTTTATGAGCACGAATACGAATTTTAGTTCAACTATTCAACTTTCACCTACAATTTGTATATGGTCGAAAAAACATACTGCATAGTACCATATTCTATAAAAATATTTTATATATTCAAATTCAATTAACTATTTTCAATATTTAAAATTGTGACTCCTGGGACAAGTTTTTGTGACTCCTGGGACAAGTGCGAAATATGTAATATACTAGATTATTGATTGAAATCAGTTTTATTATTCTTTTAGCCCTTTTTGACCAAGTTATTCATAAATCTCTCCCAGCAGAATTGAAACCAAGCCAATTAAATGAAAAAATAAAGTGAATGCAAAATAATACTTATATTTACTTCAAAGTGATTAAATACACTGGATCACAAAATGAAATATTTTGCCTGTACTTTGGACGCGACTAACCTATCTATATGTAAAATCGTTCGCTGATTCCGAAAATCGGGTTCATTTTTAATTCTATGGGACGATTTTTGAGAAATCGGCAATTTACCGCTATTTGGCCAATGGCTCCACTTAATCCTGTATATCTCTTTAGCTATATTCCTTGAGGTGGCACCGAACGAAAGAAAATTAAATTTACTTTTCGTGGCTCCCATAACGTTTTTCTCTTCCTCTCATAGTTTCTGAAATTTTGACGATTCAATTTGAATTTTTTTTTTTCATTTTTTTACGATTTCTTTAAGAAAAAATTGATTTTGTCAGGCAATATCTTTAAAACCAATGTTTTTACCTTTACGTGAAGCTCCATTCCATTAGCAAAAAAATAAGCTATCAACGAAGAAAAACCATGGTAAAATGGAAAAGTTATAGGCGATCAAGTAAATACAGCCAAGTCGCGCATGATATTTTCTTTCGTTTGGTGTCACCACAAGGAAGATAGCTTACTGTGTTAAAGACATATACAGGATTAAGTGGAGCCATTGGCCAAATAGCGGTAAATTGCCGATATCTCAAAAACCTTTCCATAGAATTAAAAATGAACCCGATTTTCGCAATCAGCGACCGATTTTACATATAGATAGGATGGTCGCGTTTAAAGTATTTTTTGGCTGTAGAGCAGTGATATTTATTTAAAACAAGTCGAATTCAACATCTCTAGAAACAATTATTTAAAACTATCTAATAAAAAATAAAAACATTTCAAAATTTCGTTTTAGAATCTTCTATTTTAAGTACAGGTTTGCCCTAATACATTAGAGTTCAGAATCGTGTGACTCCTCTGACATATTTCAAAATAGTCTAGAAACCACAGTATGGCCCTATTAACTTAAAAAATGTATTTAGACCAGGGATTATCACACTAATACTTTCAAACATTGTGCATGTGTTAAAAGCACAAAAGCTCTTGGCTACACCCAAAAGAAACTCAATCATTGTCGAAAACTAAAATTTTTAAATTACAAATGGTTAGTATTTTTATTATTAACTTCACAAAAAACCACAAACAAAAAAAAATAAAATAAAAAATATGAGACGAAATGCAAAATAATGATTCCTAATAAAAATATTACGTAAAAAAATCCAAATAAAAAAACCACCCCCAACACACAATCATTTACAAGCATTCAGAGACTGCTCGAGCAACACTGCTTCTAGCTCAACAGCTCAATTCTGACTGAATAGAAATTTGCAAAATTTCTGTGCGTGAACGAAGTGCTTTGACTCGTCGGTGTGAGGCTGTCGGTGTGAAACAAGGTTTACCTAAATAGAGGTTATATTACTTCCGTTTTTATGTGTGTGTTTTCTTTAAAAATGTCAATGTGAAAGAGAAGAGAAATGAATTTCAAGGTAAAATTTTTGCCAATTCGTTTTGTCTGACATTCACACTTTTTAGTATACATACACAATTCCAATCAGCTTATCTACTGCGATATCCTTCTTTAGATAATTCTTGGTGTGAAAGCTATAAAAAGCATAGTTTATATCTATAAGTTGCGACACTCTCAGCTGATCGTTTGGCATGTTGTGCCTGTCACCATGCAGTGCTGTGCAAAATTTACAGAAAAAAAAATTTAAATGAATTTTCAAATCTTTAAATCTTTCAAATTATTGTGTGAATTGAATTTCTAATGCTATATTTGTAGCGATAATAACAAAAAATTAACATATTTTTGAGTTTTAATTGATTTTATTAGCAATTTTGGATATTTTCTTGTGAAGATTTTACTACGTTTGAATACAACACTGTGGTCGATTCTTCTTCACATTTGGTTTATTTAGTTTCCCATTCTCCCATTGACACATAATGTGCCTGTCACTTTTTGCAACAACAATTCCCATGGTTGAAGTTTTTTTTTGATGGGAATACAGTGAGCCACAGTGAAAGTGAGCCATCATTTATTCACAAATTTTTATTATTAAATATCTTTGTTAACAATTACTTGACTTTCCTAATTTCTTTGCAACGGAAAACTTTCAACAACATGCCAGAAATGATGAAAAACAAAAACAATCAAAGTAATTCTTCTAGCAGCTCTAATTTAAATACTTAAAGTTTCTCTCAAGAATTATTATTTTTCTCTTATATATTTTTACAGTTCACATCTTACTTTATGTGTTAATTGTAGGTATACACAATCTATATAAAAGGGGATTCAGGCAATTTTTTTTCCGATTTTAAAAGGTGTACTTATCAGACAATATACGCTAGATCGCGTAAAAAACGTGTTTTGTTAGATGAATAAAACACATTGCATGCTAATAAAATTTGTATTATATTTAATTCATTAGGGATAGAGTAATTGAACTGTTGAAACAATGCAACAAAGTATTAAAACCGTTTTAGGGCATATTCCTCTTAGTGGCTAACTTTCACTGTGAGCCCGTTTCATGAACTTTTCAATCAAATATTTTTTGAAATACTAAATTGCGGTTTATTATAAAATACACCTAAGTATATAATCTTGGTTTTCAATCGGTTTGTGTATAATTTTTTTATTTTCATAAAACTTCGGAAAACAAAACGTGGCTCATTTTCACTGCGACTTACTGTATGTATCAAAAATATAGATACACATTTATTTTTTCAAAACAAAAATGAAATATCCATGATGCCAATCGTTGCTACCCAATAAGCATTTTTGAATGCATTTGAATTTCATTTGATTTGACTTGAATTCTATCGATATTCTCCAACCAAAATCAAACGTCAGGATAAAGCCTTTGAACAACAAACGCTCATCCGATTGAAATAAAGGAACAAAAATGTAACAATTATGATTGTCTGTTTAACTTATTTCCTCACTTTTTTGTTATGCATTTAAAAATAGTAACAACATTTTATACACAAAAATTAGTTGAATTATACATTCCTTTTTAAATTATATTCTTCACTCGTTTTTAGTTTATTTATTGCTAATATGATTGAATTTAATTCATGCTAATTATACTCTCAGTACAATTTGGAAAAGTGTTGTAACTCAAGTGTAACAAGTAAAAGCGCGGCTGTCTTCGGCCGTACCGAAGACTTCATACCTTTCATGAGTGGGGAAATTAAAAGTTACCTATGTATGTACATAGCCTGATTAAGTTTAATTTATAATTTTAATTCTGTGGGTTATTTATGGAAAGATTTATTAGAAAAAATGGTGTCTTGGCTATTTAAATGGAGGAGCTACACACCAAAATGTCCATATCTGAACAATCGGTTGTATGGGAGCTATATGTTATAATGGACCGATCTTGACAATTTTCGGTAATCCCGTTTGGGCCCATATGGGTACAAATACTTCAAAATTTCAGGCCGTTAGCTATTAAAATGGAGGAGTTATACACCAAAATGTCCATATCTGAACAATCGGTTGTAGGGGAGCTATATGTTATAGTGGTCCGATCTTGACAATTTTCGGTAACCCTGTTTGGGCCCATATGGGTACAAATACTTAAAAATTTCACGCCGTTAGTTGTTAAAATGTAGGAGTTATACACCAAAATGTCCATATCTGAACAATCGGTTGTAGGGGAGCTATAGGTTATAGTGGTCCGATCTTAACAATTTTCGGTAATCCCGTTTGGGCCCATATGGGTACAAATACTTCAAAATTTCACGCCGTTAGCTGTTAAAATGGAGGAGTTATACACCAAAATGTCCATATCTGAACAATAGGTTGTAGGGGAGCTATATGTTATAGTGGTCCGATCTTGACAATTTTCGGTAACCCTGTTTGGGTCCATATGGGTACAAATACTTCAAAATTTCAGGCCGTTAGCTGTTAAAATGGAGGAGTTATACACCAAAATGTGTATATCTGAATAATCGGATGTTGTGGAACTATATGTTATAGTGGTCCGATCTTGACAATTTTCGGTGACCTTGTTTGGGCCAAAATGGGCACGTCTACTTCAAAGTTTCATGTCCTTAGCTGTTTAAATGGGGAAGTTATGCACAAATTACATTCAAAAATTTCATGTATATCTGAATAATCGGTTGTTTTCTATATGTTATAGTGGTCCGATTCGGCCGGTTCCGACAAATGATCAGCTGCATATAACAACATACCTGAATTCCGAATTTCATTCAGATATCTCAAAAACTGAGGGACTAGTTTGCGTTCACACAGACGGACAGACGGACGGACGGACAGACGGACAGACGGACATGGCGGAGTCGATTAGACTCAGCTCGTGATTCTGATCATATCGGTATATATTTTGGTGGGTCCCCCACGCTTCCTTCTGGTACTTTCGACAAAAAATTTTTGGCACTAAGTTATAATACCATTTCATTCTCATGAAAGGTATAAAAACATGTTGGATATAAACTTGAGAATTGAGACTTTTCTCCAACATTGGATTCGTGCTAATTGGGATCTATCCAAATGTAGGAGAATGTAGAGTTTCCAAAGAAACCAAAGCGTTCAAAGGCATCCAGGCATTAATCAAAAAGTATGGATTGGCACAGCGTTTTATCAGCAAACACAATATCTACTGGTAGAGAGTTTAATTCTCAAACTTATCTCTAATCCAAAGCGAAGGTAGAAAACTACACTAGAAATAAATTGGAGACTGATTAGAAAAATAAATATTTGCGAATTCTCATTAGAATCTCATTAGAAAACTAAATTTGATTCCCATTCGGAAACTATGATTTTCTAAATTTGAGAATTATGTCCCATTTTGTTTGAAATCGCTAGGATTCTCGACTGCTTCTCGACTCGTCCTCTAACGTTAGAGATTTTAGAAAAGTGCTAGTTCTTGAGTCATTCTCAAACCGATATCTAACCTAAATGTTTGTTGGGGTTCGCCATGCAAAATGGCCGTTTGAATTCAAATTTTTTTCTTTCCTTTTGAACATTTTCGTATAAGCAGGGTTGCACTTTCTCGTACTGCACTATTACTACATTTTTCCTAGAAATATAGAAAAGGGAATATACGGATACCAATGCCTTTACTACTTCGTTCGCGTGTATGCAAATTTTAATTCATGTAAGATTAACACGATCGATCTTTACACATATAACAGCAATAATTTTTTTCAAATTACACGATTTTTGGAACGTGATTTATACTTTTAAAACGTCATTTGACATTTTGGTAAATTCAACCAAATTTTAGTGTTGATGCAACATTAGGCAATTTTAAAATAATGAATGAATCATATCAAATATAAAATTTTATTCCTAAATGTCATTTGGAATTTGGTTTATTTAACATGATAGTGTCAATATAAACTAAAAAATTTAAAAAAAAAAGAACGTCAAAACTATTTTGAAACATACACAATTTTTTTTTTGAACATTTGGAGTTCTGCTTTTCGTGCAAAACGGAATTATTATTTTTTAAATAAAAAGAAAATCTGGTGCCGTGGGAAGAGTTTAGCGTCATTGGAAGTGCGTGATAATGATAATAATAATATAACAAGTAAGGAAGCCTAAGTTCGAGTGGAATCGAACATTAGATACTCAGCTGCATGCTTTCATTGTTTGTTTGCGTTTGATGGAAACACGGTGCACTTTATATAAAGCGAGTGCTGCATATAGTGGGCGTAGCCACGCCCATTTTCAAAATCAGTCATCCAACTAAGCATATGAATATTATTTGTGCAAAATTTCATTCCTTTACGACATCTAGTTACAAAGATGTCACGTTACAAATTCCTAAAGGGTGTTCCAGAAATATCTTTGTTAAAAAGTAGGCGTGGTCATAACCGATTTCAATAAATTTTTGCGTGTCTATTAACACAAGTTATAAAAGTGTATAAACCAAGTTTCGTCACAATATCTCAATTATTTGTCGAGTTATAGGCTAAGAAATGTCGTATATCCCTTTGTCTAAAAAGAGGCGGTGCCACGCCCATTTTCCAAAATTTTTATATTTCTTGTTTCCGGTCTATTGTGGAACTCATGCCACAAAATTTCAATGAATTATCTTTATATTTGACAAAGATATCGCTTAAAATGTTTTTATTAGGCCCCTTTATAGTTTCCATATATAAAAGAGGGCGTGGTCGTCAACCGATTTCTCTAAAATTTTGAGTATGTATTACCAGACGTTACGAAAGTGTATACACCAAGTTTCGTCATTATATATCAATTATTTGTCGAGTTATGGGCTCAGAAATCTCGTATATTCCTGCTTCTAAAAAGAGGCGGTGCCACGCCCATTTTCCAAAATTTTTGTGTTTTTCGTTTTATGTCAGCAGATGGACTCCTGCCATAAAATTTCAATGATATATCTTTATATTTGACAAAGATATCGCTTAAAATGTTTTTATTAGGTCACTTTATAATACACATATATAAAAGTGGGCGTGGTCGTCAACCGATTTTGGCAATTTTTCGTCCAAACATTTGCCTAAGTATATCACGCATACCAAATTTCATCGATATATCTTCAACTGTTTCTGAGTTATGACTCATAAAATTTTCAATGTTTTCCCTTAATAAGTGGGCGTGGCACCGCCCATTTTCCAAAATTTTTACGTTTTTTGTTTTACGTCCATAGCTGGACACAGGCGACAAAATTCCAGTGATATATCTTTTTATTTGACAGAGATATGGCTTAAAATGTTTTTATTAGGTCACTTTATAATACCCATATATAAAAGTGGGCGTGGCCGTCAACCGATTTTAACAATTTTCCGTCCAAAGATTTGCCTAAGTAAGTACATCACGCCTACCGAATTTTATCGATATATCTGCAACGGTTTCTGAGTTATGGCATATAAAACTTTCAATGTTTGACCCTTAATAAGTGGGCGTGGCACCGCCCATTTTCCAAAATTTCATCAAATTTCTTCTTAGGGGCCTGTGCTCAACACGTGGGTAAAATTTCATCACTCCAGCTCTATTAATGACTGATATACCAAATTTCCGATTTTTTCTATATAGGAAAAGTGGGCGTGGTCATGGTCCGATTTCGCCCATTTTCAATACCAACCGTCCCAGTGTCGATACCAACTTGCATTCCAAATTTCATCAAAATATCTCAATTTTTGCGCGAGTTATCGTGCGTACGGACGGACAGACGGACGGACATGGCTCAATCGATTTCTCTTTTCACCCTGATCATTTTGATATATATAAGTCTATATCTATCTCGATTATTTCATTCTGTTACAATCCACCGTTATGAAATCAAAACTATAATACTCTGTGTACTAGTACAGCTGAGTATAATAATACAATGGCGCTATTATAACTCTGACGAGTTTTATGGCCGAGCTTCTCGACCAATTCGAGGTGTGCTCCTTTTTGTTTTTCCTACTAATTGGGTGGACCTACAGTTTTATGCCGGCTCCGAACGGCGAATGCATTTTTTGTGAGAAGCTTTATCATGGCAGAAATTCACTCGGAGGGTATGCCGCCCATTGCCGAGAGGTGACCGCTGGTCTTAAAAACCCCAATAATTGGATTTTTACTAATTATAAACATTTTTTTGGTGTTTGCTCGGACTGGGGTTTGAACCCGAGACCTCTGGTATAGCAGGCGAGCACTCTACCCACTGCACCACAGCGGTGCGTGATAATGGCATTTCCATTTATATTTTCAGTTTGTAGGCGAGTTAAAGGTGAAACGATTCTTATTTCTAAAAGTTTTTAATGTAAAATATTTTCTTCTTTCTCCTCATAGTTTGCAATTTTACTAGGAGGATATCCTCCCATATCTCCCAATACCGAAGCACCTTCTTTTATTGAATGTACATACATATATTGTATTTTTGTAAATTGTAAAATCAATCCAGTTAATTTAACAATAAATTTAAGGTAAAATCAAAAAGATATTATTGCTAATTTAACGCGACCATTCCGTGTAAATTTAACTAGCTTAAATTGCAAAATTATCTAGTTAAAAATGTGAAGTCAACAGCAAAACTCAATATTATTTTAATGTTAGTTCTGCACATTTATCTGTTATTTTGTGCGCAATTGGACCGATATGACCAAAAAAATTAATATATGTATATCGCACCCTAAATCATAAAGTGGCAGAAGTAAAATTCAAAAATTTGCAGGAGGCCAAAAACTTTTTTCCTTTACAAGCAATGACATGGCAAAAGGCGACGTATAATGGCTATTTTTCAGTCAAAAGAGACCCGAATGAAAAGTTTTTTTGTTGGCAATCGCTAGAAAAGTCGATTTAAACAAATTTTGAACTGTGTCACTTTATGATTTAGGGTGCGATATATTTTTATTAAAATCGTTTCGTTGTCAAGAAAAAAATTCAGTAGAAACGGAGCAAATCCTAACTAATTTTCTCCCATTTTGGTAGTAACAGCAATTCTACGAAATTGCACAGCATTGATTCCTTCATTCTCTCGATTTTCGCACAAATACAAATGCATTTTTAAAAATGAACAAGAAGAAGACCATTTGAGTGACCAAACTATATAGTATAAACAATGATAAAAAGTTTCCGCACGCGTGCTTAGGAAAATCAAACTCTGATTTAGACAGTGAACAGCCTTTTAATCCTTACTTTCATAAATATCTGGTTTCATAGGATCATACCTGAGGTTACCAGACCAATTTTATGCCTTTTCGTGTGACTTTTGGGACACCCCATATGAATCAATTATATGAAGATATACTCAAAAATCACATATCCTTTTTTAATTTTTTGTGATGCAATTGTTTAAATTTTTCTCTGCTTTACTTGAATGAAATGCATTTTTTTTTTTACAAATGAAAATATAGCTAATATAGCAATGCAAACATGACCAAACTTTTTCCGCAAAATAGTTAGGTGTGAAGTCAAAGTTCTATGGACAAAAATTTTGGGTTTTTACATATTTTTCTATATTTCTGTTACCAGATTAGGAAAATATACACATTTAGTTACAGGTAACTGAATAAATAGGAATGATTAGTAGCATTTTAAATTTTATGTCGTTTTCCTCTTTTGGCTGGAATGTCCCTTAAAGACTTTTATTTTAAAAGGCAGCATATAACACTTATTTTTGAGTTTTATTATAAAACTCTATAAATAACAGTTATTGAGGGCTTTTATAATAAAAGTCTATAAATAATTGTTATAATTGAGTTTTATCATATCACTCTTTTGGTGAGTTTTATTTTTAAAGTCCATCAATAACTGTTACGAAAGACTTTTATTCATAATACCATGTCTCCACATAACGTGTTTCGCTCTTTTTTTCTGCATTTTCTCTCTCAATCTTGTTTCGACACGGAAACCGTGCCGAAACTCGCCAATTTCCATACAAATTTCTGAGAGCGAGTGAAGATTGAAACACTGTTTCATTCTGAATCATCTTGCCAACCTCGATGATATCGATGTCTTCTCTAATTTTGTATCGAAAATCTATCGAAATCTCACACAAACCAAAACAAAGACGCAAAAATAAGCAAACATACAAACATTTAAGAAGAACAAGAAAGAAAAATGTCAAACTGAATCACGATTAGGCACGTGGAGACGGGTTATTGAGCGAGATGTTTTGCTACATGTTTCTCTGGTGAATCAAGTTATGTGGAGACGGGCTTTAAAACTCATCTATAACAGTTATTTACTGAGTTTTATTTTTTACGTCCCAAAATAAAACTCATTTGCTAGTATTGTATGTATGTATGGAGCTACCTAAAAAAAAGTATGTTATATACACATACATATATGACCGTAGACAAAAAAATGCATATGGAAATTTGCATTTATATACATACATACCTTGGCAAGGCCGTATCTAGGGGAGGAGGGGGATGGCAGGGATCAATCCCCCCCCGAAATTAATGCGATAAAAATTTTTTTTATAATATAAATATGCTTAATTGTATTTTTTAGAAGCATAGAAATCATATAAAAAGTTAGTCTCAGTTATTATTTGTATCTATGTATGTACTAGCAAGTACCCGGCTTACTTCGTTGCGCCGCAAAAATTAAATATACTGATGTTTAGCTTTGAGTAGAGTGTAAAAATGGGTTACACATTCATATTTTGTGCTTGTTTTCTGCAAGGAATGTAATATACCACCCTCCTTTAGATGAAATGCAAACACTTTAAAATTAAACAACGTTATAAACAATACATTTATTAACAACAAAAAACTCAAAGTTATAATAATTCAAACAACGTTTGGTACCTACACAGAGCGAAAACCACCTAATAAAATAGAACAAAAGTAAGAAGATATCTCTATAGTTTTTCTTTAAGAAGAATCCCTACTTACTTTTAATGGGATAGTCTTTTTAATAAAATCAAGAAGAAATCTTCGAATATATATGTGGATATCTCCTTGAATTAATAAAGAGGGCGTTCTTCTTATTTTTATTAGGTTATCTAATTAAATTTATTATAAAGTTAGTCTTATATACATACATATGTAAACTGAGTTAGCGGTTCACAGTCGAAACAATAATGCGTAAAGAAAAGTTGAGTAGAAAGTTTTTTATTTATTGTAAGAAGGTATACTTTTAAATAAAATTAAAAAGATTTACCTCCCAAAAATAAGAATAAATCTCTATGGAAATATCTTCGTCTCTGACTTCTGTCCTCTTTTTGGGCCACGAAGCTGTTCAAAGAGACAATCTTCTTATTTTTATGAGGATTATTTGGCTCTGTGTACATTAGTAGGCAAATTCGTTCATAAAATAAGGTACATCTTGTTCATTAATTAAAAACTTCCGTGAACACAACATTCTTTGTTTTCTTGCCATTTCCAGGTATAAGAAAACTCTGGTTTTGTGGTGAACCAGTTCGCGACAGAGCGACATACATTTGACCGCGAGAAAACACCTCGTTGCGAAGGTCTACCCCAATATAGCTAAATGTTTGCCCTTGGGACTTACAAAAAAAAGCAAATTTCACTCATACGACCCATGAAAAGGGAAGAATGTTCCATATAGTTTAAATCCGGTCTGTAGTTAAATGCTGACTTCGTATGAATCGCCACATGTCTCCTCTGCATTCCACGCAACCGTGAGTTCTCTAAACGATTTGCATGTTCAGCGACTGTCCCGTTTCTTCTGAACCTAATTTGGCGCCTGTTTCCAGAAGATATAGATAACTGCGGTTTTGCTTTTCGCATGTCTAGGAAATTGTTTAACAAAATCATAAACTTATAATTAACTTAATTGGGTAAGAGCTTAATTTAAAATTTTACCATTGAAATTAATGGTGATTTCGTTTCATCAAAAAAATGCGCATTTTTGTTACACTCTTCAATTTTCCGTTTTCGTTTGCAAAATGAAGGTAAAACGTCAAACAGAATATGTCTTCTTTTTTTAGTGGTTTTATTAGGCTAGTGGTAATTTAGTGTAAAAAAACTACATAAGTTTTCACTTGCTACCCTGTTTTCGTTTCCTAAAAATGTACACTTCAGTGGTGTAAAAAACTCACACTTTTTATCCTCTGAAGCTTTGACAGGGTAGCTGGTTGCACTGAAAATCAGCTGACGAAAATTTTATTTGACAGATAAATTTGGTGAAATTAATTGGATTTTGCAATAACAATTAAGTATGGGTGATAAGCGAAACCTAATTATTCATGCACATAGCATAGCAAACGGGGCAGATATGTATGTAATTTGAATTTGAAATGTTTTTTTTTTAGCTAATCCCCCCCCCCCCAAAATGAAATCCTGGCTACGGCCTTGTACCTTGGTACATACTACTTTGGTACATATGTCCATACATCCTATTAATATTATTTGTAAATGAGAAAAGTATGCGTTATGGTCTTCATAACTCAGATAATATTTGATCCAGATCAATCATATTTGGTATATGGGTCATACAGATGAAGATGTAGATACTTTTGGAAAAGTAGGGGGTGTCACCAGTGGTGCCAGATTGAGCGAAATTTCCCTTTTTGAGGGATATTTCACTGCAAAATTTTTAAAGATTGAAAAAAGGGACATGTTGTCCATATAAAAAAAGGGATTTTTTGGTTGCAGAACTGTTTACATACCTACATATCGCACGTTTTATGCAATAGGGATTTAACTCAAAAAAAATTTTTTTTTGGGAAAACGCAAATAAAGTTTTATAATTTCAAATAGTTTCCTTCTACGGCTAACTACAAAATCACTTTTATTTCCGCCATTTTTATCTTTTTGAGTATTTTATAAGACTAGACTCAAAGGCACTACCCAGTTATTGAAATATATGGCAAAATCCCAGAAATCGAAAATTTCGAGTTAAATCCCTATTCCATAAAACGGGCGATATGGTCAAGATTTTTGACTGCCACGTTACAATCGTACACTGTTTAACCTCATATCTCCGGAACCATATTTTTAAAATGAGATCTTGTAAGCGCATATCGTGAGTCTCCCTAGAGGCATCATATTGAATATTACCATTTCTCTGTAACTTTCGTAACTAAAATGTTAAGCCAAATTTCATCGGACTGGAACGTTACATAATTTTGGAAGTGTATTCCGATGTTACTGTACATTTTGCGAAAAATCTGCGAATATAACATATAACAGATTTTTTTTTGCTTTTCTTATATGTGCCATATAAGAGGTAAACCCATAGAGAGAGTGGTTCAGTGTACCTAAAAAATACATTTTAAGATCATTTATGAGCAATAAGGTGCGGACTACCACGTTACAAGAATTTGTCTGCCACGTTACACGTACGAATTTTCGATACATTGTATGAACAAAGCAGTAAATAAAAATTCAATTTATTAGAAAAGAACATTTTTAAGTCTTCATTTTAAGTTTACAAATATCCTTGTTTGGATTTAGGAAAAGTAATGATCTTTTTGCTAATCTTTTGTATTTGGTGAGCACTGGATATATGTCTTATTGACTTTGTTTTTGAGGAAAGCTCAAAAACTTTCAACTCATTATTAACACAGTCAATTTGTTTTTCCGTAATTTCTTCAACAGAAATTTTGGATGCAGTCATATGAAATGCAAGTACAAAATCACGTATCGAGACTAACGTCACCCACCAAATCAGTCACCTTCGAAACAATTATTCCAGCGCATGTATTACACTCCCCATACCAACAGCTCATTGAAGATGCATCACATAAAAATTGCATTACAAAACCGTTTTCATAATCTGGCACTTTGGGAACAATTTTATAATTACTTTACTTATTTATTAAGATATAAACTTTCCCAATCAAAGTAAAATAAATACGAAATTATAACATAATTTACCATTTTACCCGGAGTCGATTTTTTGACCATATATTTTCAGTTCTGAATCGAGTTTCTTAAAATGGGCAATAAATATGTCAACTACCAACATTTGTCACCCCTTGCCATGAGAGGTGCCGGGTGCTTCGCGAAACAATCTTCAATTTCAACAAAATTTAAATTTAGTTAATAAAATTTTAAATTTTTCTGTAAAAAGACTGCCACGTTACACATGTTTGGTAATTTTTTATTCCATATTACCGGCCTTTTTCCAGCCTTTTTTTCTACCGGCACCAACACGGGAAGAAGCCTGTTTAAGAAATATATAGTACATTGCATTATATAAATGCATTCCGCTGAAAAAAGAAAAATATGTATTTTTGACTAGAACGTTACACAAAATTTGCTACCCTAATCTGTTCAACCAAACATGCACATAGTATAACTTAAAATAAGCAAAAGTATAGTATAACTTAACCCTAATCACCGAATTTTGAAAAGTTACGTAAAACCGAAAGTGAGACTCTGAGGCTCACCTATGGGGAAATTTTGAAACACATTATTTTGGTATTTGGTTTTTACTTTTATTTATGCAGTAATGAATTCAGAAGCATTTTTAAACTTTCTTATAACGGTTTATGGCAATTTTTTTTAGTATATAAAGATAAAAAACGTAATTCCGTAAAATAGGAGACATTAATGTACTACAATTTTCACACATTTTTGTAGTTGTTTGAATGTTCATTACAAATGGTTTTATTACATCTGTTATAAATTTGTTTTTGTGCACACAATGAGAAAAGCTATGAATCAAATGAATATGAATACATTTTTCATATGATCGCCGCTAATATATATTTTTCGCAACCAAATTCCAAATTTTTAAAACGCGACGTTCGTGGTGAAATTACTTACGCATAAAGCAGCTCATCGTTCGATTCTCTATTTAAACGCATCTTTTCCGTAATTTAGAATCTCAGTAAACAGAAAAATGATAAAATGTTAATTGTTTTGAAATTGTTGACTTTTCCGGTCTCCTTAATTTTATGACATCCTATTATATTAAGATCCATGGTGAAATACGTCGAATTCACCAAAATCCGGGGGAAGTATGGTGAGTTCACAATGTAAAAACCTCACTGGATAAACCTTGTGAACAACGGATTCAAAATTTAGTTGAACTCTAGAAATGTAAGCTTATTACGTTAAAGATACTTAAGGTGAGTCTTTGAGGCTCACTTTCGGTTTTTCGTTACAATTTTATACGATTTCAAAAAAAATTGTTAAAATAAAGAAATAGCCCAAAGATCATAATTATTTCATAATTTATGAACACAAATGGAGGAATACCCAAAATTTCAGACAAAAATCTTTTTTGGTTTAGGAATAATTCGCTTTTAAACTTTAAAGTGAGACTGAGAGGCTCACTTTAGAGGATTAGGGTTAAAATAATGAAAAACTCCCATTCAGTGTATGAATACACACGCCTTCGCGTTAACTTATGCAATGCAAAAAGGAGTCGGTTACATACACACATGCGTACAAGTAAACATACAGCAGTGAAACTATTAAAAGCGTGTTAATAATCGCCACTCTTAGGTAATTTACTTTAATTGTGCACATTCGTACTGTATTGTTAATAATCGAAAGAATTTTGGAGAATTGGCGGCTTAAAAGCTTTTTTCGCCTGGCCTCATTTAAAGATAAGCGTAAACAAGTAAGGAAGCCTAAGTTCGAGTGGAATCGAACATTAGATACTCAGCTGTATGCTTTCATTGTTTGTTTGCGTTTGATGGAATCACGGTGTATTTTATATAAGCGAGTGCCGCATAAAGTGGGCGTAGCCACGCCCATTTTCAATTTTTTTATCAGTTATACAACTAAGCATATGAATATTATTCTTTGTGCAAAATTTCATTCCTTTATGACTTCTAGTTACAAAAATGTCAAGTTACAAATTTCCAAAGCGTGTTCCAGAAATATCTTTGCTAAAAAGTAGGCGTGGTCATAAACCGATTTCAATAAATTTTTTCGTGTCTATTAATACAAGTTATAAAAGTGAATAAACCAAGTTTCATCATAATATCTCAATTATTTGTCGAGTTATGGGCTAAGAAATCTCGTATATTCCTTTGTTTAAAAAGAGGCGGTGCCACGCCCATTTTCAAAAATTTTTATATTTTTTGTTTCCGGTCTATTGTGGAACTCATGCCACAAAATTTCAATGAATTATCTTTATATTGCACAAAGATATCGCCTAAAATGTTTTTATTAGGCCACTTTATAGTTCCCATATATAAAAGTGGGCGTGGTCGTCAACCGATTCCGATAATATCTCAATTATTTGCCGAGTTGCGGGCTCAGAAATCTCGTATATTCCTGCTTCTCAAAAGAGGCGGTGCCACGCCCATTTTCCAAAATTTTTGTGTTTTTAGTTTTATGCCCGCAGTTGGACTCCTGCCGTAAAATTTCAATGATATATCTTTATATTTGACAGAGATATGGCTTAAAATGTTTTTATTAGGCCACTTTATAATACACATATATAAAATTGGGCGTGGCCGTCAACCGATTTTAACTATTTTCCGTCCAAACGTTTGTCTAAGTAAGTAAATCACGCGTACCAAATTTTATCGATATATCATCAATGGTTTCTGAGTTATGATTCATAAGACTTTCAATTGTTGACCCTTAATAAGTGGGCGTGGCACCGCCCATTTTCCAAAATTTTATCAAATTTCTTCATAGGGGTCTGAGCTCAATACGTGGGTAAAATTTTATCGCTCCAGCTATATTAGTGACTGAGATACCAAATTTCCGATTTTTTCTATATAGGAAAAGTGGGCGTGGTCATGGTCCGATTTCGCCCATTTTCAATACCAACCGTCCCAGTCTCGATACCAACTTGCATTTCAAATTTCATCAAAATATCTCAATTTTTGCGCGAGTTAGAGTGTTTACAGACGGACGGACGGACAGACGGACGGACATGGCTCAATCGATTTCTCTTTTCACCCTGATCGTTTTGATATATATAAGTCTATATCTATCTCGATTATTTCACTCTGTTACAATCCACCGTTATGTGATTAAAACTATAATACTCTGTGTACTAGTACAGCTGAGTATAAAAAGCAGAGACGATTAATGAAGAATTGGAAAGAATTCAAAACAAGGCTTATTTAAGATTTTTGAAGTACGTTCCTAACTTTTTCAATGAATTTAACGCATTATTCCAAAGCCGAAATGTACTTATACACCGACTAGGGCAAGAAGCTAAGACACTTGTGTTGAAAATTGCAAGAAATTTCTTAAAACCCGACTTTTTTACAATTCCGTGGGAATTACAGCTAAAAGTTTTGGAACTTCCAACTCCATTTTTACTTGATGTGCATAACGTTTACGTTGGTTATGAATGCGAAGATATTTTGTCAAATTCAAAAGAAAGTGTTTGCGCTTTTATGAAGCTTCTACTTTTCAGATAATATCACGTTTTCCATTTGACGGTGTTTTCGAAGAATTGCAGTTTTTAGATCCCGATATTGTTTTTGATTTCCCTAAAAACAATCGTGTATCACTTCTTGCTCTAACTAAAAAATTAAATCTTAATCCTGATCTCACAGGATCGGAATACAAAAGTATTTGTATAGTTTTAACCGAAACACAAAAAGACGATTTAAAAAAATTATTGATGTAATGTGGAGTAAAATAATAAAATTTAAAAACTATAATGACAATTTTTTGTTTCATAATCTTAAGCAAGTGGTTGAAATTGTACTCACGTTACCCCATTTAAATGCTGAATCAGAAAGAGTATTTTCAATTGTAAAGGATGTTAAATGTAAAAAGCGAAACAAACTATCTAGTGATATGTTAAATAGTATAAGTAAAAAAACTACTAAAAAAACTGTATTTGCCTGTTATATATTTTTATATTACTGAAATAAATGCTTTAAATTCGGTGGGAATTTTGTGGGATTTTTTTATTTAAAATGTGGGAAATTAGGGATATTTTTCCAATTTCTGTGGGAGTTTTAGCGGAGTTTATCTGGCATCACTGGGTGTCACCCCCTCCACTCCCCCTTGGGAACAATTTTTAAAAATCGTTATAACTCGGATAATATTGTATGTACATTAGGCTGTCTCGCCTTCTCCCTCTAGCGACCTTAAAAATATTATTTCCTGACTATACTCTACTTCGTGACTGTATAAAGAGGGGTCAAAATAACCCTTTTGTGGGGGTGCTAGATTATTAAAATGTTCTAGAAAATTATTCGCCATAAAATTTCAGTGGGAGTCTCTTCAGAAAAAATCTTTGTAAAATAAACCTAAAAGACCACAGGAAACGAAAAACTTATATTCCTCGGAATGTTAAATGTGTTTTATTTCCGGTTGTACTGCATCGATCGAAATACTTATTTTGCAAAAGATTAATGTTTTTTGACGACGTTTAACATGCCGGGAAAAAAAATACATTAAGGTGGTATAAACTAAATACTGGGTGGAAGTGACCCCGACGGCGCATATAGGGTTAATACAATTATAAAGTAGAAACCCTCCTCTCAACCCAAAGATATTGGTGTATCAATCTTAGGGATTGGACCATAAATACCGAAGATATGAAAAAAATGAATTTTAGCGACATCTAGCGGATATGGGGGAGCGTACGGTGGACTTTTTTTTGGTCCATATAAGGCGAGACGGTCTAATGTACATATGTACATAAATGTAAACAATTTGTTATGGAGCAAAAATATAAGAAAATGTGAAATGCAAATCAGATACAGTTTTGGCACGGTTAAATAGTCTCAGAGTTATAGCGATTTTTAAACATTGTTCCCAAGGCGGAGTGAAGGGGGTGACACCCCCTACTTTTCCAAAAGTATCTACATCTTCATTTGTATGACCCATATACCAAATATGATTGATCTGGATCAAATATTATCCGAGTTATAGCGATTTTTAAAAATTGTTCCCAAAGGGGGAGTGGAGGGGGTGACACCCCCTACTTTTCCAAAAGTATCTACATCTTCATCTGTATGACCCATATACCAAATATGATTGATCTGGATCAAATATTATCTGAGTTATGACGACCATAACGCATACTTTTCTCATTTACAAATAATATTAATAGGATGTATGGACATATGTACCAAAGTATGTACCAAGGTATGTATGTATATAAATGCAAATTTCCATATGTATTTTTTTGTCTACGGTCATATATATGTATTAGACCTCTGCACAATACCATTTGCCTCTTCTATATTTGCGAATACTCTATGCATTGTACAATTAGTCACAGCACAATTTCAATGCAGATACGAATATAACCCATACTTTTCATTTGGAATACAAATACTATTTCTATTTGCTCTGTTGGAGCGATTAGTGTACACTATTCGCCACGATAGAATAGAACATAATAATAACCATGTTATGAAGTATTCACAAAACCTTGTTGCTTCTTTGGTTTGTTTGTTTATTTAATGTGCATATGGCATTAAGGTGGACCAAAAAATAAAAGCCCAACAAACATATGTTCCATTTTTTAATGATAAGAAATGTTTTTCTTGTTCATTAAGGACTTTGAAAAAAATTATGTATCATCACTGATATAAAAGGAGAAAGAAATTTGGAGGCATTTGCACGACCTCTAAATTTTAATATATTAAGGAAAAAATTTAGGTATAGATTTCCGTATTATATTCCAAATCGGGTTGTTCCGCGAATTTCGGGAGAACTTTATTTCCTTCATAAAACCACCTTAATATGCCAAATAAGTTTACTAACTAATGCCGAAAAAATCAAAAGAATCGAAGTATTGGTTACCGAGTTATTTTAAAATATATGTATAGAACAGTTGAAAATATGTAGATCGTAAAAAGCTCTGGTTCGAAATTTATTTTAGACATATGGTTTCTTGAGCAAACAAGCTTGAAATTACCCAAATTTTTATAATTGCGATGTGTCCCTGTTAATTTTTTTTTGGCCCCTACTAATCGACCCTCCCTAGTGTGTATGCATATGCACATACACACACTCACACTAGCAGCGTAATTTTGCTGAACACAACGTCTGGATGTGTGTTTATGAAAATATGTACATATGTACATACATATATTTCGATTATATTCGAAGTATTCGCAAGTAGTGTACACTATTTGCAGAACCTTTTTAAGGTCATGTAATTGTCGCTACGAATAAGTAATTGTATTGGTTCTGTTTATGGTTGTGCTCTACTTGCGTTTATTCTAAAACGACAGAAACAAGTAGGTACTGTAATTGGACGGCCGCGAATATTTTGTTGGCCGTTTCGAACCCATTCGTGCAGCCTTCTAATATGTATATAACATACTTTTTTTTAGGTAGCTCCATACATACATACAATACTAGCAAATGAGTTTTATTTTGGGACGTAAAAAATAAAACTCAGCAAATAACTGTTATAGATGAGTTTTATGAATAAAAGTCTTTCGTAACAGTTATTGATGGACTTTAAAAATAAAACTCACCAAAAGAGTTTTATTCAGGAGTGATATGATAAAACTCAATTATAACAGTTATTTATAGACTTTTATTATAAAAGCCCTCAATAAGAGCCTATACACACTTGCGACTCAATCGATTTAGTCGGGCTTTGATTTGCATGGGAATGTATGGAAGCATTCACACTACATTCAATTAGTCGAACAACTGAAACAGTTGGATTTGCATACAACAGCCCAATTCGACTAAATCGATTGAATCGCAAGTGTGTATAGGCTCTAACTGTTATTTATAGAGTTTTATAATAAAACTCTAAAATAAGTGTTATTTTTTAATTTTTTCGATAAAAGTCCCAAAAAAACGTTTATTTCCAGCAACAAATCTTCGCGATGAAACAAAACGTTTTGTGTATTTTATATGACTGTAGCACATTTCCTCCATATTAAAGTTTTGCATCAAAGTTTTGATCGATAACAGTTATTTGCGGTCCCTGGATAAAACGCATTTATTTTGATGGGCACTCTAATATACATAAATACAAATAGCAAGTGGAAATTGTGCAGATCATAGGCGAGTGAACTCAGCGCGACCGATAGGTGACAGCGAACACACAAGCGTACATGCATCAAGCGCAGCCACTGGCCAACAGAAACCCTAATGGTGCTAACAGTCAACAACGAGTTGCCGCAAACCGTGTCAGCTGACACGATCTACCTTATGAGAGTGCCATATAACCCGGCGTCTCCTCAAAACAGAATTCTGTCATCACAAGCACCATTATAACATAGATTTCAAATGGAGACCGCCTCTGTCTTCTGGTATAACAGAGATGCCAAGGCAATTGCTTTAACAAGATTGCCTTAACATGAGCTGTCAGTTTGGTGATTTGACAGCTAATTTTTCATTTCAACGAAAAATTCACAGTGGCAACATCTCCACATTGAACGTGAAATTTCGCACGGCGTCCATTTGGCTTGAGTGTTTGGGCTTAAAAAATAAATAAAAAGAACATTAAGTGCATATATACAGTTTGCGAGCATCATCGCCAATTTTAAACAATTTTTTTTAACTTTCTAAGTGCTTCTGCGTACACGGCATGCCAATTCGGCGCCATTTTGCAAATTATGTCTAACATAATGAAGTGCCCACGCATATGCAAACATGGATTTTAGACATGATTCTGGTAGACAAAATTAACATAATTTTTGTTTTGTGGAGTTTTGGCGTAAATGAAAACTCACCAACGACCGAAACATACGAGTACGCAGCCCGTACCGCAGAAATCAACGAGCATTTTGATTTTTGCCGGAAAACGTGTCAGCTGATTGCTTTTGCCCAACGCGGTGTTGCCGAACGAACTTTTTTAGCCACTAAAACATTTGAACGGTATTTTTCATTGTATTATTAAACGAAATCAATGCGAGTGTAAAATGTAATGAAATACATATATCTTTCTTCATAGGAAAAACAGCTTAAGTTTACTTAAGCGAAATATGAGTTATTAGATAATTGTTTAGCTCATTTATTGAAAATAATTATCATTTATGTATATGTTATTAATTCACATGAAACCATTTTTAATACGTTTATTTTAGTTTAAAATAAACTTAACATCGAGATTATCCAGTTATAACTTTTTTCGGAGCATAAATTCGCATAGGATGAAATAAAAAATTTACATACATAAATGATGTTATATTTGAAAAATTTAAATGTTTGAATGAAATCATATCCCTGCTACATAGCAAACGGATAGCGTATTTTTCAAATAAATGAGAAATTAGGCAATGAAAAGAAAAGTAACGAGTAAGTTACGATAAATAAAAGTAATTTTTATTTCAAAATTATCCCTTTTACCATTTTTGAATGGGTCAACGGATAGCGATCCAGCGGATAGTGAACAACTGATATTTTCCGTCATAAAATTCACACAGGCAAACAAAATTGCGACAAAGGCAGCTTTTAGAAATTTTTTTGTGTAAGCATGAAATAAAAATTGCGTATGGTTATTCCTTTATTTATTAACAAAAAAGTGTATTTTCTTTTACTTATTTTTCACTTTTCAACAAGAAAATAACAAAATACATCAGAACTGCAACTCTGACTCCTGAGGAGGGATAGGACCACGCCACTCAAAACCCCGTTTTTACCCCGCCATCTTTTGTTAACAACTTTTTATTGCGTTAAAAAATTAAGTTCCGCTTCGGATTAGTGTTCATGTGATCAAAACGCGTCGATTGACACCCCACTTCTTGAAAATTTACCAATTTTCAGCGTTGTCACCTAAACTAGATAATTACAAAAATTGGAATACAAAACCGCTCATTTTTTTATTAAAAAATTTTCGCCTGCGTCGCTTTTTTTTCTTAAAGAAAACAATATATTTAAAAATTTAAATTGAGAATAAACATCGGTACTAAGTTTGGGTATTTCATGCGAAATTTTTGTGTCTTCCGATTATTTCAAATACGGCAACACTCACACGGCTGTTCAAAATAGAAAACAGCTGATTTTTGTGTTTTCATACGGGCACGCACTTTGTCTAACTCGGAACGAACTCGGTCTTCGGAAGCGGGTCGTCAACTCGTTGTTGACTGTCGGCACCCTAAGCTAAGCTTTAAGTTTAATATGTAAATAAATACATATGTACATACATAGATGTTAATAGCTAATAAGCGAAGCGTTAGGACAATTCAAGGCTAATTTATAGAAGGTTAACCTACTAAGCAGCTGATTGCTAAATTTTTTCTACTTTTTTATTCATATTGTGGTGCTTATGTCAAACTTATGTCAATTTTCATCTTGACGCAATATGAATTCTACAATGGCGGGCTATGATTTTGACAGAAGCATCACAGAATACACAAACAATTTACATGGAGTGTGCATGTATGTATGTACGTATGTCATACTGCGAAAACCTTCTATAATTGAACCATGGGACAATTAATCAGCCTTATCGTGAACTTCATGTGAACAAAATGTTCCCAAAAATTACAAAGCAAAACAAAAACAAAATGTGAAAAATTGTTCTTGTTTTGCTTTATATTTTTCGAGGGAAATTTTTCACATGAAGTTCATGATAGGGCTGAATGTAAAATAACGGGCATCCTGGGCGCAGGATCCCTATAAAGGGGCGAGCAATTCGCAATGAAAATCAGTTGCAGTAATAGGCAGTAACTAGTAGGTATACTGTCCGTGGTTCTCACTTCCGACAATTGTAGCTCGACTGAGGTTTTGACTCCACTCGAGCTTAGTATATATATTCGCTGAGGTTTTCACTTCAGTGGATCGGAAGGCTAGCGAAGGTTTTCACCGCGCTTCCTTTAAGTACAGCAGGAGTATCGCGTAGAACTGTAGAAAATTACATATTATATTTAATAAATAATTATTTTTAATTTAAAGAAAGAAAACCCAGTTATTAATATTTCTGGGAAAAAGGGAAGGAAACCTTTTTACTTTCAGGAACCCTGGACGGACTGAACCACCCCAGCTGCAAAAGTAAAGGCCCGTCACAAATGGAGCCCGAGTCGGGAGTCTAAAAAATAGAGATACACATACAAAATTTTTGGAAGACAACAAGGACTGCAAGCAAGTATACGAAATACGAAGGGATTTTTTTTTTAAACATCGAAGAAGCAACAACAACAACAAGGATATACCCATATACACATACGAGCTGTGAAGGAACAATACAACAAATAATACACAGCTAGTACGAGTTTAACACCCTCGAGGATTTGGTGAGCCTAGTCGAAGACTATGACAACATCACTCCAGAGAAAGAGCAACTGAAGCCGACAGCAAGACCATTTGTTCCACGAAGGCAAGAGGAACGTTATCACTGTTTAAACGCCGGTGAAAGTCAATGATGGTGGATGGGGGAAAACTCTATCAAATCAAACAAACACGCCACAGCAAGGATATGTAGATGTACCCGCAGCATGCAGACGATGTGGTGAAAGTGGACACTTCGCAGTAGGGTGTCGCAATGAACGCCGAGATTTTTGTTGGACATGTGGTGGACGAGGTGTACTCACGCGTGAATGTTGCCGCACACGACAGGGAAACGGTCAGGATCCTCATTAGTGCCGAGGGGTGAGGACTCCAGAAACAGAACCTCGAGCAACGTAAACGTTTTTTGGCAAACACAAGGTAGAGTTATGGCAGAAGTGGAAGTAGACGGCGCACAGGTGACAGCCGCAATCGATACGGGAGCAACAAGGAGTTTTATTAATGATACGATGGCAGAGAAATTAGATCCAAGAAATTTCAAGGAGGTGGAAACGCGTGTGTTGATGGGCGATGGCAGGCCGCGAACTGTGGTGGAAGCAGTAGACGCAGTGGTAAAGTTGGGTAATGAAGTACACAGGAGCGAGTTGTTGGTTTTGCCAGGATTAACCGACAAAGTGGTAATCGGAACGGACTATCTAGCGAAGGCGAGCGTAGAGTTGAGGTGTGGAAGTCATGGTATAACATTGCAAAGGGATGATCAGAGGAAGGAGATAGTTACGTGTACATAGTCGAACAAGAGCGCAAAACAACGGAAGAGGACGTGAGTATCATACCAGCTACCCCATCAGCCGATAATAGAGACGTCGCGAATAGAGAGATCGCGGTGAGTAAGTTTTTAAAAGAACAATTGTATATGTTCGAAGAGATGTCGGGGGTATCAAATATTGCTACACACAAGATAGTCATGCGTGATGACCGTCCAATAAAGCAGAGATACTTCCCGAAGATGCAAGAGATAATCAACACAGAGATCGACGAACTGATCGACAAAGGTTGCATAGAGCTATCCCTCAGCCCACACAGCTCGTCAATAGTGTTGGTAAAGAAGAAGAACGGCAAATGGAGACTGCGTCGACTATCGTCAGCTTAATGCCCGATCTGTCCCAGACGCATATCCGTTGCCGCGAATTCAGCATATACTGGATCGATTGAGAAACGCACATTTCATCAGCAGTTTGGATTTGAAGAGTGGATACTGGCAAATCCCCATGGAAGAGAGCAGCATGCAGTACACAGCATTTACAGTGCCTGATCGGGGATTATATCAGTGGAAAGTGATGCCGTTCGGTCTCCACTCCGCACTAGGCATGGGTGACACTGCGCTGCGCCGCGCAATTGCGCTAACACCAACCCTGGCGTTATTGCGCTAACTCCGAATTGGAAAATGCGCCAACTCAATATTGCAATATGAAAGCAACTCAATTTCGTGCGCTAACACCAGCACCCGCTCCAATATAGCGCTAAGAGTGGTTTCTTGATACAGGAGGTTCGTCCCCGATTTTTCGCGTATATCACACCCCCTAACGACGATGCTTAGAAAAGGAAGCAAGTGGAATTGGTCGGAGGAGCAGCAGGTGGCGTTCGAAGCGCTGAAAAACGCGCTCACACAAGCGCCGGTGTTGGCTTGCCCGGATTTTACGCAGCAATTTCGACTGCAGACAGATGCAAATGATTTTGTCCTCGGCGCCGTATTAACACAAGGATTAGGAAACGAAGAGCGGGTGATAGCGTACGCGAGTCGCAGGTTAAATAAGGCTGAAGCGAATTACTCACCAACGGAGAAGGAATGTTTAGCGATAGTTTGGGCGATCAGAAAGATGAGACCGTACCTCGAAGGATATACGTTTACAGGGATCACAGACCACTTGGCGTTGAAATGGTTGGACGGGATCGAAAGTCCGTCAGGTAGAATTGCTAGATGGGCTCTTGAACTCCAACAATATTCGTTTAATATAGAATATCGAAAAGCAAAATTGAACGTGGTGGCAGATGCATTATCACGCCAACCAATTGACGAACCGCTAGGTACCATGACGTCGCCGCAGAACCATGGCGAATGCAAGTGGCGCACACAAAAGATTGCAGAGGTAAGCGAAAACCAAGAAAAGTTTCCAGATTACGTGGTGGAAGAAGGAAAGCTATGCAGACGCATAGGCAGTCAGATGGATGGCGAAGACGCCGTACCATGGAAGCTTTGTGTACCGACGACACAGAGGAGGCGAGTATTGGAAGAAGTTCACAATACGCCAAGCGCAGGACATATGGGGATAAGAAAATCGATAGCACGTGCATTGATGAGATACTACTGGCTTGGCATGGTACGCGATGTTAAGAGGTACGTACAACAGTGTCATACTTGACAGATTTATAAACCCAGCCAATATCAAGCAGCTGGTAAGATGCTGACAAAGATTTCAGAAGAGCCGTGGGCAACGGTGTGCGCAGATTTTATAGGACCACTTCCGCGCTCAAAGCATGGCAACACGATGGCGTTGGTCTTCGTCGATAGGTTTTCGAAGTGGGTAGAGATCATGCCAATACGTAAAGCGACGACAGAGACTCTGACACGAGGATTTCGAGAGAGAATTATGGCCCGATTCGGCGTTCCCAAAGTACTGATTACAGACAATGGAGCACAGTTCGTCAGCAGCAAGTTTAAGAAATTCTTAGAAGAACTCGGCGTAAAACATCAAGTAACCGCACCATACACACCTCAAAAAAATCCAACGGAGAGAGCGAATCGAAATGTGAAGAGAATGATAGCACAGTTCTGCGGAAAGGAGCAAAGAAACTGGGACGAGTTACTACCTGAGATGACACTGGCATTGAACACCTGCGTATGTGAATCGCCAGGATATAGCCCCGCATTCGTAACACAAGGTAGAGAACCGAGACTTCCAAACACACTCTATGATGAATACACATTCGGCACAGGTCAAGAAGTGGTGACTCCAAGTGAAAAAGCAACGAAAATGTAGGAAATATTCGAGATGGTGAAACAAAAGCAGCAGCACGCATCAACGGATCAGGCACGATATTAAAATCTGCGCAGGAGGAATTGGCAACCATCCATTGGCGATTTAGTGTTGGTGAAAGAGCACCAACTTTCGAAAGCAGTTGACAACTTCGCAGCCAAACTAGCACCAAGGTATAGTGGACCACACCGAGTGATGAACTTCATCTCACCTGTGATCGTAGAACTGGATAAAACACACAACGGCAAGAGGAGAACGGCACATTTAAGCGAACTCAAGGCCTATCACGAAGCAGAAATCACACGCGACGGTCAGATAGTAGAACCAAGCACGTCCCGAGGTAACCAACAAAACGCAAACACACATGAATCCCGAAATAGACACCAAGCAAAGGTAGAACAACAGAGTGCAAAGACACGCGAATCCCGAAATAAACAACAAGCAAAGGTAGAACAACAGAGTAAGCAACCGCAGGAATCCCGAAGTAGAAAACAGTCAAAGGTACAACAACAGAGTACGCAATCACATTAATCCCGTAAAGGAAAACAAACGAAGTTACGACAACAAAGTGAACAGGCACAGGAATCCCGAAATAGAACACAAGAGAAGGTACAACAAACCGAATTAAACGGCATACAGTCTAGCACAGCAACACGGTGTACAACGATCGCAAGAAGCACGGCAAGGAGTAAGCCCGCAGAGCTAACATCACCGACAACATCACGTAGTATTATGTCACGACCCACAATTGTAGTACCGAACGTAGAACATGGTGCTGTCGCGCACTATGGTTCGCTTACGATGCACACTGGTCTCATTTGTATGGAGAGTGGGACAAAACTCAATTTCTTGGAAACGGATGAATCTACCGAAACCAAATTTGGCACATTGGTGTCCCACTATACGACCCATCTTTCAGAAAAATTAAAAGCATATATCGTCGTACCATACGAAAACTAACATATTTAAAATTTCTGGCGAAAGCTATCAATAAAAAAATTCTGTACGAAAAGTAGCACATTTGGCCGACGAAAAGTAATAAAATCGAGTTTTGGCTGACGAAAAGTAATAAAATCGACTTTTGGCTGACGAAAAGTATCAGTAATTATATACTGTTTTTACATTAAAATTGTTGTTGTTTAAGCGAAATTGATAGTTTTCGTCAGCCAAAAGTGGATTTTATTACTTTTCGTCAGCCAAAACTCGATTTTATTACTTTTCATCGGCCAAAACTTGAACTTTTTACTTTTCGTCAGCCACAAAAAATCTGATGTTAGTTTTCGTATGGTACGACGATATGTTGTAATCCACGCGCACCACTAACGCTAGTTTACAGCAAAAAAAAAACAAGAAAACCAGGAATGGGGGAGGATAGGAATTGACCTGCTGAGCATGGAACTATTTTTTTTAATTTTTTGTATACTTCATTCAAAAATTATTTTCTGTGGAGTTACAAATGCGATAAACGCAAGGTTCGAAAGGCAATTAAAATACGCTTAAAACAACATACAACTTGTAGTGGTCTATTAAAAACTCGCTGAGCGAAAGCTGGTCAAAGTCAAAATTTTGTGGATTTTTTGCGATTTTTGAAAAAAAAATTTTATTTTCAAATTAAGTTTTCATAAAAAGTTGTAAAAATCAGAAAAGTTTTATTACTTTAAAAATTTGCCCGTTTAATTGCAAAGACTTTAAGCGTAATAACAGAGATATCGGATAAATATTTTATTTTTGGCGATTTTTTTCTTGTGAAAAAAAAGGATATTTTGGACGAAAAACTTGGTTAGGTGACTTAACTATGTGAAAACGACTTTATAGGTCAAAAGGACATTAGAAGAAAATATAGAGCTTCCAAAGACTAAACTAATGACATTTTAAAAATCCGATGTAAAATAACAAAGTTACAATAAAAAAAAATTATTCCGCGATATTTCGCGGGATCAAAAAAAATTGTATGGAGAGTGGGACAAAACTCAGATTTTATCGAAAATAAAGTTTTATCGAAAACAGTCGATGTAAATATGTACAAAAATCGTAAAAGGGCAACAATATTTTGTATAGACTAGTTACTTTTGATATGATATTTTAAGAAAAGGGAAAAAAGCGAAAAATGTGTAAACAGGCTTCTTAAGAGAAGACTTGAAAGAACTCAAATCTGCTTATAAGACCTGGTCCAGAGTGGTCCTTAATTGTTAAAAGTTTAAATGAAAATGCTAATGCTTGAAAATTACGCTCATAGAAAAGCCAAGATTTCTTCATCTTGTATTTTGCTAAAAATAAATTGTGGCCACTGTGGTGCAGTGGGTAGAGGTGGCCGCTGTGGTGCAGTGGGTAGAGTGCTCGCCTGCTATGCCAGAGGTCTCGGGTTCAAACCACGGTCCGAGCAAAACACCAAAAAATTTTTCTAATTAGTAAAAATCCAATTATTGTGTTTTTTAAGAGCAGCGGTCACCTCTCGGCAGTGGGCGGCATACCCGCCGAGTGTATTTCTGCCATGAAAAAGCTTCTCACAAAAAATGCATTCGCCGTTCGGAGCCGGCATAAAACTGTAGGTCCACCCAATTAGTAGGAAAAACAAAAAAAGGAGCACACCTCGAATTGGGAGAGAAGCTCGGCCATAAAACTCGTCAGAGTTATAATAGGGCCATTGTATTATATTATATTATAAATTGTTTTCACTGTTTTCTTTCGTTAAATCATGAAACATACGTTTTTCTTGCGTTTTCATAGTTATCATAGCATTTTTTTTAACACTCAAACTTGAAATATCGCAAAAATCATAATACACTTATGTACACAAACTTTTTCCACAAAAAATTTTTTTCAAATGTGTTGACTTTAAATGAGCCAAAGTAACATTTAATGGTGGTTATTGCATATAGGAGGTTTTCGATAAAATTTAATATATTTCCCGCGGAAATGCATGACAGAAATTTCTTTTTCAAGCACCAACTTTTTTGACTTTTGTGGTTTCACACTTTGAGTCAACAGCCTATTTCCTAGTGAACATTTTGGCACTTTCCGGATTATAATCCGTAGAAAAATTACAATGCTATAAGAGATTTAATGAACAAACCTATGTTTATTTTTTATCACAATCTTGTACTTACCCTCCATTTTTTTATTTTTATGTATATTAAAAGTGTTTAAATGTTGATAGTTTTCGCCGTTTTGGTACATTTTGTTCTTCTCGAAGAAGGAACCAGCAAAAATGGCTCATCATTCAATGTCCCTGACATTCCAATGGCCTTGGTATCGCAATCCCATGTTATTTTTTTTATTTCTCCGTGAGAACGCTCACCGTTGTAAAAGTCATCACATATATGAAGATTATGTTGAGAGGGTTTCGGGACAATTTTTCTTTACACCACGAAATACGGCGAAATTTTTTTTTGCAACTTTTTTATTTGACATCCGATTTGTAAAATTGATATGTCATTATTTTAGTCTGGTGGAGTTCTATATATCGCTCTAATTGTCCGTTTGAGCTATGAAGTCGTTTTCACATAGTTGGGTCACCTAACCAAGTTTTTCGTCTATAAAATATCCTTTTCGTTTCACCTGAAAAAAATCGCTAAAAATAAAGTACTAATGGGATCTTGGTAACATTACGCTTAAAGTGTTTGCAATTTAATAGGCTAATTTTTAAAAATAAATCTTTTGCTGATTTTCTCAACTTCTTATAAAAAACCTATTTTCAAAATCAAAATTAAAAAAAAATTGCAAAAAATCCACAAAATTTTGACTTTGACCAGCTATGGCTCAGTGAGTTTTTACTCAACCACCACAAGTTGTATGTCGTTAAAAGCATATTTTAATTAGAACGAGGTACTGTTAGCTGTTATCGCACATGTAACTTTAGCGAAAAATATATTTGAATGAAGTGAAAACCAAAAAACACAAAATTACCGTTATCTCAAAAGCCTAACCGTGCAAAAAATAAAACTAAATAGTTTTGAGCTCACGGGGCCCATGTCAAATTTCCCCTATACCCCGATTTCTTGGTATTTTTTGCTGTAAACTAGTTTTAATGTTAAAGTGGTTTACATTTTCCAGATTTGGAAGTTCAATGAAAATATAAATTTAGGTTTCTTCACTTAATCTCTTATAACTTTGCCATTTTTCCACAGATTATAATCCGGAAAGTGCCAAAATGTTCACTAAGAAATAGGTTATTGACTCAAAATGTGAAACCAGGAGGACATTTAATATTTCTTAAAAAAAATTACAAAATAGAAGATGAATTTCGAAAAAAACCTAAAAAATTTCATTAAAAAAAAACTTTTGTTCGCTATAACTCCGTCACTTTAACGGCGATTTTAATTATTTTTGCTTTGCTGGAAAGGGTATTTCATCCTCTCAAAACAAAATTAAATAACGTAAAAATCGAGACGGTAATGGCGGAGATGTTGACAGATGAGTAATCATACTTTTTTCTCTTAGCTCAAAAACAGAAATTTCAAAATATCTCGAAAACTGTTCTACTTTTGAACCATCTGATTACATATTTGGAATTCTACATAGGAATCATGTATCAAATGTCGAGGATATTTTTTTTGTCGGGTAGTGTTATCGGAGCAGACTTTTTGTCACACTACGACCTGTTGGTAGACCTCAAAAAAAAAAAGTTAATTGATAAAACCACGAAATTGCAAAGCTGTGGTATTGCACGATCTACACCCAATCCCGGTATCAAACTCGTAACCAGCGCAAGCAAATACTCCAAACTACTATCGGAATTTAAAGATCTCTTTGCGCCGTCACAAAATAAACCCATCACGGAATCAACCACATTCCACTACATCGTTACAAACGGCCCGCCACTACACGCAAAGCCACGTCGTCTCACGCCCGAAAAATTAAAAATAGCCAAGGCTGAATTTGAATACTTAATTTCGAAAGGTATTTGCCAGCCATCTAAGAGCCAATGGGCTTCGCCGCTCCACATGGCCCCGAAGAAAGACAACACATGGAGACCATGCGGGGATTATAGAGGTTTGAACGCCGTGACTGAAAAAGACCGATATCCGATTCCCAACATACAAACCTTCCATCAAGTATTCGCAGGTAAGAACATATTTACTACTATCGATTTGGAAAGAGCGTATCACCAGATACCTATGAACCCCGATGACATTCAAAAGACAGCCATTACGACTCCTTTCGGCCTGTTCGAATTTCGATATATGACGTTCGGATTATGTAACCCCGGACAGACTTTTCAACGGCATATCGACTGCGTATTCCGAGGACTAGACTTTGTTGTTCCTTATCTCGATGATATATGCATCGCATCTCGCAACGAAATCGAACACCAGCAGCATCTTAGAATCGTTTTCGAGCGACTTAGGCAAAACAATTTAACAATCAATGGAAATAAGTGTGTATTTGGCCAACCAAATGTCAAGTACCTTGGTCACTTAGTCACGCCCGATGGCATTTTGCCACTCCCAGCAAAAATCGAAACAATCAATGCATACGTCGAACCCACCATAGCGAAAGACTTACGGCGTTTCATCGCTATCATAAATTTTTATCGTAGGTTTATTCCTAGCGCTGCACATACTCAAAGTATTTTGCAGGCACTCATACCCGGCAATATCAAAAACGATAATCGTATAATCCAGTGGACTGAAGAAGCACGAAATCAAAGTTAGCCAATGCAACCTTACTAGCACACCCTCGAACTACCACTAATTATGCTTGGCCTTCGATCGACATTTAAAGAAGATATACAGGCAACTCCAGCCGAACTTGTCTACGGAAAGAGCCTACGACTACCAGCAGAATTTTTTACCGAAGCGAAACCGTATCCCAACGAAGCAGAGTTCATCCAAAAATTCAGGCGTACAATGAGCTCAATCCGACCTACGAAAACAGCGCACCATGCTAAAGCTAAGCCGTTTATACAAAAGGAACTGCACGATTGCGCAAGTATTTGTAACAATCGATTGCGAATGTTGTTAAGGAAATAGCTGACGAATATTAAAGGTGACAAAAATATCGTTTACTTCGCTAAACGATAACGCATGTTGTTAAAATTGGGTAGTGAATTCCGCTACAGGACGGAAAGAATATAGTCAAATTCCCACCATACCAAACGGGATCGGCTCGGCAATAACATATGCACAAAATTTCGCAACGGAACACGGCTACGGGGTAAGTCGATATACCGTCACATTTAATTTTTACGTCAGAGTAAACCTCCAACCCACATACGCCAACAACGCCGTCGAAAGTAAACTTCGGGATCACGCGCCTATAGGCGACGTATGTTTTCGGGATCATGGAATAGCGGTTTTAGGTAGTACGTGCGAAGTACAAGCACCGAACTTCCTCACGCAAGGTCAACACTAGTAATAAAGCAATACCGATGAATAGCTAAAACAATTTCGGGATCAGCGATAAGCGACAGCGTACAGGGAGCGAAGAGATACACGGAGGACACCACAAGTACGATGTCTGCTCTTTATCGGGTATATATTGATGTAATAACAATTAATATTGGTATAAATTCTTGTGTAAACATACATACATAATATATACTTGTATGTACATAAGCATATATACAAATATTAATTGTTATTATATCAATATATAGCCGATAAAGAGCAGACATCGCACTTAGAAATAATTTCACATTCGTGTTTCTGGCAGGAGACCGACGATATGTGCCTGAATCATACATATATACATACGAAAGGAACCCAGCAGTATTCATCAGCTGGAAAACAGCACATATTTCCTACTGAATATTCAGTAGAGATGTAGTTCTAAAATCTGAACTTTCTCTTTCGTTTTTACATAGAGGTGGCATCGAAAATCAACTAACTAAAAACTGCAGAACGAGAAGGAAGAGTTTCTGTATGAAAAAAGGCCTGAATACGCAGGGAGAACTTCGATATCATATATTTCAATACGCCTGATGGCTTCACTTCGTGTTCAGTTATTTTTTCAGCAATGAGTTTTGAACTCAATTTCAGATTATTTTTCATACTGAATATTCTACTTGTAGGGTTAAATACTCCACTACATTATATACTGACACAACATGGCAACGCTAAAATTTAAGTTAACGTTAAGAATTGACATCTCTGTCTTTTTGCTTTTTGATCATTCATTCGTTCGTAGAATTAGCTGACGCAATCATATTGTTTGTAAAATCACATTTTTATTGATTAAATAAAACTAAATAAAATTAGAGGAATTAAATCCCTAAAGTGGTGACCCCGCCGATTAAAATGCCAAGCGATACGGAGGAAAGATTTTTGGACGCTGAAAATGTGCTGCATTTGGGCCGACTGGCTACGAAGCCACCACCGTTTTGGAAGCCGGATCCTCGTTTGTGGTTTGCGCAAGTCGAAGCACAGTTTGTACGCTCCGGAATCACAACGGATGACATCAAGTATTATACAGTAGTCGCTGAAATCGATTCAGCAATACTAATGCACGCCAGTGACATCATCGCAAATCCACCAGCCACAGGCAAGTATGAGGCTTTAAAGAGCAGATTGCTAGCTGATTTCGGGGAGTCAACAGAAAAAAAACTTAAACGTCTTTTCGACGCGTGCGAATTGAACGACAAGAAACCATCAACATTATTGAGAGAGATGAAGGACTTGGCACAGAATCGTTTGGACAAAGAAGTTTTAAAGTCGATATGGTTACGTCGTTTGCCCCCGCAAATACAACAAATTTTATTAACAATGGACGAGGACGTTGAAGTATTATCTAAAAAAGCTGACAGTATCATAGAAGTGACTGCCGTAAATGTAGTCAACGCGGTAAGCACAACTACTAGCAACACAGATGCAGCACTTGCAGAACTGGTTTACA
Organism: Urophora cardui; assembly: GCA_960531455.1. Lineage (NCBI taxonomy): Eukaryota > Metazoa > Arthropoda > Insecta > Diptera > Tephritidae > Urophora > Urophora cardui. The sequence goes on along the minus strand of OY482673.1, from coordinate 73,882,171 downwards.
GAATGGATAGACTCGAACAAAGTACCCGCAGTCGATTTGGGCGCCAAGGGAGTAATGCTTCACGGGCAAGGCCAACAACTTCAACAACAGGTGCCTCAGAACACAGGACTGATAATAGCATATGTTGGTATCATCGTACCTTCCGCGACAAAGCTACGAGATGCCGTGCGCCATGCAACTATTCACGTTTACCTACGGAAAACTAGTTAGCCCTCCGTTCACAACGGCTACGACGGAGGCAGAACAGCTTTCTAGCCGTCTCTACATACAAGACAAAGTTTCATCAATAAAATTTTTAATAGATACGGGGGCTGAGGTTTCAGTAGTACCCAAACGTAACGACAACGCAGAACAACCATCTTCAATGAAATTAATCGCTGCAAATAACACACAGATAAATACTTATGGGAGGAGAAGTATTACGCTGGATTTAGGCCTTAACCGAAGATTTACCTGGCTCTCCATAGTGGCCGATGTCTCATACCCTATAATAGGCGCTGATTTTTTACAGAATTTCGACATTCTGGTGGACATGAAAAATAAAATTTGATCAACAATTTGACAACAAACTCGCAGATGTGTTGTTTTACAATAAGACCGCCGCAAAATATCACTTCGCTCAAATGCTCGAACATTTTTCATGAAGTTTTAACACGTTACGTGGACCTCACTGAAGATAAAGTATCCAACAGCAAATGTGGCGTCTATCATTTCATCGAGACGAGAGGGGCACCGGTGGTTCAAAAAATGCGTCAACCATCACCTGAAAAGTTAAACATCGCAAAGCAAGAGTTTCAATATTTATTGGATAAAGGTATCTGCCAACGTTCAAAAAGTCAGTGGGCTAGCCCATTACACATGGTAAAAAAGGCCAACGGAACGTGGCGGCCATGTGGAGATTATCGTAAACTCAACGCAAAAACTATCCCAGATAAGTATCCCATCCGCCATTTGCAGGATTTTTTTGGAGATTTATGCGGCAAAACGATATTTTCAGTGATAGATTGTAAAACGGCTTACCATCAAATCCCGGTGCACCCATCGGATGTACCGAAAACAGCGATCGTAACACCGTTTGGACTTTTTGAGTCCAAATATATGACATTTGGTCTTAGAAACGCTGCTCAGACCTTCCAGAGGTTCATAGACGATACAGTTGCGGGATTGACGTTCGCTTTTCCATATATCGATGACGTACTTGTTGCATCGGTTTCGCAAGAGGAAAATGCCATACATCTGCAACAGCTTTTTGATCGCTGTCGAGAGAAAGGCCTAGTTATAAACTTGGATAAGTGCCAAGTGGGTTTGCCGAAAGTGGAATTTTTAGGACATTTAGTATCGCGTGAGGGTATTTCACCTCTGCCCCGCAAAGTACAGGGCATTCTGGAGATGAAAAGACCAACAGAAGTACATGAACTCCGACAATTTCTTGGCGCGGTAAACTTTTATCGACGATTCCTACCGCAGGCTGCAGCCATCGAAGCGCCGCTCCAAAAGATGATGGGGCCTTGCAAAAAGCATGATAGGACAAAGTTAAAGTGGACAACAGATGCGGAAAAAGCATTTGAAGAGCTCAAGTCACAACTCGCAAAACAAGCGTTAATTACGTTTCCCGAAAGAGGGGCAACCGTAGCTTTGGTGACGGACGCGTCTGATGTTGCCATGGGCGCTGCACTACAACAGTTAAGTCAAGGCAAATGGCAGCCGCTTGGCTTCTTTTCGCAAAAATTCACCAAAACAGAGACAAGGTACAGTACATATGACCGCGAACTACTGGCTATTCACAGAGCGATTCGACACTTCAGATTCTTTTTAGAAGGCACTCAGTTTATCATCTTCACAGACCACAAGCCGTTAGTTCAAGCTTTCGACCAAAGTTGGGAAAAATTATCCCCACGACAAAACCGCCAACTAAATTTTATCAGCCAATTTTCAACAGATATACAACACATTAGTGGAGCCGACAACCTCGTAGCCGACATGCTATCGAGGATTGCAACTTTTTCAGCACCTTCGCCACTAGATCCGAAGCTGTTACACGACGAACAGAAAAAAAGCGACGACTTGAGGGAATTACTCAGCGATGATAAGACTTCTTTACATCTTATTAAATACAAACATCCAGAAATTGGATTAGAAATATTTTGCGACGATTCAACAGGAAAGTTAAGACCATATGTACCAAAAGCTCCCAGGAAAGTAGTTTTTAATGCAATACACGGTCTCGCTCACCCTGGAGTGAGAGCAACGGCCAAATTGATAACAAATAGCTTTGTTTGGAAAGGAATGAGTGCTGATATAAGAGCGCGCGTTCGGAGTTGTGCCGCATGCCAGCGGAGCAAGATTGCGCGGCATACGAAAAGTGCATTGGAGACATTCGCGGTTCCCAGTAAGCGTTTCGAACATGTGAATGTAGACATTGTTGGGCCGTTTCCAGTATCGAGAGGCTACACATATTGCTTAACATGTGTCGATAGATTCTCCAGATGGATAGAGGTTTTCCCATTAACGGATATGACAGCTGAGACGGTGGCGAGGGAGTTTCTCAATGGGTGGATTAGCAGGTTTGGAGTTCCGAGGTTCATCACCACGGATCAAGGCAGACAGTTCGAAAGCAGTTTATTTAACCAATTAACAAAGTTGCTGGGCGCCAAGCATATCCACACTACAAGTTATCACCCCCAGGCGAACGGCATGGTAGAGAGATGGCATCGGGTACTGAAGGCAGCGTTAAGATGTCACACGGCCGACGTAAATTGGGTCGACATTTTACCAGTGGTTCTACTGGAACTACGATCCGCCGTGAAAGAGGAGCTAGGAGTTTCCATAGCTGAGATGCTTTACGGGCAGCCTATTAGACTTCCTGGGGAGTTTTGGGAAAACCCACGGGAAACTGCAGTAGATGAACACATATTTTTGCAAAATATCAAGCAACATTTCGAACAACTACGACCAACACAAACGTCACAACATGGAAAGGTTGCCGTTTTCGTTCCTAAGGATCTTCGTTTTTGCAGCCATGTATTTTTACGAGATGACACTATTCATAAACCACTTAAAGCCCCGTACGACGGACCCTATTTGGTGATCAATAGGTTTCCAAAGACGTACACGATTTTGATTGGCACAAAACAAGTCACGGTCTCCATCGACAGATGTTCGTTCAAATCTTCAACCAATTTAAGCAATTTCTTGGTTATATTTTTATGCCAGTAGCAGCACTGCTATGTAAGATCTATAAGAGAGTGTTAATATGTTAACTGAATAACAAAGAAAATTCCAAATACTCACTCTCTCGCTGTCTGCAATTCGGGTCCAGCCATTCAACTTCGTCAAGCACAAACGGTGTTGAAGGCGATGGTAACAACAGAGCCGAAGCCATAAAGCTTCGTATATATTTTTACTTTTTTTAGATATGAATTAACCAATATTTTCGTTAATATAACAAACTAGCTGACCCGGCAGACGTTGTTCTGCTAAAACTTATTCCTATGAAGCCTAAAGAAAAGTCTTTGATTACCGTATTGCTAACCATTATCTTAGAGTCCATCTTAATGACTGCGAATAACAAAAAATTGTCTATTCTCTGAATAAAAGTTATAGTTATATTCGCCGCGACAAACCTACATCCCCCGATCCCTATCACTATCTCAATCCCTATCCCTATCCCTATCCTTATCCCTATCCCTATCCCTATCCCTATCCCCATCCCTATCCCTATCCCTATCCTTATCCCTATCCCTATCCCCATCCCTATCTCTATCCCTATGCCTATGCCTATGCCTATCCCTATCCCTATCCCTATCCCTTTCCCTATCCCTATCCCTATCCCTATCCCTATCCCTATCCCTATCCCTATTCCAATCCCTATCCCTATCCCTACCCCTATCCCTACAGCTACCTACCTTTACCTTACCGGGACCGTCCATCACCATCCGGGCCCACTACTTTAGCCATCTCTGGGAAACAGCCTTAGAAATCACAACGAAAATAGCTGTATGTGGAAGCCTGCTCAACGCTTTTCATTTTCTACCAATATCGCTCGAAAACATTCAGGGGTTATCCGGGTCCACGCTTTGACCCAAATCTTGGAACCCGGCCTAGGCATCACTATTTAAAAAGCTCTTTGCTGAAGTCCTCCTCAACAGCTTTCATTTGATACCAATATCGCTCAGAAACTTTCCAGGGTCACTCGGTCCCACGTTTTAACCCATATCTGGGAACCCGGCCTAGGTATCGCAATAAAAATAACTTTATGTTGAAGGCCTGTTAAACACCTTTCATTTGATACCAATATTGCTCGAAGGCTTGGTGGATCGATCTGGGTCCTCATTTAGGCCTGTATTCCGGGAAGCTCCCAATTTTTCGAAATTCTATATACCCTACTATGTGCACTAACACCACATGAATCTACTGTGAAAATTTCATAAAGAACGGTTGGTTACTTTGGGAATTTATAGAGGACACACATCCACAGATGCACACATACGCACATACACACCGATTTTTCCAATTTTCGGACTTTTCCGGAGGGATTTTCCAAAATTTTCTTCCGTACAAACCATCTCCTCGAGAATACGAACAATTGACAAAAAGTTTTACAGAAATCGGCCCAGCCGTTCTCATCTGATGAGGTTAGTAACATTTTTTACACCATTTTTATATATATAGATAGAAGATAGATATACACGTTGGGGAAACCAACTTTCTGTTTGATATTGATTGTTACCAAAATATTGGTTAATGGTACAATGAAAATGTACATATTACATTTTTTCCTTTTGACATGAATAAATCAATGTGGTGGACTCCGACAAATGGTCAAAGTATCATTAAAATATATTCAACTGCCAAATTTCAAGTCGATATCTCAAAAAACGTGAGCCTCATAACCATTCCGGTTTGGAAACAGAGAAGAATTTTTGTCGTATGTGCTATTATGAACAGGTATTGGTGCTCAGACATCACATACGACAAATGCATACTGAATGGAAAGTCGTTATCTCCCATAATTTTAAAGATATCCAACTTCTGCAAATTTCAGGTCAAAATATATAATACTCGCTACAACTCGTCCAAATAACAGAAAAATCTGTTGAATAGTTTTTGAGAATTTCCACTTTGAACTTCAAAGTCGATTTTCTCGAAACTATGTTTTGTAACATACGACATTCGTTTTCTCAGGCGACGACTTGCTACGATTTCAAACTTCACCGTGGCCTATAGATATGCGCCCAATGAAAACACAACTATTATGGAAACAAATTCGCCTGTTTCGTTTCAGTTACAATTCTCAGAGTTGTAGGCATTGGTGCTTACTAATGACATGCACACAATAGTTGCGATGAATCGTAGTTATGTTGAGTAGAACTTTGAAACTTAATAGGAATTATGATATTGTCGAAAATACGGGACAATGCTTGTCCCGCCAGAACATTTGAAATATAGTGAAAAATACGGGATGCCAAGGGAGATATGCCAACACTAGCATCGACAAATACGTAACAATTGGTGTTAGAATAGGAATCGTTAACTATACTATAAGGTAATACTTTTTTTTTTCTAAACTCTTGTATTGCTGATATGCTTACTTATCTGAATTGTCGCCAATAGGATTATATTTATTGATCAGAGAGTGAACAGCACATGAATTATTAAAGTAATTAGCCGCCGTTTTGACTTGGTTATTACAATCAACGACCTCCATTCCGCCCTCATGTTGTAACTAGATAAACAAAAATAAGATTTATAAAAAAAATTTTTATTTTCGTGAAATGAAAATAAAAAGGACGTACCGTATAAATGGGCAAAATCCAACCGGCCATACTTCCTACCCATGGGAAGCATGCACGCTTATTTCTCAACTCACTTAAACTATAAACGTTTTGTAAGGTACCCTTATTTACCACCGCTACAGCATGATAAATTGTTAGCCCGCCAACGAACTTCTCTTGCATTATCGGTACTAAGGAATTATAACGGCCCGCTGTGAATACATCGCCAGCGTCAAGCGTTGTTATATGCGCTTTATCGCTATCTATGTTATGAATACATTCATCTGCGCTATATGCCAACAAGCATGTAAGATTTAGAAATGCGTCCTCAAATAGGGACCGATCACGCTCTATGGCAACTGTTAGATTTTGGCATTTAAATTGTTCTTCCAGACCCTTGGTGCACCAAACAATATTCTTAATTTCCGTTTTTTCATAGTGATGTTGGGCATCTGGAATACGAAAGAAAGGGAATTTAAATTGTTTAAATTTTTATTTGGTTTTAAAAACAGCGCTGCAAAGTACTCCAAAAATGTATTATGAAAAATTGATTTTCACTACCAATCAAAAATGAATCAACGCTATAAAGGTCTGTGATACAATACATATTTCTACTTGTTCTTATTCAGTGATACGCATATTGGCTAAGTCCAAAATATTTACATGAACAGAAAGTGATTTTTTTATTTCGACATTTTTTAATTTTTTTACTTTTTGTCACTCCTGTAAAGTTTAAAAAAAGGGACTTAGCCAATTTGCACTCTAAGCTAGCGATATGTGAACCTTGAAAAAGGTACTAAAAACAAGTAAGGAAGCCTAAGTTCGAGTGGAATCGAACATTAGATACTCAGCTGTATGCTTTCATTGTTTGTTTGCATTTGATGGAATCACGGTGTATTTTATATAAAGCGAGTGCTGCATAAAGTGGGCATAACCACGCCCATTTTAAACATTTTTATCAGTCATCCAATAAGCATATGAATATTATTCTTTGTGCAAAATTTCAGAAATATCTTTGTTAAAAAGTAGGCGTGGTCATAAACCGATTTCAATAAATTTTTGCGTGTCTATTATCACAAGTTTAAAAGTGTATAAAACAAGTTTCGTCATAATATCTCAATTATTTGTCGAGTTATAGGCTAAGAAATCTCGTATATTCCTTTGTATAAAAAGAGGCGGTGTCACGCCCATTTTCCAAAATTTTTCTATTTTTTGTTTCCGGTCTATTGTGGAACTCATGCCACAAAATTTCAATGAATTATCTTTATATTTGACAGAGCTATCGCTTAAAATGTTTTTATTAGCTCACTTTATAATACGCATACATAAAAGTGGGCGTGGCCGTCAACCGATTTTAACTATTTTCCGTCCAAACGTTTACCTAAGTAGGTAGGTAACGCGTACCAAATTTCAACGATATATTTTCAACGGTTTCTGAGTTATGACATATAAAACTTTCAATGTTTGACCCTTAATAAGTGGGCGTGGCACCGCGCATTTTCCAAAATTTCATCAAATTTCTTCATATGGGCCTGAGTTCAATACGTGGGTAAAATTTCATCGCTCCAGCTATATTAGTGACCAGCAGCGTTGCGTGATTCGAATCAATTTTGATTTAAAATCAACTTTCAAATAAAGAATCAACTTGATTCGTGATTCAAACTATTTTCAAATCAAAGATAATTTTTATTTGTGATTCATTTCTCAAAAGAATCAAAAAAAGAAGATTGGTGATTCAAACTGTTTTCAAATCAAAGATAAATTTGATTTGTGATTCTTTTCTCAAAAATACCCTTTGATTCGTGATTCAAACCATTTTCAAATCAGAGATAAATTTGATTTGTGATTCATTTCTCAAAAGAATCAAAAATCATTTTTGATTCTTGATTCAAAAAATATCTTTGATTCGAATCAAAAAGTTGATTCGAATCAAAAATTTTATTCGAATCAATAATTTGATTCGAATCAAAAATTTATTTAGAATCAAAAATACTGTAGCATATCAGAAATATTCAAGTACATTCTCGGTAACTTAAAACACAAAAATGTATAAAATGCACCAAAAGTGCAACAACAGCCAAATTGTATGCTGACGCCAAATATGTACATATGTATATACATATATACATATTTCTGATTGTCGTATTTACGTTTACGTATGTTTATATGTATGTATGTGCATAGGCACTTGGGTGCATACTAGGGATTCCAATTTTTCCGATTTTTACGATCCCGGGATTTTCGAGATTTTTTTATAATCCCGGGATACCGGGATTTATCCCGGGATTTGGACATTAATTATTTTTCCACATTTTGGGGTTGAAAAAAGTAAATATATATTTCGAGGAACGCTACAACTTTAAAGTGCTCAGAAAAAATTGATTTTTATTGCCATTTCTATTATTTCATTAGTAACAAAATAAACTAGGAACGTAAAATCATGCGTATTATTTAATAATAAGAGTTACTTTAAAAAACCAACCAACAAACAAACAACTAGCCAAGTCTAGTAGAAAACTCTGCCTTATTACCCCCAAATATACCTTCCTGACATCATCTAGAATGTTTTTCATTAGTGCTGTGAGGCTTTGGAATTCCATACCTGAGTCTGTTAAGTCTAAGATGAATGTGAGAACCTACAAAGCAGTTATATATAATTATTTTAACAGTATATAATACTGCGAAAATGACCTTAACCCTAACCTTCTCTACTTTTGTTGCCTCTTATCTCTTTCCTTTTTATTAGTTTTTAAGTTATTAATTTAAGTTTAAGCTTGTTGTTTTTAATGTTAGTTTAATCTATATTTTATAAATGTACTGTTTCGCAATTGATGCACTATAAAAGATTATGTCTTAAATGTGTAATACATTCTTTCAAATAAATAAAAAAAAATAAAAATAAAAAAACAAAGAAAATTACATACATTTGGTGAACAAGACATTTGCCTTTATAGTTGGTACTTTTAAGATATTAATAATAAAGCTTGTGATCATTTGATAATCTCCAATAAAAATTTGTAGAATTTAACGACGTACTTCGTTTAAGCAAATTTTTCCAAGCTTGCGAAAAATACTGAAAATTAATGCAAAATTCGGAAAAAATTAAAAATCGGATGCACAAATTTTGAGATGAATTCCGAGTATACAGCTGCGTATTTTATTTTAGTACGTAATGCGAAATTCTCAAATAAAATTCAACTTTTTCCTGGTTTTTGCTTATTTTATTTTCTGAATATTGTTTGCATTTTCTTCCATTATTTACTTTTCATGGGAAGAAATTGCAAAAACCTTTGAAAAATAAATGACCAAAAATCAGGAAATAGAAATTATCAAATGAATTTTACCACAAGAATTCTAAAGATTTTAAAAATACCTAACGTACGTTTCCTTACAACGCGTACTTCACAAAAAGAAAAATTTAATTACACTGGGTTACAGCCAAAAAATATCAGGTATGGGGGAGGATAGGATAGGAATGCTGAGCTCGGAACTATTTTTTTAATGTGTTGTATTGTTAGGTTTTTGAAATAACCGTAATTTGGTATTTTTTTGGTTATCACTTCACTCAAAAATTATTTTCGGAAATCACAAATGCGATAACTGCGACAATTGAGCAGGCTAATTTTTAAAAGAATAAAACTTACCTGAATTTTACAACTTCCTACAAAAAACTTAATTTTAAAATTTTTTCAAAAATCGCAAGTAATTAACAAAATTTTGATTTTGACCAGCTTTCACTCAACGAGGTTATGTCCAATTACTATAAGTTGTACATCGACAATTTTAGTTGTCTTTCGAACGAGGTACTGCTTGTGATTATCGCATTTGTGACTCCCGTGAAAATAATTTTTTCAATGAAGTGATAACCAAAAAAACCTAACCATACTAAAAATTAAAAAAAAAAAAATAGTTCCGAGCTCAGCAGGCCCATATCTATTCTCCCCCAAACCTGAATTTCTTGGTATTTTTTTTTAATTATTTGTAGCCTAGTGATATTAAATCAAAAATATTAATCCTTACTTTGCCTTTTTTATTCTGGCAAAAATGTCAAACTTACTCTGCATTTTCTTCGGACTGTCAAATTTTTTTATTCCCTTCCACAAAGATTCCACATATTTTTTATGGCTGTTTGTTCTATTGACAAAATGTAAAACTGGCCCGACTAAGGGCAACATTTTCTGTTCTTAGCACAAGTAAAGGGTTGCATTATTTTTGTTTCATTTAATAATATAATAATACAATGGCGCTATTATAACTCTGACGAGTTTTATGGCCGAGCTTCTCTCCCAATTCGAGGTGTGCTCCTTTTTGTTTTTCCTACTAATTGGGTGGACCTACAGTTTTATGCCGGCTCCGAACGGCGAATGCATTTTTTGTGAGAAGCTTTTTCATGGCAGAAATACTCTCGGAGGGTATGCCGCCCACTGCCGAGAGGTGACCGCTGCTCTTAAAAAACCCAATAATTGGATTTTTACTAATTAGAAAAATTTGTTTGGCTCGGACCGTGGTTTGAACCCGAGACCTCTGGCATAGCAGGCGAGCACTCTACCCACTGCACCACAGCGGTTTTGTTTCATTTATCACATGAAAAATGTATCATTTTCATAGGGCACAGGGCACATGTTGATAATGCTTCCATGTAATAATGCAACATTTTCGTTCAGAATAGGAAGCGCTATTAGTATACAGATCTGAGACCAATAAAAATTATGTATAATACAATTTTTCTTTGCTATAATAGGGGAATATTCTCTCTTGATTTTATCCCGAAAATCCCGGGATGAAATTCTAGCAATCCCGGGATTTCCGGGGAGTCAAAAAGGGAGGGATCCCGGGATTGGAATCCCTAGTGCATACCCTGCAAAAATCATTGGATTATATGCTCCATTTGTGGTAAGTTGGAGTACTTTCAAAGTGACCACTAACATAGCCCAAACGACCGATTCATGTATCTGCATCGGTTCGTAGTTAGCCGAACATAACAAAAACCAAATTTTTATCGCGACGAAGACGATATGTGTATCCATACATAACTACATACATACATATGTTTGAATGTATACACGTCATTCGTCGTCGTCGCGATAAACATTTGGTTTTTGTTGTTATGTTCGGCTAACTGTTAGGTACTCCATCAATTAATCCAATGTAGGTACTCCATGGATTAATATGATTGTTATGCGGGACTGGAGTATATACTCCATTGCAATGACATGCAATGTTAAATGGACCATATTTTTTGTATGAAATGTGGCAAGTTATGGATTAATCGGTTGGTCCATAGCGAGCACTCCATGGATTAGCGAATGGAGTACTCGGAATTTTTGCAGGGTACGCATACATACATATGTATTATATGTACATATGCCCTGCAAAAATCATTGGATTATATGCTCCATTTGTGGTAAGTTGGAGTACTTTCAAAGTGACCACTAACATAGCCCAAGCGACCGATTCGTGTATCTGCATCGGTTCGTAGTTAGCCGAACATATATATGTACATATCTACATAGAAGTAAGAATTAGAGTAGATATACATGTATTATAGTAAATAAGTAGTATGTACATAAGAAATTTTGTGTATAGGTAAATAAGAATCAATTTTACCAATAAATTCCCTGATTGAATTGCTGTTCGTAAAGCAATACAACAAACCACTTTCGTTTAATTTGAACGGGTTTAAAATATACATATGTATGTACATATGTACCTATAGTGAATCCTAAATATATTTCAAATAAAAGATACTTTTAGTACGAGATCATTTTGGGTAAATGCATTATTATTATTTATTTTAAAATTCTGTTATTTTATTCTTTTATTGGGTTCATTCAATGTATGTAAAATATATAAATTATAAGTACATAAGTAAGTACATATGTGTGGATATGTATAAGACATTTTAAAGATTGTTAAAGTAATACAAATACTGGCAAAACGAAATAGTTTATATTAGCGATTTACGATGCGCGCACTACAGATACACTTTCAACATTAAACCATGGTTCGGATATTCTCATTTAAGATTACTCATTTTCATTCACGAATTTTCACGAATATTTTTTCTCTAATATTTCTCCTTCCTTCCTTCCTTCCTTCCTTAATTGGCACGTAACCGTCTAGACGATTCTGGCGGAATCCAGTAGAGAGCGGCAATTGTTTCTGTTTCGTGCAGCATGGCGCCACTCACATGTGAGACAAACTGATCTCGAAAACTAACAAAGCATTCGCGAAAACAATTTATCACGAACATTTTTCAGCTACGTTGTAGGGAAGGATATACATACATACAAGCAGATTTTCGCAGTTGCCTTAGCCAGCTATTTGCGCGTACATATGTATGTATATTCCCACCAAAAAATCTAAGCCTTTTTAAGAATTAAAACCGCATATTTTAAGGCTTCCGAAATCAGGCCTGAAAATTATAAAGGTAGCAAATTTGTATGGCGTAAGGCTTAAAATAAGGCTGATTTTCCTGTGTTGATGTCATCACGCCATAAGGAGTACTCTCTCTCTGAGAGCACACCTTATTCCTAATGCTTATCCGCCATGCGAAATAAGGCCTAGATAATAAATAATGCCATGTTAAATGGACCATATTTTTTATATGAAATGTGGCAAGTTGAGGAGTACTCGGTTGGTCCATAGCGAGTACTCTATACACGCGTACATGGAGTACTCGGCTTTTTTGCAGGGATTCTTTTGTATGCATACACCCAACCATAATTCATTCATCCTTTCATTCATTTATTCGTTATATATATGTATGTAAGTATATACATACATATGTATGCGCAAGAGCTTGGCTAAAGCAACTGCGAAAATCTGCTTGCATTTCCTCCCATACAACGCAGACGTTTGTTGAAATTTTAGATTTTTTGCATTTCAACTCGCGGGGGTGGTGGGATCACGTACTAAAGTATTTTTTATATGAAATAAAGTTTTGATTCAAAATAATTTTTTGATTCGAATCAAAAGTTTGATTCGAATCAAAAATTTATTCGAATCAAAAATTTTATTCGAATCAAAAATTTGATTCGAATCAAAGATTTTATTCGAATCAAAAATTTTATTCGAATCAAAAATTTTATTCGAATGAAAAATTTTATTCGATTCAAAAATTTATTAAGAATCTTGATTCGAAATCAAGTTTGAATCAAGAATCAAAAAAGATTTTTGATTCTTTTGAGAAATGAATCACAAATCAATTTTATCTTTGATTTGAAAATAGTTTGAATCACGAATCAAAGGGTATTTCTGATTCTTTTGTGAAACGAATCACAAATAAAATTTATCTTTGATTTGAAAATAGTTTGAATCACGAATCAAAGGGTATTTCTGATTTTTTTTTAAACGAATCACAAATAAAAATTATCTTTGATTTGAAAATATTTTAAATCAAGAATCAGAAAATATTTTTGATTAGTGATTCAGTCAAATCAAAATCACGCAACCCTGGTGACCAGCTATATTAGATACCAAATTTCCGATTTTTTCTATATAGAAAAAGTGGGCGTGGTCGTGGTCCGATTTCGCCCATTTTCAATACCAACCGTCCCAGTCTCGATACCAACTTTCATTTCAAATTTCATCAAAATATCTCAATTTTTGCGCGAGTTAGGGCCTTTTCACATTACTCGGTATGACATCGGATCGACATTTTTTGCTCGGTATTTCCAGCTTACCGAAACGATTCCGCGTTGTTGTGTTTTTCACACTTGTGGGAATACTTTCGGTGCGTTATCGGCAGAAAATAGGAAAACAAACTTCGAAATTTGCAAAACAAAATTTTTAACTTCAACAAATCACTCAATAATAACAATAATGTCTTCTAGCGAAGACGAAGACATTATAACTTGCTACATTTATAGCCGAAACGAGTTTGTTACTGACTTTGTTCTTCTTCTTTTATTACGCCGCTAAAATGTATGCAGTAATTCTTCAAATTTTACTACTAATTTACCCTAATGTGAAAGTGCCAATTGAAATACATGTGGTCGGTAAGGTTTCGGTATACTTTCGGTAAAAACCAAAAATGTCGATCCGATACCGCACCGAGTAATGTGAAAGCGCTCTTAGAGTGTTTACAGACGGACGGACAGACGGACGGACGGACATGGCTCAATCGATTTCTCTTTTCACCCTGATCATTTTGATATATATAAGTCTATATCCACCTTTATGTGATTAAAGCTATAATGGCTCCGTGTGTAGAAGTCCACGTAAGTGGGGAAAGCTTCTGACTGCCATCCACCTGGGGGTGGCCAGAGCGATTCTTTTGCATGCGGAGCAAGCAGCTCACGACTTCCGCGCAGTGTCCTCTGGATAGCCACCGAACAACCGTTTGGTGGTGAACTAAAGTGAGAAGGCGACAACTCGACAAGGCCACTCGGACATATTCGGTTTAAGGGCTTGTTGAGGGGAATAACTGCAGCGTCTGTTCACCAGAAGGTGCGGCTGCGAGCGGGCGTCTGTCTTGGAGCAAGCGGCTCGCTATATAAACGTGTAACAATATACAACTCCCGCAGGGCGGGTTGTGCGTCGGGCTTGGGACCCACCACGTAAAAATCCTATCCAATGAAAACAACAACAAAGCCTCGGATGAGACCACCCCTTTCTGATGACAACCACGGCAAACGTTTAAAGGACTATGATTTGAGGGTAAGCACCTGGAACGTCCGGACCCTTAATTGGGAAGGTGCATCTGCCCAGCTGGTTGATGTCCTCGAAAGAGTGAAAGCTGACATCACCGCCATACAAGAGATGCGGTGGAAGGGGCAAGGCAAGAATAAATGTGGGCCTTGCGCTATATATTACAGTGGCCATGCAGAGGAGCGTATATTTGGTGTTGATTTTGTGGTGGGAAAGAGACTCAGCCGCCGAGTACTGTCGTTCACGCCAGTGAACGAGCGTCTAGCCACCATCCGCATCAAAGCGAGATTTTTCAACATATCTCTCATCTGCGCCCACGCCCCGACGGAAGAGAAGGACGATGCGATCAAAGACACTTTCTATGAGCAGTTAGAGCATGCCTACGACCGCTGCCCCCGTCACGACATTAAGATTGTGCTTGGCGATTTTAATGCCAGGGTGGGTAAGGAAGGTATCTTTGGCAGCACAGTCGGAAAATTCAGTCTCCACGACGTAACCAGTCCCAATGGGACGAGGCTGATCGACTTCGCCGGGTCACGAAACACGGTCATTAGCAGTACCAGATTCCAGCACAAAAAAATACACCAAGCCACATGGCTGTCTCCCGATCGAAAAACGCGAAATCAAATTGATCACGTCATGATCGACGGCAGACACAGCTCCAGCATCCTAGATGTGCGCACAATCCGCGGTCCCAATGTCGACTCCGACCACTATCTTGTAGCAGCCAAGGTACGCACCCGCCTCTGTGCAGCAAAGAATGTGCCAACAGGACAGCAAGGAAAGTTTGAAGTCGAAAGGTCGCACATGACGCAGACAGCCAATGAATACACCACTCGGCTCTCACTCCTGCTCTCTGAGAGCAACCCTTCACCAAACGATATATCTGAGGAATGGGAACACATCGCTCGTTCACTTCGTATCGCCGCTGAGGAATCTATAGGATACAAGCGTGCCCACAAAAACACCTGGTACGACAAGGAATGTCGCGATGCCTCGGAAAGAAAGAACGCCGCCTACAGGGCAACATTGTGTGCGGGCGCAACGCGAAGCGTATGGGAGCGTTATCGAACGGCGAAGAAGGAAGAGAGGCGCCTTTTTCGAAAGAAGAAAAGCGAGGCTGAAAGGCGCGAGTGTGAAGAGCTTGAGATGCTGGCGGGTAGGAACGATGCTCGAAAATTCTATCAAAAAATCAGGCGGATGACTGAAGGTTTCAAGACCGGGGCAAATTCCTGCCGGAATGATAACGGTGATCTGGTAACTGATGTCCAGAGCATACTTAAGTTGTGGAGGGATCACTTCTCCTCCTTGCTAGATAATGGCAACAGTGAAAGTGCGGAAGGAGAAGATGTACGACCCGAATCCCCAATAGCAGATGATGGTAGGCATGTTCCACCACCTGATCATGACGAAGTGCGAATAGCAGTAGCTAGGCTTAAGAATAACAAGGCCCCGGGTGCTGACGGCTTGCCAGCCGAGCTATTCAAACATGGTGGCGAAGAGTTGATAAGGAGCATGCATCAACTCCTATGCAGAATATGGTCGGACGAGCGCATGCCCGACGATTGGAACTTAAGTGTGCTCTGCCCAATCCACAAAAAAGGAGACTCCACAGTACGCGCCAATTATCGTGGGATAAGCCTCCTGAATATCGCATATAAGGTCTTAGCAAGTGTATTGTGCGAGAAGACTGAAGCCTATCGTCAACAATCTGATTGGACCTTATCAGTGTGGCTTCAGACCTGGTAAATCTACCATCGACCAGATCTTCACAATACGACAAATACTGGAAAAAACCCATGAAAAAGGAACCGACACACACCATCTCTTTGTCGATTTTAAAGCCGCTTTTGATAGCACGAATAGGAATTGCCTGTATGCCGCAATGTCTGAATTTGGTTTCCCAGCTAAACTTATACGGCTATGCCAAATGACGTTGACTAACACCACCAGCTCCGTCAGAATTGAGAAGGACCTCTCCGAGCCGTTCGAGACCAAACGAGGTTTCAGACAAGGTGACTCTCTTTCGTGCGACTTCTTCAATTTGATGCTGGAAAAGATAATACGAGCTGCAGAACTTAACCATACAGGAAGCATCTTATATCACAAGAGTGTGCAACTGCTGGCGTACGCCGATGATATCGACATCATTGGCACTAACACTCGCGCCGTATGTTCTGCCTTCTCCAAGCTGGATAAAGAGGCTAAGAAAATGGGTTTGGCGGTCAACGAGGACAAGACGAAGTACCTCCTGTCATCACACAAAGAAACAGCACGCCTTGGCAGCCACGTCAATGTTGATAGCTACAAATTCGAAACTGTTAAGGACTTCGTCTATCTGGGAACCAGCATTAACACCAAGAATGATGTCAGCACGGAGATCCAACGAAGAATCACGCTTGCCAATAAATGCTACTACGGACTAAGTACGCAACTGAAAAGTAAAGTCCTCTCTCGACAAACAAAAATCACACTCTACAGGACGCTCATCGTTCCAGTCCTCATGTACGGCGCAGAAGCATGGACAATTTCAAAATCAGATGAGATGGCACTTGGAGTATTCGAGAGAAAAGTTCTTCGTAAGATTTATGGACCTTTGCGCGTTGGCGTGAGCGAGTATCGACGGAGATTTAAAGATGAACTGTACGAGCTTTACACAGACATCGACATTGTTCAGCGAATAAAGATCCAGCGGCTGCGTTGGGCAGGTCATGTCGTGAGAATGGATGAAGGCGCTCCGGCCAGGAAAGTTTTTCTATCGAAACCCGCTGAACGCAAAAGAAAAGGGAGACCTCCACTTGCGTTGGGAAAATCAGGTGGACAGCGATGCTGCCTCCCTAGGTGTTCCCAAGTGGCGCCATGCTGCACGAAACAGAAGCAATTGGCGCGCTCTGTTGGACTCGGCCAGAATCGTCTAGACCAGCGTTGGGCAAAATAGCTCCTGGTAGCATTTTGCACTTAGGAGCCGACTTGGCACATTTGGTTGTTGGTGAGGGACGCAACCAAGTGCAGCATAAGGGGAGAAGAACTGTGGAAGAACTCACCAACACATAAGCAAGATTGAGAACGAGAGAGTATGTCGCCGCCTGTATTCGTGGCAGTGATGGAAAATGAAAGTTTCCAATTGTATCAAATTTGTACAAAAAGTGGTGAATTTTTGAATTTAATTGTGCAATCAATTTGAAAATCGTCTGTTGGTAGCATTACCTTGATAAAATAAGTTTACAGCACATATTGTATAATAAGGATCTCATACGAAACCTTTCTTACACATATTTGTGCGTCCTACTTTTATGAAGATTACTTTATAATAAAGTTTATATGCCTACATAATAAAAAAAAACAACCGTTTGTTTACTAAGAAGCAAACAAAAATAGCATTGTGATCTAAAAATATTTATAACCTGAATTGAGTTTTGCAGAATAGTGCGAAAATCAATTGATTATACATAAGTGCCTTGCTACTTCGCAAATAACCGAAAACTGCACACGCACGAGTCATTTTCCATCACTGGTTCATGCCTGAGAGGCAGTGTGCAGCAGTATTGCCGCAGCGTCAAACAATTTGGTATCAGAAATTCGTACTTTCATGGTTTTTTCTTCGTATCACCTAAAAATTATTGAAAAAAAATTTAATTAAATGGAAGGCCAGCTTAGAACCTTTCATTTGGTACCAATATTACTCAAAGTCTATCTGGGTCAGTCTGGGTCCACATTTGGGCCTGAATTCCGAGAAGTTCCCACTTATTGAAATTCTATATACCCTACCATGTGCGTTAATACCACATGAATATACTGCAAAAATTTCATAAAGATCGGTTGATTAGTTTGGGAGTCTATAAAGGACAGACACTTTGCTTTGCTACTATCAATACTAAAAATATGTATACAGTTTGTAAATAAATCGATTTGCATGTAGAAATGAAATACGCACAAACTAAATGTATATTATAAAGTCGTTGCTACCTAAAAATCGAAAAATTCAGTATTAATTACTTTTTTCGTAATTCTTGGCGAAAATTGTATTATTTTGTTTCCGTACTACGGCAACACAGTTTGACAATTGTTGATCGTGGCTGAGAGTTGGTGGTTTTGGTTTTTGATTTTTAGTATTTCCGCAGGCTTCGTGCGATGAACATGACGAGCGAGGCAATATACGCTGATTTTAATTGTTTTGCATTCCCCTTATCACCGAAAAACAAATCAGCCCCTCTCCATCCTCTTGCTGGCTCCGAGACTGCTGCAAGAGCTAAATTTTCGCCCACCACTGGTCTAGACGGTTAAGCGCCAATCAAGAAGAAGAAGAAGAAAGCTATAACTAGTATCGCCGGTGCTCGAAATTCGACCATGCAATTTATTTTTTTAACCTTGTATTGGTACAAAAATTATTCCTTTTCGCGGAGATAAGCAATACTTTCCAAATTCCAGTTGTACCGCAACACTGATTTTCCCTTTTGATCAAGGCCCGACGCGAAATCATGGTCAAAATCAAGGCAGATCTAGGAAGGTAGGGCCGGTGGCGAATTCAGAAATTTCCCATGTATTTTGTTATTGTAATTGGTAGAGTGTAATGTCAAAATATTTCGCTGTGGTTAAAATCTGAATTCGCTTGGGGCTCGTCTATTCTTATTGGCCATGATGTGAATTCACTTTGATTTTGACATTACACTCTACCTAAATAAAAAAAGTTTTTCAATTCGCCGCCGAGCCTACCTGTTAGATATGCCTTGGTCTAAATTAAAATTACTCAGTGTGCTCTCCCGCCCTCTCTCTCATTTTTCGCTTTAATGGAAAAGTAATACGAGATATTTGGCCGCGTTGATTTTGATCTGAGCGTAAACTGGGCCAATGTATATCAAATAGAGAGAGCGCTTTTAAATTAAAGCGACTCTGCAACTGTGTTTACGATATTTGTAAACATGTTTATAGAAAAAATTATATGCCTATGCACTGCTCCTGACTCATACGAACACATCCATATCAATTTTATGTGGATATGAGTACGTTAAATGTGCTAAACAGCCTGGCAATTATTTGTATGGGAAAAATGTTAGCCTATTAATATATAGACTAGTATCGCCGGTGGTCGAAATTCGACCATGCAATTTATTTTTTCAACTTTGTATTTGTACAAAAATTATTCCTTTTCGCGGAGATAAGCAACACTTTCCAAATTCCAGTTGTACCGCAACACTGATTTGCCCTTTTGATCACGGTCCGACGCGAAATCATGGTCAAAATCAAGGCAGATCTAGGAAGGTAGGCCCGGTGGTGAGCGCTTTTAAATTAAAGCGACTCTTCAACTGTGTTTACGATATTTTTAAACACGTTTACGATATCTATTTCTCTTAACTAAAAATTTTATTTATTAATTATAAACAAATTAAATAATTTATAGAAAAAATTATATGCCTATGCACTGCTCCTGACTCATACGAACACACCCATATCAATTTTATGTGGATATGAGTATGTTAAATGTGCAAAACAGCCTGGCAATTGTTTGTATGGGAAAAATGTTAGCCTATTAATATATAGATAGTGGGCACATTTGCCAACGAAGCAAAAACGAAGTAAATCAAAAATGGTACAAACCTAAAAACTTTATTTATTAATTATAAAGAAATTAAATAATTTATAGAGAAAATTATATGCCTATGCACTGCTCCTCACTCATACGAACACATCCATATCAATTTTATGTGGATATGAGTATGTTAAATGTGCTAAACAGCCTGGCAATTGTTTGTATGGAAAAAATGTTAGCCTATTAATATATAGATACTCTGTGTACTAGTACAGCTGATTATAAAAATAGTCACGCAGTATTATTATTACTTGACTTATCTGCAGAAGTGTAATTATTTTAACAGAAAAAAAAAAATAAAAAAAAAACATCATTGAAAGAAACATATTTTAAAAGTCTTCCCATAACACCAGGTTACAGCCAAATTATTCCAAAACTTTTTTTAAGTTTTTGAGATAACGGTAATTTTGTGTTTTTTTTTTTTTTGGTTCCCACTTCAAAAATCATTTTCGCGGAAGTCACAAATGCGATAATCACAAGCTGAACCTCGTTCGAAAGACAATTAAAACAAGTAAGAGCGCTGCTGTCTTCGGCCGAACCGAAGACTTCATATACATACATATTTCATGAATGGGGAAATGAAAAGGCACATAATCTCATGTTGTTTAATTTATACTTTCAAGTCTGTGGATTATTTATGCAAAGACTCATTAGAAAAAGAAGTATCATGATTTAAATGGAGAAGTAATAGTGGTCCGATCTTGGCAATTTTCGGTGACATTATTTGGGTACATATGGGTACAAATACTTCAAAGTTTCATGTTCTTAGCTGTTTAAATGGATAAGTCATACCCCAAAACGTCCATATCTGAACAATCGGTTGTTTGGAAGCTATGTTATAGTGGCCCGATCTCGACAAATTTCGGTGACATTATTTGGGTCCATATGGGTACAAATGCATCAAAATTTAATTTCCTTAGCTGTATATATGGAGAAGTTATACCTCAAAATGCTTATATCTCAACAATCGGTTGTATGGGCTATATGTTATAGTGGTCTGATTTGGCCGATTCCGGCAAATGATCAGCTTTTCCTAAAAAGATACACACATACCGAATTTCCCTCAAAAACTGAGGGATTAGCTTGCGTTCAAACGTACAGACAGACAGACGGACATGGCTTAATCGACTCAGCTCATGATGATGATCATATTGGTATATATTTTGGGGGTCTGTCACGCCTCCTTCTGGTACTTTCACCATTCGTGTTTCGGCATAAAGTTATAATACCATACCAAATGTTTTCTTTTTGTAATATGATCTAAGCTGTTTTAATTCTATTTTATAGCTGCAAGTCAGTTGTATATATAGAGATCTGGTTGTGACGGGCTTAACATTCAGTAGTTGCAATATATGTAGTAATAATCTATCTTTTCCGGGTCGGGATTCCAACCTCGGATCTTAAGCATGCTTGCATGATATTAAAATTAAATTATTAATCCGATATCGCGAAATTTGAGGGAATAGTTTACATCCAAACAGACGGGCATCATTGAATTGATTCAGCTTTTCACTTTAAGGATTCCGGTATATAAACTTCTGCTACTAATAATAGCTTTGACTCAAATTTATATTGCTATTTCATAATCTTGAGCTTCCAAAAATTCGGAACGAAAATGCCCAACATTGCATTTGAAAATTCGAAGCGTTGAACGTCAAGAAAAACTGCACAGTGTTCAACTGCGGTGAAAAATACAAGAAAAATAAATTGTGCTATTCTTCTTCCTGATTTTTTGTGTCGTTTTTCTCTACAGTTTCAATTTCTAGTGATAGTGATAAAAAAAATGGAGAAAATGTCGTCGGCCACCTGCCAGAAACACGAATGAAATTTTTTTTAAGTGCCTGTCTGCTCTTTATCGGGTATATATTGATATAACCCTGCAGAAAAGCCGAGTACTCCATGCACGCGTGTATAGAGTACTCGCTATGGACCAACCGAGTACTCCTCAACCTGTCACATTTCATATAAAAAATATGGTGCATTTAACATGGCGATGTCCTAGGCAGGGATCACATACTCCGATTTCCGTATGACACCCGAGTAATCCAAGGAGTACCTACATGGGATTAATCCCTGGAGTAGGTACTAAAATTAATGAAATTTAATAATCGCTGAACAGATTTGAACGACTGCCAATTCAATTTGATTATTAGCATTATATACATACATAATTATGCCTTTCTTTAATAAAAAAAAAATAATAAAAATGTTTCTAGCGCAATCACCAACATGTTGTGTCGCGGTTCAATGTCATTTTATTACTAAAGCGCTAAGCAGAATCAGTACTTCTCCGTCATGACTTACGTCGTTTTCGACTGACAGGACGTACGTAGCGGAAAGTGTGGCACATAAAATATGTGTTCGGTGAATGCACTAAAAGTGTAGGGTAGAACAATATCAGACATTTGTCACAGAAGTTTTAAGTAAAGGCGTCAAAAAACGAAAATAAACGAATTGCTAAAAGCAAAATCGCATGGAATATGTATTAATAGTATTAATTAATACTAATATTTAATTTTAAGTTGGTTACAAAACACAGTTCTGCACAGTTTAGTACAAAAACGAGTTATCGAACGCAATATTCTGCACTAGAGTACTCTAATGCCTTCACCGGACACATCTTATATTACTGACGTACGGCAAAATAGAAAATTGGCAAAGTATGCCAGATCCGGCGACTGATACGTTGCCAATGTAGTGTTGCACGAGCAAAATATACACAGTCTATTCAGCTGTCAGTTTCTTCCTTGTCCGTCATGACGGAGAAGTATTGATTCTGTTTAGCCCATAAATCCTGCATGTTCAAACGAGCATGCATATGTACATACATACATACATAAATACATATGTATGCACCAGTGATGCCGTTTTGATACAATCGTATCAAATGTGATACTTTTTTAAGCCGCAGATACGTAGATACTTTTTATTTCGCCGTAGAACAAATTTGATACATTTTTAATCCGCATCAAATAATTTTGATACAATTTTATCAAAATCAAAGAATATTAACCGATTCTTTTTCATTTTTAAGATTTTCTTAAAAATTTTAACAAGCTGTGAATGCCACGAAAAACATGTATTGTGAAGGCCTTTGAAAATACAAAAAACTTTATAGTAGGCATCACTGCCCATGGAATGAGAAAATTTTTGATACCAAATTTTTTGACGTTGCGGCAACACTGGTACGCACTTGCTTTGTCGTTATCGCGATATACATTCGGTTTTCGTAGCAATGTTCGTCTATATATAGTTATAATAGTCCAGTTAGTCGAGAACGTGTGGTCCGCCCGCTGACGCAAACGCCCGTATGCAATTTTTAGGATTTTTTGAGTCCGTAGTAATTAGCTGCTTTACTCACACATATTTACATATATATATATAATTTGTTTACATTTTGGCAGGGTTGCCATTTAGTCATTTTTGAACAAACAAGATTTTTACTAATCTTCAAAGCGTTATCCGGATTACTCTTCAATACACAACTGTGCATTATTTGCCAAATGACAAGAAAATATGAATTTAATCGTTTTTAAAGTTGTCGTTGACGACGTTTTTATAATAATTTAGTTACTTTTTTACGGCTTAAGGCTGGTATCGACCTCTCAAGAAACAGCTCAAGAAATTTTTAGCTTTATTTCTTGAGTGAAAAATAGTAGTAGGCAAGAAATTTTGACGTTTATTATTCCACCGTGAATACGAAGTGAAACGAAGAAGATCATCAAAAACGTAAAGAAAATAAACCATTTTGTAAACATAAGAAATTGATAAGTTCTTTAAAAACATTAAATAAAAGCTTTAAATATTTGTTTTCAATAGTTTTATTTTGTTATTATTTTATTATTATTTTTTTATTAATCATCGAAAGCGACGAGGATGACCTTATATTACTGCTAAACTGTGGTATATTGATAGCCGGAATGGAAGTAGATGTAAGAAATTGATGTCAACTTCCGCTTTGCGTCATTACAAAAATTGTGCACTATATTTTTTCCGATTAATTTTTCCATTTTCACCACCATTTTTATCAACATGTAACAAAAGCCAACATACGTCAAAATT
This sequence comes from Urophora cardui, assembly GCA_960531455.1. NCBI lineage: Eukaryota > Metazoa > Arthropoda > Insecta > Diptera > Tephritidae > Urophora > Urophora cardui. The sequence continues at coordinate 73,858,096 of OY482673.1, read as the reverse complement.
TCTTTAAGAAATAAATGCTCGATGATATATTTCTTGGCAAAACCTGTGTTGCTGTGTTCGCATTATGTTGAAAAATAGTGGTAAAGAAGTGTATTAAATTTGTTGAGAGGTCGATACTAAGCTTTAGTTGGTAATTAAAACAAAATTTACAAAATTGAAAATCCATAAAAAAATTATATTGGGAAGCAACAAGATTCTCACAAAAATGTGTGTTTAATTAAGAAATCTGTACTGAGTTTCTGTAACTCATATCTTTTCTAGTATAAATAGGTGGTGACAAAGTGTGGATCGTATTAGTGTGACATCACTTTAGTTGACACTTTCCCCGGTTTTGCTACAGAAACTCAGATCTATCGTGGCAATTTATAACTTTTTAATGTAGAAAAGTTGCACAAGAAGACCACCAAGAGCTATCAATTAAGAAAAACAACCACCATATTTGGTTAAATACAATTTTTGCTTTAATTTTCATTTATTAGGAGTGTTCAATATCTCAAAATTTTTACATATTTTTACGAATAGTTACGAATTTATGTTCAATAACCCACAAAATTCGCAAAAGAGAGCCAAATTGAGAGAGTAAGAACTCGAGAGAGTTGATAAAAGCTGCAAGTAAAATTTTCACTTGCAACTACTTACAGCTTTAAAAAAATAGAAGTGTCACAAAAATTTCACTTGGAAATATACAAACATTTTAAACGCAAATTTCTAATTGTGTACTAAAAAGGAATCTTGACGATGTTGTGGAATAGCCAAAGTAGATTTTTATTTTCTTTTTAAAAATTAAAGTAATAATAAATGGTTCGTTTAAGTAGACATACTATTTTTTCCATGTGAACACATATATGTATATTCGATAACATTTTACAATCTTGTTGAGTTAGTTGTATAAAACTTTGAAAATTACTGTTTAAATATTAACTAAAAATGTTCAACCGGCAACCTTGCAACCATGCGAGCGATCAGCTGACACGTTTTTACGTAAAAAATCAAAATGATTTTGATTTCTGCGGTACGGGCATATGCGTCATCCGTCGTTGAATAATCGTTTACATACAAATCCCATTGGATAGGTTGGATCAGCTGACAGGGTACACGGGTTTACGTTCTCGACTAACTGGACTATAACTACGAGCCGATGCAGATAAACGAGTCGCTCTCTTGGGTCTATGTTTATGATCACTTTGGAAGTACTCCTACCTACCACAAAATGGATCATATAATCCTATGATTTTTACAGGGAACAACAATTAATATTAGTATATATGTATGCTTATGTACATAAACGTGCATATTATGTATGTATGTTTACACAAGCAGTTATACAAATATTAATTGTTATTACAGCAATATATACCCGATAAAGAGCAGACATCGCACTTAAAAAAAATTTCACATTCGTGTTTCTGGCAGGAGACCGACGATGTGTCCTATTTTAATCTGCATTTTGAGGTTTTCCAATTTTTTCTTTACCAAAATTTGTTTTTAGTTTCAATTTAATTATTATTTTTTGCAGATGGCTCTGTCAAAACAAAATTTTATTGTTAAGCCCATGGTATAAAAAATACAGGTATGTGCATTGTCATTTTGACGCTGTCTTTTTGATTAAAAAGCAGATTTTTGAAGTTTGATCTTATGTCAGTTTTGGAGTATAGCGATGCCAGACTTTTATTTTTTGAATGCGTAGATTTTTGGTTGAAAGTTTGGGTATTTCAGGAATCAAAGGACAGAAAGAGAAAGGGCACTAGTGAGCAGATTTATGGAACTTCCGGTGGCTCCTCTTCGCTTACTCCACAATTCTTCATCCACTCTCCGCGAATAAAGGGTATCGTCGGAAATTGGAAAAATTTTATATCACCATCTTTGCAGCCATATTTAGTATTATTACACCGCGGAAATATGCAACTCATATTGTTAAAATCTAGGGTACATATTTTTTTGTAATTGGATTGGACAGATGTACATACATACATATATAGACTGGAATGCTCACTTGGTATGGTGGTGTACATACATATCGTCGTTTAAAGTGCAAAACCGCGTGACATTTTTGCCAAAATTGAGATTTCATCAAAAATACATTCCTGGCGTCCGTCCCCATCCATTCATACAACAATTTTGAGATTCACACAACGCAATTCCAAATAATGACACAGTTTCAAAACCGCTTTTTTTAAGGAAATTTTTCGAACCGCGAATAATAGGTGTTATTGCTTTATAACTGTACTGTAATGTACTAAAGTTGATTATACTTTCATAAACACAAAATGGATTATAACTTTGCTTTATTGAAGAAAAGTTTTTACGTACGCCTGCAAAACCGCCTATACGTCACTATTGAACAAAATAAAAGACGCAAAACTGCTTATAAATACATACTAAGTAAGCCAATAACTGCACATTTAACTGTTTTTTCGCCAAAATGATATTTGGATTAAGAATATAATCCAAAAATCTACCTTGGTTGGCAAAATTCCGAACCGTTTTGAATTAAAACAGTTTTTACAGTCTCCTGTAAAATTTGGATGGTAGCTGATACGCGGTATTGCACTTTATGCGACGATATGGAGTTATAATAGATCAATCTCCAAAACCTCTCCAAGCTATATACCAGAGTGATCACAAAGCCTAAATTAAAAGTGATCGTAACTACTAAACTAAATTAAAAACTCACCGAGAAAGGGGCTACTTTGTAGTACGGCCAAACTGATATTCCGCGAAGTAAAAATCCGAAATGAATCTTTTATGAATCACTGATGAAATTCATATATGACTGAGGAGGCATCAGTGAGTACTTTCAAATAAAGACTGCTGAATTTTTCATATAAATGGTTTGCTTTTAAAAAAAAAAAATAATAACAAAACTTGTACTCAGAAGAATCATCAATGATCATTCAGCAGTGAAACAAATTTACTGCAGGATGTGTAATTTTTTTCAAATTGAAAAAAATTCCCTCAATTCAAATTGAAAAAATTCGTTACTATGAATACCATGGTTACAATTTATTTTTAAAACAAAGCAGTGAAAAATACCATTAATGGAGGATTTTTATCACTGAGTATGGCAGCACGAAATGTCATAATCTGCTTAATTGTCAGGTGGTTAATATGGCGACGAAAACTTGACGTGTGTTTTACCTGGTATACTTATACCATGGTTAAGCCTAGTACTGAGTTCACCGCCGTGAAATTTCGCCAGCATTTATTTTGCCGTGAAATATTTCAAGAAAAAAATTTTGTCAAATGAGGATAAATGCCAAAACAAAAACAGAGCAAATGTAAAAAAGAAAAAATGGAGCATCGCCTCAGAACCAACTTTCAAATTTTGGCCAATAAAAAATTTTTATACAAAATATAAATTCAAATTTCAACAAATGTCATTTTTCATAATTTGGCGCGAAAAAATGTTGCTGGCATAATGTTGCTAGCATGTTGCGCAACATTTTCACGGCAGGAACTCAGTACAACTTTGGCGTGAAATATCTGTGAAATTTCACAAATGTTTCACAACCAGTTTTTTTGTATGGATTTTTACAGCAGTTTCACGTGGAACTCGAACTCAGTACTATGCTTTAGAAAGAAGAGGTCCTCATAGAGACAAACTTTTTTTTAATTTTTCGTGCAGCACAGAAGCGTAAAATACGACAAATCATTTTCGATGAATGCATTTTTTTGTGTTTTGTTTGATTTGGCAAACGTGCAAAATTTTTAACGAAATCAAAAAAAAATTGAAATAAAAAAATTACGTTGTGAGCATTTTAACATACATACATACCTTCCTATATTATTATCATGGTATTACTATGAAGCGAGGATCGTACGGTTAAACCGTTTATGCCTGTATTGACACTTGCACACCACTCCTTCTTTTTTTTTGTTTGTTTTGATTTCCTTTTTTATTCAATTCCAACTAAAAAATTTGAAAAATTTCTATTTTTCATCCGCAGAAAAATCGGATAATTTTACCCCCAGCATGTGCACTGGGAGTTTTAATTTTATGCACAATATTATAGGTTTTCTAGGAGTAAATTACTGATATACTTTTATTAATATTGGTCAGAAACTGGACCAAATGTTGAAGGCATAAATAAAAAATGCATAAGACCAAAAAGCAATCTCTTCATCAGTGTTGCCAGGTCATGAAGAAAAACGAGGCTAGATTGGCAAAAAAAAAAAGTTAGAAAAGGCTGAAACTAAAAAAAAAAGAAGCTAAAAAGAAGTCAGCATTTTTTTTAAGAAATTCATTCAAATTTTATTTATTTAAGTTTTGTTCATTTGCATATAAAAACTATAAACATTACTTAAAGGAACTATTCATGTTTGAACACATATCAGGCACATTTTCTTGACTAGTACATGACTTTGTTTTTTAAATAAATACTTATACATAGAATTGCACTAACTTTTGGACACTAACCCGTTTTTGTATGGACACTTATTTTGGTTTTTTTTCGGTTGTTCCCCCTAATTTTGGTAAATTTTGTTATGATATTCAGAAACTAGATGATTTTTCCCAACTTTTGGATTTTAACCCATTATCGTATATCGTGCATATATAAAAAGATACATTCATTTGAAATTTGTAATTGATCTTATCAACTAAGTTTATATTGGCACACATATGTATATTTTATTTATCCATCAGATAGCCCAATATGTGTACTTCATGAACATCTCAAAAATCCCTAAATACCCTATATCTCAGAGCTACATAGGTCTAAATCAATAATTAACAACAAAAACGACATTAATTAACTAATTAATTTTCCATATATTTGCCCACCCACACCTATCACTTCAATTCTATTATTGATTTATATGCCATTCTCGTACAAATATCAATTCATCATCGGAGCGACTCTTTCACTGACACTGTCTCTGATAGCACACAGTAACACTTTTTGGTTGACAATAGCACGAAAGTAATATGTGCTATAGCACAATCGTGCTGTAACACAAACGTGTTGTAGCACAATCGTGCCAACTCAGTGAGTCGACTCTTTTTAGTGAGTCAGTGCTTATGTGTCAACTCCCAAAAAATCGTGTCATTACTCACTCCTACAACTCGAAATAAAGACACATATGTATGCATGTATATATTTCGGGGAAAACCAGGCCTACTATATTTTGACAACAATGTAACAAGGTTGCTATAAAAACCTTACGGTCAGAACACATTCATGGCGTCGCATACGTACAACGGCGTTCACATGAATTACTGCAAGTTCTTGTTATACAAATTAGTACAAGTAACATTTTGAGTAAAAAAGGCTAGAAAAAAGCCACGAAGCTAAACCGAAAATTATGAGGCTAAAGGACAAAAAAAAAGGCTAAATCTAGCCTCGAAAAGGCTAACCTGGCAACACTGCTCTTCACCATGTTACAAATTAATTTTATTTTTAAATCGAAATTTCTTCAATCTGCTACACTGTCGGTATGACAAATTCCAGGGACCGTAATCATTATGAGTTTTATAATAAAAATCGCCATTTAATCATTATATGTTGAGTTTTTTTATATTTCATCAAAAATAATCATTATTTTTTGAGTTTTATTTTTTTTTTTGATCAGAAATAACACTTATTCCTTGAGCGATATTTAATCTTTCAGAAATAATCATTATTGTGTGAGTTTTATTTTTTTGATCAGAAATAACACTTATTCCTTGAGTGATATATTTATCGTTCAGAAATAATCATTATTGTGTAAGTTTTATTTTTTTCGATCAAAAATTTTACTCATTCACGAAGTTATATCGATGGGAATTTTTTAGTAATTATGTTCCAGAGCACTTCAGAGAAAATTTTAGTTTTTCGACCTAAGCAAAAAAATAAAACTCAAAAAATAATGATTATTTCTGAGCGATAAATATATCACTCAAGGAATAAGTACTATTTTTGATCAAAAAAAAATAAAACTCAAAAAATAATGATTCCAGTTTAACATACATACATATGTATTAGAGCTCTCGATTTTTTTTTAACATTTTCGAGTAGCCCGAACAATTGTTGTTCAAATGCTCGAAGAGTTGTTTGTTTGTTTATTACCCGTATGTTTGTACGGGCATTTGAACAATTCGGGTATTTTGAAGTTTGTTTTTTTCTTTTGTTTATTATTATTTTTTTTTTCTTTATATGTAGTTGTTTTTATTTTTGTTTTTCCGATACACATTTTTTTTGTTTGTAAGCTTGAATGCTCGAATGTTTGTACGGGCATTTGAACAACAAACGGGCTTCAAACGATCAGATCGAATTGCTCGATACCCGGGTATCTACGGCTCTAATATGTATGTATGTGCATACCCTGCAAAAAAATGTGCGATTAATACCGAAAGAGATTTGTCCCGGATTGATCTCTTTCGAGTACAATCGGTCCACAATTAGTCCCCGATTGTTCCCGTACGGGTATAAATGTAGATTAATCGCTTTCATTCCTAACGGGTACAAATCTAGATTCTTAAATGTAGAAATTTTACAAAAATATGCAATGTATTTAAAAAATTATAGAACAACTATAAAACGAATTGAACACCCTTTCTTTTAATAACAATGATGAATAATAACAATGTTGCCTAAAATATGCTATGAAAAAATCCTTTACATTACGCTCATAGAATATCCTATGAAAAAATCCTTTACATTACGCTCATATAATGCATACTCAAAACTTACAATTTTTTTAAATTTATTTATTGAGATTTTTTTACAAAAGTAAAACATTATATAATCTTTATTTAAATATGCATGAACATTTACAATTTTTTAAAGATTGTTATTAAAAATTGCCTTGGCTAACAACTTGGAAAAATCTACATCGGGGATGAAAGCGATTAATCTACATTTGTACCCGTTCGGTATGAAAGCGATTGATCTACATTTGTATCCGTTCGGGTATACATGTTGAACAATTAGTCTCTTCATAGGACATGCTCGAACAAATGCGATCAATTCGCTCCATACAAAGGGATGTAAAATTGTATTAGTCGCATGATCCCTTGCGATTTATCCCGGACACGTCCCGGATTAATCGAATTTTTTGCAGGGTAGGCACATGGGTGCATATTCATTAGACTGACCACAAATGCAAAAGTCCTGATTTTTTTTGCTCCCCGTTCATTTTCTGATAGCTTGACAATAGAAAATAAGATCTGCATAAAAATCTGACCATCGGTAGTGGGAAATAGCCACGCGCATTTGACCTAAAGTTCAAAAATTGATCTAAAAATTATGCATGGCTTTAGAGACCAATATCTCCTTAAACAATGATTTTTGGAGAAATAATGTAATAATCATTTTTATACTAAATGAAACTGGGAACATATTCTCCATATGATAGTTATACCTACCGTTATCCTTTCAGGACATATTGAGTCCTTAAAGTGAAATTTAAATTTTTTTGTTTGTTAAAAACGCAAAAATAAATATTTAAAAAATAGAGAATTGTATAAACTATACATCATTTAATAGGTTATTTAAAGTAGTTTTACACATCATAAATTTTTTTTGATTTACATGCACTATTATAGTCAAGAAAATGATTTAAAATAAGCAAGTCGCATTTTTTCAAACTTTTTTTTTACCAAACTGAAAATATCGTAGTAGGCTTTGCAATAAAAAAAAAATGTGGTATAGTTTCATATTTCAGCTCATTCACTAGTTTGTTGAACTTTCTTTAAAGTGAACTTGTAGCGGTAGTGCTCATAAGTGTGTTATATACAGTTCAAGGAAGTTTTTTAATTTTTTTTAAAACTATTATTGTAATGGTATTAAGATCCAGATGCATTCCCTTAATTGGTAATTATTTAATAATATCTTACGAGCTAAGTGCTATGTAAGGCTTTTCTATGGTATAATGTAAGAGTATCTTTTTTAAACACAGGCTTGAAAAAAACTCTTTGAATGGAAATATGCTTCAAAGCAGAAGAAATGTGTTAAGCTATTTATTTTATTTGATTCGTGATGAACATTAAACGGCAGAGGAAAGCATTCCTATTTTGTCCAATAGATTGATTGAGGTCTATACGAAATTCGGAATTCCGACCAAAAGAAAAGATGGAATAGAGAAAATGATTAAAAGGCGTTTAAATCAATACAACAAAATTATTAAATTGAAATGTGGTAAGGCAAAAAAACATATTACTGACTCTCTGGACGTGTTATTTGACATATCTCATGCAAATGCCATTAAAACATTGCAAAAGTATAAAAATACTGTACTTCAATTTCTAAAGCCAATTTTGAGCGCACAGCTTTTATTGATACGCGATGTTCGTTTAAAAAGTTTATGGCTTTCGTACTTTTATTCTTTTGCAATGTTTTAATGGCATTTGCATGAGATATGTCAAATAACACGTCCAGAGAGTCAGTAAAATGTTTTTTTGCCTTACCACATTTCAATTTAATAATTTTTTTGTATTGATTTAAACGCCTTTTAATCATTTTCTCTATTCCATCTTTTCTTTTGGTCAATCTATTGGACAAAATAGGAATGCTTTCCTCTGCCGTTTAATGTTCATCACGAATCAAATAAAATAAATAGCTTAACACATTTCTTCTGCTTGGAAGCATATTTCCATTTAAAGTTTTTTTTTCAAGCCTGTGTTTAAAAAAGATACTCTTACATTATACAATAGAAAAGCCTTACATAGCACTTAGCTCGTAAGATATTATTAAATAATTACCAATTAAGGGAATGCATCTGGATCTTAATGCCATTACAATAATAGTTTTAAAAAAATTTGAAAAAAACTTTTTTGAACTGAATATAACACACTTATGAGCACTACCGCTACAAGTTCACTTTAAAGAAAGTTCAACAAACTATTGAATGAGCTGAAATATGAAACTATACCACATTTTTTTTTTTATTGCAAAGCCTACTACGATATTTTCAGTTTGGTAAAAAAAAAAGTTTGAAAAAATGCGACTTGCTTATTTTAAATCATTTTCTTGACTATAATAGTGCATGTAAATCAAAAAAAAATTATGATGTGTAAAACTACTTTAAATAACCTATTAAATGATGTATAGTTTATACAATTCTCTATTTTTTAAATATTTATTTTTGCGTTTTTAACAAACAAAAAAATTTAAATTTCACTTTAAGGACTCAATATGTCCTGAAAGGATAACGGTAGGTATAACTATCATATGGAGAATATGTTCCCAGTTTCATTTAGTATAAAAATGATTATTACATTATTTCTCCAAAAATCATTGTTTAAAGAGATATTGGTCTCTAAAGCAATCCATAATTTTTAGGTCAATTTTTGAACTTTAGTTCAAATGCGCGTGGCTATTTCCCACTACCGATGGTCAGATTTTTATGCAGATCTTATTTTCTATTGTAAAGCTATCAGAAAATGCGCGGGGAGCGAAAAAATTCAATACTTTTGCAAATCCCATATGTTTTGTGGTCAGTCTAGTATTCATACATACATATTATTCAGTCTATCATACATATCCCTTCAACAATTTGAGGACCAGGTAGTCCAATGGGACGGGGCTATAAAGTTACATACATGTTATGCTGCATAGTACCACGCGTGAAGCGGCCTAATTACAGACTTGGTTACATGTTATTCTGCATCGGACCACATCGAATGTAAATTGTCGTTCGCCGCTAACTAATTCGTGGTTGGTCGGCAATTTGGCTCGGTCTAGGGTATTGGGATCCCAGCCAGCATTTTTTGAAAATTTTGATCAAAAAATATTCAAATATCATACCCCCAGATGATTAAAAACGATCAAATTTAAAAACATTTTCTATTGGAATATGAGTGTATCGTCGGGAGAAAAATGTACCCTAAATATGATTATTCTTAAATAATCTTTTATGATACATATTTTCAAACATTTTTTAATCATTTTTTGTTTGAATTTGATATAATTGAAATATCGTACTTCATTGTTTTTGGAATAACATTTGACTGTTTCTCACAATCATTTTTTGATCGTATTTAACATTATTTCGTGATCATAATTGATTGTTTTTCATGATCATTTTTGAATGCTGTTTTAAATCATATGTAATATAATTTTATGATCATTTTATGATCGTAATAAATACCTATTTTCATTATCCTTTTTTTTATAAATGAGAACTCTGAACTATTTTCTATGTCATTTAATAGTTATATTAAATTTTATTTAAAATATTAATCTGAAGTAATTACATAATATGTATATTAATCTATTATTTGGAAAAGACTTAAGAAAAGAAACATATATGAATATTTATTAAAAAAAAAATTAAAAATTAAATAATAAATTGATTTACAAGAAAAATTAACTTTCCGTGATCGAAGACCAACCATTGGGGGTTCTAATCGAAGCTTATGAACGCGAGCTCACAGCATGTGCCAAGCTGTATACCACATGATATGCCACAAGTTTTACATTCTGACCAACAACATTCGCCATACGCCAGGAAAAGATAAAATCCCAGCTGACTTTCTATCGCGAATCTAATCAATTGACAGCATAAAGTATGAACTGATTGCAGAAACGCAGCAGGGTGATTCCTAATTATAAAACGTGCTAAAGTAACCGATCAAACAAATCGCTGATAATCAAACGGTTTTTGGGTCCAGGTAGCCAAGCAGAGATTGCTATGTTTAAACCGTACACACGCCCTTTCATACCAAAACTATTTAGGACAAAAATTCATAGTGGGTCTCGAGCAACGATCAAATAAATGACGAGTAGATTCGCCAAGTCCACCAAGTTGTTCCAAAAGCTGATGGGTGTCTGAAAGAAGAATTAACAACAAATAAGAAACAATATATATGTACATACATATGTAAGTTTTTTTCTTTTAAAATTTCTTACCTTTTCCGTTGATGTTCAAAATTTATTTGGTGAAAAACTTTTTGATATGAAAACAAATGTACATTTCTTTACATAGAAAAATTACTGTTTTATAAGGTACAATTCAACAAAAATAGTCAAAAATGATTCTGATATTTAATTAAAAAATGATCATTACTTATTGGTCATCTAAAATGAACATATTTGATTATTCTTTTTGTTTCATTTCATGATAAATCAATATTTATTCAACAAAAATATTCAAAAGTGATTATGTTATGTGACTTAGAAATGAGCATCAGTTTTTGGTCATCGAAAGGGAACATATATGATTATTCCTTCTGTTCAATTTTATTTTCACTCAGCATATAATCACCGAGAGTAATAAAAAATGATTCAATTGGACGAAAATTCTAAATCGTCTCAATGCTGTGTGGGATGTAGTTTAAAACGTGGTCCACTGTAAGCATACTAGTCTATGGGCCAAATGGGGTGGTTTTTTATATAGCCCTTTGTTATGCAGCGGTGAAGCAGGGGTGGTCATTGTAGGGTTAATTTAACTTTGTTTTTTATTGATGTTGTTAATCACGACTTCTATTGTGAAATTTGAAATACATAACTTCAAAAATTTTCTTCAGAGAAATCAAAATCATTTTTATTTTTTACGTAAAAACGTGGCAGCTGATCGCTCGCATGGTTGCAAGGTAGAAGGGTTGCCAGTTGAACATTTTTAGTTATTAAATATTTAAACAGTAATTTTCACAGCATTATACAACTAACTCAACAAGATTGTAAAATGTTATCGAATATACATATTTGTGTTTCCATGGAAAAAATACTATGTCTACTTAAACGAACCATTTATTATTACTTTAATTTTTAAAAAGAAAGGAAAGAAAACGTTTATAAATTTTTTTTAAATCCCAAACCAAATGTAAATATATATATATATATATAAATTAATAACAAGATAACAGCTGATACGCTGTTTTGACAATTTGATTTTTAGGTTAGGTTGTAATTGAAATTTTTGAAATTGGAAATGAATGGAAATAACTGAATTAGGAAAACAAAATTCTACTTTGGCTATTCCACAACATCATCAAGATTCGTTTTTGCGCTAACTTATTTAGTACACACTTAGAAATTTGCGTTTAAAATGTTTGTATATTTCCAATTGAAATTTTTGTGATATATATATTTTTGACACTTCTATTTTTTTAAAGCTGCTAGTAGTTGCAAGTGAACATTTTACTTGCAGCGTTTATCAACTCTCTCGAGGTCTTACTCTCTCAATTTGGCTCTCTTTTGCGAATTTTTTGGGTTATTGAACATAAATTCGTAACTATTCGTAAAAATTTTGAGATATTGAACACTCCTAATAAATGAAGATATTACTGAAAATTAAAGCAAAAATTGTATTTATCCACAATGGTGGCTGTATTTTCTTAATTTATAACTCTTGGTGGTCTTCTTCTGCAATTTTTCTACATTTAAAGTTATAAATTGCCACAATAAATATGAGTTTCTGTAACAAAATCAATTAAAGTGATGTCACACTAATACGATCCACACCACCATGTCACCACCTATTTATACTAGAAAAGATATGAGTTACAGAAACTCAGTACAGATTTCTTAATTAAACACAGATTTTTGTGAGAATCTTGTTGCTTCCCAATATAATTTTTTTATGGATTTTCAATTGTAAATTTAATGTTCTGACTGTGTTTTTTGTTATTTTATATTTTAGTCCTTGATAACTATCACCAAGGTGTGATGGAAATATATTGGTCAGCAACAAAATTACAAGAAAAATGTGTTTTAATTACCAACTAAGCCGTAAAAAAGTAACTAAATTAATAAAAAAAAGTCGTCAACGACAACTTTAAAAACGATTAAATTTGTATTTTCTTGTCATTTGGCAAATAATGCACAGTTGTATATTGAAGAGTAATCCGCATAACACTTTGAAGATTAGTAAAAATCTTGTTTGTTCAAAAATGACTAAATGGCAACCCTGCCAAAATGTAAACAAACTTTATATATATGTAAATATGTGTGAGTAAAACAGCTGATTGCTACGGGCTCAAAAAATCCTAAAAATTGCATACGGGCGTTTGCGTCAGCGAGCGGACCACACGTTCTCGACTAACTGGGCTATTTACCTACCACTGATGTAGAATTACCAGATTTTATTCTTCTTTTGAATGTTCTCTTCATTTGCTATTGACATTGACTCATAGCCCAGTTAGTCGAGAGTCGTGTGGTCCGCTCGCTGACGCAAACGCCCGTATGCAATTTTTAGGATTTTTTGAGCCCGTAGCAATCAGCTGTTTTACTCACACATATTTACATATATACAAAGTTTGTTTACATTTTGGCAGGGTTGCCATTTAGTCATTTTTGAGCAAACAAGATTTTTACTAATCTTCAAAGTGTTATGCGGATTACTCTTCAATACACAACTGTGCATTATTTGCCAAATGACAAGAAAATACTAATTTAATCGTTTTTAAAGTTGTCGTTGACAACTTTTTTTTTATTAATTTAGTTACTTTTTTACTGCTTAGTTGGTAATTAAAACACATTTTTCTTGTAATTTTGTTGCTGCCCAATATATTTCCATCACACCTTGGTGATAGTTATCAAGGGCTAAAACATAAAATAACAAAAAACACAGTCAGAACATTAAATTTACAATTGAAAATCCATAAAAAAAATTATATTGGGAAGCAACAAGATTCTCACAAAAATCTGTGTTTAATTAAAAAATCTGTACTGAGTTTCTGTAACTCATATCTTTTCTAGTATAAATAGGTGGTGACATGGTGGTGTGGATCGTATTAGTGTGACATCACTTTAATTGATTTTGTTACAGAAACTCAGATTTATTGTGGCAATTTATAACTTTAAATGTAGAAAAATTGCAGAAGAAGACCACCAAGAGTTATCAATTAAGAAAATACCGCCACCATTGTGGATAAATACAATTTTTGCTTTAATTTTCAGTAATATCTTCATTTATTAGGAGTGTTCAATATCTCAAAATTTTTACATATTTTTACGAATAGTTACGAATTTATGTTCAATAACCCAAAAAATTCGCAAAAGGGAGCCAAATTGAGAGAGTAAGACCTCGAGAGAGTTGATAAACGCTGCAAGTAAAATTTTCACTTGCAACTACTAGCAGCTTTTAAAAAAATAGAAGTGTCAAAAATATATGATCACAAAAATTTCAATTGGAAATATACAAACATTTTAAACGCAAATTTCTAATTGTGTACTAAATAAGTTAGCGCAAAAACGAATCTTGATGATGTTGTGGATTAGCCAAAGTAGAATTTTGTTTTCCTAATTCAATTATTTCCATTCATTTCCAATTTCAAAAATTTCAATTACAACCTAACCTAAAAATCAAATTGTCAAAACAGCGTATCAGCTGTTTTCTTGCGAATGTTTACGATTTTGTGTTCAATTACTTTGGTTGATAATTTTCTCTTTTTCTCGTTTTTACTCTTAATTTGACATTGACGCTCGTTTTGCAAGTACTTGCAAGTAAAGTTGTTGAACAAAGCTATTATCTTGTTATTAATTTATATACATATATTTACATTTTGTTTGGGATTTAAAAAAAAATTATAAACGTTTTCTTTCCTTTCTTTTTAAAAATTAAAGTAATAATAAATGTTTCGTTTAAGTAGACATACTATTTTTTCCATGTGAACACATATATGTATATTCGATAACATTTTACAATCTTGCTGAGTTAGTTGTATAATGCTGTGAAAATTACTGTTTAAATATTTAATAACTAAAAATGTTCAACTGGCAACCCTTCTACCTTGCAACCATGCGAGCTATCAGCAACGTATCACAACCGCTTTCTTGAAGTTTTCTCATTTATTTCACTGTTGTGATTGCATTACATCGCATATCTTAATAGCCCAGTTAGTCGAGAACGTAAACCCGTGTACCGTGTCAGCTGATCGAACCTATTTAGGGCCGGTTTCACCATCTCCGGTTAATTTAATCGCTGGTTAGTTTGACGTAAATTGTATGGCGAGCTGTCAAATAAATTGCTTAACCGGGCAAAAATCTCTGGTTAAGTACTTAACCGGAGATGGTGAAATCGGCCCTTAATGGGATTTGTATGTAACAGATTATTCAACGACGCAGAAGCCCGTACCGCAGAAATGAAAATCATTGCGTTCCTCTTAAAATTACTGTTGATCAAGGTGCACAATTTTCATCTCAGTTATTTAATGAAATAACTAAAATTCTTGGATCACACAAAATTCAAACGTCTGCTTATCATCCACATGATAGAACGATTTCATCGTCAACTTAAAACTTCAATTATAGCTTCGGGTGATTCAATACATAGCACTATGGTTCAAAATTCAGTTTTTGAGGAATAAAATAGCTAGAGTTAAGATATCAGTCTAAAACTTTTCATAGGGTATTTAAAGGTAAAAGTAATGTCTCATGACGAAAATGGCCGAGCCACGCCCATTTTTCGCTGCTGCTGCCATACATAGTGGAAACTGTAAATTTAGGTTGAATTTCAAGTAGAGATAAAACTTAACTTTTCTAAAGGTTTCCGATACGCTGAATCTGAATCTGAAGTCAGATTTTCGATACTACGTGTAGTTTTGGAGATATTGTTATTTTAAGTTCATTAACTTCACGATAGGAAATTTTAAAGTTTTTTATTTTTTTTAGCAAGTTAATGAAATTAAAATAACAATATCTCAGGTACTAAAGAAGATATCCGAAAAAGTGTAACGTTATTTTCAAGGGAAATTATTACGTTTTTTAACCCTATATAAAAATGAGTTTTATATTTTTATTATTATCAATATAAAATTGTTAAGTATAGCCATTTTCGAAGTTTACTTTGCTCTGAAAAAAGTGAAATTGTAGCCTCGCTTGCAAACTCCCGCAGGTAAAATAACATCTGTATTAAAGAGGACACTATTAGCTGTAACTATATATATAATTTTTATTGATCCTATATGATCCAACTTATTTATATTCTATTTAACACAGAATAAACTCACAGAAATAAAAAACACAATACGGCTTATTTAAACTCAAAAATATATTAACGATTATAATTGTTTCAGAAAAAAGTTTGTTGTTCTAGATTTTACATACCTTTATTAATATTTTCCATTTTATAAACACATTTTATTCAAATTCGTTAGCTTTTTATCACCACTTGAGATTTTTATATAATTTGAGTAAAATCTTTTTTACGAATACAAAAATCAAAACCAAGACTTTGACTTTCTGATAAACAAGTGATCGCTAGCTGACATTATTTTTTTTATTTACTACAGGAATGTGTAATAAAAGGTAATTATTTTTTTTGGGAAAATCAAAAGTCGATAATTGGGTTTAATTCCTCAATATTTCGATTTTGAACCATAGTGCATTGGTCAGAAATTTTACCAATTATTTTATTAGGTTTAAGGACTGCTGTTGAAGAGGATTTAAAGTCATCCCCATCTGAACTTGTTTATGGACAAACTATTAGAATTCCTGGAGAATTAGTTGTTTGTGGAAAAGATGAATATTCTTCAGAGGAAACCCTTCAAAGATTGCGAGATCCTTTTTCGAAAGTTAGAACAAAAATTCTACATCATAATAAAGATGTTAGCTTTGTTCCAAAATCTCTCGAAGAATGTGAATATGTATTTGTAAAGATTAATTAAACTTCTGGACTTAAATCACCTTACGAAGGACCATTTAAGGTAATATCAAAACAAAAAAATACGCTTAACATTCATCTACTACACCAACTGAATCTAATATTAATTCTAAAAAAGATACTTTTAATATTAATTAATTATTTATTATTTATCTTAATTTTTTTTATTTATTTATTTTTTTTTATGTATGTATGTTTTACTGGAGGGGGAGTAAATGTAGGGTTAATTTAACTTTGTTTTTTATTGATTTCTATTGTGAAATTTTAAATACATAACTTCAAAAATTTTCTTCAGAGAATTTTTGAAACTTAAACAATAAACAACGAATTTTGTTAACGTATAATTTTAAATAAAATTTTTTAAAAAATAAATATACATATATGGAATATTAATTTCCATAGTCATGTCCAATGACATCGCAATGTTAATGTAACCATATTTTTTTCATATATTTGGACCACCTCTGTAACTAGGAACTGTCACAACGTAACCTGGTCCTGTACTAGCATATTACGTGGTCCCACTTTTTGCAGGGATTATTCAGTTTATTGTACTTTTGTTGACTTATTTTGCAAAGAAAAGGCCAGTAGCATAGCTAAACCAAGCCCGTTTTGTATAATGTTGCATAAATTTAAAAACCATAGTTTAATTACATTAAATTGGTAATATTTCCAAAAATAATCAAAATTTCTATTGCCTCCGGCACACAAAAGCTGACGGAAAGAATCGCTCCGATAAACTGTCAAAAATCTGATCCATCGTGAACCAGAATGCTGATCATAGTTTATATCTATAAGTTGCGACACTCTCAGCTGATCGTTTGGCATGTTGTGCCTGTCACCATGCAGTGCTGTGCAAAATTTACAGAAAAAAAATTCAAATGAGTTTTGAAATCTTTAAATCTTTGAAATTATTGTGTGAATTGAATTTCTAATGCTATATTTGTAGCGATAATAACAAAAAATTAACATATTCTTGAGTTTTAATTGATTTTATTAGCAATTTTGGATATTTTCTTGTGAAGATTTTACTACGTTTGAATACAACACTGTGGTCGATTCTTCTTCACAGTTGGTTTATTTAGTTTCCCATTCTCCCATTGACACATAATGTGCCTGTCACTTTTTGCAACAACAATTCTCATGGTTGAAGTTTGTTTTGATGGGAATACAGTGAGTCACAGTGAAAGTGAGCCATCATTTATTCACAAATTTTTATTATTAAATACCTTTGTTAACAATTACTTGACTTTCCTAATTTCTTTGCAACGGAAAACTTTCAACAACATGCCAGAAATGATGAAAAACAAAAACAATCAAAGTAATTCTTCTAGCAGCAGAAACTTAAAGTTTCTCTCAAGAATTATTATTTTTCTCTTATATATTTTTACAGTTCACATCTTACTTTATGTGTTAATTATAGGTATACACAATCTATATAAAAGGGGATTCAGGCAATTTTTTTTCCGATTTTAAAAGGTGTACTTATCAGACAATATACGCTAGATCGCGTAAAAATCGTGTTTTGTTAGATGAATAAAACACATTGCATGCTAATAAAATTTGTATTATATTTAATTCATTAGGGATAGAGTAATTGAACTTTTGAAACAATGAAACAAAGTATTAAAACCGTTTTAGGGCATATTCCTCTTAGTGGCTAACTTTCACTGTGAGCCCGTTTCATGAAGTTTTCAATCAAATAGTTTTTGAAATACTAAATTGCGGTTTATTATAAAATACACCTAAGTATATAATCTTGGTTTTCAATCGGTTTGTGTATAATTTTTTATTTTCATAAAACTTCGGACAACAAAACGTGGCTCATTTTCAGTGCGACTTACTGTATGTATCAAAAATATAGATACACATTTATTTTTTCAAAACAAAAATGAAATATCCATGATGCCAATCGTTGCTACCCAATAAGCATTTTTGAATGCATTTGAATTTCATTGATTTGACTTGAATTCTATCGATATTCTCCAACCAAAATCAAACGTCAGGATAAAGCCTTTGAACAACAAATGCTCATCCGATTGAAATAAAGGAACAAAAATGTAACAATTATGATTGTCTGTTTAACTTATTTCCTCACTTTTTTGTTATGCATTTAAAAATAGTAACAACATTTTATACACAAAAATTAGTTGAATTATACATTCCTTTTTAAATTATATTTTTCACTCGTTTTTAGTTTATTTATTGCTAATATGATTGAATTTAATTCATGCTAATTATACTCTCAGTACAGTTCGGAAAAGTGTTGTAACTCAAGTGTAAAAACATGTTGGATATAAACTTGAGAATTGAGACTTTTCTCCAACATTGGATTCCTGCTAATTGGGATCTATCCAAATGTAGGAGAATGTAGAGTTTCCAAAGCAACCAAAGCGTTCAAAGGCATCCAGGCATTAATCAAAAAGTATGGATTGGCACAGCGTTTTATCAGCAAACACTATATCTACTGGTAGAGAGTTTAATTCTCAAACTTATCTCTAATCCAAAGCGAAGGAAACTACACTAGAAATAAATTGGAGACTGATTAGAAAAATAAGTATTTGCGAGTTCTCATTAGAAAACTAAATTTGATTTCCATTCGGAAACTATGATTTTCTAAATTTGAGAATTATGTCCCATTTTGTTTGAAATCGCTAGGATTCTCGACTGCTTCTCGAGTCGTCCTCTAACGTTAGAGATTTTAGAAAAGTGCTAGTTCTCGAGTCATTCTCAAACCGATATCTAACCTAAATGTTTGTTGGGTTTCGCCATGCAAAATGGCCGTTTGAATTCAAATTTTTTTCTTTCCTTTTGAACATTTTCGTATAAGCAGGGTTGCACTTTCTCGAACTGCTCTATTACTACATTTTTCCTAGAAATATAGAAAAGGGAATATACGGATACCAATGCCTTTACTACTTCGTTCGCGTGTATGCAAATTTTAATTCATGTAAGATTAACACGATCGATCTTTACACATATAACAGCAACAATTTTTTTCAAATTACACGATTTTTGGAACGTGATTTTAGCTTTTAAAACGTCATTTGAGATTTTTGTAAATTCAACCAAATTTTAGTGTTGATGCAACATTAGGCAATTTTAAAATAATGAATGAATCATATCAAATATAAAATTTTATTCCTAAATGTCATTTGGAATTTGATTTATTTAACATGATAGTGTCAATATAAACTAAAAAATTTAAAAAAAAGAACGTCAAAACTATTTTGAAACATACACAATTTTTTTTTTTTGAACATTTGGAGTTCTGCTTTTCGTGCAAAACGGAATTATTATTTTTTAAATAAAAATAAAATCTGGTGCCGTGGGAAGAGTTTAGCGTCATTGGAAGTGCGTGATAATGGCATTTCCATTTATATTTTCAGTTTGTAGGCGAGTTAAAGGTGAAACGTATTTTTATTTCTAAAAGTTTTTAATGTAAAATATTTTCTTCTTTCTCCTCATAGTTTGCAATTTTACCAGGAGGATATCCTCCCATATCTCCCAATACCGAAGCACCTTCTTTTATTGAATGTACATACATATATTGTATTTTTGTAAATTGTAAAATCAATCCAGTTAATTTAACAATAAATTTAAGGTAAAATCAAAAAGATTTTATTGCTAATTTAACGCGACCATTCCGTGTAAATTTAACTAGCTTAAATTGCAAAATTATCTAGTTAAAATTGTGAAGTCAACAGCAAAACTCAATATTATTTTAATGTTGGTTCTGCACATTTATCTGTTATTTTGTGCGCACTTGGACCGATATGACCAAAAAAATTAATATATGTATATCGCACCCTAAATCATAAAGTGGCACAACTCAAAATTCAAAAATTTGCAGGAGGCCAAAAACTTTTTTCCTTTACAAGCAATGACATGGCAAAAGGCGACGTATAATGGCTATTTTTCAGTCAAAAGAGACCCGAATGAAAAGTTTTTTTGTTGGCAATCGCTAGAAAAGTCGATTTAAAAAAATTTTGAATTGTGTCACTTTATGATTTAGGGTGCGATATATTTTTATTAAAATCGTTTCGTTGTCAAGAAAAAAATTCAGTAGAAACGGAGTAAATCCTAACTAATTTGCTCCCATTTTGGTAGTAACAGCAATTCTACGAAATTGCACAGCAGCGTTGCCGTTGAAAAATTTTCGTGGTGGCTAGATTTGATTTAATTTGTAGCTAAAAATGGCTAAAAAATTTTGTTTCAAATTAACATGTTTTAAATTTATTTTTAAAATTCAGGCACAAAACTATTGCAAACAATATAAGGAAAAAATCATAAATTTGTGTAAAAATAAAATATTCATACATACATAGTATGTACTTAGCTATATCTAAAACAATTAGATATCACATTCAATATCTATCATTATGTCGTCATCACTAATTGACTCTTTCTCTTCATAAATTAATTCTTTCTTCATTAATTTAATGAGATCTTCTGTTATTTCAAATTCATTGCGACATTTGGTCATATTAATAAAAGCCAAGCATTTGCTTTTGCTTAAGATTTCAGACCGTTTACTCAAATTTAGAAATTTGGTTCATACAAATTAATGTCAAATTTTCGAAATATTGAGTAAAAGTATTTGCTTGGTTTTTATTAATACGACCCATTGTTTACCATTCTTTAAGCCTTTTCTTATAGTTAAAATTCAACATTGTGAGATTCATTTTGTTTCGATTGTTTGGTTTTGACAATATTCATTACGGAAAAGGTTCTTTCCTCTTCGGCGTTGCTAAGTGGTAGAAGTAGCAAACAATATACAAAGTCAGTTAGATCCTTATACGGACTTTCATCGACAGCCTACTATTCCACTAGAAAGTATCAACAGACATTTATCGATAGTTGCGTTACTTGTTTTGTTTTTTAACACTTAAGGCCCTTGGCAACTTACAATCTGTATTGAGAGGAAGTGTATATGTGTCAGTGTCGGGTGATTGACGCAAATATCAAATATTTTTGATTTTCGTCGCCGCGAGCCGACAGCGAGCCGACAACAAGTACGCGTAGAACGACGGCTGCCGATTGCACTAACCTTCACAAAAACAATCAAACTGGACAATCCAGATTGTAAGTTGCCAAGGACCTTTAAATCGATTTGTGATAATCGCTGAATTGAATTAGCGTTACCACATCCTTCCTATGTGCAAAATTATGGTTCATTACAAGCGGTGGCTAAAAACGTGGCTAGTGGCAAACCCCAAATTTTGGTGGCTAAAAAAACACGGCGGTGGCTAAATCTAGCCACTAAATGGCTAAAACGGCAACGCTGTTGCACAGCATTGATTCCTTCATTCTCTCGATTTTCGCACAAATACAAATGCATTTTTAAAAATGAACAAGAAGACCATTTGAGTGACCAAACTATATAGTATAAACAATGATGCTGATTTCCGAACTTTGAAAAAATCTGACGTTCGTCGGACGTCAATCGAATTGCAGAATGCCATTTGATCCGATTCAACTCGATGAAAGTGGATCGTAATCCGGAATAGATGTGATAATTTGTTTGGATTTGCAATAGGGGCATTTCAGTTATTACATCTGGGTCTGGGTTAAGATAAATTTTTACTGAAACAATCCGGCTCATAATGAAAATTGGCTGCACTTGAAAGGAACTAAAAAGAAGAAGAAGCATATACAATATATACCCAGCAGTAAAAATCTGAAATGAATCCTTTATGAATCACTGATGAAATTCATCATGAGGAGACATCAGTGAAGGCTTTCATATAAAGGCTGCTGAATTTTTTCAAATAAATGGTTTGCTTTCCTCATGCCTATATGACTCCGTTCGGAGCCGGAATAAAACTGTCCAATGGTAGGAAAAACAAAAGGAGCACACCTCGAATTGTAAGAGAATCTCGGCCATAAAACTCGTCAGAGTTATAATAGCGCAAAAACAATTCTTCTGTACGTTGAAAAGAGACAAATACTCCCTCAAAAACAATTTGATTGACTTTAAACTTCAAACTAAATGAAAATAACTATTTCAAAAATTATTTTTTTTGAAATTTGAATTTAAATTACTGAAATAAATTATGAAACTCAAATGTCGGGATAGCTATGTATTCCATGTTATAAGGAGAAGCCAGTGCGCAGTATAATTTTTCTTCCGGACTTCTTCTTTCCCCTTACGCCCAAAGCAGAAGCTTACAAGAGGCAAACTTGAAATTTGTATTTCCATATATTTTTTATTTTAAATATAATTTGTTTTATAGTTGTCAAATTGAAAAATTTTTCAGAAAAGCTGCCGAATGTCAAAAAACCTACCGAAATACAAGCTGGCTCGTGGGTTTATAACCGCCTCGATAGTATTTCGTTTGGTTTTTTCAATATAAGCTTTGTTCGCGTACTTTCTCCAACAGCATTTACTCAGCAGCCTCCAACAGCCAGGTGTTGGAGAAAAATGTCACCTATCCTCTCACAAGAGAAAAATATCGTAAGAGGTAAACGAACACAAAAATTGCACAGTTCAACAGCTTTGGCAAACAGCTGATTTTTATTTACATTCACAAGCCCCAAATTCAAATGATAAAAAGGATTAAAATTAAAATGATAATAAAATTGGTGGAAATTATTGCTGTTAATTATGTATATATGTACATATAACATAAAAATAATAAAATAAAACATAGTTTTTTTCTTATTTAATTTCTTTTGATTCGTTTTGGGTTTCGTTTTGGTCAGTCTTTTGTCACCTCGCGATAACCTCCTCAATCTAAAAATCGTTCGCATAGGCTCGCAAAAAGGTTTTTTGAAGTTCGGAAATGCATCCGGAACTCTCTTTTACAATAAATCGGCACTGTTTATTCTATATAAATCCTAATGGAGTTACAATTCTGCCTGAAAATAGTGGAGATATATGCACATATGTATGTATCTGCAATACAATTAACTTCATGTTGTTGTTGTTGTAGCCACCAAGACACTGCCCGAGGGTTTTGGCGAGTGTAGGGGATGTGACAGTCCTTTGCCGGATAAATCCGGTACGCTCGGGTACTAGTCCCTTCTGACACTAGCCCGACTGTCGTGCGAACGATTTTTTCTGGCCATAATCAACCTTCTAGGCCGGTGGATTTTAGTCGCGTCTTACGACAGGCATTCCTTACAACGGGTATATTCTAGACCCCCTAACCCGCTGGGGATCGCTGTTACTATCTAATAAATAGGATTTCATTGTAATAATTATCACACTAACAATTGCTTTTCTTTGTACCCATGTCCATACTGTTTTCCACCGCAGTATGTCTTCGCGTCTGCTGCCCCGCAGAAGAGATTTCAATTTAATGCACCCGGCCCTGGCCATGCTTTAAAAAAATAACCCTCTATGGACCGATCCACAGTACTTTTGAGTAGAACAAACTTTTGCGTTGCGGCATTTGGCCGTGCTTTAAAAAAAATAGCCCCAGCCAGCAAAATTTCCTTTCTCGAATTATATCTGCGGAGCGATCGGGAGTGTTATAATTAGTAAAATTAACATCCATAGAAGATTTCCCGAAAGTTCCAGTGGTTTGAAAATAAATACGGCGGGCGCATTATACTGAAGCCGACCCACTGCAGAACTACTCTCGGAAGGTGTGCTACCCACTGCCTAGAGTGGCTGCTATTTTTAAAATCCGGATAATTGCGTTTTAGTTAGAATTTGTTGTCTATCCAGGCTCAGTGAAACTTTCAGGAAATATTCTGCAGATGATAATTCATCTTATCTTAACACTTTCAACTATTATTAAATTATAATATTAAAGTTCTCCAGAAATAGAATTCTCCCGGCTGAGGGTTATTTTTGTAAAGCGCGGCTGAAGGCAAAAGATGTTCTATACAAAACAACTGTGGATTGCTCCATGGATATTAATCCAGAAAGAGAATTCTGCCGGCTGAGGGTAATTTTAATGAAGCGCGGCCAAAAGCCGCCAACGCAGAAAGATGTTCTACACATACATACATTAATTTAACAAGGAATGTCTCCTGAACTATAAGCGTCCGGAGGGTAGTACTTTGTTTTTTGTGATCTGTGAGACCACCCCTACCCTCTGGAAAATTAATTGTTATCGGATCGTGGATCATTATATACAAATTTTCCCTCTATCCAGGCTGGGGATCCAACCCATGACCTCTGGTATGGCAGACTAGCCACTGTCCGCCACACCACAGTGGCCACAACACTCCCCACCTCACCACAGCGGCCCCGTTAATATATATTCCCGCAAAGGAGATTACAATTTACTAAGGTACATAATATGCATATAAATACTTCGCAAAAAGTATGTAACTTATTTTGCATATTTAATTTATCCATATTTGTTGCCAATTTAGTGTATTTTTCCAATTTTATAATTGATGTGTATATTTTGCAAATCTTGTTACTTGCAAAAATTCAAGTCAGCTGTTGTTTGCTCAGCTGTTTTCCTGTTGGAAAATTGCTGTTGGCAAAAATGTGTCCAACAGAATTCAACAGCTTCTCACAAAATGAAATGTCAGTTTTCTCTCTCAGTTGGTTCTCTTCTGTTGGAGATTTGGCGTAAAAAAACGGCGACAAAGTGTTTGTTTTTAAAAGTTTTCGAAAAACATCAAAAAAATATCCGTAAACGAACAAAACTATAGTTTGCACGCTTGTACCAACGCAAAACGACAGTGATGAGTATTCAACAAAGAATGATCAATGATCATTTAGCAGTGAAACAAATTTACTGCAGGGTATATGTATATATATGTATACATACACAAATATCACTTTTCAGTTCTGCCAAATCAAAAAAGCACTGTGCTGCCAAATCAGCACGGAAAAAACAAATCGAACAGGGCGGATCAGAAATTGAACCAGCAATTTATCTGGTTTAATCGAGCTGAAATCTTTGTTGTTGCATTTACATGCAAAAATTTTTATCTGGGTTAGGATCACCGTATGTGAAACACGTCTAATATGTAATACTATAATACAATGGCGCTATTATAACTCTGACGAGTTTTATGGCCGAGCTTCTCTCCCAATTCGAGGTGTGCTCCTTTTTTGTTTTTCCTACTAATTGAGTGGACCTACAGTTTTACGCCGGCTCCGAACGGCGAATGCATTTTTTGTGAGAAGCTTTTTCATGGCAGAAATACTCTCGGAGGGTATGCCGCCCACTGCCGAGAGGTGACCGCTGCTCTTAAAAAATCCAATAATCGGATTTTTACTAATTAGAAAAATTTTTTGGTGTTTGGCTCGGACCGTGGTTTGAACCCGAGACCTCTGGCATAGCAGGCGAGCGCTCTACCCACTGCACCACAGCGGCCACGTCTAATATGTACATATGCATTTATGCATGTACATATTCTGCGCTTGGTCCTACTTTTGGTACTTCCTCTACAACCCCAAATTTTCCCGTATATCTTTTCACCGTCACTTTATCGATCGTCTTTATACATATGCCATTAGATCAATTGCTCCAAAGATCTCGATTCGGACTGTATACAAATGTATTACAAATATAGCTCACCCGTACCAGTACCCTGAAGTAAGTACAGCAGAATACAAAGTGCAATACATTTACACATTTCTTATGGGTTCAAAATATATTTAAAAGCTTAACAACTTTTTCAAAAAAAAATTTTTTTTGGTTTTAAAATTTATACATATGTATATTGCAATTTACAAAATGACACACCCAACAAAACAAGGCTAATTTTTACAGATTAGGGACACGAATTTCGATACGATACGATACCAAATCGATATTTTTTGCATATGATACCGATACTTTTTACTCGATTCTTTTGCAACGATATTTTTTGGTATCGAGTACTTCAACCACGGTATCGAACAAGTGAGTACATTCAGTGATGGAAAATTAAAATTGTGTCATATTTGTCCAAAAAATTGTGCAACGCAAAATAGTGCCGAAAATTGGTCGAGTGCATGATAATGATATACATATAATCTAATATGATAATGATGGATACATATAATCTCAATGAAAATGAATTGTTAATGTTAAGTATTTTTCAAATATCCTTTTACAACTGTGATTGCATTAAATACACCTGTTGTTTTGTAAAAGCTGTTGGTTTGTAAAAAATGTTTTCAAGAACTTTATAAACTTGTATAATTTTTTTAATCAGCTTGAACTATACTTATGAGTTGGAAAAGGATTTGCGTCAAAATCAAAACTTTGGAACTAGCCATGGCATACTATGCCAGCCCACCAAACTCGATGACCGTGGAATTAAGAGGGTAATCCAGAAAAACCCTGGCAATCGCTTCCACATTCGTTGACAGAATGCCTGACATTAGCATGGGCTTGTCATTGGAGGGAAGGACTTGCCCACTGCATTGCCGCGGAACGAATAAATCACGCAACACCGCAAGGATTCTAGCGAATCAAATAAAGAATACCTTACAGGAAAGCAGAGAAAGAAGGGAAAAATGTAAGGCATAATGGAAATTTCCACTGAAAATAACGGTATTTATTTCAGTTCATTTTTCGCGCTCCATTCTACTTTGTATTACGTGGAATGGGTAATGGAAGATCATTCCACTCTGCATTACTGGCAATGCGTGAAAGAAGTGATGAACTCGTCAGATGTTCCATGGCAAGGCCTTCTGTCATGCCTGACAGGTAATAGCGATGACCAGATTTTTGCTGGGATGGAATTAGCACTAATACAGCGATATGCGTATTGCGTTTTTGGTAACTTTCTAGAAGACGGTGCACTTTAAACCGTTTTAATAAATATCTTTTAAATGGTGAAAAATCTTTTATTTCCGTTTTCGAATTCATAATCTAGAGGTCAGAACGCGTCGATTGGTACCTTTTTTAACTATTTTAGAGGAAATTTTAAGGCTGCACCTTCTAGAAAATTACCGCTTTCGATACCGATACTTTGAGTATCGAGTAGTTTAGTTTCGATATTATCGGGTTCGCGATTCTTTTTAATCGATATTTTAAATGAGTACCAGATCGATGCTTTTGATTCGATATCGTGTCCCTATTACAGATTAACTTACTAGGCTTGGGTAACTC
Organism: Urophora cardui; assembly: GCA_960531455.1. Lineage (NCBI taxonomy): Eukaryota > Metazoa > Arthropoda > Insecta > Diptera > Tephritidae > Urophora > Urophora cardui. The sequence continues at coordinate 73,830,554 of OY482673.1, read as the reverse complement.
AGCACAGTGATGCCAATATTCTTGGACCAAAAATCCCTACGGCATGCACAAAAATTCCCTACTTTTCCCTACGCCAACAAAATTTTTCCCTACTAATTTCCCTACGCCGCATTTTCTCTATGTTGAAATAAACACATACAAAATTGATGGAAATAAAGTTTTTATTCAACGTATGCATACATAGAAATTTTTATGTTTCTAAGTATATTTTCAAGAACTTTCTTTTCATGTTCAAGGAAATGAAAAATTTCCTTACATCTTATTCGCTCCGAAGTTGATTTCGGAAGAGTATTTAGGAGCTCAAGACATTAATCCTAGAACCATAACGATATTTCATACTACGTTATTACTAATGTACGTAAATTTTACGTAGTGATTAGAATCCGCCTAATACAACTCTCATTGTTCTCCATTTTGCAGCCAAAGTTGATTACACTACTTTACAAATGGTTAATTTGAATAAAATACCAAGAAATACCTGATATCAAAACTTTTTTTTAAATTTTTTTATGGTTATACATATGATGATGCGTAATTTTGTATTTTTCTGGGTATAACTTCATTCAAAAATATTTTTCGCTAAAGTTACAAGAGCGATAACCACAAGCAGTACCTCGTTCGAAAGGAAATTAAAATACGCTTCCAATGACATACAACTTGTAGCGGTCGAACAAAACCTCGATGAGCGATAGCTGGTCACAAATTTTATAATTTCTTTTTATTTTTTTTACTAATTTTTGTTCCAGGTCCAGAGATATAGGTCAAAACGTGGACCCGGATGACCCCGGAATTTTTTTGAGCAATATTGATATAAAAAGAAAAGCTTTGAGCAGGGCTTTTACATGGAGCTGTACTCATTATGATTCCTAGGTCGGGTCCCCAGATATGGGTCAAAATGTGGACCCGGATGACCCCGGAATGTTTCTGAGCAATAATAATATAATATACTGGCGCGTTATACAAAAATTACATGAGAATATTACACTTTCATATTAAATACCATATCCTATTTTTTCGCTTATTACTAACTATACGTAAATTTTACGTACACGATTTTTTCGCTTATTACTAACTATACGTCAATTTTACGTATAGGGATTTGCGCCAATCGCTCTCACACCTTCAAATGACAACATTTGTTGTACTTTTATATTCGTGTATACGTAAAAATACATGCTGCAAGCACCGCCGGAGTTAGGTAGCGTTATACTATGTTCATGCTGGATTTGAAACGCAACATTTTGCATTTTCGAAGATGGCTTTTCGAAAAGTGTTCATGCTGCCGCGTTTTGTAAATGCGCATTTGAGAAGTTCGAAACAAACGGAGCTAATATCCCAGATTACGCAATCAGGTGTTGAGGTTTATTTTTTTGTTTTGTCTAATTGAAAAAATAGAACAAGAACTTGCAAAATATGTAATAATATAATACACTAATTTTGCAAACCAAACGTACCAACCGCTTTGGTATTAATTTTGATCTCTGTTTTGTTTACTTTCGTTCATTACATGTAGAGTGACGTCATCATGGAGCTCGTGTGCCCATGCTCATGCTGCTCTATATGCGTAATCTTGTAGGTATTTCGTTCTTGTATTGCCAGAGTGTTGCCACTATTTTTCATTCGAATGGCAAATTTTTTCGAAGATTTCAGGGTTGCTTTCTGCGTTAGCATTCAAAACGCAAAAAAATAGTTGCGTTAAGTTGCATTTTCGTGGTGGCATTTGTATGGAGAAATGTAACATTTAATGTTGCGTTTTGGACTAAACGCAAAAATGCCTCCGAAACGCAAAACGCAGGCTCACCATGAACATGTATGTAATACTTGTGCAATCACAATTTGAAAATTCTATATACGTAAAATTATGTTTCTAGGGTTAAGGTCCAATATATCGTCGGTCTCCTGCCAGAAACACGAATGTGAAATTTTTTCTAAGTAAGATGTCTGCTCTTTATCGGTTATATATTGATATAATAACAATTAATATTTGTATATATGATTATGTACGTACAAGTATATATTATGTATGCATGTTTACACAAGAATTTATACCAGTATTAATTGTTATTACATCAATATATACCCGATAAAGAGCAGACATCGTACTTAGAAAAAATTTCACATTCGTGTTTCTGGCAGAAGACCGACGATATGTATATATCATCGACTGGCAATGTTACGTGAGGTGACCTAGTCAATCCTTATTTTTTTAATAAAATTTTGAGTCAGCTTATAAAATATTTTAGTTGACTCCAAAAAAAATTTCATGGATTGCCTGCTTTTTGGCTTGAAAAAGTGTCGGTTACCCCTGACTGCAAACCATCTAATGGGCACGGAAGCGCATAACACCCTGGCTTGCAAACAATGACGCATCCCTTGCTCTCTCCCCTACGGAGATTGAGCAAGTCATAAAGAAGGCCAAAGCCTCAAAATCAGTCGGACGAGACGGCATATCCATGTTGATGCTAAAACATCTCGGACAGAATGGAGTGAGGTTCCTAACGGAGGTCCTCTATTTGTCTCTGGCCACCCTTGTCATCCCCAATATTTGGAAAATGGCAAGGATGGTCCCCTTACTTAAACCGGGGAAGCCAGCCAATGCAGGAGAATCCTATCGACCGATATCTCTCCTATCCCCGGTAGTAAAAATACTTGAGGCCGCCTTACTACCATATATAAACGGACATCTACAACTTGCCACACATCAACATGGATTCCGGAAAACGCACAGTACAACAACAGCTATAAACGCCATAATCAACCAACGACACCCCTGCAAGAGAACGGGCCTCGTGGCACTCGACTTGTCGAAAGCCTTCGACACAGTCAAGCATGTCACCCATGCATCGGTTGACTTCAGGAATGGTACCTCAAAACCAAAGAGAATAAAACAGGGAGTTCCACAGGGTGGTGTCCTGTCCCCGTTGTTATTCAATAGGGATAGGGAATATACCCATCACTACCGTAAGCAACCCAAAAATTTTGGGTGTTACCTTCGACAGCCTAGCTTCCTTTCCTTCTCCGCGCATACGACCGCGATCGCAAATAAGGTTCAAAGTCGCAACAAAATTCTCAGATCCCTAGCCGGCAACACCTGAGGAAAAGACAAAGAAACTCTTATCGCAACATACAAAGCAATCGGCTGGCCCGTCTTAAACTATGCATCGCCTATATGATCGCCGGATGACACATAGCACTTCTTTGCAACTAACTTAACACCTTTGTCCCTATGGACAAGCCCAAAAGAAGCTGCAATATTCTTGGGCCTTCCGTTAAGTGAAATTGATGACAATTTGTGAACAGAACTCGTCGGCTAAGCAGGACTTAGTACCGCAAGAACAACAACAACAACCCTGGGTTAGGGGCTTTTATGTTTGCGAAGCTAACGAAAAAAACTTTTGTCCTGTAAGAAGGTAAAAGAATATATTCCCAGATCAGAACAAAGTACAATTTTGAAATATTGCATACAAGCACGCAGAAGCATTTTATTTGTAGTTATTAAAAAATTTTAGGTTCTTAGAAAAAATTAATTCGTTGCAAAGGAAATTAAAAATTTTAACTTCAAAAATTCCCTACATTTAGCTAATTTTTAAAAATCTGTCCTTTTTTCCCTACACTGCAAATTTGAGGAAGAATTTCCCTACGTGTAGCCTATTTTCCCTACACTTGGCGTCACTGACTCAGCACTGAGTCATGACTCCGTGTCAACTCCCATCAGTGAGCCGCACGCTCAAGCTCACCTCACGATAAAATTATAACTCAGTAGCACGGGTGGGTAACAATGCGCTGCGCGGCGCAATCGCGCCAACTCCAACTCTGGCGTTATTGCGATAACTCCGATTTGGAAATGCGCCAATTCAACATAGCGCCAACTCAATATTGCGCCATCTCAATATTGCAATATGAAACCAACTCAATTTCGTGCGCTAACACCAGCACCGGCTCCAATATAGCGCTAGTGTAAAATGGTGCAACCACAACGCCAATAACCAGGGACGTAACGGTTATAAGAGAAATGGGATAAAAGTCATATTTAACCATTATCATGAGAAAAACATTTTTTTGGTCCTTAATAACCATTATAAAAACCAAAAAATCGTTTTGGGCCTGAATAACCGTTATGGCAACCAAAAAAGTGTTTTGGGCTTGAATCACCGTTATGGCAACCACAAAACTGTTTTGGGCCTGAATAACCGTAATTTATTTATTTATTTATTTATTTGTTACGGATTATTTAGCCTAGATCGAGAATACAATTCATATATATATATATATAAGGTACATTTACATGCCTTCCCGTCATTAGGGACGGGTGTTGCTGTCCTTCACAAGATATTTCCATTTCCTGCCGTCATAAGGGACGGATTTTTTATCGTTCGCAAGAGAACGTCTCATGTATTAATTCGTCAGAAGGGACGTGAATTCGACGTTCATGAGGGAACGTTATTCAGATTTTTATTTTTTTTTGGTCAGCTATAAAATTCAAGCCTATTTATTTGTCAATATTTCTGGACGATATTGGTATCAAATGAAAGGTGTTGAGCAGAGATTGTAGCTCTGATTACCTCTTTTCATTTTGTACCAATATTGCTTAAAACATTCCAGGGCACCGGGTCCACTTTTTCACCCATAACTGGGAACCCGACCTACGAATCTTAACAAATACACCTCTATGTAAAAGCCCTGCTCAACACCTTTCATTTGATACCAATATCGTCCAGAAATATTGACAAATAAATAGGCTTGATTTTTATAGCTGACAAAAAAAAAATAAAAATCTGAATAACGGTTATTCAGGCCCAAAACAGTTTTTTGGTTGCCATAACGGTTATTCAAGCCCAGAACACTTTTTTTGGTTGCCATAACGGTTATTCAGACCCAAAACGGTTTTTTGGTTTTTATAATGGTTATTAAGGACCAAAAGAAGATAAAGGTTATTTTTGCGTAACCTTTTCACCACACGAGAGAAAAATAACTGTTATTTTCGGTCCCTGCCAATAACAGCACCATAGTATATGTATACGTATGACACCGTCACAATTATGTATGTATGATAGTGATCTAAGTGACTCTAATTTCCAGCATATTTTCACAAATATACGGAATATGTTTCCAAATGATTATGAAAATTAAAATTAATTGTGCCCTCGCATATGTAAGTAGAATTACGCCAAAAGAAATAAAACGGGGATGGTAAACAGTAACAAGCGAAAAAATGTTATTTATCGATTATTCCATGACAATTGCGCTAAAGGTGTTATTGCGCCAGTACCGTGAGCATTGTGAATGGATACAAGTGAAATGACTCTGAGATGTGTTTAAAACAGGTCAAACAGCTGTGCTCAGCTGATTTTAAGAGTTGCTTATTTGGTATCAAGGGTCCCAATTTCTGGCTGAGTTGCATTCGATAGTGTCACAAAATTTAGAATTAAATAGTATCATTAACAAAAAAAAAGTTGTATAAAAAATACCTTTTCATTGACTATTATTAAATAAAACCATATTTCTAGTAATAAGAGTTTGTTTTGTGTACAGGTTTATATTTATTTTGCGAAAATTTTGTAAACAAAATAATAGTTTTAAAAGTTTCTAAAAAGTACATCGAAATGCAACCATGTGCTAAAATATGCAACCATGCAAGCATCTTCGGGTTTTATTACGCAGCCATTTTTTATGATGGTCAGCAACATATTAATATTACAATTGTAATTGGGCCAATAATTTCCTTTATGTGCCAGTAAAATTCATTAAAAGAGAAATTTCCTATTTGAAATTATAAGAACATCCAATTTGTTTAAAGTATATGCAATACATAAGCGTCAACACAGAAGTTGCATTGAATTACTGCGGGTATAAAAATAGTATATTAACGTATGTATGTATGTGTTTACGTGTGTAGATTGGCACTGGAATTTGCAATTCAGCTACAAGTTTTAAAATTATGTGGGTGAATACTGCAGCATTGGTGTCCATATCTTTGTATACAATGACCAAATCATCTATTGCCTTTTTATTGATATTTTCAATAATACTGCGATTGGAAAAAAGGTACGTATGTACATATACACGTATTATTTAATGAATAATGTAGAAAAATTAAAAGTTCGCTTTTAAATTGCAGAGCTTATTCCTTGTTTTTATTGTGGGTCTAATTGCAATCGGTATATTGATGTTTACCTACGCATCAGCACGGTTTAATGCACTCGGTTTCATATTTGTCCTACTGGCATCGCTCAAACATATTATATTGTGGCAAACAATAATAAACAACCGAAAAGGTTTCGACGCACTCGATTATCAAGAACATGCCGATTATACAATAATACGTTCCACCAATCCCGACTACAAAAAGGCTATAATTCGCATAAACATAACACGTTCCAATCGCCAAACTATTCAATACATAGCACACTCCGATACACATTTACTAAATGCGGCCGATTTGTTGGTGATAGACGAAGCGGCTGCTATACCATTACCTTTGGTAAAGAAAATGACGGGTCCGTATTTAATATTTATGGCTTCGACAATAAATGGTTACGAGGGTACGGGACGATCGCTGTTTGAAATTGATGTCGCAGCTGCAGAAAGACAATAATGCTCCACCGCCGGTGTGTACTTTTTTATTTTGTTAAAAAAAACAATTGTTTTTAAATAGTTTCTGATCTATTTGTTATTTTCTTTTAGATAAAACTAGAGGAATCCATACGTTATAGTGAAGGTGATGACATCGAATCTTGGTTAATCAATTTGCTTTGTTTGGATGCCACTACAGTGCCGCATATTAGTTCGGGGTGTCCAACGCCAGATGTTTGCGAACTCTATTATATTGATCGTGATGCTTTATTTTCATACAACAAAGCAGCCGAATCATTTCTGCATCGTTTAGTTTCGATTTACGTCGCCTCACATTACAAAAACAGTCCAAATGATTTGCAAATGATGAGTGATGCGCCGGCACATCATCTCTTCTGTTTGCTGGGACCCATACAACGCAAAGATCAACTACCGGAAATACTTGTCGTTCTACAGGTGGCACTTGAAGGTGAAATTTCTTCAAAAACTATAAGCGAGTCACTGGGTCGTGGTAAGAAGGCAAGTGGTGATCTGATACCAAGGAATGTTGCCGAACAATTTGGCGTTAAGGAGTTTCCTAAGTTGGCCGGTGTACGAGTGGTTAGAATAGCGACACATCCCAATTATCAAAGGGTAAACTATCAATTTTCGTTATCATTTTTGCCTTTGTTTGTAGCAAATCCTAAGTTTCCCAATCTCCTTTACAGATGGGCTATGGTAAACGTGCTATTAAGCTTCTGCGTGATTAATATCAAGGCAAATTTACAGATCTTAGCGAAAATACTCCAATTGAGATTAAAATAAGCGGATTTTATCGCAGTGATCTGCTCGTATAGCGTATTCATGCGATGTTGATGAAGCCGTTGAACAAAATCCACATCATAGATGTTCCCTTGAATCATATTCGTCTTGCAAAAGAATCCAAATGCTAGCAGGAATGATTCAATATTTTTATAACAGTGTTATTGTACTAATTTAATATTAAATGCAATTACATATATGAAACTGCGCCTACATTGTTAATTGAAGCAGTGGCAATAAAAAACGTTATTGTACCTTAGTTGTAAGATTTTATATATAAATATAAATAAATAAATATAAATTGTTACTTTCTAATTAAATATTGGTATGAAATTAAAGGTAAACATGCTGCCATGGAAAGTTGTTGATAACTCGCCCAAAAAATTTAATATTTTGATGAAATTTGGAATGCAAGTTGGTATACAGACTGAGACGGTTGGTATCGCTAATTGGGACCATGACCATGTCCACTTTTCCTATATAGTCATAACTCAGAAGTCGCAGCAGATATCGCACGTTTGGTGGTTATGAAAGCCTCACCTAGGCGATTATAAAGTTTAAACCGATAAGCAAAAATATAATTTTAACTTCACTTTTAATTATTGTTTTGAATGTACATACATACATATGTATATGAAATAATTCTTACCTGGAATCTATCACTGGAGGAAATGGATAGAAAGGTGCTCCCATATCACAGCCACAGATGCATCGCCTCATTATCTGAAAATAAAGATAAAATATTATTTAATAATGTAGTTAATAATATATTTATTGGAACAATACTTATCTTTCAAAAATTTTTCACGAACATTTCACGAAGATCTTCACTGAAAAAAAATGCACTCAGGGTTGCATAAAATAGGTTTTTCACACAAAATAATTTAAAGTTGTCCATTTTGCAATCATCAATATAATGGGTTGTAATTATAATGAAATTTATGTCGGTTCGATTGTTATTATTATTAGAAGCACCCTTTTGACACAACTTTAAAAATTTTATACTGATAAATGAGTCGATTGTCAAAACATATTAAAAAAACCTAAGTCTACGAGCCGAAATTTTTCAGATTTTTCATATAATAAATTAAACAAGTCAGTGGGCCTAAAGAACATCAATTACGATGTATTGTGGAACGATTTTCCGTCATCCCTTGTCAAAACTAAAAGTTACTAGTCTCAAGCAACGAGGTTTGTGAGAGTAAAGTGATATTTGCTCTCAATGAGAAATGTTAGCAAAAAAGTAAGGATACACGAAGTTATCAAAATTTGCTAGTTTTACATGTTTTGTAATAAACGAGGTTTGTGAGAGTAAAGTGATATTTGCTCTCAATGAGAAATGTTAGCAAAAAAGTAAGGATACACGAAGTTATCAAAATTTGCCAGTTTTCCATGTTTTGTGATAAATTGGCTTACTGCTTCCATTTTCACCTTTTTTTTAAATATAAGCATATTGTTAATTTGATTTGATTTGCGTCAAGGCAAATTCATTATGGTAATGGCAGGGCGAATTCGGCAATATTTTGTTTTTCTTTTTTACTTATGTATGTATGTCAAACCCTTTGTTGGACTTCAAAAATTTTCAGTTACTTGTCAAATTTTTTACTAGCCCTGCCGGGTTGTTAAATTTTATTCACCTCACATCTGTCAAAAATTTCCATTCCAAGGAACTTTGCTACCGATTTACACAGGCCCATAATGTGGAAGCAAACGTATCATATTAATTTTTTATAACTAAAATTTTTATTAAATACAATTAAATCTAATTATATATGTGCAAAAAATTTACTTTTATCAATCGAACTTACAGCTATTGTTTACAAAATAAAATATATTACATAAAATTCATTAGAAAAATAATTTGGTAATAAAAACAGTTTGTATTCAAGCAAAGCTTGAGAAATAAATACTTAGCATGAACAAACTCACTCAAAAATTTTGTTCGATGTTCAAAATTACTATAAACTAAAATAAAGCTTAAAGAGTTGTGGCGTTTTGATATTAAAAGCAACTTTATTTATTTCAATATTTGTTCATATTGTAATACAATAATATGGAAAAAAAAATTTGCGAAAGTTTTGAAACACGGTAACACTTCCTCAGATTTCATCAGGGTTTATGAGGTGCAGAATCTCCACGAAACCCTGAATTAGACAAAAACGAGAGCAGCAACCCTAAATTTTTGAGAAATATATATGTATTTTTACAACAACCACCTCCGGCCGCCATGCTGAACTGCCCTTCAAAAATTGACGCCATGCTGGTCTGCCCTTCAATTGCGATGGCAGATCGACCATATATCGACTTTTTTAATCGATTTTCGATGAGCTAAGTCCCTGTACGTTTTACACTATGACCGTGAGTTGGCGCCACGATTGGCGCTGGAGTTATTGTATCAGCGCCAAAAAAATTGCGCCATTACCCATCGCTATGACAATAGCACGAAAGTAATATGTGCTGTAGTACAATCGTGCTGTAACACAAGGTGTTGTAGCACAATCGTGCCAACTCAGTGAGTCGACTCTTTTTAGTAAAGGCAGATTCATCGTTCGAGTTCAGAACTTTTTTGCCCTGTGGTTGTTGTTGTGTTTTCGGAGTGTGAGAGGAATTCCGAAAAGTTCTGAACTATTTTTATTAGTTAACTGAAATTCAACTTTAGTTCTGAACTCGAACGATGAATCCGCCTTAAGTCAGTGCTTATGTGTCAACTCCCAAAAAATTGTGTCATTACTCACCCCTATAACTTACTAAACAGCTGATTACTAAGGCACTCTGCACACGGAGCGTACTGCTTTAGACGCGTATTAGATACTACAGACGAAAGCTGTACGCTTTGATGTCGCGCACGTATATTTCAATTGAGGGCTGCACACGAGTCGTCAGCTTCATGCATTCGTCAAAGTATGCTAGCTACATGTCGCTTGGCGTAAAGCAGTGCTGGTAGCTAGGCGTACTACGCTTAGAAAACAGGAAGAAGAAGATGTTTGTTTACATTTTTCCACTTGGTGGAATTTATGAAAGCAGTAAAATTTGTGTAAAAAATCGGAAAAAATGAGTGTATAATGAAAGAAAATTGAAGATTCCGTAAAATTTTTCATCTTTTCTATTTAAAGCTTCGAAATTTAAAGCAAATGCCGTATTATTAATTTGTTTGTTTGTTTTGTGCAGCGAAGTTTCATGTCGCTTCGTGTGCAGATATTGAGGCGTAGGGAAATCGACGCTACATGAAATGTCTCGTACGCGTCTATGACGATACGCCTCGTGTGCAGAGTACCTAACTTTCTACCATGGTTCAATTATAGATGGTTTTCGCAGTACGATATACGTACATACATACATACACAATCCATGTAAATTGTTTGTGTATTCTGTGATGCTTCTGTCAAAATCATAGCCCGCCATTGTAGAAATCATATTGCGTCAAGATCAAAATTTACATAAGTTTGACATAAGCATCACAATATGAATAAAAAAATAGAAAAAAGTTTGCAATCAGCTGTTTAGTAGGTTAACCTTCTATAAATTAGCCTTGCTTTTTACTACTTTTTTTTTCTTATTGTGGCGCTAGTCTCAAACCTATGTAAATTTTGATCTTGACGCAATATGATATCTACAATGGCGAACTATGATTTTGACAGAAGCACCACAAAATTCACAAACAATTTATATGGAGTTTGTATGAATGCATGTACGTATGTCATAATGCGAAAACCTTCTACAATTGAACCATGTTCACAATAAGGTTGTTCTCTCTGTGGGATTTTGGCCTGGCAAATTTGCCGAGATGACATAAGTGTGATAAATTTGCCGAGCACAACAACAAAATACACGTCTTGTAAAATTTGGAGCTTCGGCAAATTTCTCATACCCCACCCCGTGATATTTGATATCATGAGAAAAATATCACGGGAAATGCAACCATGTTATTACATTCACAATAGTCTTCTATGAGAAGCGAGTTTAAATTTATGTTTCTAGTTCCTTTTTTAAGTATTTTATTTTATTCAGATAAAAAATTTAATTAATTCGAAATTGAAGCAAGCAAAGCAAAGCGACAAGAGTCGTATAAAGAATATGACTAACATGCTAGTTCACATTGAAGTCAGTTCGAATTTTATTTTCTTAAAGGTGCGTCCTCTGTGTGAGAAATTTCTCAAGATATCATGATTGACACTATCACCAACACCGTCGGCGGTACCGAAATGACGTTTGGCAAATCGGCATTATGACAACCGACGGCGCGCCGAATGTTTCGAAGTTCGGTTAATCGGCATTATGAACACCGAATGAACGAACATTTTGACAGTTTTTCGTGCCGAAATTTGCCGCAAGTATTTGGTTGCGGCGATATTAACAAAATATCAAAAAATTACAATAAAAGTTTAAGTAAATTGTGTAAATGCATGTATGAAGTTGGAATAAGTGTTAATAAGTGTGAATATATGTAAATATATTAATCAACCGGTCGCGAGAAGCCACAAACATGGCGTGGGTCCATTGCATTTTCCAAAGAGATTGAATTGCTGTTATATGCAAAGAAAAACTTCAGAGAAATAATTGTGAAATAATGATAATAACAGTGATTTAAATACGTGTGTATGTAGGTTTTGGAAATTAAAATATATTTTCACCAAAGAATAATAATGCATTTTCTGAAGTTGATAATTATTGTTTGACTACTATAAAAAAGCAACGAACAAATTATAAATGTGTATTACCAACAATTTACCATTTCAGTAAAAACTTTCGTCTCAATAAAGACGCATTCAAATAAATATTGCAGGTGGTGGAAGGTCGGCTTCAGTATAATGCGCCAGCCATATTTATTTTCAAACCACTAAGAATGTTTCAATGAATCCTTCAGGAAAAGTTCTGCAAATGTTAATTTTACTAATTTTAAAACTCCCGACTACGCAAAATTACTGTAAATCTCTCCAGATCTAACTCCAGAAAGGGAGTTCTGTCGGCTGAGGGTTACTTTTCAAAGCGCGGCGCCGTGCATAAGGGTGATCTACGCAAAAATACTGTGTTATTAATGAATTATAAGTTTCCGCAAGATTTCGTTTGCATTTTAGTGATCTATCGCCAAAAAAAAAAAAGAAACGTAAAATTCCGGTGCCGGGTATATTGTTATTGAAATTTTCCCCTGTTTTTGTATACAATTTGCTTTTATGTAGTTCAAAATAATTCTATGAAAAACAGAAAAAAGGACAAGGTAAAGGTTTCTTTCACGCAAAATTAAGACTATTATTTTTATTTTCAGCCTCTAATTAAATTTACGCTTGTTTACTTAAAGTAAAAGGATTGCTATGATTCCTTAAAAACTTTCTCTCGTTTATTAGATTCCTTTGCTCTTCTTCCTCCACTAATATAGCTGCTATCGCAATAGAATCCATTATTTTATTATTTAAATAAATAGTTTTTAGTAAAATAAACTAACGATGTATTTGCTTTTATCAAAAAGATAAGAAACATCAGAAAATCCCGCTCAATTCCGCCAGCCAGATTTAGAAAGGTAGGCGCATACGTGAATTCAGAACTTTAATATTGTAATTGGTATAGTTTAATGTCAAAATAATGTTTCGCCTTGGTTAAAATCTGTATTCGCTTGGGACTCGTCCATTCCTGTTGGCCATAGTGTGAATTTGCTTTGTTTTTGACATTACACTGTACGTTTCTAAATAAAAAAAGTAGTTTCTGAATTCGCCGCTGCGCCTACCTGTCTTGAATTTCGCATCAGTACTTGGCAACACTGATTCGAACACAGTTCACATATTTGGCCACACTGAACTTCGAACCGTCGGGGTTGCTGATGCCATTTTCGATGAGTTCGGCGCCGTGGCTTTCGGCAATTCGGTACCGCCGACGGCGTTGGTGAAAAACACAGATATCTCGGCAAAAAGATCAGACAGAGAGAACAACCTTAATCGTTTTTTTTCAATGGCATACGCTACACGGTCAATATGAATTGTGATATTTGTATCGCGATTCATATTGATAGTTTGATGAATCGTAAACTGGTGCTACACGTTCAATATGAATATTGCGATATTTTTCACGCTCTGAGGTTGAAAATATTTTAGGTCTATTTGGTGAGATTTTGGGCAGAATGCTATTTTATGTCAAACTGAAGAAGAGGACAAAAGCTCAACAAACGCCTTTGTGCGAAATGCTTTTAACAGTCCTATTCTGAGCGTTACCGGAAAATTACTTTACTGGTAGGTTATGTTGCCGAAATTTGTTACCATCTTTTCAATTGGTATTCTGGCTCAAATGGTAACGCTGTCAAAGCATTTCCATACGAACGCAATGGAATCGTTATCGCACACGTTAAAATTAGAAAATGTTAAATCAAATACCAAATCAATTGCCCCGCTCATTGTGCTCATTCAAATGCGATCGCTATGCGACATGTTTGTGGTGTACTATATTTAGTACATCACGCACATCGGGTTAATTAATTTAGCGTTTGACTCTTCTTCTTGTTTCTTGTCAAAATTTTCCAATCGTTTTTCAAAATTTTACCTAGCCCCTGGGGGACTAGGTTCAAATCGTAATTTTTTAATGTAAAATAATCAAATAGTTAAATTTATTAATTTAATGCTTTAGATTGTTATTAAACTTGGTTGTGTATAAATACTTCTGCTTTTTTTGTTACCAAAATTAAAAATCGCTGACGACAATGTAATTTTGTCGTTGGCGATGTCGCACCGCATAGTCTTTAGCTTTCATAAGAACGCGTGGGTTTAATTTTGACAGATGTCTTCAGTCGCCGTGTCGTTTAGGTTCTGTTTTCACTCTTAGAGTACAGCTTTGTCACCCATAATTAGTATGTATGTATTTGTATTTTTTTTTTTAAAGACTGATACATAGTTTTTAAAACTATTTTTTACGTTTTTTCTTCGTACCTGACTTGAAATTTCGTATTCCCTATTTTGTGTTATTATACCTAAAATAAAAAAATTCCCACCCTAAATCATAAAGTTCCACAAGTCAAAAAATTCAGGAGAGTACAAAAATTGTTTTTCCTTACAAGCAATTTAACAACAAATGGCCACATAATAATGGTTATTTTTCAGTCAAAAGAGACCCTGATTGAAAAAAATAATTTTTTTGCAGTCGCTAGCGAAAAAAACTGATTTTAAACAATTTTGAGTTGTATCGCTATATGATTTATGGTGCGATATATATTCCTCATTTGGAAAATTAATGCTTAATTTTCTCGAGAAATGTTAAAAAAAAAAAATTCTGCCGTGGTTACCACGACGGAATAAGGCCGTTAGTGTCAAAAATGACGCTTAGGAACAGTGTTACCACAGCCTCAAAAATTTTGGTATCACAAATTGATGCTTTCATGGTTTTTTTTCGTGGTCACGCTTTCCTTTACCGATCTAGGGGGGCGTAAAACCGATTATAAAAGGGGCGTTGCACTGCCCTCCGATCCTATAGGCTGGTATCGACCTCTCAAGAAACAGCTCAAGAAATTTTTCGCTTCATTTCTTGAGTGAAAAATAGTAGTAAGCAAGAAATTTTGACGTTTAGAAATCCACGGTGAATACCAAGTGAAACGAGGATCATCAAAAACGTGAACAAAATAAACCTTTTTGTAAACATAAGCAATTGGTAAGTTCTTAAAAAATATTAAATAAAAGCTTTAAATATATGTTTTCAATAGTTTTATTTTGTTTTTAAGCGAAAGCGACGATGATGACCTTATATTACTGCTAAACTGTGGTATATTGATGGCCGGAATGAAAAAGATATGAGAAAGCGACGCCACACACTTGCGACTAAATCGATTTAGTCGAATCGGTGGCAGCTATTCACTCTACGCCGACTATTTAGTCGAATCGGTGGCAGCATTCACGCTACAGACTTACAGCCACATTCCCTATCTCGAACGATAGGCGAGATGAACGATTCGTCTGCTGACGTTTCCGTCTCAGATTGCGATTATGTAAGTCTGTCGTTCGCCTTCGTCTACTTATTACGTTGCATTCCTTTCTATTACGTTTGAAAGATGTGGCCAGATGGAACTTTTATGTGTTTTTAAAGATTTTCTTAAACTTCTAATGTTTTTTCCTTTCTTTTAAGTATTTTTCTTTTGAATTGGCATCATTGTTATTTGTTTACATTTCTATTTTCTTGAAAGTGTTTGGTAGTAATATATAGTTTAAAAAAAAAAAATTGGTAAAAATGTATGCTGCTGCTATTTTAATGGATGTCCAAGAGTCGGAAGATAGGGAAAGAAGAATTCAGAGGAGGAGGTTGCGAGATCAGAGCAATATAATGGAACTGCCTGATGCAGAGTGAGATAAAATTAAGCAACATACATTTTATTTACTAATATATTATATTTATTAGATTTGTTGGAAATTTCCGAATTAATAAGGAAATATTTCAGTACATATTCGACGAAATGAAGATGCATATGAAGCAATCGTACAGAAGCACGCACTTACCTCACCAAATAAAACTGGCTACTTTTTTGCGATTTCTTGCCACAGGTAGCTATCAGAAATCAGTTGGCAACGAAAACATTTCGTCCATGGCGCAGTTAACTGCAGAAAAGGTCATTCGGGAATGTCTATGTATTTTTGAAAGACATTTTTGCCATAAATGGGTGAATTTTCGGAGAAATGCCGATGAGGGAAATATGGTGAAATAGCATTTCTTCGAGAAATATGGTATACCCGGCGTGATTGGTTGTATTGACGGGACACATGTCCGTATCAAGTCACCAGGAGATGGCAATAAACATAAATTTTTTTTTTTATTTTTTTATTTTTTTTTTCTATACCTTAACCGCAAGGGCTTTTATAGCATAAATGTGATGGCGGTTAGTTATTTTTATTATATTTATTTTTATTTTTAAATGCATGTTTAATTTTTTTTAGATATGTGACCACAACATGGTATTACCAGGGATTGCAAATAATCGTTATTTTTTAAATTTTGACTAAAAAAATCATACTGAAGAAGAAATGCTAAACGCAAAAGAAATACACAGATGTAATCACCGTAACGCAGCCTATCTCTAGGTGCATTAACTTTTATTTTTTCGATTTTTATAAGAAAATTGATTTTTAATCATTATTTTCTGAGTTTTATTTTCTGCTCAGAAAATAAAAGTTATTTCTTGAGTTTTATTTTTCCATCAGAAAATAAAAGTTATTTTTTGAGTTTTATTTTTCGATCAGAAAATAAAAGTTATTTTTTGAATTTTATTTTTCCCTCAGAAAATAAAAGTTATTTTTTGAGTTTTATTTTTCGATCAGAAAATAAATGTTATTTTCTGAGTTTTATCTTTTTTGCTCAGAGAATAAAAGTTTCTTCAGTTTAATTTTAGCTGCAGCTGTCGATTTTGCCACATTAACACGTAGGTAATGTTTATAAATAAAAAAAAATTAAAAATTTATTTATCTACTTTACCTATTTATATGGAAAAATCTAGAATTGCAGCCAAAATTAAACTGAAAAACTTATTTTCTGATCGAAAAATAAAACTAAAAAAATAACTTTAATTTTCTGATCGAAAAATAAAACTCAAAAAATAACTTTTATTTTCTGAGGGAAAAATAAAACTCAAGAAATAACTTTTATTTTCTGATCGAAAAACAAAACTCAAAAAATAACTTTTATTTTCTGATGGAAAAATAAAACTCAAGAAATAACTTTTATTTTCTGACGGAAAAATAAAACTCAAGAAATAACTTTTATTTTCTGATGGAAAAATAAAACTCAAGAAATAACTTTTATTTTGTGAGCAGAAAATAAAACTCAGCAAATAATGATTAAGAATCAACTTTTTGGATATAACTCATAACCGTTACAGTCCCTGGTCATTACCTTTGTTGACGCAAGACACCCTGGGGCAAATCACGACTCTTTTGTTTGGAATGTGAGTCAGGCAGACCAGGAGTTGAAAAATGATTACAATAATGGAAAAACCAACACATGGTTACTTGGTACGATTCAAAGTATAAAAAAAAACTATTAAATTATCAATGACGAATTTTTTGTACATAGGTGCTTCTGGATACCCATTGCAGCCATACTTGATGACTCCATTTAGAAGTGCTACCGATGGCATTCAACGAAATTATAACACAAAGCACTCGAAAGCTCGTAATGTTATTGAAAGATGCTTCGGTGTTTTGAAAAATAGATTCCGATGTATAATTGGATCTAGAGGATTACATCATTCACCTGGGAAAGCAACACAAATTATAAACGTTTGCTGTGCTACGCACAATCTATGTATATTTTTCAAACATCAACTTCCGTTGGAGAATTCAGACACGGAAAATCTTGTTAGCTATGAAGAAGAACCTGAAACCAGTAATATTTCGAGTACAGCTGCCCTTACTAGAATGAGAATAGCAGAGAATTTATTATAAACACCATTTTATTATAAAATGTGTTCAATGGTACATAAGGTAGATGTAATAATAAAATATTTACATAAAACGAAACAAAATATTTGTCTGAGTAAAAAAAAATTCAGTAATTTCTTAAAACTAATAAACTATAGACACAAAAAATCAAAAAAGTAACTTCATGTTATTAAAATTAGCATCTTTCAAAGGAAAAAATTCAGTCAATTCTGAAAACTAATAAACTATATACACAAAATATATCACATATAAATTTAGTGCTGAAAATATTGCAAAAATTTTTCAAAAATTTCTGTCTGGTGTTCAATTGCTGCAGTTAATCGATTTGTGGCATCTACCTGCAGCATTGATGCCTTTGCATTTTTTTTGGCCGCCTCAGCCTTGTCTTTTGCGGCTTCGGCTTGTTCTTTGGCTGATTCAGCTACTGTCTCGTGGAACGCACGCTTCCTGTTTGCAGAGCGTAACACCTGTCTTTGTGTACGGCGGGTTATTGTAGTGGGAGTTGCTGCTGTCGGCGGTTGATTTTCGTCACCTGAATTTAGACTGGATGTCGGAGAGGATCGGGATTGAACACTTGGCGTTATCACCAGCGGTTGCATTTGTTCTGCCGACGAACGCCTTGAGGTGTTAGGTGTCGCTACCGGTGGAATACCGAGAACTCTACCGCTCGGGGCCGCAGACCTGGAAATAGAAACAAGACTGTCTATTGCCTGTTCCATTTCCGAATGGCGAAACGGCCCACCACCAGTAGCAGTAAGGCTGCGGATATTGTTCCCAATCTTTTTTTTTGTTCGGCACTTGAGGTCAGACCATATCTGAAAAAAAAACAAAATTTATAAAAATTGGAAGTCGCAGATCGATTGTCAGCACAAAATATTTTTACATATGTATATAAGTATATATGCTTACCTTCTTCCATTCTCCGACCGTTCTTGTAGGTGGGCCGCGGCTATTGAGTTTCCTGCTGATCTCTTCCCACCTCTCGTCAACCGTTTCTCGGTTTGATCCAAGCACCGGTACGCCTCTCGCTAGGTCTGGGTTCCTCGTCAGCTCTTCAACCAGAATTTCGAATTGCGTCGTTTTCAAAGCTGCAAGCATTAATTTTATTATAATTTCCTTAAATAAAATAATAAATTTTATTTTCTTACATTTTCCTGTAGCTCGCTCTATTTCGACGATGACTAATAACCTTCCGTCTGTTTTCAGCGATTATAGTCCCCTTTTCGTCTCCTATTCGCGTTACAGAATGCCAAACTGGACGAAAACAACGTAACGATCAGCTGTTTTCGTGTTGCCAGACGAATTCAACATTACAGAATACCAACACACGAACGAATCGTCTGCCAGACGAATCGACCAGACGATTCGAGATAGGGAATGTGGCTGTAAGCCGGAATTACAATAGGGGTGTGGCTGTGGCAGCGACTGTTTTTCGAAATCAGCTCCGTTTAGCCCAAATTCTAAATTCGCTGCCGCTGCCTTGAATCGCAGCCATCTTCTAAGTGTTGATGTGAACTTATGTCTGTTTCCGTACTATCCAATCTAATATATTTTTTACTAATTTTGTGTTTGACGCCAGCAAGCGGGAGAGAATTTAATTTTTACTTATTTGATTTCCACTAGCAAATATTGCTGGCGGGATGAAAAAGCAAAGAAGAAGAAAGAGCAGAGGAAAAAATCAAACAAGATTGATTATTTTAATTGAAAAAAGTGGACATGAAAATGGTAAGTAAATTTATGTCACCACGTGTCCAAGGTAAAAGGAAACAGACCTAATATATAAAGAAGTCACTGCCAAATACTGCGAACGCTCTATTGTGTTTGGTCTGGTAGTCACTGCTCATATTAGACGCATCAGCTGATTTCTAAAACCGTCACTGCCCACTGCCACATCGCTAATGTAATTTGGGCTTAAATTGTCGGGCGATTGACAGTGACATAGTCAAGGCAAATTCATTCATATGGTAATGGCAAGTGAACAGCTGACTTCTTCTTCTTCTCGTTTTTAACTCGCCGTAAACAGAAGAATACAGCAGAATGTCAAACAAAGAAAAATTTGACTTTGAGTTTGACATTCTGATGGACAAAAACTTAAAGCGAATCGAGGCGAATATTGCCGAAATCGCCCTGCCATTACCATAATAAATTTGCCTTGGACATAGTATTGCCCAAGGCAGATATACCAGGTACTCGCTCATTCCTATTGGCCATGGTTATAATTCGCTTGGATTTTGACATTACACTCTACCTTTGGAAATAAAAAAAAAAGTAGTTTCAGAATTCGCACATGCGCCTACCTCTAAGTTATTGTACCATGGTATTGCCAATGTTCACATTTTACACAGCAAATTTTACATTAGTGGTCTTCATATAAAGTGATGAAGTATTAATTGCTAAAGTTTGATTAATAAATAAAAAAAATAAAATAAACAAAAAGTGCATAATTTATTTGGCTTTGTTTCTTATTAAACTAGCAACTAATAATAATATAATATATAATAATATAATATAATAATAATACAATGGCGCTATTATAACTGACGAGTTTTATGGCCGAGCTTCTCTCCCAATTCGAGGTGTGCTCCTTTTTGTTTTTCCTACTAATTGGGTGGACCTACAGTTTTATGCCGGCTCCGAACGGCGAATGCATTTTTTGTGAAAAGCTTTTTCATGGCAGAAATACACTCGGAGGGTATGCCGCCCACTGCCGAGAGGTGACCGCTGCTCTTAAAAAATCCAATAATTGGATTTTTACTAATTAGAAAAATTTTTTGGTGTTTTGCTCGGACCGTGGTTTGAACCCGAGACCTCTGGCATAGCAGGCGAGCACTCTACCCACTGCACCACAGCGGCCACTAGCAACTAAGTAAATGAAAAGAGAAAAACGGAAGGAATTACGCTCATAAAGAGCGAAACGAACAGAAGTACAAGAAACAGAAAAATAGTAAAAATTAGCCATTAATAATTTCCATGCTATTTCATTATTTCTATTTTAAAAATTCACCAAATTACAAAAGCAATAAAATGAAATATATTCGTTGGTTTATTTTTTTAAACAGCTGTTTTCTACTTTGACAGCAAATAACTCGAGCTAGTGAAAAATTTACTAGCTGAAATTTGGAGCTCTCTATGATTCTTATTCTGTACTCTTCTGCTAATTTTTTGAATCAAGAAATGCTTTGCCAAGAAAAACTTGGCTAAATATCCATAACCAAGAATTATTTAACTGAGGATATCGTAGTAGATAAGCTGATTGAAATTATGTATGTATACTAAATTGTATTCTGTCAATCATGGCCAAGAAGGTTCACGTAGAATGTCAAACAAGACGAATTGAAGAAATATTTTTTGTTGTAATTCTATGCGATTAATAACATAGTACCTGGATGACCGAGCTTATCTCGAGCTGCCATTTTTTCGCAGGTCCTCGCAAGCGAAATAAAAAGTTAAAATAAAAAAAATTTGTGTAAAAATGAAACTTCAGAAGTTTGCGCCCGAGACCCCTTGTATACTAAATTTCATGAAAATTGTTGAAGCCATTTGTGAGATCCAGAACTAAAGTAAATCTAAGTTTTCATGTCCTTCTCCCTCTACTTTTCTTTTCCCTTTCTCTTTATCTTTCATCCGTTTCCTTTTCCCTTTCCTTTCCCTATCGCTCTCCCAAACCCCTCCTTTTCTCTCACCCTCCTATTCTTTCTCCCTTCCCCTCTCCCAATCTCTCTCTCACTCCTTCCCTCTCCCATTCTATATTGGTTTCCTCTCCCTTCTCCCTTTCCCATTTCCATACCATTCCATTCGACTCTTTTCCCTTTTCATGTTCCCTTTACTTAGGGACCCAGGTTGAGCATTACATCGAAGAGATCTCTTTATTGAAGCCATGATTCCCAATTTTCGGAGTAATCTATGCTTAAGTCCCCATTAAGACTTTTAATTTGATACCAATACCGCTCAGAGACATTCGAGGGTGATCCGGGTCCACGTTTTGACCCATATCTGGGGACCCGGCCTAGGCATCACAATGAAAAGAGTTCTATGTTAAAGTCACCATCAAAACCTTTCATTTGATATAAATATCGCTCAGAGACATTCCAGGGTCAACCGGATCCACGTTTTGACCCATACCTGGGGACCCGGCCAAGGAATCGCAATTAAAAGCTTTCTATGTTAAAGTCACCACCAAGACCTTTCATTTGATACCCATATCGCTCACAGACATTCGAGGGTAATCCGGGTCCACGTTTTGACCCATATCTCGGGACCCGGCCTAGGCATCACATTTAAAAGAGTTCTACGTTAAAATCACCATCAAGACCTTCCATTTAATACCCACATCGCTCAGACATTCGAGGGTCATCCGGGTCCACGTTTTGACCCATATCTGGGGACCCGGCCTAGGCATCACAATTAAAAGAATTCTATGTTAAAGTCACCATCAAGACCTATCATTTGACACCCATATCGCTCACAGACTTTCGAGGGTCATCTAGGTCCACTTTTTGACCCATACCTCGGGACCTGGCCCAGACATCACAATTAAAAGAGTTCTATGTTGAAGCCCTCATCAAGACCTTTCATTTGATACCTATATCGCTCAGAGACATTCGAGGGTCATCCGGGTCCACGTTTTGACCCATATCTCGGGACCCGGCCTAGGCATCACATTTAAAAGAGTTCTATGTTAAAGTCACCATCAAGACCTTCCATTTAATACCCATATCGCTCAGACATCATTCGAGGGTCATCCGGGTCCACGTTTTGACCCATATCTGGGGACCCGGCCTAGGCATCACAATTAAAAGAATTCTATGTTAAAGTCACCATCAAGACCTATCATTTGATACCCATATCGCTCACAGACTTTCGAGGGTCATCTAGGTCCACTTTTTGACCCATACCTCGGGACCCGGCCCAGACATCACAATTAAAAGAGTTCTATGTTGAAGCCCTCATCAAGACCTTTCATTTGATACCCATATCGCTCAGAGACATTCGAGGGTCATCCGGGTTCACGTTTTGACCCATATCTGGAGACCCGGCCTAGGCATCACAATTAAAAGAGTTCTAAGTCGATGTCCCCATCAAGACCTTTCATTTGATATCAATATCGCTCAGAGACATTCCAGGGTCAACCGGATCCACGTTTTGACCCATACCTGGGGACCCGGCCAAGGAATCGCAATTAAAAGAGCTCTATGTTGAAGTACTCATCGAGACGTTTAAACGGAGTATACTCCTTTGTAGATAGCAACATCATCTAATCCATCCGCTTGCTTTAACAATTGTCGGCAAGCATTCCCCTCGAAGGTATCTCCTTGATAATTTTTTGCCACCAGTTTAAATTTTTTGGGCCAAATAAGAGCTTGTTCTCTTCCAAATAATGGAACCAGTCCTTGCCAAAATAAATAATTCACATACCCCTGCAGCAACTGTAATTCTGGAAGTATACACTTTTCGATAACACGAATTTCATCATCGTCAATTAAATACTTGTGGATTAGCCGTACTACAACATTGTTTAGAGTCAATTTTGTTTTTTTCCTGAAAACATAATCAATTGAAATAAATAAACCGAAAATTATAGTGAGATCATTTGAAACTAAACGAGCTAATTGTTGATTTAAGAAAAAAGTTTCGGGCGACAGAGCTCCAACAAACCCCAAAATCCATGTGATATTGGATCATATTGAAGATTGTATCGAATTTATAAATGGAAATGGCTTAGGCATGACGTCCGAACAAGCAGGAGAAGCAATTCATCGTGAGTTCCTGAAATACTGGAATAAGTATAGAATTAATCTGATTGAAGATTCCTTCTATTCAGTACAACTAAGAAGAGCTGTCATTGAATTTTCTTCTAATAACTTGTAAAAAATATTTTGGTATCTTTTAATTCATAGTTGCTGAATAAACGAATTAATAAGTTCATTTAAAAGAGAATAAAATGTCTTTAAAACTTCCCCAAAGACCGTTTTCGTCGTGATTTTTCCACCAAAATAATTCGCTTCTAGCACACTGTGGATTCATTTGATACCCATACTGCTCAGAGACATTCGAGGGTAATCCGGGTCCACGTTTTGACCCATATCTGGGGACCAGGCCTAGTCATCACAATTAAAAGATTTCTATGTTAAAGTCACCATCAAGACCTTTCATTTGATACCCATATCGCTCACAGACATTCGAGGATCATCCGGGTCCACGTTTTGACCCATATCTCGGGACCCGGCCTAGGCATCACAATTAAAAGAGTTCTATGTTAAAGTCACCATCAAGACCTTCCATTTAATACCCACATAGCTCAGAGACATTCGAGGGTCATCCGGGTCCACGTTTTGACCCATATCTTGGGACCCGGCCGAGGCATCACAATTAAAA
Source organism: Urophora cardui (assembly GCA_960531455.1). Classification (NCBI taxonomy): domain Eukaryota; kingdom Metazoa; phylum Arthropoda; class Insecta; order Diptera; family Tephritidae; genus Urophora; species Urophora cardui. Next base: position 73,806,408 of record OY482673.1, on the reverse strand, counting down.
GAGTTCTATGTTAAAGTCCTCATCAATACGATTCTTTTGATACCCATATCGCTCAGAAACATTCGAGGTTCATCCGGGTCCACGTTTTGACCCATATCCCGGGACGCGACCTAGGCACCACAATTAAAAGAGTTCTATGTTTAAGTCCTCATCAAGACCTTTCATGTGATACCCATATCGCTCAGAGACATTCGAATTTCATCCGGGTCCACGTTTTGACCTATATCTCGGGACGCGACCTAGTTCTGTGTTGAAGTCCTCATCAAGACCTTTGATTTGATACCCATATTGCTCAGAGACATTCGAGGGTCATCCGGGTCCACGTTTTGACCCATATCTCGGGACCCGGCCTAGGCATCACAATTAAAAGAGTTCTATGTTAAAGTCCTCATCAATACGATTCTTTTGATACCCATATCGCTCAGAAACATTCGAGGTTCATCCGGGTCCACGTTTTGACCCATATCCCGGGACGCGACCTAGGCACCACAATTAAAAGAGTTCTATGTTTAAGTCCTCATCAAGACCTTTCATGTGATACCCATATCGCTCAGAGACATTCGAATTTCATCCGGGTCCACGTTTTGACCTATATCTCGGGACGCGACCTAGTTCTGTGTTGAAGTCCTCATCAAAACCTTTGATTTGATATCCATATCGCTCAGAGACATTCGAGGGTCATCCGGGTCCACGTTTTGACCCATATCTCGGGACCCGGCCTAGGCATCACAATTAAAATAGTTCTGTGTTAAAGTCACTATCAAGACCTCCCATTTAATACTGTGAGGACCAAATTAAACAACAACAATTTGGCCCACACAAAACAAACCCCATGGAAAAGCAACACAGCCGCCCACGACACTAACACGGCAACACAGCAACACGGCGATCAAACACAACAAGTCTCAACAACACAAAGAGCGAACACAACAAGTCGCGGCAACACAACGATCAAACACAACAAGTCAACGCAACCATCCGAGCTAGCGACAGCGGACACAATAGCTATAAATAGAGCGACACAGCGCTACGGCAGTCAGTCAGCACGGAGCCGTGGTTGCGACCGGAGCTACTAGCGAAGCGCTTCTTGATTGTAGATCGGTTCTACCAGTGCAATCAAGAATAGTTTCACAGAGCGAGTCGTGGTTTAAAGTTTGTGGGCGTGACGGTTCTACCTCCAAACACCGCTTTAGATCACGCGCAAAGGTCCTCCCGCGACTATAGACAGGCGACGCACGCCCGTACGTGCCGACGTAAACCGCGCCGCGAATATACCACGAAGCCGCGACGCTAGCGCCCGAGTGCCAAAGCGCAGAGACACCTACGCCGGCGCGACAGAGCAACGTCACCATTGACAGCGGCACCAGCGTCAGAATTACGCCAACACACGCATGTACTAACGGGATTCACCTTACGGAACACGACCGGCCCGTTAACGTCATCGTTGGACAGCGACACCAGCGTCAGGGTTACACCAACACACGCACCTACTAACGGGATCCGCCTAACGGAACACAACCGACCCGTTAACTCATACCCTAATAAAATAGAAAATATAAGAAATGAATTGAAGTTATAGGAAAGAGAATGTGGTTAATTTATTGTACATATTTAATGATTTAAGGAGTGAATAAAATTACATGAAGACAATTTGCACGGCGTCCCAAATTTACAAATTGATTGTAACCGAACCCTGGACAGGGCGAGTATACCCCAGCAACTATTAAAGAAGCAACGGGGCAACAAGAAAGCTTCGTTACAATTGGCGCCCGAGCAGGGACCCTGCAAATCGTCCAAGCGTCAGAAGGAACATTCCTGACTACAAATCGAGTGATTACAAAATGGCTGACCAGATAGACACCACGTGGTTGGACAACCTTTCCAAGGAACAACTGGTTTCTGTCGCAGAGGAACTGGGTATCGAACAGGCAGGCACCACACGGGAAATCCGAAAACGGATATTAGCAGTGGCATCAAAGGCGACAACGGACCCGGAATTACAAGCAAAGTTTTTATCATTAGAAATCACCTATCAGGGGGATGCCATAAACAATAGCGAGAACGAAGGTGAGGAGGAGGCAACAGATCCTCCGAACACAGGCACGAACTTCGACAATGGGCCACCTAGGCAAGACACCTCGGCGTTCCCGCCTCAGGAAACGCAACCCACAAGACATAATCCATCATCAGGAATAGCGTCAACCGGAAGGAACTTGACTCCACAATTAACACAAGCACCAGCGTTGGTATTCGCACCCATCATCGACCAAGTAAGGAAGTGGTCAGTTAAATACGACGGGGGGCGAGATCCGTTAGCTTTCATCGAACGACTGGAGGAGCTGTCAGAAGCATACGCGTTAAATAGGGACTGGGTCTAGATACACTGGGGAGTATGGGAGCCACCATATCCTGCGGAGGAGGACACCTCGCACTGTCCAGGCCACAACACACCTTGCCACCAAGTGAACCGACACAGATCACAGAAGAGGTAATGACACAAGCAGAAAATCACAATAACGTCAGTGAGAGAATCAATAGGATCAACGGGGCCCACGACAAAGACGACGAGCAACGAATACATGATTTTTTAGCGAAAGAATTGCAAAAGTTCGAAACCATGAGGGGAGTAACAACCATAGCCAAACACAAGATTGTCATGACGGACGATAGACCTATCAAGCAACGTTACTTTCCACGCAACCCAGCTATGCAGAGCATCATCAATGAAGAAATCAACGAACTACTCCAGAAGGGATGCATCGAGCCATCATGTAGCCCACACAGTGCACCGATCGTACTAGCAAAGAAGAAAAATGGTAAGTGGAGGTTATGCGTGGATTATCGGCAGCTCAACGCCAGATCCGTACCCGACGCATACCCCTTACCCAGGATACAACACATATTAGACAAACTACGACGAGCGAAATACATAAGCAGCCTGGACTTGAAAAATGGCTACTGGCAGATACCGCTGGAGCCCCAAAGCCGTCCCTACACAGCTTTCACGGTACCAGGACGCGGATTATTCCAGTGGCGCGTTATGCCGTTCGGCTTACACTCCGCACCTGCAACGTTTCAGCGAGTACTGGATCAGGTTATTGGACCGGAGATGGAACCCAACGCTTTCGCATACCTCGACGACATAATCGTCATAGGATCCACCTTGGAGGAGCACCTCCACAACCTAAAAGAAGTAATGTTACGGCTCCAACGTGCCAACCTCAAAATAAATGCAGAGAAATGTGAATTTTTCAAGACAGAACTCCGATATCTCGGTCACGTGGTGAGCGACAGAGGAATTCACACCGACCCCGAGAAAGTTGCTGCCATCAAGGACCTGAAGCCACCAACGAACGTGAAAGAGGTACGTCAATATCTTGGTATAGCATCTTGGTACCGACGATTCGTACCCGACTTCGCCACGATAAGCCAACCACTGACCGCCCTACTGAAAAAGGGTAAACACTGGAAGTGGGGGGATGAGCAACAGAAAGCATTCGAGGCCCTAAAACAAAACCTCACGGAAGCACCGATACTCGCCTGCCCGGACTTTACTAAGACATTCACCTTGCAGACGGACGCGAGCAATTTTGGGCTGGGACCCGTATTGACGCAGGAACTGGAGGGCGGAGAACGCGTGATCGCCTACGTCAGCCGAAAACTAAACAAGGCAGAAACCAACTATTCGCCCACCGAGAAAGAATGCCTCGCTATAGTCTGGGGAATACGCAAAATGAGGCCATATTTGGAAGGATACCGATTCAAAGTAATCACGGATCATATGTCCCTAAAATGGCTAAATTCCATCGAAAATCCCTCCGGACGCATAGCACGATGGGCATTGGAATTACAACAACACAGCTTCGACATCGAATACAGGAAAGGAAAGCTGAACCTGGTAGCGGATGCACTATCACGACAGTCATTGGAGACCTTAAGAATAGCAACGACAACCGAGCCGCATTGCAAGTGGTGGCACAAACGGGTAAAGGAAGTACGCACCAATCCAGAGAAATACGCGGATTATCTGATACAGGATGGACAGATGTACCGCCATATTCCATGCCGGTCGCACGACGAGGAAACGGTACCTTGGAAACTTTGTGTACCAACACCACTACGACAACGAGTTCTAGAGGAAAACCACGATATTCCAAGCGCTGGACACATGGGCATCCGCCGGACGGTAGCACGGATTGCCAATCGTTATTACTGGCCCGGCATGTTTCGCGACATAAGCCGATATGTACGCCAATGTGAGTCCTGCCAAAAGTACAAGGAGACACAACAAAAACCGGCCGGAAAGATGCTCTCACAGGTAGCCCAAGAACCATTTGCCACGGTATGCGTCGATTTTGTCGGACCACTTCCACGATCCACACACGGGAACACAATGCTGCTAGTGTTTTTCGATCGCTTCAGCAAATGGGTAGAATTGATCCCCATGAGGCGTGCTACAGCAGAGGGTCTACGCCGCGCATTCAGGGAACGCGTCATCGCCAGATTTGGGGTCCCAAAAATCCTAATATCAGACAACGGCGTACAATTCACCAATTCACATGGAACGAGCAGCGGCAGACCAAGCACGACACTACAATCTACGGCGGAGAAAATGGACCCCCGTAATTGGCGAACTAGTACATACAACGGTACGGACACGACAGCTTTAAGGCCCGGGAGATAAAACTAGAGGTACCACAACAAAACAACAACAACGACTGTGGCGTCTACGTATTGGAGAACATGGAGAGGGTGTTAAAATACACGGGGCGAGGAGAAGGAGGACCAGGACTGATCAGACAGGCATTCACAGAAGAAATGGCGAAGCAAAAACGGCAAGAAGTATTGGCCCGGTTCCTACAGAGGCAACAAGACATCCAAGAGACGACACAAGCCACGATCGCCGACGACCACCCTTACACGACACAAGAAACCAGCACCACAGTAAACACACAATCCTTATCCGTACCAACACCTGAGGTAACCCCAGAGACAACAACACAACCAACAACAATAACAATCGAGGCACAGGACGCGGAAGGACCAACATTGAACCAGTTCCCGGAAATCGCAGACGAAATACGGAGCATATTTCAACGCATCGCCGAGGGTAAAAGTCCTTCCCGGGTAAGATTCCGCACACCCAAATATAGGGTAACCGTAACGGCAAGCAAGGCCCATATTAAAATATTGGAAGCCGAGGGCTGAATCTCCGAAGTGGGGGGGGAGTGTGAGGACCAAATTAAACAACAACAATTTGGCCCACACAAAACAAACCCCATGGAAAAGCAACACAGCCGCCCACGACACTAACACGGCAACACAGCAACACGACGATCAAACACAACAAGTCTCAACAACACAAAGAGCGAACACAACAAGTCGCGGCAACACAACGATCAAACACAACAAGTCAACGCAACCATCCGAGCTAGCGACAGCGGACACAATAGCTATAAATAGAGCGACACAGCGCTACGGCAGTCAGTCAGCACGGAGCCGTGGTTGCGACCGGAGCTACTAGCGAAGCGCTTCTTGATTGTAGATCGGTTCTACCAGTGCAATCAAGAATAGTTTCACAGAGCGAGTCGTGGTTTAAAGTTTGTGGGCGTGACGGTTCTACCTCCAAACACTGCTTTAAATCACGCGCAAAGGTCCTCCCGCGACTATAGACAGGCGACGCACGCCCGTACGTGCCGACGTAAACCGCGCCGCGAATATACCACGAAGCCGCGACGCTAGCGCCCGAGTGCCAAAGCGCAGAGACACCTACGCCGGCGCGACAGAGCAACGTCAGGAAAGAGAATGTGGTTAATTTATTGTACATATTTAATGATTTAAGGAGTGAATAAAATTACATGAAGACAATTTGCACGGCGTCCCAAATTTACAAATTGATTGTAACCGAACCCTGGACACGGCGAGTATACCCCAGCAACTATTAAAGAAGCAACGGGGCAACAAGAAAGCTTCGTTACAATACCCATATCGCTCGGCCTAGGCATCGCAATTAAAAGAGTTCTATGTGAAAGTCACCATCAAGACCTTCCATTTAATACCCATATCGCTCAGAGACATTCGAGGGTCATCCGGGTCCACGTTTTGACCCATATCTTGGGACCCGGCCTAGGCATCACAATTAAAAGAGTTCTATGTTAAAGTCCTCATCAATACCTTTCTTTTGATACCCATATCGCTCAGAGACATTCGAGGTTCATCCGGGTCCAGGTTTTGACCCATATCTCGGGACCCGGCCTAGGCATCACAATTGAAAGACTTCTATGTTGAAGTCCTCATCAAGGCCTTTCATTTGATACCCATATCGCTGAGAGACATTCGAGGGTCATCCGGGTCCACGTTTTGACCCATATCTCGGGACCCGGCCTAGGCACAACAATTAAAAGAGTTCTATGTTGAAGTCCTCATCAAGACCTTTCATTTGATACCCATATCGCTCAGAGACATACGAGGGTCATCCGGGTCCACGTTTTGACCCATATCTCCAGACTCGGGATAAAAGTGAGTAAAAAAGTTAAATTTTTCGAGATTTTACCCCCGAAGCTCCCTGCATTCCAAATTTCATGAAAATCGTTGGAGCCGTTTTCGAGATCCTGATTATATATATATATATAAGAATTGCTCGTTTAAAGGTATTAGATTTGAAGAGAACAACAATAGCAAGGAACAAATGAAAACGGAAATAATATTTCCTTAGTTAGATAATTCTTGTCTATAACTAGTTAATAAGAAACGAAGCTTTTATTTTTTTTTTTAATATTTTGAAAATACTAATTGAAATATTCAATCTGCAATTTACCAAAAGTGAAATAAAAGTAGTGCTGTCAGCAAGGCAACTCTTTCCACTACGAGTATGGGTGAAAACCAAGGATGCACCGCAACGTTAATATTATCGATAACCGAAATGTTAATGTCGTTTCTGTTGAAACGACTCAGTTTTAATTTCTGTTTCGTTATCAACGTCAACGAAACTCAAGCGTTAACGCTGAAACGTTGAAAAGTTGAGCGCTCTATATTACTGAGAGAATTGTCACTCAAACGAACCATCAAAGCGCTCAATGTCTATCATTGAGAGCATTGTTGCTCTACGCTGCTACTAAGCACTCTCAACTTATTGTGAGAACCGAAAAACGCTCATTTCAATGATAATTTCAACGTTAATTTTCGATTCAACGAAAACGATTTCCTTTTTGTTGATTTTGTTTCGTTTAAAACGTTAACGCTTGCATTTTAGTTGCGTTAACATAGCATGTTAACAAACGGAAAAATATTTTGATAGTTCGTTGAGCATCCTTGGTGAAAACAGAATCGGTACGTAACGACACGACATTGCGACAACGACAGTACATTGACGTAAAAATGTCGGTGCGAAGCCAGCGACTGAAACATAGTAAATGCGGCAACGACCACCGCTACAGAAGGCTCGTTGCTGCCACATTACAGTTTTTCATTCACAGCTAAAAAGTTTTTGGTTCAGATCGTAATATTTTAATGTAAAATAATAAATTAAACTAGTATCGCCGGTGGTCGAAATTCGACCATGCAATTTATTTTTTCAACTTTGTATTGGTACAAAAATTATTCCTTTTCGCGGAGATAAGCAACACTTTCCAAATTCCAGTTGTACCGCAACACTGATTTGCTCTTTTGATCACGGTCCGACGCGAAATCATGGTCAAAATCAAGGCAGGTGGTGAGCGCTTTTAAATTAAAGCGACTCTTCAACTGTGTTTACGATATTTGTAAACACGTTTACGATATCTATTTATCTTAACTAAAAATTTTATTTATTAATTATAAAGAAATTAAATAATTTATAGAAAAAATTATATGCCTATGCACTGCTCCTGACTCATACGAACACATCCATATCAATTTTATGTGGATATGAGTATGTTAAATGTGCAAAACAGCCTGGCAATTGTTTGTATGGGAAAAATGTTAGCCTATTAATATATAGATAGTGGGCACATTTGGCAACGAAGCAAAAACGAAGTAAATCAAAAATGGTACAAAACTAAAAACTTTATTTATTAATTATAAAGAAATTAAATAATTTATAGAAAAAATTATATGCCTATGCACTGCTCCTGACTCATACGAACTCATCCATATCAATTTTATGTGGATATGAGTATGTTAAATGTGCAAAACAGCCTGGCAATTGTTTGTATGGGAAAAATGTTAGCCTATTAATATATAGATAGTGGGCACATTTGGCAACGAAGCAAAAACGAAGTAAATCAAAAATGGTACAAAACTAAAAACTTTATTTATTAATTATAAAGAAATTAAATAATTTATAGAAAAAATTATATGCCTATGCACTGCTCCTGACTCATACGAACACATCCATATCAATTTTATGTGGATATGAGTATGTTAAATGTGCAAAACAGCCTGGCAATTGTTTGTATGGGAAAAATGTTAGCCTATTAATATATAGATAGTGGGCACATTTGGCAACGAAGCAAAAACGAAGTAAATCAAAAATGGTACAAAACTAAAAACTTTATTTATTAATTATAAAGAAATTAAATAATTTATAGAAAAAATTATATGCCTATGCACTGCTCCTCACTCATACGAACACATCCATATCAATTTTATGTGGATATGAGTATGTTAAATGTGCCAAACAGCCTGGCAATTGTTTGTATGGGAAAAATGTTAGCCTATTAATATATAGATAGTGGGCACATTTGCCAACGAAGCAAAAACGAAGTAAATCAAAAATGGTACAAAACTAAAAACTTTATTTATTAATTATAAAGAAATTAAATAATTTATAGAAAAAATTATATGCCTATGCACTGCTCCTCACTCATACGAACACATCCATATCAATTTTATGTGGATATGAGTATGTTAAATGTGCAAAACAGCCTGGCAATTGTTTGTATGGGAAAAATGTTAGCCTATTAATATATAGATTAATATATAGATAGTGGGCACATTTGGCAAGGAAGCAAAAACGAAGTAAATCAAAAATGGTACAAAACTAAAAACTTTATTTATTAATTATAAAGAAATTAAATAATTTATAGAAAAAATTATATGCCTATGCACTGCTCCTCACTCATAGGGACACATCCATATCAATTTTATGTGGATATGAGTATGTTAAATGTGCAAAACAGCCTGGCAATTGTTTGTATGGGAAAAATGTTAGCCTATTAATATATAGATAGTGGGCACATTTGGCAACGAAGCAAAAACGAAGTAAATCAAAAATGGTACAAAACTAAAAACTTTATTTATTAATTATAAAGAAATTAAATAATTTATAGAAAAAATTATATGCCTATGCACTGCTCCTGACTCATACGAACTCATCCATATCAATTTTATGTGGATATGAGTATGTTAAATGTGCAAAACAGCCTGGCAATTGTTTGTATGGGAAAAATGTTAGCCTATTAATATATAGATTAATATATAGATAGTGGGCGCATTTGGCAAGGAAGCAAAAACGAAGTAAATCAAAAATGGTACAAAACTAAAAATTTTATTTATTAATTATAAAGAAATTAAATAATTTATAGAAAAAAGTATATGCCTATGCACTGCTCCTCACTCATAGGGACACATCCATATCAATTTTATGTGGATATGAGTATGTTAAATGTGCAAAACAGCCTGGCAATTGTTTGTATGGGAAAAATGTTAGCCTATTAATATATAGATAGTGGGCACATTTGGCAACGAAGCAAAAACGAAGTAAATCAAAAATGGTACAAAACTAAAAACTTTATTTATTAATTATAAAGAAATTAAATAATTTATAGAAAAAATTATATGCCTATGCACTGCTCCTCACTCATACGAACACATCCATATCAATTTTATATGGATATGAGTATGTTAAATGTGCAAAACAGCCTGGCAATTGTTTGTATGGGAAAAATGTTAGCCTATTAATATATAGATAGTTAAATTTATTAATTGAAGCTTTAAACTGTTATTATATTTGGTTTTGTATAAATACTTCTGCTTTTTTTGTAAAGTTTCGTTAGATTTATTGAGTTGTCAAAATTTTCATATTTTATAATGCAGTGGCAGCTCATCGTCCGCTCGTCGTCGTCACCAAAATTAGAAATCGGCCTAAGTTGACGACAACGTAATTTTGTCGGTGGACGACGTCGTGCCGCGTCGTCTTTATTATAATTGCTTTCATAAGAATGCATGGGTTTTAATTTTGACAGGCTGTCGTTGTCGCAATGTCGTGTCGTTACGTTCCGATTCTGTTTTCACCCTATCACTGTTGTTGTTGTAGTCGGCGGACGAAATTGTCTCTAGTGTGAATACGTAGAAGGGCGCCTTGCTGATCAAGCAGTTGGCCGACTGTTTCAGGTGGAATGAAATCGGGCTGCAAATCCAACTGTTTCAGTCGTTCGACTAAGAGCCTATACACACTTGCGACTCAATCGATTTAGTCGAATGTTGATTTGCATGGGAATATATGGAAGCATTCACACTACATTCAATTAGTCGAACAACTGAAACAGTTGGATTTGCAGCCCAATTTCATTCCAACTGAAACAGTCGGACAACTGCTGATCAGCAAGGCGCCCTTCTACGTATTCACACTAGAGACAATTTAGTCGAACGTCTACAACAACAACAGTGATATTCGTAGTGGAAAGAGTTGCCATGCTGACAGCACTACTTTTATTTCACTTTTGGTAAATTGCAGAGATTGAATATTTCAATTAATATTTTCAAAATGTTTAAAAAAAAAAAACAAAAGGTTCGTTTCTTATTAACTAGAATTACACTATCCGACAAAATTTCAAAAATTTTCATATCCTCGACATTTGATACATGACTCCTATGTAGAATTTTCTGCTGATTCCAAATATGTAATCAGATGGTTCAAAAGTAGAACAGTTTTCGAGATATTTTGAAATTTCAGTTTTTGAGATAAGAAAAAAGAAGTAAGATTACTTTTTAGTCAATATCTCCGCCATTACCATCTCGATTTTTACGTTATTTAATTTTGTTTTGAGAGGATGAAATACCCTTTCCAACAAAGCCAAAATAATTAAAAAACGACGTTAAATTGACGGAGTTACAGCGATCAATAGATTTTTTTTATGAAAATTTTCAGTTTTTTTTCCGACATTCATATAATTTTTTTTTTTTTTTTTTTAAAGAAATATTAAATATCCTCCTGGTTTCACACTTTGAATCAACAGCCTATTTCTTAGTGAACATTTTGGCACCTTCCGGAATATAATCCGTAGAAAAATTACAATGCTATAAGAGATTTAATGAACAAACCTATGTTTATTTTTTATCACAATCTCGTACTCAACCTCCATTTTTTTATTTTTATGTATATTAAAAGTGTTTAAGAGCCTATACACACTTGCGACTCAATCGATTTAGTCGAATGTTGATATGCATGGGAATGTATGGAAGCATTCACACTACATTCAATTAGTCGAACAACTGAAACAGTTGGATTTGCAGCCCAATTTCATTCCAACTGAAACAGTTGGACAACTGCTTGATCAGCAAGGCGCCCTTCTACGTATTCACACTAGAGACAATTTAGTCGAACGACTACAAAAACAACAGTGATATTCGTAGTGGAAAGAGTTGCCATGCTGACAGCACTACTTTTATTTCACTTTTGGTAAATTGCAGAGATTGAATATTTCAATTAATATTTTCAAAATGTTTAAAAACAAAAGGTTCGTTTCTTATCAACTAGTGATAGACAAGAATTATCTAACTAAGGATATTTACTTCCGTTTTCATGTGTTTCTTGATATTGTTGTTCTCTTCAAATGTCATTAATCGCATTTTAAAATAGAAATAATGAAAATGAAATTGCATGGAAATTATTAATGGCTAATTTTTACTATTTTTCCGTTTCTTGTACTTCTGTTCGTTTCGCCTATATGAGCGTAATTCCTTCCGTTTTCCTCTTTTTATTTACTTGACAGCTATTTGCTAGTTTAATAAGAAACAAAGCCAAACAATGTATACACTTTTTGTTTATTTTATTGTTTTTTATTTATTAATCAAGTTGACAGCTGACAAGAAGGTGATTTCCTGTAAGAATGCAGATAAACTGATTAGCAATTTAATACTTCATCACTTTATATGAAGACCACTAATGTAAAATGTGAACATTGGCAACACTATGTCATTGTCAATCGCACGACTATTTAGTCTGTAGTGTGAATAGCTGCCACCGGTTCGACTAAATAGTTGGCGTAGTGTGAATACAACAGCCCAATTCGACTAAATCGATTGAGTCGCAAGTGTGTATAGGCTCTAAATCTTGATAGTTTTCGCCGTTTTTGTACATTTTGTTCTTCTCGAAGAAGGAACCAGCAAAAATGGCTCATCATTCAATGTCCCTGACATTCCAATGGCCCTGGTATCGCAATCCCATGTTTTTTTTTTTATTTCTCCGTGAGAACGCTCACCGTTGTAAAAGTCATCACATATATGAGGATTATGTTGAGAGGGTTTCGGGACAATTTTTTTTACACCACGAAATACCGCGAAAAAAATTTTTTTTTGCAACTTTTTTATTTGACATCCGATTTGTAAAATTGATATGTCATTATTTTAGTCTGGTGGAGTTCTATATATCGCTCTAATGTCCTTTTGAGCTATGAAGTCGTTTTCACATAGTTGGGTCACCTAACCAAGTTTTTCGTCTATAAAATATCCTTTTCGTTTCACCTGAAAAAAATCGCTAAAAATAAAGTACTAATGGGATCTTGGTAACATTACGCTTAAAGTGTTTGCAATTTAATAGGCTAATTTTTAAAAATAAATCTTTTGCTGATTTTCTCAACTTCTTATAAAAAACCTATTTTCAAAATCAAAATTTAAAAAAATTGCAAAAAATCCACAAAATTTTGACTTTGACCATCTATGGCTCAGTGAGTTTTTACTCAACCACCATAAGATGTATGTCGTTAAAAGCGTATTTTAATTACGTTTAGAACGAGATACTGTTAGCTGTTATCGCACATGTAACTTTAGCGAAAAATATTTTTGAATGAAGTGATAACCAAAAAACACAAAATTACCGTTATCTCAAAAGCCTAACCGTGCAAAAAATAAAACTAAATAGTTTTGAGCTCACGGGGCCCATGCCAATTTTCCCCTATACCCCGATTTCTTGGAATTTTTTGCTGTTAATGTTATAGTGGTTTACATTTGCCAGATTGGAAGTTCAATGAAAATATAAATATAGGTTTCTTCACTTAATCTCTTATAACTTTGCCATTTTTCCACAGATTATAATCCGGAAAGTGCCAAAATGTTCACTAAGAAATAGGTTATTGACTCAAAATGTGAAACCAGGAGGATATTTAATATTTCTTAAAAAAAAATTACAAAATAGAAGATGAATTTCGAAAAAAACCTGAAAATTTTCATAAAAAATAATCTTTTGTTCGCCATAACTCCGTCACTAACGTAAAAATCGAGACGGTAATGGCGGAGATATTGACAGATGAGTAATCATACTTTTTTCTTAGCTCAAAAACAGAAATTTCAAAATATCCCGAAAACTGTTCTACTTTTGAACCATCTGATTACATATTTGGAATCAGCAGAAAATTCTACATAGGAATCATGTATCAAATGTCGAGGATATTTATTTTGTCGGGTAGTGTTATCTAACTAAGGATATTTACTTCCGTTTTCATGTGTTTCTTGATATTGTTGTTCTCTTCAAATATGTCATTAATCGCATTTTAAAATAGAAATAATGAAAATGAAATTGCATGGAAATTATTAATGGCTAATTTTTACTATTTTTCCGTTTCTTGTACTTCTGTTTGTTTCGTTCTTTATGAGCGTAATTCCTTCCGTTTTCCTCTTTTCGTTTACTTGACAGCTAGTTGCTAGTTTAATAAGAAAGAAAGCCAAACAATGTATGCACTTTTTGTTTATTTTATTATTTTTTATTTATTAATCAAGTTGACAGATGACAAGAAGGTGCTTTCATGTAAGAATGCAGATAAAGTGATAAAAGCAATTTAATAATTCATCACTTTATACGAAGACCACTAATGTAAAATTTGCTGTGTAAAATGTGAACATTGGCAACACTATGTCATTGTCAATCACCCGACTATGTAGTCTCTAGCATGGTGAAATAAGAGAAAAGGTGTTTGCAATAAAACAAAATGGCGGTGCATTTTGACAACACTCGCACTCTTATAAAACAATGTTCCCCTCTTGGCTTTTTTCTTTACAAATCGTACCGAAATTCCATACGAAAATTATTTATTGACTCCCATTTTAGTATTTTATTGAGTAGGCATTACTGTTTTTATATTTTTGTTTTGTTTTGAAATTTTGGTATACATATATTTTCAATAATACATATGTAAATGAGAAAAATTTTATAACATTTCGAAATTCCGCGACGAAACAAGAATTAATTAACAGCCCCGTTGATTGTTTTTTTGGTGCCTTCGTCTCACCATTCTTACCATCGCGTTTTACAGGTAAGCTGAAGATCGCAATGACGAGACTTCTTTTCCTCTAATCCCAATTCTTTTATTCAGTTACATTTTGAAATACCGTGGCGAAATCTAATTTACAATTATTAACCAATCGATTACACAATATTGGTTAAGGCGTATGCAACAACAAACGCTACAAGTCCGGTTTGTGGCATTGTTGGTGGTGGAGTTGGTGCAGCTCGCAATGATGGTAACATGTATGTGAAAGCAGGTGGAACTGCAAGGGTGAAATCATCGCCGCCCGATGACTTGGCTGCATCTTTTCAACCGGTAATGGTGTTGCTGAACAAGCCAGGCGACGAATATCCATAGACAACGTATGCGTCATCACAGAAATTGCGTCGGCAAACGCAATCAATGGAGCCGCGCAGGAATGTTATTAAGCCATGTCAACCGATCAAAACGTTGCAACAGCGTTAAAACGAATACGGAGAAGCACGTTTGCGTATATTGGTTCGGCGAAAAATCTCGAAGATGGTGTGGGGTGAGTTCGGTGAAATTTGGCTCCTTTATTTTTCTTATTACAGATTTTTTTTTTTTGTTTATGCAGAATATCAAATTCTACGAATGTACCGTCCACTTCCAACAACCGCAGTTTCTATCAGTACAACTGCCAGCGCAAACAATGATAACAAAGGCAACAAAATAGCAGCAATGCCAATGCCACCAAATGGAAATCAGCTTGGCATGAATGGCGGCGGTGTCGGAGGTGGTGACAGTGGTGGTTGTGGTCTCGATAGCGGTGTTACTTGTGGACGATTTTGGCCCTAGAAATTCTGGTTCACCTTTAAGTCCATACAATAATTATTATAATCGACTGCAACAACAACAACAGTCACCCTATCTCATGCAGCTGCAGCAAAAAATATACCAACCGCTTATAATGTCGTTCAATGTCAGCGCTGTTGCCGTTACCGCTTCCATTAGCAACTACGCTGCAACATCAGCAACAGCAACAACAATATCAAATACATCAAACTTGGTCGTCTGTTGTTGGTGGCAGCGTATCGTTCGCAGCATTAAGGCAACAGCAGCACTATCAACACCAACAACAACAAGAAAGCATCTTAAGTTTGCCACGCGGACCCGATGGCTCTGCTGGTTTTCGGATGCGTCGGTACCATGTTGATGGTGGCGGCGCAAGCATAGGCGGATGTACTACTAGTAGACTATACTACAATTTGTAACACATTTGAAAAAGTTGGACTAATAAAAAAACAACAAAAGCAACGCGCATTTTCATATGCATGTATGCACATATGTAGGTAATGCTATGCGTTATATAGTACGTTTGGTACGACATAATGCATGCCAATTACAGTGTCAGCCTTCATTGCTAAGATTCGATAAGAATTTACAATTTGCAAATACTGGCGGTATTTTCTTTTTAATTTTATGTATCAATTTTATTTCTTAAAGCAAAAAATATGTGTATGTACCAGAGCTGGGCGATAAGGATTACGATTCCAAGATGATTACGATTACGGTAATCGTAATCTTAGAAATTTTGAAATTACGATTACTGTAATCGTAATCGTAAGAAACTTGAAATTACGATTACTGTTCTCGTTTTCTGGGATTACAATGTGTAAAAAACAGTGATATACTTACCCAACATCGTTTTCCAAGAAATTATAATAATTTTTACATACATACATACATATCGACGCTTCCAAACAAAACTGTCTGAAAACTGTGTTTTGCAGGAGAAGCTCTCAAAGTTTAAACTCGATATGAAACTTCGGTTGTATGCTAAGTATATTTTCACTTATAACTTCTTTTTGGATTGAACGATCAACACCAAAACTCGACAATATCAAGTCAGGGTACGCTTTATATAAAACCGTAAGAAAAAATAAAAATTTGCTACGTGGTTTTTCATGGCAAGCTCTCAAAGTTTTTATTCTGTAAAAATCTCGAGTTGTATTATATATACACTTTTGCTTATAACTTTTGATTGGATTGTCCGATTGATACCAAAATTAGACAGCATCTAAATTAAGATACGCTCTACTTGAAAACGCCAAAAACGGTAAAATGTACTAAGTCGACTTAGTACAGTATTGTTTGGAAGCGTCGATATATGTTTATTTCTCACACATTAAGTAAACAATTAAAACTGGGATGTGTATTAAGAAGAGAGAAAATTAGCGGAAATAATAAAGATACAAAATTAAGACTGCTGTTTGGATCATTTACATTCAATAATATTCAATATTAGCCTTAAGCAGAACTAATTTTTCAAAACAAACATCGTAAAGTACATGGCGTCGAGGACTGTTTATAATGCCCGCCAACGAAAAAATAGCCTTTCCACAGGTGTTGACGATGTAAGCGGGGTGCTGAATCTTAAAGATGCTTTCTTTATCAGAGGATATATTTTAAAACAGCCATGGCTACTATCAGCATCGTTCAAACAGCTCTGAACAGCTAAATTTGACAACTATGTATCATTGCGGCGAAAAAAATTACATATCAGCTCGTTTGCCGATACCACCTTTCTAGTTGCATCATGGCTTACGTAATAAGCATTTTAAAAATATTCCCCTTTCACAATTTTAGTCATATAAAAACACACCAAAGTAGTAAAAAAGTACTAAACTACTCCTAAATTTGTCCCCCTTTTCTACTTCCTTCACATGCATGACCGGAATAAAGGCTGGTATCGACCTCTCAAGAAATAGCTCAAGAAATTTTTGGATTTATTTCTTTAGTAAAAAATAGTAGTAGGCAAGAAATTTTGACGTTTAGTAATCCACCGTGAATACCAAGTGAAATGAAGAAGAGCATAAAAAACGTAAACAAAAGACACCTTTTTGTAAACATAAGCAATTGGTAAGTTCTTAAAAATATTAAATAAAGGCTTTAAACAAATAGCTCCAATAGTTTTATTTTGTTGTTATTCACGAAAATCATGTATAGCGACGAGGATGACGTTATGTTACTGTTAAACTGCGGTATATTGATGGCCGGAATGTAGGAAGATATAAGAAATCGACACCAACTTCCGCTTTGCATCATTATAAAAACTGTGCATTCTATTTTTTCGATTATTTTTTTTACATTTTCACCAACGATTTCCACGATCTTTAATAACGCGCAACAAACGTCAAAATTTCTTTAAGAAATAAATGCCCGATGATATATTTCTTGGCAAACCCTGTGTTCGCATTACGTTGAAAAATAGTATTAAAAAAGTGTATAAAATTTTTTGAGAGGTCGATACTCGCTCAAGAAAGTTTCACAAGAAAAATTTCTTGAGCATTTCTTGCACGTCATTTTATATGGAACTTTTGCGTTTCTTGAGAGGTGGATACTAAGCTTAAGCATAACCTTTTTCGACGTAAGATTCAATCATTAATTTGTATGCGGCGGCTAAACTAGGTTCACGGTTCATTCGTTTCTCCACACTTACTAGTCTCCTTAATGCCATATCATAACTGTCTGGCAAATGTATGTCGTCGTCTTTCCACAGTAATGCCGGTTCGAACCTTGCACCAACACGGCGGGTCGTCGACTCCAAAATGTTCCTTGCGCGTATATCTTCATCACTTTCAATACGCTTCGCAGCTCTCACACCGAAACGGTGTCGAAAAAGTCGGCTACCATCTTGTGGAGATCTTCATCAGTCTTACTATTCATCAAAAGACACCTATTATCAACTGTCGCGTCGATAAGGCGTTTGCACTCGTATGGTTTGTGCTGACCCTGGCAAACTGGACATTTGTATGGTTGTTGCTTTTTATCCACTTGTAGAAGCACTCGACGTTTCGGGTCACGTGTGACAAACTGGCTTTCATCCTGAATAGAACAGATGACATCGGCAAGTGATGTTAACCAATCACTGAAATGTGCTGTTGTAGCTCGTGGCTCTACGGTGGCTGCATACCGGCCCCATTCGATGCGCTTAATCATCGGAAGTTTTGAAATTAAATCATCGAGCAACATCGGGTTGGCTAAGTGATGGTCGGAGTTTGCGGATTGTAAAAAAGCGCAAATATTTTTTACTTTGGTAGCAAAAGGCACGAGCTTCCCCAATGCTGTCTCCGAGATCGGCGTGATGTCCTTCACTTGTTGCAGTTGGCTTCGAATGAGTTGCTCCGGGCGTCCAAATCGACTCTTGAGTTGATTTATAATGCAGTCAGCGTTGTTTGGGTGAATAAATAGAGATTCAACCATCTCTCGTGCGTCACCCTTGAGGCACTTCTGTAACCGCTGGTTGTTATCGAAGTTGGAGTAACCGTACCTTAACGTTGACTCGATGGAAGCTGTATAAAAAACCGGCCACTCTTCTGGACGGCCACTAAACTCTGGCAAATCTAATAACTTTCGTGGCATGTATGCGGATGATGATGCGGTTGGCGATGTATGAAATTGTGTATTGGCATTAAGCGGCGGTATTGATACATTTGGCAAAAATGGTGTGTTTATATTGTTGGCTGACGATACTAAACGAAAGGCAGTAGGTTGCGAGTAAAAGTCATAACGAGGTTCGGTATATAGTTGACCTTGACTTGGCGTTGAACTTATGCCATGAAAGGAATCAGCATATAGTCGGCTTTGAGTTATTGGCTGTGAGTTGACATCGTAACGAATTCCAGGATAGAGTTGACTTACAAGAGTATGTGTACATCAGAGCTGGCATTGACTGTGGTATCGCTGGCTGCGACACGGCTACTGCGCTGCTGACGTGTGTGATAGGAAAGCTGGCGCTACGTAATAGCTCTGTCCTGAGGGTTTCGTTTTGGATGTCACGTTCCCTTAATTGCATTTGAGTGGCTCTCAAATTGCTTTCTAACAAAGCTAAACGTTGCTCCATGGCGCTGAAATTAAAAATTGAATGGACCGGCTGGTCTATTGTGATGTTTCTGGATGCTTCGGTGGGGCTAGCATCCGTGGCTAAATTTGTGGTTATTCCACTATCGGCATCAGACGTTGGTACAGATATGACGTCTGATGTACTCATATCTGGCTGGGTAATGCTTATAGTACTAGAAGATTCCTCAGGAATCGGTCCCAAGGTGATGTTATCCATACTATTTTGACTAGTTGTGGTTGGCAAATTGTTGTTTAATCGGGGGCTCCTTCGTGGTGGAGTACGATATAGCATTTGCGGAAATAGACGGGCAGAGAAAATGAGTTACTTCAGAAGTTTGATATGTGTATGTTGGCAAAAAAATTTCGCAGCAAATTTTGCACGATGAACAATCAGAATAAAAATTGTTATCGTTGGTCTGGATTAGCAGCTTTAACGCGTCTGAATTAAATAACTAAGGCAAAAACGGTTTCAAAACGAAATAATTCAAACGGTTTATTCTGCTATAGTTTGTCCGGCTGACGACCAACGAATAATAAAATTAGATTCGTACAAAAACTATTAGCAGAGAAAAAATATGACACGAAATTCAATAAAAGGAAATTATATGCTAAGTTCTTATGATCTATAAAATATTTCAAAGTATAAGTACATTTGACAAAGTATCTCATCAGCAACAAGCTATATGATATCAAAACCATTCCCACGCATAAAAGTGGGTGGTATCGGAAAAGGGGGCGTGGCACCTCCCATACAAACTTAGTTTTTCAAGCTGAATATCTATAAAAGCGTTTAAGGTTGGGACTTGAAAATTGATCAGGGGATTAACGATATGCATTAATAGCATAACTATAAAAAAACAGTAGTTTTGGGAAAATGGGCGTAGCACCTCCCATGCGTTCTTAATTATGGTCAAAGTGGTATTGAATTAGCTCTTGAATCTACCGGAATTGCGGCAACACTGTTGGAAGGTGGAAGAACGGCACATTCAGCATTAAAGCTTCCATTAAACTTGCAAATACACGAAAGTCCTGTTTGCAATGGCACAAGTTTTAAAAAACTGTAAATTAATCATATGGCATGAGTGCACAATGGCCTTCAAATGATAATTAGAAGCACTCGACCGATCATTGAGAGATTTGCGCAATAATGATCGTTTCTTTTTAGGAGTGATGATATTGCTGGCGGGCGACTTCAGACAAACACTACCCCTGATTCCAAAATCAACAGCGGCGGATGAGATAAACGCATGTCTGAAGTCATCGGAGGTTTGTTAAAACCATTTCATTGACTCGCATATTGAGTTTTGCTGCAACACGATAGCCCTGCAGAGGCTTTTTCAAAAGAGCTGCTGCGAATCGGCAATGAACAAGTTCCGATAGATCCTTGCAGTGGATTAAAATCGATTCCAACTGCGATTTGCCAATTCACTTCAAGTGGGGATGAACTAATTAGCAGTGTATATCCAAATATCGCTCAAAATTATGGTAACTACGAATGGTTAGCCGCACGCCCAATTTTAGCAGCAAAAAATATTGATGTCAACGACTTGAATTGGACGATTCAAAATCAATTTCCGGGAGATCTGCGTTCTTATAAATCTATTGATCGCATTTAAAATGAAGACGAAGTAGTAAATTACCCAGTGGAGTTATTAAACTCTCTGGATTTGCCTGCAATGCCTCCTCATCATTTGCGTCTCAAAGTTGGGTCTGTTGTTATTATGCTACGCAATCTTAATGTGCCCAAACTGTGCAATGGTACACGACTGATTGTTACAAAGCTAATGGACAATTTAATACACTAAAAATAAAATTTCGTAAAAAAACTACGAAAGACTTTCGTAGTCTAGAGTTTCGTAAAATGTACGAAAGTTTCGTATATATTACGAAAGCATTTTTCTCAACAAAATCTAATTTTACGAATATTTCGTAAATATTACGAAAGGGCTTTCGTAAACCATTTTCTAATATTGTTTTCGTATATATTACGAAATATTTCGTAAATATTACGAAACACTTTCGTAAATTTTCTTAAAATTATCTTTACGAATAATTTCGTATATTATACGAAAGCCTTCGTAACATTATCAAAGGATTAAAAGATTTACGAAATACTTTCGTAATATATACGAAATACTTTCGTAACATTATCAAAGGTTTAAATGATTTACGAAATACATTCGTAATATATACGAAATACTTTCGTGCAACAATATTTTACCGTACAAGTCTTCTTTCATTGTAAAGTGTTGAGTCGGTGCAATAATATCAAAAATTATTTTAAGTAGTAAGTGCGTAATGAAATAATGTATAAAAGAATAATGCATTGTATATAAAAAGACAATATTGATATATAAAATAAACTGTGATATTTTCCAACTTGATTAAACTTAAGGGTGAGTATATTAGTTGCATTTACTTTTTCCTTTTTTCGGTCTTATCTATTTTCCTAAATAAATACTTAATAAAATAATATAAAGAGATATTTCTACACTCAGAAAAAAGATTTTAAAAACTTATGAAAACGTGCTTAAAATTGGCAAAAACCTATTTAAAAGTGATGTAGATACCACCATTTTTATTTTAAAAAGGTTCATTGTAAAATTGTCAAATCATGAAAAAACATTTAAATTTAAAATGTTTATTTTTAATTCAAGCCCTATGAGATTTTGAACCTAAAACTTGCGCTTTTATTCCCTTCATTTTAATTTTTAATTTAAAAATGATTCTATTTAATCCAAAATACATTTTTATTTGAAAAGTTTAATTTTAAATTTACAAATTTTCATTTTTAAAATAAAAACGTGCATTATAAAGCATTTTGAAAGGCCCGTTCTAGGGAGAAGAATGCTTACTTCCCCGGATTCCCTTATCTTTAAGAGATTTGCCCTTCCAATTCAAACAAAAAAAACAAGGGATGACGGAGGATCGTTCCATAATACATCATATTCCTACCCTGTCGGAAAAACAAGCAACCAAAAAGTATTTGCATTTATGTGTTTTTTGAACACACTTTAGGCGAGCTCCCCTGGCTGTGATCCAGATCCGCATAAAAATTTTGCATGCAAATGGAAGAACAATTTTGTGATCCTGATGTTTATCTGGATCCATTTCGGGTCCGTATAGATTGTAATCAAGGCAGATCTATACCGGTAATATAAGCTCAGCAGCTGATTCATATTCATTTTGGCTAAATTGTCAAATCGTATTGCTTTTATTTTGTTTACTTCCGTCTTGTTTACATTTTCGTACGTGCTTTTTGACGTTTTTGACGAAAGATTTTCAACATGGCCGCCGTGCTGTTACCTTTATAGATCTGCCTTGGATTGTAATAGATTTTTTGATCCAGATAAACATCAGGATCAAAAAATTGTTGTTGCAGTTGCTTGTAAATTTTTTGTCCGGATCACTGCCACGGGAAATCACCTATTAATAAAGCATTAAAATACGCAGTAGGACTTGGGATCATCGTTTTATTAATCCGGGAGTACTTGTCAATAGATACTCTATTACTCCCTATACTTCGTGTATAAGCATACAATTTTGTATACTCGCTTTTAATAGGCCATTTACATATACGAGATTATCTACTTTTTTCGAGGTTGACACAAAATCTTCGATTGAAATTCGAGGTTTGCCATACAAAAATCCGCTACCAAAAATTCGCGATTTAAAATGAATCTCGAGATTATCACGATAGTTTTCTCAATGCAACCCTGTGTTCTTCGTGTTATCAATATTTTTTTGGCGAATTTGGGAGAAACGTCAAAATGAAAAGTAAACAAAAGGTCTGTTTGGTGAGATTTTGGGTAGAATGCTATTTTATGTCAAACTGAAGATGAAGGCAAAAGTTCAACAAACGCATTTGTGCGAAATGCTATTTAGTGTCAAAAATGACGCTTAGGAACAATGTTGCCACAGCCTCAAAAATTATGGTATCACAAATTGATGCCTTCATGGTTTTTTTTTCGTGGTCACGCTTTCCTTTACCGATCGTAAAAACCGTTTATAAAAGGGGCGTTGCACCGTCCTCCGATCCCATATCTGAAGACGGAACAGTCCGGAGGCCGATAGTTTTCGAAATATAAATATTTGTTTTTTCAAAATACCTTTATTTTGGTGATAACGGGTTGAAAGGACCACATAATCTTTCTGGGGCAAAATCTACGTACCCGTCCACAGTAATCCTGCGTGGAATACCTTCATCGCCTTCATGAGGGAGTACTTAAATTTATATAAAAAAAACACCTAAGCACAATTACATATGAATGATACGTAGATATTTTTTATTTTGGCTTAGAACAAATTTTATTTTTATCAAACTTTTGGTTGGACCACTCCGCATAGCAGGCATTTTGACTTAAAGGAGGACAGAGCGACAAATATTTAAGAACTGATTCAATGACTCCAAATCAATTCCAGAATCAGCTCTGGCAACTAGATCACCCAGCTCGTTTGACCCATTTCATTTTATAGACCTTTTATATTACTCGGTACAGTACCAAAGTATTCATATTTATTTGCATGTGAAATTTAAGTATTATCGTTATATTTTTATATTATAAAAAAAAAACGATATCGTTAAAACCACGAAAGTAGCTTACTTTATTAATTTTAATTTTTTTCTCAAAAATTTTTCTGTGTTAGAACACCAAAAGCAGCATATTTTATTAATTTTAATTTTTTTTTTTCAAAAATTTTTCGGTGATACCAAAAAAACCATAAATGTATCAATTTTTGATACCAAATTTTTTGAGGCTGTGGCAACATTGTTTACAATTTCTTCCTCTTCTTCAGAGATTTTGACACATTTTAGGAAAGTACCCACACAAATTCTGTGTGCGGATTCCTACAAATAGCTAGTCTTCTTTCTCGCTCACATCCTCTGATCCTCTCGCTCTTTTGTGGTAAAATACCTGCAAATCATGGCCATGATCCAATAATAATGGTCGTATCAGCCAAAAGAGAATAGGCGATTACCGTTGAACGTCCGTAGATAAAACTGTCAAAAACAGAAAAAACGCCAGCGAACATACAAGCGAACACACAAGCTATTTCCACGAATAACACGTGCAAGAGGGCACAATCAAAACAAAAGACGATAATTTGACAGCTTACTATTACAAAAACAAAATAGCCTTTCTCTGCTGCGTCGACCATTATTATTGGATCATGATCATGGCCCAACAAGAATCGTATCGCAATAGTAAGTCGCTCTTCTTCTTTCTGTTTTATTGGTTATGAAACACACACAAGCTTTTGCACGATTAACACGTTAAAGAAAGTATAATTAAAAAAAAAGACGATCATTTCATAACCTATAAAACAGAAAGAAGAAGAGCGACTTACTATTGCGATACGATTCTTGTTGGGCCATACTTACTGGCGTCCATTTTGTTTACTTTTCATTTTGACGTTTCTCCCAAATTCGGCAAAAAAATATCGATAACACGAAGAACACAGGGTTGCATTGAGAAATCTATCGTGATAATCTCGAGATTCATTTTAAATCGCGAATTTTTGGTAGCGGATTTTTGTATGGCAAACCTTGAATTTCAATCGAAGATTTTGTGTCAACCTCGAAAAAAGTAGATAATCTCGTATACGTAAATGGCCTATAACATTGTGTGTCCTAGGAAGGGAAATAATAAACACAAAATAAAATAAAACTGACAAAATTCTGATATTGCTCGGAAAGTACTCTTCTGCTCTCGCTTGGAGAGATCTCGGTCCAAGTTCTATTGGGTAATTTCGTAATTTTCTTTTAGCTTCTTTTTTTAGCTTTAAATTTTTTTTTTAATGTGTGAAACATTTTTTTTAGCTTTTTCTAGCTTTTTTTTCTGAGAATCTAGCTGGAACTCTGGAAAAGTTCTGGCAACACTGGTGGACACCTTTAATCGATTGAGTCGCAAGTGTGTATAGGCTCTTATTGTTTCTAATCGAATTTTCAATTTATATTCGCACAAAGGAGTCGATATGTAATTAAACTAAATTAAATTAATTAATGTAAAATAAGAAACTACCTATAGATGCGTTTTTTTCGGCAAAGTTTCTCAGATCTTCCCTCCGGCCACAGTATATATGAAAATAGGATGTTGTACGATATCTAAGCTGATTTTTATTTTTTCTTAGAAAAAAAAAAACTGAGTGGGCTACTCGAAAAACAGCGATTTTTTTTTTAAATTCCATGATAGGTTTAGATTCATATATGAAAAAAACCACAGAATTAAAAATAAAAAAACAAAAAATATATATTCTCATGTAAAATTAACGGCTTAATGGAATGGTGTACTCAGTTTTTTAGTGCGAGCCATAGGGAAATGAAACATGCCAAAATCCTTTTCATATTGAACAACATTTTTTATTGTTGCAACTTGCAAGTACAAAATTCGAAAATTTATTATTTACATATATGTAAAAAACAATGTTGTTCATTTAAACCAAAGTAGATTGGATGAAAAAAGCTCGATTTCGATCAAATAAGCTTTTCTGAAAACTGAATTATTTCGCGCAGATTCCTGTATATTTTGATTAAAAAGAAATTTAGGGTATCTTGAAAATTCCAGTGTCCAAACTTGAAAATCCGTGACTAAAAAAATTAAAATTCCACTTTAGGCGGTCTTGGTACCTTCCCTATGGCTCGCACTAAAAAACTGAGTATACCATTCGATTAAGCCGTGTGGACCTACAGTTTTATGCCGGCTCCGAACGGCGAATGCATTTTTATGAGAAGCTTTTTCATGGCAGAAATACACTCGGAGGGTATGCCGCCCACTGCCGAGAGGTGACCGCTGCTCTTAAAAACCCCAATAATTGGATTTTTACTAATTAGAAAAAATTGTGTTGGTGTTTTGTTTTCGGTTTGAACCCGAGACCTCTCGCATAGCAGGCGAGCACTCTACCCACTGCACCACCGCGGCCACAACTTGGTTTTAGTAAAACAATGGGTGAGTTTCTAAGAAAAAGCTGCTCCGCAACTGTTGAGCAGTGATGCCAAGTGTAGGGAAAAGAGGCTACATGTAGGGAAATTCGTCCTTAAATTTGCAGTGTAGGGAAAAAAGGACAGATTTTCAAAAATTAGCTAAATGTAGGGAATTTTTGAAGTCAAAAATTTTCGTTCGTTAATTTTTTCTAACCTAAAATTTTTTAATAACTACTAACAAAATGTTTCTTTGTGCCTGTATGCAATAGTCCAAAATTGTACTTTGTTCTGATCTGGGAATATATTCTTCGACCTGCTTACAGGGCCTCGGAGCAAAAGTTTTTTTTTCGCTCCGGCTCCGCTCCTAAGATTTTTTGCTTTATCTCTGGATCCGATCTTAGCACCAAATTTCGCTTCCATTTTTTTGTTGTGGTGGTCAGAGATGCGTTTGTGGGCTTTTCTTACTAAACCAGTATAGAAAGCCGTTAATACATCAAATTTATTTGGAGTCAACTAAAATATTTTATCAGCTGGCTCAAAATTTTATTTAAAAAAAAAACTAAATAAGGATTGATTGTAACGTTAGGTCACCTCACGTAACATTCCCAGCCGATGATATACATATATATATTGAATCTGAATATCTCGAGCTTCTAAATACCCTTCCGAAATCAGCTTCTGAATAAGATTATATTGCCTATCTTCTTATATCACTGCTTTGGAAGAAATACAGCAAAGATTGCCTCTACAGAGTAAAAGTGCAGACATTGGTGACTTATCTGTAAGCTTATAAAACAGCTGCTTCAACCAACCTTACGACAAGCTGTGTTACTAGTCATTGGTGCCTTATCGTAATTCTGTAGCTGTATCGTTAACTTACATACCAATTGGATTTTGGTTAGCAACCCTAAATCCGTAAACAGCTGACACTTGTGGAAGCAGATATAGGAAGGTAGGCGCATAGGCGAATTCAGAAACTTCTTTTTTTTATTTACAAAGTAGATTATAATATCAAAATTAAAGCGAATTCACAGCATGGCCAATAGTAATGGGCGAGTCCCAAGCGAATTCAGATTTTAACAAGGAGCAATATTATTTTGACATTGCAATCTACCAATTACAATAACAAAATACACGGGAAATATCTAAATTCGCCTATGCGCCTACCTTCCAGGATCTGCCTGGACAAGTGTCAGCTGATTACAGATTTACGGCACCACTAACAGCTCATATGGATAGCGATAAAGATACTATAAGGTTAACGATACTGAAATACTTGTAAGTCACCAATGTCTGAACCTTAACTCCTATGTCAAAGACATATGCTTTCTTAATCCCAAGATTGTACTGCGGGTACATACTGAATTCGACAGGAGTGTTATTGAGAATTTAATTTGTGAGAAATTTAAATTTAATAGAAATGACTTGCTGGTTTAGTGGAGTTCTATTGAATATCATTTCCTTGAACATGAAAAGAAAGTTCTTGAAAATATAGATGTTGAAAAATTTTGGCTTAAAATTTAAAACCTTCTAAATTTTAACGACAAACTAATGTTTCCCAATTATAAAAATGAGCTAAATATTGTTTAGTATTGCCTCTCGCTAATGCAGACGCAGAACGAATATTTTAAATTATAACTGATATATGCACAAAAAAAGGAATAAATTCAGTCACGATAGCTTCAGTTCAATATGCATAATTCGGCCTTTTCTACAAGCGAAAAATCAAAATTGCTTTTCTTTTAAATTTAACGAATGCGATTTCAAAAATGTGAAACACTATAGAGGTGTATATGATAATTTGTAGGGAAAAATTTTGTTAGCGTAGGGAAAAGTAGGGATTTTTTTGGCATACTGTAGGGAATTTTGGTCCAAGAATATTGGCATCACTGCTGTTGAGCTGAACAGTTGCCAACAGTTGTGTAGCAGTTGAGTTAAACAGGTACGTCTTAGAAACGGTTTGATGAATTTATCAGCTGGTTGGCTTTACACATGTTTAGCTCAAGTAGCGAAGAAAATTTGTGATGCAAAAAATGGCGAAAAGTTGCCAACTGTTGAGCTGAGCGGAATTACTCAACAGTGCGTTTCTAAGAGCCTATACACACTTGCGACTCAATCGATTTGGTCGAATTGGACTGTTGTATTCACACTACTCCAACTATTTAGTCGAATCGGTGGCAGCTATTCACACTTGAGACTAAATAGTCGTGCGATTGACAATGACATAGTGTTGCCAATGTTCACATTTTACTCAGCAAATTTTACATTAGTGGTCTTCATATAAAGTGATGAAGTATTAAATTGTTAAAGTTTATCTGCATTCTTACATGAAAGCACCTTCTTGTCAGCTGTCAACTTGATTAATAAATAAAAAACAATAAAATAAACAAAAAGTGCATACATTATTTGGCTTTGTTTCTTATTAAACTAGCAACTAGCTGTCAAGTAAATGAAAAGAGAAAAACGGAAGGAATTACGCTCATAAAGGCGAAACGAACAGAAGTACAAGAAACGGAAAAATAGTAAAAATCAGCCATTAATAATTTTCATGAAATTTCATTTTCATTATTTCTATTTTAAAATGCGATTAATGACATTTGAAGAGAACAACAATATCAAGAAACATATGAAAACGGAAGTAAATATCCTTAGTTAGATAATTCTTGTCTATAACTACACCATTTCCAGATGGATTTTAGAAAGCGTCAACTGGATTTTAGAAAGGGGAAATTGGATCTTAGAAATGTCAATTGGATTTTAGAAAGGGGAAATTGGATTTTAGAAATGTCAATTGGATTTTAGAAAGGGGAAATGAGATTTTAGAAATGTCAATTGGATTTTAGAAAGGGGAAATTAGATTTTAGAATAGCCAAATGGATTTTAGAAAGGGAAAATTGGATTTTAGAAATGTCGATTTGATTTTAGAAAAGGGAAATTGGACTTTAGAAATAATAATTATTAATTTATACTTTCATACGCAATAAAGAATTTCTATTCGAAAAATTCTGTGTAAAATTTATTTTAAACGCACATTCTGAAATCCAATTCACGCTTTCAAAAATCCAATTTTGTTTTCTAAAATCCTTTTAACGCTTTCTAAAATCCAATTGACATTTCTAAAATCCAATTTCCCCTTTCTAAAATCCAATTGACATTTCTAAAATCCAATTTCCCCTTTCTAAAATCCAGTTAACGCTTTCTAAAATCCAATTTCCCCTTTCTAAAATCCAGTTAACGCTTTCTAAAATCCATCTGGAAATGGTGTAGTTAATAAGAAACGAACCTTTTGTTTTTAAACATTTTGAAAATATTAATTGAAATATTCAATCTCTACAATTTACCAAAAGTGAAATAAAAGTAGTGCTGTCAGCATGGCAACTCTTTCCACTACGAATATCACTGCTGTTGTTGTAGTCGTTCGACTAAATTGTCTCAAGTGTGAATACGTAGAAGGGCGCCTTGCTGATCAAGCAGTTGTACAACTGTTTCAGTTGGAATGAAATTGGGCTGCAAATCCAACTGTTTCAGTTGTACAACTAATTGAATGTAGTGTGAATGCTTCCATACATTCCCATGCAAATCAACATTCGACTAAATCGATTGAGTCGCAAGTGTGTATAGGCTCTAAGACAAACACTCAACAGTTGCACAACAGCTCAGTCTTAGAAACTCACCCAATATTCCTTATCCTGTGAATTGCTTTATAGGGCCCTTCCACGATCAAATATTTGATCAAATCGTGTATATGTGGTAGTAAAATTGTCTATGTGTTTTTCACACGTACGTGTTTGATGCCGATTTGACCGAAATCAAAAATTTTTGTTTTCCATCAAATTGGATGGCTATTTGACGTGCGTTGTGGATGCGTGTAAGGTGCTGTTTGATCAAATTTCAGTGCCAAATTAGCATTTGACGTGTGTTGCAACCATTTGATCAAATTTCAAATGTAAATAAACGTGTGTTGCATTATATGCTAAGGGCCTTTTCACATAACTCGGTACGACATCGGATCGACATTTTTTGCTCGGTATTTTCAGCTTACCGAAACGATTCCGCGTTGCTGTGTTTTTCACACTTGTGGGAATACTTTCGGTGCGTAATCGGCAGAAAATAGGAAAACAAACATCGAAATTTGCAAAACAAAACTTTTAACTTCAACAAATCACTCAATAATAACAATAATGTCTTCTAGCGAGGACGAAGACATTATAACTTGCTACATTTATAACCGAAACGAGGTTTTTACTGACTTTGTTCTTCTTCTTTTATTACGCCGCAAAAATGTATGCAGTAATTCCTCAAATTTTACTGACCGGTCTTACCGCGTTGCGGTATACCGAAATTAATCCGCTCCGATTTCATGTATGCAACACTAATGTGAAAGTGTCAATTGAAATACATGTGGTCAGTAAGGTTTCCGTATACTTTCGGTAAAAACCAAAAATGTCGATCCGATACTGCACCGAGTAATGTGAAAGCGCTCTTACCGAAACGATTCCGCGTTGCTGTGTTTTTCACACTTGTGGGAATACTTTCGGTGCGTAATCGGCAGAAAATAGAAAAACAAACAACGAAATTTGCGAAAGAAAATTTTTAACTTCAACAAATCACTCAATAATAACAATAATGTCTTCTAGCGAAGACGAAGACATTATAACTTGCTACATTTATTACCGAAACGAGTTTTTTACTGACTTTGTTCTTCTTCTTTTATCACGCCGCAAAAATGTATGCAGTAATTCCTCAAATTTTACTGACCGGTCTTACCGCGTTGCGGTATACCGAAATTAATCCGCTCCGATTTCATGTATGTAACACTAATGTGAAAGTGCCAATTGAAATACATGTGGTCAGTAAGGTTTCGGTATACTTTCGGTAAAAACCAAAAATGTCGATCCGATACCGCACCGAGTAATGTGAAAGCGCTCTAACGCAATATATGCAATACAATCGTCAGTGTCACTCATTTTGTGCTCCAAAATTTAATTCTATAAACAAAATAAAAGAAATGTCAGCATTAATACGTGATAAAATATCTATTGTAAATAATAGAAAGCTAGAATGAAATTTGATGGGCTATTTGATGAGCTATTTGACAACGATTTGATCAAATTACACAGACACGCGATTTGATCAAATGATTTGATCGTGTAAGGGCCTTATTAAGCATTAAATAAACCACAAAAATATATAAAAATTTGTTTCTAGCCAAGGCAAATTCATTCATATGGTAATGGTAAGTGAACAACTGACTTCTTTTAACTCTCCGAGTACAGAAGAATGTCATACAAAGAAATATTTGACTTTGAGTTTGACATTCTTATGGACAAAAACTTGAAGCGAATCGAGGCGAATATTACCGAATTCGCCCTGCCATTACCATATGCCGCCCATTAACCATACAATTTATCGCACTACACCGTCGTACGATAAATCGCATGCTTCTCCACCAACGTTCCAACTTCTACGCCGATTTACCGTCAAACATCATTTTTACCAACGCTTTGAAGAGTAAACAAGAAGCCAATGCATACGGATTGTTCATGTAATAATTAAAAAATGCTAATATTTATGTTATAAAAATATATAAGGGTTCAGACATTGGTGACTTATAAGTATTTCAGTATCGTTAACCTTATTGTAACTTTATCGCTATCCATGTGAGCTGTTAGTGGTGCCGTAAATCTGTAAACAGCTGACACTTGTCGAGGCAGGTAGGCGCATAGGCGAATTAAGAAATTTCCCATGTATTTTGCTATTGTAATTGGTAGATTGTAATGTCAAAATAATATTTCTCCTTGTTAAAATCTGAATTCGCTTGGGACTCGCCCATTACTATTGGCCATGATGTGAATTCGCTTTGATTTTGATATTATAATCTACCTTTGTAAATAAAAAAAGAAGTTTCTGAATCATGATCCAATTAAAAGGTCATGTCAGTTCGCTGGCCGCCATATTTCTAACGGTTTTAGAAAAAAGTATCAGGTACTCACACGTCATTTCCTCTTGCAATTGGCACAGCTGTTTGTTTGGTTGTTCGCGGCTTTATTGGTCCTGTGACGTAAGCAGTATTTGACATTTCCGCCTACTGGCATTACCGTCTCAATATATATACCGTGTTTCTGAATTCGCATGTGCGCCTACCTTCCTATATCTGCTTTCACAAGTGTCAGCTGTTTAGAGCCTATACACACTTGCGACTCAATCGATTTGGTCGAATTGGACTGTTGTATTCACACTACTCCAACTATTTAGTCGAATCGGTGGCAGCTATTCACACTTGAGACTAAATAGTCGTGCGATTGACAATGACATAGTGTTGCCAATGTTCACATTTTACTCAGCAAATTTTACATTAGTGGTCTTCATATAAAGTGATGAAGTATTAAATTGTTAAAGTTTATCTGCATTCTTACATGAAAGCACCTTCTTGTCAGCTGTCAACTTGATTAATAAATAAAAAACAATAAAATAAACAAAAAGTGCATACATTGTTTGGCTTTGTTTCTTATTAAACTAGCTACTAGCTGTCAAGTAAATGAAAAGAGAAAAACGGAAGGAATTACGCTCATAAAGGCGAAACGAACAGAAGTTCAAGAAACGGAAAAATAGTAAAAATCAGCCATTAATAATTTTTATGAAATTTCATTTTCATTATTTCTATTTTAAAATGCGATTAATGACATTTGAAGAGAACAACAATATCAAGAAACATATGAAAACGGAAGTAAATATCCTTAGTTAGATAATTCTTGTCTATAACTACACCATTTCCAGATGGATTTTAGAAAGCGTCAACTGGATTTTAGAAAGGGGAAATTGGATTTTAGAAATGTCGATTTGATTTTAGAAAAGGGAAATTGGACTTTAGAAACTGTAAATTGGATTTTCGAAAATTTATATAATTATTAATTTATACTTTCATACGCAATAAAGAATTTCTATTCGAAAAATTCTGTGTAAAATTTATTATAAACGCACATTCTGAAATCCAATTCACGCTTTCAAAAATCCAATTTTGTTTTCTAAAATCCTTTTAACGCTTTCTAAAATCCAATTGACATTTCTAAAATCCAATTTCCCCTTTCTAAAATCCAATTGACATTTCTAAAATCCAATTTCCCCTTTCTAAAATCCAGTTAACGCTTTCTAAAATCCATCTGGAAATGGTGTAGTTAATAAGAAACGAACCTTTTGTTTTTAAACATTTTGAAAATATTAATTGAAATATTCAATCTCTACAATTTACCAAAAGTGAAATAAAAGTAGTTCTGTCAGCATGGCAACTCTTTCCACTACGAATATCACTGTTGTTGTTGTAGTCGTTCGACTAAATTGTCTCAAGTGTGAATACGTAGAAGGGCGCCTTGCTGATCAAGCAGTTGTACAACTGTTTCAGTTGGAATGAAATTGGGCTGCAAATCCAACTGTTTCAGTTGTACAACTAATTGAATGTAGTGTGAATGCTTCCATACATTCCCATGCAAATCAACATTCGACTAAATCGATTGAGTCGCAAGTGTGTATAGGCTCTTACGGATTTAGAGCCTATACACACTTGCGACTCAATCGATTTGGTCGAATTGGACTGTTGTATTCACACTACTCCAACTATTTAGTCGAATCGGTGGCAGCTATTCACACTAGAGACTAAATAGTCGGGTGATTGACAATGACATAGTGTTGCCAATGTTCACATTCTACACAGCAAATTTTACATTAGTGGTCTTCATATAAAGTGATGAAGTATTAAATTGCTTAAGTTTATCAGTTTATCTGCATTCTTACATGAAAGCACCTTCTTGTCAGCTGTCAACTTGATTAATAAATAAAAAACAATAAAATAAACAAAAAGTGCATACATTGTTTGGCTTTGTTTCTTATTAAACTAGCAACTAGCTGTCAAGTAAATGAAAAGAGAAAAACGGAAGGAATGACGCTCATAAAGGCGAAAGAACAGAAGTAAAAGAAACGAAAAAAATAGTAAAAATTAGCCATTAATAATTTCCATGCAATTTCATTTTCATTATTTCTATTTTAAAATGCGATTAATGACATTTGAAGAGAACAACAATATCAAGAAACACATGAAAACGGAAGTAAATATCCTTAGTTAGATAATTCTTGTCTATAACTACACCATTTGCAGATGGATTTTAGAAAGCGTCAACTGGATTTTAGAAAGGGGAAATTGGATCTTAGAAATATCAATTGGATTTTAGAAAGGGGAAATTGGATTTTAGAATAACCAACTGGATTTTAGAAAGGGAAAATTGGATTTTAGAAATGTCAATTTGATTTTAGAAAAGGGAAATTGGACTTTAGAAACTGTAAATTGGATTTTCGAAAATTTATATAATTATTAATTTATACTTTCATACGCAATAAAGAATTTCTATTCGAAAAATTCTGTGTAAAATTTATTTTACGCACATTCTGAAATCCAATTCACGCTTTCAAAAATCCAATTTTCGTTTTCTAAAATCTTTTTAACGCTTTCTAAAATCCAATTGACATTTCTAAAATCCAATTTCCCCTTTCTAAAATCCAATTGACATTTCTAAAATCCAATTTCCCCTTTCTAAAATCCAGTTAACGCTTTCTAAAATCCATCTGGAAATGGTGTAGTTAATAAGAAACGAACCTTTTGTTTTTTTTTTTTAACATTTTGAAAATATTAATTGAAATATTTAATCTCTGCAATTTACCAAAAGTGAAATAAAAGTAGTGCTGTCAGCATGGCAACTCTTTCCACTACGAATATCACTGTTGTTGTTGTAGTCGTTCGACTAAATTGTCTCTAGTGTGAATACGTAGAAGGGCGCCTTGCTGATCAAGCAGTTGTATAACTGTTTCAGTTGGAATGAAATTGGACTGCAAATCCAAGAATTGTACAAAATTGCACCGTATGTAGGCAAACAGACCAACTCGATTGCAACCGAGTTGGGTCAACGGTCGCACCGTGTCACGGTCAAAATCGTTTGATCTTCATCCTACCGTCTGTCCAACTTGTACAACAGGCCCACTAATGTGACGATTTGTTGTACAACGAGCCCAAGTCGTACGATAAATTGGATAGTTAGTGGGCCCTGTTTAATCTTCATCAAACTTGCTGTCAAACTTGTACAAAAAGCCCACTAACCTGACGATTTGTTGTACAACGAGGCCAGGTCGTACGATAAATTGCATGGTTAGTGGGCTGCAATATAATGAATTTGCCTTCTAGCAGCATTGCCGTTGAAAAATTAAGTGGTAGAACTAGCAAACAATAGGACCGTTCGCCGGCAGCAAATTGCTGCAAATTGCAGAAAAAACTGCAAATTCGCGTTTTTTGAGGCATAAACTCAGTCAAAATTTGCAGAAGAGAGCGCAATTTTGACAGTTCAAAGAAGAAGAAAGCTGCAAAGTTTTACTGACGAAATTTGTCATTGCAAAGTTCAGTAGACAGAAAAAACATATGATTTGCGATCATATGGTTACAATTTAAAAAAAAAAGTCGAAATTGATTTCAAGTCAAAAAACTATGAAAATCGGGAATATATGTGATTCAATAGAAAATGAAGTGAGAAAATTATATTATTTTAATTTATAAAGTTTATTTAAATGATTTAATTTGTTAATAAGGTACCAGCTAAAAGGAAACTTGTTAATGACAGCGCAGTGGGATCATCGTCTGCACTCTCGGGATTCTGCGTTGTTGAATCGCAAATAGGAGATTGTATACTACTTAAATGGGAAAACTGTCCATTAATCACGCACGCCCCGAAAAAATAACTTTTTCACAGATATAACAGAAATAAAAACTTGCCGGAAACCTATAGTTTATGAGATATTTGTTGGTAAAGTTGTAAAATCGGCTCAGATTTCCATCTGTCTACCAAGAGGGTAGGCCTTAGATTAAGGAACCACGGTCCGAGAAAAATGACTTTTTCAGGGAGGTAGAGGGCCTCTCACAGATCTCAAAACTAAAATCAAAACCTGCCGGAGGCTTATAGTTCACGAGATATTTGTTGGTAGTTTATTGGTAGTGTGATGGGTCCATAGATGTTACCCCAGAAAGATAATTCTGCCGGCTGAGGGTTATTTTTTTGAAGCGCGGCCGAAGGCCGCCAACGCAAAAAGGTGTTCTGCACACAAATATACATAGTGCGTGTTTTTAGAAGTGTCTTCATACGGTAATACTGCACAGTTTTGGGGTTTTGTTTTGTAAATTTTACAACTGACAAATATCTCCGGTCGACGGGACTTTTGGATTTTGAATAAGCAGGACCTCCTCTACAACGCCCGACAAGTCCTTTTTTCAGCGCACCCTCAGCCGGCAGAATTCCTTTTCTGGATTTATTCCTGGACCAATCCACAGTGCTTTTGTGTAGAACATAGGACACTGCATATTTAGCTTTCCCTTGGATTCCATTTCGTAAAATTTTAATTTTGTTATGCACTTGTGAATAAAGGCAAACAGCTGATTTTCTGCAAATTTTGACAAAGTTCTGTTCGCTGAAATGCCAGTAAATTTGTATAAGTTTCTCTCTTTCGGAGAGCAAGACATATTTTTCTTTGATTGCAAATTGCGGCAATTTGCAGCCGCCGAACGGACCTAATATACAAAGTCAGTTAGATCCTTATACGGACTTTCATCGACAGCCTATTCCACTAGCGAGT
Source organism: Urophora cardui (assembly GCA_960531455.1). NCBI lineage: Eukaryota > Metazoa > Arthropoda > Insecta > Diptera > Tephritidae > Urophora > Urophora cardui. Next base: position 73,769,481 of record OY482673.1, on the reverse strand, counting down.
ATCAACAGGCATTTATCGATAGTTGCGTTATTTTTTGTTTGTTTTTTACACTTAAATCGATTTGTGAAAAACGCTGAATTGAATTAGCGTTACCACACGCTTTCTATATGCAAAATTATGGTTCATTACAAGCGGTGGCTAAAAACGTGGCTAGGGGCAAAACCGAAATTTTGGTGGCTAAGAGCATATACACACTTGCGACTCAATCGATTTAGTCGGGCTTTGATTTGCATGGGAATGAATGGAAGCATTCACACTACATTCGATTAGTCGAATTGGGCTGTTGTATGCAAATCCAACTGTTTCAGTTGTTCGACTAATTGAATGTAGTGTGAATGCTTCCATACATTCCCATGCAAATCAAAGCCCGACTAAATCGATTGAGTCGCGGGTTGGCTTTCCAATAATGCCACACGCCCCGAGAAAAACGACTTTTACTGGGTTGTAGGGGAGGAGGAGTAGGTTCTGAATCAGCGTCGGACGTACCTAGTTTTCCCGGAATTTGTTAAAGTTGTTAAATTTTTACCAAAAGCAACCCCAATTCCTCATTTACAAAACAAATTTCACTCTTTATTTTAGTCACAACACGTATATTACTAATATATTTATTAAATTTTACAATATTGCATTAAAATCACTTATATTAAAAATGTTGGTAATAGCGACTTCACAGGGTGTACTACGCAGAAGGACATCACCGTGGCGGTAGCCACGGTTAGGGCACACGTCCGGACGAATGGCGTAGCCCAAGGTTATTTTTTATATGCGCGGCCGAAGGCCGCCAACGCTGAAAAGTGTTCTGCGCAAAAGTTGTTTCTTTATCTATCGAATTTATATGGAGTTATTAAATTTTAACCATAAATTCCTCGAAAACGAGGTACGTCCGGCGCTCAAATTTTACGGATTCAGAACACCCTTCCACTCCCCTACCTGCCGGCAGAAGTCGTTTTTTTGGGGGCGTGTGACATTATTGGAAAGTTTCCCCTGAGTCGCAAGTGTGTATAATACCATGTCTCCACATAACGTGTTTCGCTCTTTTTTTCTCCATTTTCTCTCTCAATCTTGTTTCGACACGGAAACCAGTGCCGAAACTCGCCAATTTCCATACAAAATTTCTGAGAGCGAGTGAAGATTGAAACACTGTTTCATTCTGAATCAACCAACCTCGATGCCAACCTCGATGATACCGATGTCTTCTCTAATTTTGTATCGAAAATCTATCGAAATCTCACACATACCAAAACAAAAACGCAAAAATAAGCAAACATACAAACATTTAAGAAGAGCAATAAAGAGAAATGTTAAACTGAACCACGATCAGCCACGTGGAAACGGGTTATTTAGCGAGATGTTTTGCTACAAGTTTCTTTGGTGAAACAAGTTATGTGGAGACGGGCTTTAAGCGCTAAAAAAACACGGCGGTGGCTAAATCTAGCCACTTACGGCCTTATTCCGGTGTGGTAACATAATTTACTTTACTGGTGAAATAAAGAATCTGGTACTTTAAACACTCTTTTCGTATTCTGGCAGCAGAAAATTAAGTTACCACCTCAATACGTGGTAACAATTTGTTACCATTTCAGCCCGATTCCATTCCGTTCGTATGGAAATGCTTTGACAGCGTTACCATTTGTGCCAGAATACCAATTGAAAAGATGGTAACAATTTTCAGCAACATAAATTACCAGTAAAGTAATTTTCCGGTAAAGCTTAGTATCGACCTCTCAAGAAACGCAAAAGTTCCATATAAAATGACGTACAAGAAATGCTCAAGAAATTTTTCTTGTGAAACTTTCTTGAGCGAGTATCGACCTCTCAAGAAATTTAATACTCTTTTTTAATACTATTTTTCAACGTTATGCGCACTCAGCAACACTCAGCAACACAGATTTTGCCAAGAAATATATCATCGAGCATTTATTTCTTAAAGCAATTTTGACGTTTGTTGCGTGTTGAAAAAAAATCGTGGAAATCGTTAGTGAAAATGGCAAGAAAGAAACGAAAAATAGAATGCACAATTTTTCTAATGATGCAAGGGCATAGTTGGCATCGATTTCTCATATTTTATTCCATTCCGGCCATCAATATACCACAGTTTACCAGTAATATATGGTCATCCTCGTCGCTTTCGATGATTTCCTAAAATAACAACAAAATAAAACTATTGAAAACGTATATTTAAAGCTTTTATTTACTATTTTTTAAGAACTTACTAATTGCTGTTATGGTTCGCAGCTTTCGACTATCGATTACGATCTACAATCGAGTGGAGCGGCAATGCATGGCGGTCGGCATGATCTAGGGTTGCACTGTGGCTAGTCATTGTCGGCTGGGCGGGGTTCTTGCCTACATTGCTGTCCTGCGCCATAAACAGAAAAAAATTCATATCATGCCTTTTCAAACCAAACGAGTAAAATCACACTAAAACAACATCCGGTTTAGCCGGATGCCACGGACGGACCGTTGAAAAATTCGAAAATTCAAAATAACCCGAAAAATCCAAATTCAAGAGGCCAGGCATCAGTTAAATTTAAATAAATGCAAACCGAGGGAAAATGTCGTTAAAATTTGAATATGAATTTTGAACGTACATATGTACGTTAAAGTCAGACGAACGTTAGCAAAACATTTAAATCGGACGGAAATACTGACAATCGACGGAAAAATTTGAAAATAGATAATCGGACGTTATATTTAAATAATCGCGGACGGAAGAGAAAAGATTTAGAAATTTAAATTTGAATACACGTTGAAATCAAAAAAAACTGTCAAAGTGAATTTGAATTTGAATATACATATATATCGCGAAAAAAAATCGTTAAATTTGAATTTAATTTGAATCAACCGGAAGGACCGGTTATTAACAGGCATCTGAAAATACATAAAAGAAGCTGAAATTTAAAATATATGAACAATCAAAAAAAAGTTAAAGGCCGAACTCACAAGGGGGTGGCGTTGCTGATGTTGTTGCAGCGCCGGTGCGTTTTTGTCCCACCCTAATCCATGGTTACTGTCGCACCCGAATATCAGTAACCCCTTACCTGTGGTGCGCCGCTGGTGTTGTTGCAGCGCTGGTGCTTTTCGACCCACCCTCATCCATGGCCATCGGTGCACCTATGTTTTGATGACCCCATTCCTGAAATCCCTAATGCCTTTTTAAATAAAGTAGGCCAGCACTCCCATTTTCATTTTACAATTTATTTATAATTCATTTTGGGTATATATAAAAAAGAAAGCCCCTATGTCCCATGTATAGTTTCTTTTAGTGCCATATATAGTTTAATATAGTGCTTATTGATCTACTAAGCCTGATATGAACTAACTACTAAATAAAACGGAATAGCCGCGCTTACAAATATAAGTATATGCCGTTACGTAGAGTCGAATCAAACATAGATTGCATATATGTTTGTATATATGTAAGTACAAAAAAAAACCTTACAATTACTTTATTTTAATTAGCTTACGTTCTAAGCCCACTCTGTGAAACGTGGCTCGAAGAGTAGATACATTGAAGTTGTATTTTAATTTAGACTAATTAGGTTAACTCTAATGAACGGAAAAAAAATTCTTTTCTTTTGAAGATCTTACAAGTATGTATGTAGTATAAAGTAAGCTAAAATGGAATAGGGAGTTCGTGACGGGAACTTTTGGTCATTGCTTTTATATAATATCATTGGCGGCCTATATATGTATATTATCTTTATTGTTTGTTTTATGGGTTCTTTAATTTACGCTGGCTTGTTATATTCTCCTACACAGTCCCCCCCTTTATTACATCTAACTAATACAAATGTCATCAAAATAATATTCTTGTATCCTTGTTTTATACACCATTTATGCATGTATACTATTATTCCTTACAGCGGAATTTCATGGTTCTTTTGGGAGTACATATGTATACGTAGTAGATGGCCATTTGTATGTACACACGTGAATCAAAATTGATGCGAATTAAGCGCACTCGGGCAGCGTCATATACTCATGTTTTCACCTACATTCGAACCGAGTGGTGCCTTAGCTCAACATTACATTCAGAAAGGAAAAAAAAAATTTTTCTGCTATGTACTTAAGCATGCACGTATGTATATGTATATGTCTACCTATGTACATACATATGACTGTTGCTCTTTTCACATCACTCAGAGTGTATTAAACCACTTTTATATACCTACATGTACAAGACACTGCATAAAAAAAAATTTTCGTTTGCCAAAACTAGTATTCTTTTCTACCGCTGTTTCCCAATTGAATTACTATAATTAACCTCTATTTAAATTTCGTTGTCTGCACTATACATACACACAAATCCATACGAACCAGACTTGGGCATTATTCGAATAAATTCTTTTATTTAGGTGGTTATTTAAAAAAATATCCCTTTTTAAAGGTTTCATTCAGATAAACTCTCTACGGACAATCATTCCGGACTTTATTTCTTGTTTCACAAGGTAAATTAAAGCTCAGGGCAAACCGAGGACACAACTGAGCGATAGTCAAAATCATATATACATATATATATGTACACGTACATACGTATAAATGATGAACAACCGTATGTAAACGAAAATATCAGTTATTCGAATAGCTCTCTTGTTCGAATAAACGAAATTATCTATTATAAAGATCAAAGGAATTATTCATCCATCATTGGTTATTTGAACACTTTTTGGTTTTCCTTCTGCCCAACTCTGATATGAACACATACGTATCAATATTTGTGTGTACATATGTATGCATATTTTCATATGCTCTATACCAAAATAACGTATACCATTTCCCTTTTTGTTTCTAATTTAATTAACTACGTTAATATATATACATATTTTCTAATGCACCCGTTGCCTGACTCACCACCCGTTGCGGTGCACCTTTAGTGTTGGTGCCACCGATCTGCTGCTAAAGCTGCCACCGGTTGTTCGCTGCTGTTGTTACTGATTGTGCTGCTCGTTATAGCGATTGTTGTTGTTGATAATCGTTTCACCGTTGTTGTTGTTGTTTTGATTGTTATTGCTATTACTGTAGCTGTACGAATTACCGTTTATGTTGTTGTTGTTGTGGTTGCTTTTAGTGGCAAAGTCAATGTGCGCTTCGCAAATAATTACTTGGCTGTTGTTGTTGTTTTTATGTTTGGCTTTGCTACGATTTAAGTAATTAAAATAAGACAATGCTCATTTGCCGATTTGCTGGTTGTTTGTAGCTATTTTGTTTTCGTTGTTTTTTTTTTCTCTTTTAATATAAATATTTGGAAAAATTGCGGAAAACGTGTGCGATTGGCTCACGTTTCTCTAAAAGGTTGCAGCTTCCGATGTCTATTACTGGAAAATTTTGAGGTCCTATGACTTAAATATCGCCTATGTAAATTCATGCACGAACTAACCAACTTGCTCCGTTGAGGTGGACTTGGCGGTGCTCCTTTAAATACTGGTGTTTCACTTATTCTTTCAAAGTCATATAAAACAAGTTAACTCCCCTGCTTGGGATGCGCAAAACAATTCACACCAAAATCAAATTAAACACGTTACGTCCGACCGCAAATGTTTGTTCCAAATCCAATGCACGCCTCGTACCCAGTCAATTTACAATGCGACTTTGTGCTTTTATTTTTGTTGTTGTTCTCACTGCTTTTCCCAATAGATAAACTCCTTCTGAGCGATTACAAAATGGGCAAGTGTTAGCTGTTGCTTAATTGTTTTAAATTGTTGATTGATTTTGTTTGCAGCAAATTCCAAAACAAAAGAAAACCAAACGAAAAAGTTGGAAATTAAAAACCAAATTCGCTTGCTTGTTTAAAACTTGATTGTTGCTGCTTGTTTTCTTGTTTTGCGGATTGCACTTTTTTGGTTTGAAATATGCAGGCGAATAAACCGAAAAAAAGCCAATTTCTGGTTTTAAAACTGTTTTTTTTTTTTTTTTATGTATATATTTCTTGGATTTATTTTTTTTTAAACAATCTTTTCTTAATTGTGATTCACCACTCAAAAATTTGTAATTCCACGAATAATAAAATTCTATCCAACTTTTGCTGCTGCTGTTGATGAAAAAATCTTTCTTCTGTCTTCATCTGGAAGAGTCCCGTTTACTTTTCATCTCGCCTGCAGTGGTGTAGTGACGTGTGCATAATAGTGGCGTGACTTTACGGTTACCCGAATGTCTATATCATGGTATGACGCTAGCAATGACACAAGCGAGATGGAATGCGATTGCCATGTTACACAAATAAAAATACCAAAACTTTCGGAATAAAATGCCTCAAGCATTTTTTCCATGAAACTATCTCAAATTAATCGCTTATATTCGTGCCCTAGTAAATTTGCTACTGTAAAATTCTATTAGTGTACGTTAGGAATATTAATAGACATTGTTGTCTTACGCTCAAATTATAAAAATGGTAAGAGACAGGAAAATCTGATTAATGAAACAATAGTATAAACATGCGGTAAATAATTAATTAATTTTCTGTGAACTATGTAAAGTTTAAAATTGTATGGAGCGCATGAGAATATTTTATAAAATATGCATTTGAAAGTACCAAGTATCCGAATAACCACGTGTTACGTATTTTCACATTCGAAGTGTTCATGGCAACCCTGGGAGAACCAGTTTGTCCATCACCAATACTTGTGCATCTCCGCCATTGGAACGATTGTAAGATTCGGAGGGGAAATTTCTCATGATGCCTACTCATAGAGGTCGGCTCGATAGCTTGCCAGATTTGAAGAAAAATTTATGCGCGATCTATAAAGCTCGGGATCAAAAAAAAATGAAGCAATACCATATAATCATCTCGAAGAATAAAGAAGAAAAAAAATCAATGTAAATTTCGGATAAACCCACTCACTTAAAATTTGTTTAAACATTTGGTGGTGGAAAAGGGAATTAATTACAGGATTTGAGCGCAGAAAAATTTCGCATTTGGAATGTCTAGTAACTGGATGAGAAAATAAGAATCGTTATTATTGTTAGAACACCATAGTTGGTAAATGAAATTACTCGAACAGCAAAGTTACTGACGCTAAGAAAAAAAAATGAATTGTAAGCTGTTCTATCGAGATCACCCCTATAATACAACCTCATTCTCCTTCACATGCGACCAAGGCTAATTTATAGAAGGTTAACCTACTAACCAGCTGATTGCAGACTTTTCCCTATTTTTTTCCATATTGTGGTGCTTGTGTCAAAACTTATGACAATTTTGATCTTGACGCAGTATGATTTCTACGATGGCGGCTATGATTTTGACAGAAGCATCACGGAATACACAACCAATTTACATGGAGGGTGTATGTATGTATGTCCGTATATAGTACTGCAAAAACCTTCTATAATTGAACCATGCATGCGACTACCTTTCATGTTTGGCCACGCGTCACCATTCTTCTTCACCATGTCAGCACGTCGGCCATTATTAATTGGAAGTTATTGGGAACTACTAAGAAGGAAGCTATTGAAATAGTGGTACTGCCACCCCGACAGAATTGAGCAACCGAATTTAACCCGTTTATGATCGATATCAGCATTGATATCGATAGCAAACCATAACAGGCCTGCTTCGCTTCGAAGACCTGACGAGGGAGCGAACAGGAAAAAATGGTTTGCCTGTAAGGTTGTCGCGAGAATACTCAACTGTTAACTACGTGGGGCACGACTCACCCCTAGATAAGAGTCTCAAATTCTACCACAGCTAACCGGGCAACAGAGGCTCCATCAGGTGATACCAAAAAAAAACGTATGCTATATGAACGTGCAATCTAGTAGTGTATGAAAATCCGAGAATAATTGAAAGTCAGGTATGATAAAAAAATTCATTTGGTAAAAAGAAACCAAGATGCGTAAGTCCGGTGTTGCGGTAATTCTCTATTGGCTTAGGCCAGAGAAGCCTACTCCCCCCTAGGAGCCCTTCTCCTAGGTGCCGAACTTGGTCGGTCTTAAGAACCTGTCCCCCCCGGCTGATCCAACCCCGCACGTTGAACCCAGGACAGGCGGTCTTGAAAAAGACCCTTGGTCCGCTGGTTTCTCGCCCCCCGGAATGGGCTTTACAAAAAAAGTTAAATTATTTTGTTTCTTATTTTAAGGCTTCGCGGCCTTAGACATTTTTTTACAGGAGAACGCGTCTAAACTCCGAATACCATCACCCTATCAGCTGGTCTATGGTCCCTAACCTCGCGAAGCTGGACAAAAAAAACTTTAGCAGGAAAATCATCAATACTCCGTTTAAATAGACATTTTTATATTGGAGAACTCGTCAAAACTCCGTAAGGTTAGGCATTTGATATAGGAGAACTCGCCAAAACTCCATAAAACTAGACATTTTAATTTGGGAGAACTCGTCAAAACTCCGCATAAGCAGACCAATTGGAATATGGACTGCTAGATGGCCCACGGTTCCCGATGGGAGCGCTTGTGATCCACCTATTATTATAACTGCTCGGGGAGAATACTGGGCGAATTGTCCCCGACCGCCAAGACGCCCAGCGGAGCCTTATTGAGGACGAATATCAGAAGCATGGAATCGTCCTATTAATCTCCCTGTTAAGTCTTCTAAGTCATACAGTGCATTGCCCACTTTTCCACGCACTCGACACTTAATATATTTTGGCAGGAATTTCGCGTTTATGCCCTGTTTGAAGTTGCTCAAGGCAAAATTTCTTCTGAATACTTCCTGACCTTCCCTATAATTCACAAGCCTAGAGCGCTTATTGTAAACCTGCTTGACTCTATCATTTGCCTGCGCTAAGTTTTTACGGATTTGTTCGTGGATTCCTGTTAACCTATCAGCCCTACTCACTATCGGTACGCAATCTTCTTTAAGGCTATCCAATTTTTCTAATAACTTATACGCGGATGCGTGTTGGACCATATTCTGACCATATAATGCAAAGTACGGAGAACACTGAATTGATGTATGAAAATCGCTTCTTAGAACTGCTAAAATTTCGGGTATGTGTTTGTCCCAGTCCGTATGATCCTGCTTATCTTTTAGGAAAATTCTTATCTTGGATACTATCTCTCTATTCACGCGTTCGGACGCATTAGCTTGTGGGGAATATACTCCTGTTCTAACATGCGTCACACCATACTTTTCAAAGAACGCTTTCATTTCCTTTGAGACGAATTGTTTCCCATTATCGCTGTGGATATATTCTGGGACCCCTATAGCTGGAAAAATCTCTGTACCGAAGTAATTCATTACATTAATAGTTGTCGCTCTCTGCATTGGCTTCAGCCACACATACTTTGAAAAATGGTCTAAAATAATAAAAAGAAACTGGTTCCTACGTTTGGATCTCGGATAAGGTCCTAAGAAGTCGCAATATAAGCGCTGAAAAGGTCTCTCTGTAACAAAAGCGCTTCCTATAGGTGGTCTTGACTGCTGATTCATTGCTTTTACAGCCTTGCAAGTGTCACAATCCTTCACATAATCTCTAACGTCCCTAGCTTGTTGTGGCCAGAAGTATTTCGACCTAACCCGTTCCAATGTCTTTTGCCAACCTCCGTGATAACTCCTAACTGCGTCATGTGCCATTCGTATTGCTTCCTCCCTGAGTCTTTGGGGTAACCACAACCGCCATAACGAGTCTTCTTCACCCTCCACACCTTTTCGAAACTTAACCCTTTTAAAAATCAGCCCGCCTCTGACACGCAAATCCGGGAGAGCCTCACCGTTTACTGTAATTGTTCTGATAAGATCCAGATACTCATTGGCTCTAAATTCGGATGAGTCTAAGTCTATTTCGTAAGGCGCGGGAGATGAAGTCAACTCGTCAACGTCAAAACGCGACAGAGCGTCCGGTACTACGTTCAGAGCCCCCTTACGATGCTGCATTTCGAAATCATATCTCTGTAGTAACAGTGACCATCTAGCTAACCTACCACTAAGGTCTTTTTGCGTCATCAACCATTTAAGGCTTGAGTGGTCCGTGATGATACGAAATGGCAGCCCTTCAACGTAGGGTCTGAAACGTTTGACACTAACAATTGCGGCGAGGCATTCCAGCTCGGTGACTGTATAGTTGCGTTGAGCATTATTTAATTTTTTTGAAACGAAAGCTATTGGATGCTCTGCACCATTATCATCGACCTGGAATAACACGCCTCCTACTCCTATTTTGGAAGCATCACATTGAATGACAAATTCTCGGGAAAAATCAGGTTGAGCTAAGACTGGGGCGGAACTCAGAGCTACTTTAAGTTTTTCGAAGGCCTCTACTGCTTCTGGAGTTAGTTTGAAAGGACCAGGTGACTTACGTAAACAATCTGTTAAAGGGCCTGCTAAATCAGCGAAATTGGTAATAAATGCCCTGTACCAATTTGCCATACCCACAAATCTGCGAACCTGTCGAGGAGATTTGGGAATGGGGAAATTCTGCATTGCCTCGATTTTCTCTGGATTCACTTTCAAACACCCACTGCCTATAACATACCCTAAGTATCGAATCTCTCTCTGGCAAAATTTACTTTTTCTCACATTAATTGTAAGGCCTGCACTTTTCAAACACCTCGCTACATCTGCTAAAAGTTTGATGTGGTCGTCAAAATCCGCACTACATACCAACAGGTCGTCCAAATAAACAAAAACGTGTTCTCGCATATACGAGGGAATTGCTTTGTCCATGAGTCGACTCATTGTTTGCGGCGCGTTACACAGCCCAAAGGGCATAACTTTGTAATGGTACAAGGGTTTACCTGGCACCGCAAACGCTGTCTTCTCTTTTGACGACTCAGTTAGTTTAATTTGGAAGAACGCGTCTTTTAAGTCGATACCACTAATAAAGTGCGTATCCTTTAAACGACTCAATAACCCGTTGATATGCGGCAGCGGATATGAGTCCTTTTTCGTAACGGCGTTTACCTTCCTAGAATCAATGCAGAGTCTAACCTTACCAGGTTTCCGTACTAAGACAACTGGGCTACACCATGGCGAATTCGACTCCTCGATGACTCCCATTTTCAATAATCTATCAATTTCGCTGTAGGCTTCAGCCTGCCTTGGTGGCGAAAGAGGAAAATGTTTGCTTTTAATTGGGACTGCTTCACCCGTGTCAATATGGTGCTCAACCAGCTGTGTTTGCCCAAGGCCTAACTTTTCAAACGACGGAAACATTTCAATAACTTTTTGCAAATTGTACTTCTGGGATGGAGTCAAATCATGAAAATTGGGACCTTCTTCTATATCTTCCTTTGCTTCTAGGCAAGATACACTTGGAAATATTTCGGGAGCTAAAGCAAATGCTTTCCAAAAATCTACTCCGAAATAGGCTTCCTGGAGAAGCGAAGGAACAAGGTAAAAGGATATAGATTTTGTTGTATTTTTAAAAGTGACAGGCAATGAACTGCAGCCTATTATCTTCCGTTTGTCGCCGCCTGCTGTATATATACATTCATTCATTCCCTTATAGTTGAGATTGTTTTCTTCTAAAAATTTCAAACAGTCCTTACCCAGAATAGAGACGTTGGCTCCTGAGTCCAATAATCCCACTAGTGATCCATTTCCTATCCTCACCCTAATCATTGGTCTTTCATCGTCTGTAAGGACGAGTGTGGTGCTTTCCAAAAGCTTGCGCACCTGGACACGTTTGCTATACCTCTTCCTACACTGCAAAATTTTTTCGGGTGGATATGGTTGGGAATCATTCGTGAAAATATTTGACCTAACCAATTGATAGTTTTGTTCTCTTTCTTCTAATCTGGGTTGGAAAATGGTCTGACAACTAACATTTCTAACTGAAGCTTTCAAAATACGAACTGGCCGAGAATTTGTTTGTGACGAAGTCGGGCCATCTGAATCTGAACTATTTGAGTTATCCGTACTATCAGGGAAAGTTACTATTGGTGTTGGTTGACTACTCGCGGATCTGGCCGAAAGTGGACTAGGCTCAGTACTCGCGACGATTGGCTGGGTATTGACTGAAGTAGGGGCTATAGTCCCGAACGAGTTTCCCCCTCTCTCTTCTCGCTCGGATAACGGTTTCCCTGACCACGGTGGTCGTTGGGACACTTCGGAGTCAACACTCCTCTCTGACCGCATTTAAAACAAAACTGAGATTTAATTGGCTCCTCACAGTATATATAGGAGTGACCCATTGTCTGACAATTCCAACACTTAATCCCTGAGTAGTCTGGCTTACCCATGCGACGATAATTCAGTGCTTCTATCTACTATATAATCCTCACTTTCAATCCTACAATCCGGAGCTAGGGCACGCGCTTCGTTTACGCTCGGCCTATGATAATTTGATACTAAGCTCCTGCTCTCTTTCAGCACCTGCTCGCCCCGTCGAGCTACATCGCGTAGGTCATGCAGGTTCCTTACACTTGCGTTAAAGAGCATTAATTTCAAATTACCATTAACGTTGCGTTTGATGATATCAATAAGCAAGGCCTCAGACATGGGCTCTCTAAGTCTCGCGTTTAATGCCAGAATGTCCGTGTGGAAAACGTCGTAAGTCTCGTTTGGTTTTTGTTTGCGCACTGATATTTCCATCATCAGCTCATGGTCCGTCTTCAGGGTGCCGAATTCCCGTTTTAAAGAATAACTCAAAAATGGATAGTTTGCGTTGGAATTTTGTTTGGTAAATAACCAATACCATTCTTCAGCACGTCCTGACAAAAAAAGGTGAAAACTGGCCATAATCTGATCTTCCGAACATTGTGTGCGCTCACGCAAGGTGTCCAATTTAAACAAAAAATCTGAAACGCTACCAGTACCGTCATAAGAAATCTTCCAGTCTTGTGGTTTCACAACCGTATTACTAGGTATGGGAACAATTGAGTTGTTAACAAAAGTTTGCGCCTGGTTCGGCTGCTGTCTAGCATCATTCCTAGTATCACATCTAGCATCACTCCTAACAAAATCCGCCGCCGTTCGAGAGGCTGCGACTGCAGCGTTCAGGGTATTCACGTTTTCCCTTATAGCTCTCATTTCATGGCGCAGTTCTTCTTGTGACGTTTGGAATAATTGGTGTAGGACATGTACCCACGAATTCAAGGGAGACACTTCGGGATGGGTCTCTTGGTTGGAAGCCCTATCATTGTAAACGTTTGGTTGTAACCGAACCTGTGGTAAAGCGCTAGCCTCGTCTACAGTATTTGTCGCGCATTGCCCAGGCGGATCTGGCATATTCCTAATAAGACTGTCTAGATCAAGGATATTTGCACTAGCCGGTCTATCATATTTTTCCGAAGGGTCATTATTTGGAACATCCCTGAATGGATCTACTGTTGTCCGATTGACTATTGGGGAATGCATTACTAAAGGTCGGCTCGCTGGGGGTTTCGGAGTTGCACCTCTACTTCCTCCTCCTCTATAATATACCCCGCTACCTCTGTTTTTAGAACCACTACCTCTAGTCGAACTCCTCGTTTGCCTGCGTTCAGCCGACTGCTGACTATTCTGCGACATTTTCAACAAAAAAAATCAAACGTTTGAGCGCTAAAAAAAACAACAAGGCACGCTTGAACGGTTGTATGAAATCTAAAGCAATTAACTGCTTGAATAAGTCACGTTTGGTGTCAAAGCTCCAATGCAATTATTTGTACAATTACCGAAATTTAAATCTCTAACTCGATTCAAAATTATTTCGCATCCGAAAGAAAATTACAAAACTTTGGTTTTTGTGTTTGGTGAAACTTTCAGCAATTATTTATAATGATTATTTGCTATTTGAATCTCTATGCCGGTACAAAATTATGTCACATCCGAAAAAGTAATAAAACTTTAATTGTCTCGTTTGGTGGAAAAATCAAGCAATAATTGTAATAATTATTTGCGATTCAAAACAAAAATTATCTTAAATTTTAACTAACAATATCGATTCAAAATGACTTCGCTTATATAAAAAAAATATTTGTATAAATAAGCGTGTTCATATACGTGTATATGTAAATGTAAAAAGATATTCAATGCAAAATATATATATATGTTCGTTATTCAATGGGAATGCTGACCTCCCATCATAAAAGGCACAGGTTACAGTATAAAAAAAAATATAACCCCCTTGAAAAATAAAAACACAAAAAAAAATTAAGACGGTGTGTGCCAACTGGTCTCCAGCGCACCAACCGCAATGCAGGGTTGCTCGGAAGCTAAATCCCTGAGACTGGCTGGCTAACTAAAAGATAGTTAGCAACAAAAGAAAATTGGAATTTTGCGAAATACCAACCTATCTCCGCCGCAATGAAAGGAACGGTTTGAATCCGCTTTCCCCAGACTTGCGGAGATAGACAATACATCCTTGGGTCTCAGCTCAGCTCATCGCCATGAAGTGTTGCTAAATGTTCTAAGGCACCCAACTCAGGCATGAGATGAACTGAGGCCTGCATCGCATAACAAAAGAAAAGACAAAACAAAAGAAATTTGCAAAATACCCTCCTAATCTCCGCCGCAATGAAAGGAACAGCTAGAGGCTGCTTTCCCCAGACTTGCGGAGATGAAAAGTACTAACTCAGGTCTCAGACCAACCCATCGCAATGAAAGTGGCGCTAGGTGCAACCAACTCAGCCGCGGAATGGCTGAGGCCTAAATTGCAAAAAAAAATCACGAACACAAAAAAAAATTAAAAGGACGAATTTTCCTTATGACCAACATCCTTGGCTCCGCCGCAATGAAAGGCACGGTTTGAAGCCGCTACCCCAGACTTGCGAAGAAGGATTGCTAGCTTAGGATCCAGCTCAACTCATTGCAATGAAGGCGGTGTTCGAAACACTACCCCAGACGCGAGATGAGCTAGGCCCCAAAAGAAAAAAAAATCCGATACACAATACTGCACAAAAGACATATTCGGCAAAAAGTTTATAAAAATAAATACTGAATCTAGCGGACATGCCCCTCGGACGACAGTGAAAACAAATTTAAATTACAAAAAAAAATTAAGTGCGTTAAACACTGCCTCTCCGGGTGAAATGCAAAAAAAACAGACAAAATGACGTTAAGTCTCATGGAGCCCTGAGCCACTAACAACAATGCCTCTCCAATCAGTCTGATCAATTCCATCATCCCGCCGCAACGCAGTGGCGGCTACGGAGGCTGCCAATCTGGGACTTGCGTGAAGATGAAACTTCACTGACCGATCAGAAAACCACTGAAGCCAGCACCCAAGACACCGCGTTGGGCGCCATCTGTTAGGGTACAGCTTTCGATTATCGAGTGCGCTTTGTGGCGCCCTATGCCACCAACAGCGATGATCTCTTTGGACACCCTGATCAGTCTCACCATCTCGCCGCAACGCAGTGGCGGCGCAGGGCCTGCCCATCTGGGACTTGCGAGATAGTAAGGCGTCACTGGCTGACCAAAAAGCCATCGGGTCAGCCCGTTGGGCGCCATCTGTTATGGTTCGCAGCTTTCGACTATCGATTACGATCTACAATCGAGTGGAGCGGCAATGCATGGCGGTCGGCATGATCTAGGGTTGCACTGTGGCTAGTCATTGTCGGCTGGGCGGGGTTCTTGCCTACATTGCTGTCCTGCGCCATAAACAGAAAAAAATTCATATCATGCCTTTTCAAACCAAACGAGTAAAATCACACTAAAACAACATCCGGTTTAGCCGGATGCCACGGACGGACCGTTGAAAAATTCGAAAATTCAAAATAACCCGAAAAATCCAAATTCAAGAGGCCAGGCATCAGTTAAATTTAAATAAATGCAAACCGAGGGAAAATGTCGTTAAAATTTGAATATGAATTTTGAACGTACATATGTACGTTAAAGTCAGACGAACGTTAGCAAAACATTTAAATCGGACGGAAATACTGACAATCGACGGAAAAATTTGAAAATAGATAATCGGACGTTATATTTAAATAATCGCGGACGGAAGAGAAAAGATTTAGAAATTTAAATTTGAATACACGTTGAAATCAAAAAAAACTGTCAAAGTGAATTTGAATTTGAATATACATATATATCGCGAAAAAAAATCGTTAAATTTGAATTTAATTTGAATCAACCGGAAGGACCGGTTATTAACAGGCATCTGAAAATACATAAAATAAGCTGAAATTTAAAATATATGAACAATCAAAAAAAAGTTAAAGGCCGAACTCACAAGGGGGTGGCGTTGCTGATGTTGTTGCAGCGCCGGTGCGTTTTTGTCCACCCTAATCCATGGTTACTGTCGCACCCGAATATCAGTAACCCCTTACCTGTGGTGCGCCGCTGGTGTTGTTGCAGCGCTGGTGCTTTTCGACCCACCCTCATCCATGGCCATCGGTGCACCTATGTTTTGATGACCCCATTCCTGAAATCCCTAATGCCTTTTTAAATAAAGTAGGCCAGCACTCCCATTTTCATTTTACAATTTATTTATAATTCATTTTGGGTATATATAAAAAAGAAAGCCCCTATGTCCCATGTATAGTTTCTTTTAGTGCCATATATAGTTTAATATAGTGCTTATTGATCTACTAAGCCTGATATGAACTAACTACTAAATAAAACGGAATAGCCGCGCTTACAAATATAAGTATATGCCGTTACGTAGAGTCGAATCAAACATAGATTGCATATATGTTTGTATATATGTAAGTACAAAAAAAAACCTTACAATTACTTTATTTTAATTAGCTTACGTTCTAAGCCCATTCTGTGAAACGTGGCTCGAAGAGTAGATACATTGAAGTTGTATTTTAATTTAGACTAATTAGGTTAACTCTAATGAACGGAAAAAAAATTCTTTTCTTTTGAAGATCTTACAAGTATGTATGTAGTATAAAGTAAGCTAAAATGGAATAGGGAGTTCGTGACGGGAACTTTTGGTCATTGCTTTTATATAATATCATTGGCGGCCTATATATGTATATTATCTTTATTGTTTGTTTTATGGGTTCTTTAATTTACGCTGGCTTGTTATATTCTCCTACACAGTCCCCCCCTTTATTACATCTAACTAATACAAATGTCATCAAAATAATATTCTTGTATCCTTGTTTTATACACCATTTATGCATGTATACTATTATTCCTTACAGCGGAATTTCATGGTTCTTTTGGGAGTACATATGTATACGTAGTAGATGGCCATTTGTATGTACACACGTGAATCAAAATTGATGCGAATTAAGCGCACTCGGGCAGCGTCATATACTCATGTTTTCACCTACATTCGAACCGAGTGGTGCCTTAGCTCAACATTACATTCAGAAAGGAAAAAAAAAATTTTTCTGCTATGTACTTAAGCATGCACGTATGTATATGTATATGTCTACCTATGTACATACATATGACTGTTGCTCTTTTCACATCACTCAGAGTGTATTAAACCACTTTTATATACCTACATGTACAAGACACTGCATAAAAAAAAATTTTCGTTTGCCAAAACTAGTATTCTTTTCTACCGCTGTTTCCCAATTGAATTACTATAATTAACCTCTATTTAAATTTCGTTGTCTGCACTATACATACACACAAATCCATACGAACCAGACTTGGGCATTATTCGAATAAATTCTTTTATTTAGGTGGTTATTTAAAAAAATATCCCTTTTTAAAGGTTTCATTCAGATAAACTCTCTACGGACAATCATTCCGGACTTTATTTCTTGTTTCACAAGGTAAATTAAAGCTCAGGGCAAACCGAGGACACAACTGAGCGATAGTCAAAATCATATATACATATATATATGTACACGTACATACGTATAAATGATGAACAACCGTATGTAAACGAAAATATCAGTTATTCGAATAGCTCTCTTGTTCGAATAAACGAAATTATCTATTATAAAGATCAAAGGAATTATTCATCCATCATTGGTTATTTGAACACTTTTTGGTTTTCCTTCTGCCCAACTCTGATATGAACACATACGTATCAATATTTGTGTGTACATATGTATGCATATTTTCATATGCTCTATACCAAAATAACGTATACCATTTCCCTTTTTGTTTCTAATTTAATTAACTACGTTAATATATATACATATTTTCTAATGCACCCGTTGCCTGACTCACCACCCGTTGCGGTGCACCTTTAGTGTTGGTGCCACCGATCTGCTGCTAAAGCTGCCACCGGTTGTTCGCTGCTGTTGTTACTGATTGTGCTGCTCGTTATAGCGATTGTTGTTGTTGATAATCGTTTCACCGTTGTTGTTGTTGTTTTGATTGTTATTGCTATTACTGTAGCTGTACGAATTACCGTTTATGTTGTTGTTGTTGTGGTTGCTTTTAGTGGCAAAGTCAATGTGCGCTTCGCAAATAATTACTTGGCTGTTGTTGTTGTTTTTATGTTTGGCTTTGCTACGATTTAAGTAATTAAAATAAGACAATGCTCATTTGCCGATTTGCTGGTTGTTTGTAGCTATTTTGTTTTCGTTGTTTTTTTTTTCTCTTTTAATATAAATATTTGGAAAAATTGCGGAAAACGTGTGCGATTGGCTCACGTTTCTCTAAAAGGTTGCAGCTTCCGATGTCTATTACTGGAAAATTTTGAGGTCCTATGACTTAAATATCGCCTATGTAAATTCATGCACGAACTAACCAACTTGCTCCGTTGAGGTGGACTTGGCGGTGCTCCTTTAAATACTGGTGTTTCACTTATTCTTTCAAAGTCATATAAAACAAGTTAACTCCCCTGCTTGGGATGCGCAAAACAATTCACACCAAAATCAAATTAAACACGTTACGTCCGACCGCAAATGTTTGTTCCAAATCCAATGCACGCCTCGTACCCAGTCAATTTACAATGCGACTTTGTGCTTTTATTTTTGTTGTTGTTCTCACTGCTTTTCCCAATAGATAAACTCCTTCTGAGCGATTACAAAATGGGCAAGTGTTAGCTGTTGCTTAATTGTTTTAAATTGTTGATTGATTTTGTTTGCAGCAAATTCCAAAACAAAAGAAAACCAAACGAAAAAGTTGGAAATTAAAAACCAAATTCGCTTGCTTGTTTAAAACTTGATTGTTGCTGCTTGTTTTCTTGTTTTGCGGATTGCACTTTTTTGGTTTGAAATATGCAGGCGAATAAACCGAAAAAAAGCCAATTTCTGGTTTTAAAACTGTTTTTTTATACTCAGCTGTACTAGTACACAGAGTATTATAGTTTTAATCACATAACGGTGGATTGTAACAGAATGAAATAATCGAGATAGATATAGACTTATATATATCAAAATGATCAGGGTGAAAAGAGAAATCGATTGAGCCATGTCCGTCCGTCCGTCCGTCCGTCCGTCCGTCCGTCCGTCCGTCCGTCTGTCCGTCCGTCCGTCCGTCCGTCCGTCTGTAAACACTCTAACTCGCGCAAAAATTGAGATATTTTGATGAAATTTGGAACGCAAGTTGGTATCGAGACTGGGACGGTTGGTATTGAAAATGGGCGAAATCGGACCATGACCACGCCCACTTTTCCTATATAGAAAAAATCGGAAATTTGGTATCTCAGCCACTAATATAGCTAGAGTTTTAAAATTTTACCCACGTATTGAGCTCGGGCCCTTATGAAGAAATTTGATGAAGTTTTGGAAAATGGGCGGTGCCACGCCCACTTATTAAGGGTCAAACATTGAAAGTTTTATATGTCATAACTCAGAAACCGTTGAAGATATATCGATGAAATTTGGTACGCGTAATTTGCTTACATAGACAAATGTTTTGACGAAAAATTATCAAAATCGGTTTACGGCCACGCCCACTTTTATATATGTGTATTATAAAGTGACCTAATAAAACCATTTTAAGCGATATCTCTGTCAAATATAAAGATCTATCATTGAAATTTTGTCGCATGAGTCCAACTATGGACATAAAACAAAAAACACAAAAATTTTGGAATATGGGCGGTGCCACGCCCACTTATTAAGGGGCAGACATTGAAAGTTTTATGAGTCATAACTCAGAAACCGTTGAAGATATATCGATGAAATTCGGTACGCGTAATATAATTACTTAGTCAAATGTTTTGGCGAAAAATTATCAAAATCGGTTGACGGCCACGCCCACTTTTATATATAGGAAATATAAGGGGGCCTAATAAAAACATTTTAAGCGATATCTCTGTCAAATATAAAGATCAATCACTGAGATTTTGTGGCAGGAGTCCAACTATGGACATAAAACAAAAACTACAAAAATTTTGGAAAATGGGCGGTGCCACGCCCACTTATTAAGGAGCGAATATTGAAAGTTTAATAAGCCATAACTCAGAAACCGTTAAAGATATATCGATGAAATCTGGTACGCGTGATATATTTACTTAGCCAAATGTGTGGACGAAAAATTACCAAAATCGGTTGACGACCGCGCCCACTTTTATATATGTGTATTATAAAGTGACCTAATAAAACCATTTTAAGCGATATCTATGTGAAATATAAAGATAATTCATTGAAATTTTGTGACATGAGTTTTACAATAGACCGGAAACAAAAAATAAAAAAGTTTGGAAAATGGGCGTGGCACCGCCTCTTTTTAGACAAAGGGATATATGAGATTTCTTAGCCTTTAACTCGACAAATAATTGAGATATTATGACGAAACTTGGTTTATACACTTTTATAACATGTGTTAATAGACACGCAAAAATGTATTGAAATCGGTTTATGACCACGCCTACTTTTTAACAAAGATATTTCTGGAACACCCTTTTGGAATTTGTAACGTGAAGTCTTTGTAACTAAAAGTCATAGAGGGATGAAATTTTGCACTAACAATAATATTTGTATGCTTATTTGGATGATTGATATAAATTTTGAAAATGGGCGTGGCTGCGCCCTGTTTATGCAGCACTCGTTTCATATAAAATACACCCTATATCGAACAAACGCAAACAAACAATGAAAGCATACAGCTGAGTATCTAATGTTCGATTGCACTCGAACTTAGGCTTCCTTACTTGTTTTTTTTTATGTATATATTTCTTGGATTTATTTTTTTTTAAACAATCTTTTCTTAATTGTGATTCACCACTCAAAAATTTGTAATTCCACGAATAATAAAATTCTATCCAACTTTTGCTGCTGCTGTTGATGAAAAAATCTTTCTTCTGTCTTCATCTGGAAGAGTCCCGTTTACTTTTCATCTCGCCTGCAGTGGTGTAGTGACGTGTGCATAATAGTGGCGTGACTTTACGGTTACCCGAATGTCTATATCATGGTATGACGCTAGCAATGACACAAGCGAGATGGAATGCGATTGCCATGTTACACAAATAAAAATACCAAAACTTTCGGAATAAAATGCCTCAAGCATTTTTTCCATGAAACTATCTCAAATTAATCGCTTATATTCGTGCCCTAGTAAATTTGCTACTGTAAAATTCTATTAGTGTACGTTAGGAATATTAATAGACATTGTTGTCTTACGCTCAAATTATAAAAATGGTAAGAGACAGGAAAATCTGATTAATGAAACAATAGTATAAACATGCGGTAAATAATTAATTAATTTTCTGTGAACTATGTAAAGTTTAAAATTGTATGGAGCGCATGAGAATATTTTATAAAATATGCATTTGAAAGTACCAAGTATCCGAATAACCACGTGTTACGTATTTTCACATTCGAAGTGTTCATGGCAACCCTGGGAGAACCAGTTTGTCCATCACCAATACTTGTGCATCTCCGCCATTGGAACGATTGTAAGATTCGGAGGGGAAATTTCTCATGATGCCTACTCATAGAGGTCGGCTCGATAGCTTGCCAGATTTGAAGAAAAATTTATGCGCGATCTATAAAGCTCGGGATCAAAAAAAAATGAAGCAATACCATATAATCATCTCGAAGAATAAAGAAGAAAAAAAATCAATGTAAATTTCGGATAAACCCACTCACTTAAAATTTGTTTAAACATTTGGTGGTGGAAAAGGGAATTAATTACAGGATTTGAGCGCAGAAAAATTTCGCATTTGGAATGTCTAGTAACTGGATGAGAAAATAAGAATCGTTATTATTGTTAGAACACCATAGTTGGTAAATGAAATTACTCGAACAGCAAAGTTACTGACGCTAAGAAAAAAAAAATGAATTGTAAGCTGTTCTATCGAGATCACCCCTATAATACAACCTCATTCTCCTTCACATGCGACCAAGGCTAATTTATAGAAGGTTAACCTACTAACCAGCTGATTGCAGACTTTTCCCTATTTTTTTCCATATTGTGGTGCTTGTGTCAAAACTTATGACAATTTTGATCTTGACGCAGTATGATTTCTACGATGGCGGCTATGATTTTGACAGAAGCATCACGGAATACACAACCAATTTACATGGAGGGTGTATGTATGTATGTCCGTATATAGTACTGCAAAAACCTTCTATAATTGAACCATGCATGCGACTACCTTTCATGTTTGGCCACGCGTCACCATTCTTCTTCACCATGTCAGCACGTCGGCCATTATTAATTGGAAGTTATTGGGAACTACTAAGAAGGAAGCTATTGAAATAGTGGTACTGCCACCCCGACAGAATTGAGCAACCGAATTTAACCCGTTTATGATCGATATCAGCATTGATATCGATAGCAAACCATAACATTGCTTATGTTTACAAAAAGGTTTATTTTGTTTACATTTTTGATGCTCTTCTTCATTTCACTTGGTATTCACGGTGGATTACTAAACGTCAAAATTTCTTGCCTACTACTATTTTTTACTCAAGAAATAAATCCAAAAATTTCTTGAGCTGTTTCTTGAGAGGTCGATACCAGCCTTAACGCTCGGAATAGCAGTGCAAGTGGCTAAAACGGCAATGCTGCTTTCTAGCTATAAAAAATTTGGGGACCCTTTTTTCAGCCACTTTTTGAAATTTTGCTGCGGCAATATTGTGTGAACATGCTTTCAAAATAATAGCGTTTGTTGAGTGTAGGAAAGCGTATGAGTTGCAGGAATTTTACCACAAAAGAGCGAGAGGATCAGAGGATGTGAGCGAGAAACAAGACTAGTTATTTGTAGGAATCCGCACACAGAACTTGTGTGGGTACTTTCCTAAAAAATGTCAAAATCTCTGAAGAAGAGGAAGAAATTGTAAAGAGTGTTGCCACAAATTCAAAAAAATTTTGGTATACAAATTGATACATTTATCGATTTTTTCGTATCACCCAAAAATGTTTGAAAAAAAAAAATATAAAATTAATAAAATATGCTGCTTTTGGGGTTCTAACACCGAAACATTTTTGAGAAAAAATTAAAATTAATAAAGTAAGCTACTTTCGTGGTTTTAACGATATCGTTTTTTTTAATAATATAAAAATATAAAGATACTTAATACTTAAATTCACATGCAAATAAATATGAATACTTTGGTACTGTACCGAGTAATATAAAAGTTCTATAACATGCAATGGGTCAAACGAGCTGGGTGATCTAGTTGCCGGAGCTGATTTTGGAATTGAATTGGAGTCATTGAATCAGTTCTTAAATATTTGTCGCGCTGCCCTCCATTAAGTCAAAATGCCTGCTACTGGCAGTGGTCCTACCAAAAGTTTGATAAAAATAAAATTTGATCTAAGCCAAAATAAAAATTATCTACGTATCATTCATATGTAATTGTCCTTAGGTGTTTTTCGATTACTGTGGAAGGGTACGTAGATTTTGCCCCAGAAAGAGGATTATGTCGTCTTTGCAACCAGTTATGTACCAAAATAAAGGTATTTTGAAAAAAAAAAACAAATATTTATATTTCGAAAACTATCGCCCTCCGGACTATTCCAGTCATAGGATCGGAGGGCGGTGCAACGCCCCTTTTATAAACGATTTTTACGCCCCTGGATCGGTAAAGGAAAGCGTGAACACGAAACAAATTTTTGAGGTTGTGGCAACACTGTTTCTAAGGCACTCTGCACACGAGGCGTATCGTCATAGACGCGTACGAGACATTTCATGTAGCGTCGATTTCTCTACGCCTCAAGATCTGCACACGAAGCGACATGAAACTTCGCTGCACAAAACAAACAAACAAATTAATAATACGGTATTTGCTTTAAATTTCGAAGCTTTAAATAGAAATGATGAAAAATTTTACGGAATCTTCCATTTTCTTTCATTATACACTAATTTTTTCCGATTTTTTGCACAAATTTTACTGCTTTCATAAATTCCACCAAGTGGAAAAATGTAAACAAACATCTTCTTCTTCCTGTTTTCTAAGCGTAGTACGCCTAGCTACCAGCACTGCTTTACGCCAAGCGACATGTAGCCAGCATACTTTGACGAATGCATGAAGCTGACGACTCGTGTGCAGCCCTCAATTGAAATATACGTGCGCGACATCAAAGCGTACAGCTTTCGTCTGTAGTATCTAATACGCGTCTAAAGCAGTACGCTCCGTGTGCAGAGTGGCTAAGCGTCATTTTTGCACTAAATAGCATTTCGCACAAATGCGTTTGTTGACCTTTTCCTATCATCTTCAGTTTGACATAAAATAGCATTCTACTCAAAGGCAAATGCTACACTGTCAATATGAATCGCGATTCATATTGATGGTTTGATGAATCGCAAACTGGTGCTACACGTTCAATATGAATATTGCGATATTTTTCTCGCTCTGAGATTCAAAATATTTTACTTCCGTCCTTTTCCCACTTTCACTTTCAATTCGTTTATTGCAATATTGCGATCCAGATCACAGATTTCAAAATTTCTAAAAAGACATGCATTTTCATGGATCGCAAAATTTTCATGCTATACAGTCAATCCGTATTGTCAACATTGCGATCCGGATCACAGATTTCAAAATTTCTAAAAATACAAGCATTTTGATGGATCGCAAAATTTTCATGCTATACAGTCAATCCGTATTGTCAATATTGCGATCCGGATCGCGGATTTCTAAATTTCTAAATATACACGCATTTTGATGGATCGCAAAATTTTCATGCTACACAGTCAATCCATATTGTCAATATTGCGATCCGGATCGCGGATCGCAAAATTTCTAAAAATTCGCGATCCAGGATCGCGATCCATCAATACTCGATGCTACACTGTCAATATGAATCGCGATCCACGGATTTCATCAATATATATTGATAATGTAGCATCTGCCAAAATCTCACCAAACAGACCTAATGAAAATCTAGGAAGACTAAAATTTTTGTAAAAAATTGCAAAAGTTCTAAAGACATGAATTTATTAACGCCGAAACTCCACAAAACAAAAATTATGTTAATTTTGTCTACCAGAATCATGTCTAAAATCCATGTTTGCATATGCGTGGGCACTTCATTATGTTAGACATAATTTGCAAAATGGCGCCGAATTGGCATGCCGTGTACGCAGAAGCACTTAGAAAGTTAAAAAAAATTGTTTAAAATTGGCGATGATGCTCGCAAACTGTATATATGCACTTAATGTTCTTTTTATTTATTTTTTAAGCCCAAACACTCAAGCCAAATGGACGCCGTGCGAAATTTCACGTTCAATGTGGAGATGTTGCCACTGTGAATTTTTCGTTGAAATGAAAATTTAGCTGTCAAATCACCAAACTGACAGCTCATGTTAAGGCAATCTTGTTAAAGCAATTGCCTTGGCATCTCTGTTATACCAGAAGACAGAGGCGGTCTCCATTTGAAATCTATGTTATAATGGTGCTTGTGATGACAGAATTCTGTTTTGAGGAGACGCCGGGTCCGTATTGTCAACATTGCGATCCGGATCACAGATTTCAAAATTTCTAAAAATACAAGCATTTTGATGGATCGCAAAATTTTCATGCTATACAGTCAATCCGTATTGTCAATATTGCGATCCGGATCGCGGATTTCTAAATTTCTAAATATACACGCATTTTGATGGATCGCAAAATTTTCATGCTACACAGTCAATCCATATTGTCAATATTGCGATCCGGATCGCGGATCGCAAAATTTCTAAAAATTCGCGATCCAGGATCGCGATCCATCAATACTCGATGCTACACTGTCAATATGAATCGCGATCCACGGATTTCATCAATATATATTGATAATGTAGCATCTGCCAAAATCTCACCAAACAGACCTAATGAAAATCTAGGAAGACTAAAATTTTTGTAAAAAATTGCAAAAGTTCTAAAGACATGAATTTATTAACGCCGAAACTCCACAAAACAAAAATTATGTTAATTTTGTCTACCAGAATCATGTCTAAAATCCATGTTTGCATATGCGTGGGCACTTCATTATGTTAGACATAATTTGCAAAATGGCGCCGAATTGGCATGCCGTGTACGCAGAAGCACTTAGAAAGTTAAAAAAAATTGTTTAAAATTGGCGATGATGCTCGCAAACTGTATATATGCACTTAATGTTCTTTTTATTTATTTTTTAAGCCCAAACACTCAAGCCAAATGGACGCCGTGCGAAATTTCACGTTCAATGTGGAGATGTTGCCACTGTGAATTTTTCGTTGAAATGAAAATTTAGCTGTCAAATCACCAAACTGACAGCTCATGTTAAGGCAATCTTGTTAAAGCAATTGCCTTGGCATCTCTGTTATACCAGAAGACAGAGGCGGTCTTCATTTGAAATCTATGTTATAATGGTGCTTGTGATGACAGAATTCTGTTTTGAGGAGACGCCGGGTAAATGCGCATTTAACGAAAAAAAAATCCTCTAGTTAGAATGTCCACTTCGAATTTGAAAAGAGATGAACTTTTATTATTATTTGATGTCGATGGTACATTAACCTATCCTCGTACTAATATCCAACCGGAATTCGAGGAATTCCTTTACACTTATATAAAACCGCGTGCAAACATTGCCACAGTGGGTGGATCGGACTTGGACAAAATGATTGAACAATTGAATGGCGAAAAAATACTGCAGCAATTTGATTTTCTCTTCCCCGAAAACGGTCTAGTACAAATCGATCATGGCAAGGAGGCGGGGAAGCAGAACATTGTGCTCCATTTAGGCGAAGCTACGCTGAAGCGTTTCATTAATTTTGTTCTTCATTATTTATCCGAGCTCGATTTGCCAATTAAGCGTGGCACTTTCATAGAATTTCGTAATGGTATGATGAATATATGTCCAATGGGAAGGCAGTGTTCGCGTACAGAGCGCAATATGTTTGTCGAATATGAGAAAACGCATAAAGTGCGTGAGGAGATGATTGCGGTGCTGCAGAAGGAGTTTGATGATGTGGATCTGCAATATAGTATTGGTGGACAAATCAGCTTTGATATTTTTCCTCAGGGTTGGGATAAAACTTATTCGCTACGCTACATTGAAGCTAACTACAAATTTAAGGAAATACATTTTTTTGGTGACAAGACAGAGCCGGGCGGTAATGACTACGAGATTTTCATCGATCCACGTGTTATATCGCATAAAGTAGCCAAACCAGAAGATACTAAACGTATTCTGATTGATCTGCTCCAAATAAATAATTCTTGATTGTTGTTTAAATCAGAGCTGGGCGATAAGAATTACGTTTACAAGATGATTACGATTACAGTAATCGTAATCTTAGAAATTTTGAAATTACGATTACTGTATTCGTAATCGTCGTTACAAAAATAAGGATTACTGTAATCGTAATCGTAAAAAACTTGAAATTACAATTACTGTAATCGTAATCGTCTTTACAAAAATAAGAATTACTGTAATGGAAATCGTAAAAAACTTGAAATTACAATTACTGTAATCGTAATCGTCACAAAAATAAGAATTACTGTAATCGTAATTTAATACTTTATTGTGCTGACGATGTAAGGAGGATATTGAATCTTAAAGATGCTTTCTTTATCAGATATTTTTTAAATAGCTATGCAGTGGCTCACAGAAGTATTTTACATAAAGCATTTATGAGGAAAACGTTAGAAATTCGCCTATTTTTCGAATTCTTCCGGAATTTTTTTAAAATGGTATTATAGCTGGAGCATCGTACTATACGAAACATTTATTATTAGAAATCTAAATATGCATGGTCGAGGAATGGAGCAAAATACCTCCGGAATTTCGCAAAAAATAATAGAGTCTATCCATAAGCCCTCGGAAGCCATTTCGAAAAGGAAAGGACATTAAAAATATTACACAGCTTATAGATGCATTTATTCACCAAATTACAAAAATGCAAAATACTTTTGTGAACAAAAATTTATGATTTTTTCTGTTTTTTAATTTTATATTAAAGATGAAATGCATTTTTGTTTTTTTAATGAATGTTTTTGCGTAGTATGAAGCTTCAGCTATAATATATTAAAAATATTTTCAAATTAATTCGAAAAAAATAGGCGAATTTCCAACGTTTTCTCAACAAATGCAATAAGCTAAGTTATTCTGTGAGCCACTGTAGCTCGATTTTTAAGCATTAGGCCATTGTCTCCAGCCCACTAAAAGCTGCTATCTCAACCGCAAATATTTCAATATCTATAGACTGTGTGAAATTGAAAGCTTTACATATTTTTTATAGTTTTTAGCACTTCTTTGAGTGCCAAACATATTTTCCCCCCTACACCGTTTAGTATCAAAAAGCAATTTAAATACTCTTAGGGACCGATTTTAATCGTTATTTTCATTTCTTCGGAAGAAAAAATCATTATGAAAACTTCTTTAACAATAAAATGCAAGTATGCCGACATAATGATTTTAGCACATTCTATCCAAATATGAGCTCATCTTTATTCTAAAGATTTTTATTTTTTAAATTTTTAAATAACCATTATTTACGATTTTTATTTTTTCGATCAAAAATAATTTTTATTATTGAATTTAAATTTTTCCGATGAAACTTATCGATATTTTATGATTTTTATTTTTTCGATCAAAAAATTATTGTTATAATTGCATTTAAATTTTTCCGATCAACTTTAATCAATATTTTTTTATTTTTTCTCCGATCATAGTAAACTTTTTCAAACGTTAGTGAATCCTATATTTGATGGCTTGAAGTTGACGATTGTGCCAATATTGGCGCAGTTCTATTTGAGAACAATATTTGCAAAAAAAAACAAGTTTTTAGAGTTTATTATGATCGGAAAAATTTAAATCCAATAATAAAAATTATTATAATTCTTCTTTATTTTAGGCCATTTTTTCAAAATTAATTTGATTTTTATTCGAGCTTTTTGGCCGGTGCAAATTAAAAGCGAAACAAAGTTTCCTTTTCCTCTCCTACGCGTTTCGGCGAATTTTTCCGCCTTCCTCAGGGAGATTCTTTATTCAACAAAATAAAACAATACATTATTAAAGCACTACAATTTAAAAACCATATACATATATAAATCCCTAAAAAATTGCACAATTTGGACTTACTTTTGATAAATTCAAAGCTATCTTACTCTTACCAACATTTAAACAGATATAAGTACAAATATACATACATACATATAACTACAAATATACATACATATATAAACAGAAATTCTTTTACTTTCTACTGTCATTCGTGCTATATTCTTTTCTTATTCTTTGTTATTGTTGCCCTGTATGCACAATTTATGTTGTCAACGTCTTCTTTGAAATTCATGGTATCTTTTATTCTTTCTTGTATTCTCAGACTTTCCAGTGTCATTCTAACTTTTGTTCGTTTTTCTATGTCCAATATTTTCGCCTGATCGAAGTCTGCTGTATGTCCAGTATTCGTTATGTGTTGCGCTAATGCTGTCGTTGACTTAAGGTTTCTTATATCTGTTTTATGTTCTCCTAGTCTTGTTCCTAGTGCGCGTTTAGTAGTACCTATATAGGTTTTGTTACATGGTTCGTGGTCCTTGCCTTTACATTTAATTTCGTACACTACATTGTTTTGTTGTTCTTTGATAATGTTGTCTTTCTTCTTGCTAAAGATATTGTTAAGAGTCCATTGTGGTTTATGTGCAAAAATTAGGTTGTCATTTTTTTAAAATGATATGCTAAACCGATCTCATCCTCTAGAATAATAAATTACCACTCTAACCACCCCTGGACCCAAAAAAGAAACACAGCAATTAACCTCATAAATAAAATATACGCGTTGAGTGACCAGGCGCTCAGCAAAGAAAACGACAACAATAAAAACGATTTTGCATAAAAATGGATACCCGGACAAGATAATAAACAGGTGGTTAGCAACAACAAAGCTTAGACAAACAACATGCAAAACGAACTCGACAATTACCGAAAAAAACAAAAACAAAACATTCAGAGGAGTCACATACATTCACGGCCTAACAGATAACAAAACACTTAAAAAATGCATAAAAAATGACAACCTAATTTTTGCACATAAACCACAATGGACTCTTAACAATATCTTTAGCAAGAAGAAAGACAACATTATCAAAGAACAACAAAACAATATAGTGTACGAAATTAAATGTAAAGGCAAGGACCACGAACCATGTAACAAAACCTATATAGGTACTACTAAACGCGCACTAGGAACAAGACTAGGAGAACATAAAACAGATATAAGAAACCTTAAGTCAACGACAGCATTAGCGCAACACATAACGAATACTGGACATACAGCAGACTTCGATCAGGCGAAAATATTGGACATAGAAAAACGAACAAAAGTTAGAATGACACTGGAAAGTCTAAGAATGCAAGAAAGAATAAAAGATACCATGAATTTCAAAGAAGACGTTGACAACATAAATTGTGCATACAGGGCAACAATAACAAAGAATAAGAAAAGAATATAGCACGAATGACAGTAGAAAGTAAAAGAATTTCTGTTTATATATGTATGTATATTTGTAGTTATATGTATGTATGTATATTTGTACTTATATCTGTTTAAATGTTGTTAGGAGTAAGATAGCTTTGAATTTATCAAAAGTAAGTCCAAATTATGCAATTTTTTAGGGATTTATATATGTATACGGTTTTTAAA
This sequence comes from Urophora cardui, assembly GCA_960531455.1. Lineage (NCBI taxonomy): Eukaryota > Metazoa > Arthropoda > Insecta > Diptera > Tephritidae > Urophora > Urophora cardui. Next base: position 73,738,747 of record OY482673.1, on the reverse strand, counting down.
TTGTAGTGCTTTAATAATGTTTTGTTTTATTTTGTTGAATAAAGAATCTCCCTGAGGAAGGCGGAAAAATTCGCCGAAACGCGTAGGAGAGGAAAAGGAAACTTTGTTTCGCTTTTAATTTGCACCGGCCAAAAAGCTCGAATAAAAATCAAAATAAAAATTATTTTTGATCGAAAAAATAAAAATCATAAAATATCGATCAAGTTTCATAGGAAAAATTTAAATCCAGTAATAACAATTATTTTTGATCGAAAAAATAAAAATCATAAAATATCGATCAAATTTCATCGAAAAAATAAAAATCAAATTATAACGATTAAAAATGATTTGTTTAATAAAAATGATAATCGTTACGGTCCCTGCTTTTACATGTAATTCTTAAATTTGTAATTTAAAATTACAGAAAATAAGGATTGCTGTAATCGTAATCGTCGTCACAAAAATAAGAATTACTGTAATCGTAATTTAAGAAATTTTTAAATTACGATTAATGTAATTGTAATCCTATGTGTAATCGATTACATATGTTTCTTATCGCTCAGCTCTGCTTTAAACTGTATTGTTGTTGGTTCAAGCACATATGGACCAAGTGAAGAATATGTGGATTTTCATTTCCTCTCTGGGTTTCTTGGGATTAACATTCGACTATAGTTTTTTTTTTATTTATTTTTTTTTTTTTGCACTATTTTGGTTGTTTTTTTCTGTTTTTGTCTGACTTGTTTTTGGTTTTTGTTTGTTTTTGCTTTTGTTGTGGTTGTTTGTGGCTTTTGTTATTTTGTTGTTGTTGCGGATAGAGATGTGCGCTTAGAAATCAATACAAAATTTAAGAGCAGATGTATATTGGGGCGTATTAATAAAAACGAAGTAAATACTTTTACTCAAGATTTTAGAAATTTGACATCAATTTGTATGAACCAAATTTCGAAATTTCAGTAAAAAGTCTCAAATTTTAAGTAAAAGCAAATGCTCAGCTTTTATTAATATGACCCATTGTATTTAGATTTTGAATTTTGGGTTTTATACATACATATGTATGGGATATTTTGTTGTTCCTGAGAATTTGTATACACAATGTCGAGGGTGTGTTGTTTGTGCAACGAAAGAAGAGGAATAAGCGCAGGTGAATTTACATATATATGTAACATTTGTACATAAATTGGGCTTGAAGTCGAATAAATCATCTTTACAATTACATACATATGTATGTATGTAGATTTTCAAAAGATATACTTTTGGAACAGCGATGGAGAGAAGTGTGTAATCTGCAACCTGGTGTAGATACAAGAAATTTGCGAGTTTGTTCAAAGCATTTCAAGAAAGATGATTACAAGCCGCCAAAGGGCGTTTGTAAATATTTATGGCCCAATGCTGTTCCTAAAAGGGAAATACAATCAACTCTGCTCAGTCAGTTGCCTGCGAGTCTCCCATTGCTAAGACTAAGCGACATTTCATTCGAACGTAAGTAAATCCAACCATGTACATATTAACATATGTGTAGGGTTAATTTAACTTTGTTTTTTATTGATCTTGTTGATCATGATTTCTATTGTGAAATTTGAAATACATAACTTCAAAAATTTTCCTCAGAGAATTTTTGAAACTTAAAAAATAAACAACGAATTTTGTTAACGTATAATTTTGAATAAAATTTAAAAAAAAAAAAAAAAGTTAAATTAACCCTACAAATGTATATGTATATTCTCGTTTAATTTAAAATAGAGGTGAATAGAAATCCTTATACCGCCGAAAGAACCCCACATCTATCAAGCCCCAATGCAGTTCTTATAATGGAAATGCAATCAACTCAGGGCAACCAGTTTCCAGCGAGTCTTCCACTGATAAGGCCAAGCGACGTTTCATTTGAACGTAATAAAACCGACCAAGAACATTAAAACAAAAGTTACATGGGCAAAGGCTGATTTTCATGTGTTGACGTCTACAGGCTGTAAGGACTACAGTGTTAGGTTAGGTTAGGTTGAGGTGGCTGTCTCCGCAATTCATGAAAGCGGGGACACACTTAGGCCGAGGTGGCCCATTGTGATACCACACGGGAGCCCTAGCTTCCTTATCCCTGTTTACAAACCTTTCCGGAAAAATTAGATTCGAAAGTATGATAAGATTAGATGCCCGTTAAGCTAAACCAGCGCGTTTGTTTCATGAAGCGCAGAAAATCTAGTGTCCTTGCATTTTCCATCTCCGCCAGGCACTCGAAAAAGTGTTTATGGAGAAAGCGGTACCTGGATTGCGACAGTGCGGGGCAGTGGCATAGATAGTGCTCAACACTCTCTATTTCCTCCACGTCCCTGCAGCTGCGGCAGAAGTCGTTTTTATATAGGCCCATGCGAGAGGCGTGAGTGCCCATAAGACAATGGCCTGTTAGAAGTCCCACCAGCGGACCTATAGAGAGCCGATTCAGATGCAGCACCGATACAGACCTAGCCTCATCCAGTCTATGCCAGATTTGCCTAGAAATCACACAAGTTGACTCCCTGGCCCATCTAGCGTTAGCCTGTTCAATGGAGCGAGATCTCAACCAGTGCTTGCATGAGTTAAGCGGGGGGCCAACCCATGTCGCAGATGTGATATCCTGCAAGCTTGTGCCCTCCCTTGCCAACTCATCTGCAATGCAGTTGCCCCGAACGTTGCTATGGCCTGGAACCCAAATGACGTTCAGGTCGCACCTTTCGGCTAGTTTGTTCAAAGACTCCCTACATTTCATTGCAACTATAGATGTAGCATTGTTACTCTGTAAGGATTTTATGGCAGCTTGGCTGTCAGAGAAGATTTTGATAGAATTTATGTCTGGCAGATCTGTCAGGCGACGAGCTGCTTCCCATATGGCTATGAGCTCAGCCTGATAGACGCTGCAGTGATCAGGTAGGCGCAAGCTTACTTTCAGATGAAGCTTTTCGCAGAAAAACCCACTTCCAACTCTATTGCTCAATTTAGAGCCGTCCGTGTAAAGGTGCAGTGTATTAGGGTCGGGATCCCCCAAGTTCTTCCACTCGCTCCTCTCCGGGATTCTTGTGGAGAATTTGTTATCCCAACAGAAGGCTGGTATTGCATAGTCCAGCTTTAGAAAATTGGCAGGGACGTTACTAAGAATTTGAGCGTGCCCGAATCTGGTGTCCCTCCAGGGTTCGGTTGCATTGAGCCTTGCCGCGTTGCAGCTGGCAATGAGTTTCCCCTGTATATCCGTGGGGAGAAGAAATAGGATGGTTTCGAGAGCTTTAGTTGGGGTGGAGGGAAGGGCTCCGCTAATAAGCATGGAAGCCATTCGCTGCACTCTAGTTAATTTGCTCTTATTGGTTTCGAGTTCCAGTGCTGGCCACCATATGGTGACTGCATAGAAGAGAATAGGACGCACTACCGCTGTGTACAGCCAATGGACGATTTGGGGGTTAAGTCCCCATCTCTTGCCTATCACTGATTTACATGCGTAAAGTGCTAGCATGGCTTTTTGGGATCGTACTTCTACGTTCCGTTTCCAGTTTAATTTTCTGTCTAGAATAACACCAAGGTATTTAACCTCGGTAGAGAGTTTAATCTCCTTCCCATTTATGGACGGAGGTTTGAATTCAGGTATCTTATGTTTGCGGGTAAACAGAACCATTTCCGTTTTCTCAGAGCTGACACTCAGCCCGCATTTCAGAGACCAGGTTTTTACAATATTGAGTGCATTTTGCAAAAGATCGCTCAGCACCGGTATATGCTTGCCAGTCGCTGTCAGGGCGATGTCATCGGCGTACGCAATGACCTGGCAGCCCGTGTGCTGAAGTTTAGAGAGCAGGGTGTTCACCGTTAGGTTCCAAAGCAGAGGAGACAGAACTCCACCCTGGGGTGTTCCCCTGTTGGCATACCTAGTTATCGATGAATTACCCATTACAGAAATAATGGCTCTTCTACTAAGAAGAAGTTCAACAAACCTCACGAGAGCCTCCTCTACCTCCAAGTCCCGTAGGGCGGTGGTAACGGCTCCCGGGAGAACATTGTTGAAAGCTCCTTCTATGTCGAGAAAGATGCCCAGTGGGAATTCCTTAAAGGCTAGCCCCTTTTCTATCTTGGAAGTGATAGCGTGTAGAGCAGTCTCTACAGACTTGCCTTTGGAATAAGCGTGTTGAAAAGGAGATAGAGTATTCGCACGGAGCCTGATATAGACATCCAGCAATCTTTCAAGAACTTTGAGTAGAAAAGAGGTCAGGCTTATCGGCCTGAAATCCTTTGGGCTGCTGTAGGAGGCTTTGCCCCCTTTAGGAATAAAGATCACCTTCGCCTTGGTCCATTCCAGAGGAATGTACGACAGGTTGAGGCAGGCTTTATAGATAGGAACAAGAAGAGGGATTAGAGTATCACTTGCTGCCTGTAATTCAGCAGGAAAGATCCCATCTATTCCCGGAGATTTGAAGGGTTTGAAGGATTTAATTGCCCATTTTACCCTTGTATTAGTAATTATGTGCTCCAAGTCATTAAATGTCCTGGGGTTAGAGTAGGTTCTATAAGGTTCCGAGGTGCACCCTGGGAAGGACTACAGTGTTACTTCACTATTGAATGGTAATGCAAATCAATTTTTCAATACCACTCACTATTGAATGGTAATGCACTTTGAAAATATGGTAGTCTTCACGTGAAGCCATATGCGAAATTAGAACTGTACACTGATGTTTTGGAAAATGAATTCGGCAATTAAATAAAAACAAAGGCGAAAGATAACGGTCTTTATCCTTATAAAATGTATTTTCCTACTTAAGCAGATATTACAATTTTTTAACTACCCTGCAACAAATGCGATTAATCCGGGACGTGTCCGGGATCAATCGCAAGGGAGCATGCGACTAATACAATTTTACATCCCTTTATATGGAGTGAATTGATCGCATTTGTTCGAGCATGTCCTATGAAGAGACTAATTGTTCAACTTGTATACCCGAACGGGTACCAATGTAGATTAATCACTAACATACCGAACGGGTACAAATGTAGATCAATCGCTTTCATCCCGAACGGGTGCAAATGTAGATTAATCGCTTTCATCCCCAACGGGTACAAATGTAGATCAATCGCTTCCAGCACGAACGGGCACAAATGTAGGTTTTTCCAAGTTGTTCGCCAAGACAATTTTTAATAACAATCTTTAAAAAATCGTAAATGTTCATGCATATATAAATAAAGATTATATAATGTTTTACTTTTGAAAAAAAAGGAATTTTTCATAGAACATTTTGGGCAACATTTTGTTAAAATTATTATTCATCATTGTTATTAAAAGAAAGGGTGTTCAATTCGTTTTACCGGTTCTACAAATTTTTAAATACATTGCATATTTTTGTAAAATTTCCACATTTAAGGAATCTAGATTTGTACCCCTTCGGAACGAAAGCGATTAATCTACATTTATATCCGTTCGGGATAAAAGCGATTAATCTATATTTATACCCGTTAGGGAGCAATTGGTCTACAATTAGTCTACATTTATATCCGTACGGGAACAATCGGGGACTAATTGTGGACCGATTGTTCTCGAAAGAGATCAATCGAGGACAAATCTCTTTCGGGATTGATCGCAATTTTTTTGCAGGGTACTTATAGGCCCTTTTTTCAAGCACAGACGGGCCCCTTCACTACAAATTAAATCCGCACCTGTAGTGTTTTGACGATTGTTGACATTTTTTATTTTTATAAATACACACGTACACAACAGGTACGCAACTCAAACACAAAAACGGTACTAGCATGATTGCCCTGCAAAAAATGCGATTAATCCGGGACGTGTCCGGCATCAATCGCAAGGGAGCATGCGACTAATACAATTTTACATCCCTTTATATGGAGTGAATTGTTCGCATTTGTTCGAGCATGTCCTATGAAGAGACTAATTGTTCAACTTGTATACCCGAACGGGTACCAATGTAGATTAATCACTAACATACCGAACGGATACAAATGTAGATCAATCGCTTCCAGCACGAACGGGTACAAATTTAGATTTTTCCAAGTTGTTCGCCAAGGCAATTTTTAATAACAATGTTTAAAAAATTGTAAATGTGCATGCATATAGTATACATAAATAAAGATTATATGTTTTACTTTTGAAAAAAAATCTCAATAAATAAATTTAAAAAATTGTAAGTTTTGAGTATGCATTATATGAGCGTAATGTAAAGGATTTTTTCATAGAATATTTTAGGCAACATTTTGTTAAAATTATTATTCATCATTGTTATTAAAAGAAAGGGTGTTCAATTCGTTTTACCGGTTGTTCTACAATTTTTTAAATACATTGCATATTTTCGTAAAATTTCTACATTTATGGAATCTAAATTTGTACCCGTTCGGAATGAAAGCGATTAATCTACATTTATACCCGTTCGGGATGAAAGCGATTAATCTACATTTATACACGTTCGGGATGAAAGCGATTAATCTACATTTATACCCGTTAGCGAACAATTGGTCTACAATTAGTCTACATTTATACCCGTTCGGGAGCAATTGGTCCACAATTAGTCTACATTTATACCCGTATGGGAACAATCGGGGACTAATTGTGGACCGATTGTTCTCGAAGGAGATCAATCCGTTACAAATATCTTTCGGTATTAATCGCACATTTCTTTGCAGGGTGTGTATGTTTTCGAATTTTCTTCACATTGAGAATATCCCTGCAACAAATGCGATTAATCCGGGACGTGTCCGGGATCAATCGCAAGGGAGCATGCGACTAATACAAATACATCCCGAACGGGTACAAGTGTAGATCAATCGCTTACATCCCGAACGGGTACAAATGTAGATTAATCGCTTTCATCCCCAACGGGTACAAATGTAGATCAATCGCTTCCAGCACGAACGGGTACGAATGTAGATTAATCGCTTTCATCCCCAACGGATACAAATGTAGATCAATCGCTTTCAGCACGAACGGGTACAAATGTAGATTTTTCCTTAAAAAATTGTAAATGTTCATGCATATTTAAATAAAGATTATATAATGTTTTACTCTTGTAAAAAAATCTCAATAAATAAATTTAAAAAATTGTAAGTTTTGAGTATGCATTAGACCTCTGCACAATACCATTTGCCTCTTCTATATTTGCGAATACTCTATGCATTGTACAATTAGTCACAGCACAATTTCAATGCAGATACGAATATAACCCATACTTTCCATTTGGAATACAAATACTATTTCTATTTGCTCTGTTGGAGCGATTAGTGTACACTATTCGCCACGATAGAATATAACATAATAATAACCATGTTATGAAGTATTCACAAAACCTTGTTGCTTCTTTGGTTTGTTTGTTTATTTAATGTGCAAAGCCCAAAAAGCCCAACAAACATATGTTCCATTTTTTAATGATAAGAAATGTTTTTCTTGTTCATTAAGGACTTTGAAAAAAATTATGTATCATCACTGATATAAAAGGAGAAAGAAATTTGGAGGCATTTGCACGACCTCTAAATTTTAATATATTAAGGAAAAATTTTATGTATAGATTTCCGTATTATATTCCAAATCGGGTTGTTCCGCGAATTTCGGGAGAACTTTATTTCGTTCATAAAACTATCTTAATATGCCAAATAAGTTTCCTAACTAATGCCGAAAAAATCAAAAGAATCGAAGTATTGGTTACCGAGTTATTTTAAAATATATAGAACAGTTGGAAATATGTAGATAGTAAAAAGCTCTGGTTCGAAATTTATTTTAGACATATGGTTTCTTGGGCAAAAAAGCTTGAAATTACCCAAATTTTTATAATTGCGATGTGTCCCTGTTAATTGTTTTTTTTGCCCCTACCGATCGACCCGCCCTAGTGTGTATGCATATGCACATACACACACTCACACTAGCAGCGTAATTTTGCTGAACACAACGTCTGGATGTGTGTTTATGAAAATATGTAATGTACGTACAATGTACGTCGTACATATATTTCGATTATATTCGAAGTATTCGCAAGTAGTGTACACTATTTGCAGAACCTTTTTAAGGTCATGTAATTGTCGCTACGAATAAGTAATTGTATTGGTTCTGTTCATGGTTGTGCTCTACTTGCGTTTATTCTAAAACGACAGAAACAAGTAGGTACTGTAATTGGACGGCCGCGAATATTTTATTGGCCGTTTCGAATCCATTCGTGCAGCCTTCTAGTATGCATTATATGAGCGTAATGTAAAGGATTTTTTTCATAGGATATTTTAGGCAACATTTTGTTAAAATTGTTATTAAAAAAGGGTGTTCAATTCGTTTTACCGCTTGTTCTACAATTTTTTAAATACATTGCATATTTTTGTAAAATGTCTACATTTAAGGAATCTAGATTTGTACCCGTTCGGAATGAAAGCGATTAATCTACATTTATACCAGTTCGGGATAAAAGCGATTAATCTACATTTATACCCGTTAGGGAACAATTGGTCTACGATTAGTCTACATTTATACCCGGTCGGGAACAATTGGTCTACAATTAGTCTACATTTATACCCGTACGGGAACAATCGGGGACTAAATGTGGACCGATTGTTCTCGAAAGAGATCAATCGAGGACAAACCTCTTTCGGGATTGATCGCACATTTTTTTGCAGGGATAGGCAACTAGCAATATAGAAGTATTACATATATGATCGCACCCTAAATCATAGTGGCACAACTCAAAATTCAAAAATTTTCAGGAGAGCAAAAATTTGTTTTTTCTTTACAATCCAGCAAGCAAAATTAGCTTAAATAAAGTTTTTTTAAGCTTATAATTATAAACATTAATCTTACAAAATGTTGATTTTTAACACGCTTTTATTAGCTTCACCTGTATTGTATGTATGTATGTAACTTCATCCCATCCTAAAAGTTGCAACATTTAACTAAATTATTATATTCTTTCAAACATTCACTTTTATTGTGTTCTCTATTATTTCTATTCTCCTCCGGATTCGAAACATGACATCAACAGCCCAACGGCATCATATAGTAGGACATTCAACATTATATTTTATGCTTCATTGCGGCTTTTATGTTACCTTTCTTCAAAATAGCCTCTATGAATTTCAATTCACTCCCGTATAGAAGCCAATAAGTAACAAGCTTGCAGGGTACGGAAAAACTCACTCACGAACGCTCAAAAATACATTCTTCTCAAATCACAAACAAATGTTCAAAGAAAAACGTATAACCACTCAAATAGCGAGCGAACTAACGCACAACAGCCAGCGATCGCTCATAGCGATGGCGATAAACTCAATGCATAAATTCACTCAAAAATAAAGCTTGAAGCTTTCTGTTTTGGGTTTGTTGTATTTGCAATGAAATCAACCGCATGTACAATGTACATACATACGTATGCAGAGCAAGAACTGGTTTTGTGTTTTGTGTAACAAGCTTTCTGAGCCGAAAGGTGCGACCTGAACGTCATTTGGGTTCCAGGCCATAGCAACGTTCGGGGCAACTGCATTGCAGATGAGTTGGCAAGGGAGGGCACAAGCTTGCAGGATATCACATCTGCGACATGGGTTGGCCCCCCGCTTAACTCATGCAAGCACTGGTTGAGATCTCGCTCCATTGAACAGGCTAACGCTAGATGGGCCAGGGAGTCAACTTGTGTGATTTCTAGGCAAATCTGGCCTAGACTGGATGAGGCTAGGTCTGTATCGGTGCTGCATCTGAATCGGCTGGTGGGACTTCTAACAGGCCATTATCTTATGGGCACTCACGCCTCTCGCATGGGCCTATATAAAAACGACTTCTGCCGCAGCTGCAGGGACGTGGAGGAAATAGAGAGTGTTGAGCACTATCTATGCCACTGCCCCGCACTGTCGCAATCCAGGTACCGCTTTCTCCATAAACACTTTTTCGAGTGCCTGGCGGAGATGGAAAATGCAAGGACACTAGATTTTCTGCGCTTCATGAAACAAACGCGCTGGTTTAGCTTAACGGGCATCTAATCTTATCATACTTTCGAATCTAATTTTTCCGGAAAGGTTTGTAAACAGGGATAAGGAAGCTAGGGCTCCTGTGTGGTATCACAATGGGCCACCTCGGCCTAAGTGTGTCCCCGCTTTCATGAATTGCGGAGACAGCCACCTCAACCTAACCTAACCTAACAAGCTTTCTGTTTTGTCGTTGTTGTGTTTGCAATAAAAACAATCGCATGTACATACATATGTATGCAAAGCAAGAACTGGTTTTGTTTGTAATTCATTTAATAGTAAGTGTTGAATCAACGAAAAGGAACCCTAATTACATTTTTATACAATGTTTTGTAAACGTGAGGTGAAAAAAATTTCTCTAAAAAAAAAAATAAAAAATTAAAAAAAAAAAAAATCGCCACTCGTGACTCGAACCTGAGCTCCTTGGTCCGTAGGCAGCATACCTCACCATTACGCTACAATCGTATTCGGAACTTTGTTGTCTAAATTCGAATTTATTCAATCAGGTTTCTTTTTTTTTGTTCTTTTCAAATGCTTCACCTCAACTTCTCTTCACTTTCTGATTGTAAAATACCTATAACAAAACGTTTGGGAAATTTTGTATTTCCAAACTAGTTTGGAAAACCTTGAATAAAAGGGTTTGGAAAATATTGCATAATAAGCTAGTTTACTTCACTGCATATTGGGATTTTTGGTAGAAGTTATAAATACATATGTATGTATGTAGATCTATTTCGGAGAACACCACATCCCATCAGACTTCTTTTTACTTTTATTCTTGCGTCCGCATAAAACATCCTTTAATGAAAAATTTCACTAAAAAGTCAAAAATAAATAATAGCTTAAAAAACTAAAAAACACGCTTTAATCTTAAAAATCGTACTAAAAATTGAGAAATAATTTAATTAGAAACAAAATGATGAACGAAAATATAAGTAATTAAGGAAAAGCGTGGGGGTGCTCAATAATATTTGAACATGAAAATATTCCATTCGTACAACTAGTACAAAAATATACCTAGTTGCGAAATTAAAGAGTACGATATATGAAATCTCAAAAAAGTCAAAATAAAATTATTAGTAAAAAAACACCGATTTTAAATATTTTTTGACATACTGAGCACCCCACGCTTTTCCTTAAATACTTATATTTTCGTTCATCATTTTGTTTCTAATTAAATTATTTCTCAATTTTTAGTACGATTTTTAAGATTAAAGCGTGTTTTTTAGTTTTTTAAGCTATTATTTATTTTAAGTCTTCAAATCATGAGTTAAAAACAGCCTTTTGCGAGGCAGCAGCAATTTTACTATTGTGTGCATACATATGTACAAATGCTAATCTAAAGAAATTGTTTTTCTTGCCCTTGTAGCTAAACTATGTCAATAGTCGAGAGGGAGTAGCATGCTATTTTGTCATCACACACAATTTCTACGAAGCAATGAAACCGACAGCATTGACAAATGGATATGACAAATTACCTACTCATGGGTTGACCCTGAAGTTGGCAGTCAGTACGTGCATTACTTCGTTGTTTACTTTTCGGTGCATGCGTTGCGTTGCATTGATACCGTGAGTGTGCCACAAATCAATAAACATCGTCAATGCACATACTACCCAGCAGTATTTATCAGCTGGAAAACAGCACATATTTCCTACTGAATATTCAGTAGAGATGTAGTTCTAACATCTGAACTTTCCCTTTCGCTTTTATATAGAGGTGGCGTCAAAAATCAACTACCTAAAAACTGCCGATCGAGAAGGGAGAGTTTCTGTAGGAAAAAAGGCATGAATACGCAGGGAGAACTTCCGTAGCATATATTTCAGTACACCTGATGTCTTCACTGCGTGTTCAGTTATTTTTTCAGTAATGAATTTTGAACTCAGTTTCAGGGTATTTTTCATATTGAATATTCTACTGAATATGCACCTCCTTACATCAAATACTGCTGGGTATGTACATATATGGATGTATGTATATACATATGTACATAAAATCATACTGAAATGAATCAATGGATATAGCAATCGTACGCGCTTAATTTTGAACCTTGAAGCGAAATTGCTATTGGCTTTTTTGGAGCACAACAAGCATTGGCACTGTTAGTGTGAGCTTTCAAATGTGATGACTGCGGTCATATTTCAAAAACGTCACCGGATTGCGTGGCTTGGGATACATATTTACATAGTAAATACATATACCTACATGAGCAATTTTTTGTAGGTAGATAAAAAACAATAGAAATTCAAGCAGATCAAAAAAAAAAAACAAATAGCAAAAGAAAAATGCAAACAAAAGTTTCGAGAAAATGCTTGCGTAAACACTAGTTATCAGTGTTTAAAAAACTGGCATAAGTTTCATTTCTGTTGATTTTGATTTTGATTCCGCTTTTAAAAAATCAGAAGTCGCAGTTAATATGAAAAAATATGAAAATGAACGATTTTGCCTGATTTTGATTTTGCGCTGATTTCATATTGCTCAAAATCAAAAGCAGCCAAATATCAAAATTAGCGAATTTGCCTGATTTTCATTTTGCGCTGATTTCATATTGCTCAAAATCAAAAGCGGCCTGATTTCAAAATGAACAATTTTGCCTGATTTTGATTTTGTGCTGATTTCATATTGCTCAAAATCAAAAGCAGCCAAATATCAAAATTAGCGAATTTGCCTGATTTTCATTTTGCGCTGATTTCATATTGCTCAAAATCAAAAGCGGCCTGATTTCAAAATGAACGATTTTGCCTGATTTTGATTTTGCGTTGATTTCATATTGCTCAAAATGAAAAGCAGCCAAATATCAAAATTAGCGATTTTGCCTGATTTTCATTTTCTGCTAATTTTGATTTTGTGCTAATTTCATATTGCTAAAATCAAAAGCAGCCAAATATCAAAATCAATGCTTTCACAGTTTTGCTATTTACGCTTACATGCGCATACATACACATGTATGTATACAAACGTAATACAGAGGGTAAGAAATTACGTACATACCCTGCAAAAAATGTGCGATCAATCCCGAAAGAGATTTGTCCTCGATTGATCTCTTTCGAGAACAATCGGTCCACAATTAGTCCCCGATTGTTCCCGTACGGGTATAAATGTAGACTAATTGTAGACCAATTGCTCCCTAACGGGTATAAATATAGATTAATCGCTTTTATCCCGAACGGATATAAATGTAGATTAATCGCTTTCGTTCCGAAGGGGTACAAATCTAGATTCCTTAAATGTAGAAATTTTACAAAAATATGCAATGTATTTAAAAATTTGTAGAACAACCGGTAAAACGAATTGAACACCCTTTCTTTTAATAACAATGATGAATAATAATTTTAACAAAATGTTGCCCAAAATGTTCTATGAAAAATTCCTTTTTTTTTCAAAAGTAAAACATTATATAATCTTTATTTATATATGCATGAACATTTACGATTTTTTAAAGATTGTTATTAAAAATTGTCTTGGCGAACAACTTGGAAAAACCTACATTTGTACCCGTTCGTGCTGGAAGCGATTGATCTACATTTGTACCCGTTGGGGATGAAAGCGATTAATCTACATTTGTACCCGTTCGGGATGAAAGCGATTGATCTACATTTGTACCCGTTGGGGATGAAAGCGATTAATCTACATTTGTACCCGTTCGGGATGAAAGCGATTGATCCACATTTGTACCCGTTCGGTATGTTAGTGATTAATCTACATTGGTACCCGTTCGGGTATACAAGTTGAACAATTAGTCTCTTCATAGGACATGCTCGAACAAATGCGATCAATTCACTCCATATAAAGGGATGTAAAATTGTATTAGTCGCATGCTCCCTTGCGATTGATCCCGGACACGTCCCGGATTAATCGCATTTGTTGCAGGGTACACACTAGACTGCTGCATGAGTACATTCATATGTCCAAACGAGATATTCGTTTGGTTTTCTTGTAGTGAAGTACAACAACTCGCTTTATTATGAGTACTATGCTACTCGTACACGAACCACAATGAATAGTGTGCGTACACTATCCGTTCGTCATGAGACATTGCTGTACTGCTCGGAAGTACACGAAACACAGCAAATCAACACTTGTACACTTGTACAACAACAGCAGCAACAAGCGTGTGTGCACAAACAAAAGTGTACATATGTATGTAGGTATATGTGCATATGTAGCTAAATGTGCGAAATGAAGTAAGTAAACGAGTAAACGAATAGAGAACTGTAGCAACAGCTATCAAACTTGTACTTGTACTACCACTTCTCATTTGAAATGAATACGAGTAGTACAGTAGTCAAAAGCAAAAACTACACGAATCTGCACTTGTACGAATGTCTCATTGCAGGGCTCTAATACACACATGTGTTCATGTAAGCGTAAATAGCAAAACTGCGAAAGCATTGATTTTGATATTTGGCTGATTTGGATTTTAGCAATATGAAATTAGCACAAAATCAAAATTAGCACAATATGAAAATCAGGCAAAATCGCTAATTTTGATATTTGGCTGCTTTTCAGCAATATGAAAGCAGCGCAAAATCAAAATCAGGCAAAATCGTTCATTTTGAAATCAGGCCGCTTTTGATTTTGAGCAATATGAAATCAGCGCAAAATCAAAATCAGGCAAAATCGTTCATTTTGAAATCAGGCCGCTTTTGATTTTGAGCAATATGAAATCAGCACAAAATCAAAATCAGGCAAAATTGTTCATTTTGAAATCAGGCCGCTTTTGATTTTGAGCAATATGAAATCAGCGCAAAATCAAAATCAGGCAAAATCATCATTTTAAAAAGCGACGAATATCAAAATCAAATAAAATCAAACATTTCACGACTTTTGCTAATTCCGACTGCAGTTTTTTAAACACTGCTAGTTATCATCAATCGTGATCAACTATCATTAATCACAATCACAATAATCGTCTGATATCATCAATTATCACCATAAGTTATCGCCAATCATCATCAATCGAAATCAATTATACCCAATTATTTCAATCATTATCATAAATTACTTCAATCATTATCATAAATTACCTTAATCATCATATAAGTCACCATCATCAATCATCAGCATCAATCATAACCATCAATCACCAGCAGCCATCCCAATATTCTATCATCAGCAACGATCATAATCACCAATCGTCAAAAATAGTAATCATCATCATCAAAATGCACACTGAAGTTAAAAAATGCCTAAATTAATTATCATCAATCATAGTCAACTATCATTAGGTATTTTCAATCATAATCAATAATAGTCTTATATCTAATCATTGTCATAAATCATTGTCAGTCATAATCAATCAACATCGATCATCATTAATTATTTCAATAGTTATCATAAATTATGTCAATCATCATAATCAATCATCAATCATTGATCAATCGTGATCATTGTAAATCATAATCAACAATCATCATCATCGTCATCATCATCACTATCATCATCATTATCATCATCATCATCATCATCATCTTCATCTTCATCATCATCATCATCTTCATCATCACCATCACTATCATCATCATTATCATCATCATCACCATCACTATCATCATTATCATCATTACCATCTTCATCATCATCATCACTATCATCATCATCATCATCATCATCATCATCATCATCATCATCATCATCATCATCATCATCATTATCATCAATCTTAATCATTAATTATTAACAATCATTATGATCCGTTTCAATCATTAACAATCATCATTAGGAGTTATTCAGAAATGGGGATTTTTTTTTGCAAAGTGCTGCTCTAATTTTAATATGAAATTTCTCCTCAAACTTTTTAGTTACTCGAGAACAAGTGCTCGTTAAATTTGGTTTCGAATTTTAAATTTATTATTTCAAGTTCATTGAATTACGAATTTGCTACAAATAAAACAATAATTCAAAATTCTAAACGTGTTGTGTACCACTGACTCCTCGTATATTCTGACTCACCCCCCATAACCCCACGGCTTTTATTTACAATTTATTTGCTGTGTTTGTTATGTGTGTGTGTGTGTTTGCATTGATCCTTCCCAGCAGTATTTATCAGCTGGAAAACAGCACATACCCAGCAGTATTTATCAGCTGGAAAACAGCACATATTTCCTACTAAATATTCAGTAGAGATGTAGTTCTAAAATCTGAACTTTCCCTTTCGCTTTTATATAGAGGTGGCGTCGAAAATCAACTACCTAAAAACTGCCGAACGAGAAGGGAGAGTTTCTGTAGGAAAAAAGGCCTGAATACGCAGGCAGAACTTCCATAGCATGTATTTCAGTACACCTGATGTCTTCACTGCGTGTTCAGTTATTTTTTCAGCAATGAATTTTGAACTTACTTTCAGGCTATTTTTCATAATGAATATTCTATTGAATATGCACCTCCTTACCTCAAATACTGCTGGGTTGGGGTACCTGCAATTTAACTTTTTCGCTTACTACTCTTATATCCTTTTATTTATTTACCTTCACATTTTTATACTCAGCTGTACTAGTACACAGAGTATTATAGTTTTGATTTCCTAACGGTGGATTGTAACAGAATGAAATAATCGAGATAGATATGGACTTATATATATCAAAATGATCAGGATGAAAAGAGAAATCGATTGAGCCATGTCCGTCCGTCTGTCCGTCTGTGAGCACGATAACTCGCGCAAAAATTGAGATATTTTGATGAAATTTGAAATGTAAGTTGGTATCAAGACAGGAACGGATGGTATTGAAAATGGGCGAAATCGGACCATGACCACGTCCACCTCCCCTATATAGTAAAAATCGGAAATTTTGTATCTCAGTCACTAATAGAGCTAGAGTGATAAAATTTTACACACGTATTGAGCTCGGGCCCTTATGAAGAAATATGGTGAAATTTTGGAAAATGGGCGGTGCCACGCCCACTTATTAAGGGGCAAACATTGAAAGTTTTATGAGTCATAACTCAGAAACCATTTAAGATATATCGATGAAATTTGGTAGGCGTGATATACTCACTTAGGCAAATGTTTGGACGAAAAATTGCCAAAATCGCTTGACGACCACGCCCACTTTTATATATGGGTATTATAAAGTGACCTAATAAAAGCATTTTAAGCGATATCTCTGTCAAATATAAAGATATATCATTGAAATTTTATGGAAGGTGTCCAACTATGGACATAAAACAAAAAATACAAAAATTTTGGAAAATGGGCGTGGCACCGCCTTCTTTTAGAAGCAGGAATATACGAGATTTCTGAGCCCATAACTCGACAAATAATCGATATATTATGACGAAACTTGGTCTATACACTTTCACTACTTGTAGTAATACATGTTCAAAATTTTAGCGAAATCGGTTGACGACCACGCCCACTTTTATATATGGGAACTATAAAGTGGCCTAATAAAAACATTTTAAGCGATATCTTTGTCAAATATAAAGATAATTCATTGAAATTTTGTGGCATGAGTCCTACAATAGATCGGAAACAAAAAATAGAAAAATTTCGGAAAATGGGCGTGGCACCGCCTCTTTTCAGACAAAGGAATCAACGAGATTTCGGAGCCCATAACTCGACAAATAATTGAGATATTATGACGAAACTTGGTTTATACACTTTTATAACTTGTGTTAATAGACACGCAAAAATTTATTGAAATCGGTTTATGACCACGCCTACTTTTTAACAAAGATATTTCTGGAACACCCTTTGGGAATTTATAACAAGACTTCTTTGTAACTAGAAGTCATAAAGGAATGAAATTTTGCACAAAGAATAATATTCATATGCTTAGTTGGATGACTGATAAAAATGTTGAAAATGGGCGTGGCTACGCCCACTTTATGCGGCACTCGCTTTATATAAAATACACCCTATATCGAACAAACAATGAAAGCATACAGCTGAGTATCTAATGTTCGATTCCACTCGAACTTAGGCTTCCTTACTTCTTTGCTGTTGTTTTATTCTTGCAATTTCGTTTTTTATTTTTTATTGTTTTTTTTTTTATTTATTTTTTTTTTTTTTGCATTACGAACTCCTGTTGTTGCTAATTTTTCGCCACCAATCCACTTTATATTCCACTGCCATTTGCCATTTACATTGTTCATTCAATCACTCTTGTTGGGCTTCCGCCAGTGCCGCGGAAATGTGCCCGTCAGTGATTTGCAAATCCAGTTAAAATGTTTCGGACTTTTCACATTTGTTTTGTACGATTTTTTTTTTTTACTTGTTGGCATTTATATAAATTCTTTTTTTAACACGCTTTTATTAGCTTCACCTGTATGTATGTATGTATGTAACTTCATCCAATCCTAAAAGTTGCAACATTTAACTAAATTATTATATTCTTTCAAACATTCACTTTTATTGTGTTCTCTCTATTATTTCTATTCTACTCCGGATTCGAAACATGACATCAACAGCCCAACGGCATCATATAGTAGGACATTCAACATTATATTTTATGCTTCATTGCGGCTTTTATGTTACCTTTCTTCAAAATAGCCTCTATGAATTTCAATTCACTCCCGTATAGAAGCCAATAAGTAACAAGCTTGCAGGGTACGGAAAAACTCACTCACGAACGCTCAAAAATACATTCTTCTCAAATCACAAACAAATGTTCAAAGAAAAACGTATAACCACTCAAATAGCGAGCGAACTAACGCACAACAGCCAGCGATCGCTCATAGCGATGGCGATAAACTCAATGCATAAATTCACTCAAAAATAAAGCTTGAAGCTTTCTGTTTTGGGTTTGTTGTATTTGCAATGAAATCAACCGCATGTACAATGTACATACATACGTATGCAGAGCAAGAACTGGTTCTGTGTTTTGTGTAACAAGCTTTCTGTTTTGTCGTTGTTGTGTTTGCAGTAAAAACAATCGCATGTACATACATACGTATGCAAAGCAAGAACTGGTTTTGTTTGTAATTCATTTAATAGTAAGTGCTGAATCAACGAAAAGGAACACTAATTACATTTTTATACAATGTTTTGTAAACATGAGGTGAAAAAAATTTCTCTAAAAAAAAAAATAAATAATAGCTTAAAAAAACTAAAAAACACGCTTTAATCTTAAAAATCGTACTAAAAATTGAGAAATAATTTAATTAGAAACAAAATGATGAACGAAAATATAAGTATTTAAGGAAAAGCGTGGGGTGCTGAGAATGTCAAAAATTATTTAAAATCGGTGTTTTTTTTACTAATAATTTTATTTTGACTTTTTTGAGATTTCATATATCGTACTCTTTAATTTCGCAACTAGGTATATTTTTGTACTAGTTGTACGAATCGAATATTTTCATGTTCAAATATTATTGAGCACCCCCACGCTTTTCCTTAAATACTTATATTTTCGTTCATCATTTTGTTTCTAATTAAATTATTTCTCAATTTTTAGTACGATTTTTAAGATTAAAGCGTGTTTTTTAGTTTTTTTAAGCTATTATTTATTTGTTTACAAAATGCTTCAAAGCAAGGCTGCTCAACAAAATAAACAAAAAAAATTTGTTTCAATAAACATTAAAAAAATATCAAATAGGTATATTGCTTTGCTGCTTATCAAAACCAAAATATTTACGATTCCAAAATTATCAATAAAATTGTATCACAAGTAATTTTGCTTCATTGATATCAAAACAAAATATCAAAAACAATTTCGTTTCGTTTATTTAAGAAAACTTGATCAGTAATACATACGCATGTATGAACGCACCCAATCGGAAATGTGGATGCGCTTCATAGGAGATAAGATTATGAAGCGCTTCCCTTTCATATCTTAAGTCCTCGTTTGTATGCGCTTTAGAAGCTCTCGTTCTAGTGTAAATTTTGATTTCAAAAAATTCGAATAGGTTTCAATTGTCTTTTCAAAGAGCTATAAAAGAGTGCATACAAACGAGTACTTAAGATATGAAAAGGAAGCGCTTCATATTCTTACCTCCTATGAAGCGCATCCACATTTCCGATTGGGTATGTATTTATGTATGAATACATATTTATATCATAGGTTTTTCAGTTTATATTAACAAATTTAAGAGAAATGTGGAAAAAGTAAATATGTATTTTAATACACATATTAACGTAAACATTGCAAAAAAACGAATTGGGTTATTGAACCCGTTTTATACATAAACATCAAACCATTATTCAGAATTGAGTCGCAAAATCAAAATTTCTTCCAAAAGGTCGTCATTTAAACTAGACCTATAGTCATTTAAAATATATTTTAAAGTTGAGAATGCGCGTTCTGTGCTAACTTGTGTAGCAGGAGCTGCGTGAACTACTTTTTGTAAATTATAGAGGGTTTGATGCGTATATTTTCTGTCTTCCCAATATTGTTCAAGGTCCGTTTTCAGTTCACAATTTTCATTAAAAGTTTCCACTTCTATGAACTCTTCGATGGTTTGTGCAGTGGGTGTTTCAGATTGGCATATCTGATTTAAGAGTGCTCCAAGCAAATCATCATTGTCCTCGGATATCAGGTTTACTGTTAAGGGCTTTATTTCGGTTGTCTAAAAAAATCTCGTTATTGTTTTATATGCGTATATTTATGTATTTAAAAAATATTAACCGTACATTTAGTGAGTTTATTTTTGTGTGAAGCATTTTCAAGTGAACTATCGTAATTGATTTCTGCACCATAAATTCTGGGCTCAGCAGTAATCGCCCTAAGGGACATTCGGATGGCTATTCTACCAGCGAATTACCCTGCTGAGACCCTCAGCCAAGAAGACCTCACTAGACTCCAAGACGCCATCATGGATGAGGTGTTTAAAGGAGCGGAGCACCCCATAGCCTTTAGGGGCGTCCTTTTCAGGCCTAGCATGATGCTTGTAGACTGCAAGATACGAAGATACAGCAAACTGGGTAGCCAGGACAATCCCCAACATGCTCAGCTGGCAAGGACCAGCCCTAAGTACAAGGAGAAGAGCCGATATACCGCCCACTCACTATGTGACGGTATATTTCCCGAGGAGTGCGGATAGGACCCCGGAGTATGCCATCGGACTGCTACAATCGCTGAACGAGGGCCTAAATACTCATATGTGGCGCCTCATGCCCTCTGTTATTGAGGACTCGGGACTTCGTCTGAATATATCGGTGGACGAAGGCTCCTCCAACATTCGCAGGGCGGGCTTCCAGCTGAGCTATCGATATAAGACTGTCCAGGTGAGGCCAAGAAGGAGTGACCTCATGGCACACGATGTGGCTAAGGCAGAGGGTACACATCAGGAGGGGGAGAGCGGAAGAGAGGGAAGGGGCATGGATACCCCACTTGAAATGGTACCTCCACCGCCCTCCCCAATAGATACAGAAGCTTCTGACATCCAGACCGGGCCAGGTACCGGATATCAGTCAGCGGCCTCAAGCCTCCCGGGTACTCAGGATATGCTAGAGGACATCAGAACGGGATCCCCCATCCTCCTGAACAGTCAGGATATGATGGTGGATGCACAGTCGGTGTCCTCTGGCATCCTGAATACTCAGGAGATACTTGAAGACCTAGAACTGCTGGGACTGGATGGACGGAGCGAAGGTAACATTCGGCTGTCGGGCACGCCCAAGCCGATGGAGGAACAATAATGCCGGCCGCAACAAGCACGAAAGTAGCCCAGATTAACCTCCACCATGCCAAGGCTGCATCTGCGATCTTGGCCAACATGCTGAACACGGAGAATCTGGGCATAGCGCTGGTACAGGAGCCCTGGGTATACAAGGGCAAGGTCAGGGGCCTGGAAGCAGGCAATAACAAGGTAATTTGGGATCTATCACAAGATAGACCAAGAACATGTGTAGTGTTGAACAAAGAAATTAACTATATCTGCATTACAGAGTTTTTAAACCGAGACATGGTTTGCAGTTCAGGTGACGATGGAGGTGGAATCCAGGAGGAAAGACATCGTTCTAGCTGCGGCCTATTTCCCGGGAGAGGTATCCACAGTACCCCCAGATAATGTGCAGAAGCTAGTAGAATACTGCAGGAAGGCAAGATTTCCCCTCATACTGGGCTGTGACGCAAACGCACATAGTGAAGAATGGGGTAGCTCAGACACCAATGATCGGGGTGAGTATTAGAATTCATAATTAGTAATGACCTATGTATATATAACGTCGGTCGTACACCGACGTTCGTAACTAGTCAGGGAAGAGGTCTTAGATATTACACTAGGCAATATGCTAGCTGATAGTCTGGTAACGGGATGGAGGGTCTCATCTGAGCCCTCTCTCTCGGACCACAGAATCATCCGGCTTGAACTAGGGGCAAAAATAGAACACAGACCACTCAAAAGAAATCCCAGGCATATAGACTGGGCCATTTTTAACGAGGTAGTAGAGACAAATCTTACATCGATTGATAAGATTAATAGGCGTACAAATTGTATGGAGTTGGAGGATAGAGTTAATGGCCTAAATCACTTAATGATCGAGGCCTTTAACGAAAGTTGTCGCATACCAAAAGGCACTCCCAGGCGAACAAAATGGTGGTCCTCAGAACTAACAAAGCTGAGGAAAGAGGTGCGTAAACTTTTCAACAAAGCAAAGCGCAACTGCCACTGGGAGGAGTATAAGACACATCTAACTGCACACAATAAAGAGATAAGGAAGGCTAAACGTGAAAGCTTTAGAAGCTTCTGCGCAGATATCACATCGGCTCCGGCGGCTGCGAGACTTCACAAAGCTCTGGCCAAGGAGCAGAAAGAAACGCGACTAGCTCTTAAACTCCCAAATGGTGCTTACACGGCGACTGAAGAGGAAAGAGCGAGAGGGCTGCTGGCAGCACACTTCCCGGATACATGTCCACCTCATCTGGAGATATGTACCCGAGAGCACAGGCCCAACCCATCTGACTGGAAGCTGGCGAAAGGTCTATTTTCGCCTAATGCGGTCAGATGGGCTTTAAGGTCTTTCGAAAAGTACAAGTCCGCAGGAGTGGATGGCATGTATCCGGTCTTTCTGCAGCAAGTTGAAAGTATAGTCCCACACCTAACACAAATTATGATAGACAGCTTAGCGCTGGCGTATATCCCAACGGTGTGGAGAAGGGCAAAAGTGTTTATACCAAAGATAGGAAAAAAGGATTACTCCCAAGCAAAGTCATTCAGACCAATAAGTCTAACCTCCTTTGTCCTCAAAGCAATGGAGAAGGTCATAGATAATGAAATAAGATCGAACACTCTAAGGAAGTTTCCGCTACACCCGGGTCAGCATGCGTACCGAGCAGGTAGATTCACATATACTGCTCTGTACCAGCTGACGATGGAGATACAGAGTGCTTTCGAGCAGGGAGGAATAGTACTTTGTGCCTTTTTAGACATAGAAGGAGCCTTTGACAACACAGACCACAACAGTGTATGTCGGGCCTTAGAAAGACGGGAAGTTCAAAGACCAATCCGCATGTGGATAGAATCTTTACTTCGCACGAGGATCGCTGAGACCTCTATAGGTGAAGGCAGCGTATAAATCAGGACCACAAAAGGATGTCCGCAGGGTGGAGTTTTATCCCCTCTCCTGTGGAGCCTAGTGGTGGATGAGCTCCTGCACCTGTTAACTGATAACGGAATACGTTGTCAGGGGTACGCAGATGACATTGTCATAATTGCAAGGGGCAAATTCGAAAGTACCCTCTGCGACATCATCCAGAGGGCTTTATTTCTAACGAAGAGATGGTGTGCTGGGGTAGGTCTGTCCATAAACCCGCGTAAAACGGCGATCATCCCTTTCACAAAGCGACGGACCCTAATAGGTATGAGAGAATTACTGGTGGACGACGAGGTGGTGGACATGGTTTCAGAAGTAAAATACTTGGGTGTCACCTTTGACTCAAAGCTTTTATGGAAGAAACATGTGGACAACACAGTGTCGAAAGCAACAAAGGCCATAATGGTGTGCAGACGTCTGGCAGGCAAGTCTTGGGGATGTAACCCATACATGCTAAGATGGATGTACTCCATGATGGTCAAGCCAATCATAACCCATGAGGCAGTAGCCTGGTCCTCAAGGGCAAATCTGTTGACCGTGAGGAAATCACTCACGAAAGTACAACGCCAAGCGTGTGTATGTATAACGGGAGCTATGCGCACATGTCCAACAGCTGCAATGGAGGCGCTACTTGAGTTGACCCCACTACATATAGTAATTGAACAAGTGACCAAGCGCACCCTGTTGAATATGACAAGGGAAGGTTTTGGGAAAGGCAAGGTTGTATCATCGAAAAACTGGGCGAAGATCACTGAGAAGCTCCCGATCCCTCAACTCCCCAGGGATGATATCAACAGGGTAATCAATTTTGATAAAAGGTTTAAAATAGAACTAGGAGACAAGAAATCATGGAATGTCTCTAGAATTGAGAGTTACCAACAACCACATAATCTAATATGGTATACTGACGGCTCGAAAACTCCCGAGGGGATTGGAGCTGGAGTCTTTGGCCCAAGGACCAAGATATCCGCTCCTATGGGGATGTATCCGAGCATATTTCAGGCAGAAGTATATGCCATAAGTCAGTGTGCAGGCTTAATACTGCAACGTGGGTACTCAAACGAGAATATAATCATTTTAAGTGATAGTCAGGCGGCACTTAAGGCAATCTCATCATATGAGATAAAATCCTCCAAAGTGCTAGAATGCGTAAACAGACTAAACGAACTGGCAACTCTATAACTCCATTAGGTTGTCCTGGGTACCAGGACACAGAGGAGTAGAGGGCAACGAGCAGGCTGACAGCCTTGCCAGGCAAGCTGCTAGCGCAAACCCAATAGGTCCCGAGCCATTCATAGCAATAGGTCCACACACTATCAAGAATATGCTCAGGGAAGAAGAAAAGGAACTGAGGGAAGAGTACTGGCGCCAGACAACTGGATTACGCCAGGCAAAGGCGCTAATGGGAGGGTATAACATTAAACGCTTTAAAGCGATTATAAACCTCTCAAAGAATAAACTCAGGATGTTGACAGGGATTCTAACAGGGCACTGCAGGCTCAAAAAGCATATGAACAGACTAGGAATTTTATCTAGCAGCCTGTGTCGCTTCTGTGACATGGCTGATGAGTCTGC
This sequence comes from Urophora cardui, assembly GCA_960531455.1. NCBI lineage: Eukaryota > Metazoa > Arthropoda > Insecta > Diptera > Tephritidae > Urophora > Urophora cardui. The sequence goes on along the minus strand of OY482673.1, from coordinate 73,713,782 downwards.
AGAACACATACTGGCTGAGTGTGATGCTATTGCTAGGAAACGAGAAAGGTTTCTTGGCATGCCTTGGCCAGGACAGGGGAACATTCGATCTCTGAATCCGAGCGCTATCCTCCTCTTCTTGGAGGAGCTCGGCTTAGATAATGTACTGTGATTAGGAGAGGGTACAATAGATCAATAGTTCGACGTACATTCCTCAACCCGAAATTCTATTCTATTCTTATCGCCTTAATCTTGGGTCGAGATATATAGCTGCAGCCACCGCAGGATTTTGTAGTAACTTGTGCTTTCTATTGTTTAGCGATTTCAATAAAATTGCTGACATGTTTGAATCATTTGACTCCTATTTTACGGTTAGAATCATTTCCAAATAAATTTTTATAAATCCGAAATTTTGGTGCTGTAATTTTTCGGTGGTTACGTGTACGACTTCAAAACTTATTAAAAATTGATCTACAAAATTCCAATCTATATCGACGTCCTGGTCCTGCATGTTGTTGTCTATAAATTCCTTCAAATTTTTTAACCTTTTCAGTAAGTCATACGAATACGGCCAGCGAGTTGGGCAATCAGTCAAAGGAGAAAGCAAATTCTGCAAAGTTATCAATCTATGCACAGCTGGTGAACGTAGTTTTTTAACTAAGTTTCTACATTTTGTAAAAGAATTTTTAATGGCGTCATCCTTCATAAAATCGTACACGCTTAGTTGAATAGTATGTGCAGCACACCTTAGCATTACAATAGAGCCTAAATAAAAATTTACATTGTATTTTGAACTGAAGTTAAACAGATATCAATATACGTATTTATGTATTTACTAAAATTTTGTGAAATGCAATGTTCAAATGCAACATCTTCAAAAATGGAATCAAAACTTTCAAATGTTAAATCTTCTTCAGTTACAGTCTCGATTAGTAGGGGAACTTCAAGTACATCCATTGCTTCGTTTTGTAGAAGTGTTCCACAAGCTATCATATTTCTGCCATTGTCACTCGTTATACTATAAATTTGGTCTAGGTGGATATCGTATCTAGAAAAGTTTATTAAGGTTTTGCAATAAATTAGGACTTACGATTCGATCTCGAGCAGTGTCGAGAAATTCGAGGATCGAGAAAACCGAGACTCGGGTTCTCGATTAAATCTCGTTTCTCGGATTTCTCGATAACATATTGTGTCAAAAAATATGAATATCAAAAATGTCTCGTATGTCATTGGAAAGAAAAAATTTTATATTATGAAATTTTTATTGTATTTCACTCGGAATTTTGTGAAATACACCTGGGAATGGCATAACTGGCATATATTCATACACATGTAAGTACATACAAGCAGAACAAGCTACGAAACAGCTAAGTATGCTTATACCGCTATTTCTGCGATGTAGTTGAATGTCGAGAAGCTCGCTCGAACTCGAGAAATCGTAAGCTCTACAATAAATTCGCTTATGCACAAGGGTTACTTTTTAATATAGGGTGTAATTTATATACATATGTACATATATCGTCGTCCAAAGCCGCGTATCGACCAAGTACAAACCACGTTAGTGACATTTTTGCCAAAATACGATTTCCCCGAAAACATATTCCTGTGGTCCGACCCCATCCAATCATACAAGGATTTTGACGCGTTGTCCCAATGTTACAGAGTTGTAAAAAGCTGCAATCAGACTGTATTGCAATCATAAAAAGTGGATATTATTGTAAGCAACTTTGATTGTAAATCATATTGCTAGTAAATTTTTTGATTGTAAAAATAAAAATTTCAAAGATTTAGAAGTATGTTATTGCAATCGACCTTCACCATGAATCATTTTGATTTCAAATACAAATACAAATGTAATACACTTTTCTCGTAAATCATTTCATTACAATAATTTACAAAATTTTTCATTGCAATAAACTTCCAACGTAAATCATTTTCATTGTAAAAATTACAATAGCAATAATTGTATTGTAATAAATTTTCATCGTAAATCAAATTTTTTGAAAAATGTTTGATTGCAAGGCTTGCAATAGCAATCATTTTCCTCATAACTTTATATGTACGCATGCATTGGGACTGACGAAAGGCAAGCGCCTGGGTAATTCGAGTAATACCCGGCATTTATATCACACGCTTAGCCGCGTAATAACCCATGTCCCGCGTACATATGTATGTATGTATGTATTAGAGCTCTAGATACCCGGGTATCGAGTAATTCGAACTGATCGTTTTTGTTTGAAGCCCGTTTGTTGTTCAAATGCCCGTACAAACATACGGGTAATAAACAAACAAACAACTGTTCGAGCATTTGAACAACATTTGTTCGGGCTACTCGAAAATGTTCAAAAAAAAATCTGGAGCTCTAGTATGTATGTACATATTGGATGGTGCAGGGCACACGGTACTGGTCAATTTGTATAAAGTCTGGATGATAAGATGATGAACTAATCGTTATAACCCCGGTTGGGAAATTTTGTCGCGTCCACCATGTCACGTTATAAATTTTTTCTTAAGCTTATAAAAATGAAACTGGTGCATATATTTTCACGGTAAAACCATCAATGGAGACAAGACCGTATCTAGGGGGGGGGGGTGGCAGGGATCAATCCCCCCCCCCCCCCGAAATTAATGCGATTAAATTTTTTTTTATAATATAAATATGCTTAATTGTATTTTTTAGAAGCATAGAAATCATGTAAAAAGTTAGTCTCAATTATTATTTGTATCTATGTATGTACTAGCAAGTACCCGGCTTACTTCGTTGCGCCGCAAAAATTAAATATACTGATGTTTAGCTTTGAGTAGAGTGTAAAAATGGGTTACACATTCATGCTTGTTTTCTGCAAGGAATGTAATATACCACCCTCCTTTGGATGAAATGCAAACACTTTAAAATTAAACAATGTTGTAAAAAAAACAATACATTTATTAACAACAAAAAACTCAAAGTTATAATAATTCAAACAACGTTTGGTACCTACACAGAGCGAAAACCACCTAATAAAATAGAACAAAAGTAAGAAGATATCTCTATAGTTTTTCTTTAAGAAGAATCCCTACTTACTTTTAATTGGATAGTCTTTTTAATAAAATCAAGAAGAAATCTTCGAATATATATGTGGATATCTCCTTGATTTAATAAAGAGGGCGTTCTTCTTATTTTTATTAGGTTATCTAATTAAATTTATTATAAAGTTAGTCTTATATACATACATATGTAAACTGAATTAGCGGTTCACAGTCGACAACAATAATGCATAAAGAAAAGTTGAGTATTTGGTGCTCCTTGAGCTGCTTCCCGGAACACCCGTAGATCTTCTACCGCATCTCGTTGACGGGTCATGCCGGCGTCGTATTGAACCGCTGTTTATTACTCTCCACAAACTCTCTTTTCCAATTTCAAATAAATAGAAGGACGGCCGAGTTTAATAAAATAATTTAAAGTTTATTTTTGTATAATTTTTGTTTTATAAATTTAGTTTAATAATTTATTTGCCGCGTTCTAACGAGAACTTGATTTCGTGCACAACCGCACCACTCATCAACTTAAACCAATCTTATCTTGAGTTTTTTTCTTATTATTTCCAACAGCTTCCATAGCTGTAGTGCTGAATAAAAGCTGAGCTTTTTACAGCTTTTATTCAGCCTTTAGTACTCATGGGTGGTGCTGCCATCTTTATCAGATGGGCAGTGTTGCCACCTTACATCACCCTCCTACGAAAAGAAGGATTCGTCAAATTGGCCAAATTTGCCGAATTCTTCTTGACGCGGATGATGTGAATTGTTATGAACGAACGAGTTGTAATTTGAATATATATGTATGTACATGTGATTTTCCCCCTTTTACTACTCGTTTGTTCATAACAATTTACATTTTAGTTTTTAATAAAAAAATTGAAATGTACATATTACTATACTTCAAAAACTTAAAGCTAATTATAAGTAGCTTAAAGTATTTATTAAATATAGATATCAATTTACATGTAAGTATTAAAGTTAATAAATGTTAATTTAATTTCTAAATTTGAACTTAGATTAGCAATAAGATTTACATATTTCGAAATTCAGAAAATTTTTAATTAATTTAATTTCTAAATTTGAACTTAGATTAGCAATAAGATTTACATATTTCAAAATTCAGAAAAAAATTTTTGTTTTTAATTGACTACTTTATGTATTCTATTCTTATGTACTGTTTTCCTGTTATTGTTTTCATCAATGTATGTAACATTGACTCCATCCACGTTTGCTACTCTGAACGGACCCTTATATATGCTTGAGTGCTTGTTTCTTGGTTCGTTTTGTTATAAAATTCTGTCATTTTCACTAAGTGATATTGGCTTCGAATGTTTGCTATATCCGGTATGATTTTGAAGTTTAAATTTGTTAACGGACACGCGCTTGCGTGTGATTTTTGTAGTAAGTATTTTAATTCTTTCGCGTAATTATCTACGTTATATATCGGGTCGATTTTATTGTTTTCAAGTTCAATCGGTAAAATAGCTTTTTTTCCGAAAACTAATTCAAACGGAGTGAACTTATTTTCAAATGCTGTGTTTGTTGTTGTATTGTGCAAAAATGTAAAATACTTGAGGTAAACATCCCAGTAGGAAAAATTTTCATTAAGGTATGCCCGCAAGTTTTCGTTGAATACTCTGTGATTACGCTCTATAGTGCCAAGTGTTTCGTGATGGTATGCCGTAGAAAAATTATGTTTGATATTTAAAAGTGAAGTAATTTCTGAAAAAATTTCATTTTTGTATTCAGTCCCTAGATCTGTTTTTATAACTTTCATAACGCCATATGTTAATATAAAATTTTCAAAAATGGCTCTAGCAACAGTTTTTGCACTTTTGTCAGGGATCGCAACGGTAACCAAATATTTACTCAAATCACAAATCATGGTAACAGCGAACTTGTTACCGCAATCTGATTGAGGTAATGGTCCTATCGTGTCAATAACAACAATTTCAAAAGGTTTGCATGGTGTTGGCGTTAGTACTAAATTCTCTCTATTTTTGGGCTTTGCTTTATTTAACAAACATTTATCACATTTTTTAACGAATTTGGCAATTTCACGCGTCATATTCTTCCAATAATATTTTGTTCTTAATTTTGCGTATAGTTTTTTGCTGCCGAAATGTCCGCCAGAAATTGGGTCATTGTGATAAATCTTCATTAATTTTTGTTTCTTATCTTCATCTGTCACTGTTTCTATTGGTTCTGTTAATATTATTTTTAAAGATTTTAAAATTCTATTTCCGCTATTTTTAAAATTTGATATTTGAAAATGGTTGAAAAATATATCGTTTTTTGGCCATTCCAATTCTTTAATACTGCGTTTGTTAGCTTCTAATTCAAGCTTCGAAAGTAACTCATCTAGATTTGTTATTTCGTTAACATTTGCAAAATTAAAAAGTTCCATTTTCTTGTGTTTTAAATGTGCACAGATTTGTAAACTTGAAATTTTATCATCTTTATCGTATTGTATTTGAGTTTTTATTCGCGGAATCTTTTTCGAAAAATCATAAGAAAATTTATCATAAACTTGTAATGTGGTATCTTCAGGACTAGTTTGAGGAGTAGTTGTTGTTTGTTGTTTTTGTTCTAGTTGTCTTGTTTTTGATCGAGTTTGCACGGCAAGAATGCCTTTAGTTGGATTTTTTAGTTCGTTAATAGTTATGCGCGATAGCGCGTCTGCTACTACATTTGACTTGCCTTTAATATATTCAATGGTAAAATTGTATTCTGACAGTTCAAGTCGTATACGTGCGAGTTTAGATGCTGGGTCCTTCATATTAAATAGATATACCAATCAGTGAACTGCACAAGCAGATTGAATTTTCAAACAGATTGTTTTGTACAAGCAAGCAACGAAACAAACAATCTAAGCGCCGCTTGTAACCTAACAATCACAAGCGCGCTTGGGATTGTTTGCATTTTTTTCAATCTAAGCACTGCTTAGTTTGTTTAAAAGCAAACAAGCTCTTGCTTGTTTGTTTAAAAGCAAACCAAGCTAGCGGTTGCTTGAAAAAAAAACAAGTAAAAGCGCGGCTGTCTTCGGCCGTACCGAAGACTTCATACCTTTCATGAGTGGGGAAATGAAAAGTTACCTATGTATGTACATAGCCGGATTAAGTTTAATTTATAATTTTAATTCTGTGGGTTATTTATGGAAAGATTTATTAGAAAAAATGGTGTCTTGGCTATTTAAATGGAGGAGTTATACACCAAAATGTTCATATCTGAACAATCGGTTGTATGGGAGCTATAATTGTCCGATCTTGACAATTTTCGGTAATCCCGTTTGGGCCCATATGGGTACAAATACTTCAAAATTTCACGCCGTTAGCTGTTAAAATGGAGGAGTTATACACCAAAATGTCCATATCTGAACAATCGGTTGTAGGGGAGCTATATGTTATAGTGGTCCGATCTTTACAATTTTCGGTAATCCTGTTTGGGCCCATATGGGTACAAATACTTAAAAATTTCACGCCGTTAGCTGTTAAAATGGAGGAGTTATACACCAAAATGTCCATATCTGAACAATCGGTTGTAGGGGAGCTATAGGTTATAGTGTTCCGATCTTAACAATTTTCGGTAATCCCGTTTGGTCCCATATGGGTACAAATACTTCAACATTTCACGCCGTTAGCTGTTAAAATGGAGGAGTTATACACCAAAATGTGTATATCTGAATAATCGGATGTTGTGGAACTATATGTTATAGTGGTCCGATCTTGACAATTTTCGGTAACCTTGTTTGGGCCAAAATGGGCACGTCTACTTCAAAGTTTCATGTCCTTAGCTGTTTAAATGGGCAAGTTATGCACAAATTACATCCAAAAATTTCATATATATCTGAATAATCGGTTGTTTTCTATATGTTATAGTGGTCCGATTCGGCCGGTTCCGACAAATGATCAGCTGCATATAACAACATACCTGTATTCCGAATTTCATTCAGATATCTCAAAAACTGAGGGACTAGTTTGCGTTCACACAGACGGACGGACGGACAGACGGACATGGCTTAATCGACTCAGCTCGTGATTCTGATCATATCGGTATATATTTTGGTGGGTCCCCCACGCTTCCTTCTGATATTTTCGACAAAAATTTTTTGGCACTAAGTTATAATACCATTTCATTCTCATGAAAGGTATAAAAATTCAATCATTTTCAAGCAAATTTCAATCAAAAGCAAGCAGGCTGGAGGAGATTTTCAATCAGCGTTCATTTCGCTTTTTCAAAAGCAGATTTAAGAAGATCTTTCAATCATTGGATGTGAAGGAATAGGCGAACAGAAATGGAAGATGAACTCAATTCTACCAGTATTTTTCTGCAGATAATTGTAAGAAAATGAAGGACAAAGCCTTTTGTACATATTTAAGCATGCATATACCCTGCAAAAATTCCTGGTTGTTGACAAATCAGGTCTAAAAAAGGTGCATGCTGGCAGGACTGCTTCTGTTATGCACTCACTCTGTCTACTCCTAACTTTCTAATACATGACATCAACAAAAGAAAATCAGCCTTATTTCAAGCCTTACGCCAAACAAATTTGCTACCTTTATAATTTTTTGGCCTTATTTCAAGCCTTTAAATGTGCTGTTTAATTCTTAAATAAGGCTAAAATAGTTTGATGGGTATGTCCGCAAATTTTGCGACCAGCAGTTTTTATATGTAAATAGTCTTGTCGAAATGTTCAACATTCGACCCAAAAAAAAAAGAAAATTTGTATGTATGCACATAAATGTATGTTTATGAGTACGACATTGAAATTCCCAAAGGAACTAAGGAATTATGGAAACAAATAACTAGCGGGAGTGTGACAAAAATGCAAGTAGCTTAATTGTCATTAGATCCTCACCAGCTTGTAAGTGGTCAATTGAGTAATCATTCCAATGAAACTACTGCTGTATGTAGTAAGCAAATTCACTTTTGAAACATGGAATTTAAAGAAAATCTGCCATCATTGTACCTGAAAGAGTAGGCGCACAGAAATGGAAGATTAACTCAAATCTGATCTAGTATTTTTCTGCAGATAATTGTAAGAAAATAAAGGACAAAATCTTTTGTACATATTTAAGCATACATATACCCTGCAAAAATGCTTGTTGTTGACAAATCAGGTCCAAAAAAGGTGTATGCTGGCAGCACTGCTTCTGCTATGCACTCACTCTGTCTACTCCTAACTTTCTAATACATAACATCAACAAAAGAAAATCAGCCTTATTTTAAGCCTTACGCCATACAAATTTGCTATCCTTATAATTTTCTGGCCTTATTTCGGAAGACTTTAAATGTGCTGTTTAATTCTTAAATAAGGCTAAAATATTTTAGTGGGTATGTCAGCAAATTTTGCGACCAGCAGTTTTTATATGTAAATGGTCTTGTCGTCGAAATGTTCCACATTCGACCCAAAAAAAAAGAATCCCTTTCATACCGAACGGGAAAAATCAATTACAATTATACACTCAATACTGACTATTTAAAAAATTTTTAATTTATTGAATAGATTTTTTTACAAAAGTAAAACTTATTGTAAAATATTTAAATAGGCATGAACATTTATAATTTTTAAAGAAATTTTATAAGAAACAGCCTTGGCTAACAACTTTGAAAAATTCTTCACATGTCTTTTACACTCGCATAATGCATTCTCAAAACTTAAAATATTTTCAGAAAATACTTAATTCTTTTAAAAGATTTCACTACAGATAAAAGCTAATTCTATAAACTTTCTTCTAATATACATATATAACAATTTATAAATTTTAGACATTTTCATAAAAAATGGCCTTGGCTTACTACTTTGGATGAAAGCGATTAATCTACATTTGTACCTGTTCGGGTATACAAATTGAACAATTAGTCTCTTCAAAGGACATGCTCGAATAAATACGATCAATTCGCTCCATATAAAGGGATGTAAACTTGTATTAGTCGCATGCTCCCTTGCGATTGATCGCGGACACGTCCCGGAGAAATCGCATTTTTTGCAGGTATATTTACGTTCGCCGGACATTCCACTTTGCTCATAAAAACACACTCATGCATATGTACATATGTGCATACATACAAATTTTCTTTTATTTGGAGACAAAAGGGTGGATTGTTGAATGTTTCGACAAGACCATTTACATATAAAAAGTATTGGTTGCAAAATTTGCGGATATACCCACCAATAACGAAATAAGGCCACAGAATTATAAGGATAGCAAATTTGTATGGCGTAAAGCTTAAAATAAGGCTGATTTTCTTTTGTTGATGTTATGTATTAGAAAGTTAGGAGTAGACAGAGTGAGTGCATAGCAGAAGCAGTGCTGCCAGCATTCTCCTTTTTTAGACCTGATTTGTCAACAACAAGCATTTTTGCAGGGTATATGTATGCTTAAATATCTACAAAAGGTTTTGTCCTTTATTTTCTTACAATTATCTGCAGAAAAATACTAGATCAGATTTGAGTTAATCTTCCATTTCTGTGCGCCTACTCTTTCAGGTACAATGATGGCAGATTTTCTTTAAATTCCATGTTTCAAAAGTGAATTTGCTTATAATACTACATACAGCACTACAACTACATTCATTGGAATGATTACTCAATTGACCACTTACAAGCTGGTGAGAATCTAATGACAATTAAGCTACTTGCATTTTTGGCACATTCCCGCTAGTTATTTGTTTCCATAATTTCTTAGTTCCTTTGGGAATTTCAATGTCGTACTCATAAACATACATTTATGTGCATACATACAAATTTTCTTTTTTTTTTGGGTCGAATGTTGAACATTTCGACAAGACTATTTACATATAAAAACTGCTGGTCGCAAAATTTGAGGACATACCCATCAAACTATTTTAGCCTTATTTAAGAATTAAACAGCACATTTAAAGGCTTTTGAAATAATGCCAAAAAATTATAAAGGTAGCAAATTTGTTTGGCGTAAGGCTTGAAATAAGGCTGATTTTCTTTTATTGATGTCATGTATTAGAAAGTTAGGAGTAGACAGAGTGAGTGCATAACAGAAGCAGTCCTGCCAGCATACACCTTTTTTAGACCTGATTTGTCAACAACCAGGAATTTTTGCAGGGTATATGCATGCTTAAATATGTACAAAAGGCTTTGTCCTTCATTTTCTTACAATTATCTGCAGAAAAATACTGGTAGAATTGAGTTCATCTTCCATTTCTGTGCGCCTATTCCTTCACATCCAATGATTGAAAGATTTTCTTAAAAATCTGCTTTTGAAAAAGCGAAATAAACGCTGATTGAAAATCTCCTCCAGCCTGCTTGCTTTTGATTGAAATTTGCTTGAAAATGATTGAATTTTTTTTTTCAAGCAACCGCTAGCTTGGTTTGCTTTTAAACAAACAAGCAAGAGCTTGCTTGGAAATTTTTCAATCAGCTTGTTTCGCTTTTAAGCAGATTGAAAAAATTGTAAACAAGCTATTGCTTGTTTGTTTAAAAGCAAACCAAGCAAGGGAGAGATTGGAAAAAATTTCAAGCGCTTGAAAGGGCAAACAAGCTGCTTGTGCAGATCACTGATACCAATGGTCGATGATCCGATTTTACTAAAAAGTGTGTTCCATATACGTATGGACGAAATTGTCTAATTGCGAAATAAATTGCTAGTAATTCTAATTCTATTATAGATTTTTTCTGCTCGGCTTTGTTGAAAGATTTATATGCAAAACATATTGGTAATTCATTGTCTTCGTGCTTTTGGCTTAGTACGGCGCCACAGCCAAGTTTAGAAGCGTCAACAGTTATAATGAATTCTTTAGAAAAATCTGGATATTGTAGGAGTTTTGGGGACATTAAGGAATCTTTAAGGTTTTGAAATGCATTTTCGCAAGAATCATCCCATTTAAATTCGATGTTTTTTCGGCTCAAACGGTTTAAAGGCGCTGCCAGTGACGCAAAGTTAGGTATAAATCGCCTGTAATAGTTGGCAAAAGCGACGAAGCGCCGTACGGCATCTTTATCCGTTGGTTTTGTATACTTTTTTATAGCTGCGATTTTCGAGTCGTCTGGCAACAAACCTTTAGCCGAAAATTTATGGCCTAGAAAAGTCACTTCTGACCGAAGAAAATTACATTTTTGGGGATTTAACTTTAAGTTAAACTTTTTGCAAATTTCAAAAACCTTTTCCAAATTTTTTAAATGATGCGCCTCACTACACCCAATGACGATGATATCGTCAATATACATGAAAGCTTGGTTAGGCGAAATGCCAGAAAACGCGATAGACATCATACGCGAGAAGGAATTTGGGGCTACGTTTAAGCCAAAAGGTAGGACTTTCCAACGAAAAGCTCCTTTGTCGGTGCTAAAAGAGGTTATATCTCTAGAATTAGGATGTAGAGGGATTTGATGGAATCCTGAAAAAAGATCAAGCGTCGAAAATAATTTTGCTCTTCCTAAATTATCAAGAATATCGTCTACACGAGCTAAAGGGAATTTATCGGCAATTAATTTTTTATTTACTGCTCGGAAGTCAACGCACATACGATATGATTTTTTGCCGGTTGGATCTTTTTTCGGTACCAAAATTAAAGGACTATTGTAGTTTGACGAGCTGGGTTCAATCAGATCATTTCGCATTAGGTTATCAACTTGTTTATTGATTTCCTCTCTTTGTGTATAAGGCAGACGGTAATTTTTTTTTATATAAACAGGAGTTTTATCTGTAAGTCGACGTTTTTGTTCGTAGAAGTTATTAAGTGCATTTTGTCATTTTCAAGTGCAAATATATCAGCGTATTTCAGACATAAATCAACTAATTTTTTTCGAGCATACTCAGGTATTTGTTTTTCTAAAATTGTTTTTAATTCTTCCAATCGTTTCGGTTCTTTTGCTACTTCTTTTATTTTGTAGATATTGTAGTTGGTGATTTCTTCTGTGACAATGTTGCAATTTTTAATATATTTTACATCATCGGTGACATTTAAAATTTTGATAATTGGGTTTTTTGGATCAACGATACACTTTGCTGTGAAAACACCACTAAAGATCTCTTGTGAGTCTACAAAAACAGGATAAATAGATTTTTTCAAACGGAAATAAACGATAAACTTCACACCTAGGTGGTACTACTATTGTATCGGCACTTGTACCGTGAATAATTGAAATATTGAAACGTTTGTTAGATATGCTGATTGTTATACTGTCGTTGGCGTAGTTGATTATGCACTTATTTGCTTTTAGAAAATCCTTTCCAAGAATACCGTCCGAAGGTATGTTGAAGTCATCGCTGACTACATGCAATGTTTGTTGAATTGAAAAATTTGAAGTAATTAATTTTGTATTTATAGTACCCAAAGTAGAGACAGCGTTTGTTGTTACGCCCGTTATGTTAACAATTTCATTACGATTTATAAAAATATTTTGTGACAAACTTGAAATTTTGATTAGTGAGATATCTGCTTGAGAATCGACCAGAAAACTACATGCTTTTTCTGAATCGCTACAATTTAGTTCTATGAAATCAGAATAGTTAAGGTTCAAACAGAATATCGATTTGTTATTAGCAAATTGGTTTACATTTCCTGCTCCGTCTCCCTCAGTGTTCGCTCCTGAGGGGCGTATGCGTTTAAAGTCCTTACGTTAGCGTTGTTTCTGGTATTTGGGCGATTATCGCTATTGTTGCGATTGTTTGAATTGTTGCGATTATTTGAATTATTCGAATTATTGTTACGATTGTTCGAATTGTTGTTGCGATTGTTTGAATTGTTGCTATACCGAGTGCCATTGTTGACATATCTACGATTATTGTTGCTACTATTATTGTACCTATTGTTGTTGTTGTACCCCGAATAGCTTCTGTTAAACTGATTACTAAAATTTTGGTTTCTGAAACCACCTCGAAAATTGTTTGGCCGATTTGAATTTGTACGAAACGCTAATACTTGCTTCTCTTTTACCTCGTTATTTCTTTCAACTATCATCTTTGCAACGACATCTTTGGCGTCAGTGAACGTTGTTGATGCCAAAATTGACTTTACGAGTTCTGAACGCGTATTTAACCGACAAACATTTACGGTTTGTTCAATAGCCATTTCGTGAGCTTTTGATTGAGTCATACCCTCGATTATCAATGATCTTTCTAATGCATCTGATAAATCTTCGACTCGCTTAGCGAATTCCGAATAATTGTTATTAATTACATGCAAGGCTGATATTTTACCCGCTACGACTTTTGAATTATCGGGTTTAATTCTATTACGTAATGCCGTTTTTATTTGAGTAACTGAATTAACATCAGTCGGAATCGCTTCGCGTGCCTTACCCTCTAGTTTAGATTTCAAAAAAGCAATGAATGTAGGTATTAAATTAGCATCTGTAAGGTCTTCTATCAAAGTGATTTTATGGAGGAATGATTCGAGCGCTAGCGGATCGCCGCTATAGTTATCTCTAATAATAGTCGCACAATGGGTTATAAAAGTTTTCTTCTGTTCAATCGTTGCCATGGTTGTTTCGATTATGGTATTTGGTGTTCCAGTTGGTTCGATTATGGAATCGTCAAAACCTCTAAAATCTTCTAAAAGTGAGATACGCCCACGGGTCGCTGTATTATCAGCCGTATTCGTAGTTTCAGCGTTATCAGCCGTATTCGTAGTTTTAGCTACTCCCTGATCTTGAGGCATGTATCTATAAATGGCTTATATTTAAAGCTCAGAAAAATTGAAAAATTAGTTGTCTTTGCGCTGAAAGTTCCAGAGGCTAAAAATAAATTTGTATGTATTTGCATAAGCTTTATTGATATAGTAATGCTTCAAATGCTGCTCGTTGAAAAAGCACCAAAAATTTTCTCAAAGTTCCAATCATTCCAAAAGCTGTGAAAAAAAATGTTCCAATTTCAAAAGAAAACAGTACATAAGCTATGGATGTATATATATGTACATACTAGAGTACGTATGTATTTAAATATGTACATTAGGATGTATATGTACCTGATAGAATATATATGTATATAATTAGGAACGTTAGGAATTTTACATATTGGTTTTTGCATCACTTGAATACATATACAAAAAAATGTTATGAATACATAAATTAATACATGGGAATCCGTTACCGCTCTTGATGTTGCCAGTCGCCGCCGCAATGAAGATGTTGTTTTTGGTATACGTGGCGTGATTGTTAGCCGTTCGCTAAACGGTTTTGTATGAGCATATGTATATTAAAAATTACCGCAATAGTGGCGTGGTTGGGCTGTACGAAATTATATAGACGTTTTGTGTAGGGCCTGTACCAAATTATGATATAACGAGCTTTGTATGTGGCAATATATGTATTTTACCATGACTTACTGTTTTTATTTCGACTGTACTTTTTAATTTCGATGGTTTTTCCAAGAATGTGTTAAATGTAATAATTTGGTTTTTAAGTTACCTTTTTTCGTATTTCCCAATTTTACTTGTTTGTTTAAATAAATGTTGTTCGTACCTTATTTGTTGCGTACGAAATTTTTTAGAGTTATGTCCGGAACTTTGTGTTTGTAGGTGAATACATGTATTTTAACACATTTTAATAACATGTTTTTTTTCTTCAAAAGTTGTATAATGTCTTTACATTTTCTTTTTTTTTTGCCACGATTTTAGTTTTTTTGTATGATTTTATAGTTTTAAAAATTTTTTTGGTAGGTTTTTCAAGTTTTCAAATTTTTTTTGTAACTTTTTTAGTTTTTTTTTTTTTTTTTTTTTTTAAATTTTTTTTGGTAGGTTTTTAACGTTTTTAAATTTTTTTTGTAAGTTTTTAAAGTTTTTTTAAAATTTTTTTTTGTAATTTTTTTTTTGCAAAATTTTTTTTTTTTCAGATTTTTAGGAATTTAATATTTTTGTAATTTTTTGCATATTTCGCTGCATATATATGTACCAGCCACTACACACCACAAAACCACAAGCCACTCGTTTTTTTTTAATTTTGTTGTTGCGAGGGAGGTTCCTCTTCTTCGAAGACTCCACGCCCGGACCTACGATCGCCATTTGGTGCTCCTTGAGCTGCTTCCCGGAACACCCGTAGATCTTCTACCGCATCTCGTTGACGGGTCATGCCGGCGTCGTATTGAACCGCTGTTTATTACTCTCCGCAAACTCTCTTTTCCAATTTCAAATAAATAGAAGGACGGCCGAGTTTAATAAAATAATTTAAAGTTTATTTTTGTATAATTTTTGTTTTATAAATTTAGTTTAATAATTTATTTGCCGCGTTCTAACGAGAACTTGATTTCGTTCACAACCGCACCACTCATCAACTTAAACCAATCTTATCTTGAGTTTTTTTTCTTATTATTTCCAACAGCTTCCATAGCTGTAGTGCTGAATAAAAGCTGAGCTTTTTACAGCTTTTATTCAGCCTTTAGTACTCATGGGTGGTGCTGCCACCTTTATCAGATGGGCAGTGTTGCCACCTTACAAGTAGAAAGTTTTTTATTTATTGTAAGAAGGTATACTCTTAAATAAAATTATAAAGATTTACCTCCCAAAAATAAGAAGAAATCTCTATGGAAATATCTTCGTCCCTGACTTCTGTCCTCTTTTTGGGCCACGAAGCTGTTCAAAGAGACAATCTTCTTATTTTTATGAGGATTATTTGGCTCTGTGTACATTAGTAGGCAAATTAGTTCATAAAATAAGGTACATCTTGTTCATTAATTAAAAACTTCCGTGAACACAACATTCTTTGTTTTGTTGCCGTTTCCAGGTATAAGAAAACCCTGGTTTTGTGGTGAACCAGTTCGCGACAGAGCGACATACATTTGACCGTGAGAAAACACCTCGTTGCGAAAGTCTACCCCAATATAGCTAAATGTTTGCCCTTTGGATGTTCCATATAGTTTAAATCCGGTCTGTAGTTAAATGCTGATTTCGTATGAATCGCCACATGTCTCCTCTGCATTCCTCGCAACCGTGAGTTCTCTAAACGATTACATGTTCAGCGACTGTCCCGTTTCTTCTGAATCTAATTTGGCGCCTGTTTCCAGAAGATATAGATAACTGCGGTTTTGCTTTTGGCATGTCTAATAATTGTTTAACAAAATCATAAACTTATAATTAACTTAATTGGGTAAGAGCTTAATTTAAAATTTTACCATTGAAATTAATGGTGATTTCGTTTCATCAAAAAAATGCGCATTTTTGTTACACTCTTCAATTTTCCGTTTTCGTTTGCAAAATGAAGGTAAAACGTCAAACAGAATATGTCTTCTTTTTTTAGTGGTTTTATTAGGCTAGTGGATCTAGTGGTAATTTAGTGTAAAAAAACTACATAAGTTTTTCACTTGCTACCCTGTTTTCGTTTCCTAAAAATGTACACTTCAGTGGTGTAAAAAACTCACACTTTTTACCCTCTGAAGCTTTTACAAGGTAGCTGGTTGCACTGAAAATCAGCTGACGAAAATTTTATTTGACAGATAAATTTGGTGAAATTAATTGGATTTTGCAATAACAATTAAATATGGGTGATAAGCGAAACCTAATTATTCATGCACATAGCATAGCAAACGGGGCAGTTATGTATGTAATTTGAATTTGAAATGTTTTTTTTTTTTAGTTAATCCCCCCCCAAAATGAAATCCTGGCTACGGCCTTGAATGGAGAGCCACATTATTCTACTTTGATCTCTAATCATGACTTTTTAAATGTTGGAACAAAATTCGCAGAATTTTGCACTTTTCTATTTGCACCTAAAAATTTGATCTTCATTTTGACGCGTTCGCCATCACCCTTTAAATGCCAATATCTCAGAAGGTTTAAATCGATACTACTTCTTATTTTCAACGATTATAGTGCTGCTGAATTGCTTTCTAAAAATGAAAATCAGAAGAAAAATATTCAACGCTATGCATACTTTATTGAGCTTTGGCTTTGTTCAGAAACTCAGTTTGAAGCGCAACCTGATTTTGTAGTACAAGCAGAGCGTTCATAAACGTAAATTTTGCATGAAGCGTCGCTCATCACAATCATCAAAATAATAATTACTGCCGATGTTGCGGTTCATGCTGCGTTTCTGAACATAGCCTTTAAAAGCGTACGAACGTCACGTTCGGCATTCTGGAATCGCTCATATCTAATGCACAAATCGGTTGTCCTGTATTCAAAAATACTAAATGCAAATTTTTGTCTCGATCGGAGGCGGTTAAGGGTTGCCACCATGGTATAAGTATACCAGGTAAAACAAACGTCAAGTTTTCGTCGCCATATTAACCACCTGACAATTAAGCAGATTATGACATTTCGTGCTGCCAATACTCAATGATAAAAATCCTCCATTAATGGCATTTTTCACTGCTTTGTTTTAAAAATGAATTGTAACCATGGTATTCATAGTAACGAATTTTTTCAATTTGAATTGAAAGAAATTTTTTCAATTTGAAAAAATTACACATCCTGCAGTAAATTTGTTTCACTGCTGAATGATCATTGATGATTCTTCTGAGTACAATTTTTATTATTATTATTATTTTTTTTTTGAAAAAAGCAAACCATTTATATGAAAAATTCAGCAGTCTTTATTTGAAAGTACTCACTGATGCCTCCTCAGTCATAGATGAATTCATTGTGAATGGATACAAGTGACTTGACTCTGGAATGTGTGTTAAAAAGGTCGAACAGCTGTGCTCAGCTGATTTCAGGGTTGCTGTTATGGCCCAATAACGATGGTGAAAGCAATAGAAGTTGCCCTTCTTCTTTCTGTTTTGTAGGTTGTTGATTTTACATTCTTGCACATGTTATTCGTGGAATAGCTGGCGTTTACGCTATCACCGGGAATTGCGGTTTAGGAACTCAGCCTTAAATTCTTTTCGGAATTATGAATTGGTTTTTTCAATTCCCAATTCCGGAATTGCGTTTCTGTCTTGATTGCTACGACCTTGTCATTATGGTCCCTTTTCTTACAACAACCACATCCGGCCGCCATACCAATCTGTACCCCCGGAAGTCGCCGCCATACCAATCTGTCCCCGATTTTGATATTTTTCGATGACTTATCGTCTTTTTTTTTTATCGAATTTCGACTACGCATCCCAGAGCCATTTCACTGTATGCTATACACTATGGATGAATTTCATCAGTGATTCATAAAAGATTCATTTCGGATTTTTACTTCGCGGAATATCAGTTTGGCCATACTACAAAGTAGCCCCTTCCCGGTATTCTCGGAGAGTTTTTAAGTTAGTTTAGTAGTTACGATCACTTTTAATTTAGGCTTTGTGATCACTCTGGTATATAGTTTGGGGAGGTTTTGGAGATCGATCTATTATAACTCCATATCGTCGCATAAAGTGCAATACCGCGTATCCGCTACCACCCAAATTTTACAGGAGACAGTAAAAACTGTTTTATTTCAAAACGGTTCGGAATTTTGCAAACCCACATCCACACCAAGGTAGATTTTTGGATTATATTCTTAATCCAAACATCATTTTGGCGAAAAACAGTTAAATGTGCAGTTATTGGCTTACTTATGTATTTATAAGCGGTTTTGCGTCTTTTATTTTGTTCAATAGTGACGTATACGCGGTTTTGCAGGCGTACGTGAAAACTTTTCTTCAATAAAACAAAGTTATAATCCATTTCGTATTTATGAAAGTATAATCAACTTTAGTACATTACAGTACAGTTATAAAGCAATAACACCTATTATTCGCGGTATTTGTTCGAAAAATTTCCTTAAAAAAAGCGATTTTGAAACTGTGTCATTATTTGGAATTGCGTTGTGTGAATCTCAAAATTGTTGCATGAATGGATGGGGACGGACGCCAGGAATGTATTTTTGATGAAATCTCATTTTTGGCAAAAATGTCAGGCGGGTTTGCACTTTAAACGACGATATGTATGTACACCACCATACCAAGTGAGCATTTCAGTTTATATATGTATGTATGTACATATGTGCAATCCAATTACAAAAAAATATATACCCTAGATTTTAACAATATGAGTTGCTTATTTCCGCGGTGCAATAATACCAAATATGGCTGCAAAGGCGGTGATATAAAATTTTTCCAATTTCCGACGATACCCTTTATTCGCGGAGAGTGGATGAAGATTTGTGGAGTGAGCGAAGAGGCGCTACCGGAAGTTCCATAAATCTGCTCACTAGTGCCCTTTCTCTTTCTGTCCTTTGATTCCTGAAATACCCAAACTTTCAAACAAAAATCTACGCATTCAAAAAATAAAAGTCTGGCATCGCTATACTCCAAAACTGACATAAGATTAAACTTCAAAAATCTGCTTTTTAATCAAAAAGACAGCGTCAAAATGACAATGCACATACCTGTATTTTTTATACCATGGGTTGCCACAGAGGGGTCAAAGTTCGGACTACAATAAAAGACCAAAAAATTTAATTATTTTTTTTATCTAATGGCCAAAGTCGATAGTCTTGTACTCAAGGGTACGAAGTATAAATTATGGTCCTGATCCGAGACGGTTAAGGGGTGTCGCCAGGGGTCCCATATGGTTATCTAAACTTTGAGCCCTTTGCGACACCCCTTAACCGTCTCCGATCGGGACCAAAAGTTATTTATGGTATCTTTGATCATGCTGTTAACAATGTAGGCAGCGAGATCGAAGAAAATCGCTAATTTGATTTTAAGGACACCCTAATGTACATACATAAATATGTACCCGGGAAATGGTGTATTACGCGGCTAACCGTGTGATATAAATGCCGGGTATTACTCGAATTACCCAGGCGCTTGCCTTTCATCAGTCCCAATACATGCGTACATATAAAGTTATGAGGAAAATGATTGCTATTGCAAGCCTTGCAATCAAACATTTTTCAATCAATATGATTTACGATGAAAATTTATTACAATACAATTATTGCTATTGTAATTTTTACAATGAAAGTGATTTATGAGAAATGTTTATTGCAATGAAATTTTTGTAAATTATTGTATTGAAAATTTGTACAACCAAAAAATTTCAATAATTTTTACTGCAATGAACTTGATCCCCAAAAATTTCAATAAACGTTTGTTTAGGCTACCAGCCTAAACCCAAGAAAAACATGACAGCCCTAATGTGCAATTATTAGTAACGAGTGGCTGAATTAACGGCCACCGTTAACTACAATAAATTCTCTTTTTCTTTGGCTTCGTTGCACAATTTTAACTATGCAGCAGGCTATTCTAGCGTCAACCAGCTGCAGCGACACCTCGTCAATATCTACATCTACAACGTAAGTCACACTTATATTTAATAACCTTGTTTTTGTACAATTAATATTGAAATAAAATTCCACGAATTTTATACATACGTATTATAACGTACTAAACAAGCGTTTTTATTTTCTTTCCTTTTGCATAATTCTCACGGAATTATTCATGGTCCTTACGCGCCTCCACGAGGAACACGGAATTGGGCACAACTAACTTCCAAGCAAGCGACCTAACAACAATACAGTCCACACAATCAAAAGGCTACACCTCAAACTCATCAACACAAGAATTCCTACCACCCAATAGAAGTTGAAGCAACAGCAACAACACCTGCACATACATACATCCACCAAAAGAAACATACACAACAGATACCCACAAAACAATTTATTTCGATTTTTTCGGTAGTTAGACTTTTCTAAACAAACTCGAAATTCTTCCGCTACAGCGTAACGATTTCGTTCCGATTTCGTAAAGAGAAATCTGAATTTTTCGAAAATAAAATTTTTTTGATCGAAGTCGACAGTCTATCGCTTTAGCTTAAAGATTTCGAAACGATTTCGTAAAGAGTAACTCTTAATTATGAACTCTAGGAAAAAAAAAAAAAAAAAAAAACTAAAAGCATTTAAAGTGAAACGCGTTTGAGTAAACAATAACGAAAAGTTAAAACGGCAAAAAGATAATTAAATTAAAAATGTCGCGACAGGCCCAACATAAAAGCTTGAAAAGGCAAAAAAAAATAATAAACTCAATTCTTGAAAATAACAGTGAGGATCGCGGAATAAGTGAAAAAAAAACATAAAACAGATGAGGGATTTTCCCCACAAGAAAAAATTAATGAAGGTCATGAGAGGGACGCAAGAATAGATTAGAAGAAGTGATTGAGCATGCGCAAAACGCAGAAGATAAAATTATTTTATATTCTTCACATAGGGATTCAGTGGAAGAGGCAAAGCTAAAAGAAGATAAACCTCCAGAAAGCTTAAAGAAATTTCTTATGTCCTGGTCGATTACATATGGAATTTCAACAAATGCATTTTTGAGGCGACTTAGAAGTGAAGGACATGATTTACCTTGCGACATTCGGACCCTCAAAGAAACTCCAAAAGAAACATATACTGTTGGAATGGGTAGAGGGTCATATTTTCACTACGATGTAAAGAGCTGCCTTAATAATTTTGTTTACAAAAATTCCAAAGCTCTTCAAAAATTCCAACTGTAATTCATTAGAGCTAAACTTTAGAATCGACGGACTACAGTTATTTTCTTCATCAAAGCAGACAGCTTGGCCTATAATGATGAGTGTTTCCATAGACCAGGTTTTGCCATCGTTTAAACGCCAACGCACATTGATTTCAAAATTGCCAAATCTTCCCTGCACTGAAGTGAGTGAAATTTTTGATTTAGAAAAACACTTGGACGACGAAGACGCAAAACAAGAATTGGTAAGTTAATCAACACACTTTTATCTGTTATTTTATTATCCTAATTATCATTATTTATTTTTTAATAGTTAACAAAATTTTATAAGCCACCTACGGATGACCTGAAGAAGTATATATTTGCAAATTTAAAGTCCATATTAATAAGCGATTCTTTGGCATTAAAATTTTCTTGGACGAATGTCAACAA
This sequence comes from Urophora cardui, assembly GCA_960531455.1. Taxonomy (NCBI): domain Eukaryota; kingdom Metazoa; phylum Arthropoda; class Insecta; order Diptera; family Tephritidae; genus Urophora; species Urophora cardui. The sequence continues at coordinate 73,691,991 of OY482673.1, read as the reverse complement.
CAACATACCAGTCAAAGATCTCAAGTTCATTAAATTACTCAAAGGTTTGTTATCAATAAAGATATTACACTTAAGCAGTTTCAAATTTTTGATTCCCCTCTTTATACTTGTTCATAGATTCATGCTTGGAGAATATACCACAGACCAACATTTCAAAAATTGAGGATATAATGAAAAAATATTTTAATGGCGCGAAGGACAGGGTGGCTAAGAAAAATAAAAGATATAAATAAAAAAATAAAAAATAAAAGAATTAATAAAGCGACAACGAATACACAAAAATGATGAAAGGATGAATGCACTTATAATTATAGTTTAGTTGTAATTTTTCATGTACGATTATATTGACTCATACACCACGGTATATGACACCACGGTATATGACCGAATTTTGAAATTGAATTTTAATTTTAATTATTAGTTAACACATATATGTTCATACATATGTAAAGAATTTGATTATACACATAAATTAATAAAAAATAAAAATGCTTATTTAATACAAAAATTAATATTTTTTTAAAAACGATTTCGCAAAGATTATATCGAAAAGATTTCGTAACGACAAATTCGTTTCGATTTAGTGGTCTTAACTTCTTTACGAAATCGTTAAGACTATTCTAAACAATTTCGAATAGCAAATTTCTAAACGATTTCGTAAAGATTAAATCGAAAAGATTTCGTAACGACAAATTCGTTTCGATTTAGTTAAGAACATTCTTTACGAAATCGTTTAGACTATTTCTTTACGAAGTGGTGTCAACCCTCTCATACAAAAATCGTAACGATTTCGAAACTAAATAAATAAAACCAAAATATTTTTTCAATCGGTAAGTGGTTCCCTTTTACTAATTTCTGCACAGTGATAAAACGAAGGAATTAAAAAATTGTGATCAAAAGTGCTAACGAAGTGCGAGTGTAATCAAAAAATTTGTTTTCCTTATTGCATATTTTTTTTCTTTGTGTGCAAACACAATACAACAACAACACTGCACTTCGACGGTTTACGGCCAATTACGTGGTTTTTTTTCTCATAAAAAATTCCACAAGCACTCACAATTAATTTTTTCTTTTTATTACTAAAATTTGGGTGGCACCACGAAAATATTTGCAAAAAATTAAACTTATTTTTTCAAGTTGCACTTTGCGTCCTGTGCTAATAAGCGAATATACAAAAATTTGAGGTTATAATAATAACCATATACTTTGCATTTTTGTTGTTTTTTCACATTACATTTCATTTTGAGGTTATACGAATAACCAATATACATTGCGTTTTTGTTGTTTTTATATGACACAAAACATTAAGGTTCAACACGCGCGCATACATATATACAAATATTAGAATTTGTACGTATGTCGTTGGCTTGGAGGAGCGAATTTAACGCACCAAAATGCTACATTTTCGTTTAATGGTGGATGCTTGATTTGGTGGTTTATTTCTAAAATTAAATAACACATATATATATGACAAATTACAATTAATATGATTTTTACTTACCGCTGTGTGCTTCCTCCAGTTCTCAGTTCTCGCCAACGATTAAAATGGTTTTCAAGAATAAAATGGCAGAACACTGGACGAAAGCAAGCAGCGTTAAGTTTACAGTGGTTGCCAGATCAAAACAATTTATTAAAAGTGAAACGCAAATTTTATCCGACAGATGGCGTTCTGTGACATCCCCGCTCCCGTGGATCGCTAGATTCACCCAACTCAACATCCAGAACGGCCAGCTTCGAGGCAGCTCTTCTTTTCATCCCAGAGGTCGTACGCACGTCGGCTTGGCGGATCTCGCCATCCTTCGAAGGATACAACCGCTCTACCACGCCACGACACCACTCTCTCCTTGGTACATTGGGATCGCACACAAACACAAGCGCTCCCTCTTTCAACGGCTCAGTGGGCTGACACCACTTCGTCCGACGTGTCAGAGTCGGAAGATATTCCATCACCCACCTTTTCCAGAAGTGGTCTCTGAGTTGACGTGCCACTCGCCACTGCTGTCGTATTACAATTGATTCCGTTGGTATTTCAGCCATACCTGGCAAATTCGCAGTATTCGCCATCCCCAATAGAAAATCGTTCGGCGTCAAAGGCTGTTCTTGGTTGGGAGAGATGGGCAGGTGCGTAAGAGGTCGAGAGTTAACGATGTTTTCTGCTTCGATTAGAAAGCACTGCAGCGTATGTTCACGTGGCGCAACCTCTTTGAGGGTTTGGCGCAACACTCGTTTGACACACTGTACCATTCTCTCCCAAACGCCACCTTCTGCTGGGTTAAACGGCGAGTTGAAAACCCAGTCTATGCCCCGTTGCGCTAATTCTCCCTGTAAGCGCTCGCAGTCGAAAACTTCCGTAAATTTCTTTGCCTCATTATTCACGCCGACGAAGTTCTTCCCGTTGTCCGACCTCAGTCTCACGGGCACTCCCCTGCGATTTATAAAGTTGCGAAGTACGATGATACATGCATCGGTGCTTAAGTCATGCGCCACTTCCAGGTGCACTGCCCGCGTAGTTAGGCACGTAAATAGTGCAACCCATCTTTTTTCTGTGCTTCTTCTTACTGTTACGTTTAGCGGCCCGAAGTAGTCCATGCCCGTGTACGTAAACGGCCTGACATAGGGCGTGAGTCGATCTGCTGGTAGCGGCCCCATTAATGGAGGCACTGGCGTTGCTTTACGAAGGCGGCATACGTTACAATTGGCGACGACATTACGTAGACTCGTCCTTAGACGTGGCACCCAAAAATCTCGGCGTATGGCACAAATTGTGGCTTCGGCATTTTGATGGCCCATGATTACATGATGATGTTTAATTATCAGCTTTGTATACACGTGATTAGGCGGCAGTATGATGGGGCGTCTCGTACTTATCGGTAGCCAGCTGGCTGCATCTATGCGTCCACGAACTCGCAATACACTGTCCTCGTCTAAATATGGCAATAGTTGCACCAATATACTCTGCTTCGAGATATTTTGCCCATCTCTGATCTGCTGAATTTCCTCAGGGAATGATTGGCTCTGTACAAGGCGGCATAGGAAGAGCTTTGCTTCTTCAAGGTCGCTGGCACGCAGACCATAAGTGCACTCAACATGAATACGGCGGCATTTCTTCGTAAATAACATCAACCATGCTGTAGTCCTCACCAGTCGATTATACGAGGAAAAACGATCAAAGTCGATGAAATCCTGATTGATTACAGTCATCACATGTGTTTGGCGCAGCTCTTCACCTTCATAGTCCATTTCGTCCGATATTGCGTTCTCAGTTGGCCAGGCATGTTCCTCTTCCCGCAAAAATGATGGACCTTGTATCCAGCGCGTCGAAGGACCGAATACAATGTTATGGCTGGCACGAGTAGCTTCATCGGCCACGTTCTCCGAAGTGGGTATCCATCGCCAGTTCGACACCTGAGTCGCTTCCAAAATTTCCGCAATTCTATGTTGCACGAATGGCTTATACTTCCGATGTTGGCTCCGTATCCACTTCAATACCGTACCCGAGTCGCTCCATAAAAAATGCTTGTCGATTTTAAAGGAATGTGCTTCGCAAACGGCTTGTTGCAATCGCACTCCTAAGACGGCGGCTTGCAGCTCTAAGCGCGGTATAGTCAACGTTTTCAATGGGGCGCATTTCGATTTGGCACAGACGAAAGCGACCTCTATTTCTCCTCGATCATTTTTTGCTCTCCAATAAGTAACGGCGGCAAAGGCGTTTTCACTTGCGTCGACGAAGGTGTGTAGTTGCAGGTTCTCAGGCGCACCGTTGCGGAAATAAAATCGAGGGCAGGCATATTCGATTACCGCTGGCAGTTGTTTGCGCCACTTTTCCCACAACATGGCTACGGCTTCTGAAGGTGGGTCATCCCAACGCGTTCCACATCTCCACACCTCTCTCATTATAAGCTTCGCACCGATGATAAAGTTGGCTAGGAATCCCAGTGGATCGAATATAGACATGACCACACTGAGGAGTTCTCTTTTCGTAGGATGCCGATCGCCGTTCATTACCGCTGCGCTCACTTTGTTGAATTTCAATCCAAACATAAAGCTGTCCGTCGTGGAGTTCCAGTGCAACCCGAGTACTCTGTCCGTACCAACACAATCCTTCCCTCCGATGATCTTATCGACTTCCTTACCATCTAACGCTGAAACTACCTCCATGGAATTTGATGAAAAATTGCGTAGCTCAAACCCGGCGGCCATATGAATCTTCCTAACTTGCGCTGCAACGGCGATTGCTTCCTCTACGGTATCAAAACTATCCACCAAGTCGTCTACATAGTGGTTTTCCAAAATTGCGGTTATGGCTCTAGCTGCATGACTTTCGTCGCTCCGATGCTCCATGGCGTTCCGCGTTTTGACATAATGAGCCGCACAGGGCGAACAAGCAGCTCCAAACGTCATGACACACATTTCATAAACATCGGGTGGTCGAGTTGAATCACCATTGCGCCATAGGAAGCGCTGAGAACATCTATCTTCTGGACGCATCAACACTTGGTGGAACATCTCCTTGATGTCTCCACACAAAGCCACGGCTCGTTCACGAAATCGGAAGAGGATAGACGGTAGCGGCTTATAATCCTGTGGCCCTTTCAGCAGGCAGCTGTTCAGGGAAATGCCATTGACCTGGGCGGCAGCATCAAACACAAACCGAAGTTTAGCTGGCTTGTTTGGATTTACCACGGCAAAATGTGGCAGATACCAGGTGCATGGCGGCGACAAGGCGGCTTCCGATGTCGTGAGCTTGCGTGCATAACCCTTCTCCACGTAGCTAGTGATTATCTCCTTATATGCGATGGCAAACTTGTCATCACGGCTCATCTTCCTTTCCACACCCTTTAATCTCTTCAGCGCCATATCGAAACTGTCTGGCAATCGGATATTGTCGTGCTTCCACAGGAGTCCCGTCTGGAATCTCTGTCCGACACGGCAAGTCGTAGACTCCAAAATTGCTCGTGCTCGCATGTCAGCTTCACTTACAATTGGCGGCGACGGTCTAACTCCAAAGCTCTCGGTCTCAAAAAAATTGGCAACCATGTTATGAAGTGCTTCATCCGGACTGCATTTGACGAAAAGGCAAGTCGCTGGCGAAGATGAACACTTATCAATAGGACCAAACACTACCCAACCCAGTTCCGTTTTGGCAGCAAACGGACCATGTTTCCTCATCGCGATAGTAGTCGATGCTACACCCAAATGGCAGTTATCTATGCCGATGAGAATTCGCGGCGTGGCTCCTGAATGTGGTTGTACCGGAAGACGGCGTGCTTCCTTGTCGTCCAATTTCAGATCGCTGCGACTCAGGCTTTGTGTTGGCAGATCAAGTTTCCTAATGGCATGCACATGTTGCAAGTTGTATCTCTTTTTCATTCCAGCACCACTTATTTGTAGATCGACTAATGTGGAAGGCTCTCGTACCGCATGTCCTCCAAACCACTGTACATTCAGGCTATATGGCCGTCCTCGTAGATTTAACTCTTTGGCTAGGCTGCTATCCATCATCGTTATGGACGAACCTTCATCGAGTAAGGCATATGTATCGACGCGTCGTTGGTTTCCGTACAGTGTGACTGGTAGGATGCGGTAGAGTAGCTTTCCTTTCGGCGACATTGTAGAACAGCTTAAAACAGTTGCCTCCTTATCCTTTGGAAGTTGCTGGCGATCACTATTTGGCGGTGGTGTAGACCTTGATGTGGCACGTGAGGCGCTTCGTGACGTCGTTGTTGCTGCGGCTGGCGGACGCTCTTGCCGATGCTCGTGGAGTAGTTTGTTATGTACTCTACTGCATCCATCGATCCCACAAACCTTGCGCCTTTTGCAGTTGCCGGTGATGTGACCCATATTCAGGCAGGCAAAACATAATCGTCGAGATTTAACTAAAGTCCATCGATCGCCTACCGTGGCTTCGAGTAGGCGCTTACAATCAGCTGGCTTGTGCTGACCCTGGCAAATTGGACATCTCCTGGTTGTCGTTTCATCCACATGTAAGACCGTGCGGCGTTTGGGCTCACGAACTGCTAATTGACTTTCATCGTTGATTGTGCATATGACGTCAGCAAGTGTGTTGAGCCACCCACTAAAATGCAGTACGGTGGCTCGTGTTGGCAAAGTAGTAGCATGCCGACCCCACTCGATTCTTTTGCTCATCGGTAGCTTGGCTATGAGCTCATCGAGTAACATTGGGTTAGCAATATGATGGTCGGCACCAGCGGACTGCAAAAGGGCACAAATGTTTTTTACCTTGGTTGCGAATGAAATCAGTTTCCCTAACGTATGCTCAGAAATTGGCGATATTTCCTTTACCTGTGCCAACTGACTACGAACCAGCTGTTCTGGTCGTCCAAACCTAAACCTCAATTGTTCAATGATGCAACTGACATTGTTTGGGTGAATAAGTAACGACTTCACCGTTTCACGTGCATCACCCTTTAAACATTTTTGCAGTCGCTGATTATTATCAAAATTGCTATACCCATATGCCGCTGTCGACTCCATAAAAGCGGCGTAAAATACAGGCCAATCTTCAGCCCGACCGCTAAACTCAGGCAAATCTAATAATTTTTTAGGGTAGTTCAAATGATAGGGTACATACTGTAGATTAGCATTAACGCCGTTGGCTAAAGGCGTTGACGTCGGCGCGAACGACGGTTGCGACGAAAATATGCTATGCGGCTGCGGCGCTGGAACGTTGATGCCACCGCTGTTGGCTAAAGATGTTGGCGTCAGCGTCGGCGCAGCCGACGACTGCGACGAAAATATGGTATGTGAATGCAGGGTTGAGGGCGTTGTAATGGGCTGAGATAGGGGGCTATAAAAATGCATAGAGGATGAGGGGGGTGCCCGTGAGATATCTATAGATGGCGTAGAAGTACCCGAATGACCGATAATTGACATTGGCAGCGACTGAGAATACATCTGCGTTGACTGCGGCGGCACTAGCAGTGCTTGCGTTGACTGTGGCAGCGTTAGCTGCGACTTCTCGACGACGCTGCTGGCATATGTAATGGCAGAACTACCGTTACCCATAAGCGCTGACCTAAGAACCTCGTTCTGGGCTTCCCGTTCCCGTAACTGCACCTGTGTGGCTTTAAGATGGAGCTCCAAACTGGCTAATCGACTTTCAAAGTCGTCGTAGTTATGAGCACCGGGATTCTGCTGAGCTTGGCTTGACCCCGGCAGAGAACCCGTAGTTGCACTCACTTGGCAGGCTGAGACGATTGGCGCTCCATTATTGGTACTTATATGGCCAGTTACGGGGGAATTACTGGGCGCAATTGACATAATGACAGAACTTGTACTTACTGTGCTTGCAGGTATGCTGGGCGATGCTTCAAGAATTGGCGACAATATCGAGTTCTGATCCATATTAATGCCGTCCATAAGACGGGCGCTTCTGCGTGGTGGCGTGCGTTTCAGAGGCATGTGACGGTGAGGAAAAATGTATAACGCCGTCGGCAATTTGTTGCTTCAGATTTGATACGCCGAGCTTATGCAGGCAGATTAATAAAAACTATGGCTTATTTGATTAAAATAGGGACTATTCGTCAATTAATTAAATAATTATGCAACGTTGATATGACTGTGGCTTGAGATGGCAGACGTCACAGTGGTTGTGGCTTTGCAGTGGCAGAGACGTTGCAGTGGCTTTGGTTTGCCGTGGCAGAGACGTTGCAGTGGCTTTAGTTTGCCGTGGCAGAGTCGTTGCAGTGGCTTTAATTTGGCGTTAAAATTGTAAAGGCTTACCTGTGACTGGAACAGTGGGAATGGCTGTGGTGCTACTGTGAGTGTATGGTAGAGCGGGCTGGCATAAATGACTAAAAACATGAAACACGAAACATGCATGAACATAACCTCACTGCTATTGGCAAAATATTCGCTGCTGCTTTGGCATAAGTTGTCGGCAGAGTGACGTCGGCAGCGCAGTAAATTTAACCGGCAAAACTTCGAATATAAAATATGTTGGCACATTTAAAACGTCATGGGCTCGCTGCTGTTAGCAAATATCCCATTTTGGTGCTGGTAGTGAATGTGCCGGCAGAATAACGTAGGCAGTGCAATAATTTTCACCGGCAGCGGCGCAGGCAGCAACGTGTGGCTTGGTGTAATAGTCTTCAAGCAGCGAAGTGGCCGTCAGAATAAATTTGTAAAATTGTAGCAAATTTGCAAGCAGGCAATGTAATAAGTATTCAGGCAGCAGGAATAAATTGCAGGCAGCGAGGTAGGCAGCGGCGCAATTGCACAAGCGAAATAAAATGTGTCGTTGGCTTGGAGGAGCGAATTTAACGCACCAAAATGCTACATTTTCGTTTAATGGTGGATGCTTGATTTGGTGGTTTATTTCTAAAATTAAATAACACATATATATATGACAAATTACAATTAATATGATTTTTACTTACCGCTGTGTGCTTCCTCCAGTTCTCAGTTCTCGCCAACGATTAAAATGGTTTTCAAGAATAAAATGGCAGAACACTGGACGAAAGCAAGCAGCGTTAAGTTTACAGTGGTTGCCAGATCAAAACAATTTATTAAAAGTGAAACGCAAATTTTATCCGACAGATGGCGTTCTGTGACAACGTATATACATACATATATATATTTTGCATTTAAACCACGTATATACCCCTCAAGAAATATATAAATAAAGATTTGGTTAAAAATTTAAACAAAATTTTTTCGCAATATTTTTTTGGAACTCGACGAGTTTGGTGTGGCAATCAATTCAGGTTTATATACCCCATATCATTTTATACAAGCAAATCTCTACGAGATTGTGCCGGTTCAGTCCATATAAATTTAGCTGATTAAATCTAATCCTTAGATTTCTATCTGGGTCCAAATAGGACAAAAATTTATATCTGAACAAGTTAGTGCTTTGGGTAAATCAAGATTTTCAGAGGAATAAAAAAGATGGAGAGTTTTCTTAGAAACGCAGATAATTTGATAGAATTCAACGAATTCTTTAACTCTATCCCTGAGGGAGAGCACAATAAACATAGCCTTATACCTCATCAAGAGGAATTAAAAGCCCTGTGGCGGAAGTCAAAAACCGCCTATGACGCGTTGATAAACGCACCAGGTACAACCAAAGAAGATTTAGCAACAATAAAAAAGAAAAATAAGGTATGCTATGCAATTTACGCAAAATGTGTTGCGACCATGTCAGCTTTAGCAGAAAAACTGGCACCTCCTTCCAATCCTCAACCCACTGCAAATCCTGCGGCTCAAAGTCAGACCACGTCTGACGACAGTGCTTGTCGTGAGCATAATATACGTCTACCTCCTTGTGATACCGACGTGTTCAAGGGTGACTATATTTCATGGCCATCTTTCCGGGATATGTTTACGGCCATTTATATATTAAACAAACGCCTTACGTCTGTGGAAAAATTATACTACTTAAATCAAAAGACCACGGGGGAGGCTAGGGAAATAGTTCAACGGTGTCCACTGACCAATGAAGGTTTTGCCACAGCGTGGAATAATCTGTGTGACAGATACGAAAACAAACGTATCTTGGTTAACAGTCAATTAAAAATATTGTTCAATCTGAAGTCAGTGGAGACGGAGTGTGGCACCGCCATTAAAAATATACAAAGAGAGATAAATAATTGCATCTCCTCGCTACAAACCTACAATATTGACATTACAAACTGGGATGCAATTCTAACATATCTCTGTTCCTCGAAACTCCCTGAAGGCACTCTATCTCTTTGTGAACAAATAATTCAAGATAAAACGGAGTTGCCGAAGTGGTCTGACATGGTCAATTTTTTATCTCATCGTTTCCAAACACTAGAAACAGTTTTGGATATTAAAGAGAAAAAGCCAAATAAGGCTTCAAACCCCCAGGTTGAACCTACCAAGCTGGACACTTCTGTCAAACGTGGAGCTTACCAAACCAGCGTACCAAAAAACACATGCAGGATGTGCAAGAGTAGAGAGCATATTTTACGAAATTGCTCAAAATTTCAAAATTTGTCGACTAAAGACCGAATTTCATTTGTTAAAAATAATAATTGTTGCTTAAATTGCCTTTCGGTTCAACACACCGTGTCGAGATGCACCAGTGCATATAATTGCAGCTCATGTCACTCTCGGCACCATACCATGCTTCACCTCCAAACCAGTGAAACCCAACCCTCTTACGATAAACCTTCGACCTCTCAACAAGCACAGGAAAAAGAAAATTCAAGTAATGTTTCTTCGCTCCACGCGAATACAAGCAAAGGGGTATTGCTAGGTACAGCGAGGGTTCACATCCATCATAATGGAAAAAACTTTTCGGCTAGAGCGTTAATAGATTCTTGGTCTGAATGCTCTTTTATGACAGAAAGACTAAGACACAGAATCAACATGCCAGCCAAAAGTGCCCATGTCCAAGTTTCGGGCATAAGCAACACATATTCAGCGCAAGTTAAAAAATCTTGTGATATTCAACTACGATCTCCTATAGATCCAACAGTGAATATCAATACCAGCGTTCTTATCCTGCCACAACTAACAGGAGACCTTCCGACATGCCAAGTAAGCGCAATGACTCGGCAAGCTTTCCCTAACTTGATCCTGGCAGATAAAAGGTTCTTCTCTAATGAACCAGTTGATTTAATTCTCGGTGGGGACATTTATGCGAGAATTATACTTAACGGTCTTCAAAAGAATTCAGAAAATACCCTTTTAGCGCAAGAAACGTATTCGGTTGGATTCTCACCGGTCACGCCGAGAAGCAGAATTCAACCAATAGCAATAGGGTGTCATTCTTTAACCAAATCACCCGCCAACGGCGTAAACCAGGGGCTGAATATACAAAAAATTTTCATCAAACTAGCTGGAAAGGTAACAAAAATTCTCAGCCGAAAACTAATAGGGTGTCCACAAAATCAACTCATTACGAAAATAAAGTCCTGGGGCCAAATCGTGGCAGTCGTGAACGAGCGAGCATTCGAAACGAATAAAATTTAGAAACGTATCGACTGGCTGAATTGTCCCATTCGAAACAGTTCGTATCGAAATTTTATTATCCAAACTTATATTCCACAAATAAAAAACAAAACAAATGTACATACATATGTCAAATTGAAGGAAAATTATTTTAAAAAAAGTAAATTTTGGTACACATTTTTACTTTTAACGAAGAGTTTTATTAATATACTTACTTCTTTTGCATATGAGTTCTTTTGCACATGAGTTCTTCGGAGTCAGAAGATGAACACAATTGTGCAATCGTAAGGAGATATATGTATGTACATATTCGTGATAGAAGCTATCATATGGGATTAGTTTCGATTATTGCCGCCGGGGCATTGCTGCTTTGGGGCAATATATGTATTTCCGAATCGTTTAACAGAAATCATTCCATCAACAGCAACATCCATCCCAGAAACCTGCATGATTTGCCCATTTGTCGCCGTTAAAAGTCTTTCCTCATTAGGGCCCCGCAAGTTCTCTTCTTCGAATCCTTGTTAAATGGCAACTTCTTGACATTGGGTTTTTGGTCCGCAAGGACCTAAAAGGTGTGAAAAAATTGCATAATAAAATTTATATATAGGTACCTTAAGCCATGCTTTAGCATCTTTTATAGGGGGACATTTACCATTAAGCTTCGCCATTCGGTATCATATTTGTGGCCCAGTTTATGTGTTCAATCATGTATTTGGCCATTATGCATATTAATTTTATTCCTATAATTATTCATATCAGGATTGAGCAAAGTGCACTAAATTTTGATTGCATTCAGCCTTGCACTACCCAATCAATAATGAGTGGTAGTGAAAAATTGATTTGCACTACCACTCATCATTTAATAGCAGTGGAAACCTATGGTGCTCCGGCGAAGAAAGTATTTCTATCGAAACTCGCTCAACGCAGAAGAAAGGGGAGAGCTCCACTGCGTTGGGAAAATCATGTGGACAGGGATGCTGACTCCTATGTATTCCATAATGCCGCCATGCTGCACGAGACAGAAACAATTGGCGCACTTCGTTGGATTTGGCCAGAATTGAAGAAGAAGAATAAGGGGAAACATATGGTGGTAGTTAAGGTATTAAGCTTAGAAAAGTGAACGGAAACCAACACGGCCTATGTCCTATGTTATAACTACATGTATAAGTATTTCTTTACATTCTTCGTATTTAAAAGAAATTTATTAACAACTTTAACACCTATTGATATACACAAAACATATTATAATGCCGTGTTGTTCACTTTTCTAAGCCTAATTCCATGTGTACAATATCCCATAAACTTCCTTGCCGTTAATAAATAGATTGCCCACTAAATACCTTAACTACGACCATAGGTTTCCGCTGCTATTAAACGATTAGTGGTAGTGCAAATCATATTTGCATTCCCACTCATTTATTTATTCGTTTGATAATTTCTATTCGAATGAAATTTCGGTCTGTTCGAATGATGAAATACTCGTGAACGAATGAGAGAATATCAAATTTCGATAGTGTCCACTCGTTAACGAATGTGGTGATACCAAATTTAAAAATTTCGAAATTTTTTTCTCGTTCACGACTACGACGATTTGGCCCCTGCAGTTGAACAAAAAAGTTCGACCTCAATCGAACGAATTTTCCTACACACGTTCAAATAGGGAAAACCCGGCAATCATGTACATACAAGGTGTACAAAAACAGAATACATCAAAAAATCTGCAATCTCAAAGGGAACGCGACAAAACTTGTCGTGGAAGTGGTCTTACCACCCTAATGCGCAGAAAAAACATTGAACATATTTAAATTTCTACTGACCTACGTCAACAACCAAATAGGTACACTAAACTGCCCAGCATATTTTTTCAGTTGGTACTATCCAGTTCCAACTACTCTCTTTCTGGTCCCCCGAGGAGCTTACGCAAAATAAAAATATTACTTTCGCTTCCACAAAGAAGCGAACTCCCAGTCTTTATTTTTACATACATATACCGCAGCTATTTACAAACAATAATAAATATGTACACTCGAGTTGTACCCACGTCCTTTTTTGTCTATGCCAACATACATATTTTCAAAACTATCAATATATTTGTACACACCAAATCTACGAAAAGGGATTTTTTGCTAACAAACAAACAATTGAAGTCGTTAAACACACAAACGCATATGTAGGTATGCGCGTATGTACATATTATTATGTAAAAACAAAACAAAAATTTTAGTTTGGAATAACCAAACAAATAACATACATACAAGTACATCAATGCCTGCCTATATGTGTGGATATGTGTGTGTTTACACACAAGAAGTTTGGACAAGCAAAATTTGTACTCGCAAGATTTACAATGTACGCGCAAGTCGTACGAAAAATCCCCAATAGCGATTTCAACTTCTTAGTTGATCAAAAACATTTTCTTTCACTTTCCAAGGAAAGCTACAGATATTTTGGTCTAGCTCCATACGGAGCCCCAGAAATTACTAATGCTTCCGAAGAAGCCACAGAAATTAGGGCTTACGCCCACCCCAAACCCTCAGAGCCCGAATACATACTCTGAAAATACCTAAAACCTATACATAAATACCTAAGCACATACCATAGTCTGTTCGTTTATGTACATATTTGTAGCTCAGGTGGGGTTAATTCCGGTATTCGGGTTTATTGTTCGTCCGCAAATAACTCGTAAAACCTGTAATAAAAATATATTTAGCACCAATCGCATACCACACCAAAATTATAATACAAAAAAAAAGTGATACTTTTTACCAGAGGCGACCCGCCCTAATGATGACAAAAGGGACGAGCAATCCAATGCTGCAGCCACCTGTCGCTATGGGTCGACGATTTAGTTGGTGTTGTTGTCAGCGAAGCCACGGTGGTATACTTGACAAAATCCATTTCCCAATTCATACATACAAACTCATCGTATTTCTCACGGAAACAGACCCATACATACATATGTATGTACCAAAGCCTTGGATAATCATGTTCGTGAGTGCGAAAGGGCCGTCATTGGCGAAAGGGATTCAAATATGCGCCGGTACATATCCAGACGTATACATATATAAGTATGTGCGCATGTTGCACAATTGTTTTTACAAAAAAAAAAAAATTTAAACAACCGACGATCGTCCCGAAGTAAGTTGACGGTGCTCCTCTTCTTGCCGTACAATAGGCATGGGTAACACTGCGCTGCGCGGCGAAATTGCGCTGACACCAACCCTGGTGTTATTGCGCTAACTCCGATTTGGGAAATGCGCCAACTCAATGTAGCGCCAACTCAATGTAGCGCTATTGCAATATAACACTGACTCAATTTCGTGCGCTAACCCTGCAAAAATTCCGAGTACTCCAATCGCTAATCCATGGAGTGCTCGCTATGGACCAACCGATTACTCCATAACTTGCCACATTTCATACAAAAAATATGGTCCATTTAACATTGCATGTCATTGCAATGGAGTATATACTCCAGTCCCGCATAACAATCAAATTAATCCATGGAGTAGCTACATTGGATTAATTGATGGAGTACCTAACAGTTAGCCGAACATAACAACAAAACCAAATGTTTATCGCGACGACGACGAATGACGTGTATGCATTCAAACATATGTATCATAATGTATGTAGTTATGTATGTATGTATACACACATCGTCGTCGTCGCCATAAATATTTGGTTTTTGTTATTTTCGGCTAACTACGAACCGTTGCAGATACAAGAATCGGTCGTTTGGGCTATGTTAGTGGTCACTTTGAAAGTACTCCAACCTACCACAAATGGAGCATATAATCCAATGATTTTTACAGGGAACACCAGCACCAATATAGAGCTAGTGTAAAATGGCGCAACCACAACGCCAATAACAGCACCGTAGTATATGTATACGTATGACAACGTCACAATTATGTGTGCTTGATAGTGATCTAAGTGACTCTAATTTCCAGTTGAAAATTACTCAGTATCGAAAAATCGCCGAAACATCGATGTCAACCCTGACGATATTTGACTGTTGTTTTAGTCAGTGGTAATTTATACATAAACATAATAAATCCTCCACAGGTTGGTAATGTGACTCCACATTACGGTTCGAATTTCCATGAAAATTCCAATTTTGGGGTGTGTGAGAGAGTACCCAACAGCCATTCAATTATAATTATTATTAAATCCACCGGAGCCATATATTTTTCGAACAATTTATCTGAAAAAAAAAAACATCGATGTATCGATGGTTTTCTTCCGATGTTTTTTTAGGATCGATGTTAATTTTTTCGATACATCGATGTATCGGTGTTGGTCCTCAAAATTTGCATCCCTACACACGTTGCGCCGCCGGAAGCCCCGGATACATAACCTGCAACGACAAGAAAAACCACAAGAACAAATTAGTCTCCATTGGATTTATCAAATTCAATGGAACTTTACTTACCTTTTTGCCATGCTCCTCCCGTCCAAAACGATGTCGTCCTTTTACTACACCTATGCCCTGAAATGAAAAAGAAATTTAAACATAATTAAATACATTAATAAAATAATTTAAAATAATTTCACAATACTTACCGATTTTACTCGCCAAGAAATCCCAATTTGACAATGAAAAACCAACGGTTCTTTCATTGACAAGTGCTACATTTACGTTCCACAACTAAGTGCACAACAAAAGAGACGTCAATCAGGATTGCCGTTTCTGGTTACTTTTGACCAAACTGGGTTCACTTTGGTTAGCTGGTTACTTTATGCCGATTTTGGTTACATAAAATATTTAAGAATACGCTTTTAATTTACCATACTATACAACATTTGTTCTCCAAAATAATTTTATTTCATAATTTTTGGCGATGCTGTGTCAAACCGCAATTTACACATGATATTTGGTACAATAATTGCGTGTCAAATCTTCGTACAATTTGCAACAGCAAAAAATTGAACATAAGGATTTATAATTGTTTTCCAAATTTACGTTTGTAAAACGATTCCTTTTTATGGTGTAAAAAAATTTTAATTTTTTTTAGTTACGCTCACAATCGGTTTCTACACATTTGCTGGAAAAACCAAATTGCCGCTTCACTCCCAACAATAAATTTGCATTTTTTTTTTTTTTAAATTTGCAACTTTGTTTTTGGGGGGGAGCATCTGCGTTCCGAGGTAGGTACGCAGAAAAATATTAAAGTTTGACAAATTAAAATAGTTTGCCAATTTACGCCAGCAATGAGCTCGGACCTTTACAGAATTTACTACCATCCACATGTGGCCGCTGTGGTGCAGTGGGTAGAGTGCTCGCCTGCTATGCCAGAGGTCTCGGGTTCAAACCACGGTCCGAGCAAAACACCAAAACAATTTTTCTAATTAGTAAAAATCCAATTATTGGGTTTTTTAAGAGCAGCGGTCACCTCTCGGCAGTGGGCGGCATACCCTCCGAGAGTATTTCTGCCATGAAAAAGCTTCTCACAAAAAATGCATTCGCCGTTCGTAGGTCCACCCAATTAATAGGAAAAACAAAAAGGAGCACACCTCGAATTGGGAGAGAAGCTCGGCCATAAAACTCGTCAGAGTTATAATAGCGCCATTGTATTATATTATTATTATATTACTACCATCCACATATTAGCACTATTTTTTACACACAGATGGCGCTGTCCTTTTAATTTGTTCTTTTGATTTGCTAACCATCTACAGATGGCGCGCTGTTCGCAGTTTCTTTAATTGCAATAATGCACATAGATGGCGCCCTATATATAAAATCGTTTGTTAAAAATATACAACACAAACACAGTGGGTTACGCTCACACAAGTAGTGGTCAAAAAATAAAAGTCGTCAACTGACTGAAATTGACCACATCGAATTGCCACACCCATGCCACCCACCATGAAAACCCGAGATGTAGACCCGCCGGGTCAGACGTGGTGCAGGGGTCTGAGCCCCCTTCATCGAACGTCATAGGGAGGTCGGAGTCTCGGCACTACCGTCCGCCCTTATCACATGCGATGCCGCCGGCATTGGAGGGTAGAAAATTTAAATGTGCAGAAAAGGGAACCACGTTTATTTACTAATCCTTTTTTTGTACATGTTAAAAATGTACATGAATATATGTACATTAGACCTGGCGTTAATTTTTTTTTTCGGAATTTCAAATTCGGGTAGCGATCAAAATATGCGATTTGATGCCAAAAATGATGTAGCAAATTTTCAGGCTGATTGGACTGTGCCAACCCGTGCCATAATGAGGTCAAAGGTCAACATTTTTGAAAAAGACCCAAATATATTTTTTCAATTAATTTTTTTATTTAATTAGATATACTATACGTAGTGGTCGCTGTGGTGCAGTGGGTAGAGTTTTCGCCTGCTATGCCAGAGGTCTCGGGTTCAAACCCCAGTCCGAGCAAACACCAAAAAAAATTTTTTAATTAGTAAAAATCCAATTATTGGGTTTTTTAAGAGCAGCGGTCATCTCTCGGCAGTGGGCGGCATACCCTCCGAGTGTATTTCTGCCATGAAAAGCTTCTCACAAAAAAATGTATTCGCCGTTCGGAGCCGGCATAAAACTGTAGGCCCACCCAATTAGTAGGAAAAACAAAAAACCTCAAATTGGGAGAGAAGCTTGGCCATAAAACACGTCAGAGTTATAATAGCGCCATTGTATTATTATAATATTATACGTAGTGCTGCTACTTTTTGCATGAATCTGATTTATTCTCTATTTTTCTTAACATTAGCTGTGATACTTCACTTTTCTGACAATTTCTAGTAAAACTGTTGCCTGAAATGAGCGTCACTGTTCCTACAGGGAAGTAAATTGCCAAACAGCTAATCGTTTGACAGTTTTACCGGAAGTAGTCAGCAGATGTAGTCTTTTGATTAAAACTTGCAACTCTCTGACTGGAGAGATTAATTTTCAAACTTGAATAATGGCTCAGAAGACAAATTTATCGTTGAAACCGCTGCGGTCTGCTGACACAAATGTATACTTATTTGGTAAATGTGAACCCAAAATTTGGTGTAAAATTACCATCAAAACAGCAAGTACTTTAAATGAAAGCTCAAGATTGGTGTTGGATGAAGTATTGCCTTTTTGGGAAAAAAGCTAGAGTCATCGCGTATTAATAATATAGATCCTATCGGTGATGATATTTCCCCTTTTAAAAAAGTGTGTAAATTGTAGTTTATTGCACGTGTGTGCTTTTCTGAGTTACATTACAAACTGAAACTTAATTGCTACCCTAACTGTCCACCTAGCCCACGACGTTGGATAACGCTGCTGCTGCTCTGCTGGCGGCTAGCGACGTTGACACAATCGTCGCGCTGATGATGTTGTAATAGCTGCTTTTGCTGATGCAGTTAAATATGATGAAGAGAATTGTGGCGCTTGTGATGTTGTCATAGCGCAATGACCCTAGTCGATAGTTTCGCTGACACAGCAACGTATGTCAACAACGATATGCGATCATACCGTGTGATCGCATTTCTGCTGATCTAGCTAGTTGCATGAAGTGGCATGCTGTTGTAATTTAGCTGGATGTGATTGACCTGGGCGAAGGCTAGGAAGGCAGCTGTGACATTTGGTTAATGCCATCTGTGGGAAGAAACCTATGATAACTCTTCCCCTTCTAAGTGAGGGACGTCCGCGGACCTTGTGGCGGCGTTTTCAATAACGGCTTTGATGGATTTGGCTAAGGACGCTTTCTTTCTCTTCACTGCTGCTCGCTGAAATGCGTATGCGAGCATTCCTATAATGAGTAGGGCTCCCAGAGCGGCGAAATTCGCCAGGTTATTGCGTTCAACGCTTTGCTGCAGATGTTTAATATGCTGAAGGTTTTGCTGATTTACGTGGTGAAGGTAAGGTGCGCTCAGAATTTCTATGTGCTGTGTCAAGTTGATATCCGGGGACCATGGCGCTTCGGGTTTCAAGGGCGCCGTGGAATTTTCGTTATAAAATAGGGTGCCGTTAACTTTTACCATTTTTTCGAAGGCCACCAGGTAAGTTCCATTCACTGTGATTGGAGCCTCGTCGTCCTCTTCTATGACCGCCGTTTGGTCGTTAATAACAATCATACCGTCACCTATCGATGTAATAGGTGCGAGATTGTTGTATGTTGTACCACAGTTGGCCGTGTTGCGCGTCATTAGCTGTAGAGCGCATGATGTTGCTGATGATGCTAGGCAGAATGCTGGGGTTGTGTTACTACAATTTCTTACCGCTACAGTTTGGTTGTCGCATGTAGCTAAGGTAGGTTCTTGCAAGTGTAGAATTTGGTGGTCGTGGGCTACTGGAAAAATTCGTATTCTCTTGCATCTAAATCTAGGTATAGGATATTTCATTAAAAAGTATATTACATTATTGTATTGAACTATTTTAATCTTAACTAAAGGTATGATATCAGCTATCGTGAGGTTTGTGAAGTGCTTTATCTCGATTATTGAATTTATCTCCGCATTATCCAAAAGAATGGGATTGAGCGTTCCAATTTTTGCGAAAGTAATGGAAGTGATCAAGTTATCCAATTCTGTTATCATTGCCCTATTTCTGGCCATAAGAATGTCGTAAAGGTAACCTGTGTCTATTTCTCTTTGTTTTGCTTGTTTTAGGATCTTATTCACTGTGAGAGTAAGGCTATTAATTTCCTTTTGTACCTCCGTATTAATAATGAACTGCCTGTCCTGTGAGTCGATTAATTGTTCCTCTGTGCTACTCAGTCTGTCGAAGTCATCGTGGTCAGGAGTGCCAGTAATATATTTTAATAATGTGCCGAGGGCGTTTAAACTTCTCGCCTGCCTATGGTGGGTATTTATCAATTGTAGAAGTCTGTCAATTTGGCCTATGTCCGCATGCAATATTTTCTTCATGTGCGATTGGGGGAAATGATCTGTTGCGTTAAACGTTTCGTCTCGTAGTAGTTCGTAAAGAGTTAAGTTGGTGATATGCTTGATGTGTCCAAAATTTTCCCAGATTATAATGTCTCCGTCCACCACTGGGATGTACCTTGCGTTAGTGTAGTCCATTATCCGTCCCTTTAACAACGATGCCGATAGCAATGTAGAAAATACCAGGAATACCCTAAAAAATAAATATTTAATTGTCCATTAGTAACGACATAGGTTACTTAGCTCGTGCGAAGGTTGTCCTTATGGACCCTCCTTCCTCTTATAAGCACTGTGGTGCCGAGATCCTTTTCGACCTCCTCTTCGGTGTAGAGAGGCGTCAATTTATTTCCTAGTCTTCTATTGTTTTTAACTAGAACTTTCTCCCCCACCGCAAACTCCCTGTCTTGTCGATTCTTATTATGTATTTCAAGCTCCTTATCCTGCGCTTTCTCCAGGCGAGAGGTTACCAATTCATCCTCTTTGCCTGACTGAAAAATTGTTATAGGTTTCATTTTCGTTACTGTATGAATGGACCTATTGTATTTGATTGTGGCCAGAAGAATAATTTCTTCAATGTCATCCATATTTGTATCGAGTTTGAGGCATCGCGATATTTCCATCAATGTGCTATGGAATCGCTCCACCTGGCCATTTGATGTACTGTGAAGGGGTGGGGCATTCACGATGTCAATATTAAAATGATTCTTCAGCATGGATTTGATACTATTAGAATTCAGTGATTTTTCATTGTCACAGTAAATAGTTTTTGTACCTGAAAACATGTTGATTAGCTGAAGAAGCTGTGGTTTTACGTCTACTATTGTCCTAGACTTTAAGGACTGTACTATAGCAAACTTTGAAAACTTGTCAATGCAAGTTAAGAAATACTTGGAGCCTGTTGAAAATATGTCGATGTGGAGGATCTCCCCACAATATGTTGGAATGGGAGTCTGAGCAATAAGTTGCTTTTTAGGATGGCGATCATACTTCGCCTGAGAGCATGTATGGCAGTTAGACGCAAACTGCTTGGCCTTTCTCTCCATTTTGGGGAAAAAATAGTCTTCCAATATTTGCTTTACGTTCTCTTGGGGTGCCCGATGTGCCCGATTATGTTCGGCAGCGATAACTTCTTGCTGCTCGTTCGGGTCTGTTATGTCATTGACAAATTTTTCCGTATGTCTAAATTTGACTGTGGGGAAAAGTTCAACCAGTTTGTCCTGAAATTGTGCTAGTGTATGTAGGTCGCAATATATTGCGTTAACAACATCTACTTTTACCGCTTCCTGTAGGAGGCTTATTAAATCCTCGTTACTCTTGAACGAAATTAGATGCCTAGTTTTTTTTCCAAAAATTATAAACGTTCTTTTTCCCTGTTCTATGCCTTCTTCTACTAGTATCTGATTACGAAAGCAGTTCACTGGTTTATGAGTTCTCTCAATCGTGTTAGTTGAGGAAACTTCGCTATGAATTGTTTCGGTACTCATGTTATCCAGGGCATTCATATGTTGCCTAGACAATGCATCTGCGACTACATTCTCCTTACCAGGTTTGTAAATGAGTTTTGCGTTACATTCATCTATGAAGGCTTTCCATCTTTTAATTTTTGAATTTGGGTTTCTGTCTGAAACCGCAAAAGTGAGCGGTTGGTGATCCGTATGAACCTTAATATCTGTTACGCCGTACAGGTAGTTTCTAAGGGTTTTAAGTGCCCAAACGATGGCCAACAGCTCTCTTTCGTTTGTGGCAAAGTGTTCCTCACTACTGGTCAAAGTACGGGATATCATTGTTATAGGTTTCCCTTCCTGTGACAGGACAGCACCTATTGCGTGCGACGATGCATCCGTGGTTAAATCAAACGATTTATTAAAATCAGGGTAGGTTAGTGTCACCTCCTCTGATGCTAGTATTTCCTTTAAGGTAGTGAAGGCTTTTTTCTGTTCCTCAGTCAAATCAAGTTCGATTTTTTTCGACTGCGACGCAGTAACTCGGCCATATTCACCCCTCATTATATTTGAAAGTGGCTTCGCTATTTTAGCGAAATCCCTAATGAAACAGCGGTAGTACCCCGCTAAACCCAAAAATGATCTTAGCCCCCTCAGAGTAGTGGGCTCCTGAAAATTCCTGATGGCATCCACTTTATCCGGGCACGTCTTGATTCCGCCCTGTGAAACTAAAAAACCCAGGAATTCTACTTCGGTTTTGAAAAATTTTGATTTTTCCGCCGACACTCTCATGTTGGCTTCAAATAAACTTCTCAAAATCACTTCCACATCATCTAAATGTTGTTCTTCGTTTTGGGAAAATATAATGACATCATCCATATAGACAAAGCATTTGCTTCCTATGTGTTCTCTCAACACATCATCTATTGCCCTCTGGAAAATGCTGGGAGCATTCTTTAGACCGAACGGCAATCTACAAAATTCGTACTTTCCATTCTTTACGGAAAATGCTGTTTTTTCTCTGTCCCGTTCCAGCAGGTTGATCTGATGGAAACCAGATTTCAAATCAAGGGTAGTAAAAAATTTACTTCCACCTAGATTTGATAAAATTCCTGTGATATCCGGGATTGGATATTTATCACTGATGGTTTTTTCGTTGAGCTTTCGAAAATCTATAACCATCCGCTTTTTTTCTTGCCCAGTTTCGTCAAGGCCCTTCTTTTTTACCACCCATATGGGATTATTATATGGTGACCTGGATGGCCGAATGATGCCGTTTGCTAGCAGTTCTTGAATTTCCTTGTTCACGAAATCCGAGACGCCCAATGGGTAAGGGTATAGTCTTGAATACACGGGGTCTTCATTCGTAGTGCGAATCGTTGCTACTACGTTTGTGTTGTATGGTAGTGCTTCGTTAGGGTCTGCAAAAACCCCATTTATGCTACCAATCATTTTTGAGAATTCTTCTTCTAGATTTTGTGGGACGTTTTCCGCCTGCAGTCGCAAGTGACTAATATCCTCGCTAGATACAAATAGTATAATCTCCTTACCAAAATCATGTGTTATTGTGTTTGTTTTTAAATTAATAGACGCATGCACCTTGTTCAATAAGTCAAGGCCAACTACACCGTCAAATGAAGTAAGATTGGGTAATAAAAAAAATTCTGTTATTGTCCCAAAAATTTTAACCTTGCATTTATGTTTGATGGGGGTAACGCCATGAATAGACTTTACTAAAAATGAGTTTTCTACTGGTTTTATTCCTTTCAGGCCTGGAAGGGGCCTGATATAGCTCCTTGACGCCCCCGTGTCAACAAGGAGCTTTACTTCTTTCCCTCCTATTGACCTTGAAATCCAAGGAAGGAGGGACTTTGCCCTAAAAAATTAACCTCATCGGATTCGATGTTGTCGGCTGCCTGCTCAGCTTCGTTATTGTATGTTTCTTCATTTTGCGACTCCCGCTCATCGGTAAGATGGTTTACGCGCTGTATTTTGGGTCCTGTGTACCGTCCCGAGTTCGCTACACGTTTTTGCCCGTTCCCTTGCAGCTTACCATATTGTTCCTGGCTGGGATTACTTGCTTGGTTTTTAAATTGGGATATGGAGGGATCCACTTCCATAGGTTCAATGTGCCTTTGGCTTGAATAATTACTATTGGTAAATGGTTTTTGGGTATTTCCATAATTTTGTGGACGACTGGCCTGTTTATTTTGTTTAGTTACCGAAAAATGCGGGTTTTTATGACCCACACCGTGATCGTAGTTAGGTGCCTTTTGATTGGCCGGATTCTGACTTCCGCCAGGTTTTTCTTGAAATCTGTTCGCGAAATTCATTGCGAAAGCGTAACGCTCATTGTTGGCGTCTACCTCTTGTGCCAAAGCCAGGGCGGATGGGAGGTCAGATGGCCTGGATGCGAACAAGATATCGCATAGTGGTTTCCTTAAACCTGATATAAACACTCTGAGTGCATCAGCCCTATATTTCTCATTTATAGTGTCTGCAACACCACTCTCATAAGACATTATTGTCTTATTTGCCAACAGAGTTAACTTCTTTTCTACCTCATCGTAGAATTCTAGGCATGTCATTGATCCTTGTCTCAAGGTGGATAATTCCTGCTCGATTAAGTATATCGGCCGTTTGTCCGCGTACGTAAAGTCGAGTCTGGAGATTATAGCGCTAAAGTTAAGCACTGTGTTAAAAGAAGAAAGTACTGCGTCGGCAGCACCTCTCACCTTGTTTCTAATAATAGTAACAGCTTGGTAGTGGCGTTCACTGCCATCGTACCTCCTAAATAATTCGTAAGCATTGTGTGCAGCTTCCCGCCAGGATACGTACGTGCCCTGGTGGCCAAAAAATTCTGGAAGGGTCTTTATCGCGTCTAGCGTAATATCGCAGGTAGTTAGGGGGTTGATTGTTACCCTACTATATTTCTCTACCTTAGGTTTGTTTATTGTTACTTGATTCTGCAAAGCAAGAAGCTTCTTGTCAAACTCTGTTTTCTGTTCGGCTAAAGCTCTCCTGACCTCTGCTTTTGCTATCTCGCTAACTTGTTCAATATTCATTGTATTTTGTCTGTTTGCTGCTAAATTTAAATTCTTAAAGAGGTCCTCCAATACCTCGGTCATCTAACATTCAAAGATTTTCTTGAAAAATTTTCACAAAGGACACATAGGTTTATTTAGCACCTATTCTTTATTAATTATTTATTTTTTCCAATTTCGGTTTTTCACTTTCACTAATTTTTTTAGAGCACTTCACTTACCCCTTCATACTTAGGTAGTATCTTAATCTATCTACGTTAATTATTGATTTTCTTCTTCCGTTGTTGCTTGCTGTTCTTCGGTCTGCTTCCTTCTAACTGCTTGCGATTATTATCATTGACTTCGCCACGAGGATGTTTGTTTCGAATCCTTCTAACTGTTTGCGGTTATTATTTGTCCCTTAGGATCAAAATGATTAGTGTTTTTCCAGCCCAACGTTTGGGGCGCCAATTGTAGTTTATTGCACGTGTGTGCTTTTCTGAGTTACATTACAAACTGAAACTTAATTGCTACCCTAACTGTCCACCTAGCCCACGACGTTGGATAACGCTGCTGCTGCTCTGCTGGCGGCTAGCGACGTTGACACAATCGTCGCGCTGATGATGTTTATTGATGATGTTGTAATAGCTGCTTTTGCTGATGCAGTTAAATATGATGAAGAGAATTGTGGCGCTTGTGATGTTGTCATAGCGCAATGACCCTAGTCGATAGTTTCGCTGACACAGCAACGTATGTCAACAACGATATGCGATCATACCGTGTGATCGCATTTCTGCTGATCTAGCTAGTTGCATGAAGTGGCATGCTGTTGTAATTTAGCTGGATGTGATTGACCTGGGCGAAGGCTAGGAAGGCAGCTGTGACATTTGGTTAATGCCATCTGTGGGAAGAAACCTATGATAACTTGTATAAGTGTTGATGAATTACAATTATTCACATCCAAAGATTTAAGTTCTTTTGTAACTACCAACACAAAAAGTTTTTTTCCCGTTTGGAAATTTCAATAGATTTCTTACGCTTAGATCCATCAAATTCGCCAAAAAATGAAGCATTTTGTAAACGGGAACAGATCATCAACTGCAGTACTATTTGATTTTTTATCAAAGGGTAAGAGTTCTTGATTTTCTTTATATGTATTATTTATTGCGTACGTATATATACATATTTGGTTTCAATATTTTATACAAGAATATTTCAACATTTAAAAAGCATATTTATTAACAAATTTATTAACAGGTTTGTATATAAGAATGTAAATTTAATTTCAATTTTTATTTTGCAGTTTTCTTTAGATTTTCGTGCGTTACTAATTTTATATTCTTTAATTTTATTATTAATTTTATTATTTAAATACCTAATTCTGAAATAGGTTCTTTGCAGAAAAAAACGTTTTAGTATCTTTTCATATAAATTTAAATTTGTATTTACTAATAAATTTTGCATGTAACCGCACTTGTTTTTTCAGTTGCAAGTTCATAAGTCGTGCCAATATTCATAATTTCTAAACCACTGAAAATTTTTCAATGAAATTTCCAGGAGGTGTAATGGGAGTGTCTATTAACACATATATTTACTATTTTTTTATGAAAATGTTAATGGCTTTTCCTTTACGTGTTAATAAAAATTCCTCTCCTTCTGTATTTCTCCCACGGCTTTTAATTAAAAACACTGAATCTGATATTATGAAGAATATAACACGTAAATGTGCGTATTTATATTTACATATATTAATATTAAAATTGAAAAAATTCGTTCTGTTACAATCGAAACCATGGTTACCATGCAAATAAAAAATAGCATAAATGGAGGATTTTTAGCATTGAGTATGGCAGCACGAAATGTCATAATCCATATAATTGTCAGGTGACTACTATGGCGACAAAACTTTTACGCTTACACTACTATCTTTTTTGTATAATGAGTATATCTAATTAAATAAAGAAATTAATTGAAAAAATGTTTTGGGTGTTTTTCAAAAATTTTGACCTTTGACCTCTTTATGGCACGGGTTGGCACCATCCGATCAGCCTGAAAATTTGCTACATCATTTTTGGCATCAAATCGCATATTTTGATCGCTACCCGAATTTGAAATTCAAAAAAAAAAAAATCCCCATATAACCAACGCCAGGTCTAATGTACATATGTACAATATACCGTGGGAAAGAGTCCCATTATTTTTAAGTACTTAGTGTAAATATGTATCATAGTAAATAAGTAGTACATAAGAACAAATATTGTATAAAAGGAGAATATTTTGAATAATAAATTCAATTCGTTTTTTCGCAACCAAAGCGTAAGTTGTTTTACCTACTACAATAGAAATACTACTAATAATAATAACAATAATCTTAATTTTCAACTTAATACTAAAAATCCACGCTATGTATAGAAGCCAATTAAAAAAGGCAATAAACAAATCCATCAAAAATGAACAAATCTAAATTCTAAATAATGAGTCATTGGCAAAAAGTAGAAGAAAAATTAAAGTTTCAGAAGAAAAATTGAAAAAATCATATAAATGCCTAAATAAGACTGTCAATGTTAAAAAAGACACTTTCCTAAAACACATTACTATCCTTTTTACGGAATTAGAAGCTATAAGGAGTATTTCTAATGCGTACTTTGAAAAGCTCACAAAGGAGCACAAAGCACAGGTATTAAACATATTCTGGCGCAAAAGGGATGAAATATTGAAAATCGTATCTAAATACGAATACGAAATTGAAATCCCACACACAATTGATAAAAATATTGAATTCCCTTCTGAAATTTTTGACCCAAAGCATACTCAAGAAGAATCAACAACAATGTCGGAATTTAATTTGCAATTAGCCTCAAAATCAATTCCTAATTTTTCAGGAAATTACAAGGAACTGGATGCATTTCTGAAAATCAATGAAATCATCTACAATGATTTAGCAGATACCGCAAAACCAGCATTAATCGATTTTGTAATTTACGTTAAACTGAGTCAGACGGTGAAAACAAACGTTACAGCGATAACCATTCCAAAAACTTTTCAAGAGCTAAATACATCCCTCAAAAGTAAATATAAAAGCACAGCCACCATACCACAAATACAAAATCAATTGGCAAATCTCAGCCAAAGAAATTTGAGCGTTCTCAACTATAAAAATAAAATTCTACAATTAGTATCGGAACTAAATACGTTACAGATAGGACAACTAGGTGCAACCGCAACTACCGAACAGAAGGCTCTGATTACCAACTTAAATGAGCAATATAGCCTGACAGTATTCAAGAACGGACTGAGCGAAAGCTCAAAGCAAACAGTATTTGCCGCATTACCTAAAACTTTCGATAGCGCTGTTAATCTGGCTTTGGAAATAGAGCAAGGAACGCAAAACAGCAGCAGAAATTTAATGTTTTTCAGAAAGGAAAGACAGAATAATTTCAACAGGAACAACAACTACCAGAACACATATAGGCAGCAGAACAACGGCAATAGAAACTATTCCCAGCCTAGATATTCCAATAATAATAATGGTAGACAACAAAATTTTTCCAGGAATGTGCCCAACCAGACACAAAACGGCAATTCCAATAGGTATTCAAATAACCAAAGGCCCAACTCCAATAACAATAACCAAAGACAGGGAAGTAACAATTACAAGAGACAGGGAAATAACAATCACAATAGTCGTCGCATGAACGTTGTCCAATTCCAGGGAAACGTAGGCGACCCGGAGGACTACGATGGCAATCTTCCGGGGAACAGGGACATGTAGATAAAAATAAGTCCAGAAACATTTTCGTCATCACAGAAAATCTGACAAATTACCTAATACTAAACAATTCTGAATTCAACAAGCCAATGTCTTTCTTGATAGACACAGGAGCAGACATTTCAGTATGCAAAAACCCTTTTCACGATGATTTTAAAATCGATTTAGATGCAAGATGCAAACTAACAGGCATAACTAGTGAAGAAATCTATTCTATTGGTATGTCAAAGCTTAATTTCCAAATAAACAATAATAAAACATGTATCAATTTCCAATTGGTAAACGAAAACTTTCCAATAGCAACAGATGGAATACTGGGTAGAGATTTCTTGATAAAACACCTATGCAAAATTGATTATGAGACATTCACTATTGCAATAAATCTCAAAAACAAGGAAATTATTTTGCCAATCCATACGAAACCACCCACAAACAAATCTGTAATGATACCGCCAAGAACTGAAATAATTCTCCCAATTAACCTAAAAATAGAAGACGACAGTGTAGTTCTCAATCAAGAGATACAAGACGGTGTATTTTTGGCAAATTCCATAGCACCTGCCAAAGGAACAGTACACGTAAAAATAATGAATACTAACAGTCACGCAGTCAATTTAAAAGAACTAAGATTTATGACAGAAGGACTATCCAATTACGATATTTTAAGTAGGAAAGACAAGGTAAATTCATACAGCCCCGAACGTTTTGATAAGTTAATAAACGAACTAAAACTAGATAAGTTAGACGAAAACACAGAAAATGAGCTAAAAGACATATTTTACAAATATCAATCCATTTTCCACTTAGAAGGAGAAAAACTTTCCATAAATAATTTTTACAAACAAAAGCTTAATTTAACCGATAACGTACCGGTATACATTAAAAACTACAGACTACCACAAACCCAGCAAAATGAGATTCAGAGACAAGTTCAAGAAATGGTCGACAGCGACATCATCGAACCATCAGTCAGCCCTTATAATTCTCCATTGCTTCTAGTACCCAAAAAGAGTAACACTGACGAAAAGAAATGGCGTCTGGTAGTGGACTATAGAAAATTAAATGACAAAGTAATAAATGATAAATTCCCTTTAACCAGACTTGAGGACGTATTAGATGTTTTAGGCAGAGCCAAATATTTCACGACCTTAGACATGACAAGCTCTTTCCACCAAATACCACTGGAAGACGACTCAAGACCACCCACAGCATTTTCGACCCAAGACGGTCACTACCAATTCAAACGTCTACCATTCGGATTAAAAATATCCTCAAACAGTTTCCAAAGAATGCTAACAATAGCACTAAGCGGTCTAAAATCGGAAGCTTTCCTTTACGTAGACGACATCATCGTTTTCGGATGCCCTTTGAAGCACCATAACAGAAACCTTATAAGAGTTTTCGACAGGTTAAAATACTACAACCTCAAACTCAATGCAAGTAAATGCCAATTTCTTAAATCTGAAGTAATTTATTTAGGGCATTTAATAACAGAAAAAGGCATAAAAACAGATCCAACTAAATGCGAAGTAGTACGTAACTACCCCAAACCGACTAATCCAGACGAAACCAGACGATTCATTGCTTTTTGCAATTACTACAGACGATTTATCCCAGATTTCGCAAAAATTGTGAAATGCCTAAATTCACTATTAAAGAAAGGAAAACCTTTCATCTGGTCAGAAGAATGCGAAAAGGCATTCAATAACTTAAAAGACAAACTAATCAACCCACCTATTTTACAGTACCCAGACTTTGACAAACCTTTTATACTGACAACAGATGCTTCTGATTTTGCATTAGGAGCCATACTATCACAAGGAGAAATTGGTCACGATTTACCAATTTCCTACGCAAGCAAATCTTTACAAAAACATGATATTAACAAGCCAATTATAGAAAAAGAATTATTAGCCATCCATTGGGGAATAAACTATTTCAGGACATACCTGTACGATAGAAAATTTATTGTCGTAACTAATCACAGACCCCTCGTATCGCTATTTTCACATAGAAATCCGTCTTCTAAAATGACGAGAATTAGAATAAATCTATCAGAATATGATTTTGAAATCGTATACAAACAAGGTAAAATTAACACAAATGCTGACGCACTATCACGAATTCAGTTAGATAGTGACGTACTTAAATCAATGATTCCCACACAGTAAAAATTTTAGTTTAATTTTAATACCATTTTGGTATTTATATATAACAATGCCAAAAAGTATAAAATTAAAACCATTCTGGTTTAAAAAAAGGAAGAGAATCTGAGAGACAAAAATTATTCTTGGTGTCAAATTAATAGTTTTTGGAATTAAATCAAAACCAAATTTTGATTATTTTTAGAATATTTTTGGTATTAAAAATAGTTGAAATGGTATAAGATCAATCCAAAATTGGAATAAATTTTATACTTTTTTGGATTTAAAAATAAATCCCCATAAAATTTCCAGTGGATATACCGCAAATAACCCTTTATCCCAAAGATTAATGAGATATTGAATAACGTTAACATTGTTTATTTATGTACATAAAAATCCAAAACAAACGTTTGCCCCTAAGTTTCCATGAGCAGCAAACACTAAAGTACCTTATACATATATCGAGCCCCAATCCCCATATATTTGTATCCAACAAAAACTAAATATTACGGGACTCGGTTTTTTTAATTTGTTTTGTATACAGTTTTTATGTAGCCTTGAAACTTACATATATATTTAGTATCTTACTTCGAAACTGCATATTTCACAGCTATGAAATTTTTGGGAGTTGATGCATGTTATAATAAATTGTTGATTTCCATAAAAAGGCTGAAATCGATAACTTTGTTGGATACACTTGTATGGTAGTTAGGACTCGATATATGTATATACATATTGTCAACTTTTACACCAATATTTTGGAGATGTCCAGGGAAATTTCAGCACCGTCGCGGTGCTTGCAGTGATACTGCAAGAGAGACCTTCAACTGATGTATGTCTGTAAAAATAAAGCAAAATTTACCCACATGCTATTTTATTAATTTCCTGAATTACTTGATACAATTATTTCATCAGCCGTAAAAAATTCGATTCGGTCATTTAATTACTCCTTCGCATTGTGCTTTTAGAAAAATTTTGTTTATTTATTTTGACTTTTTTCTGAAAATTTGTTCTTAATATTTTTTTGGTTTTGATTTCAAACCAAAAAAGCTTTGATAGTAATATACATTGAGAAAAAGAAGGTTTTTTTTATACTTTTCAGGATTTGTTTTTAAACCATAAATGATTAAACTTCTTTAGAGAGAATTTTAATACTTTTCAAGGCTTTATTTTGAAACTATTTTGGAATAAATAAAATTGTAAAACTTCTCATAGTATAAAAATTAGACTTTTTGGTATTAAAATTCAAATTTAATTCCAAGAATGATTAAACTAAGCACCAAATGATATTAGAAATAAACTATCATTTTTTACTGTGCACTAGTAAAAATGAAAAAGGAGATAAGAAAATTAACGTAGTAACGAGGAGCAATGCCGCGAACTTAAAAGAAATAAAAGAAAATGAAAAGAAGGAAACCGGTAAACGCATTAAGGAAAGCATATCTCATAAGAAGCCTGCGCAACTTCACATTTGGGAATGCACATCCTTTAATGACGTAAAAAAGATGAAGAAATTGAAATTTAATATTGAAAAAGAAAGTGGTACCACAATTGAATTAATTAATAATGAAGTGCACGTAACTTGTAGCGATGACCCTTTGAATCTAGATTCAATGTTGGAGAAACTACATAGTTGGCTAAGGAATTCACATATAAAGGAGCTAGCCCTTTGTGAAAAAGATTATATATATAAAAATATTGATATGAACGTATTCAAGAGGAAATACAATGAATTAGAAATGAATAAACGCGCGCCGATACAAATACTAATATACAAAGCTCCAAGGGAAATAAACAGCATGATAACAAAATACAAACTGATAGACGAATTTCACTGCTCAAACATCGCAGGCCATTTAGGAATTCGAAAAACTATTTTAAAACTAAAGCAAAGATACATTTGGAAAAACATGAGGCAAATGGTAAAAGAATTTGTAAACAACTGCAGAAAATGCACTCAAAACAAAATTGTTAGGCACACAAAAGAGCCGCTTGTGGTGACGGACACCCCGGCATCAACATTCGAAACAATTGCGATTGACACGGTCGGTCCGCTTCGCATATCAAACGGCTATAGATACATATTGACAATGCAATGTGATCTATCCAAATTCGTCATAGCACACCCCATTGAGTCGAAAGACGCAAAAACAATTGCAACCACTTTGGTTGAACAACTAATGGCGTTTTCTTTTCTACGAAAAAATGTTGCCCTCCTATATCCCAACTATCGAATTACATGTCCTGACTTTCTATAAAATGGCTGAATTTGTAGATAAGGGTGGCCTCTTACTTAGTTAGAAGACAATATTTGGTGAAAGGACCAGACAATCTTACAAAATAGCTAAGAAAATCAAAGAGGGCAACATTATTTCGAGAAAAGAAAACGCCATAATTCTCAAGTACGGTTTCATAAAAACATTGAAATCGGATAGAGGTACAGAATTTGTAAATGAGTTAATGAAACATGTGTGCAACCTACTTAACACTAAACAAATATTTTCCACACCATACCATCACGAAACTATGGGCTCACTTGAGAAAAACCATAGAATACTTAACGAATTTTTACTTTCATTTGCAGACGATTATGAATGGGATAAATGGGTTCCATATTACACTTTCGCTTACAACACGACTCCACACGTAGATACAGTGTATTCACCGTATGAGCTAGTTTTCGGTAAATTACCCGCACTACCAAGCGACAACATAAATAAACAAACAAAAATTTACGACATTGATGACTATGCAAATGAATTGAAATTGAGACTCCAAAGGTCAATACTCAATGCCAGAAACATAATTAAAACTGTCAAAGCAAAAAGAAAATCAAAATATGACAACAATAATATAAACAAGGTTGATTTGGAAATAGGAGACCTAGTATATGTAAGAATAGAAAATAGAAAAAAGAGTCAAAGCCCATATCATGGCCCATATAAAATTGTAAAACGAAACGGCGTAAATTCCGTAATAGACATTAATGGTAAACATAAGGAACTGCACAACAATATTTTAAAGAAGCACTTAGAAATAAGCTAAAGCAAATAAGCCGACATGAATGAATGAATGAATGTAACTAGATATATGTACACATATAAGAATTTTATTTTTGTAAACAATTATATCCAATACTTCAAGAAATTACATGTAAGTAAAGTACAATTGAAGAAATTCTTAGAAATAAGCAAAACAATCCATCCTACATATGTAAGCAATAACGATAAGAAATTACACTTAAGCAAACCATACCCATAGATGTAAGTATGTATATTCATATGAAAAGTATTTGCATAACTCCAAACAAAAATTTATTTCGTTTCTTAAATTAAACGAAATAAATTTTTCTCTTTTGCGGTAAGGGTGTAGTGTACTCACCCAAACATATGTACTCACCCAAACATATGTACAACAGCCACAAACATATGTACAACAGCCACGACCCACATGCATGTCTGTTTGTATAGACGCATTGAAAAATGCATTTGATGCACTTGACCAATAGTATCGCTTAAAGTATGTCAACGCTATAGCTGAGCCAGCAATTATTCTAGCGCTCTGCTTGGCCTTACGCGACGCGCTTCTATTGGCTAAAGAAAGTGTTTGCCAAGCTGAACGTGAATTAAGCTATGTAGAAGTCAGAAAAGAGGAGGAGTTTAGGAAATCACTTTTAGTGAACCAAATTGTATAAATAGGCTAAGATTTATGAATAAAGTAACACTCGACACTCAAGACTTGAATACTTGAAATGTATGATTGAATTTATTATCTTTTTATTTTATTCCGGCTGTCTCTTTTGATAGCCTATTTGATCGGCTGAACTTCCTCGGCCTTCATAAAATAGGAAGTATCCCTTGAATAACCCCATAGGACCACCAGAACAGACAAAAAACATACAACAAAAATATAGCAAGAACTGACAAAAATAGCAACAAAATATTCATGGGAGTGACATTTATACAAGGCTTAACAGACAACAAAACTTTACACAAGTGTATTCGAAATGACAAGTTAACCTTTGCACCAAAACCACACCAAACTCTTAGCAAAATATTTAGCAAAACAAAAGACAAAATAACCAAAGAACAACAACACAACGTAGTCTATGAAATAACATGTAAAGGAAACGAAAATGATCTTTGCAACAAAAAATATATAGGCACAACAAAACGTGCATTAGGAATAAGAATAGGCGAACATAAAACAGACGTTAAAAACAGAAAGTCGACCACAGCATTAGCGCAACACTTAACCAACACGGGACATGTAGCAGACTTTGATAACACAAGAATATTAGACATAGAAAAAAGGACAAGAACAAGATTAACATTAGAAAGTCTGCGAATACAGCAACAAATACAAAATACAATGAATTTCAAAGAGGACGTCGATAACATAAATTGCGCCTACAGATCAATACTAACGAGTAGAAATAGAATTGACGAATGACAGTAGGAAACATAGACCACGATAATTATGTATATATATATAAATATATAAATGTAGTGTAATGTAACTTGTTGAATA
This sequence comes from Urophora cardui, assembly GCA_960531455.1. NCBI lineage: Eukaryota > Metazoa > Arthropoda > Insecta > Diptera > Tephritidae > Urophora > Urophora cardui. Next base: position 73,657,279 of record OY482673.1, on the reverse strand, counting down.
TTTAAAATGTAAGTGAAAAGTATTTTGTTTAAAAGTGTTCAATTTTTAGGTATAATATTTATTGATGTCATATAATTTATTTATTTATGTATGTATATGTATATAGTATCCCTGCAGTAAATTTGTTTCACTGCTGAAGGATCAGTGATGATTCTTTGTTGAATATTCATCACTGTCGTCATAACTCAGTATATTTTTATTTGTTCTTGTTTTTTTTCTGAGGAAAGCAAACCATTTATATGAAAAATTCATCAGTCTTTATATGAAAGTATTCACTGATGCCTCCTCGTCATAGGTGAATTGCATCAGTGATTCATTAAGGATTCATTGCGGATTTTTACTGCAGGGATCAGCCTGTGTATTTATGTTGTGTGTTTTCTTCTTTTTAATTGTTTAAATAAATAGACTCCCTGATGAAGGCTGAGAATCAAGCCGAAACGCGTAGGAGAAAATAAGAAAACTTAGTTTTGCTTATTTATTACCGGCCAAAAAGCTCTCAAAATATACGTAAACAAAATTATTTTTTGTTTATCGTTAAAAATATCAATAAATTTCAGCCCTGCTTCAAAGTAAGCGTATTGTAAATGAAATTAAGCTGATTCCACATAAAACTTTTTTCGCTTTGCGTTACGCCGCTTTCTATGTCACACAACGCAAAACTGAAAAACTATGCCACAATGAACGCTGCAACATCACTAAAAAAATATTTGTTTTCTGAAAAATCTTTCATTCTCCGTTTTATTTACAAAAAAGTAAATAAGAAAATAAAAATCTATTAAATTATTTTTCAATTGTGTGAAATTTAAATTTGTTTATTTACATTTGAATTAAAGTGAAACTGAAAAAAATTTCAACGCCCCCAAAAGTTGAAATTTGGGCAACTTTGTGCTTTACGTAACTTCGGCGTTGCGTTACTTTTTGTTATGTGAGAAACCTCATATAGATACATGTATTTTAATCTCAGCTGTCACACAGAAAGTGTCACGTAGCGCAACACAAAGTTCTATGTGGAATCAGCTTTAGACCTTGGTTGTAAATGTTCGAATATAAATTTATTAATAATATTTAAGAGGAAGTTTTTTTATAAGCATAATAATTCTTTGATTTACCAGCGAATAATGCTGAAGTTTCCTATAATTTTGCTCTTTGTGATTTTATTCATTTAAACAATACGATTGGTGAGACTGACCATGATACAAGAAAGAAGGTAGTGTAAACGTCAAATTTTTGTCGCCATATTAACCACCTGACAATTATATGGATTATGACATTTCGTGCTGCCATATTCAGTGCTAAAAATCCTCCATTTATGTTATTTTTTATTTCCATGGTAATCATGGTATCGATTGCAACAAAACGAATTTTTTAAATTTAAATATTGATATATATATATGTGTGGCCGCTGTGGTGCAGTGGGTAGAGTGCTCGCCTGCTATGCCAGAGGTCTCGGGTTCAAACCACGGTCCGAGCCAAAACAATGTTTCTAATTAGTAAAAATCCAATTATTGGGTTTTTTAAGAGCAGCGGTCACCTCTCGGCAGTGGGCGGCATACCCTCCGAGTGTATTTCTGCCATGAAAAAGCTTTTCACAAAAAGTGCATTCGCCGTTCGGAGCCGGCATAAAAACTGTAGGTCAACCCAATTAGTAGGAAAAACAAATAGGAGCACACCTCGAATTGGGAGAGAAGCTCGGCCATAAAACTCGTTAGAGTTATAATAGCGCCATTGTATTATATTATATTATATATCTATATATATAAAAGGAAGTGGCGTTAGTACAAACGCGTATAACTCAAGAACGCCTGCACCGATTTGGATGATTGAGACAAATTCAGATTGTTCTCTGGCCAGAATAGGAGAATATCCAATAAAATTCCCGAAAAATGCAAAAAAAAAAAAATATTTTCCCAAATATTTTGTATATCTTCTATATATATATAAAAGGAAGTGGCGTTAGTACAAACGCGTATAGCTCAAGAACGCCTGCACCGATTTGGATGATTGAGACAAATTCAGATTGTTCTCTGGCCAGAATAGGAGTATATCCAATAAAATTCCCGAAAAATTCAAAAAAAAAAAAATATTTTCCCATATATTTTGTATATCTTCTATATATCTAAAAGGAAGTGGCGTTAGTACAAACGCGTATAACTCAAGAACGCCTGCACCGATTTGGTTGATTGAGACAAATTCAGATTGTTCTCTGGCCAGAATAGGAGAATATCCAATAAAATTCCCGAAAAATGCAAAAAAAAAAAATATTTTCCCATACATTTTGAGATAGGGATAGGAATGGGGATAGGGATAGAGATAGAGATAGAGAAAGAGATAGAGACAGAGATAGAGATAGAAATAGAGATAGAGACAGAGATAGAGATAGATATAGGGATAGGGGAAATTAGGTTTGTCGCGGCGAATATATGTATATCTCTTTTGTTCAGAGAATTGACAGTTTTATAACTTTATAGGAATAAATTTTAGGCAGAACAACGTCTGCCGGGCCAGCTAGTATATATATATATATAAATACGCACATTTACGTGTTAAATTCTTCATTACATCAGATCAAAAATAATTATATAAAAAATAAGATTTATTCTTAAAATAAGTTGCGGCAAGTTTGTGGAATATAGTACATACTACATTCCCACTAAACATCCTGTGAATTTCATTGAAAAATTTCAGTGGTTTAGAAATTATGAATATTGGCACGACTTATGAACTTACAACCGAAAAAACAAGTGCGGTCGATGGCATGGTTATATGCAAAATTTATTAGTAAATACAAAATTTAATTTAGATGAAAAGGTACTAAAAAGATTTTTTTGCGAAGAATCTATTTCAGAATAAGGTAAATAATAAAATAAAGGAAAATAAATTTAGTAACGTAAGTAAAAACTAAAGAAAACTGCAACATAAAAACTTAAACCAAATTTACATTGTTATATAACTGCTAAACAATTTTTTTAATAAATATATTTTTTAAATGTGGAAATATTCTTGTATAAAACATTGAAACCAAATATGCATATATATATTTATACGTACGCAATAAGAAATACATATAAAGAAAATCAAGAACTCTTACCTTATTCATAAAAAATCGAGCAGTTTTCAAATATTGTATAAAGGACGTTTTGATACCATTTTTCGACTTTAATAACTGCATAAATCTATTTTATTTTTTATGAATAACTTATTTTTTATTTTCTTTGAAAAGCTCATTACATCGGGTCATTTGTTTTGTTGATTAGCATATGTGAAAAACACCATTTCATTTAAAATACCCAGTATTTTGTTCAAATATACCCTCAGCCAAAAACTTTTGATTGGGCAACGCTATCCTAAATTTTTGACTTAAAATGAGACGTCAAAAATCCATATTATAATCAAAAATGACAAAGTCAAAGTGAAATGGAACTACCTTGATTGTTTGTATCATGAGACTGACTGGATATCTCTGTTTGGTGAAATTGACGTATCTGGCTGCTTTAATATTTTTAAATCCAAAATAGCAAGTCTTTGCACAAGTCATGTTCCAATATTCTCAACCAAAAAATACAAACTGCCATGGTGCTCCAAAAGGCTTAAGCGTCTAAAGAACTTGCGAAACAAGTTCTCAAAAAAATTTAAGTCTACTAACCAGCAACGTTTTCACGAGCTATATTTGCTATACAAAAAAGAATGTTATGAATTTAGTAAGTCTCTGTATAATAATTACGTCCGGAAGTTTGAATTGGATGTCAAAGATAATCCGAAAAATTTCTGGCGTTACATTAAGTCTAAACGAAATTCGTCGATTATACCTAAAACGGTTTCTTATAATGGTTCTACAGCTGCCTCGGTAAATGATGCGGCTAATTTGTTTGCCGAGTTTTTCTCGTCTAATTTTGTATCTGACGATGATGTTTCTGAAGCAGATATCAATAATATTCGGCGTAACCTTTCATCTAGCATGCATGTTGTTGTTGTTGTTATAGCAGTACTAAGCCCTGCTTAGTCGGCACGATAGGCTCATAGATTGTCGTCAGGCTCACTTAACGGGAGGCCCAGGAATGAGGCAGCATTTTTTGGGCTAGTCCATAGGGACAGGGGGGTTAATTGAGTAGGTTTGAGTGGACATGAGAAGAGATGCTGTGTGCCATGCGGCGTCACTCCACATGCCGGACATGTATTAGGTATTTCGGGATCGATTCTGGCCCTGTATGAGTTCAGGCGGCTGCAAAAGCCTGATCGTAGTTGCGCTAGGGTGACGCGTGTTTCTCTCGGCAGCTCCAATTTTTCTTCTGCTATGGGAGGTGGTTGGTCTCTCAATATTCTGTATGACGGACGGACTGAAACGAATGTGGTGATGGTGTCTGTGTGTATCTCCTTTAATGCCTGCCTGTAAGCCGATGGGTCTAATGGTTGTTTTATGTATTTTTTAACCTCTGCACTCAGAAAAAAAATCATCAACACGATTCATGTAAAATTAACAAGATCGATCTTTACACATAGAACAGCAACAATTTTTTCAAATTACACGATGTTTGAAACATGATTTTGGCTTTGTAACTGTCATCTGAAAATTAGGTAAATTCAACCAAATTTTATTGTTGATACAACATGAAGAAATTTTAAAATATACAAGATGATTCAAATATAAAATTTTATACCTAAATGTCATTTGGAATTTGGTTTATTTAACATGATGATAGTGTCAATATAAACTAAAAAAATGTTAAAAAAAATGACGTCCCAATTTTAGTGTTAATACAACATGAAAACAAATGTTAAAACAACAAGAACCACAATTAACAATAAAAGTTGGTTGATATAACACGAAACAATGTTCAAACATAAACGTCATTTGGAATTTTGGTTTATTCAACACGATTATAGTGTCAATATAATCCATGATACAAACATTCAAGGTAGTTCCATTTCACTTTGACTTTGTCATTTTTGATTATAATATGGATTTTTGACGTCTCATTTTAAGTCAAAAATTTAGGATAGCGTTGCCCAATCAAAAGTTTTTGGCTGAGGGTATATTTGAACAAAATATTGGGTATTTTAAATGAAATGGCGTTTTTCACATATGCTAATCAACAAAACAAATGAGCCGATGTAATGAGCTTTTCAAAGAAAATAAAAAATAAGTTATTCATAAAAAATAAAATAGATTTATGCAGTTATTAGAGTCGAAAAATGGTATCAAAACGTCCTTTATACAATCAAGCAACTGCTTTTACTCAAAATTTCAGAAATTTGACATTAATTTGTATGAACCAAATTTCAAAATCTGAGTAAAAGGTCTGAAATCTTAAGCAAAAGTAAATGCTTGGCTTTTATTAATATGACCCAATATTTGAAAACTGTTCGATTTTTTATGAATAAGGTAAGAGTTCTTGATTTTCTTTATATGTATTATTTATTGCGTACGTATAAATATATATATGCATATTTGGTTTCAATGTTTTATACAAGAATATTTCCACATTTAAAAAATATATTTATTAAAAAAATTGTTTAGCAGTTATATAACAATGTAAATTTAGTTTAAATTTTTATGTTGCAGTTTTCTTTAGTTTTTACTTGCGTTACTAAATTTATTTTCCTTTATTTTATTATTTACATAATTCTGAAATAGATTCTTCGCAAAAAAATCTTTTTAGTACCTTTTCATCTAAATTAAATTTTGTATTTACTAATAAATTTTGCATATAACCATGCCATCGACCGCACTTGTTTTTTCGGTTGTAAGTTCCTAAGTCGTGACAATATTCATAATTTCTAAACCACTGAAATTTTTCAATGAAATTCACAGGAGGTGTAGTGGGAATGTAACATGTACTATACATATTCCACAAACTTTCCGCAACTTATTTTAAGAATAAATCTTATTTTTTTATATAATTATTTTTGATCTGATGTTATGAAGAATTTAACACGTAAATGTGCGTATTTATATATATATATATATATATCAATATTTAAATTTAAAAAATTCGTTTTGTTGCAATCGATACCATGATTACCATGGAAATAAAAAATAACATAAATGGAGGATTTTTAGCACTGAATATGGCAGCACGAAATGTCATAATCCATATAATTGTCAGGTGGTTAATATGGCGACAAAAATTTGACGTTTACACTACCTTCTTTCTTGTATCATGATATAATCTATAAAAGTGTTAAAAAGAACGTCCAAACTATTTTGAAACATACACAATTTTTTCAACGTTTGAAGTTCTGCTGTTCGTGCAAAACACAAACTAATATTATTTTTTTTTAACAAAAAGAAAATTTTGTGCCGTGGCAATGATGGGAGTTTAGCATCATTGGCAGTGCGGGATAATGGTTTTTCCATTTATGTTTTTAGTTCGCAGGTAAGTTAAAAGTGGGTTGCATTTTTGTTTCTAAAAGTTTTTAATGTTCAATATTTTCATTTTCCTCTTCATAGTTAACAATTTTTACCACGAAGAGATATTTAGCGAATGGAGTCTTTCACGCAGCATGCGGTGGCCGCTGTGGTGCAGTGGGTAGAGTGCTCGCCTGCTATGCCAGAGGTCTCGGGTTCAAACCACGGTCCGAGCCAAACACCAAAACAATTTTTCTAATTAGTAAAAATCCAATTATTGGGTTTTTTAAGAGCAGCGGTCACCTCTCGGCAGTGGGCGGCTACCCTCCGAGTGTATTTCTGCCATGAAAAAGCTTCTCACAAAAAATGCATTCGCCGTTCGGAGCCGGCATAAAACTGTAGGTCCACCCAATTAGTAGGAAAAACAAATAGGAGCACACCTCGAATTGGGAGAGAAGCTCGGCCATAAAACTCGTCAGAGTCTGCGTTGCCGTTTTAGCCATTTGGTGGCTAGATTTAGCCACCGCCGTGTTTTTTTAGCCACCAAAATTTGGGTTTTGCCACTAGCCACGTGTTTAGCCACCGCTTGTAATGAACCATAATTTTGCACATAGGAAGGATGTGGTAACGCTAATTCAATTCAGCGATTATCACAAATCGATTTAAAGGCCCTTGGCAACTTACAATCTGGATTGTCCAATTTGAGTGTTTTTTTGAGTGAATTAGTCAAATTTGATTGTTTTTTGTGTGTGTTAGTGCAATCGGCAGAGGTCGTGCTACACGTACTTGTTGTCGGCTCGCTGTCGGCTCGCGGCGACGAAAATCAAAAATTTTTGATATTTACGTCAATCACTCGACACTCACACATATACACTTCCTCCCAATACAGATTGTAAGTTGCCAAAGGCCTTAAGTGTTACAAAACAAAACAAGTAACGCAACTATCGATAAGGATTTAACTGACTTTGTATATTGTTTGCTACTTCTACCACTTAGCAACGCCGAAGTGGAAAGAACCTTTTCCGTAATGAATATTGTCAAAACCAAAAATTCGAAACAAAATGTATCTTACAGTGTTGAATTTTAACTATAAGAAATGGCTTAAAGAATGTAACAACCATAGTTTATATCTATAAGTTGCGACACTCTTTGACATGTTGTGCCTGTCACCCTGCAGTGCTGTGCAAAAGTTACAGAAAAAAAATTCAAATAAATTTTGAAATCTTTAAATCTTTAAAATTATTGGGTGAATTGAATTTGTAATGCTATATTTGTAGCGATAATAACAAAAAATTAACATATTTTTGAGTTTTAATTGATTTTATTCGGAATTTTGGCTATTTTCTTGTGAAGATTTTGCTACGTTTGAATACAACACTGTGGTCGATTCTTCTTCACATTTGGTTTATTTAGTTTCCCATTCTCCCATTGACACATAATGTGCCTGTCACTTTTTGCAACAACAATTCCCATGGTTGAAGTTTGTTTTGATGGGGATACAGTGAGTCACAGAGAAAGTGAGCCATTATTTATTCAGACATTTTATTATTAAATATCTTTGTTAACAATTACTTGACTTTCCTAATTTTTTTGCGACGGAAAAGTTTCAACAACATGCCAGAAATGATGAAAAACAAAAGCATACACGTATATACGCGTCACAATCAAAGCAAGCTTTCTGGCAACTCCAATTTAAATACTTAAACTTTCTCTCTAGAACACCGATTTCTCTCTTATATATTTTTACAGTTCACATTTTACATTATGTGTTAATTATATAAAAAAAAAACAGATCAGGCAATTCCATTTTTAAAAGGTGTACTTATCATAAAACACACGCTAGAGCGCGTAAAAATCGTGTTTTGTTAGTTGAATAAAACACATTGGTTGCTAATAAAATTTGTATTATATTTAATTCAAGTGCGCCAATAGATGCATTAGTTGTATTTTGGATGTCAATGTGCAAACAAACAAGTTTAGATATTAGGGATAGAGTAATTGAACTGTTGAAACAAGGCAAAAAAGTATTAAAACCGTTTTAGGGCATATTCCTCTGCATTAGTTGTATTTTGGATGTCAATGTGCCGACAAACAAGTGTAGATATTAGGGATAGAGTAATTGAACTGTTGAAACAAGGCAAAAAAGTATTAAAACCGTTTTAGGGCATATTCCTCTCAGTGGCTAACCTTCACTGTGAGCCCGTTTCATGAACTTTTCCGGTCTTAACTATTATTTTTATAACTAAAAAATAATGTTCATCAAATATTTTTTGAAATTCTAAATTGTGGTTTATTCTAAAATATACCTAAGTACATAAATTTGTTTTTCAATCTGTTTGTGTATAATTTTTTATTTGCATAAAACTTCGGACAACATAACGTGGGTCATTTTCACTGCGACTTACTGTATGTATCAAAAATATAGATACACATTTATTTTTTCAAAACAAAAATGAAATATCCATGACGCAAATCGTTGCTACCCAATAAGCATTTTTGAATGCATTTGAATTTCATTGAGATCAAATCCATTTTCCAATTTCCAACAATAATTCTTAACTTGAATTCAGAAACAGCCCATTTTTCGATATGAAAATGTTTCTGTTTCTCCACTTGAAAAAAATATTGGAATTTGACTTGAACTTTATCGATATTCTCCAACCAAAATCAACCGTCAAAATAAAGCTTTTGAGCAACAAACTCTCATCCGATTGAAATAAAGGAACAAAAATGTAACAATTATGATTGTCTGCTTGACTTATTTGCTCACTTTTTTGTTATGCATTTAACAATAATAACAATATTTTATACACAAAAATTAGTTGAATTATACATTCCTCTTTAAATTTTATTCTTCACTCACTTTTTCGTTTACTTATTGCTAATATGATTGAATTTAATTAATACTAATTATGCACTCAGTTCAGCTTGGAAAAGTATTGTACCTTAAGTGTAAAAACATGTTGGATATAAACTTGATAATTGAGACTTTTTCCCCACATTGGATTCGTGCTAATTGGGAAATATCCAAATGTAGGAGAATGTAGAGTTTCCAAAGCAACCAAAGCGTTCGAAGGCATCCAGGCATTAATCAAAAAGTATGAATTGGTACAGCGCTTTAATAGCGAACACAATCTGAGAGTGTTAGAGAGTGTAATTCTCAAACTTATCTCTAATCCAAAGCGAAGGTAGAAAACCACACTATAAATCAATTGGAGACTGATTAGAAAAAGAAATATTTGCAAATTCTCATTAGAATTCATTAGAAAACTACATTGGATTTCAATTCGGAAATTATAATTTTCTCCATTTGAGAGTTATGTCCCATTTTTTTTTTTGAGATCGATATGATTCTCGACAGCTTCTCGAGTCGTCCTCTAACGTTAGAGATTTTAGAAAAGTGCTAGTTCTTGAGTCATTCTCAAACCGATATCTAACCTAAATGTTTGTTGGGTTTCGCCATGCAAAATGGCCGTTTGAATTCAAATTTTTTTCTTTCCTTTTGAATATTTTCGTATAAGCAGGGTTGCTCTTTCTCGTACTGTTCTGATAATACATTTTTCCAGAAATATAGAAAAGGGAATATACGGATATCATTGCCTTTACTACTTCATTCGCGTATATGCAAATTTTATTTCATGTAAGATTAACATGATCGATCTTTACACATAGAATAGCAACAATTTTTTTCAAATTACACGATTTTTCAAACGTGATTTTAGCTTTTTAAACATCATTTGACATTTTGGTAAATGCAACAAAATTTTAGTGTTGATGCAACATAGAGCAATTTTAAAATATACGCTATGAATTAAATATAAAATTTTATTCTTAAATGTCATTTGGAATTTGGTTTCTTTAACATGATGATAGTGTCAATATAAACAAAAAAAATGTTAAAACAAGAACTTCAAAACTATTTTGAATCATACACAATTTTTTTGAACATTTGGAGTTCTGCTGTTCGTGCAAAACGCAATTATTATGCTTTTTTTTTTAAATAAAAAGAAAATCTGGTGTCATGGGAAGAGTTTACCATCAGTGGAAGTGCGTGATAATGGCGTTTCCACTTATATTTTCAGTTTTCAGGTGAATTAAAAGTGAAATGCATTTTTATTTCTAAAAGTTTTTAATGTAAAATATTTTCTTTTTTCTCCTCAAAGTTTGCAATTTTACCACGAGGAAGTCCTTCCATATCTCGCAATACCGAAGCACCTTTTTTTTATTGAATGTACATATCGCACCCTAAATCATAAGGTGACACAACTCAAAAATTTTTGAAATCGAGTTTTTTCATAAATGTTACACAGAACATATCTCTAGCGATTGCCAAAAAAACTTTTCAATAATTGTCTCTTTTGACCGAAAAATTACCATAATACGTGGTCTTTTGCCATACGATTGCTTGTAGAGAAAAAATTTTTTTGGCTCTCCTGAAAATATTTGAATTTTGAGTTGTGTCACTTTATGATTTTGGGTGTGATATATTGTATTTTTGTAAATTGTAAAATCAGTCCAGTTAATTTAACAATAAATTTAAGGTAAAATCAAAAAAAATCCGTGTTAATTTAAATAGCTGAAATTGCAAAATTATCTAGTTAAAAATGTAAAATCAACATGAAAACATGTATCTGTTATTTTATGCGCACGTGGGCCGATATGCGGAAAAAATTAATATATATCGCATACTAAATCATAAAGTGGCACAACTTAAAATTCAAAAATTTTCAGGAGCCAAAAAACTTTTTCTTGACAACCAATGAATTGGAAAAAAGCCACGTATTTTTCAGTCAAAAGAGACTCCGAATGAAAAGTTTTTTTGTTGGCAATCGCTAGAGATATGTTCTGTGTACCGGTTTATGATGAAAAGTCGATTTAATAAAATTTTGAGTTGTATCACCTTATGATTTAGGGTGCGATATATTTTTATTAAAATTGTTTTCGTAGTGAAGAAAAAAATTCAGTAAAAACGAAGTAAATCCTAACGACTTTGCTCCCATTTTGGTAGTAACAGCAATTATACGAAATTGCACAGCATTGATTCCTTCATTCTCTTCATTTTCGCACAAACACATACGCATTTTTTAAATTGAAGAAGAAGAAGACCATTTGAGTGACCAAACTATTTAGTATAAACAATGGTAACAACGTTGCAATGAATTTGAAATAACAGAAGATCTCATTAAACTAATGAAGAAAGAATTGATTTATGAAGAGAAAGAGTCTATTAGTGATGACGACATAATGATAGATATTGATTGTGATATCTAATTGTTTTAGACATAGTTAAGTACATACTATGTATGTATGAATATGTTATTTTTACACAAAATTATGATTATTTTTTTATATTATTTGCAATAGTTTTGTGCCTGAATTTTAAAAATAAATTTAAAACATGTTAATTTGAAACAAAATTTTTTAGCCACCAGTTTTAGCCATGAACCAAATTTTTTAGCCATTTTTAGCCACAAATAAAATCAAATCTAGCCACCACGAAAATTTTTCAACGGCAACGCTGGTCAGAGTTATAATAGCGCCATTGTATTATATTATATTATATTATGCGGTGCATATACCGTTGCATTAGCGGCCAAACATTACTCGGTGCCAGTGATAGTAAGTACTATCGCCCAGGTATAAACTATTCGTATGAGAAGGACTCTTTCAATTTGTTCGGTTGTGCGGGTGATGTACTCGAATATGCTTTATTGATCTGATGATTATATATTTTATGTTTTATATGTTTTTTTATTAAAAAAAAAAATAAATTGTAAAATCAAAAAGATGTTATTGTTAATTCAACAGGACCATTTCGTGTTAATTTAACCAGCTTAAATTGTAACATTAACTAGTTAAAATTGTAAAATCAACAGGAAGACTCAATACTTTTTAGTGTTAATTCTACAGTTGTCATCCTGTTAAACTAACACTTGACAGTAGTGTTAAATCTACACGATTACATAATGGCATACATTAAGCATCGTGTTGAAAAAAATTAACCACAAAATTTGTTGATTTTTGGTTGATTTCACATTATTTTTTTTCTGGGTGTGGGGTGAGGTCGAGAAGATGTCTCCTGATGTGCCGGGGAGGTGGTTCCGGTTCTAGCAGGTGGCTGTTAGGATGGCCCCTGCGGTGGCATCCCAGCAAGAACTGTTTGCTAAGCATGGTGTTGTGTTCTAAGACCGGGAGTATATTAGCCTCATGGTGTAGATGGTGTTCCGGCGCCATCAGGAGATTGCCTGTGGCAGTTCTGAGGGCAGAGTTTTGGCAGGCCTGGAGTTTCTGCCATTGTGTTCTTGAAGTCCCCGGCGACCATATTGGCGATGCATAATTGAGGACCGGCCGGCCGATTGCTTTATATGTTGCTATTATTGTTTCTTTGTCTTTACCCCACGTGCTGCCGGCTAGCGATTTGAGGATTTTGTTGCGGCTATGGGCCTTGTTAATGATCGCGGTCGTATGCGCGGAGAAGGAGACAAGACTGTCAAAGGTAACACCCAAGATCTTTGGGTTGTTTACGGTAGGGATGGGTATATTCCCTATTCGTATGCCTAAGTCCAGTCATACCTCCTTCGTCCATGTCGTGAACAGGGTCGCGGAGGACTTCGTGGGCTGTAGCTCTATTGAACGGCACGCAAAGTAACAGGAGAGATCAGAGAGATAGTCGTTAATTCGAGAGCACATGCTATCTATGTCGGTGCCAGTGGCCATGATCGAGCAGTCATCGGCATAGGAGATCAGGTCTACTCCTTCGGGAGCTGGAGGGAGGCTGGAGAGATAATAGTTGAAAAGCAGGGGGGATAATACACCGCCCTGTGGGACTCCCTGCTTTCTTCTCCTAGGTTTTGAGACCTGGTTCCTAAAGACTACCGATGCCTGCCGACCACTCAGATAGTTTGCGGTCCACCTCTTTAGTCTCTGAGAGCGGTTCGAGTTGCCAAGGTCCTCCAATAGGGTGGCGTGATTGACCGTGTCGAAGGCTTTCGATAGGTCAAGTGCCACGAGGATCGTTCTCTCGCAGGGGCGTTTTTGGTTAAGACCACGAACTATCCGGGTGTTTATGGCGTTTAGTGCTGTTGTTGTGCTATGCATTTTGCGGAATCCATGTTGATGTGTCGCGAGTCGTAGACGTCTGTTGTAGTATGGGAGTAATGCGGCCTCAAGTGTCTTTACTACCGGGGAAAGGAGTGATATCGGTCGATATGAGTCTCCTTTGTTGGCAGGTTTCCCCGGTTTGAGTAAGGGGACCATCCTTGTCATCTTCCAGATGTTGGGGATGACAAGGGTGGTCAGAGACAAATTGAGTACCTCCGTCAGGAATCTTACCCCATTCGGTCCTAAGTGTTTTAGCATCAACATGGATATGCCGTCAGGTCCGACTGATTTTGAAGCTTTAGCATTCTTTATAGCCTCCTGAATCTCCCTGGTTGAGAGAGCAAGTGGTGCGTCATTATTTGACTTTTTACGCAGCCGTCTGAGGATTCGTCGTTTGGCCCTATCCACTGAAGGATGCGGTAAGAACTGCCGGCCAAAAAGGCTCGCACATCTCTTCGGGTCCGACACAACATTATCTCCAAAGATAATGGACACTTTGCCTTATGTTTAGTCGGGTTGGATAGGGCTTTTACGGTTTTCCAGAGCTTGCTCGCCCCGCCTGAGAGATTACAAGTGCTTAGGTGCTCTCTCCACTTTTGCCGTTTGTGCTCATCTACCAGTTTCCGAATTTCCCGGTTGAGGTCCTTTATGCGGGGGTCTCCCGGGTCGGATTGGCGGATCTAGTCTCGCTCCTGGGCCAGAGCAGAGGCTTCACCTGGGAAGTTTGGTCGGATCACTGGTATCCTTCCTGCCGGGATGAAGCGTGCAGAGGCTTTGGCAATGACCTTGCGCAATTTGTGTTCTCCGCGAAGCACATCGGTTGGGGTGGGGAGAGCTCCAAAGATGCTCTCTGTATGTTTTGTAAAACTGTCCCAGTCCGCTTTTTTTAAAGTTTATGTACGTCTGTTTGTCCGTTGTAATGAAGTCAGCTGGCGTCTCTATTGAGATGATTATGGGAAGATGGTCTGATACTAATGTCAGCGTCGGTCGCCAATTGACACTGTTTATCAGACTTGCGCTAACGATGGTGATGTCTGGCGAGCTGCTGCAGTTTCCCATAATCCGTGTGGGGGCGTCGTCGTTCATTACACTGAATGTCCAATCGTCTATCTGTTCTGCGAGATAATGCCCCCTCCGATCTATAGGCAGATATGAGTACCAAAGATCGTGATGTGCATTGAAGTCGCCTACTATCATGCGGTTATCCCCATTCAATAGCGTGCTAATGTTGGGTAGATAGCCCGCAGGACAGCCGGCGACAGGGGGTATATAAACATTGAAGATCTCGAGAACTGCATCGCCGGATCGGATGGCTATGATATGAGTACCAAAGATCGTGATGTGTGTAATGACATTATCTACTTTATAACATAATACTGTTAATTTGTTTATAATTCAATTCCTTAAAAAATACCAAATAGGCCTTCAAAATAATTTATAAAATTTTCATTATTGTCATTAGAGTTGAGAAAATAAAAGATTGAATTTTGTTATTCTTAAAAAAAAATAAAAAATAAATTATTTTTATTAAATTTTATAATTGGTGACCCCGATATATATAAAAAAAACAAAAAATATAAAAGCGAAGTAACAATAATTAAAGCGATCACAGATGAAAGGACACTCATATCAACGAATGACCATACAACCACACATTTTTCGGTCAATCCATCTAAGTTCCGGCGTAACTGTGACGACCTTGTTTTGTTCCTTACATCATCAGAACCCCCAGCGTATTCTAATATCGACAACAACAACAATATTCGCAACAAAAATTTAAAAAAAAAAAAAACAAAAACTTCAATTTTATAAATTTTGCACAACCATCAACCAAATTTAACATTTACCGCAAAAAGAAGAATTTTAAGAAGCATCCAAGATTCAAAACTATCTATCGCATCAAATAAATTCAGCTACTTTCAACCAAACAATTCACAGAATCCGCAATCATATTCCGTTGCATTCTACATCGTCACTACTTAAAGAAATCTCAATTCTCAGGTTTGGTCGTGAAATTACATCCAAATTGTAAGTGATTTAATACTCGTACATCTGTAATTTGAACCGTGAAACGCTGAATTTTCTAGAAATTAAGTGTTAGATTGTTTTATTTGTTTATGTCAATATTGCGAAGTCCAATTGTTACTAGGTATAGAAATTTAATTAATTCACAACAATCAAACATGCCTTTACCAACAGAACGAAATGATAACTTGTCAAACCCTCTTCAAACACAGAATATAAATTCTTCAAGTTTGAAGTTACCACCCTTTTATAACAAGTATCCACATCAATGGTTTGTTTTAGCTGAAACTCAGTTTCGTATCAAAAATATTACAAGCGAAAATTCTAAGTATGAATATCTTTTGGTAGCTCTATCACAGGATATGATGGCCACAGTTTTTGATGTCATACAGACTATTAATGATAGTTGGAATAGTTCAGACGCTACACCTTACACTACTTTAAAGGAAGCTCTCTTAGAAAGAAATTCCCTCAGTGAATCCCAACGCTTAGAATCTCTTCTATCTGATCTTGATATTGGTGATAGAAAACCATCAGAATTTTTTCGAACACTTCAACAAACTGCGGGGCCGTCAGATGCTTTTTCGGTCCAACTCATTACACAACTTTGGATTCGTAAATTACCAACACAAATACAAGTTGCACTTAAGACATTACCTAATCCAGACACAAAGACACTATTAAACATGGCAGATTCAATAAATGAAATCATACTGTCAAGTAAACAAGGCCATATACAAGCAATATCTTCTTCAAAAATAGAAACAACTGATCACATTAGTCGTTTAGAAAAACAGATACAAACATTAAATGATGCTATACAAAAACTGAATGTTAGAAACAATTTTTCATTTCGGTCAAGGTCCAAACCTAGATCAAAATCAAGATCAAAAAATATGCCAGCAGATTTGTGTTGGTATCATGCAAAATTTTCTGATAAAGCAAATAAATGTATCCAACCTTGCAATTATTCAAAAAACCAGTAGACACTACTGTTAACGCGGCGTACAGTAACGTATTAACTTCTAGCCGCTTATTTGTTTTTGATCCAAATACTAAGTTGACATTTTTAGTTGATTCTGGTGCAGACATTAGTGCGATTCCAAAATCTTTTTGTTCAAAATTTTCTAAAATTCCAACACAAGTTCTTTCTGCAGCAAATGACACAAATATAGATGTTTTTGGATCCAAACTATTTACCTTAACCTTAAATTTACGTCGAAATTTTCCACATTTATTTTACATTGCTGAAATCACAGAGCCAATCCTTGGTGCTGATTTCTTAAACAAATACGGTCTTATAATAGACATTAAATCCCAAAAACTAATTGATCCAAAAACTAACATAAAGGTTACAGGAGTCCTTTCAAAATCACAATTTCCTACGCCAAAATTTTTTAACGTTGTTTCTAATTTGGGTGATATATTAAAAGATTTTCCAGCTCTTCTTAATGAAATCGATTTCAATCTCCCTGTTAAACATAATATTGTCCATCGTATCATTACAAAGAGTCATTTGCCTATCCACAAAGCTAGACGACTTCATCCAGCAAAACTTAAGATTGCTAAAGAAGAGTTCGATTTTATGTGTCAAAAAGGAATCTGTCGTCCGTCTTCATCACCATGCTCGTCGCCTCTACACATGGCTCCTAAAGGTACCGATGATTGGAGACCTTGTGGCGATTTTAGGAAACTAAACGCCGTAACAACTCCAGACAGATATCCTATTCCGCATATTCAAGACATTTCCAATTTTCTTGAAGGTTGTACCATTTTCTCTAAAATAGATATTTGTCGCGCTTATCATCACATTCCTATAGCAGAAGAGGACATTTATAAAACAGCAATAATAACCCCTTTCGGCTTGTTCGAATTTCCGACTATGCCTTTTGGTCTACGAAATTCAGCGCAAACATTCCAACGTTTTATGCACCAAGTAGTCAGAGGTTTTGATTTTGTGTATGTTTATCTTGATGATATTTTAATCTTCAGTAAATCTCACGAGGAACACAAATCACATCTCCGTAGTCTTTTTGAGCGATTAGTTGAATATGGCCTCAGGGTTAAAGCTTCTAAATGTATCTTTGGAGTTAAAGAACTAATTTTTCTTGGTCATAAAATTTCTCTTAATGGTATTAGACCAATTGAAGAGAAAGTTAAAGCTATCTCGGATTTTCCAGCTCCTACATCAATCAAGCAATTACAAAGATTTCTAGGTATGATTAATTTCTATCATCGTTTTATTCCAAATCTTGCAAAAATTTTATCTCCTTTATATTCACATCTTACAAATTTACAAAAGTTAAGTTCAAAAGGTAAAAAGTTTAATTGGTCCGATGAGTGTGAAACTGCATTCAAAACAGCAAAGTTAGCATTGTCAAATGCAACCTTATTGACATTTCCAAAAACAGATGCCCCAGTTTCTATCAGCACTGATGCTTCAAACACAGCATTAGGAGGTGTTTTACAGCAATTTGTTAATAATCAATGGCAGCCTTTGTCATTTTTCAGCAAAAAACTTAATCCAGCGCAAATTAAGTATTCCACTTTCGACAAGGAACTTTTAGCAGTTCATGAAGCAATTAAACATTTTCAACATTTTGTTGAGGGCAGGAATTTCTTTATTCTTACGGATCACAAACCACTCACAACAGCTCTTTTCACAAAAACTGAACGTTCTCCTAGGCAAGCCCGCCAATTAGATTTTATTTCTCAGTTCACTGGTGATATTCGGTATATAAAAGGTAGTGATAATACTGTTCCAGATACATTATCACGCCCAGGTATTGATACTATTAAGCTGGATATTCCTTATTTCGAAATTTTAGCGGAAGAGCAAAGAATCGATGAACAGTTAAAACACTTAACAACTAATCAATCGGAAAGTTCGTCTTACCAGTTGAGACAAATAGAATTTTCCCCTAATAAATCTCTTTGGTGTGATTTGTCTACAAACATATGCCGCCCTTATGTGCCATCCTCTGTTCGAAAGAGAATTTTTCATTTAATTCATGATATCTCCCACCCTAGCATTAGATCGACTCGCAAGAAAGTTACTAGTTTATATTTTTGGCCTAAAATTAACAAGGACATAAATGAATGGTCTAAGCAATGTATACAATGCCAAAAATGTAAAGTTGGAAGACACACCAAATCCCAGTTAGGCACGTTTCCAATTCCCCCAGGTCGATTCGAACATATACATGTAGACTTGGTAGGACCTTTACCACCATCGAATGGATACAGATATATTTTGACAATTGTCGATCGTTTTTCTAGGTGGCCAGAAGCGTACCCTTTAGAAGATATTGAGGCTAAAACTGTTGCTCAATGTTTAGTTAAGGAATATGTTTCTAGATTTGGTGTACCTACACAAATTACCACAGATCAAGGTTCTCAATTTGAGTCCATTCTTTTTCGCGAACTTTGCAAACTTTTAGGCACTATAAGAACCAGAACTACATCCTACCATCCTCAAGCAAATGGGATGGTAGAACGATTTCATAGGACATTAAAAACTTCCATTAAATGTTCTAACAATTCAGTTCATTGGACCGAAGAGTTGCCATTAATTTTGTTGGGTCTTCGGACCACTTTTAAAGAAGAAATCCGTGCTACACCAGCTGAAATGTTATATGGAGAAAATATTAAGGTTCCAGGAGCAATTTTTTCCACTCCACATAACAAGACGGATGTTGATCCCCTAAATTTTGTGAACAAAATTCGTGAGCATTTTGATAACATTCGCTTAGAAGAAAAACAACATATTCTTAAAACGTCGTATATTCCAACTGATTTAAAGTCGTGTTCGCATGTTTTTGTTCGAATAGACAGATTGAAGAAAAGTTTGGAATCTCCGTATGAAGGTCCTTTTCCTGTGATAAGACGTTTCCGAAAGACATTCTTGGTTAGAAAAAACAATAATAATATAAATATTTCCATCGATAGGCTAAAGCCAGCCTATATTTTTTCGGAAAACAAAAAGAAGGTTGTAAATTTCAAATTATGATCTTTGTATTCTTATTTTTGGAGGGGGGGTAATGTAATGACATTATCTACTTTATAACATAATACTGTTAATTTGTTTATAATTCAATTCCTTAAAAAATACCAAATAGGCCTTCAAAATAATTTATAAAATTTTCATTATTGTCATTAGAGTTGAGAAAATAAAAGATTGAATTTTGTTATTCTTAAAAAAAAATAAAAAATAAATTATTTTTATTAAATTTTATATGTGCATTGAAGTCGCCTACTATCATGCGGTTATCCCCATTCAATAGCGTGCTAATGTTGGGTAGATAGCCCGCAGGACAGCCGGCGACAAGGGGTATATAAACATTGAAGATCTCGAGAACTGCATCGCCGGATCGGATGGCTATGCCCTGACATTCAAGGGTAGCGTTCCTGCGGTCGATGTCTGGTTCTATAAAACGATATTGTACCGTGTTGTGCGTGATGAACGCGAGGCCCCCACCGTTACCTTTAGGCGGGGTGTAATAAGGCCTTTTGAAATAAGGCCTTTAAGGCCTTATTTCGCTATCGATTGAGAAATAAAGCCTTTATTAAGAATAAGGCCTTATTTCACTTCAAATGTGAAATAAGGTTCTAAAGGTCTTATTTCACTTTGTGGTCTACGCTGAAGAGTGTACTACGCAGAAGGACATCACCGTGGCGGTAGCCACGGTTGGGGCACACGTCCGGACGGATGGCGTAGCCCAGGGTTATTTTTTATAAGCGCGGCCGAAGGCCGCCAACGCAGAAAAGTGTTCTGCGCAAAAGCCCTGTGGACTGGGCCATAGATATTACTCAGGAAAGAGAAGATAAAGAAAAAACTTTTGCGGAGAACAGCTTTTGCGTTGGGGGCCTTCGGCCGCGCTTACAAAAAATTCTTCGAAAGTGACACCAGCCTAAGCAGGAATTGCATTTGACTGATGTCACGTTTCTTGATATCCCGGACCGGCACACCGAGCAAAGAGTTAAGGATGCTGCAGGCTGGGAGGTATTGCTGCCAGCCTAAGTCTGCCCAGGTCTGTGAAGTGGTGGTGATTGTGAATGTTGTTGCCCCTGCTGCGCAATGCATAACTATGCTGTGTTGTTGCCGCCGGTGTCAGTTGCACATGAGGTGATAAATGCACAGGTGGTGCAACATGTACTGGAGGTGTTGTGCGTATTGTCGCCGATGTTGTTGGGCGGGCGCAGCATGGGACAATGAAATTGGTTGACCAATCTCTATGACTTTTGAGACCTGAGCAGCCTCTGAGGTGGCTCCACCCATTGCAGATGTTACATCTAACTGATGTTGCATTTGGGTGAAGTCTCCTCTGACACACGCAGCATGGGTATATGGGGCCAGGGTTTTGCTCGATTCCTGATGAAATCAATAATATTTTGAGCAATCCTGCTGCCAGGTATTGCTCCAGAGGACTTAATCTATGAGTTTTTCGTGCCGGTCTAAACAGGGTTAGACCGAAATAACAGCCCTTGGTCGGGGGAACCCCGAGTCATCCCGTGCGTAGAACCGGCTGTCGTGGGAATGAATGAGTAAATATTGCATGCTTTCTGTCATGGACTTTGGTGCACTTGTTATCTCTGATGATGATATCACTGATGGGATAAATAATACCAAAATGTCATCACATACTGATACCGATGGTCTTTCTGTAATCTTGCTTAAGAATTGTGCTTCCTTAGTGGAATCACTGAAGCTTTTATTCAATAAGTCCCTCTCGTCGGGCATCTTTATTGATGATTGGAAGTTAACCTCGATAACTGCAATCTATAAGAGTGGTGGTATGGGTAACGTCTCCAACTATAGACCGATCTCTAAGTTAACTACTGTAGCTAAGCTTTTTGAAGCTATTGTTAATAATAAGCTTTACTTCAACGTTAAACATCTCATTTGTTCCAATCAACATGGTTTTGCGGCGTCTAGATCGACGCTAACTAATCTATCTGTTTTCGCTGAAGATTGATATGCTGCATTTCGTCGTGGCTTCCAAATTGATTGTATTTATACGGATTTTTCCAACGCCTTTGATAAGATATCACATAAAATTCTCATAGCTACGCTAGCTTGCTTTGGTTTTCATTCCATATTTCTAGACTGGATTAAATCTTATTTGGACAACAGAATTAGCACTGTTCGTATTGATGGTATTTCCTCTAATCCCTTTTCTGCTACCTCAGGTGTACCTCAGGGTAGTATTTTGGGACCTCTTTTCTTTATTTTACTCATCAACGATATCTCTTCATGTTTCTCCTCATCCAAATATCTGCTCTACGCTGATGACTTAAAAATTTATTCCGAAATAAGTAGCCCTAAGGACGCGACAGATCTTCAGTCGGAACTTGACAACTTATATAAGTGGTGTGTCACTAATCGACTATATCTTAATATTAGTAAATGTCATAAGGTTTCGTATTACAAATTACTGCATCCCATCATCACCTCGTATCGCATATCTAACTGTATGCTTGACACGGTCTCTGAGATTAGAGATCTTGGTGTGTATTTTGATTTCAAGTTTAGCTTTGCATTGCATATTAATCATACAATTTCAAACTCGCTCGCTATGCTTGCCTTTGTTAGGAGAAACTCTTCAAACTTTGGTGACCCATACACTCGTAAATTGCTATTTTCGGCCTTTGTGCGGCCTAAACTTGAGTATGCTGCCTTCATTTGGCGCCCCTACCACGCGATTCATATAAATAGATTGGAACGTGTACAGAAAATTTTTCTCCGATTTGCTTTATATAATTTAAATTTTTCGCATCTGATTCCGTCCTATGAATCGCGTTGCCGTTTGATTGGTCTTCCGTCTTTATGCAATAGACGAACTCTCTTAGCCATATCTTTCATTTCAGATGTAGCAAAGGGTAGGGTTGACTGCCATTAAGAAGAATTACTTTTAGGGGAGTAGAGAGGCTTTCACAGATCTCAAAACTAAAATCAAAACTTGGATGGGTCCATAGATATTACCCCGAGTGAAGGCCATCAACGCAAAAAGGTGTTCTACATACATGTACGTACATATATGCATTTGTGCGTGTTTTTATATGTGCTTTTCCTCGGAATTGGCGCAATTTTGGTTGGTAAATTTCACAACTTCAACAACAAAAATCTCCGACAAGTTTCCATTTCAATTCTAAGATCTTTGAGAGCCCCTCTATATCTCTGAAAAAGTAATTTTCTCGGAGCGTGCTTTCTTAATGGAAAGCCTTCCGAAGAGTACAATGGATCGTATTAAAGTAAAGTTAGTTAAATCTTTTCTATTTATGTATATAGATTCTAAGAATTTTTATTCAAATTTAGCTTTATATACATAAACAAAAAATTTAGTAGTATAAATATAATATAATAATAATAATACAATGGCGCTATTATAACTCTGACGAGTTTTATGGCCGAGCTTCTCTCCCAATTCGAGGTGTGCTCCTTTTTGTTTTTCCTACTAATTGGGTGGACCTACAGTTTAAAGCCGGCTCCGAACGGCGAATGCATTTTTTGTGAGAAGCTTTTTCATGGCAGAAAAACACTCGGAGGGTATGCCGCCCACTGCCGAGAGGTGACCGCTGCTCTTAAAAAACCCAATAATTGGATTTTTACTAATTAGAAAAATTGTTTTGGTGTTTTGCTCGGACCGTGGTTTGAACCCGAGACCTCTGGCATAGCAGGCGAGCACTCTACCCACTGCACCACAGCGGCCACATAATAAATATAATATAAAGAATAAAAAACTTCCATTGATTTCAATGTTCTTGTTATAGCAGTAGCTAAAATTAGCTATAAAACAACCATACGATTAGCATATTTTTGTTAACCACATCTTACGGCCTTATTCCGGTGTGGTAACATAATTTACTTTACTGGTGAAATAAAGAATCTGATACTTTAAACACTCTTTTCGTATTCTGGCAGCAGAAAATTAAGGTACCACCTAGGGCTGATGATTTGACCCGGGTAATGAGATGCCCGGGTACCCGGATGATGCTCGTTGTTGCTGCCGGCTAATGCGACAAACGCTGCTTACCACAGTAGGCCGCGCGTTTATGGATGTACAAGATATGTATATACATACATATATACGTATGTTGATATGTATGTATGTGCGAACCATGTGTGTGGCTGAGCATTTGTACGGTACATATATGTGTGTAAATATGTATGCAGTTGTTTACATATGTTTAATATATATTTGAGGCAAATATAAGAAATGCGCATATGGCGCAGTAGTTTTTTGATGATTGAATATATGTTTATATGTATGTACTTATGAGATTAGCGCCGCTGTACATATGTACATATGTACAAACAAATGCATGTGCATCTGTGTATAAATTTTTATTTTATGCCATAAAACAGGCTAAATTCGCATTATCTCAAGTTAGACTACTTTAATTTGCGGGTACAGATATGTGTGCATATGGTTGGTTTATTTTAAAACTCAATCCTTTTTACTCAGCTTAGGTACCTAGTTGGCTATGAAGTTTTGTTATTATATTATTTCCAAAGGCCTTATTACACCCCGCCGTTTGGATCATGGCCTGTGCAGACTAAATAGACTCGAATGGAATAAATTGGGAACTAGTCGTTTTTTCTGGTTTTCGTGTTTTTTGTACTCTTTATACAGGATAAGGGCTGACATTTATTGATATTGTTAAAGATAAATAAAATATAATTTCGTTTATGGAGAAATAATTCATTTTAAAAAATTAAAAAATGTAAAATTCATATTATTGCAATAAATATAAAAAAAATATCAAATTTTTTTTCGTTTGTAGGTATAACCTCCTAGAAATTGATTGCTTTTTTCATTTTCATTCATGTGCATTACCTTGGAAGTAGTTAAAGTAATTAGGTTGGAATGAGCTAGTTTTGATGCAAAACCAGGGTTTGAAATTGCTTAGCTACTTTTGCTGCATTTGCTTTTGCTTTGCTTTTGCTAACGAAAAGTAAATTAGCAAACTCGGCCAGCCAAGTATTCAGCTGAGCCGTGTTTGCTTGTATAGTTAAGCAAAGCAACGCGATTTGGGGGATTTCATTTTACTTCCAGCAATTAGTTGTGTCTTTGCATTTTTTCTGCTTTTGCTTATTTTGCTGAAACGATTTGTTTACGCATATTTCGATTTTTTATACATATTTACTTATGTGTATGTATGTATATACACATAATATGTATGTATGTCCATTTGTAAACATCTTTTCATGTTGAATTTTGCTTAAAAACTAGTTTCAGCAAAATAAGCAACTGTAAGCAAAAATTTACTACTCAACTAATTGCTTGAAGTAAAAGCAACCCTCTCAAATTGAGTTGCTTGGCTTAACTATACAAGCAAACACGACTCAGCTGAAAACTGAAGCGAATGATTCGTGTTTTCGTTTTTGGCTCGGCTGAATTCAGCAATAAGCAAAAAACATCGGCTATTGCTGTTTTGCAGCAAGCAAATTCAAACCCTGTGCAAAACCACGATTTTTCATGATTTTTTCCGTATTTTTTGTTCAATTAAGTTGTGTGGAATTCATTTTTTTAGTTTTCCAGTTAATAGTATTTGTTTCTTTATGAGGCCTGCAAAAGAAAAGTTGACAAACAAAATTTTTCTGGAGCATTTCTTAAACGTGTGTTTTATGTCAAAAGCCATAATCGCATATTTTTCCACATATGTATGTAAATACATATTTTTGCATTGCATGTGTGTATGTATGTAGGTACATTCGACTATGTTTAATTTCCACGAAAAAATTAAAAGTTCATAAAAAGACTGCAAAATATCGGTAATTTGAATTTTAAACACGCGCTAATGTACATATTCAGATAGGTAGCGCAATTTGTTTTAGCCCGAAATTACACTGAAGGTCACAGCCGATACTAAGTCGTTAACTCATCCCGGGATTTCCCGCTCGTTATTGCATATGCTTGGTCTATTTTAAAACTCAATCCTTTTTGGTCAGCTTAGGTAGTGGGCTGTTCCAGCTAACTTGTCTACATCCATATGCATTTACACATATAAATATGTACCTACATACATACATACATATCGACGCTTCCAAACAATACTGTACTAAGTCGACTTAGTACATTTACCCGTTTTTTGCGTTTTCAAGTATCAATCGGACAATCCAATCAAAAGTTATAAGCAAAAGTGTACATATAATACAACTCGAGATTTGTACAGAATAAAAACTGAGAGCTTGCCATGAAAAACCAAGTAGCAAATTTTTATTTCTTCTTACGGTTTTATATAAAGCGTACCCTGACTTTGATATTGTCGAGTTTTGGTGTTGATCGTTCCATCCAAACGGAAGCTACAAGTGAAAATATACTTAGCATACAATCGAAGTTTCATATCGAGTTTAAACTTTGAGAGCAAAACACAGTTTTCAGACTTAGTACAGTTTTGTTTGGAAGCGTCGATATGTACATATATGCATCTTCACTTGGCTTTTGTTTCTTAAATAACCGTCGACTGCGTTTTCAACTTCAAAGGCTCATTAAACTGAGAAGCTTAATTTATATATGTATCTTTATTGCTTATGTTTACAGAATGATCCTGGACTAGGTAGGTACCTATACTTTTAGAGATTAATCGCCATATTTTTCCACATATGCATGTACATAGGTACCTAGTTTGTATTGCATGTCTGTTAATATATTAATATACCGATAGGTAACGAGCAAACCAAAATTGTTTTAGCCTAAAACTGCATTGAAGATCACAACCTTAGTCGTTAACCCACCCCCGGGATGTTCCACTCGTTAACGCATATGATTGGTCCATTTTAAAACTCAACCCTTTTTGGTCAGCTTAGGTGGTATATATGTATGTAAATAGCATCTACCTAGTAGGTACATACATACATATGTATATATATACGGGTATCATCAGCTCTAGTACCACCTCAATACGTGGTAACAATTTGTTACCATTTCAGCCCGATTCCATTCCGTTCGTATGGAAATGTTTTGACAGCGTTACCATTTGTGCCAGAATACCAATTGAAAAGATGGTAACAATTTTCAGCAACATAAATTACCAGTAAAGTAATTTTCCGGTAACGCTCGGAATAGGAGTGTTAGCCACTAAATTAACCAAACAAAGGGAAATTTGTGTTGGTAGCACTAGCTACATAATAACAACAACAGTAACATAATATACACATCTATTCCGGTTTACGATCCACTTTCATCGGAGGTGAATCGGATCAAATGGTATTCTGCAATTCGATTGACGTCCGATGAACATCAGATTTTTTCGAAGTTCGGGAATCGGCATTCTGGTTCACGATGGATCGGATTTTTAACAGTTTATCGGAGCGATTCTTTCCGTCAGCTTTTGTGTGTCGGAGGCAATAGAAATTTTGATTATTATTTTAAATATGACCAATTTAATGTAATTAAACTATGATTTTTAAATTTATGCAACATTATTATACAAAACGGGCTTGGTTTAGCTATGCTACTGGCCTTTTCTTTGCAAAATAAGTGAACAAAAGGAATCTGCTTTAGTACAATAAACTGAATAGAGGAAAATAAGTACAAGGAGTTTCAATGTATTGAACTTTTATTTAATAACAAAATTTATTATCCTTTTTAGCAATATTTATATATTATTGTTTAATAAAAGCTTCTGAAAATAATTTTAATTGTGTATTATTACTACGATCATGTAAGATGAGTGGGTAGCGCAACTCGGGCATAATTTCTGTGCCAAGATGTACTCCTTTAAGCATTTTTGCCTGACTGTGTCTTTTTAAAATATCGCCATGCGACATGATTTACAAACATTTGCACGAGAAACTAACAAATCGAAGAAACGTGCTCACTTTCTATATCCGTTCATGCTCAACGCGTCCTGGCGAGTCACAAAATTGCTGCTACACGATATGTACATATTCATGATTTGATTGATCGCAACCAGTACCCGGATTCTAGATTTCTCCATCGCCAAAACTCCATCGCCAAAATTCGCCAAATTGATTTTAGCAACTTTTAGCGATTTTTGCGATTCTATCATAAAAATGCGTGATAAAAAATCACTAAAAATTGCCTATTTTAGCACATTTTTAGCGGATTTTAGCGATGAACAAAATGAACCCGGATAAAAGGAATGAACACTTTTTGACAGTTCAGTTAGCTAAAATTGCGATTCCGATAAATTAGCTATCGCCAAAAATCGCTATTATTAGCCCAAACTTCTCCAAAATTAGCGACCCGAAAAATTTGTTGCCAAAAAATTATTTAAGTTGAAAAGGTAAAAAGCATATTAATTTCCTTTTTAAAATACTTCATCGCATTAATAATATTCATAATTATAGGAAAAATGGAGAATTTTAACTCAAAAAGGATAATAAATGAGCAAAAATAACGGTACTTCCGCAAAAATATTTCTGCATATTTGCTTTGGAAGTCGCAAAATTTCAACGAAAAGTTCTTCTGCAATAGAGAATGGAGCTGTGGACTCTCGCAAAAGTTTTCTTCTACTTTTCAAGCGATTTCTTTACTCTCGCTGAGAATATATAGACATGCGACATAAATAACTTCGGAGCATACTCATTTTGACCACATATTTTTTATCTCAATACTTATTTAATATAATATTTTCTAATCAATGTAAAATATGGTGGAACCGCGCCAAATATGTATACAAACTTTGACATTTTTCTTCCACTACAAGCAGATCTACAAAGGTAGGCTCGGTGGCGAATTCAGAAACTACTTTTTTTTTTATTTACAAAGGTAGAATGTAATGTCAAAATTAAAGCGAATTCACATCATGGCCAATAGGAATGGGCGAGTCCCAGGCGAATTCAGATTTAAACACGTCGAAATATTATTTTTATATTACACTCTACCAATAGCAATAAAAAAATACATTGGAAATTTCTGAATTCGCCACCGAGCCTACCTGGTATTTCTGCTTTGACAACAGCGACGCCTGCGGCGGATAAAGGTATTACAATGTTTGTTGGAGATTTTTGGCGATATGGAATCCAGACTCGTATTTTAGAAAAATCGCCTAAAGTCCGGATAATTTTTGGCGATTGCAATTTTGGCGATTTTTAGCGTTTTGGCGATGGCGAAATCTAGAATCCGGGTACTGGATCCCAAATTTGCTTTTATATTTTGCGATCCATAAAAACTTGTTGATATGTGAACACTGTAGAGCATAGATGGCCATCCCATAGGCGCGCGTGCCAATTTTTTCTCTTCTGCTTTCACACGTACACAATATAACCCTGCAAAAAAATGTGCGATTAATACCGAAAGATATTTGTCCCGGATTGATCTCTTTCGAGAACAATCGGTCCACAATTAGTCCCCGATTGTTCCCGTACGGGTATAAATGTAGACTAATTGTAGACCAATTGTTCCCGAACGGGTATAAATGTAGACTAATTGTAGACCAATTGTTCCCTAACGGGTATAAATGTAGATTAATCGCTTTCATCGCGAACTGGTATAAATGTAGATTAATCGCTTTCATCCCGAACGGGTACAAATGTAGATTAATCGCTTTCATTCCGAACGGGTACAAATCTAGATTCCTTAAATGTAGAAATTTTACAAAAATATACAATGTATTTAAAAAATTGTAGAACAACCGGTAAAACGAATTGAACACCCTTTTTTAATAACAATTTTAACAAAATGTTGCCTAAAATATCCTATGAAAAAATCCTTTACATTACGCTCATATAATGCATACCCAAAACTTACAATTTTTTTTTATTTATTTATTGAGATTTTTTTACAAAAGTAAAACATTATATCGTTGGCTTCGTGAGCAAATGTGCTAAGTCCAATTTTTATCAAAACTGAGATTTTAATGCAGTAAGATAGTACAACTGAAAATACATCGCCTGCCAAAAAGAAGTTACCATAATGTCTGTTTTTCATGGTGTAATGCAGTGTTATGCAAATGTGCTAAGTCCATAAACATTTTTTTTTTCAAAAATCTACGTGCTAAGTCCAGGTGAAAATGAGAAATTATTGTTTTTTTTTTTTAATTTGTTTTGTAGAATGATATAGAATTATTACTACATTGTTTTAATAAGCATGGCTTGGGACTGTAAACGTTAATAATTTGCGGGAGTGGTTAGCTTTCCCACCAATTTGATATGCAAACTAGTTTGCGGTACTTCTTACATTTTCATTATAATTGTATGCGTTTGATCGGAAGGCGGTGCACCTATTTTATATAGAGAGGGTACAGCATAATGTGGGCGTGGCCACACCCATTATCAACAGTTTTATCTCTCATAAGACCAAGCCTAAAATATTCTTGTTAGTGCAAAATTTCATCCCTTTATGACTTTTAGTTACAAAGATGCCACTTCACAAGTTTCCAAAGGGAGTTTTACAATTTTTTTTTTTAGGTAGGCGTGGTTACAAACCGATTTTGCTAAAATTTTACTACAAGTAATAAAAGTACATATGTACCTACACCAAGTTCCGCCGTAATACATCAATTATTTATCGAGTTATGGGCTCCGAAATGTCTTAGATTCACGATGCCACGCCCATTTTCAAAAATATTTATGGTTTCTGTTTAGTTGGACTCATGCCAAAAACTTTCAATGAATTATCTTCATATTTGTACTTGTACTGGTACTTGCACTTTACAGGTCTGGTTCCCATATATAAAAGTGGGCGTGGTCCTCTACCGATTTGGAACATTTTTCGTCCAAACCTTTGCCCTGGCAAATAAATTACGTCTTCCACATTTCATCTATATATCTACTACGGTTTCTGAGTTACTTATCACTTATACAACTTTTAGAATTTATCCTTTCATAAGTGGGTGTGTCACCGCCCATTTTCGAGAATTTCAATTTATTTCTTTATAACGGCTTAAGCTCATTGCATGGATGGAATTTCATCCATTATCACTTTTTGCGTGTTTTTCGATATATACTATATAGGGAAAGTGGGCGTGGTTATCATCCAATTTCGCCTATTTTCAATGCCAACCTTCCCTGTCAAGTTAGGAGCCTCTGTACCAAATTTCATCAAAATATTTTAATTTTACTACGTACAGTTGAGTATAATAATTTGTGAGAAAATGTGCTAAGTCCACCTAAAAAATCAAAATCATAGAAAGCAAATGTGCTAAGTCCTAAAGAAGCTCATAACTTTGTACAAGCTTTATATTAAAATGTGCCGATAACTGGTATTTTAGTACGACCATCTGAGGAAGAAAACTGCATTTTCAGATTTTTAAAATAGTAACAACAAAAAAAGTTAGGAGGTTTTTTGCCTCCCCTGAAAAGTTACCATAAATGGACTTAGCACATTTGCTCACGAAGCCAACGATATAATCTTTATTTAAATATGCTTGAACATTACAATTTTTTAAGGAAAAATCTACATTTGTACCCGTTCGTGCTGGAAGCGATTGATCTACATTTGTACCCGTTCGGGATGAAAGCGATTGATCTACATTCGTACCCGTTCGGGATGAAAGCGATTGATCTACATTCGTACCCGTTCGGGATGAAAGCGATTGATCTACATTTGTACCCGTTCGGTATGTTAGTGATTAATCTACATTGGTACCCGTTCGGGTATACAAGTTGAACAATTAGTCTCTTCATAGGACCTGCTCGAACAAATGCGATCAATTCACTCCATATAAAGGGATGTAAAATTGTATTAGTCGCATGCTCCCTTGCGATTGATCCCGGACACGTCCCGGATTAATCGCATTTTTTGCAGGGAGGCTTCACTGCTAACGCACACATATAAGCATTTTGTATGAACCAGTGATGCCGACACTACGGTTTTGTTGTGATCGTACTCATTCGCCGCGCTACTTTCAAGTAATCAGGTTGCTGCGAAAAATGTTTAACTTAAATTGGGAAACAGATTTCTTAGTAATTCGCAATGGGGAAAAGGGGGCAAAATGTTTGGTGTGTCATAGTGATATCGCCCGGGCGACCAAATTTTTTGTCGGTCGCCATTATAGGACAATTCACGCCAGGGATTATGATAATAATAATAATATAATAATACAATGGCGCTATTATAACTCTGACGAGTTTTATGGCCGAGCTTCTCTCCCAATTCGAGGTGTGCTCCTTTTTTGTTTTTCCTACTAATTGGGTGGACCTACAGTTTTATGCCGGCTCCGAACGGCGAATGCATTTTTTGTGAGAAGCTTTTTCATGGCAGAAATACACTCGGAGGGTATGCCGCCCACTGCCGAGAGGTGACCGCTGCTCTTAAAAAACCAAATAATTGGATTTTTACTAAATAGAAAAATTGTTTTGGTGTTTTGCTCGGACCGTGGTTTGAACCCGAGACCTCTGGCATAGCAGGCGAGCACTCTACCCACTGCACCACAGCGGCTACAGGGATAATGATGGCGTATTAAATATGGAGAGAGAAAGCTTGGTTTTGCGATTAAAAGAAGCGTTGATAGCAGAACTTCCGCATACGATTTGTGAACCGAATTGGAGCAAACAAGTTAAAACAGCCTCTTATATGATTGCTTTAGCTCTTGCGAAACAGTTGCGCCCGTATACCGACGGAATATTTTTTAAAGACCTTTGTCATGGCACATTAAAATGTTTTGGCAAACAAGGTCAAGAGTGTGCAGCCATATTTGACAGGATTTCTCTTTCAAAACAAAAAATTTACTTATCGCACTATTTGCATTATAAAGAGTCCCTTCTACTTAAAATTCCCTTTTCGGCATAAATTGGAAATGTTGGCAACATTGTTCTGACGAGACGCGTGAGCGACTTAATATAATAATAATACAATGGCGCTATTATAACTCTGACGAGTTTTATGGCCGAGCTTCTCTCCCAATTCGAGGTGTGCTCCTTTTTTGTTTTTCCTACTAATTGGGTGGACCTACAGTTTTATGCCGGCTCCGAACGGCGAATGCATTTTTTGTGAGAAGCTTTTTCATGGCAGAAATACTCTCGGAGGGTATGCCGCCCACTGCCGAGAGGTGACCGCTGCTCTTAAAAAACCCAATAATTGGATTTTTACTAATTAGAAAAATTTGTTTGGCTCGGACCGTGGTTTGAACCCGAGACCTCTAGCATAGCATGCGAGCACTCTACCCACTGCACCACAGCGGCGTGAGCGACTTATTCTCCTCATTCTCTCATCGCTTCATAAAATAGAAATGTTTGAATGTGATAGTTTTGGCCATCTATGCTGTAGAGCAGTGATAGGCAAAATTGAAATGCAGCTGTATTAGTGAGAGCGCCGTCAATTGGTTCGCTTTCGTTTAGTCGCTTGCTGGCCCTCAATGAATGCGGTCGTTTATAAAAACGACAAGCATGCGTATATATGTATAAGTAATTATGCTTTTACATATATAAATATGCGCAAACAAGCGACATTCACCCACGATGTTGCTACGCCACTTGCTGAGCGACGACTAAATCGTTTACAAAAGAAAGAGCATAACGTGTCTGTGTGATTTGAGCGCGATCAATTGATCTATGAAACGTCTATCACTGCTGTAGAGCAGTGATAGGCAAAATTGAAATCCAACTGTATTAGTGAGAGCGCCGTAATAGCGCAAATCAATTGGTTCGTTTTCGTTTCGTCGCTTGCTGGCCCTCAATGAATGCGGTCGTTTATAAAAACGACAAACATGCGTACATATGTATAAGTAATTATGCTTTTACATATATAAATATGCGCAAACAAGCGACATTCACCCACGATGTTGCTACGCCACTTGCTGAGCGACGACTAAATCGTTTACAAAAGAAAGAGCATAACGTGTCTGTGTGATTTGAGTGCGATCAATTGATCTATGAAACGCCTATCACTGCTGTAGAGCGTCATCCATAGATTGCATCAGTATAACATACTATGTACTATAAATAGCAAAGATAACTAGATACGAGACTCTCATATTTATCTGCTCTCACGGGGGCCTGAACTGTCTTTTCACTTTCAAACACTGACGAATCAGGGAAAACAGCTGATCGAAAAAACAGCTGGAAGCTAAAAAGGCGCGCTGCCAGAAAAATCGCGCCAATTATAATAGCAGAAAATCAGTGCGTTTTTTCATTCTACAGGTAAGATGTATTTATTAGAGTGAAGTGAAGTGAATTGTTAAAATAAGTGAAAATTTCAGTGTCTCAATATGAGAAAGTTATTTATTTGTTATAAGTGGTGTATGCGGTGTAATAAAATGATAAAAAAAATGTAAGTTAATGTTTAATTTTATCATTTTTCAGCAAAATATGCCACGAGTGAAAAAGTGTGTAGCAGGCTGCCATGGTTGCCAGCAATTTTTTAATTTTCCAGACCGTATACACGACGAAGCACGGTAAACAAGATTTGCGTTAGAAGACAAGCGTTGTTTAGATTTAAATTCAAATGTGTTTGTTATATATTTTAAGAATACTAGATGTAGATGGAAAATAGTAGAATTTTAACGTAATATAATATTCCACTTTAAAACATTGTGTTTAATTAAAAAAATAACAAATACAAGATTTACTAATGTTTGTTCTTTCAGTGTTTTAATTTGAAAATAAAGTTTTATTAGTAACAGAATTTTTCGTGTTCAAATTTATTTGGTATATATTTTAAGAATAGGTAGAAAATTTAATATATCTAGTAGTCATATTTACAATTTGAATTTTAACTTAGCATATAATATTCGAATTAAACAAACATATTAACAAATTAACAAAATAAAAAATAAAATGTTAACAATAACAATAGTAAAGTGCTAATAACTTGCATGTAAACTCTTTATTTTATAAAAAAAAATTGCTTTATAGTGGTAAGGTTTTTATTTTAATTTCATTAGATATATGGTGTGGCTGGATCGTCTGTGTGTGGGGAAACCCAAAAATAAAATTTTGCATGCTTGTGAGCGCCATTTTTCGAGAGAAATGCGTTATGAAAAAAAATTAATTTTAGGCGCTATTCCTGATATCAATTTACCAAATGTACCTGCAGCCAGTTATCAAGAAGAAGTAGGCCCCAACTCAGTTATTGAGCTGGGAACTTCAGATTTTTTGCCCTCAGCCGGAGATAATAATAGCAATCTTGTTTCATTTATTGAGCTGGGAACTTCCGATTTTTTGCCCTCAGCTGAAGAAATTTCAAATAATGATAGCACCAATCTTTTTCTGCTTGCATCTGTTGCAGAGGATGCTGATGACCAAATTATGGACCTCAGTATAATTGTTGAGGATGAAAACTTAATGGAGAGAGGAAGTCAGACAAATTTGAGTTTGACATCAGTAGTTTGTAGGGAAGAGAAATTGGCCGAGGAGAATAGGCTCTTAAAAGTTAGGTTAGAGGAAAAAAATCAGCATATTATTTATTTAAGATGTCAACTCGTAGAACTGGCAGCTAAAGTGAAAAATTTAGAACAAGAATTAAGTAACAAGGAAGAAGGGTTAAATTCCACTATCGATATACGTAGGAACCTCCCACCCCAGATTAGCGCGATAGTGGAAAGTGGATTAAAAAATTGTAGTCGTCACCCTAATGGTCGTAGATACGACAATTATTTTAAAACTTTGGCTTTGGGTGTATATTTTCTTTCGCCTTTAGCTTACAGACACTTAAAGCCTCTCCTTAGGTTTCCTGATGAAAGAACTCTCGACGAGTTTGTTTCAGGATGGCCTCGGGACCCAGGATGCAACAATAGCTCTTTAAAATGTTTAGAATTGCGATCCCGAGGCTTTAGTAGGGAACAGAAATTCGTGTCCATTTTGTGCGATGAAATGGCACTTAAGAGTCATATGCAATATTTACCAAAGCAGGATAAAATTGTAGGAGTTGAGGATTATGGAGATGAAAACCGCACTTGCAGGTTAGGTAACAGTGCTATGACTCTTATGGTCCAAGGCATTGGTGGAAAACCTTGGTCTCACCCTCTCGCATACTTTATTGTCCATAATTCCTGCAAAGGTGATGTCGCCAAAAAATATATTTTTGAGGCCATTACCCAACTGCAAAATATAGGTCTCACACCATGCCATTTCGTCTGTGATCAAGGAAAAAATTTTCAAAGTTTAGCCAGGTATTTAGGAGTCTCTGAAATGCGTCCATATTTCGAAGTAAATGGCAAGAATATATACTTTTTCAA
This sequence comes from Urophora cardui, assembly GCA_960531455.1. Taxonomy (NCBI): domain Eukaryota; kingdom Metazoa; phylum Arthropoda; class Insecta; order Diptera; family Tephritidae; genus Urophora; species Urophora cardui. The sequence continues at coordinate 73,621,722 of OY482673.1, read as the reverse complement.
TGACAGCCCCCACCTTCTAAAGAATAGTAGAAATTGCCTTGAAAATTCAAAAAATAGAGTCACCTTCAGATCACGTCCTATAAGTTGGTCCGACATTATTCATTTTTACAACAAGGATTCACAAAACTCCATCCGTTGTGCACCTAAACTTACAGACGCGCATATGTTTCCAAATAATTTTCAAAAGATGAGTGTAAAATTAGCTGCCCATGTAATGAGCGATACGGTAGGTTCTGGAATGTTAGCTATTTATAGTTCAGGTTGTCTGAGTTCTGACTCCATTAGTTTTTTTAATACCGCGGAATATGTTCTTTTTATTAATAAACTTTTCGATATTTTTAATAGCTTTAATTTTGATGCTACTTTGCCAACCAAGAAGGTGTTTACTGCTTCACCCGAACAAATGGAATTTCTCGAAGAAGCTGTCCAACTTTTGAAGACGATTAGAGTTACAGATGAAAAAGGCTCTGACATAACTCACTCTTTTAGTTATATAAAGGGTTGGATCTCAAATATTCAAAGTTTACGACATTTGTGGAGATTTTTATCTCAATCAGGTTTTACTAACTTACAGACGAGACGCCTTTGTCAGGACAGTTTAGAAAGTTATTTCGGACAAATTAGAAGAGGGGGTGGAAGAACTGTAAGAATAACACCTTACATGTTTTCTAACTTGTTTAAGAAGTCTTGGGGATTGAGGTATACCAATTTAGTGATACACGGGAACTGTGAGCCCATTAGACAGGACGACAATTTTTCTCCAGAAATTTCAAACGAAATTATTCAAAGTGTGTGTGATGATAATGTAATGCAGGATTTATCATGGCAGGAATTTCAAGGTCTTCCCAGACCAGAGCATATATTTAATAGGATAAGATTAGAGAATCAATCTGAATTAGAAGATGCAGAAGTAGATTTTTTTAGGTCAAATGCAAACGCATATTTTTGCGGATATTTGTATTTAAAAATTTTCAAAACACACGCTTGTACCCAACCCTTACCTTATTTAGAAGATGATGAGACTTCAAATGAATTTTACTTTTCCCAGCAAAGGCAAATTGACAGGTGCAATTTAATTAAACCGCCTCAGGAGTTCTTAGATTATTTGAGAGAGTTAGAAATAATTTTTAAAAGCGAATTCGAGACCACCTGTCATAGAATAGGAATAGGCCAAATTTTATTTGAAAAAATGAAAAATGTCAGACCATATCTTTGTTGCACCAACTGCGATGCAAATGCCGTATTAGCCCTTTTTATTAAGATTCGTATTTTCTTTACATTAAAGTTTTTTAATAGAGAGCTAAGTAATCCCAATTTTAAAACAAAGATATTGTGCGTTTCCCATTTGTAGGTTGGCAAAGTAGTGTAATTTTTTCTGTATTATTTTCCAGTATCCTCTTTAATACACGTACATAGATAAGTTGATAACTGGCTGCAGTCTTATTTTATTTTGTATATTAATTATGTTTAAAATAATGTCTTTATTTCATTTCATTTGAAGTTTGTAATATTTTTATGTTTATTTATTTTTTTGTTTGTGAATTGATTTTATTCATTTATTTGCTTATTTTTATTTATTATTTAAAAAAATGGATTGTAATCAATGTGATATTTATTTTTTATTACTTACTTACATGTACATATATGTTGATAACTGGCTGCAGTCTTATTTTGTTTTGTATATTAATTATGTTTAAAATAATGTCTTTATTTCAATTCATTTGAAGTTTGTAACATTTTTATGTTTATTTATTTTTTGTTTGTGAATTGATTTTATTTATTATTTGCTTAATTTTGCGTTTTGCTAATTATTTTATTTATTATTTAAAAAAATGGATTGTAATCAATGTGATATTTGGTTTTTATTACTTACTTACATGTACATATATGTTGATAACTGGCTGCAGTCTTATTTTATTCTGTATATTAATTATGTTTAAAATAATGTCTTTATTTCATTTCATTTTAAGTTTGTAAAATTTTTATGTTTATTTATTTATTTTTTGTTTGTGAATTGATTTTATTTATTTATTTGCTTAATTTTCTATTTTGCTAGATATTTTTATTTATTATTTAAAAAAAATGAATTGTTATCAATGTGATATTTATTTTTTGCCACTTTTGTTTATTTTTCTGTTGTGCAATAATTTAAGAATTTTTAATTTTGCATATATACATATAATGTCCGTTTATATACTGCAGCTTAGCTGTTGTAAATATATTTACAGTTATGTTTATATGGGTGGTATAGGCCTACTGGGGAACCGAGCACCCACAATTAGCACGTTAGCACGTGTTAAACTCGGTAACGCGCCATTTGCATACCTCTTGGGTGGTGCGGAAATTGCAAATTGAAATATTCATCAAAAAATTACAACCCGCCAATTTTTGTATGTTATTCTTAATTTTTTTTCCTGAAATTGGGTTTACAACACAAGACATTCGGAATGTGGGAAAATCACTCTATCATATATATCACTTCTGTGATTAAATCCTAACCTTAATTTGGATCTTTTCCAAACAATCTAGACCATAATTATAATCTGGTTCATATTATTTTTCACGTTAATTTCGGGAATATTTATATTTTTTTCTTATTAATTTATTTTTTTTTACTTGTATTAGGTTTTTTTTTATAAATAAGTCATACAAAATTGTTTCATTGCGATAGTCGCCAATACCACAAGGAAACCCAAAAATTCCCATAAAAAATGTTGCAAAATACCCACATTCACTTTTTTACGCAGTGGCACCAATGGAAAATGTTATAAAAAATGCGCATTTTTCAGCGCTCTCACGAAACAAAGAGTTTCGTATCTAGTTATCTATGATAAATAGTGTAAAACAAACAAACTGCAAGAGGTTTTCGCATGAAACTTTGTGGGAATAAGCTGTAAATGTTATTTTCACTAAAGTTGGCATTTTCAATGCCATTGAGTTCATGGAGTCCAGTTTTTTTCATAATTTAAAATTACTAATAGTTAAGGTGGGAACCGCAATAATGTACCTACCGCTGGTGTTAAAGGAAAATTTTTATATAATGAACCACGATCCTATCACAGATAAAAAGTCGCTCTCGCCAGACGATTGTAGTGCAAGAGATATTCCTTGTTAAAGCAATGTGTATGTAGAAGACTTTTTTATGTCAAAACTTTAATATTATAATTTAATAATAGTTGAAAGCGTTAAAGGTAGATGAATTATCATCCAAAGAATATTTCCTGAAAGTTTCACTGAAAAATTTCTAGTAGTTTGTAAATAAATAAAATTGGTTCATTCTACCCAAGCTTAGCCGGTGTTAATTTCCGAATTACAAGGTATTCTCTCATGAAACTTGGTGACAGTATTCTATAAATGCCGTTTTCATATATGTTGGCACTTTTTTTTTTATAATAGAAAGCAATATTTTAAAAAATTGAATTAAAATTAATGTCTAAATTCCTTTGTTCTTCCATTTATTTTCCCACTAAAAAAGCTGCTGCAGCAATGGAATCCATTTTTTTTTTTTCATTTTACCCAGCCAGACACGACTAACGCATTCACTAATACATTCAAACCAAATTTCCATTTTTACCAACACACTGAAAGGTATCTGTCAAACTTTTTTCTTTCTTCTTTCTTTCTCAATCTCTTTTCTCTTACATGGTATTCTTAACGCTTTTCCCCGTTAGTCATAACATGTTATTCCTAACTCATATCTACGTTAGCGCTAACATGGTATGCCTATGTGCATAATGAGCAATATGTTAGAGCGAGAGCACAGATTGTTGAAAAATCAGCAAAGTTAGCTGCGAAACGAAAACGAAGAAGTAAAAACGAAACATAAAACGCGTCATTTTCATTGTGATTAAAATCAGAGTGAAAACTATTAAAATATTATATTTAATCAGCTGCAAATGGTAATAAACAATTTATTACGTATGTGTTAATTAAAGTATTTATTATTGTTACTATTTCAGAATCAAGAGATCAGAAGAGGAACTGTAATTGTCCATTAATGGGACCCCAAACAGACGGTGAAGTGGAATTGGAATGGAGTTACAAAGTCCAGAAAATACCAATGAGGACGGTAATGGAGTTATAGAAATTTAAGCTATGTATTTTCTTTATTTAAGTTTTATATTGTAATATAAATAAATATATAAGAAATATAAATTTTAAAACTAAAACTAATACTGTTATGCCTAACTCATTTTTGCGTTAGCCATAACATGTTATGCCTAACTCATTTCTACGTTAATCATAACTTGTTATGTCTAACGTATTCGTGCATTAGCCCTAACGTGGTAAGTCTAACACATTTATATGTTAGCCCTAACGATTAGAGCTAACATTTTGGTTCGTTATTCCTAACGTGAGTGAGTGAGATGGATGTATTCGAAAATGCATTTGCTAAAAAGAGATGAAAGTCATATACGTGTACACACGTACAGAGATGAGTGCGTTAGTTTTGTCACATCGCTAGAACAAAACTAACGCGCCCGTTGTATGGCGGACTAACGCGCCCGAACGTTATGACTGTGCGTTATATAACGCATTAGTTGACGAGTAGTGTTCTCACAGGGGTAGCAGTCGGCGTCGCCGCGATCGGAGTTCCGAGGGATTGTAGAATAGCTGTGATAAGCTTTGTTCGCTTACTTTCTCCAACAGCATTTACTCAGCAGCCTCCAACAGTCAGGTGTTGGAGAAAAATGTCATCTTTCCTCTCACAAGAGAAAAATATCGTAAGAGGTTTACCACTCTGAGCTAGCGATATATGTACATATAACACAAAAAGAATGAAATAAAACGTGGTTTTTTTCTTATTTAATTTTTCTTGAATCGTTTTGGGTTTCTTTTTGGTCAGATAGTCTTTGTCACCCCGCGATAAGCTCCTCAATCTAAAAATCGTTCGCATAGGTTCGCAAAAAGGTTTTTTGAAACTCGGAAATGCATCCGGAACTCTCTCTTACAATAATTCGGCACTGTTTGTTCTATATAAATGCTAATGGAGACACAATTCTGCCTGAAACAGTCAACATCACTTTCGCTGTCACTTTTTGATAAAGAGGATTTCATTGTAATAATGATAACACTAACAATTGCTTTTCTTTGTACCCATGTCCATAGTGTTTTCCACCGTAATCGTGTCTGCTGCTCCGCAGAAGTGATTTCAATTTAATGCACCCTGCCCTGGCCATGCTTTAAAAAACTAACCCTCTATGGACCGATCCACAGTACATTTGAGTAAAACAAACTTTTGCGTTGGCGGCATTTGGCCGCGCTTTCAAAAAAATAGCCCCAGCCAGAAAAATTTCCTTTCTCGAATTATATCTGCGGAGCGATCGGGAGTGTTAACATCTATAGAACATTTCCCGAAAGTTCCAGTGGTTTGAAAATAAATACAGCGGGCGCATTATACTGAAGCCGACCCACTGCAGAAATACTCTCGGAGGGTGTGCCACCCACTGCCTAGAGTGACCGCTATTTTTAAAATCCGAATAATTGGGTTTTAATTAGAATTTGTTGTCTATCCAGGCTCAGCTTGTATGTAATAAAACAATTTCATTTATTTATAAACTACTGGGAATGTTTCAGTGAAACTTTCAGGAAATATTCTGTAGATGATAATTCATCTTATCTTAACACTTTCAACTATTATTAAATTATAATATTTAAGTTCTCCAGAACGAGAATTCTCCCGGCTGAGGGTTATTTTTTTAAAGCGCGGCTGAAGGCTCGCCACACAGCAGTGGCCACAACACTCCCCACTGCACCACAGCGGCCACGTTAATATATATTCCGGCAAAGGAGATTACAATTTACTAAGGTACATAATATCCGTAAACGACCAAAGCTAATGTTAACCACATCTTAACCACTGGATTACTTGTCAATATCGTCACGCCGCCTGAACAAAAATAGCTAGTTTTATAGCTACATGAGTAGCCGCTAAATATCTATATAAATAGTTGCTACCCGGCTGGCAGGGTATTAAACCATCGATACCAAGGCTAATTTAAAGCCCGTCTCCACATAACTTGATTCACCAGAGAAACATGTAGCAAAACATCTCGCTCAATAACCCGTCTCCAGTTTGACATTTCTCTTTCTTGCTCTTCTTAAATGTTTGTATGTTTGCTTATTTTTGCGTCTTTGTTTTGGTCTGTGTGAGATTTCGATAGATTTTCGATACAAAATTAGAGAAGACATCGATATCATCGAGGTTGGCAAGATGATTCAGAATGAAACAGTGTTTCAATCTTCACTCGCTCTCAGAAATTTGTATGGAAATTGACGAGTTTCGGCACTGGTTTCCGTGTCGAAACAAGATTGAGAGAGAAAATGCAGAAAAAAAGATCGAAACACGTTATGTGGAGACATGGTATTAAAGAAGGTTAACCTACTAAACAGCTGATTGCTAAATTTTGTCTACTTTTTTATTCATATTGTGGTGCTTATGTCAAACTTATGTCAATTTTCATCTTGACGCAATATGATTTCTACAATGGCGGGCTATGATTTTGACAGAAGCATCACAGAATGCACAAGCAATTTACATGGAGTGTGCATGTATGTATGTACGTATGTCATACTGCGAAAACCTTCTATAATTGAACCATGATCGATACTATCGATGGTTGCCTATAAGCCTATCGATGGTCTATCGATAGCTTTCCAACACTAATCTGTAGGCAAAGTATACTCTATAGTTATTTATAAATTATTTAGTTTACGTATGTTTTTAAATGGCCGTTTTTTCTAATAAAACGGGCCAATAGCTCATATAAAATTCACACAAAATTATTTAGAATCAAAAATCTGATTCGAATCAAAAATATTTTTTTAATCTTGATTCTAAATAAATTTTTGATCCGAATCAAACTTTTGGTTCGAACCATTTTTTTTATTCTAATCAATTTTTTTATTCGAATCAAAAAATTATTTTGAATCAAAAATGTATTTCAAATAAAAAATACTTTAATACGTGATTCCACCATCCCGCTCGAGTTGAGGAAATGCAAAAAATCTAAATTGTCAACAAACGTCTAGGGTGTATGTAAGAAAATGCAAGCAGATTTTCACAGTTGCCTTAGCCAAGCATTTGCGCGTAAAAACATATGTATATACTTACATATATATGTAGATATAACGAATAAAATGAAATTTTCGATTCTAAATAAATTTTTGAATCACAATAATTTTTGATTCGAATAAAAACTTTGATTCGAATAAAGAATTTATTTTGAATCAAGAATCAAAAAGATTTTTGATTCTTTTGAGAAATTTATCTTTGATTTGAAAATAGTTTGAATCACGAATCAAAGGGTATTTTTGATTCTTTTGTGAAATGAATCACAAATAAAAATTATCTTTTATTTGAAAGCATTTTGAATCACGAATCAGGCTGATTCTTTATTTGAAAGTTGATTTGAAATCAAAATTGATTCACACAGCAAATTGGTAAAATTTTCCAACCATGGTAGCCCAACATAGGATTTCAGGGTTCTGTGGTCGTGATTTTTAATCGCCATTCCTTCATTCTCGCGCTGTTCGAGTGGTTGTCAATAGCGAGAAGTGGTTGTAAAACGGCCGCTTATCGATAACTCGATATACGAGTTTGCATACTATTGTTATGGTACGCGTCAAGGCAGATCTATATAGGTAATATAAGGTCAGCAGCTGATTCATTTTCATTTTGGCTAAATTGTCAAATCGTATTGATTTTATTTTGTTTACTTCCGTCTTGTTTACATTTTCATACGTGCTTTTTGACGTTTTAGACGAGAGATTTTCAACATGGCCGCCGTGCTATTACCTTTCTAGATCTGCCTTGGTACGCGTTAGACCTCGATTACGATCTACAATCGAGTGGAACAGCAATGCATGGCGGTCGGCATGATCTAGGGTTGCACTGTGGCTAGTCATTGTCGGCTGGGCGGGGTTCTTGCCTACATTGTTGTCCTGCGCCATAAACAGAAAAAATTCATATCATGCCTTTTCAAACCAATAACGAGAAAATCACACTAAAACAACATCCGGTTTGGTCGGATGCCACGGACTGACCGTTGAAAAATTCAAAAGATAACCCGGAAAAATCAAATTCAAAAGGCCAGACGTCAGTTAAATTTAAATAAATGCAAACCGAAAGAAAATGTCGTTAAAATTTGAATATGAATTTTAAAATGTATGTTAAAGTCAGACGGACGTTAGCAAAACACTGAACCAAAATTTAAATCGGACGGAAATACTGACATCAACGGAAAAATTTGAAAATAGATAATCGGACGTTATATATAAATAATCGCGGACGGAAGAGAAAAGATTTAGAAATTTAAATTTGAATATACGTTGAAATCGATGTGTATTTAATTTGAATAAACACTGAAAAAAAAACTGTCAAAGTGAATTTGAATTTGAATATACATATATATCGCGAGAAAAAAAAATCGTTAACTTTGAATTTAAATTTGAATCAACCGGAAGGACCGGTTATTGACAGGCATCTGAAAATACATAAAAGCTGAAATTTAAAATATATGAACAATCAAAAGAAGTTAAAGGCCGAACTTACAAGGGGGTGGCGTTGCTGATGTTGTTGCAGCGCCGGTGCGTTTGTGTCCCACCCTAATCCATAGTCACTGTCGCACCCGGGTATCAGTGACCCCTTACCTGTGGTGCGCCGCTGGTGTTGTTGCAGCGCTGGTGCTTTTCTAGCCCACCCTCATCCTTGGCCATCGGTGGACCTATATTTCGATGACCCCGTTATTATTATGCGCTGCTGGTGTTGTTGCAGCGTCGGTGCTTATCGACCCACCCTCATCCATGGTCATCAGTGCACCTATGTTTTGATGACCCCGTACCTGAAATCCCTAATGCCTTTTTAAGCCTAGTACTGAGTTCACTGCCGTGAAATTTCGCCAGCAACATGCATTGGTTTTGCCGTGAAATGTTTCAAAAAAAGTTTTTGTCAATTGAGAATAAATGCCAAAACGAAAACTGAGCAAATGTAAAAAGAAAAATTTGGAGCATCGCCTCACAACCAACTTTCAAATTTTGGCCAATAAAAAAATTTTATACAAAATATAAATTTCAATTTCAACAAATGTCACTTTTCACTCGAAAATAAATAGCATTGTATATTTTAATTGTCGTGAAAAAATGTTGCTGGCATGATGTTGCTAGCATGTTGCGCAACTTTTCACGGCAGGAACTCAGTACAACTTTGTCGTGAAGTATCTGTGAAATTTCACACATGTTTCACAACCAGTTTTTTTGTATGGATTTTGACAGCAGTTTTACGTGAAACTCGAACTCAGTACTATGCTTAAAATGAAGAGAATCAGCACTCCCATTTTAAACTTACAAATTTATTTACAATTCATTATGGATCAAAAGGTTCACAAAAAGGGAGATGCATATGTTCAAAGTATATTAAGCGCTTGGTTATGTATGTGTATTTTAATACAAAGAGTTATCGATTGGATCTAAAAAAAATGTATTACCAGGCTTACATATGTGTACCTTATATATATATCAATCTCGCTTAGACTATACATGTATATCTATGAACGAATATTCTACGAATCTTATAATGTCTATTACAAAATAGTCGGCTCACATTTATACATGGCAATTGGAATGTGGCTCGGAAATCCGAAAACTAAATAGATTAATATTAGCTTAGACGCTAAATAAAAAAAAAGGAATTCTTCAATAACACTACCCGACAAAAAAAATATCCTCGACATTTGATACATGATTCCTATGTAGAATTTTCTGCTGATTCCAAATATGTAATCAGATGGTTCAAAAGTAGAACAGTTTTCGAGATATTTTGAAATTTCAGTTTTTGAGATAAGAAAAAAAAGTAGGATTACTAATTAGTCAATATCTCCGCCATTACCGTCTCGATTTTTACGTTATTTAATTTTGTTTTGAGAGGATGAAATACCCTTTCCAACAAAGCCAAAATAATTAAAATCGACCTTTAATTGACGGAGTTATAGCGATCAAAAGATTTTTTTTTATGAAAATTTTCAGTTTTTTTTTTCGATATTTATATACTTTTTTGTATTTTTTTAAAGAAATATTAAATATCCTCCTTGTTTCACATTTTGAGTCAATAGCCTATTTATTAGTGAACATTTTGGCACTTTCCGGATTATAATCTGTGGAAAAATGGAAAAGTTATAAAAGATTAAGTGAAGAAACCTATATTTATATTTTCATTGAACTTCCAAATCTGGCAAATGTAAACCACTATAACAATAACACTAGTTTACAGCAAAAAATAACAAGAAATCGCGGTATAAGGGAAAATTGGCATGGCCCCCCTGAGCTCAAAACTATTTATTTTTATTTTTTGCACGATTAGGCTTTTGAGATAACGGTAATTTTGTGTTTTTTGGTTATCACTTCATTCAAAAATACTTTTCGCTAAAGTTACATGTGCCATAACAGCTAACAGTACCTCGTTCAAAAGGTAATTAAAATACGCTTTTAACGACATACCACTTGTGGTGGTTGAGTACAAACTCACTGAGCCATAGCTGGTCAAAGTCAAAATTTTGTGGATTTTTTGCAATTTTTTTTTAATTTTGATTTTGAAAATAGGTTTTTTATAAGAAGTTGGGAAAATCAGCAAAAGATTTATTTTTAAAAATTAGCCTATTAAATTGCAAACACTTTAAGCGTAATGTTACCAAGATCCCATTAGTACTTTATTTTTAGCGATTTTTTTCAGGTGAAACGAAAAGGATATTTTATAGACGAAAAACTTGGTTAGGTGACCCAACTATGTGAAAACGACTTCATAGCTCAAAAGGACATTAGAGCGATATATAGAGCTCCACCAGACTAAAATAATGACATATCAATTTTCCAAATCGGGTCTCAAATAAAAAAGTTGCAAAAAAATAAAAAACATTTCCGCGGTATTTCGCGGTGTAAAAAAGAAAAAAAAATTGTCCAGAAACCCTCTCAACATAAGCTTCATATCTAAGTGACGACTTTTACAACGGTGAGCGTTCTCACGGAGAAATAAAAAAAAACATGGGATTGCGATACCAAAGCCATTGGAATGTCAGGGACATTGAATGATGAGCCATTTTTGCTGGTTCCTTCTTCGAGAAGAACAAAATGTACCAAAACGGCGAAAACTATCAACATTTAAACACTTTTAATATACATAAAAATAAAAAAAATGGAGGTTAAGTACAAGATTGTTATAAAATATAAACATAGGTTTGTTCATTAAATCTCTTATAGCATTGTAATTTTTCTACGGATTATAATCCGGAAAGTGCCAAAATGTTCACTAAGAAATAGGCTGTTGACTCAAAGTGTAAAACCAGGAGGATATTTAATATTTCTTTAAAAAAATTACAAAAAAGTATATGAATGTCGAAAAAAAAAACTGAAAACTTTCACAAAAAAAATTTTTGATCGCTATAACTCCGTCAATTTAACGTCGATTTTTATTATTTTGGCTTTGTTGGAAAGAGTATTTCATCCTCTCAAAAGAAAATTAAACAACGTAAAAATCGAGACGGTATTGGCGGAGATATTGACTAATTAGTAATCCTACTTTTTTTTCTTATCTCAAAAACTGAAATTTCAAAATATCTCGAAAACTGTTCTACTTTTGAACCATCTGATTACATATTTGGAATCAGCAGAAAATTCTATATAGGAATCATGTATCAAATGTCGAGGATATGAAAATTTTTGAAATTTTGTCGGGTAGTGTAATATATGTTTAGAGGGAAAGAGGGAGTTACGCGATGGAAATTATTATTAATTATCGTATATCATATTATTTGTGGCCTTTATTAATTATCTTTATTTATTTAATTTAATTTTATTTAGCGGTTGTTCAGTTATATTTCCCTACACAATTCTCCCCGTCCCTTTTTTTTTTTTTTTTTGTATAAGACATATAGGTATTGCTTATTTATGTAGGCATACATATGCATACAGCGTACATGGGCACTTGTATATACATAAATCCAAGTCGATGCCAGTTAAATACGTTTATACCGAGTTATGTCAGAAGGAACCAACAGATTCAGTATAAGCTCCTTTTATTACATTTTAGACCCAACGCGCTTCAATTCCAAACGGAAAAAAAATCCCATGCGCTTATTTAGGCATCCACGTATTTGTATATGGTTATATCATGTTCAGACATAAAAATTAATTAAGTCAATTGGGGTTGATTGAACATCTTTAGATTTGGTGTTCAGACATATTTAATTTACTTGGCCCATTTAACAGGTCGGCTCAAGATACATACACACATACACGCCGTGAGCTGAATATCAAACTCTCGTGACCTAAATGTCAAAATTGCAAGGAGGACGAAATAATTTGACATTCATCTCACAATTTTTACCAATCGTAAACACGAATGCATGTATAAAATAAGCAGAAATAAAAACAAATTTGGTAGGTGATGAAGAAGAACAAGAATGCAGCTGATCTGACGAACCAACCTGTTCAGTGGACACTGACGCTAATCACATTTCTCTTTTCATGACATTTCATTTTACTTATGAAACAAGCCTTTTAACAGGGTTGCATGCAGAATTGTTCTTCATTAACAACTCATTAATTTCTAATGAAGCATTAACTTGGTCAATTTTTGTATGGTAAATTGAGAATCATTGGGCTTGAAAATTGAATGAAGGCTCTTAATGTTCAATTAAGGTTGTGTCTGAACATAACATTAGGTATGTTTACCACACCAATTCAAAAGTATGTTAATTTTAATATGTACAAAACACTTCATGTCTAATCGCCGGGAAAAATGTAAATACAAATGCCTTTTTTTTTCTTTCTACTCAATGCTTTATAATTAACCTCCGCTATAAAGATTTTTAATTAATTCGTTAGGTAGGTGAAGTATATATACTTAATTGAATTCGTCCACAACGAAAAAGGAAATGTTTAAAATTTTGTATTATATATGGTTCTATACAGCAAAGCTGGTAAATTCTCAAATTAATTGCAATTTAAACTCAATGAATGTGTTCGTTAATGCTTCAATTCGTAAAATTTTTTTTCTCGGAGTGCGGTATTGAAACTTTTACTCACCACTCACTTGAAGGAGATATACCTTCGCAATCAATATTTGCAATCATTAGATTCAAATAACTAACACCTTTTGAAAAGAATTATGGGTGAATGTAATCACCAATGATTGAGTCAGTTTACAGCTCTGGTATACGAACAATGGTATCTAATAGTCACAAGTTAAAGTAAAAAAAAAAATCCTTTTACTATAATTAATTAATTACATACAAAATATACATAAGAGCGATACATCCGGTGCCTGACTCACCACCCGTTGCGGTACACCTTTATAGTCCGGGAGCCAGCTGGCATTTTGAGTGACACATTTTAAGAGAGCTAAGATTTTCAGGTAATGTTGCCCTCGTGTTGCTAATAAACGAGGTGAACGTCAGCTGCCTTGGTAGCGGTGGGTGTGGCTGCGGCAGCCACCCAAAACCGCAAAATTTCGAAAAAAAAAAAAACTTATATTAAGAGCACTGAGACTTTGTGTGTACTTTGTTTTTGATGCAAGGAAACAGAAAAAACTAATCAGCTGACTTTGGGGTGGGGGGAAATACGTCAGCTGCGCCCCTCAACATGTCAAAAATAGGCGAATTCTGAAGTCATATTAAGAGAGCTGAAATTTGAGGAGGTGATAGTAGACGGTACCAGTTTAACAAAAAAAAACGTCAGCTGCAGTTTCCGTGGTGGAAAAGTGCTCAGCTGGCGACCTAAAGATACGGCGCATCGTTATGGGCGCGGGCGCGATGCATGCTTTCACTGCATCAGCTGAGCACTTTTCCGCTGCGAAAACTTCAGCTGACAATTTTTTTCATTTAAATCTTACTGATAACTGTTAGTTTACGAAGTTTTAGCTTTCTTAATATCGAATAACTATGTATTTTTATTAATCAAATATTGCGTACCTATATGCGCGCGCGCTACGCCTATATCACGGAATCGGCTACTTCGCTCTAGTGCTTAATTGTGTTATAGACCACTAAATTATTATTTAATTCAATATTTAAGCATTTATGTAAAAAAATACAATAATGTTATTCCAAATATTCCTTATAATCGCCCTCAAATCCTGGCTCGCTTTCGTGGTCGCTGGAGTCCATGTCGATCGTCGGAATCCGAGCCACGCGTTCGTCCTCATCTGTAGGAAAACATAATAAATAATATATTATAATATATAATTATGCATAAAAATAGCATAACATAATAATAAAACGATGCAACTATTGTGACCTGGTGTAATTTCTTTTTCTTCCTTGAATGTAACATCGACGGAAGAAGGGGGTAGCTGTTCGCAACCGAACCATTTAAATACATAATCAGCAAGATTAAAATAATACTTTTCTAAAGCGAAATTTTACGCTAAATATTATCTCCATTTTTTGTGGCGGACCCAGATTCTGAGATATCAGTTAAAATGTAGAAAAAAACACATAAGTATGCTATACTTTGCCCAAATAAGCCTCATCAAAAAAATTTATTAGACATCCTAGCGATTTGACATATAAGGACAGCTGGTAGAAGCAGTTCCAACAAATATTTTTTGCCTTCATACTCAAAATTGCTCAAGTAGTTTGGTTACAATGGCAAAAAATCGAATTTTTGTATAGAAATTTCAGATTCGACTGTCCTAAAATCATAAAAGCTGTATAGGGGAGAAAAATTTAGCCCCCGTATCCTACAGATAATTTAATTTTGAAGGTTTTAAGACTACCTTTGCAATAATCGGATGTACCATTATTTATATTTAGCTATTTTTATAGAAAGTGTTTAACCAGAAATTTTACGGCAGAGTAAAATTTCAACAACAAAAATTCGATTCCTCTGTACAACTTTATTTAGGAATAACATTTAACATTATTTCTTTCCCATTTATTACGAGTTTTGAAGTGTGTCTCTGAAAACAAGGATTAATAGGAAAACAAATTAATTGAATAAAAAATATTTGTATTTCGCGATTTTAAGGAGAGGATAGATAATGAGGGATGTGAATAATTACTTTTGAATACTCTTTAGTGATTTTCTGGATTTGTTACACGCATGATTGTCCAAAAATAATCTCCCATCATATCCTCCTACCAAGATCCTTGATATCGCCTTTCAAAAACTATTAAGCCCTGATGAAATTTCTCACCATATTCATCACTTTCAGCACCTAAATTTGTAGGGAAATTATCAAGATGTGAATGCAAGCAATGAATTTTAGGCGGCATATTAAATTTGTTTGCTCCATAATTTTGCAATAAAGTAACTTTTTGTTACCTAGATGTCCACAAACAGTTTGTTTAAAACTGCTCCAAGCAGTAACCAAAGGACCCAATCCATCATGAAATATGTACACAGTGAGAACTTTTGTTCTGTTTGTGGATTTCTGATTTTGAGAGACATGTGCACTTCAAAACATGTAATAAATGAGAAAGAAATAATTGTCGTTTTCGATTCGCCATCACACAAGCGAGGTCGGATCGAACAAAAATGTTTGAACCCATAATGAGTAGTAGCCATACTCGCTAACTGGTCGATAAAAATTTCCCTCTGCTCGCTATCATTCACATATAAATTTGACAGAAGGAAATTTATAGCCAGCAGAGAAATTGTGAATCGAAAGCGGCTAATAACATTTAACATCGCTTGTGTGATGGCGAATCGAAAACGACAATTCCTAAATAAAGTTGTACAGAGGAATCGAATTTTTGTTGTTGAAATTTCACTCTGCCGTAAAATTTCTGGTTAAACACTTTCTATTAAAGTAGCTAAATATAAATAATGGTACATCCGATTATTGCAAAGGTAGTCTTAAAACCTTCAAAATTAAATTATCTATAGGATACGGGGGCTAAATTTTTCTCCCCTATACAGCTTTAATGATTTTAGGACAGTCGAATCTGAAATTTCTATACAAAAATTCGATTTTTTGCCATTGTAACCAAACTACTTGACCAATTTTGAGTATGAAGGCAAAAAATATTTGTTGGAACTGCTTTTACCAGCTGTCCTTATATGTCAAATCGCTAGGATGTCTAATAAATTTTTTTGATGAGGCTTATGTGGGCAAAGTATAGCATACTTATGTGGTTTTTTCTACATTTTAACTGATATCTCAGAATCTGGGTCCGCCACAAAAAATGGAGATAATATTTAGCGTAAAATTTCGCTTTAGAAAAGTATTATTTTAATCTTGCTGATTATGTATTTAAATGGTTCGGTTGCGAACAGCTACCCCCTTCTTCCGTCGATGTTACATTCAAGGAAGAAAAAGAAATTACACCAGGTCACAATAGTTGCATCGTTTTATTATTATGTTATGCTATTTTTATGCATAATTATATATTATAATATATTATTTATTATGTTTTCCTACAGATGAGGACGAACGCGTGGCTCGGATTCCGACGATCGACATGGACTCCAGCGACCACGAAAGCGAGCCAGGATTTGAGGGCGATTATAAGGAATATTTGGAATAACATTATTGTATTTTTTTACATAAATGCTTAAATATTGAATTAAATAATAATTTAGTGGTCTATAACACAATTAAGCACTAGAGCGAAGTAGCCGATTCCGTGATATAGGCGTAGCGCGCGCGCATATAGGTACGCAATATTTGATTAATAAAAATACATAGTTATTCGATATTAAGAAAGCTAAAACTTCGTAAACTAACAGTTATCAGTAAGATTTAAATGAAAAAAATTGTCAGCTGAAGTTTTCGCAGCGGAAAAGTGCTCAGCTGATGCAGTGAAAGCATGCATCGCGCCCGCGCCCATAACGATGCGCCGTATCTTTAGGTCGCCAGCTGAGCACTTTTCCACCACGGAAACTGCAGCTGACGTTTTTTTTTGTTAAACTGGTACCGTCTACTATCACCTCCTCAAATTTCAGCTCTCTTAATATGACTTCAGAATTCGCCTATTTTTGACATGTTGAGGGGCGCAGCTGACGTATTTCCCCCCACCCCAAAGTCAGCTGATTAGTTTTTTCTGTTTCCTTGCATCAAAAACAAAGTACACACAAAGTCTCAGTGCTCTTAATATAAGTTTTTTTTTTTTTTTCGAAATTTTGCGGGTTTGGATGGCTGCCGCGGCCACACCCACCGCAAATGCCCCAGCTGACGTTCACTTCCTTTACCAGGAGTATTCAAAGAACTATTCTACAAAATCTTAGTGTTCTTAATATTGGTCGTCAAAAATGCCAGCTGGCTCCCGGACTAATAACAGATGGCGCCCAACGGGCTGACTCGATGGCTTTTTGGTCAGCCAGTGACGCCTTACTATCTCGCAAGTCCCAGATGAGCAGGCCCTGCGCCGCCACTGCGTTGCGGCGAGATGGTGGGGCTGATCAGGTTGTCCAAGGAGGTCATCGCTGTTGGTGGCATAGGGCGCCACAAAGCGCAGATCGTAATCGAGGTCAAACGCGTACCATAACAGATGGCGCCCAACGTGGTGTCCTGGGGTGTTGGCTTCGGTGGTTTTCTGGTTGGTCAGTGATGTTTGATCATTCCGCAAGTCCCCGATTGGCAGCCGCCACTGCGTTGCGGCGGGATGATGGAATTGATCGGACTGATTGGAGAGTCATTGGTGTTAGTGGCTCAGGGCTCCACGAGACTTTACGTCACCTAGTCTGTTTTTTTCTTTTGCATTTCACCCGGAGAGGCAGTGTTGAACGCACTTATTTTTTTTTTGTAATTTAAATTTGTTTTCACTGTCGTCCGAGGGGCATGTCCGCTAGATTCAGTATTTATTTTCATAAACTTTTTTTTTTGCCGAATATGTCTTTTGTGCAGTTTTGTGTATCGGATTTTTTTTTCTTTTGGGGCCTAGCTCATCTCGCGTCTGGGGTGGTAATTCGAACACCGCCTTCATTGCGATGAGTTGAGCTGGATCCTAAGCTAGCAATCCTTCTTCGCAAGACTGTGGTAGCGGCTTCAAACCGTGCCTTTCATTGCGGCGGAGTCAAGGATGTTGGTTATGAGGAAAATTCGTCCTTTTATTTTTTTGTTTTCGTGTTTTTTTTGCAATTTTAGGCCTCAGGCATCCCGCGTCTGAGTTGGTTGCACCTAGCGCCACTTTCATTGCGATGGGTTGGTCTGAGACCTGAGATGGTACTTTTCATCTCCGCAAGTCTGGGGAAAGCAGCCTCTAGCTGTTCCTTTCATTGCGACGGAGACTAGGAGGGTATTTTGCAAATTTCTTTTGTCCTGTCTTTCTTTTGTTATGCGATGCAGGCCTCAGTTCATCTCATGCCTGAGTTGGGTGCCTTGGAACATTTAGCACCACTTCATGGCAATGGGCTGAGCGGAGACCCAAGGATGTATTGTCTATCTCCGCAAGTCTGAGGAAAGCGGATTCAAACCGTTCCTTTCATTGCGGCGGAGATAGGTTAGTATTTCGCAAAATTTAAATTTTTTTATGTTATTGTTAACTATCTTCTAGTTAGCCAGCCTGTCTCAGGGACTTAGCTTCCGAGCAACCTGAAGTATTTCGAAGAAATTTTGCCTTGAGTAACTTCAAACAGGGCATAAACGCGAAATTCCTGCCAAAATATCTTAAGAGTCGAGTTCGTGGAAAAGTTGGCAATGCACTGTATGACTTAGAAGACTTAACAGGGAGATTAATAGGACGATTCCATGCTTCTGATATTCGTCCTCAATAAGACTCCGCTGGGCGTCTTGGCGGTCGGGGACAATTCGCCCAGTATTCTCCCCGAGCAGTTATAATTTAGGTGGATCACAAGCGCTCCCATCGGGAACCGTGGACCATCTAGCAGTCCATATTCCAATTGGTCTGCTTATACGGAGTTTTGACGAGTTCTCCCAAATCAAAATGTCTAGTTTTATGGAGTTTTGGCGAGTTCTCCTATATCAAATGCCTAACCTTACGGAGTTTTGACGAGTTCTCCAATACAAAAATGTCTATCCAAACGGAGCATTGATGATTTTCCTGTTAAAGTTTTTTTTGTCCAGCTTCGCGAGGTTAGGGACCATAGACCAGCTGATAGGGTGATTGTATTCGGAGTTTAGACGCGTTCTCCTGTAAAAAAATGTCTAAGGCCGCGAAGCCTTAAAATAGGAAACAAAATAATTTTCTTTTTTTGTAAAGCCCATTCCGGGGGGCGAGAAACCAGCGGACCAAGGGTCTTTTTCAAGACCGCCTGTCCTGGGTCCAGCGTGCGGGGTTGGATCAGCCGGGGGGGACAGGTCTTTAAGACCGACCAAGATCGGCACTTAGGGGGGTAGGCTTCTCTAGCCTAAGCCAATAGAGAAACACCGCAACACCGGACTTACGCATTTGGTTTTTTTTTTACCAAATGAAATTTTTTTTACCTGACTTTCAATTAATCTCGGATTTACATACATTATTAGATCGGACATGTTCATATAGCCATATGTCTTTTTTTTTATATCACCTGATGGAGCCTCTGTTGCCCGGTTAGCTGTGGTAGAATTTGAGACTCTTATCTAGGGGTGAGTCGTGCCCCACGTAGTTAATGGTTGGGTATTATCGCAACAACCTTACAGGCAAACCGTTTTTCCTGTTCGCTCCCTCGTTAGGTCTTCGAAGCGAAGCAGGTCTGTTATGGTTTGCTATCGATATCAATGCTGATATCGATCATAAACGGGTTAATTTCGGTTCCTCAATTCTGTCTGTGTGGCAGCACCACTATTTCAGTAGCTTTTTCTTAGTACTTTTCCAATAACTTCCAATTCACAATGGCCGACGTGCTAGCACAGTGAAGAAGAATGGATGACGCGTGGCCCAAACAAGACAGGTCGTCGCATGAGAGGGGGAATATGCGATTGGCGTTAGACGGTTTGCTTCAAAATGTCAAAAGCGGGGTAAAAGCCAGTGAGCACACAACTTAGCATTCAACTTATTTCTAAGAACAACGCATGCAATTTTGTAAAATCAAAGCAACAGAAGATAAGTTGACATAAGCCAAGAACAGGAAGAAAAAGAGCGATTCTCTCTCACGTCGACCTTGTGTGCTTGAGCTGTGGGCTAGCGTAACAGGTGGCTGCACTGCAAAACGAGGTTGATTTTTGAGGTTGTCTCAATGGAACAGCTGACTATTTTTTTTAGACAAGAGCAATTTCCCTATTCGTTTAAATTTCATTTACCGCTGTAGGTGTCCTGGCAATAATAAAGATTTTTATTTTCCTATTCAGTTACCAGATATTTCAATTGTAACATTTTATTTTTTCTTCTTTTTTTTTAAATCCTGTAATTAATTCTTTTCTTCCTAAACTAAGAGTCTAAACAAATTTTAAATGAGCAGTTGTATCCGAAATCTACATTGATTTGTTTTTATTCTTCTAGATGGTTATATAGTTCTGCTGTATTTTTCAGATCTCAATCCATATAGATTGCACGTAAAAATTTTTTTTTGCAAATAGGCAAGCTTTCGAGCCAACCTCTATAAGTAGGCCTTTCATATGGAAAGCTTAACTCAAATTTCCCATCACAACCTTGACAATCGTTCCAATGGCGGGATATGCACATGTATTGGTGATGGACAAACTGGTTCTCCAGGGTTGCCATGAACACTTCTTATTGTGAAAATACGTAACACATGGTTATTCGGTGACTTAGTACTTTCAGATGCATATATTATAAAATGTTCTTATGCGCTCTACACAATTTTAAATTTTACATAGTTTACAGAAAATTAATTAATTATTTACGACATATCTATACTATTGTTTCATTAATCAGATTTTCCTGTCTCTTGCCATTTTTATAATTTGAGCGTAAGACAACAATGTCTATTAATATTCCCAACGCACATTAATAGAATTTTACAGTAGCAAATTTACTAGGGCAAGAATAAAATCGACTATTTTGAGATAGTTTCATGGAAAAAATGCTTGAGGCATTTTATTCCGAAAGTTTTGGTATTTTTTTTGTGTAACATGGCAATCGCATTCCATCTCGCTTGTGTCATTGCTCGCGTCATACCATGATGTAGACATTCGGGTAACCGTAAAGTCACGCCACTATTATGCACACGTCACTACATCATTACAGGGTATACGAAAAAGAAACGGGACTCTTCCAGATGAATACAGAGAAAGAGGGGAAGTGTAGGCACGCTGGGTAGCTGGCGAAAATTTTAGTACAGCGAGAGTCAGTTGGAGATAGTCATTCGAGGTTCGCTGGTGGCGATGCGAGTTTGGTGAACGGAAAATAAGCTGAGATATGTACATAATTTACTAAACCTAAAAAGACTGTGTATTTGAAATATCTTGCAAATGTATGATCTTTGATCAGTGCCAAAAGCAAGAAAAATAAAAAAATAAAAAAGTGGTGTCTCGAACATTGGTGATTTTGTTTTACTAAAACCAAGCTGTGCGCGAAGTAAAAATGATGTAAATGCAATTAACTTCCTTATTCCATTTATGCCCACGCATGGAAAGTGCACTTTTCCCAAAATTCATATTAATGCAAAAAAAAGGGGATAAAACTCACAAATGCAGCGCAAATAAGATTAGCATACAATTGAGCTGCCCCGGTCGTGGCATGATTAGCAGCAACAAGAACAATAGATTTATTAAATACCAGTAATAATATAATAATGGCTTTCCTAGTTACCAACATCATATGCTACGAAATTTGTAACATAATAAATGTGCGCTCAGAAAGTGATTAGCAAAATAAATATTTGGTTTACGATAAGAAAAAAAAAAAACTTGTCAACGACAGCAGTAGTAGTGTTTGGTGTAGCATTAAAAGAGCAGTATTGTTGCGTTAATGATCTGAGACGGCGAAACAACGAATGTGACGAACGGGCGACAAATTTATGTTAAGCAGCAACAAAAAAAAATAAAATAAAATAAAATAAACAACAACAATTGCCGATGAATAATAATCAACAACAGCCAGGTTATCGACGGCAACGGGCCACACAGTGCCACGCCAACCACCAGCAATAACAGCGGCGTCACATATATAGCGCTCGCTAGAGCAGCGGCGCAGCACAGTAAGCCGCACACCACGAACAACAGGAACGCTGCGACATAGAGTCATTCTCAACCACATCAGGCGCGACGCCATATAGCGCTGACACAAACAGCGACGTCAAACATAAAAACGCCGCCGACGACCGTGGCGCAACGACATATAGCGCCTCATCAACAACGGTGCACATAAACCAACGACGACAGCGGCGCGACGTCATATAGCGCCTCATCAACAGCGGCTCACAGCAACCGGGTGACAACGACGGCAGTGGCGCAACGTCCTATACCGCCTCCGCGAACAGGCGCACAAGGATAAGGTGCCACATCAACAACGGCACAGCGCTACAATTCAGCGCCATAACAACAGCAACGAACAACCGGTGGCAGCATTAGCAGCAGATCGGTGGCACCACCACTAAAGGTGCACCGCAACGGGTGGTGAGTCCAAAATGGATGAAAAAAATTTTTCAAACATTTTGTGTACATATGTATGGCGATAGTTTAGTAGCTAATGTGTCCTTAAATCCGCATAAATCGGATTATACGTTAATATTTCCAAATAAGCTCGCATTTCCTTTCTTTTGCTTTGGTGCCCACTTACAGTAATGCATGTGTGTATGTGTGAATGGCTTTCAAAATACATACCGGCTAATTAATTTAGTTGTTCAACTTGCTTATATTAAAATATGTAACAGAGAAAAAAAAAAGATCCCAATTAATTGTATCAACTAAATTCACACACGTGTATGTATGTATAAACGCGTGTACTTATGATATCGGGATTTTAAATGAACCACATTTTGTTTTGCAAATAATAGTTTTTTCAAATTTTGAAAATCGTGGAGTAATCAAGTGTAGATATGCACGTAACTGTATACATACATACGCGCATTGCAATAAACCAAATTGATACACTAACAATCGCATACATTGAAGTTGTAATATCAAACATTTGGCCTCAATTAAATCGCTTAAAAGCTGCGTCAAAATTATTGTCAATTTTATAAATAATATTTGGATTTTGCGCATTAATAAAAAAAAAGGAAAAAAAGGAATTAGCGTAAGCATATACATACAAACGTATATGTACATATATGCATGGATGTATATAAGTGTGTGCATGTGTATACATACATGAAAGCAAAGTAACAACAAAGATCAGTGAACAAAAGGGCGGGGAGAATAGCGTAGGGAGACCTAACTAACCACACTTGAATTACAAACCCTATAAGGCGAATATTAAAGATAATTACTAAAGGCCACAAATAATATGATATACGATAATTAATAATAATTTCCATCACGTAACTCCCTCTTTCCTTCTTAACATATATTACTGGAAAATTCCTTTTTTTATTTAGCGTCTAAGCTAATATTAGTCTAATTAGTTCTCGAATTTCCGAGCCACATTCCAATTGCCATGTATAAATGTGAGCCAACTGTTTTTATAATAGAAGTTATATGATTCATTGAATATTCATACACCTACATATGGGTATATATTCCAAGATTGATTGATATGTATATAGTAGATTTAAGCTTGAGAATACTCTCATTAGATTCCACAAATAACCTCTTATACTAGAATACACACATGTATATTCCTGGATAAATGCTAAGTGTACTTAGAATATACATACATCTCCTTTATTTTGTGAACTTTCGAACAGAAATGAGTTGTAAATAAATTTGTAAGTTTAAAATGGGAGTGCTGATTCTCTTCATTTAAAAGGCATTAGGGATTTCAGGTACGGGGTCATCAAAACATAGGTGCACTGATGACCATGGATGAGGGTGGGCTAGTAAAGCACCAGCGCTGCAACAACACCAGCGGCGCACTACAGGTAAGGGGTCACTGATACCCGGGTGCGACAGTGACCATGGATTAGGGTGGGACAAAAACGCCCCGGCACTGCAACAACATCAGCAACGCCACCCCCTTGTGAGTTCGGCCTTTAACTTTTTTTGATTGTTCATATATTTTAAATTTCAGCTTCTTTTATGTATTTCCAGATGCCTGTTAATAACCGGTCCTTCCGGTTGATTCAAATTTAAATTCAAAGTTAACGATTTTTTTTCTCGCGATATATATGTATATTCAAATTCAAATTCACTTTGACAGTTTTTTTTGTGTTTATTCAAATTAAATACGCATCGATTTCAACGTATATTCAAATTTAAATTTCTAAATCTTTTCTCTTCCGTCCGCGATTATTTAAATATAACGTCCGATTATCTATTTTCAAATTTTTCCGTTGATGTCAGTATTTCCGTCCGATTTAAATTTTGGTTCAAATGTTTTGCTAACGTCCGTCTGACTTTAACGTACATTCAAAATTCATATTCAAATTTTAACGACATTTTCCCTCGGATTGCATTTATTTAAACTTAACTGACGTCTGGCCTCTTGAACTTGATTTTTCCGGGTTATCTTTTGAATTTTTGAATTTTTCAACGGTCCGTCCGTGGCATCCGGCCAAACCGGATGTTGTTTTCGTTTGATTTTTCTCGTTATTTTTGAAAAGGCATGATATGAATTTTTTCTGTTTATGGCGCAGGACAGCAATGTAGGCAAGAACCCCGCCCAGCCGACAATGACTAGCCACAGTGCAACCCTAGATCATGCCGACCGCCATGCATTGCTGCTCCACTCGATATTCGAATGCCAACCATAACAGATGGCGCCCAACGGGCTGACTCGATGGCTTTTTGGTCAGCCAGTGACGCCTTAAAGTGCAGACATTGGTGACTTATCTGTAACCTTTTAAAACAGCTGATTCAACCAACCTTACGACAAGCTTTGTTACTAGTCATTGGTGCCTTATCGTAACTGCTTGCCCAGAATGGTGTGGCTGTAGTACGTAGTAAGAGCTGTCTAAAGTTAAAACAGTACAATTGCATTGCAATGCCCACAATGTGTAGCTGTGTCTGTAGCGTGTAGTTGTGGCTGTAGTAGAAGTAGAGTTAACTTTAACTTTGTAGCGCGCTACAGTGTGACAGCTCAATTTTTTAATGACGGAAATTCGAAATGAAGGACGAAGAAACGGAAAAATTAATTGAACTTGTAAAAAATAAAGAGTTTTTATGGAATTTAAGGAATCCCCTGTACAAAAATATAAAAAAGATGACATATATGAGATACACTGAGCTACACCATTGTGTTCACGTTTTCGAGCGTTGCCACAAAATCAGTCATCAGCTGATGTAGTAAGCTATGTAGTCCGTAGCTGTAGTACAACATTCTGGGCAAGCAGTAATTCTGTAGCTGTATCCTTAACTTACAGACCAATTGGATTTTGGTTAGCAACCCTAAATCCGTAAACAGCTGACACTTGTGAAAGCAGATATAGGAAGGTAGGCACATTGGCGAATGCAGAAACTTTTTTTTTTATTTACAGAGGTAGATTATAATATCAAAATCAAAACGAATTCACATCATGGCCAATAGTAATGGGTGAGTCCCAAGCGAATTCTGATTTTAACAAGGAGAAATATTATTTTGACATTACAATCTACCAATTACAATAACAAAATACATGGGAAATTTCTGAATTCGCCTATGCGCCTACCTTCCAAGATCTGCCTCGACAAGTGTCAGCTGTTTACAGATTTACGGCACCACTAACAGCTCACATGGATAGCGATAAAGTTGCAATAAGGTTAACGATACTGAAATACATACAAGTCACCAATGTCTGAAGCTTTACTATCTCGCAAGTCCCAGATGGGCAGGCCCTGCGCCGCCACTGCGTTGCGGCGAGATGGTGGGGCTGATCAGGTTGTCCAAGGAGGTCATCGCTGTTGGTGGCATAGGGCGCCACAAAGCGCAGATCGTAATCGAGGTCAAACGCGAACCATAACAATTAAAATCTATGCGCTATTATGGAAGCAATTATAATAAGGTCTATGCGTCGCGACGTCGTCCAACGACAAAGTTACGTTATTGATATCGATAGCAAACCATAACACTATATAGAGTATACTTTGTCTGTAGGCAAGCTTTGAGATGGGATTTTGGGAAATTCACCTCCCATTCAAAATCGACAGAAGAGGGTTGCCAGCACAGCGAAAATAAGTTAGATAAATATATTAAGATCGTGGTACAATGGTCGTAGATTTTAATAATATAGAAAAAAGCATATATGTGTTCATTTGCATAATTAGAAAATGCTCTTTGACCTCACTACTTATTACAAATCGTCGCTGCGCCAGCAAATTCAGTTATATGTTTTTTTTTGATTTTTTTTATTACATATTTATTTAGCGCTATCCGCTAGCCACATTTCTGCATTTCCCGTTTTCTGATATCCTTCTTTGGTTGGAAGTTATCAAACACAGCTATATGCTCTCAGTAGTAGAAATGCTCTGTAAAATCAGTTATACATCTATTTTCGTATAATTGTTTTTTGATTTCAGGTTATTTTTGTGTAAAAAAATTATTTAAAAAAAACGTATGTGACCAATTTTCAAAATAGGAGGGGCACTGGTCAATTAAATAATGCATTTCCAAGCTATCGCTAATTGCATCGGACCCTAGCGAAGAATTGTATACACATCTTTCACGATTTCAAACTAGAAAAAATATTCTCTAGGATCACCAGAAAACGGTTTTTTGCTCTCCTGAAAAGTTACTGTAAAACGTATAGCTCTTTTTGTTGGCGCAGCGACGAAATACTACAGTTTTCTTGTTTTTTTTTTGTTTCCAAGTTATAAAGTTTTTTAGAGCATCTGATATGCAACTCTGATGTGTGGTGTGCTGCTACATGGAGAACAGTGACTTGACTCTGGGATGTGTGTAAAACAGGTCGAACAGCTGTGCTCAGCTGATTTTGAAGTTGTAGTTATTGCCCAATTACGATCGTGAATGCAATATAAGTTGCTCTTCTTCTTTCTGTTTTGTAGGTTGTTGATTTCACATTCTTGCACATGTTATTCGTGGAATAGCTGGCGTTTACGCTATCACCGGGAATTGCGTTTAAGGAACTCAGCCTTAAATTCTTTTCGGAATTATGAATTGGTTTTTTCAATTCCCAATTCCGGAATTGCGTTTCTGTCTTGATTGCTACGACCTTGTAATTATGGTCCCTTTTCTTGCAACAACCACATCCGGCCGCCATACCAATCTGTACCCCCGGAAGTCGCCGCCATACCAATCTGTCCCCGATTTTGACATTTTTCGATGACATATCGTCTTTTTTTTATCGAATTTCGACTACGCATCCCAGAGCCATTTCACTGTATGCTATACACTATGGCTGCTACTGTCCGCTACAATATTGCCGCTCAAAAATTTCAAAAGGTGGCCCAAAAAATTAAAAAAGTGGCCCCAATTTTTTTTAGCTAAAACACATTTTTATATATTTTTATGATTTATTTAATGCTTAAAGAAAATGGAATTTAAAATATTCTCTACACTAACGCAGCGTTAATATGATCGTTCGTTGAGCAGACGGAATAACCCGAGAAAGGCAAGGAATTAAAAAAAAACTATTATAGCGTTCGTTGAGCCGTAGAAAAGTGCAAGAACCGTAGGGATTTTATCAAAAAAGAGCGAATGTGAGTGCAAAGAATGTAAATTGTGGTAAAATTCCTACGTTTCTTGCACTTTCCTACGGATCAACGAACGCTATATGTGTTTGTGTGTGTCTGGGCTGCTCCGAGCTTTTCGTTATCTTAACGAACTGCCCAAATTTGAAAGTATTCAAGGCTAGTGTTGGCAAACAAATTAAATAAAAACCTATTGAAACGGGGAGTTGCCAATGCAAAGTAAAATAGTAACAAAGAGGTTTTTTGTTCTTATATTTAAGAAAAAACTAAAAATTATTTAATAATTATAGTTTTGAAAGTAAAAAAGGACCAAAAGTGGCCCGAATTTTTAAAAAGGTTCAAATATTGCATATTTTCAAAAAGTTGGGTTCAGGTGGCCTGGCTTTAAAAAAGAATCAAATAGCCACTTTAGTGGCCCAAACGGCAATGATTGTTCAGACATTGGTGACTTATAAGTATTTCAGTATCGTTAACCTTACTGTAACTTTATCGCTATCCATGTGAGCTTTTAGTGGTGCCGTAAATCTGTAAACAGCTGACACTTGTCGAGCAGATCTTGGAAGGTAGGCGCATAGGCGAATTCAGAAATTTCCCATGTATTTTGTCATTGTAATTGGTAGATTTTAATGTAAAAATAATATTTCTCCTTGTTAAAATCTGAATTCGCTTGGGATTAGCCCATTACTATTGGACATGATGTGAATTCGCTTTGATTTTGATATTATAATCTACCTTTGTAAATAAAAAAAGAATTTATAAATTCGCCTATGCGCCTACCTTCCTAAATCTGCTTTCACAAGTTTCAGCTGTTTACGGATTTAGGGTTGCTAACCAAAATCCAATTGGTCTGTAAGTTACTCGCTGGTTATAATAGCCGTGACGCAACGGATGGAGCTGTCACTTTAATATCTATTGTATGTGAAAGGCATGCGAATGATTATAATGAACGGTAGAAAACGGCGACAGCCCTAAGCATCTGTTGATTTTAGATTTCTTCCGTATTCTTACGGCAATTTGGCAGTTCTCTTTGCAGTGACAGAACAGATTACCGTAAGCAAAAATTTTTTTTTCCATTTTATAATATAAAAATTAGCGAATTTGACGAAAGACTTAATAACGGCGTGCGTTGTTATGAAATCACCAACAAATTGAAAGTTTTCTGTTTTAAATTGGTATATAAAGCACAATATTTACAGCTGTGGCAAATGTCAAAGACGGCAGTTAACGCACTATTATAACTACCTTATGTTTGTCACCGTTCTATATCGGTACGGCTTCCGTCCCGTCCGATAAGAGCCTATACACACTTGCGACTCAATCGATTTAGTCGGGCTTTGATTTGCATGGGAATGTATGGAAGCATTCACACTACATTCAATTAGTCCAGGGATGGGCGCCGCAAGGCACATAAACGCAGCAGAGGGGCGATCATGGGCTTTCGAGGGCACTGCATAATTTCCGGGGAAAGGGGAGCTAAGGCGATATCGAAGTTGATGTACACTCCGCTTTAAGTGATGTTCATCGCACAGCGCGTACGGAAACACTAAAAATGAAAACCACATTAAGGTTGTTCTCTCTCTGTAATTTTGGCCTGGCAAATTTGCCGAGATGACATAAGTGTGATAAATTTGCCGAGCACAACAACAAAATACACGTCTTGTCAAATTTGGAGCTTCGGCAAATTTCTCATACCCCAACCCGTGATATGTGATATCATGAGAAAAATATCACGGGAAATGCAACCATGTTATTACATTCACAATAGTCTTCTATGAGAAGTGAGCTTGAATTTATGTTTCTAGTTCTTTTTTTAAGTATTTTATTTTATTCAGATAAAAAATGAATTAATTCGAAATTGAAGCAAGCAAAGCAAAGCGAAAACAGTCGTATAAAGAGTGAAAAGAATATGACGAACATGCTAGTTCACAATGAAGTCAGTTAGAATTTTATTTTCTTAAAGGTGCGCTCTCTCTGTGTGGCAAATTTCTCAAGATATCATGATATCTCGGCAAAAATATTAGACACAGAGAACAACCTTATTGTTTTATATAGAGAGAGGAATTCACCAATAATAAAATGTGCAGTGTTTCCGCTAAAAAATTTCGAAAAGTGGCCGAAAAAAGTAAAAAAAGTGTTTCCCAAATTTTTTTTAGCTAGAAACACATTTTTATATATTTTTGTGGTTTATTTAATGCTTAAAGCAATTTGCAAGCGGTTTGTACCCTTGGCCTTAAATAGTGAAAGTTTTGAAAATAATCTTTCTGCTGATGCACTCCTGGCAGCGTTAACATATTTGCAACAAATTCACAACTAGTTCTCATTTAAGTTGTTTTTCATTCCCCCACGTTGTGCGAAAACTCTTCTATTTCGGTTTGTTAAAACAATTTTCTTGCATTCTAAAAATTTTTACTCCCAAATAACTTTTTCGGGGTTTTCCTTCGCAGCGGAGAATTGCTAATGAAAAGTGAAAAGGTAACAAAGAGGCTTTTTTATGTGAATTTTATATGAGCTATTGGCCTGTTTTTAATTAAGAAAAATTTAAAAAATTTTTTTGGTAGAGGTTATGGATCCATTTCGGAGACCACCACATCCCCTCATCAGACTTCTTCAGGCGGCCTCAACCGAGGATCGAACTTAAGTCGTTTCGATTGGTAAGCCAATAGCATCCCATTGAGCTACCACCGCCGTCAGCTTTGTTTTGCTTAATTCTCAATTTTCCTTTTATTACAATTTACATACCAACAACAGTAGCAGAAAACGGCCATGTAAAAACAAACGTAAAAAAGCTTTTTTTATATTTAAGAAAAAAACTAAAAAATATTTATTACATTATAGGTTTGAAAGTAAAAAAGGACCAAAAGTGGCCCAAATGTTTAAAAAGGTTCAAATATTGCATATTTTCAAAAAGTTGGGTTCCGGTAGCCTGGCTCTTAAAAAAGGTTCAAATTGTCACCTTAGTGGCCTCAGCGGCAATTCTGTACAATCGCTAATTTTGCAGTTTCTTTCTCGCTATTGCTTTCGAACTCCGATGCCATTTACTTCATTAGTGTCATAATTTAAAAAAACCAATTTATGTCTTCTTCGCTATATATGGAAGTAAGCTACTATACTAAAGCAACAATATTTTTTAAATAAAGCCCTTAATTTTTAACTATGACCATAAAATTTCATAACAAATAAATAACACTGATTCTCACTACTAAGTATCGATTCAGAAAATTGTGTTGTGTCGTTATTGAAGCAAGTGTGCTTTGTTCTTTTGGCATGTACATTAAGGTGGAGTGAAAACATATGGAGCTTTTTTTGTTTTTTTTTTTTTTGAACGTACCAATGAAAAGTTGCCTTAATGAACTCCACAAAATTTTATGGCCATAGGATGACATTTTGAACTGCCCCCAGCCCCGCAAAAGTTGAAAGCACGATCTGGTACAAATATGAAATTTTGAAAATTATAAAAGCAAAAAACCAAGTATGAGGATTGATAAACATGGCTAAGCTGAGTATTAAAGTGAATTTTTTTTTGGAAACAACAACAACAAAAGTTATTAAAGGTCAAAGTTTATGAGCATATATTGGGCTTTTTGGTCAAAAAGTTGCAAGTGCGAAGTCACATAAAAATGTAATTACATCCACTGATTGCCCAACGTTTCGCCAAACACCTTGGCATCCTCAGGGGCGTAATCTTTATTAACAAACATAATAAAACAAACATTATATTATACATAAGTACACAATATTAAACATACAGATACATATGTACATTATAACATTTAAAATCATCACAGTAAAAACAAATCACTTACATTTCAATGGATAAAATAAAAATTATTGCACAAAGTATACATACATATACATAGATACTTTACTTTGCAGGTATCTTTGTCAAACTGAAATATAGCTAATTATAAACAAAATAAATAGGTGGCAGCAATGTCTTCGGTGTCTTCTTTTTTGTTAACCGTCCGTTCTCTATTTTTTAATATATGTAAACTCTCTAATATGTATCTAGTTCTCTCTCTCTTCTCATTGTCTATTATCTTTGTGTTATCTATATCAGCTGTGTGTCCGTGTGTAAATATGTGATGAGCTAGGGCAGTGTTAGTCTTGTGTTTTCTTATGTCCGCGTCATGCTCCGCTAGTCGTACACCCAGTGGTCGTTTAGTAGTGCCTATGTATACCTTATCGCAGAGTGATTCAGATGTACCTTTGCATGGTACTTCGTAAACAACGTTCGATTTCTGGAGAGTGTTAATTGGTGTTTTTGTTTTGGTAAAGACCTTAGAGAGTGTGTCGTTAGATTTATATGCGAGTGTGATATTTTGTGTTTTCTTACGGATGTTATAGTCTATGTTTTCAGTAAATTTCGGTATGTACGTGACACTGTGATATTGCTTTGTTATGTTGTTAGTTGTGGTAGTGGGTGTTTTATTGTCGTTGTTGTTGGTGGGTGATAATTTTTCGTCTATAAGAGTTTTAATAAGGTGTGTAGGGTAGTTGTTTTTAATCAAGATGTTGTATATTTTACTTATGTTTTTTTGGTGGAATTGAGGGTCGCTTATATTAATAATTTTGTTGATGAGGTTTTTGGCTGTATTAATCTTATATTTTTTGGGTTGAGCTGAAAAGAAGTTTTTAATTCGCCCTGAAGAAATGGGTTTGGAAAACCAGTCAAGTATAATGTCATTGTTTTTCCTATGTATCAAGACGTCAAGAAAGGGGATTTGTGAATTAGCTTCTTTTTCTAAAGTAAATTTGAGTTTGTTGTGGTATTTGTTAAATGTGTCAAGAATAATATCTACGTCATTTCTTTTGACAATAGCGAAAAGGTCGTCAACATACTTTACTATAAATTTAATGTCAATGTTATGTTTTTTCAATTCGTCTAATGAGTTATCTAGCAAGTCATCCATTACAATGTCTGCTATTGTCGGGGAAAGGGGATTACCCATAGGCATACCAAAATTCTGGGTGAAGATTTTACCATCGTACATAAAATAATTGTTGTCTTGTAAACAGAAATTTAAAATTTTAAGGAACATGTTTTTCGGAATGTTGGTTATTGACTGGATTTTATTGAATTTGGTCATGATAATTTTTATAGCTAAGTATGTCGGTATATTGGTGAAAAGGGAAACCACATCTAGTGAAATTAGTATTTCATCATCATCTATTTTAATTTTATCTAGTTTTTCTTTAAGTGCAAATGAGTTTTTTATGTTGTATTCGTCAGATATTAGGTTATTAATGGTTTTGCCAATAAATTTAGCAAGATGGTAGCATGGTACGCCATAAGAAGAAGCAATGGGACGTAGAGGTAAATGTGGTTTATGGATTTTTGGGAGTCCATAAAGTCGGGGGGCCAATGGTGCACTGGAAGTTAATTGTTGTTTTTCTTTGAGGCTAATATTTTTATTTTTGTATAAAGCGTCAATCAAACTATTATTCTGTTTGTGTAGAGTATTTGTTGGGTCGTTTCTAGATGTTCTGTATGTATTTCTGTCTGAGAGTAACTCGTTCATTCTATCCTTGTAGTCTCGAGTGTACATTGCCACTGTTTTTTGTTCAAAGTTTATATTATGCATTCTTTAAATTGCAATTACTTAGTCAAAAATAAGCAAAATCGACAATACTTCTTATGAGTTGAATTTTTTGAACTGAGGCACCTAAAATTTTTTCGACGGCCATGTATTTTAATGAAAGTGGGTAGTATGGCCCACAGCGCTTAAACAAAAATACGTATTTAACAATTTTTCGAAATTCCAACTATTTTCAAAGTTATAGCTATCAAAATTTTTTCGAAATTCTTAGTTTTTGCCGATTTCTTCACGATTGGTCAAACCGATTTTGCAAAATTTTGATATATATGTATGTATATAAAAGATATCTTCTACCAAACTGCATTTCTTATTTTTGCAAATAATTTTTTTTTCCAAACATTATTCGCAATTTTTATGTTTTGGACCGCGGTCAGATGGCGCTTTTATATGATGTTGCTGGGCATTCCATTAGTAACTATTAGCAAAAAAAATTTTTGGGCACTTTAAGGGAGCGGAAGTTACTTACATTTTTTACAGACTTGTTATTTTTTTATGAAATGTTTATTTTTGTTACTTACTGAGTACTACGAATAATGAATTAAAGCATGTATAACTCGAAAGTAGCTCCGGCCAAAATAAGAAACCAGTCTGCGTGATTTCGTACTTTATTTCAAAAATTAACACAGAATTTCTTCTTGTTTAAAATTTTTTTGTAAATTAGAGAACTTCACATTGATACAGGTAGGTACTACTAAAAAATATAAACCAAATTAAAATAATAGAAAAGAAAACGCAAAATTTCTTATATTTTTAATTAAAAATTACAATAAAAAAATTACTCAGATTATGGAAAAAAATGGGAATGATTCGGCGCTAAAGAAATATTTTCATTGTTTTGAATACAATTTTCTTTAAAACATGGTTTTTATTCCTTTATTTGAAGAAAATTGTACATCAAAGCAATGAAAATATTTCTTTAGCGCCGAATCATTCCCACTTTTCCATAATCTTAGTAAGGTGTTTTTTTAGTTTAGGTATATATATTTTGATATTTGCGTCAATCACCCGACACTCACACATATGTAATTCCTCTCAATCCAGATTATAAGTTGCCGAGGGCCTTTATACCGCTGTCACGCCATGATCAAAATTACCAGAGAAAAAAATCGAAAAATGAGAGAAAGTTTTTTTTTGACCATGGTCATTTTCTTCATGGCGTAGCAGCGGCTTTACATACATAAATTCATTCAAATCAAAGATCGTTTAGAAATTTGCTCCTTGAATTTATTTTATGCGTTCGCGATCGATCGCGATCGTTCTTTTAATAGATATCACTGGAAAAAAAATTACTTGGCTTAGTGCAAGGACTATCATCCAAGATAGAAAAGATTTCATGCAGCTGATTTGCAAAAATAAGAAATGCAGTTTGGTAGAAGATATCATCTTTTATATATATGTATATCACATTTTAGCAAAATCGGTTTGACCAATCGTGAAGAAATCGGCAAAAACTAAGAATTTCGAAAAAATTTCGATAGCTATAACTTTGAAAATAGTTGGAATTTCGAAAAATTGTTAAATACGTATTATTGTTTAAGCGCTGTGGGCCATACTACCCACTTTCATTAAAATACATGGCCGTCGAAAAAATTTTAGGTGCCTCAGGGCCTTTTCACATTACTCGGTACGACATCGGATCGACATTTTTTGCTCGGTATTTTCAGCTTACCGAAACGATTCCGCGTTGCTGTGTTTTTCACACTTGTGGGAATACTTTCGGTGCGTAATAGGCAGAAAATAGGAAAACAAACATCGAAATTTGCAAAACAAAATTTTTAACTTCAACAAATCACTCAATAATAACAATAATGTCTTCTAGCGAAGACGAAGACATTATAACTTGCTACATTTTACTGACTTTGTTCTTCTTCTTTTATTACGCCGCAAAAATGTATGCAGTAATTCCTCAAATTTTACTGACCGGTCTTACCGCGTTGCGGTATACCGAAATTAATCCGCTCCGATTTCATGTATGCAACACTAATGTGAAAGTGCCAATTGAAATACATGTGGTCAGTAAGGTTTCGGTATACTTTCGGTAAAAACCAAAAATGTCGATCCGATACCGCACCGAGTAATGTGAAAGCGCTCTCAGTTCAAAAAATTCAACTCATAAGAAGTATTGTCGATTTTGCTTATTTGTGACTTGGTTTCATCAAATACGGAGATACATACATACATACCTACACACTCCATGTGAATTGTTTGTGTATTCTATGGTTCTTCTATGCTTTCGTACATACATACGAAAAAGTGTAAACATGTACATATATATGTATGTACGCATGTGTATACTGGCAAAACTGACGATCAAAGCGGAATAACAAGCCGACAACTTAGCGTTGACGAACGAAGTAACGCATACATGCACAACTCACACCGATGCTACTGCTTCGTCGTTTTTGTTCTAGTAAAATTTATAGTTCGTTTATGCACTAGCATTTAATATAATTCATTTTTGCTCTGGGGTGTACATATGTATGTACATATATACATAATTAACAGCAATAATTTCCACCAATTTTATTATCATTTTAATTTTAATCCTTTTTATCCTTTGAATTTGGGGCTTGTGAATGTAAATAAAAATCAGCTGTTTGCCAAAGCTGTTGAACTCTGCAAATTTTGTGTTCATTTACCTCTTACGATATTTTTCTCTTGTGAGAGGAAGGATGACATTTTTCTCCAACACCTGGCTGTTGGAGGCTGCTGAGTAAATGCTGTTGGAGAAAGTAAGCGAACAAAGCTAATATTCTATCTGTGCAATGTGTATGAATCAGTGATGCCAATATTCTTGGACCAAAAATCCCTACGGCATGCCAAAAAATTCCCTACTTTTCCCTACGCTAACAAAAATTTTCCCTACAAATTTTCCTACGCCGTATTTTCTCTATATTGAAATAAACACACACAAAATTGATGCAAATAAAGTTTTTATTAAAAAAGCCACGTATGCATACATAGAAATTTTTATTTGTGTTTATATAATATAAATATATATATTTATAACTATATATAGTTAAAATGGAGTTTTTCTTAATAAATAACATTTATATGGCACACATTTCTCATTGAAAATGATCATATACACCTCCATATTTCATATTTTTGAAATCGCATTCGTTAAATTTTAAAGAAACTCAATTTTGATCATTCGCTTGTACTCTGAAAAAAATAGTCAAACCAACAACTTTCGGCTGTTGAATCTCCGTCTTTGATACAACAGCAAAAGTATTTGTTTTTGCAGCAAAGTTTTTGATCCAACAATTTATTCAAAAACGGCCGTTGTTGATTCAAAAACTTGCTTGTTTTTAAAAATTTTTTTGTGAGAAAATATTTTTTTGTGAGAAAACCAACAAAAAAAAAATAATGGAGAGAAGATGAAGAGAAAAATCCAAACAAAAGTTTATTTTTAGCAACAATTTTCTCCCCGTTGTTGATTTAAAGGCAAAAGTATTTGACCCAACAGTTTCCGTTGTAAACAAAACTAATGAGAACAAATTTTTTTAAATTTTCTTTTTAAAATGATTCAAATAATTCATTGATTCCTTTTTAGGAAATGGAAGTATAAATAGGTTACTACAATTCAATATAATGTTGAATGTTCCACTATGTGATGATTGGATAGAATTTCAGGTTGATGTCATGATTCGAATCCGCAGGAGAATATAAAATAAAGAATAAAAATCAGAATAAGAAATAAGGATAGCAACCAGTGAATGATAAGAAGGAGAGAAGAATAGGAGAACAAGCAGAGGCTACATATTTGCAGTTGGGACCCGGGCGGAGAGAAGATGAAGAGTAAAATGCAAACAAAAATTTATTTTTAGGTGAAATTTTTTTTCCAACAATCTCCGTTATTGACCTAAATCAGCAACGCTCGCACCTTTGAAACAACAACGAAGCGTTGTTGGGCATATTTCAACTGCGGAAAGTAGTTGATTTAACAGCGAAAGTCTTTAGATTTACAACGTTTTTTTTTTCAGAGTAGTAAAGACCGAATTATGCATATTGAACTAAGGCTATCGTGACTTTTTTTTTGTGCGTGTATCAGGTATAATTGAAAATATTCGTTCGCGCCTGCATTAGCGCGGGGCAATACTAAACAATATTTAGCTAATTTTGATAAATTGGGAAACATTGGTTTGTAGTTCACATTTCAAAGGTTTTAAATTTTAAGCCAACATTTTTCAACATCTACGTATTTAACGATTTTTCGAAATTCGAATTATTTTCAAAGTTATAGCTATCAACACTTTTGCCCCAAAATTTTTTTTTTGCTAATAGTTACTAATGGAATGCCTAACAACATCATACAAAAGCGCCATCCGACCGTGGTCCAGAACATAAAAATTGCGAATAATGTTTGCAAAAAAAATTATTTGCAAAAATAAGAAATGCAGTTTGGTAGAAGATATCATATCATATTTTATATATATTTCAAAATTCAGCAAAATCGGTTTGACCAATCTTGAGAAAATCGGCAAAAACTGAGGAACTTCGAAAAGTGTTGATAGCTATAACTTTGAAAAATAATTCGAATTTCGAAAAACTGGGCCAAACGTATTTTTTTTTTGTTGTTGTGAACTATACAAAAAGTTTCATAAAGATAGTACAACTTCGAAAAAAAGTGGCTCACTTCAGAAAATTCAACTCATGTATTAACGGCTTTTTTAGTTTGAAAAGTGCACTTAATTCATTGAAAAATGTATTTTAAAAAGAGTATTGTTCAGCTCCGTTAAAATTATTTGTGTACTCGATATCTCGTCTTGATTTGGCGTCCTGTTTGTCCTATATAACTGTTTTGGCATTCGCAAGTCAATTTGTATACGCCTTGTTTGTCAAAGAGGTCTTCCTTATTAATGTTGTTTCGTAGAAGTTTTCCCATATTGTTCCTCGTTTTAAATGTTAATGCAGCATTTGGAAAACTTTAGCCAACTTAAGTTAAGTTAACAATCTTTCCATCAACGCCAAAGAAACAGAGCTACTACAAAAAGGTTTGAAGTACAATATCGAAAGCTACGATAGAAAAAAAGACGTAGAGAACACTATTGCAGACACGGAGATGGCCATATCACTAGTACCAAACGAAGAACAGGAGCACGCAAGGCATCTATGCAGACGCATAATCGAAAAGAGTATAAAAGCTGCTGGAAATGAAATGGCAACGGACGACAATAAAACGGCAAAAGTATTAAGGAAGAAACTAATCGATAATAAGGTGATAGCAACAAAAGCAGACAAAGGAAATACAACGGTGCTAATGGACGAAGAGGAATACACCGCAAAAACGGGTCAACTCATCAAAGAAATGGGCTGTCGAGTGATAAGGAAAGACCCAACGGAAGAATACCAAATGGCAATAAAGCGTGCAATAAAACAAGCAAAGAATATAATAGACAACAAGATGACCTACACTCTCACGGCAATGAATCCATCGGCCCCGTCACTGATCGCACTACCTAAAATCCACAAAGCAGGAACACCTATGCGACCAATAGTAAACCATAAGTCGGCACCAGGATATAGACTATCAAAACACCTAAACAAGCTACTAACCGAGAAACTAGACCTATCCAATAAATACACAATCAAAAACACGACGGAACTAGTCAACAAACTGAACAACCTGAACGTACCCAAGGACTCAAAACTGGTATCATTTGACGTGAAGGATCTATACCCTTCGATACCAACGACAGAAACACTAAAAACTTTAACTAAAATACTGACAGAGAAAACGAACAAAGACATTGCTACAGAGATAGTAAATACGCTGAGAATAACCCTGGACCAGAATTATTTTAAATTTGACAATAAAATATACAGACAAACTCACGGACTAGGCATGGGTAGCCCCACATCAGCTATCCTTATGGAAGTATTTATGCAACATTTGGAGGAAATTTATATGGAAGAACTGACGGCAAATTTGGGAGTAAATTTTTATGCCAGGT
This sequence comes from Urophora cardui, assembly GCA_960531455.1. NCBI lineage: Eukaryota > Metazoa > Arthropoda > Insecta > Diptera > Tephritidae > Urophora > Urophora cardui. The sequence goes on along the minus strand of OY482673.1, from coordinate 73,582,609 downwards.
ATGTAGATGACATCATCTGCCTAATATCGGGAAATAAAGAAGAACAAATTTTGGAGCACCTCAACAGCCAACACAAAAATATAAAATTCACTATGGATACAGAGAAAAATGGAAAAATCAACTACCTGGACCTAACAATTAAAATAAACAAAGAGACTAACAAATTTACTTACGAAATATACAGAAAACCCACAGCAACAGATGCAATAATACACAATAAATCTAACCATCCTCAACAGCACAAGAACGCCGCTTTCAGACATTTATTAACACGACTTGAACGAACCCCGTTAGAAAAAGAAGCTTACAACAAGGAACTGAGCACAATATACACAATCGCAGAGAACAACGGATATCAAAAAAGTTTAGTGAAGAAAATACAAAAAAACATAAATTCTAGAAAGTCAGAAACCAAAGAAAAAGAAGAGAAGAAATGGGCAGTCCTATCATATACCGGAGCAACATCTTACAAGTTGGCTAAAGTTTTCCAAAAATATAACATTAATGCAGCATTTAAAACGAGGAACAATATGGAAAAACTTCTACGAAACAACATTAATAAGGAAGACCTCTTTGACAAACAAGGCGTATACAAATTGACTTGCGAATGCCAAAACAGTTATATAGGACAAACAGGACGCCAAATCAAGACGAGATATCGAGAACACATAAGGGATTACAATAAGAAAATAAGAAAATCATCAACGACAGTGGAATCAAATTTCGCCAACCACATGGCAGAAAACAAGTGTACACCCATGAAAATAGGAAAAACAGCTAAAATTCTCCACATACAGCATAAAGGAAGACGACTTAACATATTAGAAAATATGGAGATATACAAACAAAAAACATTCGTAGGTAAAATAATAAATGAACAAATAAACACCGCATCGGATACATTATTTGAACCGCTTAAGCTAATATACCCGAAAGAGGACAAAAGACCTAAAACCGACATAAACAAAACAACACACAAACGGACAATAACGGACTTTTACCTACTTGGTTAATGAGGGTACAATAATGAAAATATGACAAAAAAATAGATTTGCATACCTAAACACACAACACAGACTCACACACACACGGCACCCGAACGCACGAATGCACGAACACATCACATGAACACGAAGTACCTGAACAAAACGACGGAAGGTAGTTACTATAAATGCTATCGAACTTACAGAAAATAACTCAGAACGAAAGAGGACACTGAAGATGGCGCATATTAGCCGAAACCGGTTTGTCTCCAAACCAAACTTGACAAGGGATGACGGAAAATCGTTCCACAATACATCATTTATTATTACTTTAATTTTTAAAAAGAAAGGAAAGAAAACGTTTATAAATTTTTTTTAAATCCCAAACAAAATGTAAATATATATATATATAAATTAATAACAAGATAATAGCTTTGTTCAACAACTTTACTTGCAAGTACTTGCAAAAAGAGTGTCAATGTCAAATTAAGAGTAAAAACGAGAAAAAGAGAAAATTATCAACCAAAGTAATTGAACACAAAATCGTAAACATTCGCAAGAAACAGCTGATACGCTGTTTTGACAATTTGATTTTTAGGTTAGGTTGTAATTGTAATTTTTGAAATTGGAAATGAATGGAAATAACTGAATTAGGAAAACAAAATTCTACTTTGGCTATTCCACAACATCATCAAGATTCGTTTTTGCGCTAACTTATTTAGTACACAATTAGAAATTTGCGTTTAAAATGTTTGTATATTTCCAATTGAAATTTTTGAGACTTCTATTTTTTTAAAGTTGCTAGTAGTTGCAAGTGGGTCTTACTCTCTCAATTTGGCTCTCTTTTGCGAATTTTTTGGGTTATGGAACATAAATTCGTAACTATTCGTAAAAATATGTAAAAATTTTGATATATTGAACACTCCTAATAAATGAAGATATTACTGAAAATTAAAGCAAAAATTGTATTTATCCACAATGGTGGCGGTATTTTCTTAATTGATAACTCTTGGTGGTCTTCTCCTGCAATTTTTCTACATTAAAAAGTTATAAATTGCCACAATAAATCTGAGTTTCTGTAACAAAATCAATTAAAGTGATGTCACACTAATACGATCCACACTTTGTCACCACCTATTTATACTAGAAAAGATATGAGTTACAGAAACTCAGTACAGATTTCTTAATTAAACACAGATTTTTGTGAGAATCTTGTTGCTTCCCAATATAATTTTTTTATGGATTTTCAATTGTAAATTTAATGTTCTGACTGTGTTTTTTGTTATTTTATGTTTTAGTCCTTGATAACTATCACAAAGGTGTGATGGAAATATATTGGGCAGCAACAAAATTACAAGAAAAATGTGTTTTAATTACCAACTAAGCCGTAAAAAAGTAACTAAATTAATAAAAAAAAAAGTCGTCAACGACAACTTTAAAAACGATTAAATTAGTATTTTCTTGTCATTTGGCAAATAATGCACAGTTGTGTATTGAAGAGTAATCCGCATAACACTTTGAAGATTAGTAAAAATCTTGTTTCTTCAAAAATGACTAAATGGCAACCCTGCCAAAATGTAAACAAACTATATATATATGTAAATATGTGTGAGTAAAACAGCTGATTGCTACGGGCTCAAAAAATCTTAAAAATTGCATACGGGCGTTTGCGTCAGCGAGCGGACCACACGTTCTCGACTAACTGGGCTATAAGTTGTCGGCTTGTTATTCCGCTTTGATCGTCAGTTTTGCCAGTATACACATGCGTACATACATATATATGTACATGTTTACACTTTTTCGTATGTATGTACGAAAGCATAGAAGAACCACAGAATACACAAACAATTCACATGGAGTGTGTAGGTATGTATGTATGTATCTCCGTATTTGATGAAACCAAGTCAAAAATAAGCAAAATCGACAATACTTCTTATGAGTTGAATTTTTTGAACTGAGGCACCTAAAATTTTTTCGACGGCCATGTATTTTAATGAAAGTGGGTAGTATGGCCCACAGCGCTTAAACAAAAATACGTATTTAACAATTTTTCGAAATTCCAACTATTTTCAAAGTTATAGCTATCAAAATTTTTTCGAAATTCTTAGTTTTTGCCGATTTCTTCACGATTGGTCAAACCGATTTTGCAAAATTTTGATATATATGTATGTATATAAAAGATATCTTCTACCAAACTGCATTTCTTATTTTTGCAAATAATTTTTTTTTCCAAACATTATTCGCAATTTTTATGTTTTGGACCGCGGTCAGATGGCGCTTTTATATGATGTTGCTGGGCATTCCATTAGTAACTATTAGCAAAAAAAATTTTTGGGCACTTTAAGGGAGCGGAAGTTACTTACATTTTTTACAGACTTGTTATTTTTTTATGAAATGTTTATTTTTGTTACTTACTGAGTACTACGAATAATGAATTAAAGCATGTATAACTCGAAAGTAGCTCCGGCCAAAATAAGAAACCAGTCTGCGTGATTTCGTACTTTATTTCAAAAATTAACACAGAATTTCTTCTTGTTTAAAATTTTTTTGTAAATTAGAGAACTTCACATTGATACAGGTAGGTACTACTAAAAAATATAAACCAAATTAAAATAATAGAAAAGAAAACGCAAAATTTCTTATATTTTAAATTAAAAATTACAATAAAAAAATTACTCAGATTATGGAAAAAAATGGGAATGATTCGGCGCTAAAGAAATATTTTCATTGTTTTGAATACAATTTTCTTTAAAACATGGTTTTTATTCCTTTATTTGAAGAAAATTGTACATCAAAGCAATGAAAATATTTCTTTAGCGCCGAATCATTCCCACTTTTCCATAATCTTAGTAAGGTGTTTTTTTAGTTTAGGTATATATATTTTGATATTTGCGTCAATCACCCGACACTCACACATATGTAATTCCTCTCAATCCAGATTATAAGTTGCCGAGGGCCTTTATACCGCTGTCACGCCATGATCAAAATTACCAGAGAAAAAAATCGAAAAATGAGAGAAAGTTTTTTTTTGACCATGGTCATTTTCTTCATGGCGTAGCAGCGGCTTTACATACATAAATTCATTCAAATCAAAGATCGTTTAGAAATTTGCTCCTTGAATTTATTTTATGCGTTCGCGATCGATCGCGATCGTTCTTTTAATAGATATCACTGGAAAAAAAATTACTTGGCTTAGTGCAAGGACTATCATCCAAGATAGAAAAGATTTCATGCAGCTGATTTGCAAAAATAAGAAATGCAGTTTGGTAGAAGATATCATCTTTTATATATATGTATATCACATTTTAGCAAAATCGGTTTGACCAATCGTGAAGAAATCGGCAAAAACTAAGAATTTCGAAAAAATTTCGATAGCTATAACTTTGAAAATAGTTGGAATTTCGAAAAATTGTTAAATACGTATTATTGTTTAAGCGCTGTGGGCCATACTACCCACTTTCATTAAAATACATGGCCGTCGAAAAAATTTTAGGTGCCTCAGGGCCTTTTCACATTACTCGGTACGACATCGGATCGACATTTTTTGCTCGGTATTTTCAGCTTACCGAAACGATTCCGCGTTGCTGTGTTTTTCACACTTGTGGGAATACTTTCGGTGCGTAATAGGCAGAAAATAGGAAAACAAACATCGAAATTTGCAAAACAAAATTTTTAACTTCAACAAATCACTCAATAATAACAATAATGTCTTCTAGCGAAGACGAAGACATTATAACTTGCTACATTTTACTGACTTTGTTCTTCTTCTTTTATTACGCCGCAAAAATGTATGCAGTAATTCCTCAAATTTTACTGACCGGTCTTACCGCGTTGCGGTATACCGAAATTAATCCGCTCCGATTTCATGTATGCAACACTAATGTGAAAGTGCCAATTGAAATACATGTGGTCAGTAAGGTTTCGGTATACTTTCGGTAAAAACCAAAAATGTCGATCCGATACCGCACCGAGTAATGTGAAAGCGCTCTCAGTTCAAAAAATTCAACTCATAAGAAGTATTGTCGATTTTGCTTATTTGTGACTTGGTTTCATCAAATACGGAGATACATACATACATACCTACACACTCCATGTGAATTGTTTGTATATTCTATGGTTCTTCTATGCTTTCGTACATACATACGAAAAAGTGTAAACATGTACATATATATGTATGTACGCATGTGTATACTGGCAATGTAAATAAAAATCAGCTGTTTGCCAAAGCTGTTGAACTCTGCAAATTTTGTGTTCATTTACCTCTTACGATATTTTTCTCTTGTGAGAGGAAGGATGACATTTTTCTCCAACACCTGGCTGTTGGAGGCTGCTGAGTAAATGCTGTTGGAGAAAGTAAGCGAACAAAGCTAATATTCTATCTGTGCAATGTGTATGAATCAGTGATGCCAATATTCTTGGACCAAAAATCCCTACGGCATGCCAAAAAATTCCCTACTTTTCCCTACGCTAACAAAAATTTTCCCTACAAATTTTCCTACGCCGTATTTTCTCTATATTGAAATAAACACACACAAAATTGATGCAAATAAAGTTTTTATTAAAAAAGCCACGTATGCATACATAGAAATTTTTATTTGTGTTTATATAATATAAATATATATATTTATAACTATATATAGTTAAAATGGAGTTTTTCTTAATAAATAACATTTATATGGCACACATTTCTCATTGAAAATGATCATATACACCTCCATATTTCATATTTTTGAAATCGCATTCGTTAAATTTTAAAGAAACTCAATTTTGATCATTCGCTTGTACTCTGAAAAAAATAGTCAAACCAACAACTTTCGGCTGTTGAATCTCCGTCTTTGATACAACAGCAAAAGTATTTGTTTTTGCAGCAAAGTTTTTGATCCAACAATTTATTCAAAAACGGCCGTTGTTGATTCAAAAACTTGCTTGTTTTTAAAAATTTTTTTGTGAGAAAATATTTTTTTGTGAGAAAACCAACAAAAAAAAAATAATGGAGAGAAGATGAAGAGAAAAATCCAAACAAAAGTTTATTTTTAGCAACAATTTTCTCCCCGTTGTTGATTTAAAGGCAAAAGTATTTGACCCAACAGTTTCCGTTGTAAACAAAACTAATGAGAACAAATTTTTTTAAATTTTCTTTTTAAAATGATTCAAATAATTCATTGATTCCTTTTTAGGAAATGGAAGTATAAATAGGTTACTACAATTCAATATAATGTTGAATGTTCCACTATGTGATGATTGGATAGAATTTCAGGTTGATGTCATGATTCGAATCCGCAGGAGAATATAAAATAAAGAATAAAAATCAGAATAAGAAATAAGGATAGCAACCAGTGAATGATAAGAAGGAGAGAAGAATAGGAGAACAAGCAGAGGCTACATATTTGCAGTTGGGACCCGGGCGGAGAGAAGATGAAGAGTAAAATGCAAACAAAAATTTATTTTTAGGTGAAATTTTTTTTCCAACAATCTCCGTTATTGACCTAAATCAGCAACGCTCGCACCTTTGAAACAACAACGAAGCGTTGTTGGGCATATTTCAACTGCGGAAAGTAGTTGATTTAACAGCGAAAGTCTTTAGATTTACAACGTTTTTTTTTTCAGAGTAGTAAAGACCGAATTATGCATATTGAACTAAGGCTATCGTGACTTTTTTTTTGTGCGTGTATCAGGTATAATTGAAAATATTCGTTCGCGCCTGCATTAGCGCGGGGCAATACTAAACAATATTTAGCTAATTTTGATAAATTGGGAAACATTGGTTTGTAGTTCACATTTCAAAGGTTTTAAATTTTAAGCCAACATTTTTCAACATCTACGTATTTAACGATTTTTCGAAATTCGAATTATTTTCAAAGTTATAGCTATCAACACTTTTGCCCCAAAATTTTTTTTTTGCTAATAGTTACTAATGGAATGCCTAACAACATCATACAAAAGCGCCATCCGACCGTGGTCCAGAACATAAAAATTGCGAATAATGTTTGCAAAAAAAATTATTTGCAAAAATAAGAAATGCAGTTTGGTAGAAGATATCATATCATATTTTATATATATATTGCAAAATTCAGCAAAATCGGTTTGACCAATCTTGAGAAAATCGGCAAAAACTGAGGAACTTCGAAAAGTGTTGATAGCTATAACTTTGAAAAATAATTCGAATTTCGAAAAACTGGGCCAAACGTATTTTTTTTTTGTTGTTGTGAACTATACAAAAAGTTTCATAAAGATAGTACAACTTCGAAAAAAAGTGGCTCACTTCAGAAAATTCAACTCATGTATTAACGGCTTTTTTAGTTTGAAAAGTGCACTTAATTCATTGAAAAATGTATTTTAAAAAGAGTATTGTTCAGCTCCGTTAAAATTATTTGTGTAGATTTTAACTTAGGCTTCCCTCTTTAAAAAACTCTAAAAGCAATGCCGAGTTATCGATAATACTTTCAACGCATTTTTGATGTGATAACCACCTAGCCGCACTTGTTTTTTTTTTTTATTTTTCTTTTTTTCTTTTAAAATATCTTTAAATCTTCAATCTAAACACACCTTTTTGTACTACGTGATACTTAAGTTTCGATCTGCCTCAATAATTATTCTGGAGCCCTAGGTAGTTCCAAGCATGCCTTATTTGCTATAATTGCTGATGTGTGGCAAATGCATTTTATAATAATTGCGTCGGGAATGTCTTGCAGAAGTCTTGAAGCAAATGAGTTAATTCTGCATACCATTACACTCGCTCCATCACTGCACATTCCTTAAAATCAGATTAACTACAACAAATCTTTTTTTCAATTCGACTTGTTTGACATTAGCACAATTTTAGTATACAATACACAGATTCACTAACACAACCTTAGTTAGATAAACCTTGACTAAGAGGAAGACAAATTTCATGTGGTCTCATCACGTATTGATAGTTGAGAGTGAATACTTTTTTTATCGCATTTATTTGAACAATTATCGCCCAGTGATCGAATTTTGACCAGCTTTATTGTTTAATTTCAAATACAACATGAAAATTTCACTTTCTCTGATTACCACAACAAAAAAGTGGAAGCGAAATTTGGTGCTAACATCGGACACAGAGCTAAAGCAAAAAATTTTGGGAGCGAAGCTAAATAAAAAAAACTTTTGCTTCGAGGCCCTGTAGGCAGGTCGAAGCATATATTGCCAGATCAGAACAAAGTACAATTTTGAAATATTGTATCAAGCATGCAGAAACATTTTATTTGTAGTTATTAAAAACTTTTAGGTTCTTAGAAAAATTTATTTCGTTGCAAAGGAAACGAAAATATCTGACTTCAAAAATTCCCTACATTTAGCTAATTTTTGAAAATCTGTCCTTTTTTCCCTACACTGCAAATTTGAGGTCGATTTTCCCTACATGTAGCCTCTTTTCCCTACACTTGGCATCACTGGTATGAATTCATCCAAAAATTTTGTGCAACTGGAAGTTCTGCGCATGCGCCTCAATTACATTTAATAGGCGCATTTCAGTTATTACATCTGGGTCTGAGTCAAGATAAATTTTTACTGAAACAATCCGGATCATAATGAAATTTGGCTGCACTTGAAAAGAAGTAAAAAGAAGAAGAAATATCAACAAACCATTCGTGATTTGAGAAAGTAAAAAAAAAAACAAAATAAAAAATCATGGATCAAGAATTATTTGAGGCAAATTTATATATAATTTAAATATATGACCTTTATACTCATAATTTATGTGTTACTTCCATAATTTGTTTTTTTTTTCACGGCGTCTGAATGAAAAATATGGCCGACAGCTGCTTGTGTATATACATATACAAACATATACCCCGCAGTAAAAATCTGAAATGAATCCTTTATGAGTCACTGATGAAATTCATCATGAGGAGGCATCAGTGAATACTTTCATATAAAGGCTGCTGAATTTTTCAAATAAATGGTTTGCTTTCCTCATGCCTATATGACACTACGTTTTTTCTCTGGTATTTTTGGTTTGGCCGCTGTGGTGCAGTGGGTAGAGTGCTCGCCTGCTATGCCAGAGGTCTCGGGTTCAAATCTCCAGAGCAAAAAAATCAAAAAATTTTTTCTAATTAGTAAAAATCTAATTATTGGGTTTTTTAAGAGCAGCGGTCACCTCTCGGCTGTGGGTGGTATACCCTCCGAGTGTATTTCTGCCATGAAAAAGCTTCTCACAAAAAATGCATTCGCCGTTCGGAGCCGGCATAAAACTGTAGGTCCACCCATTTAATAGGAAAAACAAAAAGGAGCACACCTCGAATTGGGAGAGAAGCTCGGCCATAAAACTCGTCAGAGTTATAATAGCGCCATTGTATTATTATTATTGTATTATTGTATTATTTTTGGTTTGGAAAACCCACCGAAAGTCAAAATACAAAAACAATTCTTCTGTACGTTGAAAAGAGACAAATACTCCCTCAAAAACAATTTGATTGACATTAAACTTCAAACTAAATGAAAATAATAGTTATTTCAAAAATTATTTGTTTGGAAATTTGAATTTAAATTACTGATATAAATTATGCAACTCAAATGGCGGGATAGCTATGTATTCCATGTTATAAGGAGAAGCCAGTGCGCAGTATAATTTTTCTTCCGGACTTCTTCTTTCCCCTTACGGCCAAAGCAGAAGCTTACAAGAGGCAAATTTAAAATTTGTATTTCCATATACATATTTTTTATTTTAAATATAATTTATTTTATAGTTGTCACATTGAAAAATTTGTCAGAAAAGCTGCCGAATGTCAAGAAACCTACCGAAATACAAGCTGGCTCGATGGTTTTTAACCGCCTAGATGGTATTTCGTTTGGTTTTTTCAATATAGCTTGCTCGCTTGCACCAACGTAAAACGATAGTGATGAATATTCAACAAAGAATCATCAATGATTATTTAGCAGTGAAACAAATTGACTGCAGGGTATATGTATATATATGTATACATACACAAATGTCACTTTTCAGTTCTGCCAAATCAAAAAGCACTGTGCTGCCAATTCAGCACGGAAAAAACAAATCGAACAGGGCGGATCATAAATTGAACCAGCAATTTATCTGGTTTAATCGAACTGAAATCGTTGTTGTTGCATTTGCATGTAAAAATTTTTATCTGGGTTAGGATCACCGTATGTGAAACACGGCTAATGTCATCTGTGAATATGTGTGACAAATCCATTCAATTGAGTTCAGAGGCGTTTGAAAAAAAATTGAAAGGTATCATTGTGTTCTAGGGGACTTATACCCCTTTGATTTTAGTTTTTTAATTTGTTTATAATTAATATAAGAATTTTGACACATTTATTTTAAGATGCAAACTTTTGTGAATTTTTTTTAATGAAAATTAGTGGAAATGTTCTAGAAAAATCTATTTTCTATGCACTCATATTTTTATGAATCGCGGCGGAAAGCGTTTCATGTTAAAATCCTGTGGTCCGATCCATGGGCATTATATGAAAAAGTCGAATTCTGCCGTTTGAGGGTTATGTTTGTAAAGTATGTACGTTCGAATGCCGCCAACGCGGTGAGTACTGCGAATTTCTAAACTGAATAACAGGACAATTTAGACGACGAACTTTTGGACACAGCAACATATGAGGACCAAAGTTCAGACTACGTTACTCTCCAAACCGACCTCAACAGGGGACCACAGGTAATAATATAACAAGACGGATGGAAGAAAGGACTACGAACCAATCGCTATATGTTCCACATATTTACAGGCGGATAAAAGGTGGACGGGTGGGAGCTGCAGTGTTTCGTCCGGAGCTTGGGTTTAAAAAATCCTTTTTAGTCCCGGACTACTGCAGTATCTTTCAGGCATTGATACGTACATGCGATTCCTAGTGTAATCGCTTTTTTGGAAATGGTTGCTGCATGCATCCATTGTTTGCAAATGGTTTCGTCTTTTGGAAATCTATTTACATATGTATATATATATTTATATAACCAATAATGCACTCAAAACGAAATACGTATGTAAAGCTATTTTATTTATTTTATCCCTTTCATTATCACAAATATAGCACCGCTTCGACATTTTTTAATTTTTTAATACGAGAATCAAATAATAAATATGTAAATTCCCTATAATTTTTTTTATGTGCCGTCACTGCGGTTTATTTTGAATTCATATGTCAGTTTTTAAATTTGATTGCTCGGTTTTCTCTTTCTTTTTTTATATGTCTGTACTGTAATGTTGGCTGATGGAACTCGTAGGTATTACGAATATAGGAGTACTATATATATGCCTCTAGAGTACTCTCATTGCTCATATGAGTCGCATTTGGTCTACAGTGGTCTATAGTGATTTAGGGGTGAGTAATGACACGATTTTTTGGGACTTGACACATAAGCACTGACTCACTAAAAAGAGTTGACTCACTGAGTTGGCACGATTGTGCTACAACACGATTGTACTGCAGCACATATTTCATTCGTGCTATGGTCAACCAAAAAGTGTTACTGTGTGCTATCAGAGACTATTACCATGTTTACATATAACGAGATTTTCAGTAAATCTCGATTCGCCAATCTACCCGTTTATATATAACATGAAATCTAGATTTGCTGGGAGAGGGATTGTCAACTGTCAATTTTCCTTACTTGCATGACCCAATAATAATATGGTCGTAGCAGTCAAAAGAGAATAGGCAACTACCGTTCGATGGCTGTTTTCACGAATGTAAAAAACAGAAATTTTGTTTTTATTTAACTTGAAAAACGCTAGCAAACACACAAGCTTTTGCACGATTAACACGTTAAAGAAAGTATAATTTAAAAAAAAAAGACGATCATTTCATAACCTATAAAACAGAAAGAAGAAGAGCGACTTACTATTGCGATACGATTCTTGTTGGGCCATACTTACTGCCGTCCATTTTGTTTACTTTTCATTTTGACGTTTCTCCCAAATTCGCCAAAAAAATATCGATAACACGAAGAACACAGGGTTGCATTGAGAAAACTATCGTGATAATCTCGAGATTCATTTTAAATCGCGAATTTTTGGTAGCGGATTTTTGTATGACAAACCTCGAATTTCAATCGAAGATTTTGTGTCAACCTCGAAAAAAGTAGATAATCTCGTATATGTAAATGGCCTATATGTCAGTGAAAGAAAAAACCACTAAAATACGCCAAATGCCATATAAAGTAAACATGCATAAGATAACACTTAAATAAGAGGCGAAATCGAAAGTGCCAGCGGAGTCGAGTGTGGTACTGAGTTAACATGCTATAAACGTGCCAGCGGAGTGAAGTGTGCTACCGAGTTGACGTGCTATAAAGTTTATAGTATAAAAGTTCCAACGGAACAAGTGTGGTACTTCGTGGTGGGCGAGTCCGAGATGTTTAGGCAATCGAGAGAATCGCCATCGTTGCAAAATCACAATCGAGACAAAAGTTGACTCGCTCCTCGACTATACAAGCGAGATATTTTTGCGATTGTTCCGAGTCGCGAGTCGGAGGTTATTTCGATGATATCGCCCGTTTTATGCAATAGGGATTTAACTCGAAATTTTCGATTTCTGGGATTTTGCCATATATTTCAATAACTGGTTAGTGCCTTTGAGTCTAGTCTTATAAAATACTCAAAAAGATAAAAATGGCGGATATAGAAGTGATTTTGTAGTTAGCCGTAGAAAGAAACTATTTGAAATTATAAAACTTTATTTGCGTTTTCCCAAAAAATTTTTTTTTTTTTAGTTAAATCTCTATTGCATAAAACGTGCGATATGTTTTAGTTGATAAAATAAATTGAATGAGTGTTGTTGATGAAGAAAGTAAGATTTTTAATGGAAGTGAGGCAAATACATAAATAAAATAACCAAATTGAAAAATATGCTATACACAGACGCTGCAGTTTTGCAATCACACCTAAAGAGTGTGTAAAATTTAATATTGAGAATGAATTTAATATTTTGTCTTTTCGCACATATATAACTCAAAATACAAATTCAATATGATGAATATAAATTTTTATAAACGAGTACATTCAGATAAAGTGAATGTCCTACATATTGTAGAATTGAATATTGAGAATGAATTTAATATTTTTTCTTTTCGTACATTTATAACTCAAAATACAAATTCAATATGATGAATATAAATTTTTATAAACAAGTAAATTCAGATAAAGTTAGTGTCCTACAAGTGTCATGCATAATAATAATAATTAATTATTTTAACCAGGGACCGTAACGGTTATAAGTGATATCCAAAAAGTTGATTTTTAATGATTATTTTCTGAGTTTTATTTTTTGCTCAGAAAATAAGTTTTTTCTTGAGTTATATTTTTTGATCAGAAAATAAAAGTTTTTTCTTGAGTTTTATTTTTCGATCAGAAAATAAAAGTTATTTTTGGAGTTTTATTTTTCCCTCAGAAAATAAAAGTTTTTTTCTGAGTTTTATTTTTCGATTAGAATATAAAAGTTATTTTTTGAGTTTTATTTTTCCCTCAGAAAATAAAAGTTATTTTTTGAGTTTTATTTTTCGATCAGAATATAAAAGTTATTTTTCGAGTTTTATTTTTCCCTCAGAAAATAAAAGTTATTTTTTGAGTTTTATTTTTCGATCAGAAAATAAAAGTTATTTTTTGAGTTTTATTTTTTTGCTCAGATAATAAAAGTTATTTTTTGAGTTTTATTTTTTTGCTCAGATAATAAAAGTTTATTTATAAATTTTACGTATTTATGTGACGCGAGCACATATATACTATTAAAAATGTAATTTTATGTATGTATGTGAGTAGGTACATAAATATGTATCATTTAGAAACTTTGTAGAAGGACAGAAATAAAGTTGTTGTATGTGAAGCATTTACTTAAATCTAATAAATTTAAACGAGCAATTCTTGTATATATATATATATATATGTATATATACATATATATATATACATATATATATATATATATATATATATATATATATATATATATATATATACAAGAATTGCTCGTTTATATATATATATATACACATCGTTTAAAGTTATTAGATTTAAGTAAATGCTTCACATACAACAACTTTATTTCTGTCCTTCTACAGAGTTTCTAAATGATACATATTTATGTACCTAATCACATACATACATAAAATTACATTTTTAATAGTATATATGTGCTCGCGTCACATAAATACGTAAAATTTATAAATAAACTTTTATTATCTGAGCAAAAAAATAAAACTCAAAAAATAACTTTTATTTTCTGATCGAAAAATAAAATTCAAAAAATAACTTATTTTCTGAGGGAAAAATAAAACTCAAAAAATAAGTTTTATATTCTGATCGAAAAATAAAACTCAAAAAATAACTTTTATTTTCTGAGGGAAAAATAAAACTCAAAAAATAACTTTTATTTTCTGATCGAAAAATAAAACTCAGAAAAAAACTTTTATTTTCTGTGGGAAAAATAAAACTCAAAAAATAACTTTTATTTGCTGAGCGAAATATAAAAATCAAAAAATAACTTTTATTTGCTGAGGGAAAAATAAAACTCAGAAAATAACGATTAAAAATCAATTTTTTTATAAAAATCGAAAAAATAAAAGTTAATGCACCTAGAGGTAGTCTGCGTTACGGTGATTACATCTGTGTACTTCTTTTGCGTTTAGCGTGTCTCCTTCAGTATGATTTTTTTTAGTCAAAATTTAAAAAATAACGATTATTTGCAATCCCTGATTTTAACATTAGAAAATATTGAAGTGAGTCCGAGATGTTGTAGGGTTGCTTTGAAAACGAGAGAAATCGTTGGCGAGTCCGAGATGTTTTAACGATTGTTTCGACTGACGGCCATTTACGACTTGACTCGAATACGAATGAAAACCATCGAGAGCATTCGAGGTGTTTCAACAATCGAGTGAATCGAACAAACATCTCGGACTCGCCCATCACTAGTGCTACTGAGTTGCTTGAGCGTGCAGCTCACTGATGGGAGTTGACACAGAGTCATAACTCAGTTCTGAGTTACCCAAGCCTACAGTGCATGATCCAATTACCAGGTCGGTCCATGGTACATACACACAAACATGCCGTGAGCTGAATGTCAAACGGAATGTCAAGACTGAAAGGAGAACGAAATAATTTGACATTCAGCTCACGAGCGAATGATGGAGAAACTCAGAGAACGAAGAATTTGACCAATAGTAAACACGAATGTATGTATAGAATATGCAGAAGCAGAGAAATTGGATAGCTGTTGAAGAAAAAGAAGAAGTCAGCTGATCTGAAGAGCCGACCTGTATTGGTGGATCCTGCTACTAGGGGTGAGTAATGACACGATTTTTTGGGAGTTGACACATAAGCACTGACTCACTAGAAAGAGTCGACTCACTGAGTTGGCACGATTGTGCTACAACACCTTGTGTTACAGCACGATTGTACTACAGCACGATTGTACTACTACAGCACATATTACTTTCGTGCTATTGTCAACCAAAAAGTGTTACTGTGTGCTATCAGAGACTGTGTCAGTGAAAGAGTCGCTCCGATGATGAATTGATATTTGTACGAGAATGGCATATAAATCAATAATAGAATTGAAGTGATAGGTGTGGGTGGGCAAATATATGGAAAATTAATTAGTTAATTAATTAATGTCGTTTTTGTTGTTGATTATTGATTTAGACCTATGTAGCTCTGAGATATAGGGTATTTAGGGATTTTTGAGATGTTCATGAAGTACACATATTGGGCTATCTGATGGATAAATAAAATATACATATGTGTGCCAATATAAACTTAGTTGTTAAGATCAATTACAAATTTCAAATGAATGTATCTTTTTATATATGCACGATATACGATAATGGGTTAAAGTCCAAAAGTTGGGAAAAATCATTTAGCTTTTGAATATCATAACCAAATTTACCAAAATTAAGGGGAACAACCGAAAAAAACCCAAAATATGGGTCCATACAAAAACGGGTTAGTGTCCGAAAGTTAGTACAATTCATGCAGAATACACCTGTATACACCAAATTTGCCTAAATCACCTGGAACAAATGAAAAAATGCATAAATAGGTGACCACCCCAATACCAAAAACCACCAAAATACACCAAGTGCCATATAAAGTAAGCATGCACAAGATGACACTTAAATAAGAGGCGAAATCGAACGTGCCAGCGGAGTCGAGTGTGCTAATGAGCTAACATGCTATATACGTGCCAGCGGAGTCAAGTGTGCTACTGAGTTAACGTGCTATAAACGTGCCAACGGAGTCAAGTGTGCTACTGAGTTATAATTTTATCGTGAGGTGAGCTTGAGCGTGCAGCTCACTGATGGGAGTTGACACGGAGTCATGACTCAGTGCTGAGTTACCCAAGCCTACCTGCTACAGTGCAGGATCGAAAACGCTATAAGTTGGTTATAAAATGGGTAAAAAAGACAAAAGTAAAAAGAAGGGCAAAGGCGCCGAAAAGACTGCAATGAAAACTGAAAAAAAGCTGGCTGCCAAGCAAAAGCGAATGGTTGAGAAACTGGGAGAGGTATGTATATACAGAAAACAGTATCAAATACAAATTTTAACAAGGTTTTTCCTAAATAAACTAAAGATTGATATTGGGGAAGTGGTAGCCAAGTTAGAAGCGGAAGAGGCCAGACGCAAAACTGTCACCGAGCATGTTTGTGCACCCCCGACGCCACGCTCTAATTTCACTTTTGTGGCACATCCGGAAAAGGAGGAGCTTATTCTGTTTGGCGGCGAGTTCTACAACGGCCAACATGTTTGCGTGTACAATGATCTGTTTTTCTACAATATATTAAAAAACGAGTGGAGAAAAGTACAATCTCCTGCTGGTCCAGCACCACGAAGCGGCCATCAAATGGTGACTGTAGCAACGGACGGCGGTCAATTATGGGTATATAACTTTATTATTTGACAAAAACAGGTATGCAGTTAGAGCCTATACACACTTGCGATTCAATCGAATTGGGCTGTTGTATGCAAATCCAACTGTTTCAGTTGTTCGTCTAATTGAATGTAGTGTGAATACCATACATTCCCATGCAAATCAAAGCCCGACTAAACTAGTGATGGGCGAGTCCGAGATGTTTTATTCGATTCTCTCGATTGTTGAAACATCTCGAATGCTCTCGATGGTTTTCATTCGTATTCGAGTCAAGTCGTAAATGGACGTCAGTCGAAACAATCGCTAAAACATCTCGGACTCGCCAATGATTCCTCTCGTTTTCAAAGCAACCCTACATTTTGGACTCGCTGCAAAAAATACATAACATTTGTTGTTGCCGCCTGAATATCAAAATTGCTTAAAAAAGTATACAGTGGTACAAATCAATTGCCGTTGTTACTGCTCGTAAAATTAATTTGTTTCGTAAGCGTCTCACTTCAGAAAATTTATAAATGTATTAATGTTTAAATAATTAATTGTATTTATTAAGCACGACACTCTTTAATTGTGATTGCAAAAATGCAGCGTCTATATATATCATATTTTTCAATTTGGTTCATTTATTTACATATGTATTTGCCTCACTTCCATTAACAATCCTACTTTCTTCATCAACAACACTCATTCAGTTTATTTTATCAACTAAAGCAAATCATCAAAACAACAGCCGGCCCGCCGACTCGGAACAGTCGCAAAAATATCTCGCTTGTGTAGTCGAGATGTCATCGAAACAACCTCCGACTCGCCGACTCGGAACAATCGCAAAAACATCTCGGTTGTGTAGTCGAGATGTCATCGAAACAACCTCCGACTCGCTGACTCGGAACAATCGCAAAAACATCTCGATTGTGTAGGCGAGGAGCGAGTCAACTTTTGACTCGATTGTGATTTTGCAACGATGGCGATTCTCTCGATTGTCTAAACATCTCGGACTCGCCCATCACTAGACTAAACGGATTGAGTCGCAAGTGTGTATAGGCTCTTAAGGTGCTTCTTCTTCTTCTTTCATTTGCTGGTCACAGTAGAGCAGCAACCCCAGTAGGGAAAATAACGGGAAAATCAGCTCGAGACGCGTAGTCTATTTAGCTGATTTTGAGTGTAGGTATTATAATAGTGGTAAGCGTATTTGTGGCATAAGAAATTGCATTTGTGAAAATTTACATATCTTGTTTTCCTTGTTGATATATACATTTTTTTTCCCCCTTCGTTTATACATTTTTCTTCTTTTTTCTTCTTTTTAATTGTTTTTTTTTATTTTTTTTCCTTTCTCATTCTATTAAAACTACGTACATATAAAGTTTTTTTTTTTTCTTTTTTTTATGAAAACATGAAGATTTTTTGAACAGAGATTTAAGGTTTTTTTTTTTTTTTGTTGGTTTTAATAATATAACTACAAATATATATCAGTAATTTGAAATAAATATGTTTTTCTCTCATGATAAGTGAGTAACGTAGATGTTTGTTAAATGTTTTTTTTTTTTTTTTTTTTTTTTTTTTTCTTTCTCATTCTATTAAAATTACGTACATATTTATTTTTTTTTTTTGTATGAAAATGATTTTTTGAACAGGAATTTAAGATTTTTTTTTTTTTTTTTATTTTATTACATACATACTTATATACCAAAGATATGCATTATATAACAAGTAAACTTTAGGCTGTTTCTTCATGATATACGAAATAAAAACATTTTTCTTGCATTTTTGTTATACTCAGCTGTACAGAGTATTATAGTTTTGATTTCATAACGGTGGATTGTAACAGAACGAAATAATCGAGATAGATATAGACTTATATATATCAAAATGATCAGGGTGAAAAGAGAAATCGATTGAGCCATGTCCGTCCGTCCGTCCGTCCGTCCGTCCGTCAGTCCGTCCGTCCGTCCGTCCGTCCGTACGCACTCTAACTCGCGCAAAAATTGAGATATTTTGATGAAATTTGGAATGCAGGTTGGTATCGAGACTGGGACGGTTGGTATTGAAAATGGGTGAAATCGGACCATGACCACGCCCACTTTTCCTATATAGAAAAAATCGTAAATTTGGTATCTCAGTCACTAATATAGCTGGAGCGATGAAATTTCACCCACGTATTGAGCTCAGGCTCTTATGAAGAAATTTGATGAGATTTTGGAAAATGGGCGGTGCCACGCCCACTTATTAAGGGCCAAACATTGAAAGTTTTATATGTCATAACTCAGAAACCGTTGAAGATATATCGATGAAATTTGGTATGCGTGATTTGCTTACTTAGACAAATGTTTTGACGGAAAATTTTCAAAATCGGCTGACGGCCACGCCCACTTTTATATATGGGAACTATAAAGGGGCCTAATAAAAACATTTTAAGCGATATCTCTGTCAAATATACAGATAATTCATTGAAATTTTGTGCCAGGAGTCCAACTACGGACATAAAACAAAAAATACTAAAATTTTGGAAAATGGGCGGTGCCACGCCCACTTATTAAGGGGCAAATATTGAAAGTTTTATAGGCCATAACTCAGAAACCGTTGAAGATATATCGATGAAATTTGGTACGCGTGATATATTTACTTAGACAAATACGTGGACGAAAAATTACCAAAATCGGTTGACGACCACGCCCACTTTTATATATGGGTATTATAAAGTGACCCAGTAAAAACATTTTAAGCGATATCTCTGTCAAATATAAAGATATATCATTGAAATTTTATGGCAGGAGTCCAACTATGGACATAAAACAAAAAACACAAAAATTTTGGAAAATGGGCGTGGCACCGCCTCCTTTTAGACAAAGGAATCTACGAGATTTCGGAGCCCATAACTGGACAAACAATTGAGATATTATGACCAAACTTGGTTTATACACTTCTATAACTTGTGTTAATAGACACGCAAAAATTTATTGAAATCAGTTTATGACCACGCCTACTTTTTAACAAAGATATTTCTGGAACACCCTTTGGGAATTTGTAACGTGACATCTTTGTAACTAGAAGTTTCTAAAGGAATGAAATTTTGAACAAAGAATAATATTCATATGCTTAGTTGGATGACTGGTAAAAATGTTGAAAATGGGCGTCGCTACGCCCACTTTATGCAGCACTCGCTTTATATAAAATACACCGTGTTTCCATCAAACGCAAACAAATTATGAAAGCATACAGCTGAGTATCTAATGTTCGATTCCACTCGAACTTAGGCTTTCTTACTTGTTTTTTTTTTATTCTATTAAAATTACTTACATTTCATCTCATCTGATTTTACACAAACTTAAAAATGATATTCGTTTGGTTGCGTAGTTATTTCTCTCTAATTTTTTTTTTTTTTTTATTTTTATATATATATATATGTACATATATGGAAATAGTGAGTACTAAATATAAAATTTTTTCTTTTATGAAAAGTTGTGAACATTTTCCGAGGTTTTTTTTTTTTTATTCTCTTTTAATTTGTTTATTTTTATATACATATATACATATATACCAAATATATGCATATATATAAGTAAACAAGTTTTCCTTCAAGATATGCGAAATAAAGAGATTTTTTTTTTCTGTTATACAAATATTTCCTGTGGAAACTATAAACACGGCAAAAATGATTGTTTTTTTTTTTTTTTTTATTATTATGTTGTATTCGTCTGCGCGTACATGTGTCTGCGGACGCGATATTGTGTGTAAGTATAAGTGTGGGCGTCATATAAAGTCCAGTCCGAACCTACGGAACGGTGGTTGTCCTTGTATGGAAGTCGGGGGCTAAATTGGGATGTTTAATAATAATACAATGGCGCTATTATAACTCTGACGAGTTTTATGGCCGAGCTTCTCTCCCAATTCGAGGTGTGCTCCTTTTTGTTTTTCCTAGTAATTGGGTGGACCTACAGTTTTATGCCGGCTCCGAACGGCGAATGCATTTTTTGTGAGAAGCTTTTTCATGGCAGAAATACTCTCGGAGTGTATGCCGCCCACTGCCGAGAGGTGACCGCTGCTCTTAAAAAACCCAATAATTGGATTTTTACTAATTAGAAAAATTTGTTTGGCTCGGACCGTGGTTTGAACCCGAGACCTCTGGCATAGCAGGCGAGCACTCTACCCACTGCACCACAGCGGCCATGGGATGTTTACTGTTGAGTAAAATCTGTATAATACTTTATACGCTTCTATGTTATTGCTTTTTAGGATTCTGTCGACATCAAATGGTCTTATTTCAAGACTCAGAAGGCTTCTTATTAATTGTATGCGAGCATTTCTGTCTATTAGTGGGCAGAAAAAGGTCAGGTGGTTAATGCTTTGAACTTGTCCACAGTTACAACGATTGCTAGGTAGTATGTTGATCTTCGCCCAGTGTTCGCGAGATTTTATATGTCCGAAACGAAGTCTATTTATTGTAGTAATAATTTTACGAGGTAAAGGGACATTTTTAAACCAAGGTGGAACATTTATTTTTGGAGCGATAAAAAAGAGATGTCTGCCAAAAGGGCTATTATTCCATTTATTTTTCCAGGATATTATAGCGATATTCTTATCAAGCGATGATAAGTCGAAGTGTAGGATCTTGTCAATGGGGCAAGTCGGTATATGTTGTGTAGCAAGTGTGTCCGCATAATCGTTTCCTTCCAAACCCAAATGGCTCGGCACCCATAGTAGATGGACGCGTTTGCCTAGCGTTCCTAATTCAAAATGTAATTTTTTTATTTCTAAAATGTATGGATGTGATTTATTTGTGCAGTACGAGTTCAGAGCTTGCAAGACATATTTGCTATCTGAGATTATTAAGAAATTACTGGAGTCTTGGATTTTTATGAGATGCATGGATTCGATAATAGCATAAGCTTCGGCGGAGAATATAGAGCATCGGGTGTCTAGAGAGAAAGTGGCTTCGATGTCATAGTGAGGAAACCATACCGCACAGC
This sequence comes from Urophora cardui, assembly GCA_960531455.1. Lineage (NCBI taxonomy): Eukaryota > Metazoa > Arthropoda > Insecta > Diptera > Tephritidae > Urophora > Urophora cardui. Next base: position 73,560,810 of record OY482673.1, on the reverse strand, counting down.
TCACTTTGTGGTTATCTTTTGAGCCATCAGTATAAAGTTTTAAGAAGTCCTTCCATCTTCCATTCATCTTCACTTCGAATTTCGCTTTAACTTCTGTGGGGTTCGTGTTTTTTTATTGACTTCGAGAAATTCAACACATTTTAGTTTCCTGTTAACTTCCAGTGGATTGTAGAGAAAGTAGGGGTGTTTACTGAATTTTTTAATGTTGAAGTTGTTGGATTTGTCTAGGAAGTACTGAATAACTTTGGAAGCGTCCGGATTAGTGAGGCTAAGCTGGTTAATAAAAGGTAATGCTGGGTGTTCAGAACTGGCTAGAATTTTGTTAATGAAGTTTCCCGTTAATTTCGCAAACCTTTCCGGTAAGGGCATGATATTAGCTGCTTGTTCTAGGCTGAGGGTGTGGGTGGAGATCATGGCTCCAAGGCCAATGCGTATGCCTTTGTATTGAACTCTTTGTAGTTTTAACATGAGGGTTTCTGAGCAGTCTAATAGGATGCACGACATGTATTCTAGTTTCGGTCTGATTATACCTTTATATAGTGTGATAAGGTTCTGTGGGTCAGAGCCCCATGAAACCCCACATAAAGATCTTAAGGTGTTCATGAGTTGGAAGCAGTTCTTAACGGTTTTTTCAACGTGGTATTTTAAGTTTAGATGTTTGTGAAATGTGAATCCTAGAAAATTGAATGTATTCACCATTTCGATGTTTTGATGATTTATATGAATGTCTGGTGTGTGTGTAAGTTTTCTTGTGAATGACGAGAAAATCATATACTTAGATTTAGATGGGGAGAGTGTAAGTTGACTGTTGTTGAGGCTTCTGTTTATGGAGTCTAATGCATTTTGTAGTCTTAAGACAGCACTGCGAGGGCAGGAATCAGAAGTGAATATCGCTATGTTATCTGCATATGCCAGTATCGGTATGTTGATATCAGAGAATATGTGGTTTATGTAGGTATTAAAGCAAAGTGGGCTGATCACTGAACCTTGGGGAGAGCCCGTAAAAGAAGAACAATTTACATTTGAAGTACCCGAGTTAATTATTAGTTCTTTACGATAGCAGAGTTTATAAATAATGTTGCACAAATGTACCGGAAGACCAAGATCTATGAATTGCTGCCTGAGTATGTCGATATTTAAGTTATCGAATGCCCCTTTAATGTCTATAAAGACTGCGACCAGAAATTTTGATTCAGATATAGCGAGTTTTGCAGCGGACCACAGTGTCAATATGTTGTCAGCTGTAGATCTGCCCCGCCGAAAGCCTGATTGTGCAGGGTGGAACCTGTTGGTGGATTCGAGGAAGTGTTCAACGCGTATGTTAATCATGCGTTCGAATAGCTTTCGAATGCAAGATATTAAAGCAATGCAGCGATAAGAAGAAGCCACGTTGCTTGGACAGTTCTTTTTTAAGATCGGTATAACTTTGTATTGTAGCCACGTATTGGGTATTACCCCGGAGTTCCATACATTGTTGTATAATTTTAACAAAAGGTGTTTATTTTGTGTGTTGAATTTTTTTATATGTTCGTTTCTTATGCCGTCTAAGCCTGGGGCTGAATTTTTGGATTTAACGATAGCCGTATCCAATTCGTTGTACGAGAAGTGGTTAATAAGTGATGATTATTGGGATTAGGTGCAGACGGAGGTGCGTTGCAAGGACCAATGGGGCCCGTCAAGGAGTCCACTAATTGTGATGCGCATTCAAGCGACATCGGATTGGGCCTAGGAGCTCCAATGCCGCGAAAAATTTTTATCTTTTCCCATAGTTCTTTAATACTTATGTCGCAATTAATTTCTTCGCAGAATGTTTTCCATCCCTTTCGTTTTTCAGAACGTATAGTGTAAAAGTATTTTTTTCTGGCGGCGTTTAGTGCGTTCAGATTTTCTCTGGATGGATGTTTTTTAAATATGTTTAAGCGTCTAATTTGGATTGCGGCTGCTTTTTTGCATTCGTTATTCCACCAAGGGTTTTCATGACGTGTATATGCTTTCGATTTTTCTTTTATACAGCACTTTTCAAAAAAAAGTTTTGTAAAAGTGTTGAATTTTGTAGTGTCTGGTGAAGAATTGAATTCTTCGCAATTGGAGATTTCCCAGATTTTTTGATTGATAAGGCGTTTTGATAAATCTTTAGGTATGACATTTTTCCTACTTACGGATCTACGGATGGGATTTAAGCTTGTCTTGGTGATTATGCCGCAATGGTCGCTACCTAGAGTTTCATTTGTTGTTTTCCATGTGCTACACACGGCTAAGCTTGGCGAACAGATCGTAAGGTCAATTGCACTAGGACTAGGTCCTCCGAAGAAAGTGCTAGAGCCGTCGTTGAGTGTAACGTGATTGTTGTTTTCGACAAAGTCAAGTAATGCTCTACCCTTGCTGTCATTAGAGGAGCACCCCCAAAAGACATGATGAGCATTAAAATCGCCACAAACCAAGAATTTTGATTGCGGGTCTAGATTACTAAAAATACTGTTTAAATGGTTTTCAGTGAAATGAACTGAAGGTGGAATGTAAATTGAGAAGATATTGACAGGGCCATTAGGAGAGCTCAATTCGCATGCCACGACCTCTATTAGGTTGTTAGAGGATACAGCATTAAACGGTTTGAATTCTATGTTCTTTTGTAGTATAATGGCTACGCCCCCACCAAAGCTTGAAGTGGGGCGGTCTTTTCTAATAATGTTGTAATTTGGGATATCGAATGTATCCTGATGTTTTAAAAACGTTTCTGATATGCAAGCGATTGAGACTTTGTTATCGTGTAGGAATTTTGATAATTGTGGTTTTTTGTGTTTGATACTTTTTATATTAATTTGAAAAATCATCATCATCATTAATTTGGTTATTTGATATGCTAGCTAGATTTATTGGTATGTCATTAAAATTGTGGTTGTCTGGTGGAGTTAATATAGCAGGTAACTCTGAAGCTATTACGTCCTTATGAAAGATGTCAAAATGTTGGCATGTGAATGCAGGAGCATTCGATTTGGTAGTCTGTATCTCTGTAATTGGTGGGGGAGTTGGCGTTGCCAACGGTGTATATGCCAGTGATTCATTGATGTCTTCAGCGCCTAAGGCCTCGACGGAGGTGGTGTTGGATTTGGCTAAGCGTTGTTTAGCTTCAGCTGCGCCGGTATTTGGCTTTTTAGATTTTATGATGGTCGTGTCAAGTAAGTTGGTACGAGCTCTTTTTGTTGGTAGTGGTGGAAATTCTTCCGCCATAAAATGGAAAGTTTCTGAAACGTTGCGTGTTGGCACGACAAATTCATGTTTTTTTTGTGGCTCATGAGATTTTGCCTTTTCTGTTTTTTGTTTTTTTAAAGTGAGTCTTTTTCTCGCACGAGCGATCGGTGGCGTCGTGGAATTTGTGGCAGTTGACACACATGGGCATGGCCATGCATGCGTCATCGTGTTCTCTGCCCCATTTGGAACAAACTTTACGGATACGATTGCAAACTTTTTCGGTGTGGCCGTAACGACAGCATTTCCGGCATTGGATAACCGGCTCGACGTACGACTTCACTGGGAAGATTACACCATCAAGTACAACATGTGATGGCAAGACGCTACCAGTGAAAGAAACAGTTATTTTGTCAAGTTCGGTTCTTAATGCATTATTGTCGGGGTTGGCCCTTGTGAAGCGTCGTACTTCACAAATTTCCAAGCCGACTGGAGGAGGTCCATATTCGGGGAATTGTTTGATAAAGTTCTCGAAGATGTATTTTTCGGAGAGTTCTGGACCAGCCGGAATATCTATAACACCCTTAACCTCGCAACGATCTGCGGGTATGTAGGTTTGGTATTTTTCGCGTAGTGAGTTGTTTGCGGTAATAGCGTTCGCCGTGGTTTGGGCTTTCGTTACAATTTTGATCTTCTTCTTATTGACAAAGAAGACACAAATGTCAGAGAAGTTGCCATGTAAAAGTTTACCAAGCTTCACAATGGGCAGCTGCGAGCTGCCTTTTTGGGCTTGGATGTAAATTATGTACTCATCAGCGTTGTGAGTGTATTTTCTGCAACGTTGATTTGGTGATCCACCAGTTGCATGGTTTTCCAATGGTGGATGAACCATGTTGCAACGGGATTATGGGAAGTAAATTGACAGAAAGATGTAGATAAACTTTTTACCTTTTTGGTTCAAGTAGGTTGGAGTCGCAAATAAAAGTTTTTTATCAGATTTTATGGATATAATTTATTGCAAAGTAAATTTGTTCAGAGGATCTCAAATTTCGCTAACCTTCGTCAAGCACGTGTCAGAATCGAATCTCCTAAACGCTGAATTGAATCCTCTTAAAGCCCTTCTCCACATAACTTGTTTCACCAAAGAAACATGTAGCAAAACATCTCGCTAAATAACCCGTCTCCACGTGGCTGATCGTGATTCAGTTTAACATTTCTCTTTCTTGTTCTTCTTAAATGTTTGTATGTTTGCTTATTTTTGCCTTTTCTTTTGGTCTGGGTGAGATTTCGATAGATTTTCGATACAAAATTAGAGAAGACATCGATATCATTGAGGTTGGCAAGATGATTCAGAATGAAACAGTGTTTCAATCTTCACTCGCTCCCAGAAATTTTGCATGGAAATTGGCGAGTTTCGGCACTGGTTTCCGTGTCGAAACAAGATTGAGAGAGAAAATGCAGAAAAAAAGAGCGAAACACGTTATGTGGAGACATGGTATTAAGGTGCTTGAAACTATGGCATAAGTGCCCGTTAGGCTCCTGTTACACCTTCAATCCATATTGTCAATACGTGATATGGATTGATGGTGTAGCATCAGATATTGATGGATCGTGATATGGATCACGATACTTCAGAAAAGTTTAAAATCCATATATACAATATCATATATACAATATCAACCATATAAGCTAGAAAAGAAAAAAAAATTAAGTGGACGTGAACCCAAGAATAGAAAGATAGAATTCGTCATTTTTTTCAAAAGTATATTTGACGCAGATTTCCATCTGCCTAAGGGCTTTCCATTAAGGAACCATTGCCAGAGAAAAATGACTTTCAGGGAGGTAGAGTCATGATCAGGGTTTGAATTGCTGACTGCGAAATAGTCAAAACAACGAAAAAACGACTATCGCATTGCAGTCGATAGTCGTTTTTTCTCCACAGCGACTATGACTTCGCATTGACTACGCACAAGAATTATCTAAAGAAGGATATCGCAGTAGATAAGCTGATTGGAATTGTGTATGTATAATAGCGTTTGTTGAGTGTAGGAAAGCGTATGAGTTGCAGGAATTTTACCACAAAAGAGCGAGAGGATCAGAGGATGTGAGCGAGAAAGAAGACTAGCTATTTGTAGGAATCTGCACACAGAATTTGTGTGGGTACTCTCCTAAAATGTGTCAAAATCTCTGATGAAGAGGAAGAAATTGTAAACAGTGTTGCCACAGCCTCAAAAAATTTGGTATCACAAATTGATACATTTATGGTTTTTTTGGTATCACCGAAAAATGTTTGAAAAAATAAAATAAAATTAAAAAATAAATAATAAATAATAAAAATAAATTTTTATTTCGAGAACTATCGGCCTCCGCACTGTTCCGACTTCAGATATAGGATCGGAGGACGGTGCAACGCCCCTTTTATAAACGGTTTTTACGATCGGTAAAGGAAAGCGTGATCACGAAAAAAAAACCATGAAGGCATCAATTTGTGATACCATAATTTTTGAGGCTGTGGCAACACTGTTCCTAAGCGTCATTTTTGACACTAAGAGCCCGTCTACAATTGACTTCTACCTCGCTTTGCTTCAGAGTTTTGCTTTGACAGTTTCGTTCAGCATGTGCTTTTCAAAGGGACCTGTTCACAATTGGGGTGAAGCGAGTAAAGCAAAGTATAAAGTTAGCCATCTCTCAACTTTTTTATACTTTGACAAACATCTCCCCTTGTGTGTGTGTGTGTGTGTGTGTATGTTTGTATATCTACACTTATTTCAGCGATTTCGCGCAATTTTGTGAGAAGTGAACAGAGAAAAGTAAAAAGTAACATTCGAATAAGCAGAAAAAAAACAAATTCCCCAAATAATTTACCAAAAATCAGGTTTATAAATTAAAGCAAATAAGTGAAGTGGAAATTGTCAAAGTGTTAATTGTAGCAAGTGTAGGGTTAATTGAATTTTAAATAAAATTTAAAAAAAAAAATAAATATATGGAATTTTTTTCTATTGTGAAATTTGAAATACATAACTTCAAAAATTTTCTTCAGAGCACTTTTGAAACTTAAACTATAAACAACGAATTTTGTTAACGTATAATTTTAAATAAAATTTTTTAAAAAAATAAATATATGGAATTTTAATTAATTTAATCTGAAATTTCACTTTACTTTAAGGTTTTTTCTATCAAAGTTGGAGCAGACAAAGCCAATTGTACTCTAAATAGCATTTCGCACAAATGCGTTTGTTGAACTTTTCCTATCATCTTCAGTTTGACATAAAATAGCATTCTACCCAAAATCTCACCAAACAGACCTTATACATATATTCTGGTCTTCGTTGAAATATTTTATAAATTAACAAACTTACTCAGTTTGTGTGCTTATTGTTGTTGTAAACTTCCTCACAATTTTCCGTGCGATTCCACCGTTCTGAATTTGTAGGTCATCAGAATCTCTTCGAGACATAAAAATAAAATCAGATATTTTTAATTAAATGTTTGTTTATAAAGCACCTACGTGTCCACAGCCTCGAGATTTTTGTACACAAAGCTTTCCACTAATTGCACTCTAAAAAATACATATTTTATTAACACAGCTTTTCTACAATCCCTCGGAACTTCGATCGCGGCGACGCCGACTGCTACGGCAAAACGAAAATTAGTATTCTGGTTTACGACGTTTCGAACATAAGTGTTGTTAAGTGTTAACCTATGTTCGAATCAGTGTTAGTTAGCGTTTTTGCGAAATCATAGGAGTGTTTTATTGGGCACTTCTCTGCTCGATTATACTCGATTCTGCTCTCTTGGCTGACAGTTTCGATACAAAATGTTAGAGACTTTAAGAGACCTTTAGAGAGTATGCCAGCTACTCATTAAACTGATCTTTACTGATTATGCCAATTATCTTTACTGATTATGCCAATTTTTTCTATTGTGAATAAGTGAAATGGTTTCAAATTTTTGTCAATAGATGTCTCCCCTATCTTCGAAATCAACGCAATACCGTTCGTTAGAAAATTTTCTGCAATTCCGTACCAAATAACGTATATTGTACAACATACGTTCTTTGTCCGTATTTTAATGAACGGTGCTACATTGAGTCTTCGCTAGAATACTGTCAACAAGTTTCATGCGAGAATACCTTGTAATTCGGATATTAACACCGGCTAAGCTTGGATAGAATGAACCAATTTTATTTATTTACAAACTACTGGGAATTTTTCAGTGAAACTTTCAGGAAATATTCTTTGGATGATAATTCATCTACCTTTAATGCTTTCAACTATTATTAAATTATAATATTAAAGTTCTCCAAAATGAGAATTCTGCCGGCACTCACATTCTTTAACAAGGAATATCTCTTGCACTATAATCGTCCGGCGGGAGGGAGTTTTTTTATGATCTGTGGTAGGATAGTGGTTCATATGCGATTAATCCGGGACGTGTCCGGGATCAATCGCAAGGGAGCATGCGACTAATACAATTTTATATCCTTTTATATGGAGTGAATTGATCGCATTTGTTCGAGCATGTCCTATGAAGAGACTAATTGTTCAACTTGTATACCCGAACGGATACCAATGTAGATTAATCGGTTAGATCCCGAACGGGTACAAATGTAGATCAATCGCTTTTATCTCGAACGGGTACAAACGTAGATCAATCGCTTATATCCCGAACGGGTACAAATGTAGATCAATCGCTTTCATCGAAAATTGCAAGCCAAGGCTATTTTTTTATGAAAATGTCTAAAAATTATAAATTGTTATATATATTAAAAGAAAGTTTATTCAATTAGTTCTCTTTTTGTAGTGAATTCTTCAAAAAAAATATTTTAAGTTTTGAGAATGCATTTGTACCCGTTCGGAATGAAAGCGATTGATCTACATTTATACCCGTTCGGGAACAATTGGTCTACAATCAGTCTACATTTATACCCGTACGGTAACAATCGGGAACGAATTGTGGACCGATTGTTCTCGAAAGAGATCAATCCGGGACAAATCTGTGAGCACGTTTCTTCGATTTGTTAGTTTCTCGTGCTAATGTTTGTAAATCATGTCGGATGGCGATATTTTAAACCTTTAAAAAGACACAGTCCGGCAAAAATGCTTAAAGGAGTACATCCTGGCACAGAAATTATTCCCAAGTTGCGCTATCTACTCATATTACATCATCGTAGTAATAATACACATTTAAAATTATTTTCAGAAGCTTTTATTAAACAATAATATATAAATATTGCCAAAAAGGAAAATAAATTTTATTATTAAATAAAAGTTCAACACATTGAAATTCCTTGTACTTATTTCCCTCTATTCAGTCTATTGTACTAAAACAGATTCCTTTTGTTCACTTATTTTGCAAAGAAAAGGCCAGTAGCATAGCTAAACCCAGACCGTTTTGTATAATAAGGTTGTATAAATTTAAAAATCATAGTTTAATTACATTAAATTGGTAATATTTCCAAAACTAATAACAATTTCTATTGCCTCCGACACACAAAAGCTGACGGAAAAAATCGCTCCGATTAACTGTCAAAAATCCGATCCATCGTGAACCAGAATGCCGATTTCCGAACTTCGAAAAAATCGGACGTCAATCGAATTGCAGAATGCCATTTGATCCGATTCACCTCCGATGAAAGTGGATCGTAATCCGGAATAGATGTGTAAGATTTATGCACATTTTACAAGTAATTTTGCGTCCATACTTTGTTTTCGCATTATAACTTGGCACTGCACATTTCGATAATAACGTTTTGTTGTTTGTGCTACTAATATCGCTAGCACCTAAATGCACTGATCACATCAACGGGTTCTTTGGAAGATCAACTTCCTCTATTTGGCACGCTTGCAGCCATTGATTCCTTATAAACGGAATTTCTGGAAACCTAAAAAACTTCACCGCTGAGCCTTTGCAAAAGTGCATGGTATTTTCGCATCCCCCGAAGAGGCAGCACATTTTTCAAATCTTTTTTCACAAATTACGCGTATGAAAATAAATTTATTATTTATTACCTTGTCAGCATGATTTCAATGAAATGTCATAAATTCAATAAAAGTCAAATGGCTAAGATGGCTGCCTACGTCAATAAGTGATTTTACCTCTATTTTTCTACCACGTCATCTACCCATGGTACTCTAATAGTCCGGTTAGTCGAGAACGTAACCCCTTGTACCGTGTCAGCTGATCCGATCTATTCAATGTGATTTGTGTGTAAGCGATTGTTCAACGACGGACGACGCTGATGCCCGTACCGCAGAAATCAAAATCATTTTGATTTTGTACGTAAGAACGTGTCAGCTGATCGCTCGCAGGGTTGCAGGTTAGAAGGGTTGCCGACTGAACATTTTTAGTTATTAAATATTTGAACAGTAATAGCCCAGTTAGTCAAGAACGTGTGGTCCGCCCGCTGACGCAAACGCCCGTATGCAATTTTTAGGATTTTTTGAGCCCGTGGGGCAACGGAGCAATCAGCTGTTTTACTCACACATATTTACATTTATATATATAGTTTGTTTACATTTTGGCAGGGTTGCCATTTAGTCATTTTTGAACAAACAAGATTTTTACTAATCTTCAAAGTGTTATGCGTATTACTCTTCAATACACAACTGTGCATTATTTGCCAAATGACAAGAAAATACTAATTTAATCTTTTTAAAGTTGTCGTTGACGACTTTTTTTTATTAATTTAGTTACTTTTTTACGGCTTAGTTGGTAATTAAAACACATTTTTCTTGTAATTTTGTTGCTGCCCAATATATTTCCATCACACCTTGGTGATAGTTATCAAGGACTAAAACATAAAATAACAAAAAACACAGTCAGAAGATTAAATTTACAATTGAAAATCCATAAAAAAATTATATTGGGAAACAACAAGATTCTCACAAAAATCTGTGTTTAATTAAGAAATCTGTACTGAGTTTCTGTAAGCCTCGAGAGAGTTGATAAACGCTGCAAGTAAAACTTTCACTTGCAACTACTAGCAGCTTTAAAAAAATAGAAGTGTCAAAAGTATATGATCACAAAAATTTCAATTGGAAATATACAAACATTTTAAACGCAAATTTCTAATTGTGTACTAAATAAGTTAGCACAAAAACGAATCTTGATGATGTTGTGGAATAGCCAAAGTAGAATTTTGTTTTCCTAATTCAGTTATTTCCATTCATTTCCAATTTCAAATATTTCAATTACAACCTAACCTAAAAATCAAATTGTCAAAACATCGTATCAGCTGTTTTCTTGCGAATGTTTACGATTTTGTGTTCAATTACTTTGGTTGATAATTTTCTCTTTTTCTCGTTTTTACTCTTAATTTGACATTGAAGCTCTTTTTGCAAGTACTTGCAAGTAAAGTTGTTGAACAAAGCTATTATCTTGTTATTGTAAATATATATATATATTTACATTTTGTTTGGGATTTAAAAAAAAATTATAAACGTTTTCTTTCCTTTCTTTTTAAAAATTAAAGTAATAATAAATGGTTCGTTTAAGTAGACATACTATTTTTTCCATGTGAACACATATATGTATATTCGATAACATTTTACAATCTTGTTGAGTTAGTTGTATAATGCTGTGAAAATTACTGTTTAAATATTTAATAACTAAAAATGTTCAACCGGCAACCCTTCTACCTTGCAACCATACGAGCGATCAGCTGACACGCTTTTACGTAAAAAATCAAAATGATTTTGATTTCTGCGGTACGGGCATCTGCGTCGTTGAATAATCGGTTACATACAAATCCCATTAAATAGGTTGGATCAGCTGGCACGGTACACGGGTTTACGTTCTCGACTAACTGGACTATAATTTTCACAGCATTATACATCTAAGGGCACAGCCAGACGACGCAAGAAATCACTTTCTGAAAGTACTTTCTTGCGTCGTCTGATTGTGCCCTAACTAAACAAGATTGTAAAATGTTATCGAATATTAGGGTTGCCAGATACCTTTCCCGAAAAAATCAGTACATTGCCTTCCAAAAAAAAAAGCCGCGTGTAGCACAGTACACGTGATAGAAGTTAACTTCTTACATTAAGTATAATTATAAAGAAAACATCTGAAATGATGCATAAGCTTGTTACTTTGTGTTATTTTTATGAAATTGTTTAAGCCATGTTTAATTAACTTAAGCTGAAGTGGCGTATGCTATACAAATATAAAGCTTATGTTTTCAAAAAAATTGCATAAAAGGGCATACCTTAGTAATAAGTGGATATATTAGAAATATAAAAACACAATTAGACTTAATTCCCACTCCTGTAAATATCAATATTAGTTAATATGTTGCATAATTTTAGGCTATGATGAAATTAAATACGTAAATACGTACAGGACCCGGATTCTAAAAATCGCTATCGCCGAATGAGATCGCCAAAAATCTCTAAATTTATATCAGACGCGCCTAAAAGTGTGTACTTCCTTTATTTATATCATTACATGACATGCCATCACATCATGGCATCACATCATGACATCATATCATGGCATCACATCATGACATCGCATCATGACATCACATCGTGACATCACTTCATGATATCACATCATGACATCACATCATGACATCACATCATGACATCACATCATGACATCATATCATGGCATCACGTCATGACATCATATCATGGCATCACATCATGACATCACATCATGACATCATATCATGGCATCACGTCATGACATCACATTACGGGGTTATCCGGGTCCATATTATGACCCATATTTGGGGACCCGACCTAGTACTCATAATCAGTACATCTCTATATGCTCAGCACCTTTCATTTGATACCAATATTGCTCAGAAATATTCCGGGGTCATCCGGGTCCACGTTTTGACCCATATCTGGGGACCCGATCTGGGAATCATAACTAGTAAATCTCCATGTAAAAGCCATGTTCAATACCTTTTATTTGATCGTCCATAACATTCAGGGGAAAGCCGGGTAAACGTTTTTATCCTTTGCTGTTTCCTGTTTGCTATTTCCGTGCAACGGAAGTGTACCTGCTATTTCCTTTTTAAAATTTCACTCTCCATAAAAACTATATCGCCGCCTAAGAAGTTAACTTCATTAAAAAAAAATATATATATATATATATATTAGAGCAGGTCCATTTGTATTGGAGTGAAAAAAGTGAAAAATCGCATACGCGGATAATGTTCTAAGGGCTATTCTAACTAACTTTGCCAAAGAAACCATGGTTCTTAAACCAATTCATAGTCCGCGGGTTTTAAGCCGAAGTTTTTTTGTCAGGTAAAAAAAAATTTTGTATTTCGTAGGCAGACAAAAATGATTCGAACTTCTTACCAAGAAGCCAGGATATACTTTTCCGAAGGATTTTGATTTGCTGAATCCGAATCTGAAGTCAAAATGACCAAATTCGAAATAGTTTTCGAGATATCTTGACCTAAAAATGCAAGTGCAAAAAGTGCAATTTTCTTCAAATTTTGGAGTTAGGGCCAGCCGAAAGTTATGATTTCATTTAAAGTCTACGACCATTATCTTAACAAATAGGCTTTGCACTTTCAAATGCCGTTGACCTTGTTAACGTGTCGTTTTTGGTCTCCGAGATATCGCTGTTTTAAAATCTGCTAACTTTTCAGTGCGTACACAATGTATTTTTAACACGCTTTTATTAGCTTCACCTGTATGTATGTATGTATGTATGTATGTATGTATGTATGTATGTATGTATGTATGTAACTTCATCCCATCCTAAAAACTAAATTATTATATCTTTCAAACATTCACTTTTTTGTGTTCTCTCTATTTATTTCTATTCTCCTCCGGATTCGAAACATGACATCAACAGCCCAACGGCATCATATAGTAGGACATTCAACATTATATTTTATGCTTCATTGCGGCTTTTATGTTACCTTTCTTCAAAATAGCCTCTATGAATTTCAATTCACTCCCGTATACAAGCCAATAAGTAACAAGCTTGCAGGGTACGGAAAAACTCACTCACGAACGCTCAAAAATACATTCTTCTCAAATCACAAACAAATGTTCAAAGAAAAACGTATAACCACTCAAATAGCGAGCGAACTAACGCACAACAGCCAGCGATCGCTCATAGCGATGGCGATAAACTCAATGCATAAATTCACTCAAAAATAAAGCTTGAAGCTTTCTGTTTTTGGGTTTGTTGTATTTGCAATGAAATCAAACGCATGTACAATGTACATACATACGTATGCAGAGCAAGAACTGGTTTTGTGTTTTGTGTAACAAGCTTTCTGTTTTGTCGTTGCTGTGTTTGCAATAAAAACAATCGCATGTACATACATATGTATGCAAAGCAAGAACTGGTTTTGTTTGTAATTCATTTAATAGTAAGTGCTGAATCAACGAAAAGGAACCCTAATTACATTTTTATACAATGTTTTGTAAACGTGAGGTGAAAAAAATTTCTCTAAAAATAAAAAATAAAAAAAAAATAAAAAATGCGCCACTCGGGACTCGAACCTGAGCTGTTTGGTCCGTAGGCAGCATACCTCACCATTACGCTACAAACGTATTCTGAGCTTTATTGTCTAAATTCGAATTTATTCAATCAGGTTTCTTTTTATACTCAGCTGTACTAGTACACAGAGTATTATAGTTTTAATCACATAACGGTGGATTGTAACAGAATGAAATAATCGAGATAGATATAGACTTATATATATCAAAATGATCAGGGTGAAAAGAGAAATCGATTGAGCCATGTCCGTCCGTCCGTCCGTCCGTCCGTCCGTCCGTCCGTCCGTCCGTCTGTCCGTCCGTCCGTCCGTCCGTCCGTCTGTAAACACTCTAACTCGCGCAAAAATTGAGATATTTTGATGAAATTTGGAACGCAAGTTGGTATCGAGACTGGGACGGTTGGTATTGAAAATGGGCGAAATCGGACCATGACCACGCCCACTTTTCCTATATAGAAAAAATCGGAAATTTGGTATCTCAGCCACTAATATAGCTAGAGTTTTAAAATTTTACCCACGTATTGAGCTCGGGCCCTTATGAAGAAATTTGATGAAGTTTTGGAAAATGGGCGGTGCCACGCCCACTTATTAAGGGTCAAACATTGAAAGTTTTATATGTCATAACTCAGAAACCGTTGAAGATATATCGATGAAATTTGGTACGCGTAATTTGCTTACATAGACAAATGTTTTGACGAAAAATTATCAAAATCGGTTTACGGCCACGCCCACTTTTATATATGTGTATTATAAAGTGACCTAATAAAACCATTTTAAGCGATATCTCTGTCAAATATAAAGATCTATCATTGAAATTTTGTCGCATGAGTCCAACTATGGACATAAAACAAAAAACACAAAAATTTTGGAATATGGGCGGTGCCACGCCCACTTATTAAGGGGCAGACATTGAAAGTTTTATGAGTCATAACTCAGAAACCGTTGAAGATATATCGATGAAATTCGGTACGCGTAATATAATTACTTAGTCAAATGTTTTGGCGAAAAATTATCAAAATCGGTTGACGGCCACGCCCACTTTTATATATAGGAAATATAAGGGGGCCTAATAAAAACATTTTAAGCGATATCTCTGTCAAATATAAAGATCAATCACTGAGATTTTGTGGCAGGAGTCCAACTATGGACATAAAACAAAAACTACAAAAATTTTGGAAAATGGGCGGTGCCACGCCCACTTATTAAGGAGCGAATATTGAAAGTTTAATAAGCCATAACTCAGAAACCGTTAAAGATATATCGATGAAATCTGGTACGCGTGATATATTTACTTAGCCAAATGTGTGGACGAAAAATTACCAAAATCGGTTGACGACCGCGCCCACTTTTATATATGTGTATTATAAAGTGACCTAATAAAACCATTTTAAGCGATATCTATGTGAAATATAAAGATAATTCATTGAAATTTTGTGACATGAGTTTTACAATAGACCGGAAACAAAAAATAAAAAAGTTTGGAAAATGGGCGTGGCACCGCCTCTTTTTAGACAAAGGGATATATGAGATTTCTTAGCCTTTAACTCGACAAATAATTGAGATATTATGACGAAACTTGGTTTATACACTTTTATAACATGTGTTAATAGACACGCAAAAATGTATTGAAATCGGTTTATGACCACGCCTACTTTTTAACAAAGATATTTCTGGAACACCCTTTTGGAATTTGTAACGTGAAGTCTTTGTAACTAAAAGTCATAGAGGGATGAAATTTTGCACTAACAATAATATTTGTATGCTTATTTGGATGATTGATATAAATTTTGAAAATGGGCGTGGCTGCGCCCTGTTTATGCAGCACTCGTTTCATATAAAATACACCCTATATCGAACAAACGCAAACAAACAATGAAAGCATACAGCTGAGTATCTAATGTTCGATTGCACTCGAACTTAGGCTTCCTTACTTGTTTTTTGTTCTTTTCAAATGCTTCACCTCAACTTCTCTTCACTTTCTGATTGTAAAATACCTATAACAAAACGTTTGGGAAATTTTGTATTTCCAAACTAGTTTGGAAAACCTTGAATAAAAGGGTTTGGAAAATATTGCATAATAAGCTAGTTTACTTCACTGCATATTGGGATTTTTGGTAGAAGTTATAAATACATATGTATGTAGATCTATTTCGGAGAACACCACATCCCATCAGACTTCTTTTTACTTTTATTCTTGCGTCCGCATAAAACATCCTTTAATGAAAAATTTCACTAAAAAGTCAAAAATAAATAATAGCTTAAAAAACTAAAAAACACGCTTTAATCTTAAAAATCGTACTAAAAATTGAGAAATAATTTAATTAGAAACAAAATGATGAACGAAAATATAAGTATTTAAGGAAAAGCGTGGGGGTGCTCAATAATATTTGAACATGAAAATATTCGATTCGTACAACTAGTACAAAAATATACCTAGTTGCGAAATTAAAGAGTACGATATATGAAATCTCAAAAAAGTCAAAATAAAATTATTAGTAAAAAAACACCGATTTTAAATATTTTTTGACATACTGAGCACCCCACGCTTTTCCTTAAATACTTATATTTTCGTTCATCATTTTGTTTCTAATTAAATTATTTCTCAATTTTTAGTACGATTTTTAAGATTAAAGCGTGTTTTTTAGTTTTTTAAGCTATTATTTATTTCTTTAAAATACTTGCATTTCTTTGCTGTCATTTTTAACATGTTGCTGTTTCTTCTACTTTGTCAAACTGCGGCTCCACCAATATACCAAACATCCAACAGCCGCACTATTTCTCCGCATTCAACGGTTGTGTCGTGCTCACCGGCTCCAACATTTTAGAATACATCCACCAGGTTGCGATAATTCACAGGTTTTCACCGGTGCCACCAATTGCGATAATTTAATGGTTTTCGATTTTGTTGCATTTACCGATTCCACAAATTATGAGTACTTCCACCAATTGCGATAATTCACCAGTTTCATCATTTTTGTTGTAATCACCGGTTCCACGAAATATGATCACTTCCCCCAATAGAGATAATTCACGGGTTCATCGTTTTTTGTTCCATTCACCGGTTCCACCAATAATCAGCACCTCCGCCAATAGCGATAATTCGCCGGTTTCATCGTTTTTGTAGCATTAACCGGTTCCACCATTTATGAGCACTTGAACCAATTGCGATTTCACCGGTTTCATAATTTTTGTTGCATTTACCGATTCCGCCAAATATGATCACTTCCACCAATAGCGATAATTCACGGGTTCATCGCTTTTGTTGCGTTCTTCGGTTTCACCAATAATGAGTACTTCCACCAATAGCAACAGTCACCGGTTCCACCAATTATGACCAATTGCGATAATTCACCGGTTTCATAATTTTTTTGCATTTACCGGTTCCACCAAATATGAGCACCTCCAATAGCGATAATTTACCGTTTTCGACATTGTTTTTTTGATTCATCGGTTGCACCAATAATGAGCACCTCCACCAATAGCTATAATTAACCGTTTTCGTCGTTTTTTTTTTTGATTCATCGGTTGCACCAATAATGAGCACTTCCACCAATAGCGATAATTCACCGTTTTCGTCGTTTTTTTTTTTTTGATTCATCGGTTGCACCAATAATGAGCACTTCCACCAATAGCGATAATTTACCGGTTTTATCGATTTTGTTGAATTCACCGCTACAACCAATGGCGATAGTTCACCGGTTTCATCATTTTTTTTGCAGTCACCAGATCCACCAATTATGGTCAAGAAACAGCAACATGTTAAAAATGACAGCAAAGAAATGCAAGTATTTTAAAGAAAAAAATACATTGTGTTTGCAATGAAAAGTATGCAGATTTTAAAACAGCGACATCTCGGAGACCAAAAAAGACACGTTAACAAGGTCAACGACATTTGAAAGTTCAAAGCCTATTTGTTAAGATAATGGTCGTAGACTTTAAATGAAATCATAACTTTCGGCTGGCCCTAACTCCAAAATTTGAAGAAAATTGCACTTTTTGTACTTGCATTTTTAGGTCAAGATATCTCGAAAACTATTTCGAATTTGGTCATTTTGACTTCAGATTCGGATTCAGCACATCAAAATCCTTCGGAAAAGTATATCCTGGCTTCTTGGTAAGAAGTTCGAATCATTTTTGTCTGCCTACGAAATACAAAATTTTTTTTTACCTGACAAAAAAACTTCGGTTTAATACCCGCGGACTAAGAATTGGTTTAAGACTCATGGTCTCTTTGGCAAAGTTGCTTAGAATAGTCTATAGAACATTATCCGCGTATGCGATTTTATCGAAAAATAATCGACCCTACCTAATATATATGCGGCGAAAATCGTCTTTATGACTATTAACGTTCGCGTTGCTTCATCCTTCCTTCAAAATACCGATGAAATTCGGACACATTTTCGTCATTGGTAAGAGGTGGTTACGCTTAAATCGCTGATTAGAGCGCACATACACAACATAGCACATTTTTACCCCGAAACCTCGGCGTGCTGGGTGCTTGTTTCACCCAGCGAATTTGATCGATGTGAGAGTCCGAAAACTCCCTCACTCGTCGGAGTGTACAACAACAATAACACGTTGCTCGCCGAGTATTGTCGTAAGCATAACCACAGCATTACAAACGTCAAATGAAAACAGTTGAAAAATTAAAAAACAGAGCAGGGTGATAAAAATGATTTTTTTTAGTGTCGGCTAAAAATCAGTACAAAATACAAAAAATCAGTATTTCTTGAGGTTTTTAAAACCATCAGTACGGAGCACGAAAAATCAGTATTGTACTGATCAAATCAGTACGTCTGGCAACCCTATCGAATATACATATATGTCTTCACATGGAAAAAATATTCTGTCTACTTAAACGAACCATTTTTTATTACTTTAATTTTTAAAAAGAGAGGTAAGAAAACTTTTGTAAATTTTGTTTCAAATCCCAAACAAAATGTAAATATATATGTATATAAATTAATAACAAGATAATAGCTTTGTTCAACAAGTTTACTTCCAAGTACTTGCAAAAAGAGCGTCAGTGGCAAATTAAGAGTAAAAACGAGAAAAATAAAATTATCAACCAAAGTTATTGAACACAAAATCGTAAACATTCGCAAGAAAAAAGCTAATACGCTGTTTTCACAATTTGATTTTTAGGTTAGGTTGTAATTGAAATTTTTGAAATTGGAAATGAATGGAAATAACTGAATTCGGAAAACAAAAATCTACTGAAAATTAAAGCAAAAATTGTATTTAACCACATATGGTGGCTGTATTTTCTTAATTGATAACTCTTGGTGGTCTTCTTGTGCAACTTTTCTACATTAAAAAGTTATAAATTGCCACAATAGATCTGAGTTTCTGTAATAAAATCGGGGAAAGTGTCAATTAAAGTGATGTCACACTAATACGATCCACACTTTGTCACCACCTATTTATACTAGAAAAGATATGAGTTACAGGAACTCAGTACAGATATCTTAATTAAAACACATTTTTGTGAGAATCTTCTTGCTTCCCAATATAATTCTTTTATGGATTTTCAATTTTGTAAATTGAGTGTTCTGACTGTATTTTTTGTTATTTTATGTTTTAGCCCTTGATAACTATCACCAAGATGTGATGGAAATATATTGGGCAGCAACAAAATTACAACAAATATGTGTTTTAATTACCAACTAAGCCGAAAAAAAGTAACTAATTTATTAAAAAAAAGTCGTCATCTACAACTTTAAAAACGATAAAATTTATATTTTATATTATATTGAAGAGTAATCCGGAATAAATTTTTATTTGTTCAGAAACGGCCAAATGGCAACTCTGACAAAATGTAAACAAATCATGTATGTATGTAAATATGTTTAAGTAAAACAGCTGATTTCTCCGTTGCCTTACGGGCTCAAAAAATCCCAAAAATTGCATACGGGCGTTTGAGTCAGCGGGCGGACCACACGTTCTCGACTAACCGGACTATAACAGATCTCAAAACTGAAATCAAAACTTGCCGTCAGTCGAGATGAGAACTATGAGTTCACATGATACAAGGAAATAAGGTAGTTCCATTTCACTTTGACTTTGTCATTTTTATACTCAGCTGTACTAGTACACAGAGTATTATAGTTTTGATTTCATAACGGTGGATTGTAACAGAATGAAATAATCGAGATAGATATGGACTTATATATATCAAAATGATCAGGATGAAAAGAGAAATCGATTGAGCCATGTCCGTCCGTCTGTCCGTCCGTCCGTCTGTCCGTCCGTCCGTCTGTCCGTCCGTCCGTCTGTCCGTCCGTCTGTAAACACTCTAACTCTCGCAAAAATTGGGATATTTTGATGAAATTTGGAATGAAAGTTGGTAGCGAGACTGGGACGGTTGGTATTGAAAATCGGCGAAATCGGACCATGACCACGCCCACTTTTCCTATATAGAAAAAATCGGAAATTTGGTATCCCAGCCACTAATATAGCTGGAGCGATGAAATTTCACCCACGTATTGAGCTCAGGCCCTTATGAAGAAATTTGATGAAATTTTGGAAAATGGGCGGTGCCACGCCCACTTATTAAAGGTCAGACATAGAAAGTTTTATATGTCATAACTCAGAAACTGTTGAAGATATACCGATGAAATTTGGTATGCGTGATATACTTACTTAGACAAATATTTTGACGGAAAATTGTCAAAATTGGTTGACGGCCACGCCCACTTTTATATATGGGAACTATAAAGGGGCCTAATAAAAACATTTTAAGCGATATTTCTGTCAAATATAAAGATATATCATTGAAATTTTATGGCAGGAGTCCACCTGCGGACATAAAATGAAAAATACAAAAATTTTGGAAATTGGGCGTGGCTCCGCCTCTTTTTGGCAGCAGGAATATACGAGATTTCTGAGCCCATAACCAGACAAATAATTTATATATAATGACGAAACTTGGTGTATACACTTTTATTACTTGTTGTAATACATGTTGAAAATTTTAGCGAAATCGGTTGACGACCACACCCACTTTTATACATATATGGGTATTATAAAGTAGCATAATAAAAACATTTTAAGTGATATCTTTGTCAAATATAAAGATAATTGGTTGAAATTTAAATAAATATGTCATTGTTTAAAGTGCATTTTCGCGTAAGAGATATTTGCATTTTCGCGTAAGGGACATTTTTGCCAAAAATGAGATTTTCCAACCCTGAGTTCCTGACGCTCAGCTCTATCGATCTATGTATACCAAAACTTTGCAATTCTAACAACAAAAACGCATAATAACAGTAAATTGCATAATCGCTTATGAAGAGTATTGTTAAAATACGCGTATGATTTCAGTTCATTCATACAAGCGAAGTTACATGTTATTAGATAAATAAATTAAATTGCGAATTTATATGAAAGGGAGCAAAAGTTAACTTATTTCAACCAGGGACCGATTTTAATCGTTATTTTCATTTCTTCGGATGAAAAAATCATTATGAAAACTTCGTTAACAATAAAATGCAAGTATGCCGATACAATGATTTTAGCACATTCTATCCAAATATGAGCTCATCTTTATTCTAAAGATTTTTATTTTTTAAATTTTTAAATAACCATTATTTACGATTTTTATTTTTTCGATCAAAAATAATTTTTATTATTGAATTTAAATTTTTCCGATGAAACTTGATCGATATTTTATGATTTTTATTTTTTCGATCAAAAATAATTATTATAGTTGGATTTAAATTTTTCCGATCAACTTTAATCAATATTTTTTTATTTTTTCTCCGATCATAGTAAACTTTTTCAAACGTTAGTGAATCCTATATTTGATGGCTTGAAGTAGACGATTGTGCCAACATTGGCGCAGTTCTATTTGAGAGCAAAATTTGCAAAAAAAAAACAAGTTTTTAGAGTTTAATATAATCGGAAAAATTTAAATCCAATAATAAAAATAATTTTTGATCGAAAAAATAAAAATCATAAAATATCGATCAAGTTTCATGGGAAAAATTTAAATCCAGTAAAACAATTATTTTTGATCGAAAAAATAAAAATCATAAAATATCGATCAAATTTCATTGAAAAAATAAAAATCAAATTATAACGATTAAAAATGATTTTTTTTATAAAAATGATAATCGTTACGGTCCCTGATTTCAACAAATAATGTCAGGTAAATAGCAAAAAGATATTATTTTAAACAAATTAAATGAAGTTACTAATTTGTAAGCTCTGAGACTACGTTTCGTTGCTACAATCTTTACAATTTTCCGAACAAAATTATGACTAAAGGTATCAAAAAATAAAAAACAAAACAAGAAAGGAAGCCTCAGTTCGAGTGGAGCCAATATTGTATGCTTTCATAGTTTTTTTACGTTTGTTAGTAAAAAATTTCATCCCTTTATGACTTTTAGTTACAGAGATGTCACGTTACAAATTTCTGAAGGGCATTCGAAAAATATTTTTATTAAAAAGTAGGCGTGGTTATAAACCGATTTCGCTAAAATTTTGCACAGCAAGTGGTAGAAATAAGCACCAATTTTCGTCATAATATCTCAATTATTTGTCGAGTTATGGGCTCCGAAATCTCGTAGATTCCTTTGTCTAATAAGAGGCGGTGCCACGTCCATTTTCCAAAATATCTGTTTATGGTTTTCTATCTATCGTGGTACTTGTGCCACAACATTTCATTGAATTATCTTTATAATTGACGAAGATATCGCTCAAAATGTTTTTATTGGGCTCCTTTGTAATACCCATATATAAAAGTGGGCGTGGTAATGGTCCGATTTCGCCATTTTCAACCGTCCCAGTCTGGTTAGGAACCTGTATACGAAATTTCATAAAAATATTTCAACTTTTGGGCAAAGACGGACAGACGGATGAACATGGCTCATTCGATTTCCTTTTTCACACTGATCCTTTTGATACACATATGTACTAGACCTCTGCACAATACCATTTGCCTCTTCTATATTTTCGAATACTCTATGTATTGTACAATTAGTCACAGCACAATTTCAATGCAGATACGAATATAACCCATACTTTTCATTTGGAATACAAATACTATTTCTATTTGCTCTGTTGGAGCGATTAGTGTACACTATTCGCCACGATAGAATAGAACATAATAATAACCATGTTATGAAGTATTCGCAAAACCTTGTTGCTTCTTTGGTTTGTTTGTTTATTTAATGTGCATATGGCATTAAGGTGGACCAAAAAATAAAAGCCCAACAAACATATGTTCCATTTTTTAATGATAAGAAATGTTTTTCTTGTTCATTAAGGACTTTGAAAAAAATTACGTATCATCACTGATATAAAAGGAGAAAGAAATTTGGAGGCATTTGCACGACCCCTAAATTTTAATATATTAAGGAAAAATTTTAGGTATAGATTTCCGTATTATATTCGCATGAAAATCGGGTTGTTCCGCGAATTTCGGGAGAAATTTATTTCCTTCATAAAACCACCTTAATATGCCAAATAAGTTTCCTAACTAATGCCGAAAAAATCAAAAGAATCGAAGTATTGGTTACCGAGTTATTTTAAAATATATAGAACAGTTGGAAATATGTAGATCGTAAAAAGCTCTGGTTCGAAATTTATTTTAGACATATGGTTTCTTGGGCAAAAAAGCTTGAAGTTACCCAAATTTTTATAATTGCACATCGTCCATTAATTTTTTTTTTTGGCCCCTACCAATCGACCCGCCCTAGTGTGTATGCATATGCACATACACACACTCACACTAGCAGCGTAATTTTGCTGAACACACCCTGCAAAAAATGCGATTAATCCGGGACGTGTCCGGGATCAATCGCAAGGGAGCATGCGACTAATACAATTTTACATCCCTTTATATGGAGTGAATTGATCGCATTTGTTCGAGCATGTCCTATGAAGAGACTAATTGTTCAACTTGATACTCGAACGGGTACCAATGTAGATTAATCACTAACATACCGAACGGGTACAAATGTAGATCAATCGCTTTCATCCCCAACAGGTACAAATGTAGATCAATCGCTTTCTGCACGAACGGGTACAAATCGTCGTACCATACGAAAACTAACATATTTAAAATTTCTGGCGAAAGCTATAAAAAAAAATTCTGTACGAAAAGTAACATATTTCACTTTTGGCTGACGAAAATTAACATAATCGACTTTTGGCTGACGAAAAGTAATAAGTTCGACTATTGGCTGACGAAAAGTATCAGTAATTATATACTGTTTTTACATTAAAATTGTAGTTGTTTAAACGAAATCTATAGTTTTCGTCAGCCAAAAGTTGAACTTATTACTTTTCGTCAGCCAAAACTCGATTTTATTATTTTTCGTCGGCCAAAAGTCGAACTTTTTACTTTTCGTCAGCCACAAAAAATATGATGTTAGTTTTCGTATGGTACGACGAAATGTAGATTTTTCCAAGTTGTTAGCCAAGGCAATTTTTAATATCAATCGTTAAAAAATTGTAAATGTTCATGCATATTTAAATAAAGAGTATATAATGTTTTACTTTTGTAAAAAATCTCAATAAATAAATAAAAAAAATTTTAAGTTTTGAGTATGCATTATATGAGCGTAATGTAAAGGATTTTTTCATAGAATATTTTAGGCAACATTTTGTTAAAATTATTATTAATCATTGTTATTAAAAGAAAGGGTGTTCAATTCGTTTTACCGGTTGTTCTACAATTTTTTAAATACATTGCATATTTTTGTAAAATTTCTACATTTAAGGAATCTAGATTTGTACCCGTTCGGAATGAAAGCGATTAATCTACATTTATACCCGTTCGGGATGAAAGCGATTAATCTACATTTATACCCGTTCGGGAACAATTGGTCTACAATTAGTCTACATTTATACCCGTTCGGGAACAATTGGGCTACAATTAGTCTACATTTATACCCGTACGGGAACAATCGGGGACTAATTGTGGACCGATTGTTCTCGAAAGAGATCAATCCGGGACAAATATCTTTCGGTATTAATCGCACATTTTTTTGCAGGGCAACGTCTGGATGTGTGTTTATGAAAATATGTATGTACATACATATATTTTGATTATATTCGAAGTATTCGCAAGTAGTGTACACTATTTGCAGAACCTTTTTAAGGTCATGTAATTGTCGCTACGAATAAGTAATTGTATTGGTTCTGTTTATGGTTGTGCTCTACTTGCGTTTATTCTAAAACGACAGAAACAAGTAGGTACTGTAATTGGACGGCCGCGAATATTTTGTTGGCCTTCTAATATGTACATAAGTCCATATCTCTCTCGATTATTTTATGGTGTTACAATCCACCGTTAGGTGAATAATACTTTGTGTACTATTACAGCTGTGTATAAAAATTAATGTATTAGGTATATTGCGATAAAAAAAAATATTTTTTGTAGGCCATGATTTCTATGCGAAAATTTATAAGACATTCAAGTCAGGTTATAAACCAGATAGAATACGGATGTTCCTAATCCAATTCACAAAGGTCACCTCAAAATTACAAAAAGTAAATATAAACATTTAAAACAAAACGAGTGATGCCTTACGATTGTCATAGCTTCTATGACAATTTACCACATTTACCTTAAGAGTTCTCCACCTATGTATGTGTCAATCAAATTACGTTTCCTTAATTAAAAATATGAATTTTAGCTTAAAATGTAATATATGTATAAGTTTTGTTACTTTTTTTCTTGATAAATTACTAAAAAAAGAATTACATTGAACATTTTGCCATTTCATTACCGCATATACGTGATTTTTGTGCCAAATAAAAATTGCACAACCGCACATGAAAAAAAAGAGTCCTAATAATTCAATTTGTTTCTTTTTTACACTAAGTTTATGTTTTACCTAACAATCTGATCTACGTAACTATTTAAATTTAAGTTTGTGCGCAGAAATAAGTAACGGTTTTGAAATGAAATAGTTTTTAGTTTTTCAACCACTGTCCGCTGTGCGGAAATGAAAATGTCTCTAACTCGAAAATGCACTTTAAACGACGATGTGTGTTTTTTTTAATTAATATCAAGGTAGGTATGTATTATGGGTTATACATATATGTTTTTGTGATCTGTCTATATATGTATATGTTGCTTATTAAATGTAACTGAAGTTGAGTGTATTAACAACGTGCCTTAGTAGCGTACCTCTGTCTTTCGTGAAGTAAGAAACCACCCAATAAACATTTTTCTTCATTTTCAATTTGAGGTTAATTTGAGAAGTAACCCTATTATCAAATATCAAACGTTTGTTATCAAATGCACCTCAAATTTCCCCTGATAGCGTTCTCAAAAAAAAGGCTAATTTTTAGTATGGGATTTTGGGCTGATTCTCAATTTGATAAATTCCATTTTCTCAAACCCATTTCAAAGGTGGTACGAAATGGAATGCAATCAATAGATGTTTGTATATATTACATATTTGTACTCTATAGTACAGAAAAATTTAAAGATAGTGAGAGTGAGAGAGTTTGTGTTGTGAGCGCAGAAATGGAATGGAATAAATAGATGTATGTACATATGTATGTATTACACATTTGTACGCTTATGTGATGTTTTTCATTTACCCGTGCGGGGGAATTTCGCCGGTGCCTTTTGTACAATTACATGAGTATGTTAATATCTTTTTTAAAATAAATATGTACATACACACATATCGGAAACCAACTACATATGTTTTTATTAAATTTTGTGTAACTTCACAAAAAGCCACAAACAAATAAAATAAGAGTAAGAAATACAGAATCATTATTACAGACAATCATTTTCAACCATCATCATTTCAAACTCGAGTAGAACAACGAACGCTGACTGACGCCAGGGTTGGCGTTAGCGCAATTGCACGGCGCAGCGCAGTGTTACCCATGCCTACAGTAGGGAACGATTCAAATATAAGTGTAGGTAGAAGCACAGTGTCAACAATTTTAGACGATGTGCTTACGGTTATGGAGCAGTTCGTTCGCCGGCAGTGGATAAAATTAGAAATGGACAACAACGAAAAACGCAAATCAAGAGACTATTTTTATTCTAAGTTCAAAATTCCCTCGATAATTGGTTGCATTGACGGGACATATATTAAAATCAACAAGCCGAGTGTTGATGAAAATTTATTTTATAATCGAAAGGGATATTTCAGTATCAATGCCATGATTGTAAGTAATCTTGAATTTTAGTTTACTCGTATATCCTCTTATAAAACTGATTTATATATACATATGTATCTATGTATATTTACTTATAGATTTGCGATGGGGAAATGAAAATTCGAACGGTCGATGCACGATATCCCGGCTCTAGTCATGACTCATTCGTATGGAACGTTAGTAGCGCCAGAGAATATTTTCTTAGTATAAATGAGTCAGGTGACAGGACATCTAAGTTACCATCAAATGATAGTGCACCAAATGTGGTATCGCCGCCGAACGCGACACTACAAAGTGAGGGCAAAAGGATCAGGGATGAAATAGCCAACAGTTTATAGATAACAAAAACATACATTTTCAGAATTTCAATTTCATTTATCTATTAAAACAAAAGGATAATTCATATAACTAAATAATCTGTAGATTTCATTAAAACAAAACATATGTACACACATATTCATTAAAAAAAAATAAATTCATTACACATTTATTTTGTACGTTCAGGTACTTGCCACTAGCCACTTGCAGGAAAGCTTCTGTGATAAATTACGTTTTTCTTTGTTTCTCGTAATCAAACTTTTGAATTTCGAGTTCAAGTTGCTGCTTTTTAATTTCGTTTTTTTCTTGTAAAGCTCGCAAAACAGTGGCGTAGTAACGGGGGGTTTTTTTTGGGACAAACCCCCCCCCCCCCCCCCCCCGAAAGATTCGTTTTGACCATAAAACCATCTTTGACTTTATTAGCATACATTTCTTTTTCAGGAAAAAATCAATGAGATAGTAATTTTTCGAAATTGGTAATTCGAAATTTAGCGCTTTTTCACGAAGTATTACTTATAATTCTAGCGTTTGTTGAGCCGTAGGAAAGTGCAAGAACCGCAGGAATTTTACCACAATTTACATTCTTTGTACTTGTATTCGCTCTTTTGTGGTAAAATTCCTACGGTTCCTGCACTTCCCTACGGCTCAACAAACGCTAGAATTATTATACGGTATTGCTGTTATTAACAAGCTAATAACAGAAAAGTAACGCCAATTATTTAAATTTCAAGTTTTCAATTACTTATCATCTTAATCAAATAATATTAGTATAAACTACAATGGGAATAAATATGCAATGTATAAGAGTATCTGAACTTGAGATTTTACTTAATGTCTGTCAAAATGGAATATTAAAAAACTAAATTATATAAGAAAATTATTATTTATAACCGTAGCACATAGGTAGAAATATTTTATTGTGTACATCTATTCCAAATTGCTTGCTTAATGCAAAATTTTAATAATTTGTGTTAAAAGTAGAGCTCTCGATTTTTTTTTTTTGAACATTTTCGAGTAGCACGAACAGTTGTTGTTCAAATGATCGAAGAGTTGTTTGTTTGTTCATTACCCGTATGTTTGTACGGGCATTTGAACAATTCGGGTATTTTGAAGTTTGTTTTTTTCTTTTGTTTATTATTTTTTTTTTCTTTATATGTAGTTTTTTTTATTTTTATTTTTCCGATACACATTTTTTTTGTTTGTAAGCTCGAATGCTCGAATGTTTGTACGCGCATTTGAACCACAAACGGGCTTCAAACAAAAACGATCAGATCGAATTGCTCGATACCCGGGTATCTAGGGCTCTAGTTAAAAGTCGATTTTATTGAAAAATATATACAGTGACTCAAAAAAAAATCATACGCCAGAGTTTTTAAATCTATTTCAAACAGTTCTGTCGAAAATTTTACTCTCTTATTTTCGTTTAAAAATGTAAACAATTTTTCAACAAAAATCGCCTTAAGCAGGATTTCTAAGCTTATGGAAAAATCCGAAAAATCGTAGAAATTTCTAAAAGTGGATTAAAAATTTCAAAGCGCGGCCAGAATTTATAGAAGATTTTGAGGAGATTTCTAAGTGTACTGTTATGTAGCCAACCAATTTCTCAATGCTGTAAAAATTCCGTCGATTTTAGTAATTTTTTTCTGTAGGGTGTTTGCGTTATATGTACGTGAGACCATTCCAATTAAAATTTCCGAAAAGCCAATGAAATTTTTCAAAGTTGAATGTCGCATATTATTATATTACAATTGAATAAGCTGCAAAATTGCATACTCAAAAATCTTCTAAAAAATGTAGCTTTATAATTCTTAGCCCCTTTTTATGATAAGTACTTTCTTAACTTTGAAAAATTGGAAATACTAAAAATACTGCCTAAAAAGTTAACAATAATCGCTGCTAAATATCTGGGTTACTTTCGAGCATCACCTACATTAACCAAGATATGCGTTAGAAATATAAATATTAAAATTAAATATAAAGCACAAAAAGAAAATTATTTTAGGTACATATGAAAAACCCTGTATCTAGTAGTGAAGTGCGGCTTTGTGCGACGTAATTTTTTGTCGGCTAACTACTAATTGTACTAGATATCATGTCCGAGGGTTAATTTGACTGAGTCTGACAGAGCAACATAACAAACCCAATTTTTAACATGAAAAAGAGTGATATTTTTTTTTTAAATATCCCAACTTTAAAAGCTTAAAACTATAAACTTAGAATTATTGGAAACCAAGGATATTATTGAAAAGTGTTAATAATTACTTGAACCTTTAGGATTCATCACGATTACTTAAATGAAATGCTTTAAATAATAAATATTCAAGTTGAAACTAGCACTTAAAAATATGTAAGAAAAAAACAAAAAAATTAACTTCAGATATGCTAAGTTACGACCATCTGGGGCAAGTGCAGAGTATGGGGTCGGGAAAAAAGCGATGAATTATTGTTCCCCATTCTATTTCCAATATGTGGGTATGTTTTTTTTCTGTAATTGTAACAATTTTACAAAATTCAATTTTGGGCGCATAAAACTTGAAAATCTACCTATGCGCGTAGATTTCCAGAAGAGAATATGAGACTTACTTTTGAAGTATAGTTAAAGGCCCTTGGCAACTGACAATCTGGCATGTCAAGCAGTGTGTATGTGTGAGTTTTTTTGTGTGTGTTAGTGCAATCGGCAGTCGTCGTGCTACACGTTCTTGTTCGGGCTCGCGTTGATGAGAATCAAATCTTTTAGATATTTGCGTCAATCACCCGACACTCACACATATGTATACACTTCTTAACATTCCAGATTTTAAGTGGCCAAGGGCCTTAAGATTTTGATATATGTATTATAAGCGATATTTGTGTACTAAAATGTTAAATTATATTCTGAAAAAATTACATTTCGCTAGCTTAGAGTGCAAACTGTGTAAGTCCACTTTTATGAAAAGGTGTATTTTTATGTAGAACCAAAGAACGTAAATCTATACATTTAAGTTCTTTGGTAGAACGCTAGAAAAATCAAATACGCACCGCGCTAAACAAGTCATAGATACTTGTCATATTTCTACTCGTTGTTATTCAGTGATACGCAAATTGTGTAAGTCCAAAAAGCGAAAAAAAATTGTGTAAGTCCAAAATATTTATATGAACAGAAATTTTTTTTCATTTCGATTTTTTTTTTTCTTTTTTGTTTTTTGTCTCTCCTACAAAGTTTTAAAAAAGGACTTACACAATTTGCATTCTAAGCTAGCGATTTTTATCATTTGTAAAAAAAATTGTAGTTTTTTTTTTTGTAATTTTAATTTTGGTAAATTTTTTACATTGGCTGTGACCCCCCCCCCCCCCCCCCGAAAAATTCTCTAGCTACGCCACTGTCGCAAAACACCTGTGTTACTGCATTTGCGACCGAATCATTTCCTTTTTCTATAGCCCTGTACACTCGTCTGAGGCTACTGGAATTTTCCTTCTCAATTTTAATTAAGTCGTCAAATCTTTCATTTATTTCTAATTTTCTTTCGTTGTCCTCGTCTAAAAATTTTTTTAAACGCTCGCCAGTACTTTCAGTCCTTTCCCTTTTAGGAGTGCTGGTAACTGGAGACATTGGTCGCTTTGATGAGGTTGATGGAATCTCACCGTCACTCTCGCCTGGGAGACCAACTGCTGTGCCAGACACACCACCCACAGACTTCGCTATTGCACACATACGGACTATACTTTCCTCCGTTTGTGTTAGCTGATGTTTTGCAAATGGTCCGCCACCAGTTGCTCGAGCCTCGTTATTTTGCCCCAGCTTTTTTTTAACTTCGCTCTTCCACTCCGTCCATGTCTATAAATTATTCAAACCAATTTAGACACAATTAATTTGTAGTACAAATAGTCTTTACCTTTTTTCACGCATTCACATCCTTTTGAGGTGGACCCGCGCTGTTAAGTTGCTCCATTAAACTTTGCCAAATGGCATCAAATGTTGGTTTATCCCGCCTTGAAAATCCCCTTGCGGTATCTGGATACTTCTCCATAAATTCCAAAAAAATTCCATTTTGGGTGGAATTTTTATGTTTTCCCCTAGTTATAAATAAAAATATAAGTATATATAGGTGTATTAATATTTATTTTTAATAAAATAAACCACCATTTACTCACATTTTAAAAAAAAAAGTTCAACCGAGCGCAAAAGAGTAACGGAACGAATAAAATCTAACAGTGGTGAGCTGCTTGGTTTGTTTCCGATAGCAAAGCCGATATTATTGGTTTCTGTGACACATAAAGTCAACACTAATTCCGATTCGAACATAAAATCGATAACATTGGATTTCATGACACCAATGCGATTTTTATGTCGCTTTCAAATCCAATTCCGTCATAAATTGGATTCCATGACAGCCCTGAATATTTAGTGGTCGTCATCTAAAGTGGTAAAGTAATAAATTGATAAAGTTTATTAGTTTATCCGCATTCTCACATCAACGCACCTTGGTAAATAATTGTTTAAACTCTTGTCAGCTGTCAACTTGATTAATAAATAAAAAAACTGAATAAAATAAACATAAAGTGCATGTAAAGTTTTTGTAGAAATTATTGCAATAATTCGTGCTAAAATGCAGAAGGAAAGCACGAAATGTAAATTCTTAGGCTTTGGCAAAAATCTGAGCACCTACATATGTAAATACAATTTCTTCTTTTAAATTGAAAAAGTAAAATTGCCAATGTGTCAGACTTTAATTTTACCGAAATTTAAAAATGGCGGTGTTGTGTTTGGAAATACATACATATGTATTGTAAGCTTTGTATATGTAAACACAGCCTAAGGCAATATATCTTTAGCACTAAATGCAACCCTGTAAATAATAATAAGCACGGTAACCCTGACGACGCTTAAAATGAAAACCATGATACAAACAAACAAGGTAGTTCCATTTCACTTTGACATTGTCATTTTTGATTATAATATGGATTTTTGACGTCTTATTTTAAGTCAAAAATTTAGGATAGCGTTGCCCAATCAAAATTTTTTGGCTGAGGGTATATTTGAACAAAATATTGGGTATTTTAAATGAAATGGTGTTTTTCACATATGCTAATCAACAAAACAAATAAAAGACAACAATCAGCCGATGTAATGAGTATATTTTAACATTTTAAAAAATTTAAAAAAAAAGCTTTCCATAGAAAATAAAAAATAAGTTATTCATAAAAAATAAAATAGATTTATGCAGTTATTAAAGTCGAAAAATATTATCAAAACGTCCATTATATTTCAATATTTGAAAACTTTTCGATTTTTTATGAATAAGGTAAGAGTTCTTGATTTTCTTTATATCGTCGCTATAGAAGAAAAAAGACGCAAAGTGTTTTGTTGAGGAAGAAAGACGCAAACTTTTTCTTTTTTCAAAGAAAGACGCATTAAAAATATTTTTCGAAAGAAAAACTCTTATTTTTTTTTTGATAACGAAGAAAGACGCTTTATTTTTTTACTATAAAGAAAGAAGCATTTAAATATTTTTTAGGAAAGAAAGATGTATTCGATTTTTTATTTTTCTTTGTCAATATTAATGCATATGCGTCTTTCTTCGCAGTTAATAATGCTAATGCGTCTTTCTTCGTCGAAATATTTTATAATCCATCTCTGTTCGTCGAAATATCTTTAATGTGTCTATCTTCGTCGACATGTTTTGTATGTAAAGCGTCTTTCTTCCCCGACATATTTTTAATGCGCCTTTTTTTCGACAAATTACTGGCATGCGTCTTTCTTCTTCCGGATCGACGATATATATAAATACATATTTGGTTTCAATGTTTTATACAAGAATTTTTCCACATTTAAAAAATATATTTATTAAGAAAATTGTTTAGCAGTTATATAAGAATGTAAATTTAATTTAAATTTTTATGTTGCAGTTTTCCTTAGATTTTACTTACGTTACTAATTTTATTTTCCTTTATTTTATTATTTACCCAATTCTGAAATAGATTCTTCGCAAAAAAAAATCTTTTTACTAACTTTTCATCTAAATTAAATATTTTATTTACTAATAAATTTTGCATATAACTAGAGCCCTAGATACCCGGGTATCGAGCAATTCGATCTGATCGTTTTTGTTTGAAGCCCGTTTGTTGTTCAAATGCCCGTACAAACATACGGGTAATGAACAAACAAATAACTGTTCGAGCATTTGAACAACAATTGTTCGGGCTACTCGAAAATGTTCAAAAAAAATCGAGAGCTCTACATATAACCATGCCATCAACCGCACTTTTTTTTCGGTTACAAGTACATAAGTCTCGCCAATATTCATAATTTCTAAACCACTGAAATTTTTCAATGAAATTCACAGCATGTGTAGTGGGATTGTAGTATGTACTATATTCCACAAACTTGCCGCAACTTATTTTAAGAATAAATCTTATTTTTTATATAATTATTTGTGATCTGATATTATGAAGAATTTAATACGTAAATATACGTAGGTATTTATATATATATATATCAATATTCAAATTAAAAAAATTCGTTTTGTTGCAATCGATACCATGGTTACCATGGAAATAAAAAATAACATAAATGGAGGATTTTTAGCACTGAGTATGGCAGCACGAAATGTCATAATCCATATAATTGTCAGGTGGTTAATATGGCGACAAAAATTTGACGTTTACACTACCTTCTTTCTTGTATCATGATGAAAACGGCCATTGCAAAATAATAAACCGAGCGATTCGGACGCGAAAATAGAATCATCGTCTTTTAGTATGTATATTTTTATATGAAAAAATAGATAACTTATACAAACTTCAATGTTTTTCAGTGATTTAATAATGAAGATATATAATAAAGAAGTTACAATGCAATAAATTTCAATATGAATAAAAAGGCAAACAGTCAAATACAGATTTTAATTTTATAATGAAATATTGTGGGATATAGATTTCAAATACAGTTTGTCAATTAATTCTTTGCAAAATGAAAACAGTTCAGAAATTTGTTTTCATACTGGTATTTGGTCAACTAAGCTTAACTTTTTAATTTTTTTTAAATGCTAATATTAAGTTAAATATGTTTACAACCTTTAGGACCAAAAAGATCCAAAACTTAAAGCATAGAAAGAACAGAAAAAACAAAAGTTCAAAAAATTATAAAAAACATTTTGTCAATTAATTCTTTGCAATTTTTTCATATGTGACAGAAACTGAAAAAAAAGCAGACCGGATCGTTGAAATTTTGGTGTGACGGCCACTAGCCTCAACCACACATTGTAGACGAAGGGTTATGGAATAAATCAAGTCCTTCAGCCCATAAATTTAGCGTATTTTATGCCATTCTTCCTGAATGGCATTAATTACAGCATTTTTCGCTAGTAGACCTTGGGTTTCTGCCCCGTTATTTCAAGAAAGGCCAAAATTTTTTGATTGGGTTTAAGCTAGGACTTTGGGCATGTGCATCCATTGCTTTGGTGCAATTATGCAGTACCCAAGTCCTGCCCAGCAACGATTTGTTTTTAGGATCGTTGTTCGGGTACAACTTTTACTTGAATTTATTGGCGCTTTTTGGTTAAAAAGTGCAATTTTGCATTGCGCTTCTCGACTACTCGTGTCAAGCTAAAACTCCTTCGTCATCAGGTCATTAAAAATCCGCAGTCCGCCTTCACCCTTTTTAGAATAACGAACTCGACATTATTGCAGACAATTTTCGAAACATCACATCTGGTCAAATATTCTTCTGAAGCAGGGCTGTGCAAAAAAATTGATGTTCTTTTTCGGGATGAAACAAAAATACGCACGATGCATCGCGATGGACACAGAAAAAATTCGAGAACGACCAACACAGCTCTGCTACAGAAGAATATTAGACAAAATCTGATGTTTCGAAAATTGTCTGCAATAATGTCGGGTTCGTTATTCTAAAAAGGGCGAAGGCGGACTCCGGTTTTTGATGACCTGATGACGAAGGAGTTTTGGCTTGACACGAGTAGTCGAGAATCGCAATGCAAAATTGCATTTTTTAACCAAAAAGCGCCAATAAATTCAAGTAAAAGTTGTACCCGAACAACGATCCTAAAAACAAATCGTTGCTGTGCAGGACTTGGGTACTGCATAATTGCACCAAAGCAATGAATGCACCTGCCCAAAGTCCTAGCTTAAACCCAATCAAAAAATTTCCCTATAATTATGTTTATCCTACGGCATATATATGTATATATGATCCTACGGTGCCAAGCCTGGATTGAATTTTGGGTACAGGGAAATTCTTAAAGGAATCCGAAACACACCAAAATTCTGGGTTATATTTAGGATCGCCCGAGTTTGCATTGCCAATGTAAGTGTTTTTGAACCAAGTACTTATTTTTTAAAATGAATATCCTTAACAAAGGATAATAATAGTTTCTTACATATTCGGGTGGAACAAATGCCAAGCTTTTTAGCATACGTATTGCCATGCTGAAGTTTTCATCTTTGCCGTATTTTTGAGCCAGTCTTTCTTTCTGAACCCTTCTCCAAATAATCTGGCCGAAGTGGAATAAACACCCCTTAAACTGGGTATCTGGAAAATGATGGATGATGTGGTTTTCTCAAAATCCGTAATTAATCATTTCGGGTTTAATTTAATATTTTTTGTCAAACACAAGTGGAATAATTAGGGTGTTAAGTACAATGCCGTTAAAAATTATTAAACTTGCTAGATTTTACTAAACAAATTAGGTTGGTCACCAGACATTGAAAATAATTGTTAACAATTTCAAAGGTTTCGAAAATAACAAAAAATCTTAGACAAAAACTCTAACAATCTTTGGAAAACAAAAATCCAAAGATAAAAAAAAATAATTATTTTTGTCTGAGAGAAAACCTTATTTCTTGAATTTTTCTGTTATTCACTGATATTTATTCTCAACAGAAAATTTTTGAGCAAGAAATAAAAAAAAATATATATGTACATATCCACATACATTCAATGAAGATTTTTCAAATAAGTATTTTTTATATTTCTCAATATGTGAGACTTATTTTTAAAAATTAAATATTTTTGTTACCGAAAGACCAAAAAATCTGAATTTAAATTTTTTTGTTCAGACCGAAATTTTATTTTTCTGTTTTTTTTTTTTGTATTTTGTCTGTGAAAAACAAAAATATTTTAAAGGTTAACAGTTAAATTCAATCTCTGTTGGTCACATACAAAAATTTAAAAATAATAAAATTCCTTCCCATAAATTTAAATTATTTGGTTATTTCTTGAGATAAAATTTGAGTTGAGTATCTTGAGGAAGAGCTCAGATTTTATGCATAAGGGCCTGAAACTTATGTAGTTCTCTCCAATAAATCCTTCTCTAATCAGTTTGAAGTTGAACTCCATGTAGTTATCTAATACAGCCTCCACAAATTCTTTAACGTTAGAGACTTTGTTTAAGTGTGGATGATGCTAATTGGTCTAAATTAACAAATTTTGTATATGTAATTTTCCTTTGCTTTCAAAGCTTTTTGGTGGCGAGCATGCCAGCCCATCCCAATTGCAATTCTACCACTACAGGGATCTATGGACTATGCGTATGAAAACGCGGACATGGGAGAAAATTAACGCTCCAAATGGACCGAGCGCACGCAGCGGCCACAGAATGGTAGTTAATAAACGGCGCCTTTTTATTTTCGGAGGATTTCATGATAATAACCAAACATATAGATATTTCAATGACGTTCACATTTTTTCCTTGGAATCTTACGAATGGCAGATAATTGAAGTTAGTGGTGCTATTATTCCTGCACCACGATCTGGTTGCTGTTTAGCTGTATGTCCCGATGGTAAAGTGCTTATGTGGGGTGGCTACTCAAAAACAGCAATTAAAAAGGATGCAGATCGCGGTGTAGCACATACTGATATGTTTACTCTAGTGCCTGATAGTAAGTATTATAGCTATGTATATGTGTGTATATACATCCGTACATATATGCATGTAATTAGAGTGCGTTTAAGATTCAAATTAACGATATTTTACAGTTACAGAAGACTTAAGTTTTGAGTGTCGCATATGGTAATTTGAACTTTGACCCCCGTGAAATACCACTAAACCGTCATCAATCGGGACCAAAATTTATTTGTTGTATAGAAATACTTTCAATAGCTTTAATCAATTTTTAAAATAAGTAAGTAATTTAAAAGATATTGAGGAGTGAATATAGCCAAAAAACGTGTTTTTCGCCTCTTTGGGCAAGAATATCTAAAAAACTGTACATATTACAGAAAATCGGACTTCAGATTCGGATTCAGCGCACCGAAATCCTTTAGAAAAGTAGAATTTTATTTCTGTAACAAAAACTTGTCGACCGGTGTTATGTTTGTATGGAAGGTGCCACGCCCCTTAATATTTTCCACTTTTTTTCCGGAACCGATTCGAGGTAATTACGAACCAACTTTCAGAAGGAATTATCCAGTTTAGTGCAGTGGTTCTCAAATCTTATGTGACCGAACAAACCAAGAGCAAAATAAGAATATCAAGTTTAAAATGTTTTTTCAAACAGTCCCGATTTTCATACATATGTATATCACCACTCATTAATATTGAATTTTCACCGGGTCCTGAACTATGATAAAAAAAAACCGCGTGTAGCACAGTTCACATAATAGAATTTAACTTCTTATTATGGTTTCAGAAAAATGGCATAAAGCTGTGTGGAATAACAACGAATAAATCAGTGAAAAGTGTGGTCGATTTAAAATGACAGGATTTGCAGTAAAAACTGTAAAATTTAAATTTGAAATTGCTTTCTAGGTTTTAAAATCTTTAAACTCGCTTTTCTCGAAACCGCACTTTAGATTAGACGTTGTTTCATTATTCAAGCGACGTCACACTTTATAAAAATGAAAATGCCTAGATGACCGATCCTTCCTCGGGTTATAGGCCTCAGCAAAATCAAATTAGTTACAGAACAAGTGAAGGAAAGAATTTATATTTTCAAAAGTTCGCCTCTCTTCATGTCCTATAGTCTCCCGCCCTCTACTATCTCCTTTCTCTTTCCCCTTCCCTTACATTTCCGTATCAGTTTTATTTTCTGTTTGCCGTCACATTTCCCCTTCCTTCCCTTTCCCTTTGCCTTTCTCTACTGCTCTCCCTTACCTCTTCTTACACGTCCTTTCTCCATTCCTCTCCTATTCCTTCTCTCCTTCCCTGTGCTACACTCTCTCTCTTTTACCAACTCTCTCCATCCAATTTTCATTTGTTTTTCCCCTCCCTTTCCGTCCCTTTTCCTTTCCGTTTCCCTAGGGAACCGGGTTAAACATAACATCGAATAGAGGTCTATATTGTAGCTCTGATTTCCTCTTTTCATTTGATACCAATATAGCTCAGAAATTTTCTGGGGTCATCCAGGTCCACGTTTTGACCCATATCTGCAGACCCGACCTAGGAATCATAACCAATACATCTCTATGTAAAAGCCCTGCAAAGCACCTTTCATTTGACACCAATATCGCTCAGATTTTTTCTGGGGTCATCCAGGTCCGCATTTTTACCCATATCTGCGGACCCGATCTAGGAATCATAACCAATACATCTCTCTCTAAAAGCCCTGATCAGTACCTTTCATTTGACACCAATATCGCTCAGATTTTTTCTGGGGTCATCCAGGTCCGCATTTTGACCCATATCTGCGGACCCGATCTAGGAATCATAACCAATACATCTCTCTCTAAAAGCCCTGATCAGTACCTTTCATTTGACACCAATATCGCTCAGATTTTTTCTGGGGTCATCCAGGTCCGCATTTTGACCCATATCTGCGGACCCGATCTAGGAATCATAACCAATACATCTCTCTCTAAAAGTCCTGCAAAGCACCTTTCATTTGACACCAATATCGCTCAGATTTTTTCTGGGGTCATCCAGGTCCGCATTTTTACCCATATCTGCGGACCCGATCTAGGAATCATAACCAATACATCTCTCTCTAAAAGCCCTGATCAGTACCTTTCATTTGACACCAATATCGCTCAGATTTTTTCTGGGGTCATCCAGGTCCGCATTTTGACCCATATCTGCGGACCCGACCTAGGAATCATAACCAATACATCTCTATGTAAAAGTCCTGATCAACACCTTTCACTTGATACCAATATCGTCCAGAAATATTTAGGGAAAGTGACAAATAAATAGGTTTGACCTTTATAGCTGACCAAAAAAAAAAAAAAAATCTTAATAACGGTTATTCAGGCCCAAAACAGTTTTTTGGTTGCTATAACGGTTATTCAAGCCCAAAACAGTTTTTTGGTTTCCATAACGGTTATTCAAGCACAAAACACTTTTTTGGTTGCCATAACGGTTATTCAGGCCCAAAACGGTTTTTTGGTTTTTATAACGGTTATTCAGGCCCAAAACGGTTTTTTTTCTCATGATAATGGTTAAATATGACTTTTACCCCATTTCTCTTATAACCGTTACGTCCCTGATATGAAGTAATATGACAGATTGTGAATCCCCTAATTGATTCTAATATCAAATCTCAAATATAATAAAAAAAAAGTATTTTATTTTTTTGACTTCATAGAGTTTGCTGAACTTTGCCTTAATGCGCCACGCCTTAGCCGCCACCAATCGGGAGCAAAATTTATATGTAATATCTATAATGTTACTACCATTTGAGGGGACGGTTCAGTCCTTTTATTAACTTTTTAGTTTTTCATATGAACTAAACGCAGTCTAATGTACATACATACTCTCCAAAAAGGAGAAGAAATCGAGTTCTATCAGCAAGTATGGGCAAAGAGGGCACAATGTGCTGTGAGCGTATAAAATTGTGTACACTGAGGGAAAAACAACGCATATCCAACAAAAACGACGTCAACTAAAAAAAAAACAGTCATGATAGTCAGCCTACCTTGAAAATTGTTGCATCGACTATAATAATTGTTATTTTCCCATTTTACAAATATTACAATGAAAACAACCGCATTTATATTTAATATGACTGTGACGATTGCCAATTTAACATATCATGTGAGTGGATAATGCATCAGGACATTGACAATTTAAACACATTCCATTATGAAAGAACAACTAAAATTTTAATTCAACGTTTTATTGGTCGATGCAAAGTAGCTATCGTGGTTATTTCAAAGTGAAGATTATTCGAAACAACATTAAAATGTCAATATAAAATTGTTGTTAGGTAAAAGCGCTTTTATTGTAGGGTTAACAATGATACGTGGATGTAACGTAGCTATCGTAGTTATTTCAAAGTGAAGATTATTTGAAACAACATTAAAATGCCAATTTGAAATTGTTGTGATGTTAGGTAAAAGCGCTTTTATTGTTGGGTTAACAATGATACGTGGATGTAACGTAGCTATCGTAGTTATTTCAATGTGAAGATTCTTTGAAACAAAATTGAAATTGTTATAATGTTAGGTGAAAGCTCTTTTATTGATGGGTTAACAAACGGTATTGTTGACTAGGTTAATATGAAATATAAATCTATTTTCAATTTAAAAACGCAGAATGTTTGTTGTAGAATTCATTGTTTTTTTACAGGGACTTGTAACAAAACTCGTAACGAAACGAAACTCTCGTTTCTGGCGTTTCTGTTCCAAGAAACATTAACGGATAGAAACTAAATTCGAAACCAAAAGATTGTAACGTTTCAATAAGTAACAAAACCTGTAACGAAACTAAATTAATTTATGTGAATTTAAATGAGCTATTGGCCATTTTTTAATGAAGAAAAATTGAAAAAATTTTTTTGGTAGAAGTTATGGATCCATTTCGGAGACCACCACATCCCCTCATCAGACTTCTTCAAGCGGCCTCAACCGAGAATCGAACTTAAGTCGTTCGATTGGTAGTCACATGTCTATCCCATTAAGCTACCACCGCCGTCAGCTTTGTTTCGCTTAAATTTCAATTTTCCCTCCATTACAATCCACATACCAACAACAGTAGCTTAATGACACTCTGCCTTTGCTACCTAGTATGTTGGTGCGATTGTGTGTTTGGTTTGTACAAAGTTCTAAAGCTATTAACAAGCAAAGCTTTTGTACAGGCAATGCTTGTTATTGTTTTCAGACTTTTGTTTTTCGGCAGGCTCTCCGATATACATATTTACGTTTGTATTTATATGGCCGTTTTAATTCTAATAATTATTTTATGTGAATTTAAATAGCTCAGGATCCGAAATGGATCCATAACTTCTACCAAAAAAATTTTTTCAATTTTTCTTCATTAAAAAAAAATGGCCAATAGCTCATTTAAATTCACATAAAATAATTATTAGAATTAAAACGGCCATATAAATACAAACGTAAATATGTATATCGGAGAGCCTGCCGAAAAACAAAAGTCTGAAAACAATAACAAGCATTGCCTGTACAAAAGCTTTGCTTGTTAATAGCTTTAGAACTTTGTACAAACCAAACACACAATCGCACCAACATACTAGGTAGCAAAGGCAGAGTGTCATTAAGCTACTGTTGTTGGTATGTGGATTGTAATGGAGGGAAAATTGAAATTTAAGCGAAACAAAGCTGACGGCGGTGGTAGCTTAATGGGATAGACATGTGACTACCAATCGAACGACTTAAGTTCGATTCTCGGTTGAGGCCGCTTGAAGAAGTCCGATGAGGGGATGTGGTGGTCTCCGAAATGGATCCATAACTTCTACCAAAAAATTTTTTTCAATTTTTCTTCATTAAAAAATGGCCAATAGCTCATTTAAATTCACATAAAATAATTATTAGAAGTAAAACGGCCATATAAATACGAAACTAAATTAATTTTGTTCCTTGTAACAGAAACAGAAGCAAAACTCCTTTGTAACAAAAGTCGTAACAAAACTCCGAAACGTTTCCAGCAGAAACAAAACCTGTAACGAAACTAAATTAATTTTGTTCCTTGTAACAAAATCCGTAACGAAACTAAATTAATTTTGTTTCTCAGAAACAAAAATAATTTCGTTTCTCAGTCTCAGAAACAAAATTAATTTTGTTCCTTGCAACAAAAACAAAACCAGAAACGAAATTAATTTTGTTTCTCAGTGGCAAAACTATAAAAATTATTATAATACTATTTGCCGTACATTAGGATGGACTTTTTATTTTTAACACGCTTTTATTAGTTGCACCTGTATGTATGTATGTATGTATGTAAACAAGTTACGTATACGCAGTGTAGTTCACTGTATGTTTGCTTGTACGCATTATGTAGCATAAGTTAACGCAAAAGCGTGTGTATTCATACACTGAATGGGGTTTTTTCAGTGTGAGATGTGCTTATTAGGTATATAATTAGGCTGACCATCCGTTCTGTTTTTTGAGGGACCGTTCTGTTTTTCAGAAGTCTGTCCCTCGTATTTTTGTTTTTTCGGAACACCTCAAAATGTTCTGTTTTTTTCCTAGTGTCCCTCATTTGTCCCTCATTTATTTATTTTAGGGCATATTCATAGTCTTGATAAAAGCTGATTTTAAGTTAGTTAAAATCAATATTTTATTTTGACTATGAATATTCCCCTTTTTTGTCTAAAATCTGTTTTATATTAAAAAGGTTGAGGTGGCAGCCCTTTTTCTCATCAGAATTTAAGTAGTTATCGATAATAACTACCATCCTCATTGACTATATGTTTGTTGGAATGAAATTTTTGTGGCTGCTGTGTGGCAAATTAATTTGAAAGAAATTGGTAAATCGTATTAAAATTGATTTGTGGACATTAAACTAAGTTACCAAATTCTTTTTTATGGCAGCATTATGCTTGCTTTATTGTAGATACCTATAATTAAACCATGGCTGCACATTAACGTTATTTTTTATCAATAACCGAAAAAATATTTTGTTTTCAATTCAACTTTGAAAAATTGTAACGTTAAGTGCTGAACAAAAAAATACTGTTTTGATAATTATCAAAAAAAATTATGAAAAAAAATTTCGTTTTGTTGATTATCAAAAAACAAATATTGAAAAAATTTTGTTTCGGTAGCCAACAAAAAAAATTATCAAAAAAAATAACGTTAATAAAAATTCAAAGTAAATTGAAGCCGTAAGCCCGAAACAAAATTTTATTATTATTTTGTTTTTGATAATCAACGAAACAAAATAATTTTGATAATTTTTTTTTGATAATCAACGAAACGAAATAATTTCAATAATTTTTATTTGATATTCAACAAAACAAAATTTTTGTGTTAATTTTTATTTGATATTCAACAAAACAAAATATTTTTGTTGATATCGTTGTGCAGCCTTGAATTAAACTTGCAAATTTTTTTATTTTTGTTAAAAGAAAAAGTCTGAAGAGAATGTGAATTACATATGTTTGTAAGCCTATTATTTGATGAAAAAATATTTTTTACGATTTCAAGTTTCATAAATATATGTTCGTATTTATATCATTTGAAATTTTGTCCCTCATTTTCGATTCATATTTATGGTCAGCCTATATATAATATATATATGTATACCTGTGGCATTTTGACGTGCAAACATCTTTGCTGTAGCTACGAGTAATTTCGAAAAACAGGTAAAGTTTACGCGTATCTAATGAAAAGTTTTGGGCAGGGCTTTTACAGGGAG
Organism: Urophora cardui; assembly: GCA_960531455.1. Taxonomy (NCBI): domain Eukaryota; kingdom Metazoa; phylum Arthropoda; class Insecta; order Diptera; family Tephritidae; genus Urophora; species Urophora cardui. The sequence continues at coordinate 73,517,166 of OY482673.1, read as the reverse complement.
CCCTATTCTTTATGATTCCTAGGTCGGGTCGCGAGATATGGGTCAAAACGAGGACTCGGATGATCTTGTGTGTTTCTGAGTAATATTGGTATCTAATGAAATGTTTTGAGCTGGCCTTCTACAATATTGGTATCAAATGAAAGATGTTGAGCGCGGCTTTCGTATAGAGCTCTATTCTAGACAGGGTCTCCACATATGGGTCAAAATGAGGATCCGGATGATCCTTGAATATTTCTGAGCAATGTTGGTATCAAATGAAAGGTTTTGAGTAGGACTTCTACACGGAGCCCCGAGATATGGGTCAAACGTGGATCCGAATGATCTTGTATGTTTCTGAGCAAAACAAAACAAATCAAAATCAAAAATTAAAAATCAAAAAGCAAACACCGAAACAAACAAAACAAACAAAACAAACAAAAGCAACAAAATGTAGCAGTGACAATGGCAACAAAAAATTATAAAAACGATAGTCGCATTTTAATCGATAGAAAACCAGTGAAAAAATGAATAAGGGAAAGGGAATAGAAGTCCTATTTCGAAACTGATTACACATCAATGTTCATGAGTACTCCTTACTCACGTTTCCTTTTTTTTTAAACTCAACTGGAGTTAGGAAAATATGTGAAAATTTACTAAGGCGAAATTAAAAAAAACCCTTATAATTTGCTTTATTAACTAATACCTATTAGAAACTTGTTTCGGACTATAATTGGCTGCGAGAAATGATAAATTGACAGAAATGTAATAAAGCTTGATTAATTAAGCAAATACACAAAAAAAACGCAAGTCGGATATCCCATTATTCATACGAAACGATATTACACCCGCCAAAGCATCCTGTACTGCTTCGACGTCTTATAAAAATCATGATGATGAAGAAATTGCACTACAAAGTAGTCTGAATGAGCTATTATTAGAAAATTAAATATTTCTTGATAACAATTAATGTATACTTTTCACAATCCGTTGTTCTATGCATATGAAGCGTTTTTATATATCATTTAAAAAATTAAAAAAGACAACCCTAATAGTCACCCAGTTATATTTTTCTTCATATCGACCCCTTTGTGCGACTTTATCGTAAGGGACAAAAGCAAATTTTTTTTTTTTTTCACTGTTTTTTACTGGTATATTTAAATGAAACTGAACACGCGTTTAGATGGTTAATTAATATATTGAACCTGATATCTTTTTTCTTGAAAAAATTTGCAGTTTGCGAAAAAATCATAATTTTGTCCCTTACGATAATTTCGCTCTCAATGTTTTATGAGCTTATTTGAATAAATGTCCCTTACGATAATATTTCAAAAATATAAGTGTCTTATTCCATACTTTAGTTGGTTGCCACAGACATACATATATATGTATGTATATTATATACCTAAAAATAACAAGTCCATCCTAATGTTCTGCAAATATAGTTTTTCTACTGAGAAACAAAATTAATTAATTTTGTTTCTGGTTTTGTTTTTGTTGCAAGAAACAAAATTAATTTTGTTTCTGATACTGAGAAACAAAATTAATTTATTTATGTTTGTATTTATATGGCCGTTTTAATTCTAATAATTATTTTATGTGAATTTAAATGAGCTATTGGCCAAATTAATTTAGTTTCGTTACGGATTTTGTTACAAGGAACAAAATTAATTTAGTTTCGTTACAGGTTTTGTTTCTGCTGGAAACGTTTCGGAGTTTTGTTACGACTTTTGTTACAAAGGAGTTTTGTTTCTGTTTCTGTTTCTGTTACAAGGAACAAAATTAATTTAGTTTCGTTACAGGTTTTGTTACAAAGGACTTTTGTTTCTGTTTCTGTTTCGTTACTTAGCTGTGTAACAGAAACCGAAACCGAAACGCGTTACAAGTCCCTGCTTTTTTATTTAGATAAACACAAATATAACGAACATTTTTTTTATCTTAATAGATTACACAGTCAACATATTTACAAAAATTTCACTCAACACGAACAAACCGATAGTAATACATTATAGTTTGGCTCAGATTTCAATCTGCTTTACATTAAGGAACCACGGTTCGAGAAAAACAAAAGTCTTACCTGCCGAACGCTTATAGTTGAGGATATATTCCTTGATAAAGTAATTTGTGTGTTGTAATTTTCCCGTTGGCAGCCTTTGGCTGCGCTTTAAAAAAATAACCCTCAGTCGGTAATATCTATAGACCCCTCCAACTACCAACAAATTACCAACAAATATCTCGTGAACTATAAGCCTCCGGCAAATTTTGATTTCGGTTTTGATATCTGTGAGAGCCCCCTGAAAAAGTCATTTTCTCGGATCGTGGTTCTTTAATGTAAAGCCGACCCTTTTGTTAGGCCTTCTAGAATTCATTTAAAAAGCTCCATCAACGCATGCTCATTCACAGCAATCGCCAATACTTTAAATCCACCCAATAATATGCCACCAATCTGTATTAATATGCCTTTCAGTTTTTCCTTGGCATCCGCCGCATGATTCTCCACCTCACTCAATGCCGGATAAATAATCCGAGAAAACTTTGTTATTTTGTAGAATATATAACACACACGATATCGAAAGGAAGTGCTTAATCTTTTCTAAATTCCACTGTCACGCAAAACAAAAATTGGGAGTCGAGTTTGCTTTTTACGCACGCCGTTCAATTTCGGCTACAAATTGTATACACGTTTGAATTTGAAATTTGTCAGATCAACAATGCCCACATTAAGTTGAAAATGTAGCCATATCGAATTAAAATTTCTCAACGTCAAATCGAGAATGCCCACTTTAAGCTGACAATGTAGCCACACCAGAGTAAAATTTCTGAACGTCAGATCAACAATGCCAACTTTAAGTTGACAATGTAGCCATGCCAAATTGGAAATGTTGATGTTGTAATGAAATTGCTTATATTGTTAGATTATTTTTAACTACGAATTATTGCTAAATTGACTATTTTACATTTAAACTAAACGAAAAATATTTTCTTTAACTATAAAAAAAGTGTGATTCAACAAGAAATTAGTCTTTATTGAAAAATGTAACATTGTCACCGTTGGGAGTTATTTTTACAATTGCCTTTTAAACGTTTTGTTGCCAATATTGCATACAAAATTCGAGGTACGTACATAAACACAGGAAATACATCAACACAGGAAAATAAGACTTATTATAAGGCTTTGTTCATACAACTGACATCCCTTAGAATTTTCAGGCATTACTTTGTGAAATAAGTCGTAAACTTTTTGGAGGGTAGGTAGGTTTAATTGGTTGATACTACGCCCTATTCTGCATTTGGATTACGTTCCCGCATCAATGTGACATTTGGTATTTTGACACGCTCGAATCGGAAAAAGAAGAGGAACAGCTGTGACCTTTTCGAAATCAGCTGTGTTCCTTGGAATGTGCGAAATTGAAACACAACAAATCAACAAACAAAAACCATATTGTGGAGTAGGGAAATATATCCCATAATGCTGTGGCAAGAATTGGAAGAAGATTAGACAATATGTGCAATCCATTTAAACGGGCAGAAATGTCCATTTGAGAGGTTTGCGCGGAACCTCTTCCCCCTCCACACTATCGCCATAATATCGCGCACCTCTTATTCCACATATACATTTCCAAACCGTCAAAGCTATCACCTTCTCAAGTGAGCTTATTCGTTTCAAAAGACATGGATCGCCACCGGTGCTCATCCTTTCTTTATTGTTTGTAGATAATTTGCGCCTTATCCCACATAGCATTTGGAAGATTGTGTTATGAAAACTGACTATACCGAGTCTTTTTCGATACCCTTTGATGATCAATAACTGATTAATCACCTCTGCGATTAGAATAAGACTCGAAAATGAGTCAGACCAGCGGATGAAAAGTGATTTTATCTTTTGTCATATAAAAATCACCCAACTGAGCCTATTTCGGCCCCCTTTGCTGATTAATAAAAGAATTTATCACGATGTATTGTGGAACGATTTTCCGTCATCCCTTGACATCATATTCCTACCCTGTCGGAAAAACAAGCAACCAAAAAGAATTTATCACCTTGACGATTAAAAGAAGACTGGAAAACGAGTCAGACCAGCGATTGAAAAGTGCTTTTATTTTTTATCATATCGTCGTACCATACGAAAACTAGCACATTTAAAATTTCGGACGAAACTAACAATAAAAAAATTCTGTACGAAAAGTAGCACATTTGACTTTTGGCCGACGAAAAGTAACAGTAATTATATACTGTTTTAACATTAAAATTGTTGTTTAAACAAAATTGATAGTTTTCGTCAGCCAAAAGTCGAACTTGTTACGATATAAAAATCACCTAGCTCAGTCTTTTTTGATTAAAAAAATAATTTACCACAAATTGATCATGCTAAAGCCCTATACGCAGCTCCCAAGAAAACCAAAAACTATGTAATTTGACGTACAAGAAATGCTCAAGAAAAAATTCGTTTGTCATATTTTCTTTTGCGGTACGCAGTTCTAAAGAAATTCTACTACTATTTTTTTTAAGATTTTTTAGATAAAGTGCACAACTGAACTCTGTTTCTGCCAAGAAATAATGAATTTTCTATTATTTCTTCAAGAAAATTTGACAGAAGAGGTAAATAAACTCAAATGTGACATTTCGTTTGAAAATATAATTATTTTCCTACTACCATTTCAACGCTCAAGAAATAATGCAATATTTTTCTTGAGCGTTATCTTGACAGCTGCGGAGAGGCCTTAAAGATCGAAATGTGATCGTTTATTTCGCTTTTTTACAAAAAAAAAAAAAAAAGAAATATTCCTTAGTAAGCCTAGTACATAAAGCTATCATTTTTCAAAAAAAATTTCAAAGAATTTTATATTAGATTTCGGTATTGATGGTTGCGAATGTTGTAGAGCAGGAACATATGGATGTATGTCTTCCGCATTGCCGTATATGAGAGTGCCAAAATACGCATATGCATTTTCTTGGGAATTCATTTATGGATTGAAATTGTTTTATCTTAAACTCCTTATTTGCTTATTATATATAAGATTCAAAATCGAAAACGACTCCCCAAGAAGAGTTGGACGTACACAGCCAAAAGGCCACCTAAAATGCCCTATAAATTAGAACAAAGTTTAGCGGATTTCTCTACGCTTTCTCTCCAATAAGATGCCCGTCTTATTATGACTGGATGTCTCATGTTAATAAAACTAATACCGGAATTCTGTAAGCAATCTCTAGTCACTAATAGAGACTTTTGGAGACTTTTTCGTGGTGAGATTGATTTTGAGACAATTTGGTATTCTGTAAGCGAGCTCACGTCGCAAGTCTCAAAAAATACGTCACTAATTAGTGACCTGATGGCGAGGAGGTCACAAAATAAACAAAACATTGAGGTGAACTAAATAAAGCGTCAAAATTTATAAAAACTTACAATTTGTTTGCTCTTTGCTTGTTCGCTTGCTATTTTCTGTAATGAAACAAGTTTATTTGTATGAAATTGGCAAGGTAATAAAATTTTGCTGGTTTTGCTAACTTACTTTTTTCCGCCATTTCGATCAAGTGTAAATAGTGATGTGATACGATATTTATCGATATTTCAATGTTTTACGTTACATGACTTTTTTGCGAATCGGTTCAGATAAAATACTCATAAAACATTATATTCATAAACTATTTTTATAAGTGATAAGTAGTAATGATACGCTTTATTTTTTTAATGCAATATATTGCTCATAAATTCATTTCCAAAACCTATTTTCGTATGTAATCGATTAGTGAGTATTCGTTAAATTATTTTGTTATCTCAAACAGTCTCAGTACATTTTCACCACAGTTTTTGGTGAAATTTTTAGTGACTGTGGCTTACAGAATACCAAAAATGGCTCAAGTCACTAAAAATATCTCATGTCTCAAATCTCAAATTTTGTGACTTGAGATGAGACGGAGTTACAGAATTCGCCTATAAGTAGATAATCAGTAAAGCTAATATGAAAAACTTCAATATAATTAAGAAGATGACCCGTGGATTTAAGATAAAAACCTCTTATATAAAATTAAGAAGATGATTCCTAGAATAAATAAATTTAGCAGATAACCTGTAAAATTAAGACGAAACCCTGTTTAATATTATTAAGAAGAGAATCTTGATTTTCATTAGAAACTCCTCTTAATTGTAATAATCAATTATCAATTTGAAATGATTGCCACCTGAATTTAAATACATTACATAATGAAAATAAATAGCACACTTTTTTTAAACTGTTTTTATTTAATCATACAAGTTTTACTTATAATTATAATACGATCAAGTACTTACATATAGGTATATTAAGTATAAGAATATACTTAACATATCGCTAGCTTAGAGTGCAAATTGTGTAAGTCCTTTTTTGAAACTTTGTAGGAGAGACGAAAAACAAAAAATTAAAAAATTTCGAAATGAAAAAAAAAATTCCGTTCATGTAAATATTTTGGACTTACACAATTTTCTTCGATTTTTGGACTTACACAATTTGCGTATCACTGAATAACAACGAGTAGAAACATGACAAGAGTCACATACTTGTTTAGCGCGGTGCGTATTTGATTTTTCTAGCGTTCTACATAAAAATACACTTTTTCATAAAAATGGACTTACACAGTTTGCACTCTAAGCTAGCGATATTGGCCTATAACTTTTATAATACATATTATACTTTGACACAAATTGATGGTGGGGGCGGAATAATTCACATACAGAACGAAAGACCACTATCCATATAGTAAGACCTCCAAACCGTTTTGCTCCCTGGGGTCAACTTTTTTTTATAGCCATTTTATACCATCATTCTGTAATACGAAACGAACGTCCGTTTCGTGTCAGAGACGAATCGTGCGCCTGTTTGTATTATGTATTACGAACGAACAAGAAGACGAAAACGGCTGCCAAAACGTAAGAAATTTACATTCTCTATTTCGAAAAATCGACAAAACGACGAAAAGAAATGTCAAATTCAAACGAAAACTATTTTGTTATCGTTGATGAATTTGAAATGGAAGAATCAAGCTACCCTTCCGCTTGGTTAGGCATACGTGCACCACCAACAACAAGAGTACTGCCAAAAACCACTCCATCCACAACAGGCCCTCCAAAAACAACACTTGCAACGACTACTCCATCTACAATAGACCCACCTACATCACTGATTACTGGGATGGTCCCCACCAAAAGCCACACAACAAACAACGCTACGCCGACAAGACCATCGTTGCGGCAAAATCGCAGCTTATATGATATGATTGCTAGGTCATCCAAGGAATCAGAGTTGCGTGATTTTGATTTGACTGAATCACTAATCAAAAATATTTTCTGATTTAAAATATTTTCAAATCAAAGATAACACTGGCTTTGTTCAGAAACTCAGTTTGAAGCGCAATCTGCTTTTGTAGTACAAGCTGAGCGTTCATAAACGCAAATTTTTCATTAAGCGTCGCTCATCACAATCATCAAAAAAAAATTTACTACTCGACAAATTTTGATCAACTTTAACCACCAAAAATGAAATAATACTTTTCTAAAGCGAAATTTTACGCTGATTCCGAATATCATCTCCATTTTTTTGTGGCAGACCCAGTATTTGAGATATTGGTAAAAATGTGGAAAACGCCATATATGCAAGACATTGCATCATATAAGTGCATCAGAAAGTTTTATTAGACATCGTGGCGATTTGGCATCTAGGAAGTTCTGGTAGAGGGAATTCCAACTAACATTTTTTGCCTTAACACTCCAAAATTGATCAAGTAGTTTGGTCATAATAGCAAAAATAATGAAAAAAATTTGAAAAAAAATCGAATTTTTTTAAAGAAATTTCAGATTCAACTGTCCTAAATGTTACACCTATGATTGTCCAAAAAATAGTCTCCCATCATATCCTCGTACCAAGACCCTTGATATCGCCATTCAAGTCCTGATGAAATCTCTCACCATGTTCATCACTTTTAGCACCTTAGCTTGTAGGGAAATTATCAAGATGTGAATGCTAAAAATGAATTTTAACATATGCAGAAAATCACCAAAGAATAACAAAAGTACTTAGTCACATCGCTCATTATTTATCCTCTCTTTAAAATCGCGAAATGCAGATATTTTTTTATTCAATTAATTTTTTTCCTATTAATCGCTGTTTCCAGAGATATTGTGCACTTCAAAACACGTAATAAATGGAATGAAATAATCTTGAGTATTACTCCTTAATAAAGTTGTATGAATAAATCCAATTTTGTTGTTGAAATTTTACTCTTCCGGAAAATTTTTGGTGAAGGACTTTCAATAAAAATAGGTAAATATAAAAAATGGTACATCTGATTATTGCACAATTAGTCTTAAAATGTTCAAAATTAAATTCTCTATAGGATAGGGGGGCTAACTTTTTGTCACCGATACAATTTTTCCGAATTTAGGACAGTTGAATCTGAAATTTCTTTAAAAAAATTCGATTTTTTTCCAAATTTTTTTCATTATTTTTGCCATTTTGACCAAACTACTTGATCAATTTTGGAGTGTGAAGGCAAAAAATTTTTGTTGGAGCTCCCTCTACCAGAACTCCCTAGATGCCAAATCGTCACGATGTCTAATAAAACTTTTTGATGCACTTATGTGATGCAATGTCTTGCATATATGGCGTTTTCCACATTTTTACCAATATCTCAAAAACTGGGTCTGCCACAAAAAAATGGAGATGATATTCGGAATCAGCGTAAAATTTCGCTTTAGAAAAGTATTATTTTATTCTTGGTGACTTTTGGTGTCGAGTAGTGTAATTTTTATTTGTGATTCGTTTAAAAAAAGAATCAGAAATACCCTTTGATTCGTGATTCAAACTATTTTCAAATCAAAGATAAATTTTATTTGTGATTCGTTTCACAAAAGAATCAGAAATACCCTTTGATTCGTGATTCAAACTATTTTCAAATCAAAGATAAAATTGATTTGTGATTCATTTCTCAAAAGAATCAAAATCCTTTTTTGATTCTTGATTCAAACTTGATTTCGAATCAAGATTCTTAATAAATTTTTGATTCGAATCAAATTTTTGATTCGAATCAAATTTTTGATTAGAATCAAACTTTTGATTCGAATCAAAAATTATTTTGAATCAAAACTTTATTTCAAATAATGAGCCTATGCACATGCATACATACGTACATATGTATGTATGTACGTACGGCGTAGCACAAACGTAAATACGACAATCAGAAATATGTATGTATATATGTACATACATACATACACATGTACACATTTGGCGTCAGCATACAATTTGGCTGTTATTGGACTTTTGGTGCATTTTATACATTTTTGTGTTTTAAGTTACCGAGAATGTTCTGAATATTTCTGATATGCTACATTCTAAATAAATTTTTGATTCGAATAAAATTTTTGATTCGAATCAAATTATTGATTCGAATAAAATTTTTGATTCGAATCAAAAATATATTTTGAATCAAGATTCATAATAAATTTTCGATTCGAATCAAAAAAAGATTTTTGATTCTTTTGAGAAATGAATCACAAATCAAATTTATCTTTGATTTGAAAATGGTTTGAATCACGAATCAAAGGGTTTTTTTTGGCTAGAGAACTGCGCATTTGTTTTCTCTGCCTTTGAACGCATACATACTTATGTATGTATGGAAAGCCGTTAATGGAAAATTTTGGATTAGGTAGGTAATAAGAGCTCTTTTAAAAATAAAAAAGTTCTTCCTTTTAATTTCTTGAACATGTTATTGCACGCATAAAAGTGGCTGATGCATAATTCTAGTATGTACGAGTATCTACATACATATGTACATATGTACGTATGTTAAGACGTTTATGGCAAAATTTGGATTAATAAGGGCTCTTTTAAAAATAAAAAGTTTTCCTTTTTAATAAATTCAAAAAGGTTCTAGTAAAAATTAAAGGATGTCCTTATTGATTTGCTTTATAAAAATTTTCTCGTAAAACAAGCAGATTTCTTCTAACAATTTAATTTTTTTGACAAAATGACATACAAAATTAATAAACAAGAAGTTATCTCCTCGTTTTCAGACGATATCCTTTTCAATAAATTTAAGAAGAAATTCAAGCTAAAATCTAGAAGATTTTCCAGAAAAAAATTTCTTCAATTTTGTCCCCTCTCACTCTCCTCGGCCATATAACATTTTGAGATGGCAGTCTCCTTGATTATAGGTGAACTTTTTGGCTCTGTGTATAGTACCATTTTTTACAGACAAAAGACTCTTTTACGATCAGAAAATGAGCAAATGTTCCATTATTTTAAACGTGCAAAGAGATCGAAAAAGGCTGGAATATGATCAAAAAATTTATAAAATGCTATGTGGGATATAGTACTTCTACTACTCGTATCTTTCAAGAGGAAATTTTTTTTTTCTTTCGAAAGATAGTTGTCTTTGGGAAGACATTTGACAGAATAGCCCTACTAGTCAATCTAGACTTGTAAAAAAACGTTATATTCATTTAATTTCTTTTAAATTAATTTCTTGCATTTCTTCCTCCGGTCGCTTTCGGAATCCCTCGGCAATATCCCGTTTGGTGGCCATCATTTCATATACCTTTTTGCATTGATCTGGTGTTGTAGTTTTTGACCACAAGCATATCAAAAACACCATTTGAGCACAAAAAACTATCATTATGAACTATAACACTACTCAACAAATTTTGATCAACTTTAGAGCGCTTTCACATTACTCGGTGCGGAATCGGATCGACATTTTTGGTTTTTACCGAGAGTATACCGAAACCTTACCGACCACATGTATTTCAATTGGCACTTTCACATTAGTGTTGCATACATGAAACCGGAGCGGATTAATTTCGGTATACCGCAACGCGGTAAGACCGGTCAGTAAAACTTGAGGAATTACTGCATACATTTTTGTGGCGTAATAAAAGAAGAAAAACAAAGTCAGTAAAAAACTCTCGGCTATAAATGTAGCAAGTTATAATGTCTTCGTGTTCGCTAGAAGACATTATTGTTATTATTGAGTGATTTGTTGAAGTTAAAAATTTTGTTTTGCAAATTTCGATGTTTGTTTTCCTATTTTCTGCCGATTACGCACCGAAAGTATTCCCACAAGTGTGAAAAACACAGCAACGCGGAATCGTTTCGGTAAGCTGAAAATACCGAGCAAAAAATGTCGATCCGATGTCGTACCGAGTAATGTGAAAAGGCCCTTAACCACCAAAAATGAAATAATACTTTTCTAAAGCGAAATTTTACGCAGATTCCGAATATCATCTCCATTTTTTTGAGGTAGAACCAGTTTTTGAGATATCGGTAAGAATGTAGAAAAACCCGCATCGCTAGCTTAGAGTGCAAATTGTGTAAGTCCTTTTTTCAAACTTTGTAGGAGAGACAAAAAACAAAAAGTAAAAAAATTCCGAAACGAAAAAAAAAATTTCTGTTCATGTAAATATTTTGGACTTACACAATCTTCTTCGCTTTTCGGACTTACACAATTTGCGTATCACTGAATAACAACGAATAGAAATAAGACAAGTATAACATACTTGTTTTGCGTGGTGTGTATTAGATTTTTCTAGTGTTCTACATAAAAATACACTTTTTCATGAAATTGGACTTACACACTTTGCACCCTAAGCTAGCGATATATGCAAGACATTGCATCACATAAGTGCATCAAAAAGTTTTATTATACACCGTGGCAATTTGGCATCTTGGAAGATCTGCTAGAGAGAGCTCCAACAAACATTTTTTGTCATCACACTCAAAAATTGGTCAAGTAGTTTGGTTACAATGGCAAACAGAATGAAAAAAATTGGAAAAAAATCGATTTTTTTTTAAAGAAATTTCAGATTCGAATGTCCTAAAATCAGAACAATTATATGGGGGTCAGAAAGTTAGCCCTCCTATCCTATAGAGAATTTAATTGTGAAAATTTTAAGATTAATATTGCAATAATCGGATGTACAGTTATTTATATTTATCTATTTTTATTGAAAGTCCTTAACTAAAAATTTTCCGGAAGAGTAAGATTTCAACAACAAAAATTGGGTTTATTCATAAAACTTCATTGAGGAGTAATACTTAACATATTTATTATTGTTTTGAAGTGCACAATGTCTCGCAGAGGAAAAAATTAATTAATCTGTTCTTCGCGATTTTAAGGAGAGGATAAATAATGAGAGATGTGAGTAAGTACTTTAGACTACTCTTTTGTGATTTTCTGGATTTGTTACACGTATGATTGGCCAAAAAATAATCTCCCATCATATGCTCGTACCAAGATCCTTGATATCGCCTTTCAAATACTATTAAGTCCTGATGACATCCTTCACCATGTTCGCTACTTTCAGCACCTAAGCTTTAGGAAATTAGCCAGATGTGAATGCAAGAAATGAATTTTAGGCAGCACATTACTTTTTTTGTTCCATAGTTTTGCAATAAAGTACCTCTTTGTTAGCTAGCAATCCACAAACAGTTTGTTAAAAACTGCTCCAAGCAGCAACAAAAAGGACCCAATCTGTCGTGAAATAGTTAGGACTTTTGTTCTGTTTGTGGATTTCTAGTTAACAAAAAGCTGCTTTATTGCAAAAAAAAGTAATATGCCGTCTAAACTTCATTTCTAGCATTCACATCTTGATAATTTCCCTCCAAGCTTAGGTGCTGAAAGTGATGAACATGGTGAAAGATTTCATCAGGGCTTAATAGTTTTTGAAAGGCGATATCAAGGATCCTGGTACGAGTATATGATGGGAGATAATTTTTTGGACAATCATACGTGCAACAAATCCAGATAATCACAAAAGAGTAGTCAAAAATACTTACTCACATCCCTCATTATTTGTCCTCTCCTTAAAATCCCGAAATACAGATATTCTTTTATTCAAATAACTTTTTTCCTATAACGAGGGCTGCTCGATATATTTTTAGCCTAACAATGAAAAAGTGTTGCCAGGTGAAATCTGACATTTCCACTGGAAAGTCTGACATTTTTTAGCACAATCGTACTCAGAAGGTTTTGGCGTACGACCCTCATTTGTGTTGTTTACAGTGACTTGAAAAATTAATTTGGCAAAAAATGGAATTAACTCGTGAACATTTTCGTGCGATCATTTTTCACAAATTTCGACGTGGATTATCACGCCAAGAGTGCATTGATGAATTTAAATCTTTATATGGCGATGAAGCACCATCCTATAGCACTGTGAAAATTTGGTATAATGAATTCAATGGTGGCCGAAGCTCGCTCAAATACCAATTCCGTGAAGATCGTCCAAAAACGGCCGTTGAGCCAGAGAACATTGATGTCGTTCGTGAACTCATAATGCAAGATCGTCATAAGACATACCGTGAGATAGAGACATCCTTGGACATTTCTCCCACCGGCATACATTCGATATTGCATAAACCCCTGGCCGTAAAAAAGGCTAGTCCTCTTTGGATCCCGCACAATTTGACTGTCGCTCAAAAATAGGCTCGTGTCGATTGGTACAAAGAAATGTTGCAAAAATACGATCGCGGTGCTTCAAAAGACGTTTATAAGATCGTCACAGGTGACGAATCATGGATCTATGCGTATGAACCCGAAACACAACAACAATCGACCGTGTGGGTCTTCGAAGATGAGCCAAATCCAACGAAAATGTTCGTGGAAGAAGCACTTCGAAGCAAATGGTCGCATGTTTCTTCGGCAAATCTGGTCATGTGGCGACTGTTCTGCTTGAGCAATGGAAGACGGTCAATTCTGACTGGTACACCACAATTCGTTTACCTGAAGTCTTCGGAGAAATTCGAAAAACGAACAAGAGAAGACGAATCATTGTTCACCATGACAATGCGAGCTCTCACACATCGGCTGAAACCTACGCCTTTTTGGCCGGCAAAAACGTCGAATTGATGGGTCATCCGCCGTACAGCCCTGACTTGGCACCCAATGACTTCTTATTATTCCCGCTCATCCAGAAAAAAAATGCGTGGTCAACGATTTTCGTCGCCAGAAGATGCTGTTCAGCGTTCTAAAACTATGTTTTGGATGTGTCTCAATCGGAGTGGAAAAAGTGCTTGGACAATTGGATTGAGCGCATGCAAAAAACCATTTTTGATGATTAATATTCGCATTTTCATTATTAGGCTAAAAATATATCGAGCAGCCCTCGTAATCGCTGTTCTGAGAGACATTGTGCACTTCAAAACACATAATAAATGAAATGAAAAAATGTTAGGTATTAGGTACTCCTTAATAAAGTTTTATGAATAAACCCAATTTTTGTTGTTGAAATATTACTCTTCTTGAAAATTTTCGTTAAGGACTTTCAATAAAAATAGATAAATATGAATAACGGTACATCCGATTATTGCAATATTAGTCTTAAGGTGTTCGCCATTAAATTCTCTATAGGCCACGATGTCCAATAAAATTTTTGATGCACTTATGTGATGCAATGTTTTGCATATATGGCTTTTTCCACATTTTTACCAATATTTCAAAAACTGGGTCTGCCACAAAAAAATGGAGATGATATTCGGAATCAGCGTAAAATTTCGCTTTAGAAAAGTATTATTTTATTCGTGGTGATTTTTTTTTTGTCGAGTAGTATAATCAACAATTCTTACTTACATATTTGAGATAATTACATATATTATTAAACCGCACAAAAATATTTCTCTGCCAACAAAACTTCAAGCTACCAAAACGTAATTACGATCGCAATGTAGAATACCGAAAATTAGAATTTTTGAAGATCAATCGAAACGGAATCGAAACACAGAATACCAAAATTGCCAAACGGAGAAAATTTCGATTCAAGTCGAAATGCAGATCAGGGCTGACTGTTGTATAACTTAATTATGTATGGCGGTAGCATATAAGGTAAATTGCTGAATATGGCATTGCTTACCAACCCGTCATTTAAAGACTGGATGCAAAATTTTCAACTGTCTGCATAACGTTCGGTTCTATCCGAACTTTGGCCATATTACTTTCTTATACATATGTATGTATATGACACACATCTTACAGAAAACAATGCAACCGATAAATTCAAATGGGTGAGCGTCAAACCCGGAGGTTATAAGCCGCTTCCACGCAGCGGCGTAAGCTGCACAATGGCTCCAAATGGAAAGGCCTACTGCTTTGGTGGTGTTATGGATATGGACGAAGATGACGATATTAAGAGTCATTTCGGTGAAGATTTAGTTGCACTAGATTTAACTAGCCTGACATGGCGCTTATTGGAAATAGGGAAAAGGGGATATAAAGTGAACAAAACCATCCATGAGCAAACTGACGTGCAAGATATTGACATGGAAGCGTCAATGAGTCCATGTACAACCGTACATACAGATGGTGTATTCACTGTAACCGTTGGTGGATCCACTAGCGAGAAAAGCAACATCTCATTGCCTAAAGTACCAAGTTTATTCCCAAATCGACGTCCCAAGAACGTACCCTCACCTCGCATGAACTGTGGTTTGTGCGTTAGTAAAGGAACACTCTTCATATATGGAGGTCTCGTTGAGGAGGATAATAAACAATTCACTTTCAATGATTTTTATGCATTGGATTTGCATAAGTTAGACGAATGGAAAGCAATAATACCAAATAATATGAATGCGCATGAATGGATCGATAGTGAAAGTAGTGATTCCGATAAGTATGAAGATGACAGTGAGGATACTGAAGAAAGTGATGAGGCAAGCGATGATGATGGAGGCATGGAAATTGACTAAGTTGTTACAATTGCTGTGATAGTTCTTAGTCAAAATTCTTCTTTTTTTTAATTGTATTTGATTACACTGCTCTACAGCTCTATTAAGGTACATATGTATGTACATATTTTTGTATGAAAAATATGAAATTTTAAATATACACTTGTAAACAAATTATTCAAGAAAACCGTGATTAAAAATGAAAAAATTTAAAAAATTTCACAAAAAAATTCATTTTTGAGATTGTTTTTACAGTTTCTCTGGCGTTTATGAAGATATCGACTTCTGAGAATAAGATCGCCCTATTTAAAAAATTGTTTCAAAAACGCCCTATTCCAAAAATTTTTTGAAGAACGTCCTATTCCAGATTTTGCTTCAAAACGCCCTCTTTCAGAATTTGTGTCAATAATGTCCTATTTCAGACAATTATACAAAAACGCCCTATTTCAGAGAAATATATATGGAATTTTCTCTGAAATAGGGCGTTTTTGAACCAAAATCTGAAATAGGACGTTATTGAAAACATTTTTCAAATCGGGCGTTTTTGAAATAATTTTTGAAATAGGGCGATCTTATTCTCAGCCGCCGATATAATAACAATTCATATACCGGTAGAAGCGGTGAAATGTCGTCTTTTCAACGACATCAAACATATGTCGATAGGATAAGCAGTTATGGGACCAACTATTAAGGGCTCATATCTCAAAAACTACACGTAGGCTTAAAAAAGTTATTATAATTTGTATAAGTGTATCGCATACTACCAAATGCAGTTACAAGCAGGGCTGCACCGAAATATCAACTTTTTTGTTGAGCTGTGTAATGAAAATATGCCAAAATGTATCTATTCCGATAGTAACACGAACGAGGATTATTCAGGTGTTAAAAGCATATCATTTAAAATCAGGGACGGTAATCATTATAAGCGAAATAATATAAATCACACTATAATCATTATTCTTTGATTTATATTTTTCTGATTAAAAATAATTATCATTTTCTAAGTGTTATTTTTTCGATCGGAAGTAATAATTATTACGTAATTTTAATTTTTTTGATCACTAATAAGTATTATTCTTGGATTTTAATTTTTTTACTCAAGCATAATTATTATTTCTTAATTTTTACTTTTTGCATCAAAAATAATTATTGAAGTTAACTTCTTACTGTGTAACCTAAATCAAACGCAAGTCGTCAATTTAACGCACGCACGCAAATTTTTCATATGCGTTGAACCGAAATTGACTTGCGTGCGTGTTCAGATAAAGAAATAGAAAAATACAGAAAATCAGAGAAAATCTTGTTATTTTGTGGAATATGTACCTAACAGACACGATATCAAAAGCAAGTGTCAATTTTTTTGCAAACAATCACCCACAATGCTTAATTTCAACTGTCACGCAAAACAAAAATTGGGCGTCGAATTTGCTTTTTACGCACGCCGTTCAATTTCGGTTACTCCCATACAAGTTGTATGGACATGAGAAATTTTTGACAGTAAATTGACGGCGTGCGTTTGATTTAGGTTACACAGTTAGGCGGCGATACAGAGTTCTTATGGAGAGTGAAATTTGAAATTTGATGCAACGGAAGTTGGCCCCGGAAATAGCAGTCATTTTAGCTGATTTTTAATATTTAAAAAAATCAACCTTGATATCGCGTGGTTCGAGAACCTGCAACCCCTCGCTTCCAGACCTGACACTCTACCGCTGCGCCATCACACCACCTGCGTTGGCTGTCAAATGCTGCACTTAAACTGAACTAACAATTACAACTCACTCACGTATGTACATATATGTACGTGTAAGTACATAACAGCGCTGTGGTGAAATAAGCGTGTTGAGAATGTTAATAAGACAAGCAGAAATTAAAGTACACCGTTTGACACAACTCGCGTAACTAGCGCAGTAGCTCAGCTGTAAGATGCTAGGCTTCCAATTTAAGTGAAGGTGGTTCAAGTCCAGGTCGAGCCAATTTTTTGTTCCTTTTTTTCTTTTTTATGAAATAATTTTCTTTATAATTTTTTATTAATGCCGATAAACAAAATCTAATAACAAGAACAAGCATTGCCTTTTCTATAAATAGAATTTGTACAAACAAAAACACACAACCACATGTATGTACATGCGATAGTTTTCATTGCAATATCCCTGCAAAAAAATGTGCGATTAATCCCGATATACATAGATTTGTCCCGGGTTGATTTCTTTCGGGAACAATCAGTCCACAATTAGTCCCCGATTGTTCCCAAACGGGTATAAATGTAGATTGATTATATCGACGGCTGAGAATAAGATCGCCCTATTTCAAAAAATGTTTCAAAAACGCCCTATTCCAAAAATTGTTTGAATAACGTCCTATTTCAGATTTTGCTTCAAGAACGCCCTATTTCAGAATTTGTTTCAATAACGTCCTATTTCAGAGAAATATATATGGAATTTTCTGTGAAATAGGGCGTTTTTGAAGCAAAATCTGAAATAGGACGTTATTGAAACAAATTTTCAAATAGGGCGTTCTTGAAGCAAAATCTGAAATAGGACGTTATTGAAACATTTTTTCAAATAGGGCTTTCTTGAAACAATTTTTGAAATAGGGCGATCTTATTCCCAGGCGTCGATATGTAGAAATTTTACAAAAATATTCAATGTATGTATTAAAAAAACATTAGGTAAAACTAATTGAACACGATTTCTTTTAATAACAATGATGAATAACAATTTTGACAAAATTTTACCAAAAATATCCATTGAAAAATCAATTACGATTATACAGTGAAAACTGACTATTTAAAAAATTTTAATTAATTGAATAGATTTTTTTACAAAAGTAAAACTTATTGTATAATCTTTATTTAAATAGGCATGAACATTTATAATTTTTAAAGATTGTTATAAAAAGTAGCCTTGGCTAGCAACTTTGAAAAATTCCTCACATATCTTTTACTCTCGCATAATGCATTCTCAAAACTTTAAATATTTGGAGAAAATACTTAATTTTTTTTAAAAGATTTCACAACAAGATGAAATCTAATCGAATAAAACTCTTCTAGTATATATAACAATTTATAATTTTTAGACATTTTCATAAAAAATAGCCTTGGCTTACAACTTTGGATGAAAGCGATTAATCTACATTGGTACCCGTTCGGGTATACAAGTTGGACAATTAGTCTCGCACAAATGCGATCAATTCGCTCCATATAAAGGGATGTACAATTGTATTAGTCGCATTCTACCATCCCGGACACGTCCCGGATTAATCGCATTTTTTCAGGGATGTATTTTCAAATTCGCTTCTCATATGATATGTATATGAAACTTGTTAATTTTTGCTTTCGAGCCAATATAAATTGAAAACATAATTATTTGAAATATTGAACAAGACGTAAGAAGTTAACTTCTATCACGTGTACTATGCTACACGCGGGTTGTTTTTTATACTTGATTTTTATTTTTGCCCTCAAGGCATAATGATTATCACCCTTATTACGGTTGTCGTCGTCGTCGTCGTTGTCACTTTTCAGTCGACATCACGTCGTCTCGACGTCGTCGTCACATCGACGCAAAATCGGTATTAGCTAAGCGTATTGAGACGACGTCGACTGTTGATCGGTAAACCGAATGACGAAAGTACCATCCCTATAATTTCTGCACTAGCTGTTTGGTTTTATTTACAATCTGTGCGCAATTTTTTCCGTATTTTTTTATTTGTGCTATTTTGATAATTTATTTCTTTATTATAAATGTATTTTGCATATGATTCATCAAGTTTTAGCGATGAACATAGCAATGAAGTGCTCGAGTAATGAAGAAATAAAAGAAAAATTTAATTGAAATACATATATATGTACGTACATATCGTCGTACCATACGAAAACTAACATATTTAAAATTTCTGGCGAAAGCTATCAATAAAAAAATTCTGTACGAAAAGTAGAACATTTGACTTTTGGCCGACGAAAAGTAATAAAATCGAGTTTTGGCTGACGAAAAGTAATAAAATCGACTTTTGGCTGACGAAGAGTATCAGTAATTATATACTGTTTTTACATTAAAATTGTTGTTGTTTAAACGAAATTGATAGTTTTCGTCAATATTCTTGAGTAAAGGGTAAGAGTAAAAAAAATAAAAATTACACATAATCATTATGCCTTGAGGGCAAAAATAAAAATCAAGTATAATAATTATTTTTGATGCAAAAAGTAAAAATCAAGAAATAATAATTATGCTTGAGTAAAAAAATTAAAATCCAAGAATAATACTTATTAGTGATCAAAAAAATTAAAATTACATAATAATAATAACTTTCGATCGAAAAAATAAAACTCAGGCTGTAATTATTACTTTCGATTTTTATGGATAAAACTCTTAAAATTAAAATAATTGCAGATAGCCGCAGATTATACAGAGATAAATATGGTCAAAATTTTAAAAATAATAATTATTTTCCATCCTTGTTTAAAATGCAAAAATCTAATTAAGTCTATCAATAGGAAATTTTCGGCAAACAGTAAAATACTTTTTGATATTTCAACAATATAACAACAATATAAAGAGCTAGCTGTACCCGGCCAAGCTTTCCTTTGGCCCACTTTCTATTATAGGTATTAGAAGCGAAAAACGGCACACTTTAAATTGGAAGCATCGAGATACCGGACTTTCCTCGGGCTGCCTACCTCAGCAAAAGTCAGATAAGTTTTAAAAAAAGTGAAGGAAAAAATGTCCTTATACCTTTTTTCTTCGTATTAGTCTCCCACTCCATATCCCTATACTATCCCCTTTCCATTTATCTTTCCCATCCCTTTCATTTCCGCTTCCGTTTTCTTTTTGATTTCCCGTCACATTTCCGCTTTCCTTTCTCTACCGCTCTCCCTTACCTCTCCTTTTCTGTCTTTATCCCTTTCATTCCCCCTCCTATTCTTTCTCTGATTCCCTGTCTTACTGTCTCTCTCCCCATCCTTTTCATTCCATTTTCATTATATTCTCCCTCTCCTTTTAAATCCCTTTGCATTTGCTTTTCCCATTCTCATTACCCTTCCCCTTTCCCTAGGGAACCGGATTTAGCATACATAGACCTGCATTCCACTTCTCATTTTATACCATCGTTGTTTAAAAACATCCCGTGGCATCCTGTTCCACCCTTCTACCCAATATTGAGTACCGGGCCTAAGAATCACAACAACAACAGGTCAACACCTGTAATTTTATATAGGTATTGCTCAGCAACATCCCGAGGTCATCCGGGTCCACGTATTCACCCACATCTGGGGACCCGACCTATGAATACTGAGTTCATACTAGTAGTTGGACTTTTTTCGAATAATATTCGAATAAACGAATAATAATATTCGTGGAAAAAAATTCGAATAGTGCTATTCGAATATTACTATTCGAATAACACTATTCGAATAATACTATTTGAATAGTAGTATATATGTACATGCATAATTTGGGAATTCCACTTGCCTTCGCGTAAGCCAGTACGTATATATAAGTACATATATGTACATACATATGTACCCTGCAGGGAACTCAATAACTAGTGAGCAAAATTTCTAGTTCCGAACTAGCGAAAAGGTGTCAAAAGGGAACTAGATCAATTGTAGTTAGACCCTCATCAGTTCAGAAGGAGTGAATTGAGTGACCATTATAAGACTTTTTGACACTTTGATTTGTATGCAATTTCGAAGTGACAAAAATTCTATGAAAATTTTTCGTTCGTTCAATTGCCGTCGGCTTTGTATATTTCTGCAATTCTCAGATGTTTAGTGAAGCATTTTATATAAAGTTTTCTATTTCCATCTTGTATGAAATGAAATGTTCCCCTAATTATGCTTTTCCGATCCCTCAAGCTTATTTTTAATTTTTTTTATTTTATTACTTTTTAAATATTATTGTAAATTTTTTCTAAATAAATAAATAAAAAAATATTAGTTAAAAAAAATTAAAAAAAAAATATCATCCACCTTGACATCGACAGGATTCGAACCCGCGTCCCTCAGATTGAAAGGCACATGCGTTAGCCAGTCGGCCATCGCGCCACTTGCATGAAGTGTGTCAAAGGCTGCACTTAAGCGACAGATGTATAACTAGAATTTGTAGGTACTTGCAGCTAGTTCAGAACTATCGAAATGGTGCCAATAAACGAACTAGTGTAAACTGTAGAATTTAGTACTAGTTCGGAACTATCGAAAATGTAGTGCAGAGAGTGACAATTGACACCGCCTAGGACATCGCCGTGTTAAATTCGCCAGTTGATAACATGCAAAAGAGATTTAGCTCGCACTAGTAGTGCCGAAAAATGCACTAGAAGCGACCTAGTTCGGAACTAGAGATTTTCCCTACAGGGCCCTGCAGGGAACTCAATAAGTAGTGAGCAAAATTTCTAGTTCCGAACTAGCGAAAAGGTGTCAAAGGGGAACTAACTAGATCAATTGTAGGTAGTTAGACCCTCACCAGTTCAAAAGGAGTGAATTGAGTGACAATTATAAGACACACTTTGATTTGTATGCAATTTCGAAGTGACAAAAATTTCATGTATTTTTTTCGTTCATCCATTTGCCGTCGGGTTTGCATATTTCTACAATTCTCAGATTGTTAGTGAAGCATATCGTATAAAGAGTACAATTTGCATTTTCAATTAATGAAATCAAGGCTGCTCAACGAAATGAACAAAATAATTTTGTTTCAAAAAATATCAATAAAAAATATCCAAAAATTATTTTGTTTTGCTAATTATCAGAAATAAAATTTTTTAGTTTCAAAAATTATCAATAAACCTTTAATCAGAATTATTTTGTTTCGTTGATATCAAAAAAATTAACAAAAATTGTATTTGTTGTTATTCATGTACGTATGTACATACATACAAACATGTGTAAAATTTATTTTCTTCATAGAAAACGAAATTATTGAAAAGTCAATTTTTTCGTTTAAATTTGAAACTATATTTTTTTGAAATAATTGTTTTGATAATTATCAAAACAAAAAAATTTTTTTTAATTTTTTTTTGATAACAGTTGAAACGAAATGGATTTTGTTATGCTTTTTACGTTTATAAAATCGAATATTTCAACAGAAACAACAATTTTTTTTGTTTATTGTCAAAAATAACGTTATTTTGCAGCCTTGAATGAAATGAAATGTTCGCCTAATTATGATTTTCCCATCCCTCAGAATTATTTAAATTTTTTTTTTTATTTTATTAATTTTTAAATATTTTTGTAAATTTTTATTAAATAAATAAATAAAAAAAACAACCCGCGTGTAGCATAGTACACGTGATAGAAGTTAACTTCTTAAGTCTTGTTCAATATTTCAAATAATTATGTTTTCAATTTATATTGGCTCGAAAGCAACAAGTAACAAGCTTCATATACATATCATATGAGAAGCGAATTTGAAAATACATCCCTGAAAAAATGCGATTAATCCGGGACGTGTCCGGGATCAATCGGAAGGTAGAATGCGACTAATACAGTTGTACATCCCTTTATATGGAGCGAATTGATCGCATTTGTGCGAGACTAATTGTCCAACTTGTATACCCGAACGGGTACCAATGTAGATTAATCGCTTTCATCCAAAGTTGTAAGCCAAGGCTATTTTTTATGAAAATGTCTAAAAATTATAAATTGTTATATATACTAGAAGAGTTTTATTCGATTAGCACATTATTATACAAAAAACATATGGAACAATCAATACTTGTTTTCTCATACATACATAGTAATACCTAAAAATTATTTTTTGGAATTTAATTAAAAGTTTCCATTGCTTACATTGAATTTTTTAAACGATCACTTCACTTCAAATATACATCTAGATACCCACAAAATTAAATAGATACATAAAGCATACATATAATCATACATATACAAATATATTGCCATTTTTCCCTTCTATTGTCATTCGTTAGTTATTTCTCTTTAATGCTGTCCTGTAAGCGCAACTTATATTGTCAACATCTTCCTTAAAGTTCATTGTGCATTGTATTCTTTCCTGTATTCGCAGACTTTCCAGTGTCACTCTTGTTTTTGTTCGCGCCTCTATGTCTAATATTCTTGCATTGTCAAAGTCTGCTGCATGTCCACAATTCGTCAAGTGTTGCGCTAAAGCTGTTGATGTCTTTCTGTTTCTTACATCTGCTTTATGTTCGCCTAGTCTTGTACCTAATGCTCGTTTTGTAGTTCCGATATATGTCTTATTGCAAAGCTCGTCATTGTTACCTTTACATTTAATTTCGTACACTACGTTGTGTTGTTGTTCTTTGCTAATTTTGTCTTTCGTCTTACTAAATATTTTGTTAAGAGTGTAATTGGGTTTGTGTGCAAAAATTAGGTTATTACTTTTAATGCATTTTTGTAAAGTTTTGTTGTCCGTTAACCCTTGTACGTATGTAACTCGCCTGTATATCTTGTTTTTGTCCGTCATATTTGTATTTGTTTTACATGCATTTTGTTTGTATTTTGTTGTTGTTAACCACCTATCTATTGTTTTGGTTGGATATCCGTTTTTCGTCAAAATATTTCTTATTGCGATCCGGACAATAATGCAGAAATGGACATCTCTTCAAAATGACGTCAATCTCAGTAAGAAAAAATTTTTGGACATTCTAGACTTTTGTCTAAGAGACAACAATTACTTCATTTATGACGAAACGGTTTACCAACAAATTCATGGTATGCCGATGGGTAATCCCTTATCTCCAACGATAGCTGATATCGTTCTTGACAAAATACTTGACGACGCTATAGCCGATCTAAAATCCCGTGACATATATATCAAATACATAGCGAAATATGTAGATGATATATTTGCAATTGTAAATATTAAGGACGTGGAAGACATATTGACTACACTAAATTCTCAACACAAAAAGATTCAATTTACGACGGAAAAAGAAAGAGACAACAAGTTAGCCTTCCTAGACATGGAAATATACAAAAACAATGACAAAATTTTGACGAATTGGTATGCTAAACCAATAGCTTCCTCAAGAATGATTAACTACCACTCCAACCATCCCTGGACCCAAAAAAATAACACCGTCACAAACTTTATAAAAAAAATCTACGCGCTGAGCGACCAGGCGTTCAGAAAAGACAATGAAAAGAAAATAAGAAATATTTTGACGAAAAACGGATATCCAACCAAAACAATAGATAGGTGGTTAACAACAACAAAATACAAACAAAATGCATGTAAAACAAATACAAATATGACGGACAAAAACAAGATATACAGGCGAGTTACATACGTACAAGGGTTAACGGACAACAAAACTTTACAAAAATGCATTAAAAGTAATAACCTAATTTTTGCACACAAACCCAATTACACTCTTAACAAAATATTTAGTAAGACGAAAGACAAAATTAGCAAAGAACAACAACACAACGTAGTGTACGAAATTAAATGTAAAGGTAACAATGACGAGCTTTGCAATAAGACATATATCGGAACTACAAAACGAGCATTAGGTACAAGACTAGGCGAACATAAAGCAGATGTAAGAAACAGAAAGACATCAACAGCTTTAGCGCAACACTTGACGAATTGTGGACATGCAGCAGACTTTGACAATGCAAGAATATTAGACATAGAGACGCGAACAAAAACAAGATTGACACTGGAAAGTCTGCGAATACAGGAAAGAATACAATGCACAATGAACTTTAAGGAAGATGTTGACAATATAAGTTGCGCTTACAGGACAGCATTAAAGAGAAATAACTAACGAATGACAATAGAAGGGAAAAATGGCAATATATTTGTATATGTATGATTATATGTATGCTTTATGTATCTATTTAATTTTGTGGGTATCTAGATGTATATTTGAAGTGAAGTGATCGTTTAAAAAATTCAATGTAAGCAATGGAAACTTTTAATTAAATTCCAAAAAATAATTTTTAGGTATTACTATGTATGTATGAGAAAACAAGTATTGATTGTTCCATATGTTTTTTGTATAATAATGTGTTGTGTTCTTCTTTTTATGATTTTAATAAACCAGACTCCCTGAGGAAGGCGGAAAAGACGCCGAAACGCGTAGGATAATTTAAGGAAACTCTTGGTTTTGCTTAATTTTCAACCGGCCTTAAAAAGCTCTATAAAAAGCATTCGTTATTCATCATTGTTATTAAAAGAAATCGTGTTCAATTAGTTTTACCTAATGTTTTTTTAATACATACATTGAATATTTTTGTAAAATTTCTACATATCGACGCCTGAGAATAAGATCGCCCTATTTCAAAAATTGTTTCAAGAACGCTCTATTTGAAAAAATGTTTCAATAACGTCCTATTTCAGATTTTGCTTCAAGAACGCCCTATTTGAAAATTTGTTTCAATAACGTCCTATTTCAGATTTTGCTTCAAAAACGCCCTATTTCACAGAAAATTCCATATATATTTCTCTGAAATAGGGCGTTCTTGAATAATTGTCTGAAATAGGACGTTATTGAAACAAATTCTGAAATAGGGCGTTCTTGAAGCAAAATCTGAAATAGGACGTTATTCAAACAATTTTTGGAATAGGGCGTTTTTGAAACATTTTTTGAAATAGGGCGATCTTATTCTCAGCCGTCGATATAATCAATCTACATTTATACCCGTTTGGGAACAATCGGGGACTAATTGTGGACTGATTGTTCCCGAAAGAAATCAACCCGGGACAAATCTATGTATATCGGGATTAATCGCACATTTTTTTGCAGGGATATTGCAATGAAAACTATCGCATGTACATACATGTGGTTGTGTGTTTTTGTTTGTACAAATTCTATTTATAGAAAAGGCAATGCTTGTTCTTGTTATTAGAGTTTGTTTATCGGCAAGCTCATCCGATTGGTTTTTATATTGGTTGTTTGGTCGTTTTTATTTTAATAATTAATTAGTTTGTAATCGCCAATATTCGGGTGGCACTTTTATTTAATAAAAAATTATAAAGAAAATTATTTAATAGAAAAAAAAGGAACAAAAAATTGGCTCGACCTGGACTTGAACCACCTTCACTTAAATTGGAAGCCAAGCATCTTACAGCTGAGCTACTGCGCTTGTTACGCAAGTTGTGTCAAACGGTGTACTTTAATTTCTGCTTGTGTTATTAACATTCTCACCACGCTTATTTCACCACAGCGCTGTTATGTACTTACACGTACATATATGTACATACGTGAGTGAGTTGTAATTGTTAGTTCAGTTTAAGTGCAGCATTTGACAGCCAACGCAGGTGGTGTGATGGCGCAGCGGTAGAGTGTCAGGTCTGGAAGCGAGGGGTTGCAGGTTCTCGAACCACGCGATATCAAGGTTGATTTTTTTAAATATTAAAAATCAGCTAAAATGACTGCTATTTCCGGGGCCAACTTCCGTTGCATCAAATTTCAAATTTCACTCTCCATAAAAACTCTGTATCGCCGCCTAAGAAGTTAACTTCAAAAATATTAGTAAAAAAAATATAAACAGGAAAAAAATTATCCGCCTCGATACCGACAGGATTCGAACCCGCGCTCGCCAGATTGATTGTCACATGTGTTAGCCAGTGTGCTATCGCGCCACTTGCATGAATTGGCTACACTTAAGCGGCAGATGTAAGACTGTATAATTTGCAGGTATTTGTGGCTAGTTCAGAACTATCGAAATTGTGCCAATAAACGAACTAGTGTAAACTGTAGAATTTAGTACTAGTTCGGAACTATCGAAAATGTAGTGCAGAGAGTGACAATTGACACCGCCTAGAACATCGCCGTGTTAAATTCGCCAGTTGATAACATGCAAAAGAGATTTAGCTCGCACTAGTAGTGTCGAAAAATGCACTAGAAGTGACCTAGTTCGGAACTAGAGATTTTCCCTACAGGGCACTCACACTACAATGGTATGACAATCGCATAGTGACAGAACAGGCGCGCAAAATAAATATCGAAAATCGTTACAACACACACAAGTTTTTATTGAGAGATGTATTTACTGTAAACAACCTGAACTTACCAGAGCAGTCGTTTAAGAAGGAGAATTTCGTACACACGAGGAATTTGCCAATATTGAATTACAATTCGGTAAAGCCAGCGCTCTTGATTGGTCCCAAACAGAGTTCTGCTTCGATCAGTTTGAAGTTCGGGTATAGCATACAACTCATTGTGTACGTACGTTTGATACCCGGCAAACCGTAAACGTCCCAGTAGTATTTATCAGCTGGAAAACAGCACATATTTCCTACTGAATATTCAGTAGAGATGTAGTTCTAAAATCTGAACTTTCCCTTTCGTTTTTATATAAAGGTGGCGTCGAAAATCAACTACCTAAAAACTGCCGAACGAGAAGGGAGAGTTTCTGTATGAAAAAAGGCCTGAATACGCAGGGAAAACTTCCATAGCATATATTTCAATACACCTGATGTCCTCACTGCGTGTTCAGTTATTTTTTCAGCAATGAATTTTGAACTCAGTTTCAGAGTATTTTTCATATTGAATATTCTACTCAATATGCACCACCTTACCTCAAATACTGCTGGGGTACGAGCTACAGCTCGTTTGTATTAGTGATGGGCGAGTCCGAGATGTTTAGACAATCGAGAGAATCGCCATCGTTGCAAAATCACAATCGAGTCAAAAGTTGACTCGCTCCTCGACTACACAATCGAGATGTTTTTGCGATTGTTCCGAGTCAGCGAGTCGGAGGTTGTTTCGATGACATCTCGACTACACAACCGAGATGTTTTTGCGATTGTTCCGAGTCGGTGAGTCGGAGGTTGTTTCGATAACATCTCGACTACACAAGCGAGAAGTTTTTGCGACTGTTCCGAGTCGGCGGGCCGGCTGTTGTTTTGATGATTTGTTTTAGTTGATAAAATAAACTGAATGAGTGTTGTTGATGAAGAAAGTAGGATTGTTAATGGAAGTGAGGCAAATACATATGTAAATAAATGAACCAAATTGAAAAATATGCTATATATAGACGCTGCATTTTTGTAATCACAATTAAAGAGTGTCGTGCTTAATAAATACAATTAATTATTTAAACATTAATCATTAATAAATTTTCTGAAGTGAGACGCTTACGAAACAAACTAATTTTACGAGCAGTAACAACGGCAATAGATTTGTACCACTGTATACTTTTTTAAGCAATTTTGATATTCAAGCGGCAACAACAAATGTTATGTATTTTTTGCAGCGAGTCCGAAATGTAGGGTTGCTTTGAAAACGAGAGGAATCATTGGCGAGTCCGAGATGTTTTATCGATTGTTTCGACTGACGGCCATTTACGACTTGACTCGAATACGAATGAAAACCATCGAGAGCATTCGAGATGTTTCAACAATCGAGAGAATTGAATAAAACATCTCGGACTCGCCCATCACTAGTTTGTATGCTTTCATACTAAACAACACAGCGATCGAACGGTTTGGTTTGAAACAAACATATCTACAGGTTGAACGATACGACAGCTGTATGATCGCACGAGTATACATATGTACATACCATAACGAACCGATCGATCAGTTGATCGATCGCGATCATTGCATGTTTATACGATCATTCGACTGTACGAAAAACTTAAAAGTGGTGTTTACAAAAAATCTAATAAAAGAAAAAGCCGCAGTGAAGTGTGGGAAGTTTTTTGTGAAATTGAAGACGAAAACGGGTGTCAAATTAATGAATTTGTACAATTCGGCCGTGTGTCAATCGGTAGAAAAAATGAAATTTTGACATAAGGGAGTAAAATTTTGACAGTATTTGTGGTGGGCTAGGTAAAATTTTGACATTTTTACGTATATTGTCACTTGCGAAGCGAATGAAAATTTAGGCGAACTTCGCGGTCTCGAATTGTGGGATGCGAATCTGCAGCGAATTCGCCGACAAATTGCGAATGAGTGACGAAAATGAATTTTGCGAATTGCCGGTAGCGAAAAAATTTAATTCGCTTCGCTAGATCTGTCAAAATCTGGCGAATGTCTAATTTGTTCGCTTTTGCACGTCTTTGCATTTATTTCGGTAAAAAAAACTAAAAAAAAAGAAAGTAGAAACTATTTAAAAGTGAGTATTTAATAGCATTAAAGAAAACAAAAGAGAGTGTATCATTTTTTTAAACTTCAGGATGAAACGCACAACACCACAGCAGTTCCAAAAGCTGGTTGCTCTTACGAAAAACAATCCATACGTCGCAAGGGGGCAGGAGAATTTTGGGTCCACCAGGAGGAGCGGGGTGATCATCGCTTTATTTATTTTATTTATCACGTTTATATTAATTTCTTAAACTTTTGTTTAATACACAAATAAATAGATACATATATTGTAAACAAATCAAAACATATGCAGTGATGCCAATATTCTTGGACCAAAATTCCCTACGGCATGCCAAAAAAATCCCTACTTTTCCCTACGCTAACAAAATTTTTCCCTACAAATTTCCCTACGCCATATTTTCTCTATACTAAAATAAACACACACAAAATTTATGCAAAATAAAGTTTTTGTTCAAAAAGCCACGTATGAATACACATAAATTTTTATGTTTATTTATGTTTATATAATATAAATATATATATTTATAACTATATAAATGAAATTTAGTTTTTCTTAATAACATTGTACATCTTTCATAAAAAATTATAATTGTAACTTTTTTTTTATTATAAATGAACATTTTTAAATAAAGAATGTATACATGTATTTATGGAGATATTTTCATATAAAACTTATATGGTACACATTTCCCATTGAAATTTATCATATACACCTCTATAGTGTTTCATATTTTTGAAATCGTATTCGTTAAATTTAAAAGAAAGGCAATTTTGATTTTTCGCTTGTAGAAAAGGCCGAATTATGCATATTGAACTGAGGCTATCGTGACTGAATTTATTCCTTTTTTAAAAATTCGTTCTGCGTCTGCATTAGCGAGAGGCAATACTAAACAATATTTAGCTCATTTTGATAAATTGGGAAACATTAGTTTGTCGTTAAAATTTAGAAGGTTTTAAATTTTAAGCCAACATTATAAATACATACACATCGTCGCCCGGATAAATTAGTGTCGTATGTGAATTTTGGGCCGAATTGAGTTAATAATACAGTTATACTAAACTAATCAAGATCTTTCGAATGACGTTATCCGTTTTTTGCTATCTCCTTTAGTTTAAGAGATATTGAGCAGAATTTTTTCGTTTGTGCAAGGTCGCAAGCGATTTCGTCTAATTTCCAATGTGCTTTTAATTGCTGTCAATTATTTAATTTATTTACTTTTATGAGAAATCAAATACAATATTTAAGTAATTTTAAAAATCTTTAATTTAGTTAAAATTGGGAACACATTTTGTCGTACGTCATACAAATTTCCTGCAAAAATGTTGCTAAAGGTAACATACGACAAAATTTTACTGAAGAAAATCCTTTATAAATTCCAAAATAATAAACAATATATAACAAAATTAAAATAATTTAAGAATTTTGTGGCTTAGTAGTGTTCTGCCAGACTTTGGAGAAAAACTAATCAGAAGTTTTGGAGAAATACAATTCCAAACTTCAAACCTGTTTTCCCAAAAGTCTTCAAATGCAACACATTTATCCGGGCGACGACATATAAGTAACACCAATATTTAAATACAAAATAACATCAAATCGTTACATGAATACATTTCTTCTGTTCCATTAATACTGCCATCAACAATTATATGCATTTTACGGTTTAAAATTGTATCGTTGCCCGTTTTCGCCCAAATGTGTATCTTTGTAACTGTCAAAATTTTCTCTTCCGTTTGGCACAGCAAAATAGGTTTTTTTTTCAACATGGCAAAAATTTTCTACCTCATTTTGCCATAGAGAAAAATGTTACCGATTGGCAAACAGCCTTCGAAAATAATTTTGATGCCATGCAGTGGTGGGAAAATCATAAAAATGAGTTTCCAACTCTTTATAATTTTGCCCTTAAAATATTATCCATTCCAGCTAGCAGTGCAGCAAGTGAGCGCACATTTTCACTTGCTGGTAATATAATAGTCGAAAAGCGCAACCGCCTAGCTCCTGCGCTTGTAGACAATATGCTTTTTTTAAATTCAGTTTTAAGAAATGAAAATATTTTACATAATACGTAAGCACGAAGTTTCTCCTTTTATATATTAATTTTTCTAATTTAATATTAAAAATTAAATAAAAAAGTATTAATGAAAACAAGAATAAATAAATGAAATAATGCCTAATTTGTATGCACGAATTTTTTCCTTTTATATAATAACTTCTAATTTTCTATTAAAAATGAAATAAAACAGTATTGATGAAAACAAGAATAAATAAATGAAATAATGCCTAATTTGTATGCACGAATTTTTTCCTTTTATATAATAGCTTTTCTAATTTTATATTAAAAATGAAATAAAAAAGTATCTACTAATGAAAATAAAAACAAATTGATTTTTCATTTTATCGCTTTGAAAAGTTTTTAATCGTTTATTTAAATTTTTGATATGTAAAATAAAGCGGCTGATCCGCACTCATACAAAGATTACAGAAAATAAAGAATTGAAAATGCAAGAAAAACGGCTTTAAAACTAAATCCAGCATACATACATACATATATATGTATGTACATACATATATTTATACGACACACATATTAAAAATGTACATGATCGTACACCGATCGATCAAACGATCATTTCTGTTTAAGTACCTACAACTCATACACCGATCGATTCTACTTATGTACAAATCATTGGTTTGTACATTTCTTTCCAACCAAACATTTGTTCGTTTGACATCGAACGTACAAAAGCTTTACTCGTATCGCTTATTCGGGTAAACATCATGTGTATGAGTTGGATTGCACTGTGTCAGATCGATGAGCCGAAAACCTTACTCGAAGCAGAACACTGGTCCCAAACACGCTTATCTTGGTACAACTTCAAACATCGGTCAAGCTGGTAATGACAAACCGTTGGCTGCAGAAACTCCACTAGGTAGGGTCGCATTTGGTGCAGCAAACATTACGTCCACGTCCAACCCTCGAGTTCTGCATCTACGAGAATTTCGACAACTTCACGACATGGTCAGCGAGTATTTAGCATCAGACACATTTGGTACGAATCCATTAGCAACTCAGCTAGAATCCGAGGATGATAAACGTGCACGAAAAATATTAGAACAAACAACAAATCGAATCGGCAAGCAGTACGAAGTTGGTCTCTTGTGGAAAACGGGCCAAATAAAATTACCGAACAGTAGACCGATGGCGGAAAAACGTTTGCTTGCAGTGGAGCGGAAACTGAGGGACAACGTCGAGTATTGTGTGAGGTATAGAGAGGAAATGGCGAAGTATATAGAGAGGGGATACGCAAGAAAATTAAGCATAGCCGAGATAAACGCCCACATCTTCGCATCTGGTACTTACCTCACTTCGCCGTATTCAACGCACATAAGCCAGAAAAAATGAGAATTGTTTTTGATGCCGCTGCCACTGTTGGAAACGTTTCACTGAACTCCGTACTTCTAAAGGGTCCCGAAAAGGCACAGACATTAATTCGAATTTTGCTACAATTTCGCCAGGGCAGAGTTGGAGTGTCAGCCGACATCCGTGAAAAGTTTTCGCAGATTAAAATACGTCCAACCGACCAACACGTTCAGCGCTTCTTAGGGCGCGATGGAGACCCGAATCAACCAATAGATGAATATGCCATGACATCTTTAATATTCGGCGCAGTTTGTTCACCGAGCGTGGCGGGGTATATAAAGAACGCAGACGAATTTCGTGATAAGTACCCGGATGCAGCATCAATAATTGTGAACAACCATTATGTCGGCGATTTGGTAGTTAGTTTCACTGGTGTAGAACAAGCCACGGTGGTATGTCAACAAATCATAGAAATTAATCGACACGCTGGGTTTGAGCTACGAAATTTCTTGTCAAACGCAAGCGAAGTACAAAACAAATTAAATCAGTATTCGTTACCCGACCGAATAGCCGTTAACATGGAATGCAACGCAAGTACAAATAAGGTACTCGGGCTGTATTGGAACACTGGTGAAGACTGTTTCGAATTCCACACAAGATTCTATCGTATTCCCATGGAGGTATTAGATAAAAGACGTGCTCCAACAAAACGTGAACTGCTAGGAATCGTGATGTCAGTGTTCGATCCGTATGGTATGTTGGCTAATTTTCTTATTTTCACTAAAGTTTTAATGCAGGAAACCTGGAGACGAGAGGTCGGTTGGGACGAACAATTGCCGGAAGAGCTAAGAAAGAAGTGGTCGGCCTGGTGGCACGAATTTTCTAATATAAAGCAACTAAAGATTCCTCGATGTTACTCCACACATACGCCGAATGCAGATAAAGTCGAGGTACACATGTTCGTGGATGCAAGTCAGGTGGCGTTTGCAGCCGTTGGATACATACGAGTTCAGTACGAGGGCATTATCGATATTAGTTTCATAATAGGCAAAACCCGAACCGCTCCAACAAAACTCATGTCAATACCGAGGCTGGAGTTGCAGGCTGCCATTCTGGGCACACGTTTATTCAAGATGATAGAGGAGTACCTTCAAGTCAGCATTGCTCGTGCAACCTTTTGGACCGATTCACGAACGGTTCTTCAATGGGTATATTCATCGGAGCGAAAATACAAAGCCTTTGTGGGTCATCGCATCGCCGAGATTTTATCTTCCACTTCACAAGACCAGTGGCGTTGGGTACCAACAGATAAAAACCCAGCAGACGCTGGTACACGTCCATTATATCCACCGAAGTTTGACGCAAATAGCCATTGGATAAATGGGCCAGACTTCTTAAAATACGACGAACAACATTGGCCGTACCTGACAGTACAACCGGAAGCCATCCTGCTAGAGGAAATAAAGAACGACACATTACTACTTCTTCAGTCACACAGTACGTTTATAGATTTCACGCGATTTAGTTCATTCTCGAAGTTACGACATACGATGGCATGGGTATTATGAGCTATAGCAGTATTACGCAGGAGATTTACCAGAACCGACAAACCGCCTATCAATCTTAGTGCAGAAGAAATCAACCAAGCAGAAAACGCCATTTGTAAACTGATCCAAAAAGAGAGCTATGCGGATGAGTTGATGGAATTATCGACACTGGGTAAAGTATGTAAGCAGAGTTCGTTGTACAAGTTGACGCAATACATCGACGAAAATGGTATTCTGCGGTTGAGTGGGCGTATTGATGAGGCCACATATTTAAAAATGCAAGCAAGACGTCCAATATTGCTACCATCGAAACATGCCGTATCGGTATTAATTGTGAAACATGTACACGAGAGGAACCATCATCAAAATTCCGCTGTCACTATTAATACGATTAGACAAAAATTCTGGATTCCCAATTTGAAAGCAATGCTCAAAGCAATTCAACGAAAATGTGCTACGTGTATATTTGATAAAGCAAAACCATATCCGCCGTTAATGGGTCAACTGCCGGCCGACCGTATCACTCCATTTATACGTCCATTTTCCTACACTGGTGTAGACTTGTTTGGGCCATTGAGCGTAACAGTTGGAAGGTCCACACAAAAACGAGTGGGTGTCATATTCACCTGCTTAACAGTGCGTGCCGCCCACATCGAATTGGCGGACGATCTGTCCAGTGACGCATTTATACTGTGCCTTCGCAATTTCATTAACCGTCGTGGAACCCCAGTGAGGATTAGGAGTGATAACGGTACCAATTTCATCGGCGCACAGAGGGAGCTTAAAGCAGCAGAGCAATTATTCTATGCAGATCGTATTCAAGCGGAGGCGAATAGACATAGTATCGACTGATAATTCAACTGTCCCATGAACCCAAGTTCCGGTGGCTGCTGGGAGAGACTAATAAGCGTAATTACATCATTGTTGACCAAGACGTTAAAGGAAGTAGCACCCCGAGTGAGTACGCTGCAAAGTGTGTTGATAGAGGCGGAAAATTCTCGCCCATTTACTGATTTGCCTCTGTCACCCGATGATGATGAACCACTTACCCCGAATCATTTCCTGCTGGGATGTGTGAACTCCACTCAAACACCACACCCAGTAGATGAGAAGATATGCCTTCGAAAGCAGTGGAGAATCACACAGAACCTCAAAGACCATATATGGAAGAGATGGGTGATAGAATATTTACCACAGTTGAAGTGCCGTAGTAAGTGGCAAGAGAAGATAACA
The DNA here is from genome assembly GCA_960531455.1 of Urophora cardui. Lineage (NCBI taxonomy): Eukaryota > Metazoa > Arthropoda > Insecta > Diptera > Tephritidae > Urophora > Urophora cardui. The sequence goes on along the minus strand of OY482673.1, from coordinate 73,481,335 downwards.
CCGCTGCAAGTTGACGACCTGGTAATTGTATGTGATGCAAGCTACCCCTCAAGGAATGGCAACGAGGCCGCATAACGAACTTATTCCCAGCAAAGGATGGACAGGTGCGAGTAGCAGAAGTAAAAACCAGTAGCGGAATCTTTCGTAGACCAGCATCGCGTCTTGCCAAACTTGTGGTAGATGGTGAATCCGGTGGATTCACGGGGGCGGGGTGTTAATCACCCTGTGATGTTCTAAAAAATTATATAAACTGACGAGAGTGGCAACGCTGAAAGCAAGATGGTGATCAGCCAGATACATATATTTTATAAATTGCAAAAATCTTCATGCACATTTTGGACACTTACGATTTAGATCGAGATCGAGGCGGACGCAAACACAAGTGTCAAACAAACCAAATCACAAACCAAACCAAACCACATACAAACATACAAACACATAAAAACGAACAAGCGCAATGTCATATAATTAAATTTAAACAATGTAATGTCAGTAAAATTTGTTAACTTTATATTTTCATTAAATCTTTATAACTAAATTTGCGAGTATACTTTGTTTGTCGGAAAACGTCGTAAGTCAACAACGTCACTATTGAAGAAAATAAAAGATGCAAGACCACTTATAAATACATACGTAAGCCAATAACTACACATTTAACTGTTTTTCGCCAAAATGATATTTCGATTAAAAATGTAATCCAAAAATCTATCTTGGTTTGAATGTGGGTTGTAAAATTCCGAACCGTTTTGAATTAACTAACACAGTTTTTACTGTCTCCTGTAAAATTTGGGTGGCAGCAGATACGCGGTATTGCACTTTATGCGACAATATGGAGTTATAATAGATGAATCTCCAAAACCTCGCCAAACTATATACCAGAGTGATCACAACGCCTAAATAAAAAGTGATCGTAACTACTAAACTAAATTAAAAACTCACGAGAATACAGGGAAGGGGCTACTTTGTAGTACGGCCAAACTGATATTCCCCGCAGTAAAAATCCGAAATGAATCTTTTATGAATCACTGATGAAATTCACCTATGACTGAGGAGGCATCAGTGAGTACTTTCAAATAAAGACTGCTGAATTTTTCATATAAATGGTTTGCTTTCCTCAGAAAAAAAAAAACGAAAAATAAGAATTGTACTCAGTTATGACGACAGTGATGAATATTCAACAAAGAATCCTCAATGATCATTCAGCAGTGAAACAAATTTACTGCACGGTTGTGAAATATTTTCAAATTGAAAAAATTCCTTTCAATTCAAATTGAAAAAATTCGTTACTATTAATACCATGGTTACAATTTATTTTTAAAACAGAGCAGTGAAAAATGCCATTAATGGAGGATTTTTATCATTGAGTATGGCAGCAGGAAATGTCATAATCTGCGTAATTGTCAGGTGGTTAATATGGCGACGAAAACTTGACATTTGTTTTACCTGTATATTTATACCATGTTTAAGCCCAATCAGCTGTTTTCGTTGTCGTTTTAAAAATTGTCAAGTTATCGGCATTTCGGTTTGTGCTGTATAAAAAAATGTTTAAATTTATTCAACGTTATCCTGCTAATAAAACAAATATCAATAGGCGTATTCTAAGGGACACTGAAGATTCTTTGGAACTAGCGCCATCCTAGTTTCGGAAGCTTTATCGCGTTGGCCCAGAGATAGTCACGGGAGTTGTTGAACGGTTGGAGACCTCCTTGAAAGGCCAGAGGATAACCGCAATATCTCCAGAGAAACAGCTGAGCTAGTTAGTGAATTTGGGAAATGTTAACTTAAAGAAACTAGCAACAAAGTTTGAAGGCAGGCAATGTGTCAGTCGTTAAAGCTTGCACTGCAAAGGTCGTAAGTTCAATTCTTGGCCGAATCAGATGTAACCCGATGATCTATGGTGAAACAGCTTTCGGGTAATCCGTGCTTAAAATTTGTTTTCTAGTTTCAAAAAAAATAAAATATAACCTGGGCGTGTGCTCGTTAAATAAATAAATTAAATGTTTATCATTTAAGGTGCTATGTACACTGAGATTTTATGCCACTGGATGTTACCTGTGGCTGTGTGGCGGCCTGTGGGTGAGTCAGGCAACAATAAGTAGGTGCATCCATCGGGTAACGGACGCCATAAACAACGAAATGTTTTTTGAGGAAATTAAATTCCCGAGGACGCAAGAAGAACGTCAAGCCGCTAAGGAAATTTTTGCATTAGCAGCACCGTTCGTTGGGGGAACGGTAGGGGCGATCGACTGTTCCCACATATCAATTTTGGCTCCGAAGCAGCACAAGGAAGCATACGTAAACCATCATGGTTGTCACTCCATTAATGTTCAGATGGTAAAATAATAATTTAAATAAGAGTGTTGCCTTTATATATGAACATATGTATTTCCTACATTTTATTAGATATGTGACCCAAATCTAAAGATACTGAATGTTAATGCCAAGTTTCCAGGAGCACGTCACGACGCCTTTATTTGGAGTTCCTGCGCATTACGACGAATCATGCAGACAGCACACGAAGATGGAAGCCGAAATATGTTTCTAATTGGTATTCCCTTTTTCAATGGAAATGTGCGTTATTTTTTAAATTGTATTTTGCAGGGGATTCTGGATACCCTTTGGAACCGTGGCTTATGACGCCACTCCCAAATCAACCGGAGGGTACACCGGAATTCCGGTATAATGAAACCTTGTGTAAAGCCTGGAATCCGATCGAACGCCTGTTTGGGGTCTTAAAGCTACTTGGCGATGTTTATCTCAACAAAGAGTTCTTTTGTACGAGCCAGGCTTTGCGGGTAGGATTGTAAACGCGTGTGCAACCTTGCACAATATTCATTTGAGTGAGAGATTTTTTTCCTAATCACTATGTACAACTTTCCGTTGTGGCAAACATACAGTGGCAGGCATTAGTATTACTACTACCTATTTTTTTAAATCATATATTTATTTTTTGAGATTTATTCGCTTTGATATTTTTGAGTTGTCCAATTCTTTCGCTCATACGTTTAAACCTATGTTTAAGCCATAACGGGTAATGTGCTAAAAATCGATTTTATTTTTCACCGTATAAATAAATATGAGTACTTAAAAAAATTGGTGGTATTAATACTTATACCTGCCACTGTACTTAGTATCCAACAAGAATTCACTTTTATATGCTGTATTCTATAAGGTATTTTTTAAAATTAACCAAAGTAAATATGGTAAAAATAATTTACTAGAACTCGCGATTAAATTTTGATCCTATTTCATTGGCAGCAACAGTAAAAGGCTTTGTTCAGAAACTCGGTTTGAAGCGTAAACTGCTTTTGTAGTAGAAGCAGAGCATTCATAAACGTAAATTTTGCATGAAGCGTCGCTCATCACAATCATCAAAAAAATAATTACTGCCGCTGTTGCGCTTCATGCTGCGTTTCTGAACATAGCCAAAACATTACAAAAACTATTTTCTAATGGAAATTTGGCGAATTATAAATAAATCCATCTAAAAATAAAACAAATGGAGTATTCACACGTGTCTGCTTATATGGTTACTTAGTAAAAAATTATTTTCTTAAGAGAATCTCGCTTTTATAAATGTTATAAAAAAAAAAATAACTACATGACCAGATAAACAGACATATGTGCATAACACAAGTCTATCATTTAAGGCAAACCATTATTTAATACATTTAATTCAGTCTAAAATGTTACATATCCAGGTACTTCAACTTCACATTACAATTCATATTAGAAATTAAAAAAAAGAAACAAAATCAATAATTCAGTAAGGAACTGACTAATCCCTTAGTGTTGCTATTATAGCATCGCATAACCTGTCGAATGACTTAGTGTATTCCTTCACTCCTTCCCCCAACGCAGTAACTGCCCGTGCCATTGTCAGCATCGCATCAACCAACTTCTCCTGGAAGACAGCCTGCGAAGCCTCCTGCTTCTCTTGCACAGAAGCTAACATCTATGGATAGAGAGAAGAAAAAACCGACTTAATAATAATGTAAAATTAATAAAAAAAAAACTTATTATGTTATTTTTTCCTCACCCTCATAGACTCGGCCTGCGACTCGGCGATTTTAATTAGCCTCTCTTGCATATTTTCCTGATGCCTTCTTCTCGGACCCTGGCATGGGGTTTGCAGAGGTGTTCTTAGGTGTTGCTGTTATTGCCCTTGCTGCTGTTGGTGTCGGTGGCGCTGGCTCTTCATCACTCCCGGAGAGCTCCAAGTGCTCCTCGTACATCACATTTTGAGGTTGCTAAAATTATAAATATTTGAATTCAATGCTAAAATATTCATAAATTATAACTATTAACTTGTATAATAATTTATTGTTATTGACAAGAATTTTTGAATAAATAATCCCTGTAAACATTCCGAGTGATAAAAGAGTCAGAAAGGAATCCTAAACTGGAGCATTCACACTCATTATGAGCTCATTTTAGAGTCCGAAATGTATGTATTTCTGTTCCTAAAGCCCATATGACACTACATTTTTTTTCTGGTATTCTACCAGGTTTTTTGTGTGAAGGAGATGGTCAAATGCAGTTTTGCGTTGGTGCAAGCGAGCAAGCTATATTGAAAAAAACCAAACAAAATACCATCTAGGCGGTTAAAAACCAACGAGCCAGCTTGTATTTCGGTAGGTTTTTTGGCATTCGGTCATTTTTTCTGACAATTGTTTCAATTTGACAACTAGAAAATAAATTATTTTTGAAATAAAAAATATATGGAAATACAAATTTTAAATTTGCCCCTTGTAAGCTTCTGCTATGGCCGTAAGGGTAAAGAAGAAGTCCGGAAGAAAAATTATATTGCGTACTGGCTTCCCTTTATAACATGGAATACACAGCTATTCTACCCTTTGAGTTTCAAAATTTTTTATTTCAGTAATTTAAATTCAAATTTCTAAAAAAATTAATTTTTGAAATAAATATTATTTTCATTTAGTTTGAAGTTTAATGTCAATCAAATTGTTTTTGAGGGAGTATTTGTCTCTTTTCAACCTACAGAAGAATTGTTTTTGTATTTTGACTTTCGGTGGGTTTTCCAAACCAAAAAAACCAAGAAAAAAATGTAGTGTCATATAGGCATAAGGTGGAGCCTAATTTCATACATTTTATGAGCCTGAATATGTAGTAAAACAAAAAAAAAATTTCTTCTGTTTTTGCATTTTCCTTCCCCTTCTCTTTATCCTCTCTCTCCATTCACCACAGCTTATTTTCCTCGTTTCTCATTGGTTGCGTTCAGAAGTCGCAACTGTTGAGCAAAACAGTTGTGTAGTCAGCGTTGCCACATAAAAAATTTCTAATTTACCAAAATACCAAATAAAAGTAACCAAAACTAGAAACAAGTAACCAAAATAAATTAATAATATAGGCATATGTCCCATTAACGTTAGGGCTATTTATTTCGTAGCAAAACAATACATACGGTTAACAAAAACTAAAATATATCAATTATTTTACATCCTTAAGCCTTAAACAGATCCAACGTCAAGCGAAATATCACCCGGTTGTAGCGTTCTATCAACATTTAAAAACACGGCCAGATATGAGAATGAACAGAGCCAAAAAGCTGACGAAAAAATAGATTTATTTCTAATGTGGTCGCTCAAATAAACAAATATTTTATAGATTGGAAAAATTAAAAGCGTATTCCTAAAAATTGAATGTAACCAATACATGGACCTTGAAGGTAACCAAAATCGGCCGAAAGTAACCACGTAACCAAACGAAAAAATTGTAACCAATTTTAGTAAAAAGTAACCAAAGTGGCAATGCTGTGTGTAGTTATCACCGAGCGGAAAGTGATATAATTTACGCCTTCTTAACGAGCTTATACAGATAATAAACAAATTATTATCATTACCTATCTCCAACATAATCGGCAATAAGTTCGCTGCTTTGAAACATTCAAAAATTCATAAATACATATAGGTTCATATTTATATTTTTGTACATATGTCAAAATCATAAGCACAACATGTTGTCCAAAGTGAACATAAAAAATTTATGATGGAAAAAGTGTCCAAACTCACATCATATTGTGTTGATCAGAAATACTCAACTTTGCGTTCAGAAGATTAAAACACAACTGTTGGGATTCTGAACGCAACCACTCATTGCTTGCTTTATAGTGTTGTCTATTTGTATTTTCCTCCTGATTCAAACCTGAAATTCAACCCAGCACCATAATATAGTGGAACATTCAACATTAAATTGAATAACTTTTTGGTTGCTTGTTTTTCCGACAGGGTAGGAATATGATGTATTGTGGAACGATTTTCCGTCATCCCTTGTCAAGTTTGGTTTGGAGACAAACCGGTTTCGGCTAATATGCGCCATCTTCAGTGTCTTCTTTCGTTCTGAGTTATTTTCTGTAAGTTCGATAGCATTTATAGTAACTACCTTCCGTCGTTTTGTTCAGGTACTTCGTGTTCATGTGATGTGTTCGTGCATTCGTGCGTTCGGGTGCCGTGTGTGTGTGTGTGAGTCTGTGTTGTGTGTTTAGGTATGCAAATCTATTTTTTTTTTTGTCATATTTTCATTATTGTACCCTCATTAACCAAGTAGGTAAAAGTCCGTTATTGTCCGTTTGTGTGTTGTTTTGTTTATGTCGGTTTTAGGTCTTTTGTCCTCTTTCGGGTATATTAGCTTAAGCGGTTCAAATAATGTATCCGATGCGGTGTTTATTTGTTCATTTATTATTTTACCTACGAATGTTTTTTGTTTGTATATCTCCATATTTTCTAATATGTTAAGTCGTCTTCCTTTATGCTGTATGTGGAGAATTTTAGCTGTTTTTCCTATTTTCATGGGTGTACACTTGTTTTCTGCCATGTGGTTGGCGAAATTTGATTCCACTGTCGTTGATGATTTTCTTATTTTCTTATTGTAATCCCTTATGTGTTCTCGATATCTCGTCTTGATTTGGCGTCCTGTTTGTCCTATATAACTGTTTTGGCATTCGCAAGTCAATTTGTATACGCCTTGTTTGTCAAAGAGGTCTTCCTTATTAATGTTGTTTCGTAGAAGTTTTCCCATATTGTTCCTCGTTTTAAATGCTGCATTAATGTTATATTTTTGGAAAACTTTAGCCAACTTGTAAGATGTTGCTCCGGTATATGATAGGACTGCCCATTTCTTCTCTTCTTTTTCTTTGGTTTCTGACTTTCTAGAATTTATGTTTTTTTGTATTTTCTTCACTAAACTTTTTTGATATCCGTTGTTCTCCGCGATTGTGTATATTGTGCTGAGTTCCTTGTTGTAAGCTTCTTTTTCTAACGGGGTTCGTTCAAGTCGTGTTAATAAATGTCTGAAAGCGGCGTTCTTGTGCTGTTGAGGATGGTTAGATTTATTGTGTATTATTGCATCTGTTGCTGTGGGTTTTCTGTATATTTCGTAAGTAAATTTGTTAGTCTCTTTGTTTATTTTAATTGTTAGGTCCAGGTAGTTGATTTTTCCATTTTTCTCTGTATCCATAGTGAATTTTATATTTTTGTGTTGGCTGTTGAGGTGCTCCAAAATTTGTTCTTCTTTATTTCCCGATATTAGGCAGATGACGTCATCTACATACCTGGCATAAAAATTTACTCCCAAATTTGCCGTCAGTTCTTCCATATAAATTTCCTCCAAATGTTGCATAAATACTTCCATAAGGATAGCTGATGTGGGGCTACCCATGCCTAGTCCGTGAGTTTGTCTGTATATTTTATTGTCAAATTTAAAATAATTCTGGTCCAGGGTTATTCTCAGCGTATTTACTATCTCTGTAGCAATGTCTTTGTTCGTTTTCTCTGTCAGTATTTTAGTTAAAGTTTTTAGTGTTTCTGTCGTTGGTATCGAAGGGTATAGATCCTTCACGTCAAATGATACCAGTTTTGAGTCCTTGGGTACGTTCAGGTTGTTCAGTTTGTTGACTAGTTCCGTCGTGTTTTTGATTGTGTATTTATTGGATAGGTCTAGTTTCTCGGTTAGTAGCTTGTTTAGGTGTTTTGATAGTCTATATCCTGGTGCCGACTTATGGTTTACTATTGGTCGCATAGGTGTTCCTGCTTTGTGGATTTTAGGTAGTGCGATCAGTGACGGGGCCGATGGATTCATTGCCGTGAGAGTGTAGGTCATCTTGTTGTCTATTATATTCTTTGCTTGTTTTATTGCACGCTTTATTGCCATTTGGTATTCTTCCGTTGGGTCTTTCCTTATCACTCGACAGCCCATTTCTTTGATGAGTTGACCCGTTTTTGCGGTGTATTCCTCTTCGTCCATTAGCACCGTTGTATTTCCTTTGTCTGCTTTTGTTGCTATCACCTTATTATCGATTAGTTTCTTCCTTAATACTTTTGCCGTTTTATTGTCGTCCGTTGCCATTTCATTTCCAGCAGCTTTTATACTCTTTTCGATTATGCGTCTGCATAGATGCCTTGCGTGCTCCTGTTCTTCGTTTGGTACTAGTGATATGGCCATCTCCGTGTCTGCAATAGTATTCTCTACGTCTTTTTTTCTATCGTAGCTTTCGATATTGTACTTCAAACCTTTTTGTAGTAGCTCTGTTTCTTTGGCGTTGATGGAAAGATTTGTTAAGTTAACAAATCTTGGATGGAATGATGTTTTGTTCTGTTGTGAGCCTTTTTTGTTGTTGTTTTGTTTTGTGTCAAGGTCCTCCAGTTTTTTGTTGAGTTTTTTGTATTTGTGTTCCATGGCCTTTTTGATCCCCTCCTTTATAGTGTCTAACGTTTCCATAAGGCAACTTACTAGGTTGTTTTCCATCAGCTCCAGGTGGATGCGTAGTAGTTCCTCATTTATGCGCTCCTTCTTTGCGTGTTGGTTCCTGATCTCGCATCTGAGGAAGCTGTTCTCCGCTTTCCGTATAATTTTGCGTTTATCCTCGCTGTTCACTTTGTGCCCTATTTGCGCGTATTTTGGAATGAGTTTGGTCTTTAGACATTCCTTGTTAAACCATATGTTGGCTTTTGTGTTGTGTGTTTTCTGTAGCCGCCTTTTGTAAGCTGTCAGTAGAAAATTTGTCCGGATTTGATGTGCCTGACTGGCAAATGTTGGAGCACCTCAACAGCCAACACAAAAATATAAAATTCACTATGGATACAGAGAAAAATGGAAAAATCAACTACCTGGACCTAACAATTAAAATAAACAAAGAGACTAACAAATTTACTTACGAAATATACAGAAAACCCACAGCAACAGATGCAATAATACACAATAAATCTAACCATCCTCAACAGCACAAGAACGCCGCTTTCAGACATTTATTAACACGACTTGAACGAACCCCGTTAGAAAAAGAAGCTTACAACAAGGAACTGAGCACAATATACACAATCGCAGAGAACAACGGATATCAAAAAAGTTTAGTGAAGAAAATACAAAAAAACATAAATTCTAGAAAGTCAGAAACCAAAGAAAAAGAAGAGAAGAAATGGGCAGTCCTATCATATACCGGAGCAACATCTTACAAGTTGGCTAAAGTTTTCCAAAAATATAACATTAATGCAGCATTTAAAACGAGGAACAATATGGGAAAACTTCTACGAAACAACATTAATAAGGAAGACCTCTTTGACAAACAAGGCGTATACAAATTGACTTGCGAATGCCAAAACAGTTATATAGGACAAACAGGACGCCAAATCAAGACGAGATATCGAGAACACATAAGGGATTACAATAAGAAAATAAGAAAATCATCAACGACAGTGGAATCAAATTTCGCCAACCACATGGCAGAAAACAAGTGTACACCCATGAAAATAGGAAAAACAGCTAAAATTCTCCACATACAGCATAAAGGAAGACGACTTAACATATTAGAAAATATGGAGATATACAAACAAAAAACATTCGTAGGTAAAATAATAAATGAACAAATAAACACCGCATCGGATACATTATTTGAACCGCTTAAGCTAATATACCCGAAAGAGGACAAAAGACCTAAAACCGACATAAACAAAACAACACACAAACGGACAATAACGGACTTTTACCTACTTGGTTAATGAGGGTACAATAATGAAAATATGACAAAAAAAAAATAGATTTGCATACCTAAACACACAACACAGACTCACACACACACACACACGGCACCCGAACGCACGAATGCACGAACACATCACATGAACACGAAGTACCTGAACAAAACGACGGAAGGTAGTTACTATAAATGCTATCGAACTTACAGAAAATAACTCAGAACGAAAGAAGACACTGAAGATGGCGCATATTAGCCGAAACCGGTTTGTCTCCAAACCAAACTTGACAAGGGATGACGGAAAATCGTTCCACAATACATCATTAAATTGAACTTTAGTGATAATTCTATACCTACTTCCCATTTTTCGAATTACAATTATTATTTATAAAAACAAGAAATAAAATTATAAAATATTTTTTTCTTAAGCTCATACATATTTCCCACATGTTTGTGATTCATATCCGGCTCCTAGTTATGAGTGCTCTGAGAATGTTTGCTGGGATAATAAATTCATACCAAAACTAATTGACGGTTGACACTGAAAATTTCAAAATTAAAAAAACGAACTTACCTCCCAGAGTTGTATTGGATTTTTATTCGATTAAAAATTCAATTAATTAGTAATGGATCCATTAATAATTGAACTTCTGTGTGGAAAATCGAGCTTCATTATTGACTTAACGAAGAAAATGTGGATAATTACTACATTAACCGCCTGTGTGAAATCAGTATTACAAGCAATACACTTCATAAAATTAATTTAGTACTTACATTTTGCTACTGCTCGGGAGTTTTTGTGGCTCCTCCCTTCAAGTTGAACTTATCCGCAACCTCTTTCCACTTCTTTTGCTGTTCCAACTACCCGTGAAGGCGCTGGAACCTTTCTGTAGCTAAGCCGGGGTTTTCATGGAGGAGGTCCACCATCATCCTCATCTGTTCGGCCGTGGCCCGATTCCTTTTTCCCGACACTTTAGCACTTGTAGACGCCATTCTGAAATGACAACAATATAATTAATAAAATTATAAATTATCAAATATAAAAAATCTACTTACATTTAAATAAATTCAAACTGTTTGGCGGGAAAAACTTGCACAATTGATTGTTTTTGTTTCAATTCTCTTTTGTGCTTTTCGTAAATTTTAACAATTCGGCACCAGAGATGCCACTCTTTCATACATTTACGAAATGTCATTTAAACCATTTTAATTGTGGTTAAGAAAGATTTAGTAAATCACACAATTGATAAAACAAACCATTTACGTTTGAGTTAAAAACAATTACAGAAACGTTAAAAGTTAGTGAATCGAGGTGCAGATATCGATTCAGATATTAAAACATTAGTGCGAAATTGTAACAAATGTTCATCAGCAGGGAAAATGCCAACAACAATGCCGTGGCAACGCTTACATATTGATTATGCAGGACCACTCAACGTTGATTACTTCATGGTGCTCGTTGATGCGTATTCAAAGTGGCCAGAAATATTTTCACGTTTTGGTATCCCGTCAACAATTGTGTCCGATAATAGAACACAATTCACGAGCACACATTTTCAACAATTTTTATCAGAAAATGGTATCACGCATTTCCGAACAAGCCCATTCTATCCGATGTCTAATGGGCAAGCAGAGAGTTTTGTCGACACGTTTAAGCGTGCTCTCAAAAAGATGAAGGGAGAGAGAACAACGAATAGGAACTTACAAGTTTTCATACAATGCTACCGATCCACTCCCAACAAAAACAACATTGACAACAAATCTCCAGCTGAAGTTTTGCTAGGCAGAAATATTCGCACCAACTTAGATCTGCTAAAACCAAATTCGACGCGTGAAGCTCAGCCCGAAGAACAACAAAACAGAGGCTCGGTTCAGAAACTCAGTTTGAAGCGCAATCTGCTTTTGTAGTACAAGCAGAGCGTTCATAAACGTAAATTTTGTATGAAGCGTCGCTCATCACAATCATCAAAAAAATAATTACTGCCGCTGTTGCGCTTTAGGCTGCGTTTCTGAACATAGCCAGAATGAAGCAGCAGTTCGACAGAAAGCATGGAGCCAAACATAAGTCATTTGTCAGTGGTGATACTATTTACGCCTGCGTACACAAAAACAACAAATCCCAGTGGATGCCTGGAAAGGTAATCGTACGTGTTGGCAAAGTGATGTACAGCGTATTACTCGACAATCAAAAGCTCATAAGAGCGCATGCTAACCAATTGCGGATACGATAATGCGACAGTGAACAATCGGTTGACAAGGAAGTGAATTCTACAGAAACGCTAATCGATGCATTCGGACTGTATGAAGATGAAGGCAATATATGGGTATGTTCAGAAACGCAGCATGAAGCGCAACAGCGGCATTAATTATTTTTTTGATGATTGTGATGAGCGACGCTTCATGCAAAATTTACGTTTATGGACGCTCTGCTTGTACTACAAAAGCAGGTTGCGCTTCAAACTGAGTTTCTGAACAAAGCCTATGTATATACAATAGGTCTTCTCGGTGAGTGCACTGAAAGTGTAGAAAAGTGTAGGGCAGAACACCATCTGACAGTTGTCAGAGCAATTTAGTGCAAAGGCGCCAACGAACGAAAACTAACGAGAATGATGATTTAGTGGAAACCAGCTGATTTATGGAAACGAAATAATTCTCAATGGTAAAATTTATAGCTGTTAAATATACACAAATTTTCCAATTTTGATCGGATAACTTGCGACATTTTTGCTTTGTTTTCATCCGTAAACTTTTCCCCAATTGCGGTTTGTACACCTTCGAAAAATTTATGAGCAAGTTCGTTTGGTTGCCTACCCATTTGACTTTGATCACGCTTTCGGTCTTTACCAAATCCTCAGGATTAAATATGTTTTCATCTAAATTATAAAACAATTTTCGGGGACAAAATCGCATTTTTTATACTTATAATATTTTCATCCACATCGCTCAAAAATGAATTTAATTTGCCATTTTTTTTTTTTAATTTACTTTCTTTACTTTTCATTTTCTGTTATTTTGCCGCCATAACTAATAAAAACAGCTGTTTTCATATGCTGCACAAACTTACACCAGCTATGAAGATGGTGTAGTTTAGTGCAGTAAAGTGTAAGTTGGTGCTAACTCAAAAAACTGAGTTCTGAACAATTTAGTGCAAAAAAATTTTCATCGAACATTTTTTTCTGCACTAGAGTATTCTAGTGCGTTCATCGAACAGACCTTATGTGAGAACTTACCCTCAAATAACGGACATCAGCGCAAAGCGAAGATGCCGAAACCATACCATCGAATGATAAACCTCCTTCGCAGAATTAGGATATTCCACAGCTACCAAGAAGGAGATCCCCGCGTTTACGCCGTCCAGTGGACAGATACGTTCCGGGTTAAGCGAAGCTAACTCAAAACGGAAAGGTATTGGCACATCCAAATGCGATTTTTTTTTGTAAAAAATATGTAAATCGTTTGCTCACGTTTGCTCAGAAAATAGTTTCGTTTGCTCAGGTTTTCTTCAAAAGTTATTGCAAAAAAAAAATTTTTGCCACTTTTTTTTGCACAACCAAATGCGCATTTTCTCGAAGGAATACGTAGATACGTACGATTTTTTTTGCTAAATCGTTTGCTCATCGTTAGCTTAAGATAATACAGGAAAAAAATTCTTATTCCCATTTTTATGTAAAGTTATTCAAAAAACAATTTTTTTCGGGATCAGCACTTCTCCCCAAAAAACCGAAAAAAAAATAATTTTTTGGCTAAATCGTTTGCTCATCATTAATTAAGATTAAATCAGACGAATTTTTGTTTTCCGATTCTTATTTTTAAAGTTATGGGAAAATTAAATGTTTCGGTATTGCTCAATAGGATTTTCTTGAAATAATAAGTAGGTACGTAGGATTTTTTGTCATCTTTTTAGCTAAATCGTTTGCTCATCTTTAGCTTAAGATTATTCAAGAAGAAATTCTGTTCTCCCGTTTTTACACAAAAAGTTATTGCGAAAATAAAATTTCGGAATGAGCATCCCGAAAAAAAATAATTACAAAACATGCTTTTTTTTTTGGCTATCGTTTGCTCATCGTTAATTTAGAATCGCTTAGGAAGAAATTTCCTATTGCTATCATTACTCAAAAAGTTATTGAAAAAGAAAAAAAATCTCGGGATTGGTACTATTAAACGAAAAATCGAAAACAAAAACAATATTTTTTTGGCTAAATCGTTTGCTCATCATTAGTTGAGAATAAATAAAGCGGAATTTTCCTTTCCGATGCGTTTTTTTTTTAATTTATTGCAAAATGAAATTTACGGTGACACGTTGGCACTGTAAAATATAAATTTTTGCGTAGAAATACATAATTACGCACGACTTTTTTGCTCATCGTTAGCTAAGGATATTTCAGGAAGAAATTTAATTTTTAAAATTTTCAATACAAAATTATTGCGAAAAAAAATGTCGGGATTTCGAAAAATCTAAAAAAAATATTTTTTTTTGCTATATTGTTTGCTCATCGTTAGTTTAGATTCGCTTAGGAAGAAATTTCTTTCTACTATCATTAATCCAAAGGTTATTGAAAAAACAAAAAATTTCGGGATTAGAGCCACCAAATGAGAAATCTGCAAAAAAAATATTTTTTTGTCTAAATCGTTTGCTCATCATTAGTTCACAATTATTCAGTAACAAAATTAATTTTTGAATGCCTTTTTCAGAGTTATAGCAAAATGAAATTCACGTTCATGTAAAATATGAATTTTCGCAAAATAATACGTAATTATATACGACTTTTTGGCTAAATCGTTTGCTCGTCATTAGCTCAAAATATTTCAGAAAGAAATTTCATTTTCCTATGATTTTATTTAAAGTTATTGCAAAATAAAATATTTCGGGATCGGCATCCCGAAAACAAATTAAAAAAAATTAATTTTTTTTCGGCCAAATCGTATGCTCATCATTAGTTCAGAATCACTAAGAAAGAAATTTCGTTTTCCTATTCTGGTTTTCAAAGTTACTGCAAAGATGAAGAAATATCATATAAAAACATCTTTAACTTCCTGAAATTTACTTTTATCAGGTATTTTGCGGAATAACGTTTCATATTAAACACCGTTTTATATAATATTTCGCCAAAAAAAATTGTTTCTGGTTACATTTTTCGCGATCTTGACTATATAAAAAAATTATAATTTATAACCGTAGATTTCCAGAAGAGAATATGTTGTTGTTGTGTTATGTTAAATCAAATAGAAATATTTTGCATCAGTTAAAACAACATATCTTCACACAAGTCTAGTATTGTAAGAAAAATCATTTTATTAAAACATCCTAACTAGAATTATACGGGTATATTTATTTGCGTTCTCAGCCTCTTAAAAAAAAAAAACAACTCGAGCTAAATGGAAATAAAACTCTCATTGGAGAGAATTAAATTCAATAAGAAGAACTTAACTAGAGTTAAGAGCTTTCTGTAAAAGTTGTATTCAATAAACACATTTGAGTTATAAAAGCAAATTTTTTGCCATTAACTTTATTTTAAGATTTATGGCTTACAAGCATTCCTTCCCTAACTTTATGGGTCCATTGTTATCCCGTATAAAAATCCAAATGGGCCCAATATTTTAAATTTTGACAAAAAAAGCGATTTTTCTCCGTTCACCATATTTTGCGTTAAGCTACTTTAATTTACGGGCACAGATATGTATTTACATTTGTTGCAAAATATTTTCATTTATCATAATTTCAACACTGCGGAACCTGTAAATTACCACTGCTCACTGAACTTCGCCCTCCCATGAACCAATTCGAATCAAATCCACACGCCGAATCTGAGTCGGAATCCATTGACATATCGGATGGTATTCGACTAATAGGGGACCGCATTTGATTGGGGGTCGTCGGCATACTACTATAGCCTGCATAAAAATTCGTGCTGGAATTCGATGATGATAGGGAACCACGTGGTGAATCACCTGTAAGTGACGACGCTGTTATTGTCGTTATTGCAGACTTTTGCCTTTTCTTTGCAAGGGACTCAGTATTTTTTGGGGGTGGCATAATTGCTTTATCTTCGTCATCTGCCCCATATAGGTGTTGTTGCTGTATATTGTCAGCTGAGCCCCAGGATTTGTGCAATTTTTCAAATTTTTGAGTTAAGTTATTTATGTTGATGGGAGCACCAGCACGGTGCCTACTACTATTTTTTATACTACAGGTTTTACTATTACTTGTTCTCTCATTCGTCATCGTCGGATTCCGCATTGTCATACCACCTTGAGTATGACGACGATTATTTTGTAGATGGTGTCGGTGAGAGCGCTGGTGATGGCGATTTGCTGCTGCCGTGTGAGAGAGTGTGTGTCCATTGCCCACTCCCAAGAAGTTGCTGAACGCTTCGGTTGTCTTCTTGACTCGGACATTCAATGAACCAATCCGAAGGAATCCCGAATCTTTTTCACCTATTGAAAATATATGAAAATGTAAATTATAAAACTTTTTCGCCAATCGAATACTTTCTTTACTTGTGTAAAATATAAACCTTTGAAAAAGTACTTTTTGCGAGACATACCACAGGTTGTCAAAAGTCAAGCATACAAAAACTGCATACTTATAATTTCCAATACACCCCCAAAATCTGGAGTTAGGGGCCAAAACCCCCTTTGCATAGGTTAAGTCATACGAGTATATTGTACCATAACTTTTCCCTATTTATCCTATCTCTGAAAAGAGGACATATCGCCTAATTGTTAATTTATATTTATAAATGCCTGAGAAACTTTAAAAACAGTGTAAAAAATTAATTTTGTTTTAATTTCTTTCATTTTAATCACGGTTTTCTCGAATAATTTGTTAACCAGTGTATATCGACACAATCTCCCATTAATTCTGGTTTCAACAACATATAAATTTTCATATCCGCGTAGGCGTTCCTAGGATATTTTACTTAAATCAATTTCTGCTGTGAAAATTTTCATACTAAAATTGCTCAATTTAGTGATGGGCGAGTCCGAGATGTTTAGACAATCGAGAGAATCGCCATCGTTGCAAAATCACAATCGAGTCAAAAGTTGACTCGCTCCTCGACTACACAATCGAGATGTTTTTGCGATTGTTCCGAGTCGGCGGGCCGGCTGTTGTTTTGATGATATGTTTTAGTTTATAAAATAAACTGAATGAGTGTTGTTGATGAAGAAAGCAGGATTTTTAATGCAAATAAATATGTAAATAAATGAACCAAATTAAAAAATATGCTATATATAGAAGCTGCATTTTTGTAATCACAACAAAAGAGTGTCGTGCATAATAATAATAAAAATTAATTATTTAAACATCAATATTAAAATTAGTAGAACTAACATCCACAGAATATTTCCTGCTAGTTTCATTGAAAAAATCCCACTAGTTTAAAAATAAATTCGGTGAGCGCACATACCGAAGCCGGCCCAAAGGTTTTCAATGGGGTACGATACCAACTAATTTTTTACAACATTGAGAAGCCATCATCATTAAATTGGATGCATTGGCACCTCCTCTAAGAGATTGGGGAGAAAACTAATTTATTAAATGTTTATGCACCTACATATGTAAATGTATATTTCAACTAAAATAATTTTTCTTTTATTTCTTATATTGAGCGCTTCTCTGCTATGTTCATCGCTAAAACTTGATGAATCATATGCAAAATACATTTATAATAAAGAATTAAAATATCAAAGTACCACCAATAAAAAATACGGAACATATTGCACACAGATTGCAAATAAAATCAAACAGGTAGTGCAGAAATTATAGGGATGGTACTTTCGTCATTTGGTTTGCCGATAAACAGTCGACGTCGTCTCAATACGCTTAGCTAATACCGATTTTGCGTCGATGTGATAACGACGTCGAGACGACGTGATGTCGACTGAAAAGTGACAACGATGTCGACGACGACAACCGTAATATGGGTGATTATGTATTTTTTGCAGCGAGTCCGAGATGTTGTAGGGTTGCTTTGAAAACGAGATAAATCGTTGGCGAGTCCAAGATGTTTTAGCGATTGTTTCGACTGACGGCCATTTACGACTTGACTCGAATACGAATGAAAACCATCGAGAGCATTCGAGATGTTTCAACAATCGAGAGAATCGAATAAAACATCTCGGACTCGCCCATCACTAATCGATATAGTAAATTTGCGATCAGTTTTGCGATTATGCTATTCTGTACGACTTTTCGGTCAAATTTTGTTGCATATTTTGACAGTTGTTTCCGAGGGAAGTTTTAGTGTCGATAGCTTTGCGATTTTCGGTCGCAAAATAAGTTACAGAATCACTGCACTGGGCGATTTGTATGGAGGTTAATTAATCGATACTTTGTCCTCAAATTTGGGATTCCTCTTATTCTTCTGAGTAAAAAACTCAAAATAATGAGTCATATTAATAAAAGCCAAGCATTTGCTTTTGCTTAAGATTTCAGACCTTTTACTCAAATTTTGAAATTTTGTTCATACAAATTAATGTCAAATTTCTGAAATTTTGAGTAAAGGCATTTGCTTGGATTTTATTAATATGGCCCAATATATTGTTTTCGTCAGCCAAAAGTCGAAATTTCCTTTCGTCAGACAAAAAAAAATCTGGTGTAAGTTTTCTTATGGTACGACGATATGTTCGTAGGTAATATGTATGTATGTACTTATGCACTTGTATTCATATCATATAGAAGTACCAATTGCTTACCTGTTGACTTTTTCTTTGCTTTGATTTCTGTAAGTATACGAAGAAAACAAATGAAGAAAAACAATATACAAATTAATTAGAATTTTTCTCAGTGAAGCAGTGTATTTTTTTTTTTAATATTTAAAAAGTACGAAATATATGTACCCACATAATTTTAGGGTAGTTCTATTGAAGAGACTTTATGGTAAGTGAAATAAATAAAAAATACATGCAGTAAAATTGATTAAACCAGCTGAGAACTTACCGCTAAAATTTAAATAGAATAGTTACTAGAATCTTGCCCAAACCGTATTGATTTATAGTATTTACAGCAGCTGTTAAATGCTTACATGTGTATCAGAGCTGTAAAAAGCTGCAATCAGATTGTATTGAAATCATAAAAAGTGCATATTATTGTATGCAGCTTTGATTGTAAATCGTATTGCTAGTAATTCGTATTGCTAAAAATTAATTTACAAAAAAATGTATTGCAATAAACTTTCATCGTAAGTCATTTTCATTGTAAAAATTGCAATTGCAATAATTGTATTGTAACAAATTTTTATCGAAAAATGATACCTTACTTTCATCCTTTATAAAGGCTGAAATTTGGGTATATCACTTATGCCTCAGACACACGTGTGGTAAAAATATTATAATATCAATACTATTGACGTTTTCGATTCTGGCATAAAATGTTACCCTTTAATATCTCAATTATCAAACTACGTAATCAGTCTTTGTTTTAAATGGCTGGTTTTGTAGATAATTATGCCCTCTGACTTAGCTAGAGGTCAATATTCGCTGAAATTACCACACAAGCTTATAAGATGGCTAAGAAAATCAAGCAGGGCAACATTTTTTCCAGAAACGAAAACGGCATATGATTTGGCTTTACTATGAAAATTTTCAATTAAACTACAATATGAGAGTGACACATATGTCGTATAGATCGCAATATTTCTACTATACTACGATGTGTGTCTCTAGCATTAGAAGACTCTAAAAAGACGAGACCTCTTCAGCCAAACACTTTCCATGGGCCAAACTCCTGCCAGACACCCCTAAAAACTCGAAAAATGGCACCTTACTTTTGTCATTTTATAATGGTTGAAACTTATCGCTCATATACATTTATTTACATACATACATGTATACATATGCACCAATGTACATTATACACATCCTTGCAAAAATCGTTTATTTATAATATATTATATCCATTTGACGTAGTTTGGAGTACTTACAAAGTGATCATTAACATTGCCCCAAATAACCGACCAATTCATGTATTTACATCGGCCGTAGCTAGTCGAATATTATAACAAAAAACAAATTTTTCTCTTTTTGAGATATTAAGTAAGTATTAAATTTCTTTAATTTAACTTATAAATTAATCGACCATATGTAGTTAATCCAATGCCACAGGGCCGTAGCTAGACTTAAATTTAAGGTAGGGCAGCGTTGGTTTAAGGTAGGGCGGAAGTAAATAATGTATCACAATTAGTCTTACATCGCACATAGGTAGATTTTCAACTTTTATGCGGCCAAAATTGAATTTTGTAAAGTTGTTACAATTGCAGAAAAAACGTACCCACATATTGGAAATAGACTGGGGAACAATAATTCATCGCTTTTTTCCCGACCCCATACTCTGCACTTCCTCCCAGATGGTCGAAACTTAGCATATCTGAAGTTAATTTTTAAGTGCTAGTTTCAACTTGAATATTTATTATTAAAAGCATTTCATTTAAGTAATTGTGATGAATCCTAAAGCTTCAAGTAATTATTAACACTTTTCAATAATATCCTTGGTTTCCAATAATTCTAAGTTTACAGTTTTAAGCTTTTAAAGTTTGGATATTTAAAAAAAAAATTATCACTCTTTTTCATGTTAAAAATTGATTTTGTTATGTTGCTCTGCAGACTCAGTCAAATTAACCCTCGGACAGGATATCGAGCACAATTAGTATTTTGCCGACAAAAAATTACGTCGCACAAAGCCGCACGATACAGGGTTTTTCATATGTACCTACAATAAAATTCTTTTTTGTGTTTTATATTTGATTTTAATGTTTATATTTCTAACGCATATCTTGGTTAATATAGGTGATGCTCGAAAGTAACCGAGATATTTATCAGCGATTATTGTTAACTTCTTAGGCAGTATTTTTAGTATTTCCAATTTTTCAAAGTCAAGGAAATACTTATCATAAAAAGGGGCTAAGAATTCTGAAGCTACATTTTTTAGAAGATTTTTGAGTATGCAGTTTTGCAGCTCATTCAATTTTAATATCATAATATGCAACATTCAACTTTTTAAAAATTTTCATTGGCCTTTCGCAATTTTAATTGGAACTGTCTCACATACATATATGGCAGGCACCCTACAGAAAAAAATTTATAAAATCGACGGAATTTTCACAGCATTGGGAATTGCACATTTTACACTAAAGTTGGTTGGCTATATAACAGCACACTTAAAAATCTCCTCAAAGTCTTCTATAAATTCTGGCCTCGCTTTGAAATTTTTAATCCACTTTTAGAAATTTCAACGATTTTTCGAATTTTTTCCATAAGCTTACAAATCCTGCTTAAAACGATTTTTATTTAAAAATTGTCTACATTTTTAAACGAAATAAGAAAGTAAAATTTTCGACAGAATTCTTTGAAATAAATTTAAAAACTATATCGTATGATTTTTTTTGAGTCACTGTATATATTTTTCAATAAAATCGACTTTTAACACAAATCATTAAAACTTTACATTAAACAAGCAATTTTGAATAGATGTAGACATTAAAATATTTATTTTATTTATATTTTAAAACTTGAAAATCTACCTATGTGCATCGAGCAGAGCTGTAAAAAGCTGCAATCAGATTGTATTGCAATCATAAAAAGTGTATATTATTGTAAGCAGCTTTGATTGTAAATCATATTGCTAGTAAATTTTTTGATTGTAAAAATAAAAAATTTCAAAAATTTAGAAGTATGTTATTGCAATCGACCTTCACCATCAATCATTTTGATTTCAGAAATTAGAATTGCAATAATTTACAAAAGTTTCATTGCAATCAACTTTGACCGTAAATCATTTTAATTGTAAAAATTACAATTACAATAATTTAAAAAAAATTTCATTGCAATACACTTTTCTCGTAAATCATTTCATTACAATTGGGCAATTTACAAGCTGTTGTAAAGTATTGTAATGTTGTATACTGGTAAAGGTTTACAATAGGTGTATCAGTAGGGTTGATTTTTCTCATACAAATTTCAATACAACCAATACAACTGGGCAGCCTATGTTTATTGGATGTGTTATTTGATTTAAGTTTTTATTCTGACAGTTTGTTAAAAAAAAATTTAAATAAAAATATGGAAGCGGCTGACGACATTCCGGTAAATATAATCGAATTAAATAAATACAAATGTACGTACATATCTGTTTCATATTTTTCCTTTTTACTTCTTTACTTTTAGTGCAAGAAGAGACGCATACGCTCCAACCCACCCAACAAGGTGGTGGGATATGGCCGAGAAGATGCTGGTCGAACTCCTATTGGAAAATCGAGAATTTATAAAGCACCAACCAACTGCCCAATTTTACAATAATCGTTTAACCTCGAAAAAATCATAAACGTAGAATGAAAGCAAGTGCGCGCAAAAGTGCGAAACATGCGAAGTGCATATGGTAGAGCAAAGGAATTTGAGCAATCGACAGGTGCAGGCAGTATGGAGGGCGACGAAAAAAAAAAAACAAATTACTTGCATCGTGTGTACCATATATCAACTAGGACTTGAATCCGCCGCTAATAAATCTAATAAACTGTTTTTCGCATAAAGCTGTTATGATTTTCTTTTTTCACTTTCGCCTGGCATTTTTCTTATTCAAATTTTTTTAAACAAAACTGTAAACAATAACGAAATACAACAAAACACATACGAGAGTCTGATCACAGGTACTGCGTTCTTATGTACATTTTCCTTTACAACATACAACTTTACAATACCCAGTGAATTGCCCAAATAATTTACAAAATTTTTCATTGCAATGAACTTCAAACGTAAATCATTTTCATTGTAAAAATTACAATAGCAATAATTGTATTGTAATAAATTTTCATCGTAAATCAAATTTGATTGAAAAATGTTTGATTGCAAGGCTAGCAATAGCAATCATTTTCCTCATAACTTTATACGCATGCATTGGGACTGATGAAAGGCAAGCGCCTGGGTAATGCGAGTAATACCCGGCACTTATATCACACGCGTAGCCGCGTAATAACCCATGCCCTGGGTACATACATATGTACGTAGTTATGTACATATTGGATGCTGCCGGGCACACGGTACTGGCAATATTTGCAGTCTTCAATATGTACATATAAAGTCTGGATGATAAGATGATGAGAAAGAGGATGAGGGTGTGGATGGGGATAAGGATAAGGATATACATATTTACTTTTGTACCATTTGCTTTTTCATTTACTCCCGGATATCTCATTACTGTCATACATATGTATGTATATATGGTTGTTTAACATAAATATATATACTTATCCCCATCCCCATGTTCAATTTTATCCATATCTTTATCCTTATACCCATCCGCACCCTCAACCCCTTTCTCATCATCTTATCATCTAGACTTAATACAAATTGACGACTGCAAATATTACCAGTACCGTGTGCCAATATGCACATTAGGGTACATAGCATATTTTCTCAACCTCACCCCCTAGGTCGATGCTAATATAGTCTAAGTTACCACATATATATTTTTGTCCCGATCGAAAACCGTTAAGGGGTGTCGCACAGGTGCCAAACTCCAGAAAACTCTATCGAGGCTCAAAATTTTAAGTTTAGTTTTTTTGCATATCTAATGCGCAAATCGATTGTCCTGTATTCAAAAATACTAAATTCAAATTTTGGTCCCGATCGGAGGTGGTTAAGGGTTGTCGCAGAGGGATCAAAGTGCAGACTGCCATATAAAGACCAAAAAATTTAATTATTTTTTTTTTTATCTAATGGCCAAAGTCGATAGTCTTGTACTCAAGGATACCAAATATAAATTTTGGTCCTGATCGGAGAGGGTTAAAGGGTGTCGCCCGGGGTCCCATATGGTTATCTAAACTTTTACCCCTTTGCGACACCCCTTATCCGTCTCCGATCGGGACCAAATTTATTTATGGTATCTTTGATCATGCTGTTAACGATATAGGGGGTGAGATCGAAGAAAATCGCTAATCTGATTTTAAGGACACCCTAATGTACATACGTAAATACATATGTACCCGGGAAATAGGTTATTACGCGCAAACCGTGTTATATGAATGCCGGGTATTGCTCGAATTACCCAAGCGCTTGCCTTTCATCAGTCCCAATACATTCGTATAAAGTTATGAGGAAAATGATTGCTATTGCATTTTTCAATCAATATGATTTACGATGAAAATTTATTACAATACAATTATTGCTATTGTAATTTTTACAATGAAAATGATTTATGAGAAATGTTTATTGCAATGAAATTTTGTAAATTATTGTATTGAAAATTTGTACAATCAAAAAATTTCAATAAATTTTATTGCAATGAACTTGATCCCCAAAAATTTCAATAAACATTTATTGCAATAAATGGAAGGTAAATTATTGCTGATTGTAGTTATTTTACAATCAAAAATTTTATATAAATGTTTATTGCAATCTATGGAACACTAATTATTTCAAATTGCAATTTTTACAATCAAAAAACTGCAATAAATTTTCATTGCAATAAAATTGGAAGAACAATCAATGATTGCTGGGACGAATGATTGCAGCTTTTTACAGCTCTGGCATCGAGGCATGGCTTCCAAAATCAGTCAGCATAAATATCACTTTTCTCTAGATCAGTGACGTACATTGGCTCAGATTTCCATCTGTCTACCGAAAGGGACGGCTTTACATTAAGGAACCACGTCCCGAGAAAAATGACTTTCGAAGAAAAAAGATGTTCTACACGCATATCTATATACATATGTGCCTTTCCTCGGTAATCGTACGCAGTTTTGGGGGTTTGTTTGGTAAATTTTACAACGTACCAACATCTCCGGTCGACGGGACTTTTGGATTTAGAATCAGGAGGACCTCCAACCCCCAATGACTTTTTTTCAACGCATGGTAGACTGTTGGAAAAATTTCCCCGTACTTTTAATACCTATTTGTTGACACATAATTATTGTGACAGTACATAAGCAATACTCATTGAGAATAAGCCAACAAGATGGTACAGCTTCCAATTTAGATGTGGAGATGTGGAGATCTTTAAATTTGGTATGTTGGTTGCCTGTAGGTATGCACGCAAGTCAAGGTGAGAAAAAAACTCTCGAAAATGATTAAACGATAACCATAGAAAATTTAGACACCTGATTTTACCATCGAGTAAAATGTTTTAGATTAGCACACAGCTTTAGAAATCGATTCCGCGCTTTTGGTGTTGTTCGCTCACAGTGAGATTAGTTTTTGTCAGAAAAGTGCCGGAATGAACCATTCCTTTAACCAAACTACAAAAATTCGATGGTCTTATTTAATTATATATGTGATGCAGGGTGGATTCTCCATATCATACATTGAAACCGCAATAATTTTTTATCTCAAACTATGACAAAAAATTTAATTATAATAATTCATCTCACTTGTTGGCTTTTTTAAGGTAGGGCATTCTAATTTTAAGATAGGGCATTGCCCCACAATACCCCCGCCCCCCCCCCCCTAGCTACGGGCCTGCATTGCCATGTTAATTGGACCATACTTTGTTATGAAATCTGGTAGTAGATACATGGAATACGCCGTTGATCCATAACGAGTACTCTATAGATGAATGAATGGAGTACTTGGAATTTTTACATGGAAATGTATGTATGTATATTAGGATGGTCCTTAAAATCCAAATGGCGATTTTCTTCGGTCTCGTCCTCTAGATCGGTAACAGCATAGTCAAAGATATCACATATAAATTTTGGTCTCGATCGAAGATGGTTAAGGGGTGTCGCACAGGGATCAAAGTCCAGACTCCTAAGTGATATATCCAAATTTAGCCATTATAAAATGACGAAAGTAAGGTGTTATTTTTGGCACCTTTGGGGCCCAATATCTTCTAAAGGTCACATGACCTAAATTTCATATTGTACCATCATCCATAGTTGCGTTGGAGGTAGGTATGCGCTGAGAAAGTTTCAGCCTTTATAAAATGATGAAGGTCTGACAGTAACGAGCTCGCTGTCATAGAGCTCTCGATTTTGTTTGAACATTTTCGAGTAGCCCCATGGCACAACTATACAGGTAGTAGCATGGCCGCCATATTGAAATCCGCTGCCTCTCAAACGTCAAAAGACCCGGAAGCAAGGCAGATCTAGGAAGGTAGGCGCATAGGCGAATTACTTACATCAGACAAAGGAAATAAAACAGTGGCGATGGAAATTGACGAATATGAGAAGAAATGATAGATATTTTAAGCGACTTGACTACATATAGAATCCAAAGACAAGATCCCACATCGCGGTTACAAAATAAAAATAACAGTCTGGTCGAAAAACTTTTTACAATGGGACATATCACAATAGCTGAAAAAAGAAAACTGAGTACTACTTCTGCACTACCTCCTAGAATTTATGGGTTACCCAAAATACATAAAGACGGAATGCCACTTCGACCATCATACGGGCTGTGCAAATATATTGTTGACATACTAAGAAAAAAAAGTAACCACGGACTCTATATATAATATCAGAAATACCCTGGATTTTAAAGAAAAAATTAATAATACTTGTATTAGTGTTGACTTTTTCCGAGCATTCCGATACATCTAGCACTTGACGTTATATCAGAAAAATGGTCAACAATAAGAAAATTTACGGATATTCCAAAGCGAACATTTGTGGAAGTAGTTCAATTTTGCATCCAGGAAAATAGATATTTTAAATATAAGGAAAATATATACACGCAATTAAAAGGACTGGGATCTCCGACGTCTCCAGTAATAGCAGATACTGTGATGTAGAAATTGTTAGAAAGCACAATGGAAAAGTTACAACGAAAGACAAGAATGCTCACAAAATACGTGGACGATTTATTCGCAATAATTAATGAAAATGACATACACACAACTCTAAATGCACTTAACTCTTTTGACAAAAATATTAAATTCCCATTTGAAATAGAGAAAGACCATAAATTAGTATATCTTGACTCAGTTATCAATAAGCATGGAAACCAGTTGAAATTAAAGTGGTATAAAAAACCGACAGCATCAGGACGAATCGTCAACTTTAATTCAAACCACCCTAATAAATACAGCAATGGGCTGTATACGAAGAATGATGAAGACTTCGGATGAAATTTACCACAACGACATTCAAAAAGAAATATTTGTATTATTAAAAAACAATAATTTCCCCGAAAAAAACTATAAAAAATTTATTAAGACAATATAAGTCGCAAAATATTCAAAAAACTAACAAACCAGTGATTTTCAAGTCGGTAACTTATGTGCCAAAATTGTCAGAACGACTAAAACAATCAGACTGATACAATAATGACAAAGTAAGAATTGCACATAAACCAGAAAACACATTAAAACAATTTTTCAATAGAGTTAAGTCCAATATTCCCCCGTTTGAAAGAAGTAATGTAGTGTATCAAATCCCCTGTAACGGTAATAACATCGAATCATATAATAGTGTATATGTAGACACAACCAAATCGAGACTAAAAACTAGACTGGCGCAACATAGATCAGATACAAAAAATTGCAATAAAATAATAAACCAGAAAACGGCGCTTATGACCCACTGTGCAAGTAGCGGACACGCCAAATTTTGAGAAGACAAAAATACTGCAACAAGAACAACATTACAGCAAGCGTTTTACCCTCGAAATGTTGCATATAATTAACACACCGACAAACATTAGATTAAACTACAAAACGGACACAGATAATTGTGCTCATATATACAAACATTTATTAAGAACAGATGGTTGACAACTCCACGTCATACAGGACGGACGTGTATATAAATGTATGTAATTTTGTATTTATTTATAATTATAATTTTGTGATTTGTTGTGATTTGTTTATAATGTATTTTTTTTATTTAATTGTTAATAGTGGCCCTGAGACGATTACTGATAGTAATCGAAATATATTGGCATCAAAAATATAAAAATATTTTGATTGTTTTTATTACGACCTGGAGCCGGCAAACAACAAATATTAAGCAATAAAGGTCGCCAAACATTACATAGATAATAAATAAATATATTTCGATTTTTTGACTCTTGATACAGTTTTCTCAACTTTAACCTCAATGCGGCACGCACTAACCGCCACCGGTGTTGAGCTAATAAAACCACGAAATGGTTATAAATTCAATTCTGCTTTAATTAAATAAATAATAAGATGAAATTGGATGTAAGGACTTTGAAAATACAGAACAGATGAAGTCTACGAACGGAAGTTACAAAAGCTGTCAATTATCAAAAAGCTACATTTAAGTAAAATTGCCAGGTCTTCAATAATAGTTTTATTGCTTAAAGTGAAATATCTCAATACCCTCTCTCTTTAACAATTAAAGTCGGTTTAATATCGAACGAATTTTTCGTTAAGGTGTAGAAATTTTTCTTTGCTAAGTAGCTTATGGGGTAGTGCTGGAAAACCATCGATTGAACTATCGATACTATCGATGGGGTCGATGCCATAGCGATTATCGATGGCTTTTTTAACCATCGATAGTATTTTACTTGGTACATAACTACAACGTATGTTATGAACTAAAGATTTTCCCACAGGTTACATACATACATAGGCACATAAACTTAAACTTCCATAAGTCAGTTCATTTGTAGTACAATTTATACTTGTAAAAATAAATAATAGCTTAAAAACTAAAAAACACGCTTTAATCTTAAAAATCGTACTAAAAATTGAGAAATAATTTAATTAGAAACAAAATGATGAACGAAAATATAAGTATTTAAGGAAAAGCGTGGGGGTGCTCAATAATATTTGAACATGAAAATATTCGATTCGTACAACTAGTACAAAAATATACCTAGTTGCGAAATTAAAGAGTACGATATATGAAATCTCAAAAGTCAAAATAAAATTATTAGTAAAAAAACACCGATTTTAAATATTTTTTGACATACTGAGCACCCCACGCTTTTCCTTAAATACTTATATTTTTGTTCATCATTTTGTTTCTAATTAAATTATTTCTCAATTTTTAGTACGATTTTTAAGATTAAAGCGTGTTTTTTAGTTTTTAAGCTATTATTTATTTCCTTTGCTTTTTCGCATTAGCGCTGTTAAAGCTCTTTGAGATGTGTGTTGTTGTTGCTCTGTTGTTTATGCATGTACATATTTATTTATGTATGTATGTATATTTGTACTTGGACCCCCAACGCCTACCTCACTTTCTTAGTACACCATTCATTCGTCACTTAAAAGCGATAAAAATTTAGTTTGTTGTTGTCATTGAGATTTGCTTTTCTTGTTGTTATTTTTGTCAGAGGTGAATGCGAATTTTTGTGGATACATACCTACATACCATACCTGGGTAATACTGATTAGTAATTGGACTATTACGTACTTAAATACTTTATATTTTGATCTTGAAGTAATGAGTCCGTACTAAGTACTTTCAGAATATTCAAGTACTAGTACAAGTACAAGTACAAAGAATTGAAAAAGAATTGAAGTTCAAGTACATTTTTCAATTATTTTCAAGTACTTTCAATTCTTTTCAATTACTTTGAAGTATTTGCTAAAACTTCAATTCTTTTTCAATTCCTTGTACTTGTACTTATACTAGTACTTGAAAATTTGGGAATGCAAGTACCAGTACCAGTACAATTCTTCTAAAATGTACTTGTCACAAGTCGTACTGGTACTTGATATTACCCAGGTCTGCTACATACATATATCTAGTGCGATGAGGTGTCAGGCACATACACACATATATACCCACCAAAAAATCTAAGCCTTATTTAAGAATTAAAACAGAAGATTTAAAGGCATAAGAAATAGACATATACGCCGCCGATTGACGCCGCCGCCGCCGCGCCGATTACCTTCATAATCGGCCGCCGCCGCCATAATTCGTGAAATCTGCGTAGCGGCGCGGCGGCGTGCGCTGACGCGCCATACCCGTATGGAGCGAGATGTGTACATATTTTCCTAGTTTTGCTAACTGCTAAAGTTCTTCAAAATTAAAATAAATAATAGCTTAAAAAACTAAAAAACACGCTTTAATCTTAAAAATCGTACTAAAAATTGAGAAATAATTTAATTAGAAACAAAATGATGAACGAAAATATAAGTATTTAAGGAAAAGCGTGGGGTGCTCAGTATGTCAAAAAATATTTAAAATCGGTGTTTTTTTGCTAATAATTTTATTTTGACTTTTTTGAGATTTCATATATCGTACTCTTTAATTTCGCAACTAGGTTTATTTTTGTACTAGTTGTACGAATCGAATATTTTCATGTTCAAATATTATTGAGCACCCCCAACGCTTTTCCTTAAATACTTATATTTTCGTTCATCATTTTGTTTCTAATTAAATTATTTCTCAATTTTTAGTACGATTTTTAAGATTAAAGCGTGTTTTTTAGTTTTTTAAGCTATTTTTTATTTTTGACTTTTTAGTGAAATTTTTCATTAAAGGATGTTTTATGCGGACGCAAGAATAAAAGTAAAAAGAAGTCTGATGGGATGTGGTGTTCTCCGAAATAGATCTACATACATATGTATATATAACTTCTACCAAAAATCCCAATATGCAGTGAAGTAAACTAGCTTATTATGCAATATTTTCCAAACCCTTTTATTCAAGGTTTTCCAAACTAGTTTGGAAATACAAAATTTCCCAAACGTTTTGTTATATTTTACAATCAGAAAGTGAAGAGAAGTTGAGGTGAAGCATTTGAAAAGAAAAAACAAAAAAAAAGAAACCTGATTGAATAAATTCGAATTTGGACAATAAAGCTCAGAATACGTTTGTAGCGTAATGGTGAGGTATGCTGCCTACGGACCAAACAGCTCAGGTTCGAGTCCCGAGTGGCGCATTTTTATTTTTTTTTTATTTTTTATTTTTTTTTTTATTTTTAGAGAAATTTTTTTCACCTCACGTTTACAAAACATTGTATAAAAATGTAATTAGGGTTCCTTTTCGTTGATTCAGCACTTACTATTAAATGAATTACAAACAAAACCAGTTCTTGCTTTGCATACATATGTATGTACATGCGATTGTTTTTATTGCAAACACAGCAACGACAAAACAGAAAGCTTGTTACACAAAACACAAAACCAGTTCTTGCTCTGCATACGTATGTATGTACATTGTACATGCGTTTGATTTCATTGCAAATACAACAAACCCAAAAACAGAAAGCTTCAAGCTTTATTTTTGAGTGAATTTATGCATTGAGTTTATCGCCATCGCTATGAGCGATCGCTGGCTGTTGTGCGTTAGTTCGCTTGCTATTTGAGTGGTTATACGTTTTTCTTTGAACATTTGTTTGTGATTTGAGAAGAATGTAATTTTGAGCGTTCGTGAGTGAGTTTTTCCGTACCTTCAAGCTTGTTACTTATTGGCTTGTATACGGGAGTGAATTGAAATTCATAGAGGCTATTTTGAAGAAAGGTAACATAAAAGCCGCAATGAAGCATAAAATATAATGTTGAATGTCCTACTATATGATGCCGTTGGGCTGTTGATGTCATGTTTCGAATCCGGAGGAGAATAGAAATAATAGAGAGAACACAAAAAAGTGAATGTTTGAAAGATATAATATTTAGTTTTTAGGATGGGATGAAGTTACATACATACATACATACATACATACATACATACATACATACATACATACAGGTGAAGCTAATAAAAGCGTGTTAATAAGAACAACTTATGCACATTGGAAGATTATATGATATTTAAAAAATTTAAAGAAAATAATAGTTTAAAAAAAATAATGAAAAGAGAAGGTGAAAATTTACTCCATAATTTGTTGGTTAGTCACAGGCTCGCCTTTCGAACGACTGCCAGCGACGGCAGCATGCAGCGTTTAACGCAAAAAGCTCTTTTTACGCCTTGGCACATGTTTATTTGCATTTACAAGAATAGATTTGTTTTCTGGAGATTTTTCTAAAGCATGGTTTCCGATACGCAAATCACATTCACCACCACCAGCAACATATTCAACAGTTCCAATACTTCCGAAACTTTTCACACTACCGTCACTTAAATTAGAATCGTCGTTGCATAAATAACTTTTACTTTGACTTATTTGTTGCGTATTTTCGCACTTGAACGTTGGTAATGGTAACTCGTTTATTTTCAACTTTCGTTCTACCTCGGGCGAGAATGACGATGACAAAATGAGATTTTGAACGCGATGCCGTGAAATCGGTGCTGGTGCAGTCATAAGCGATTGTGTCCGAGATATGGTAGCTCTAATGTCGCCCTGCGACGACGAAATTGTCGAATAAGTCTTCGAGGCATATTTTTTGCTACTGCGTACAGTGCCGCCGCTAGCTCTGCCTTTCAATAGCGAAAGTGCCCAATTGTTATTGTTATGGTTATTAGGCTCAATATCATGCGTAGAGAAGGAGTAATAATGTTTGTTGCTATTGTACTCACTCCTGAAGGTCGATGGTGAGACGCTGGTACTTTGTTTACCATAATCCAATGGTTTATTGCCACTCCAATCCATCAGATCACGATTGGCCTCTGTGGAATGCAAAAAATAAAAAAAAGATTTAATATTTTGACGATACAACAAATTCTTAACATTTATAAATATATAATTTTTTATATAGGAAAGTAACATTGAAAACTTTAAGTTTTGTAGCATATCTACATGTTTAAAGGGATTTACCAGGGTTGGGCACAGTGCATTCAATTTTGATTGCATTCAGCCTTGCATTCTCCATTAACTGATGAGTGGTAGTGAAAATTTGATCTGCATTACCATTCACTATTGAATGGTAAGGCAAATGTGGCTTGCACTACCATTCAGTAGTGAATGGTAATGCAAATGTGGCTTGCACTACCATTCAGTAGTGAATGGTAATGCAAATGTGGTTTGCACTACCATTCAGTAGTGAATGGTAATGCAAATGTGGTTTGCACTACCATTCAGTAGTGAATGCGAATGCAAATGTGGCTTGCACTACCATTCAGTAGTGAATGGTAATGCAAATGTGGTTTGCACTACCATTCAGTAGTGAATGGTAATGCAAATGTGGTTTGCACTACCATTCAGTAGTGAATGCGAATGCAAATGTGGTTTGCACTACCATTCAGTAGTGAATGCGAATGCAAATGTGGCTTGCACTACCATTCATTGCATTCGCACTACAAGTATGATTTGTGAAAACCTATGATCGTAGTTTAGGTATTAAGTAGAAAATCTATTTAATAACGGGAAGGAAGTTTGTGAGATATTCTACACATGGAATTAGCTTAGAAAATTGATAATTTTATATTAAAGATGAAATGTGTTTATGTTTTTTAATTAATGTTTTTGTGTAGTATGAAGCTTCAGCTATTAATAATAATATAATACAATGGCGCTATTATAACTCTGACGAGTTTTATGGCCGAGCTTCTCTCCCAATTCGAGGTGTGCTCCTTTTTGTTTTTCCTACTAATTGGGTGGACCTACAGTTTTATGCCGGCTCCGAACGGCGAATGCATTTTTTGTGAGAAGCTTTTTCATGGCAGAAATACTCTCGGAGGGTATGCCGCCCACTGCCGAGAGGTGACCGCTGCTCTTAAAAAACCCAATAATTGGATTTTTACTAATTAGAAAAATTTGTTTGGCTCGGACCGTGGTTTGAACCCGAGACCTCTGGCATAGCAGGCAAGCACTCTACCCACTGCACCACAGCGGCCACCTGCTTCAGCTATTAGATCATGTCAAAAATTTTCAAATGAATTCGAAAAAATAGGCGAATTTCCAATATTTTCTCAACAAATGCCATATGCAAAATACCCCTGTGAGCCACTGTATAAGTATAAGTATTTTTTTACCTACGTGTTTAAAAGAAATTCATTAACAACCTTAAAACCTATTGATATACACAGGACATATTGCAATGCCGCGTTGGTTTCCAATCAGTTTTCTAAGCCTTATTTCATGTGTAGAATATCCCATAAACTTCCTTCCCGTTATTAAATAGATTTGCCACTTAATACCTAAACTACGGTCATAGGTTTTCACAAATCATACTTGTAGTAGGAATGCAATGAATGGTAGTGCAAGCCACATTTGCATTCGCATTCACTACTGAATGGTAGTGCAAACCACATTTGCATTACCATTCACTATTGAATGGTAATGCACTTTGAATGGTAATGCAAAAATGCCCATCCTTGGGATTTACATTCTTAAGTTTGGAGGTTTTTTAACACGTGTATGTTGAATGCAGATGTATTTTAGTGGAAGTTTTTTATGGTGCAGTGAAATAACGCCGGGGGCGTTTTTCCCTTCTTGAAAAAGAAATAATTCACGCGGGTTTTATTTCGTTTTGGGCATGGCCTTTATTTCTCTTTGGAAAGGACAATTAAGCCCGCAGACGGGTTTTTTTAAATATGGTGTATTAGGGAAAAAAGCGCCGCAGGCGAAAAATTGAAATAAAAAATCGCGCGATTTTTAACTTTTTTTAATATGGTGTATTATTATGGTGGGGTATCACGAGGCCATGGAACATAAAACCATATGGCGTAAAGTCACATTCCATTGAGACATAAGGCCATATGCCATTAAATCTCAATATAATGGGAATTAACGTCATAAATTTTTTCCCGAAAATGCGACATAAAGCCATATTTTTGATAATGATCGCATGTCACCCTATTTCATGTAAAAAATCCATTATTGTTTCATGTCGCCCTCTTTTATGCAGGGACCCTAATCATTATGAGTTTTATAATAAAAATCAAAATTTAATCATTATATGTTGAGTTTTTTTTACAATTCATCAAAAAGAATCATTATTTTTTAAGTTTTATTTTTTTCGATCAGAAATAAAACTTATTACTTGAGTGATATTTTATTTTTCAGAAATAATCATTATTCCATGAGTTTTATTTTTTTCGATCAGAAATAAAACTTATTCCTTGAGTGATATTTTATTTTTCAGAAATGATCATTATTCTTTGAGTTTTATTTTTTTTCGATCAGAAATAAAACTTATTCCTTGAGTGATATTTTATTTTTCAGAAATAATCATTATTCCTTGAGTTTTATTTTTTTCGATCAGAAATAAAACTTATTCCTTGAGTGATATTTTATCTCTCAGAAATGATCATTATTCTTTGAGTTTTATTTTTTTTCGATCAGAAATAAAACTTATTCCTTGAGTGATATTTTATTTTTCAAAAAATAATAATTATTCACAGAGAACGTTTAATAAAAACAAATATAATGTTTCACTAAAATTTTAATATCTTTTGAGATATTTGCTGTTGAAAACCACCCACTTATGTATAATGGTATTTATACAGTTTAGGCGACAATGGCAAAAAATCCAGGAATACGAATCCGGTGGCGGAGCTTAAATTTTTTTGCCGTTCAAAAGATATATGAGTTGAATTATTTGAAGTGAGCCACTTTTTTCGAAGTTGTACTATCTTTCTGAAACTTTTTTGTATAGTTCACAACAACAACAAAAAAATACATTTGGCCCAGTTATTCGAAATTCAAATTATTTTCAAAGTTATAGCTATCAACACTTTTCGAAGTTCCTTAGTTTTTGCCGATTTTCTCACGATTGGTCAAACCGATTTTGCTAAATTTTGATATATATATATATAAAAGATGATATCTTCTACCAAAATTCATTTCTTATTTTTGCAAATAATTTTTTTTTTTGCAAACATTATTCGAAATTTGTATGTTCTGGACCGCGATCAGTAGGGAAGCTAAAAATATGCAAATGCATATTGCATATGCAAATGCATATTTCGACCTAAAATGCATATTTACGGTCAAAATGCATTTCGTGCTTATTTTGGCATATTTTTGCACTTAACCGAGCAATATCGAAACATATTATCTGGGGTTAATTCAGATAGTTGCGTATACATACAAGCAAGGCTATTTAACTATTGATCTGGACCCCAGAGCGGAGCATTTTCCCTTATAAAAATTCACCACGCCAAACACTAAGCTCTTGTATGCATACAAACAAGGCTACTTGACTGTTGATCAGAGCCTCGAAGCAAACCCAGAGTAAAAAAAACTTTGCTCCGATGAAGGGAACAATAATATGCAATATGTATCGACATATGTACATAGGCATACGCTACACTGTCAATATGAATCGCGATATTTGGATCGCGATCCATATTGATGGTCTGATGAATCGCAGGCTAGTGCTACACGTTCAATATAAATATTGCGATATTTTTTTCGCTCTGAGGTTTAAAATATTTTACTTCCGTCCTTATCACACTTTCACTTTCAATTCAATTTGATGGGTCGCAAAATTTTCATGCTACACAGTCAATCCGTGTTGTCAATATTGCGATCCGGATTGCGGATTTCAAAATTTCGATGCTACACGGTCAATATTAATCGTTTTCCGCATACAAGAGTTTTTTTCGGAAAGCCACTAAAAATTTACCCTGAAAAATATAGTAAAACATATAATAGTTCAATGCAACCCTGCGCAATATTAATGGAATGGTTTCGCTTGCTTTGTAAAAAGATCTCATGTATTTACATAAATACAAATGTAAAATTAAGTAAAAGTATTTTATAGTATTTAAAACAAATCCTTTAAATGGGGAAAATGTGAATTGTACGTTTCAATTCTTATATTATTATTACTAGGGCATGGAAATCTATGCAAATACATGTTTTTCTTAGATTTAGGTAGAGCCAAATAAATAAACAATCTTTACGAATCGTGAAATAGTCTTAAAAATGGCATTCAAATGTTTTTGCATATTTTGCGTTGTTTGCATTTTTTTATTACATATTTCGCATTATATTGCCTATTTTTGTAATTTGCTAGTTGACAGTTTTATACAAACGAAATTCATGCATAACAGCCATCTCACGACGAGTAGAGTTTCGTGTGAACACGGCTATTATTAGTATTTTCAATACGGTGCATACCTGTCGACAAAGAGCCGTTTTCAAACATGCTCCTATTACCTCTGTGGATGTAGAACGTTCGTTTTCTATGTATAAGAGCTTTTTTCAACCGAATCGGCAAAGTTTTCTTTTTGAGAATATGAAAATATATTTCATTGTGTACGCTAATGAATCGTTGAATAAAGAACTGTTCACCCAAAATTGGTACACACAAAACATGTTATATCTTTAAAACAAATATTCGCAGAAAACTGGTTAATACCTTGAACAAATGGTTGTTTATTAAGCTTTTAACAAAAGTAAATACATATATCATATTTCATTATTATGTATGAAATTACGAGCATGTCTCTTTATGGACGACATCAAACGTTGAACATCCGATCTGGTCACTTGTGCCGCAAACTTATTCCACTTAAGAATCATTGATTCAGGTTTCTTGACTACCCCACCACTTCTCCTAAGTTTGTATTTAACAATTGCCCAGTATTTTTCAATTGGACGTAACTGGGGACAATTCGGTGGGTTTAATTCCTTTGGCAATATATCGACATTATTGCTTTGATACCAATTCATCGTTGCCCTCGAATAATGAACACTCGCTAAGTCTGGCCAAAACTTTACTATAGAACGGTGATGACGTATAAAAGGTAATAAGCGCTTCTCTAGACACTCTTTCATATATAATTCAGAGGTCATTGTTGTTGATGTCATGTACGCCCGGCTTTTAAGACCACAGCTGCATATTGCTTGCCAAATCATGACTTTCTTTGCAAATTTGTCAATCTTTTTGTATTTAAATTTGGAAGGTACACCACCACGCTTATTTGAAGCATAAAATTTCTGTCCTGGAAGTTGTCCCAGATCAAGTTTAACATAGGTTTCGTCGTCCATTACTATACATCCTTTATATTTTGTCAACACTTTATCGTAAAGTAGGCGGGTGCGTTTTTTGGCTATTAAACTTTGTTTATCGGACCGGTTTGGATATTTAATAGCTCGGTACGACTTCAATCCTTCGTTAATGCGTATTCGCCGAGCTGTGCTCCTGCTGATTCCAAATTTTTTCGCGCGATCATTGTCCGAGAGCCCTGGGTTATTTTTAATTGAGGTTAAGATATTTGTCTTTAATTTCAAGTCACATGTTGTTTTTTTTGCACTTTCTTTTCGCTTTCTTTCGATGCTCAGAGTATCTTTGTAACGTTTTATTACCCTACAAACAGTTGTTTTTGGAAATTTTAATACTTTTGCTATCTTATTTCCCGACCAAGTCTGATTTTCCAAAAATTTGTGCACAATCGTTTTTTCGAATAGCAAGTTCCATCGTGTATAAAATTGGTAACTGACTAAAAAAACGTGGCAAATTTTAATCATATAACAATACTTCTATTGTCTACAAAACTGTTAAATTTTTTTTAGTACACTTTACAAATGGCCCTGTAGGAGTCGCGTCAGTGTGTACCAATTTTGGGTGAACAGTTCTTTAAGGATTAACCTTTGCAAATTATGAAATGTTCAAGACTGAATTTATGTATCTATATATATATATAAACATACATATGTATAAACGTACAACGTAAGAGCAAAATTGAATTAAAAAACCCGCGTGTAGCATAGTACACGTGATAGAAGTTAACTTCTTACATCTTGTTCAATATTTCAAATAATTGTGTTTTCAATTTATATTGGGTCGTATTAATAAAAACCAAGCAAATGCTTTTACTCAATATTTCGAAAAATTGACATTAATTTGTATGCACCAAATTTCAAAATTTGAGTAAAAGGTCTGAAATCTTAAGAAAAGCAAATGCTTGGCTTTTATTAATATGACCCATTGGCTCGAAAGCAACAAGTAACAATTTCATATACATATCATATGAGAAGCGAATTTGAAAATAAGTCCCTGAAAAAATGCGATTAATCCGGGACATGTCCGGGATCAGTCGGAAGGGAGAATACGACTAATACAATTTTACATCCCTTTATAAGGAGCGAATTGATCGCATTTGTTCGAGCATGTCCTATGAAGAGACTAATTGTTCAACTTGTATACCCGAACGGATACAAATGTAGATAAATCACTAACATACCAAACGGGTACAAATGTAGATCAATCTCTTTTATCTCGAACGGTTACAAATGTAGATTAATCGCTTTCATCCTAAGTTGTAAGCCAAGGCTATTTTTTATGAAAATGTCTAAAAATTATAAATTGTTATATATATTAGAAGAGTTTACTCGATTAGATTTCATCTTGTAGTGAAATCTTTTAAAAAAATTAAGTATTTTCTCCAAATATTTAAAGTTTTGAGAATGCATTATGCGAGTGTAAAAGATATGTGAGGAATTTTTCAAAGTTGCTAGCCAAGGCTATTTTTTATAACAATCTTTAAAAATTATAAATGTTCATGCCTATTTAAATAAAGATTATACAATAAGTTTTACTTTTCTAAAAGAATCAATTCAATAAATTTAAATTTTTTAAATAGTCAGTTTTCAGTGTATAATCGTAATTGATTTTTCAATGGATATTTTTGGTAAAATTTTGTCAAAATTATTATTCATCATTGTTATTAAAAGAAAGCGTGTTCAATTAGTTTTACCTATTGTTTTTTAATACATACATTAAATATTTTTGTAAAATTTCTACATATAATCAATCTAGATTTATACCCGTTCGGGAAAAATTGGTCCACAATTAGTCTACATTTATACCCGTTCGGGAACAATCGGGGACTAATTGTGGACCGATTGTTCCCGAAAGAAATCAATCCGGGACAAATCTATGTATATCGGGATTAATCGCACATTTTTTGGCAGAAATATTGCAATGAAAACTATCGCATGTACATACATGTGGTTGTGTGTTTTTGTTTGTACAAATTCTATTTATAGAAAAGGCAATGCTTGTTCTTGTTATTAGAGTTTGTTTATCGGCAAGCTCATCCGATTGGTTTTTATATTGGTTGTTTGGTCGTTTTTATTTTAATAATTAATTAGTTTGTAATCGCCAATATTCGGGTGGCACTTTTATTTAATAAAAAATTATAAAGAAAATTATTTAATAGAAAAAAAAGGAACAAAAAATTGGCTCGACCTGGACTTGAACCACCTTCACTTAAATTGGAAGCCAAGCATCTTACAGCTGAGCTACTGCGCTTGTTACGCAAGTTGTGTCAAACGGTGTACTTTAATTTCTGCTTGTGTTATTAACATTCTCACCACGCTTATTTCACCACAGCGCTGTTATGTACTTACATCTATATGTACATACGTGAGTGAGTTGTAATTGTTAGTTCAGTTTAAGTGCAGCATTTGACATACCCAACGCAGGTGGTGTGATGGCGCAGCGGTAGAGTGTCAGGTCTGGAAGCGAGGGGTTGTAGGTTCTCGAACCACTCGATATCAAGGTTGATTTTTTTTTAAATTAAAAATCAGCTAAAATGGCTGCTATTTCCGGGGTCAACTTCCGTTGCATCAAATTTCAAATTTCACTCTCCATAAAAACTCTGTATCGCCGCCTAAGAAGTTAACTTCCAAATGTTTGTACCGACCGCGGTCCAGAACATAAAAATTACGAATAATGTTTGCAAAAAAAAATTACTTGCAAAAATAAGAAATGCAGTTTGGTATATATATCAAAATTTAGCAAAATCGGTTTGACTAACCATTGTCGCCTAAACTGTATAAATACCATTATACATAAGTGGGTGGTTTTCAACATCAAATATCTCAAAAGATATTAAAATTTTAGTGCAACATTATATTTGTTTTTATTAAACGTTCTCTGTGAATTTCGTTGAAAATTTCCCAATAGCTTAAATTCTATAGGACTGAGGCTAATAAAGGAACAGCCAAATTTTTTGTTAATAACTTTTAAAGGACAAAAAATAATACATTTTCGCTTTCAGGTTCGTGCTCCTGAGGTCAAAATACGTCGATTGGTTTCTTTTTCTTAATTTTGAAGAACTTTAGCAATTAGCAAAACTAGGCAATTATGTACACATTTCGCACCATACGGGTATACCTTCGGGTATACACATACGGGTTATGGCGGCGGCGGCGTCAAGCGACGGCGTAGTTATATGTCTAATACATGCCCGTAAATTACCAAAGGGACATTCCAGCCAAAAGAGGAAAACGACATAAAATTTAAAATGCTACTAATCATTCCTATTTATTCAGTTACCTGTAACTAAATGTGTATATTTTCCTAATCTGGTAACAGAAATATAGAAAAATATGTAAAAACGCAAAATTTTTTCCATAGAACTTTGACTTCACACCTAACTATTTTGCGGAAAAAGTTTGGTCATGTTTGCATTGCTATATTAGCTATATTTTCATTTGTAAAAAAAAATTTGCAAGTCATTCAAGTAAAGCAGAGAAAAATTTAAATAATTGCATAACAAAAAATTAAAAAAAGGTATGTGATTTTTGTGTATATCTTCATAAAATTGATTCATATGGGGTGTCCCAGGAGTCACACGAAAAGGCATAAAAATTGGTCTGGTA
This sequence comes from Urophora cardui, assembly GCA_960531455.1. NCBI lineage: Eukaryota > Metazoa > Arthropoda > Insecta > Diptera > Tephritidae > Urophora > Urophora cardui. The sequence continues at coordinate 73,439,997 of OY482673.1, read as the reverse complement.
ACTTCAGGTATGACCCTACGAAACCAGATATACATATATGGAAGTAAGGATTTAGATTCTGTTCACCGTCTAAATACATTTTTTAAGTTAATAGGGTCATACTGTGGTTTCTAGACTATTTTTAAATGTGTCCCAGGAGTCACACGAGTCTGAACTCTAATGTATTATTCAGATGAATGCCGCACAGAGGAAAAGGAAACAGCGAGTTTTAAATAATTGTTTCGAGAGATTTTGAATTAGACTTGTTTTAACTAAATATTTAATCAGAACTTTGAAGTAAATATAAATATTATTTTGCATTCACTTTATTTTTTTTTTTATTTAATTGGCTTGGTTTCAATTCTGCCGGGAGAAATTTATGAATAACTTGGTCAAAAAGGGCTAAAACAATAACAAAACTGATTTCAATAATCTAGTATATAACATATTTCGCACTTGTCCCAGGAGTCACAAGTTTAAATATTTGAAAATAGTTAATTGAATTTGAATATATAAAATATTTTTATAGAATATGGTACTATGCAGTGTGTTTTTTCGACCATATACAAATTGTAGGTGAAAGTTGAATAGTTAAACTAAAATTCGTATTCGTGCTCATAAAGGTGCAACAAAGGGATTTTTCGGTGTCCCAGGAGTCACACTCATTTACTGAGTAGTTACAAAGCTATTTGTTATTAATTTGTAATATTGTAATTTAGCGGCGAAGTGTACACTTCGTGTGGAGTTCCACAAGGTTCGAAGCTGGGGCCTATTCTTTATTTAATATATGCAAATAGCATGATAAAACAGTTGAAAAACTGTGAAGTTTTTGCATATGCGGATGATACCACTGTCGTAGTGTCGCACAAAAATCTAAAAGACGCTACTAGTATAATGCAACGAAAACTTGACATTGTCGCAAAATGGTCACATGACAACGGACTGCTAATAAACTCCCTAAAAACAAAATTAATGCATATTAGACCGCCGCACTTAAAAACTTCAAATATACATTTGAAATTTCACAACAACGATTGTTTACACGAGCCGCAAATAGCTTGTTCCTGTGATGCCAGTATTGAAGTAATGCGAACGTATAAATACTTAGGTATCATTCTTGATGATAACTTCAGATGGAACGAGCATATTACATACTTACGTAATAAAATACGAAAATCCTCGTTCTTTCTTAAGCATCTAAGTTATTGCAGCAACTATGCGGTTCTTATACAAGCTTACAGGGCACTAACGGAATCATTCATTCGATACGGTATCACGGCATGGGGAACTGCTACAAGTATTAGAAAAATTCAATCGAGCCAAAATTACAACCTAAAAATCTTAGCTAAAAAACGAAACATAAACACAGTAAACGTGCCACTAAATAAAGAGTTAGGGATTTTGGACGTCAAATCAATTTTCAAGAGCACGGTGTTGAATGAGTTCTACGATGATAAGAGGTTCCAATTTATAATAAACCACACACTCGGAACGAGAATCCAAAAGCAAAATAGACTTCGAATACCGAAGTTCTTCTACAATTATTAAAAAAATACGCTATCGGTTCTCGTTCCCACCTTCTTAAATGAACTACCTACTAATTTGCTCAACCTGCCAAAAGGACCAAACAGGAAAAAATTGATCTACAATTATATAAAAGGCTTATTGTAAAACTATTTCATATTTACTATGAATGTTAAATGTTCTTCTATTGTTTATCTATTTATTTATTTGTGTCATTTAGTTTTTAATTTTTAATCGAACTATTTTTAATTAAAAACTGTTAATTTGCATAAAACACTACCAATCAAAACTTTGCTACAGGCAAATTTAATTGTATTAGGTGGTGAAAGTTATATTCATGAATCGCTAATCTTAAACTTTGTTTTGAACAAAATTTATAGTATTAAGTAATTCATCCTCGCTAAAATTAGCTTAGTTTAGTTTTAGTTTAAATTATTATTAGTTTATAACATGTGTTTAGAAAGGTAAATGTAAAACTGATGTTAAAATACTAACTCGCAGACAAGCCCAAAAGCTTCGGGAGTTAAATGTAAATGTTAATGTTAAACCCTTTGTAATCTATATATATAAAAATGATTTGGTATTTAATTGTAACGCTAAAACTTCAAAACGGCTGAACCAAATCAAATACTTCCTTAGGGGGGTTTGTTTGTTGTTACCCCGCGATGGTTTAGTCGAAGAAAAAATTAAACAATGTTAGGGGGGCGTGGCACCTCCCATACAACCTTAATTTTTAAAGCTTATTATCTCTAAAACAGTTCAAGGTAGGGGGCTGACAATTGGTATAGAGGTAGGTGATATCAAAACCCTTCTCACTCAGAAAAGTGGGGGTTATCAGAAAAGGGGGCGTGGCACCTCCCATACAACCTTAATTTTTAAAGCTGATTATCTTTAAAACAGTTCAAGGTAGGGAGCTGAAAATTGGTATAGAGGTAGGTGATATCAAAACCCTTCCCACTCAGAAAAGTGGGCGTTATCAGAAAAGGGGGCGTGGCACCTCCCATACAACCTTAATTTTTAAAGCTGATTATCTCTAAAACAGTTCAAGGTAGGGAGCTGAAAATTGGTATAGAGCTAAATGATATCAGAACCATTCCCATGCATAAAAGTGGGGGTTATAGGAAAAAGGGGCGTGGCACCTCCCATACAAACTTAATTTTTCATGCTGAATATCTCTAAAATTGTTTACGCTAGGGACTTGGAAATTGGTGTGGAGATAAACGATAACAATTCTATATTAATGCACAATAATAGGAGTTATACAAAAAGGGGGCGTGGCACCTCCCAACAACACTTAATTTTTTAAGCTGAATATCTTTAAAAGGCTTTTTGGTTGCTTGTTTTTCCGACAGGGTAGGAATATGATGTATTGTGGAACGATCCTCCGTCATCCCTTGTCAAGTTTGGTTTGGAGACAAACCGGTTTCGGCTAATATGCGCCATCTTCAGTGTCTTTTTTCGTTCTGAGTTATTTTGTGTAAGTTCGATAGTACTTATAGTAACTAACTTCCATCGTTTGGTCACGTACTTCGTGTTCGTGTGATGTTTTCGTGCATTCGTGCGTTCGGGCGACGTGCATGCGTGTGTGCGTGCGAGTCTGCGCGTTTAGGTATGTAAATCTATTTTTGTATCCTCATTAAACAGGCAGGTAAAAGTCCGTTATTGTCCTCTTGTGTGTTGTTTTGTTTATGTCGGTTTTAGGTTTTCTGTCCTCTTTTCGGTATAATAGCTTAAGCGGTTCAAATAATGTATCTGATGCGGTGTTTATTTGTTCATTTATTATTTTACCTACGAATGTCTTCTGTTTGTATATCTCCATATTTTCTAATACGTTAAGTCGTTTTCCCTTGTGTTGTATGTGGAGAATTTTAGCTGTTTTTCCTATTTTCATGGGTGTACATTTGTTTTCTGCCATGTGGTTGGCGAAATTTGATTCCGCTGTCGTTGATGATTTCTTTATTTTCTTATTGTAATCTCTTACGTGTTCTCGATATCTCGTCTTGATTTGGCGTCCTGTTTGTCCTATATAGCTATTTTGGCATTCGCAAGTCAATTTGTATACGCCTTGTTTGTCAAAGGGGTCTTCCTTGTTAATGTTGTTTCGTAGAAGTTTTTCCATGCTGTTCCTCGTTTTAAATGCTGCATTAATGTTATATTTTTGGAAAACTTTAGCCAACTTGTAAGATGTTGCTCCGGTATATGATAAGACTGCCCATTTCTTCTCTACCTTTTCTTTGTTTTCCGATTTCCTTGAAGTTATGTTTTTCTGTATTTTCTTCACCAAACTTTTTTGATATCCGTTGTTCTCCGCGATTGTGTATATTGTGCTGAGTTCCTTGTTGTAAGCTTCCTTTTCTAACGGGGTCCGTTCAAGTCGTGTTAATAAATGTCTGAAAGCGGCATTCTTGTGTTGTTGAGGATGGCTAGATTTATTGTGTATTACTGTATCCGTTGCTGTCGGTTTTCTGTATATTTCGTAAGTAAATTTGTTAGTCCCTTTGTTTATTTTAATTGTGAGGTCTAAGTAGTTGATTTTTCCATTTTTCTCTGCGTCCATGGTGAATTTTATATTTTTGTGTTGGCCGTTGAGGTATTCCAAAATTTCTTCTTCTTTATTTTCTGAAATGAGGCAGATGATGTCGTCTACATACCTGGCATAAAAATTTACCCCCAGATTTTTCGCCAGTTCTTCCATGTAACTTTCCTCCAAATGTTGCATAAATACTTCCATAAGAATGGCTGATGTGGGGTTACCCATTCCCAGTCCGTGAGTTTGTCTGTATATTTTATTGTCAAATTTGAAATAATTCTGGTCCAGGGTTACTTTCAGTGTGTTTACGATCTCTTGCAATGTCTCTGTTCGTTTTTTCTGTCAATATTTTAGTTAGAGTTTTTAGTGTTTCTGTCAGTGGTATCGAAGGGTATAGGTCCTTCACGTCAGACGATACCAGTTTCGAGTTCTTAGGTACGTTCAGGTTGTTCAGTTTTTCGACTAGTTCCGTCGTGTTTTTGATTGTGTATTTATTGGACAGGTCCAGTGTCTCGGTTAGTAGCTTATTTAGATGTTTTGATAGTCTATATCCTGCTGCCGATTTATGGTTTACTATTGGTCGCATAGGTGTTCCTGCTTTGTGGATTTTGGGTAGTGCGATCAGTGACGGGGCGATGGATTCATTGCCGTGAGAGTGTAGGCTATCTTGTTGTCTACTATATTTTTTGTCTGTTTTATTGCACGCTTTATTGCCATTTGGTATTCCTCCGTTGGGTCCTTCCTCATCACTCGGCAGCCCATTTCTTTGATGAGTTGGCCTGTTTTTGTGGTGTATTCCTCTTCGTCCATTAGCACCGCTGTATTTCCTTTGTCTGCTTTTGTTGCTATTATTTTATTCTCTCTTAGTTTTTTCCTCAATTCTTTTACCGTTTTATATTCATTTGCTACCATTTTCTTTTCATCAGCTTTTATGCTCTTTTCGATTATGCGTCTGCATAAATGCCTTGCGTGCTCCTGTTCCTCGTTTGGTATTAGTGATATGGCCACCTCCGTGTCCGCAATGGTGTTCTCCACGTCTTTTTTCCTATCGTAGCTTTCGATGTTGTATTTCAAACCTTTTTGTAGTAGCTGTGTTTCCTTGGCGTTGATTGGAAGATTTGTTAAGTTAACAAATCTTGGATGGAAAGATGTTTTTTCCTGCTGTGGGCCTTTTTTGTTGTTCTTTTGTTTTGTGTCAAGGTCGTCCAGTTTTTTGTTGAGTTTTTTATACTTGTTTTCCATGGCTCCTTTGATCTCTTCCTTTATTGCATCTAACGTTTCCAGAAGGGAACTGACTGGAATGATTCCCATCAGCTCCAGATGGACGCGTAGTAATTCCTGATTCATGCGCTCCTTCTTTGCGTGTTGGTTCCTGATCTCGCATCTAATGAAGCTGTTCTCCGCTTTCCTTATAATTTTGCGTTTATCCTCGTTTTTCATTTTGTGTCCTATTTGCGCGTATTTTGGAATAAGTTTGCTCATTAAACATTGTTTATTAAACCATATGTTGGCTTTGGTGTTGTGTATTTTCTGTAGTCGCCTTTTGTATGCTATCAGTAGAATATTTGTCCGGATTTGATGTGCCTGACTGGCATTATTAAATACTTTTTGGTTGCTTGTTTTTCCGACAGGGTAGGAATATGATGTATTGTGGAACGATCCTCCGTCATCCCTTGTCAAGTTTGGTTTGGAGACAAACCGGTTTCGGCTAATATGCGCCATCTTCAGTGTCTTTTTTCGTTCTGAGTTATTTTGTGTAAGTTCGATAGTACTTATAGTAACTAACTTCCATCGTTTGGTCACGTACTTCGTGTTCGTGTGATGTTTTCGTGCATTCGTGCGTTAGGGCGACGTGCATGCGTGTGTGCGTGCGAGTCTGCGCGTTTAGGTATGTAAATCTATTTTTGTATCCTCATTAAACAGGCAGGTAAAAGTCCGTTATTGTCCTCTTGTGTGTTGTTTTGTTTATGTCGGTTTTAGGTTTTCTGTCCTCTTTTCGGTATAATAGGTTAGGTTAGGTTAGGTTGAGGTGGCTGTCTCCGCAATTCATGAAAGCGGGGACACACTTAGGCCGAGGTGGCCCATTGTGATACCACACGGGAGCCCTAGCTTTCTTATTCCTGTTTACAAACCTTTCCGGAAAAATTAGATTCGAAAGTATGATAAGATTAGATGCCCGTTAAGCTAAACCAGCGCGTTTGTTTCATGAAGCGCAGAAAATCTAGTGTCCTTGCATTTTCCATCTCCGCCAGGCACTCGAAAAAGTGTTTATGGAGAAAGCGGTACCTGGATTGCGACAGTGCGGGGCAGTGGCATAGATAGTGCTCAACACTCTCTATTTCCTCCACGTCCCTGCAGCTGCGGCAGAAGTCGTTTTTATATAGGCCCATGCGAGAGGCGTGAGTGCCCATAAGACAATGGCCTGTTAGAAGTCCCACCAGCGGACCTATAGAGAGCCGATTCAGATGCAGCACCGATACAGACCTAGCCTCATCCAGTCTATGCCAGATTTGCCTAGAAATCACACAAGTTGACTCCCTGGCCCATCTAGCGTTAGCCTGTTCAATGGAGCGAGATCTCAACCAGTGCTTGCATGAGTTAAGCGGGGGGCCAACCCATGTCGCAGATGTGATATCCTGCAAGCTTGTGCCCTCCCTTGCCAACTCATCTGCAATGCAGTTGCCCCGAACGTTGCTATGGCCTGGAACCCAAATGACGTTCAGGTCGCACCTTTCGGCTAGTTTGTTCAAAGACTCCCTACATTTCATTGCAACTATAGATGTAGCATTGTTACTCTGTAAGGATTTTATGGCAGCTTGGCTGTCAGAGAAGATTTTGATAGAATTTATGTCTGGCAGATCTGTCAGGCGACGAGCTGCTTCCCATATGGCTATGAGCTCAGCCTGATAGACGCTGCAGTGATCAGGTAGGCGCAAGCTTACTTTCAGATGAAGCTTTTCGCAGAAAAACCCACTTCCAACTCTATTGCTCAATTTAGAGCCGTCCGTGTAAAGGTGCAGTGTATTAGGGTCGGGATCCCCCAAGTTCTTCCACTCGCTCCTCTCCGGGATTCTTGTGGAGAATTTGTTATCCCAACAGAAGGCTGGTATTGCATAGTCCAGCTTTAGAAAATTGGCAGGGACGTTACTAAGAATTTGAGCGTGCCCGAATCTGGTGTCCCTCCAGGGTTCGGTTGCATTGAGCCTTGCCGCGTTGCAGCTGGCAATGAGTTTCCCCTGTATATCCGTGGGGAGAAGAAATAGGATGGTTTCGAGAGCTTTAGTTGGGGTGGAGGGAAGGGCTCCGCTAATAAGCATGGAAGCCATTCGCTGCACTCTAGTTAATTTGCTCTTATTGGTTTCGAGTTCCAGTGCTGGCCACCATATGGTGACTGCATAGAAGAGAATAGGACGCACTACCGCTGTGTACAGCCAATGGACGATTTGGGGGTTAAGTCCCCATCTCTTGCCTATCGCTGATTTACATGCGTAAAGTGCTAGCATGGCTTTTTGGGATCGTACTTCTACGTTGCGTTTCCAGTTTAATTTTCTGTCTAGAATAACACCAAGGTATTTAACCTCGGTAGAGAGTTTAAATCTCCTTCCCATTTATGGACGGAGGTTTGAATTCAGGTATCTTATGTTTGCGGGTAAACAGAACCATTTCCGTTTTCTCAGAGCTGACACTCAGCCCGCATTTCAGAGACCAGGTTTTTACAATATTGAGTGCATTTTGCAAAAGATCGCTCAGCACTGGTATATGCTTGCCAGTCGCTGTCAGGGCGATGTCATCGGCGTACGCAATGACCTGGCAGCCCGTGTGCTGAAGTTTAGAGAGCAGGGTGTTCACCGTTAGGTTCCAAAGCAGAGGAGACAGAACTCCACCCTGGGGTGTTCCCCTGTTGGCATACCTAGTTATCGATGAATTACCCATTTCAGAAATAATGGCTCTTCTACTAAGAAGAAGTTCAACAAACCTCACGAGAGCCTCCTCTACCTCCAAGTCCCGTAGGGCGGTGGTAACGGCTCCCGGGAGAACATTGTTGAAAGCTCCTTCTATGTCGAGAAAGATGCCCAGTGTGAACTCCTTAAAGGCTAGCCCCTTTTCTATCTTGGAAGTGATAGCGTGTAGAGCAGTCTCTACGGACTTGCCTTTGGAATAAGCGTGTTGAAAAGGAGATAGAGTATTCGCACGGAGCCTGATATAGACATCCAGCAATCTTTCAAGAACTTTGAGTAGAAAAGAGGTCAGGCTTATCGGCCTGAAATCCTTTGGGCTGCTGTAGGAGGCTTTGCCCCCTTTAGGAATAAAGATCACCTTCGCCTTGGTCCATTCCAGAGGAATGTTTCGGTATAATAGCTTAAGCGGTTCAAATAATGTATCTGATGCGGTGTTTATTTGTTAATTTATTATTTTACCTACGAATGTCTTCTGTTTGTATATCTCCATATTTTCTAATACGTTAAGTCGTTTTCCCTTGTGTTGTATGTGGAGAATTTTAGCTGTTTTTCCTATTTTCATGGGTGTACATTTGTTTTCTGCCATGTGGTTGGCGAAATTTGATTCCACTGTCGTTGATGATTTTCTTATTGTAATCTCTTACGTGTTCTCGATATCTCGTCTTGATTTGGCGTCCTGTTTGTCCTATATAGCTATTTTGGCATTCGCAAGTCAATTTGTATACGCCTTGTTTGTCAAAGGGGTCTTCCTTGTTAATGTTGTTTCGTAGAAGTTTTTCCATGCTGTTCCTCGTTTTAAATGCTGCATTAATGTTATATTTTTGGAAAACTTTATCCAACTTGTAAGATGTTGCTCCGGTATATGATAAGACTGCCCATTTCTTCTCTACCTTTTCTTTGTTTTCCGATTTCCTTGAAGTTATGTTTTTCTGTATTTTCTTCACCAAACTTTTTTTTGATATCCGTTGTTCTCCGCGATTGTGTATATTGTGCTGAGTTCCTTGTTGTAAGCTTCCTTTTCTAACGGGGTCCGTTCAAGTCGTGTTAATAAATGTCTGAAAGCGGCATTCTTGTGTTGTTGAGGATGGCTAGATTTATTGTGTATTACTGTATCCGTTGCTGTGGGTTTTCTGTATATTTCGTAAGTAAATTTGTTAGTCCCTTTGTTTATTTTAATTGTGAGGTCTAAGTAGTTGATTTTTCCATTTTTCTCTGCGTCCATAGTGAATTTTATATTTTTGTGTTGGCCGTTGAGGTATTCCAAAATTTCTTCTTCTTTATTTTCTGAAATGAGGCAGATGATGTCGTCTACATACCTGGCATAAAAATTTACCCCCAGATTTTTCGCCAGTTCTTCCATGTAACTTTCCTCCAAATGTTGCATAAATACTTCCATAAGAATGGCTGATGTGGGGTTACCCATTCCCAGTCCGTGAGTTTGTCTGTATATTTTATTGTCAAATTTGAAATAATTCTGGTCCAGGGTTACTTTCAGTGTGTTTACGATCTCTGTTGCAATGTCTCTGTTCGTTTTTTCTGTCAATATTTTAGTTAGAGTTTTTAGTGTTTCTGTCAGTGGTATCGAAGGGTATAGGTCCTTCACGTCAAACGATACCAGTTTCGAGTTCTTAGGTACGTTCAGGTTGTTCAGTTTTTCGACTAGTTCCGTCGTGTTTTTGATTGTGTATTTATTGGACAGGTCCAGTGTCTCGGTTAGTAGCTTATTTAGATGTTTTGATAGTCTATATCCTGCTGCCGATTTATGGTTTACTATTGGTCGCATAGGTGTTCCTGCTTTGTGGATTTTGGGTAGTGCGATCAGTGACGGGGCCGATGGATTCATTGCCGTGAGAGTGTAGGCTATCTTGTTGTCTACTATATTTTTTGTCTGTTTTATTGCACGCTTTATTGCCATTTGGTATTCCTCCGTTGGGTCCTTCCTCATCACTCGGCAGCCCATTTCTTTGATGAGTTGGCCTGTTTTTGTGGTGTATTCCTCTTCGTCCATTAGCACCGCTGTATTTCCTTTGTCTGCTTTTGTTGCTATTATTTTATTCCCTCTTCTTGTTTTCCATGGCTCCTTTGATCTCTTCCTTTATTGCATCTAACGTTTCCAGAAGGGAACTGACTGGAATGATTCACATCAGCTCCAGATGGATGCGTAGTAATTCCTGATTCATGCGCTCCTTCTTTGCGTGTTGGTTCCTGATCTCGCATCTAATGAAGCTGTTCTCCGCTTTCCTTATAATTTTGCGTTTATCCTCGTTTTTCATTTTGTGTCCTATTTGCGCGTATTTTGGAATAAGTTTGCTCATTAAACATTGTTTATTAAACCATATGTTGGCTTTGGTGTTGTGTATTTTCTGTAGTCGCCTTTTGTATGCTATCAGTAGAATATTTGTCCGGATTTGATGTATTGTGGAACGATCCTCCGTCATCCCCTGTCAAGTTTGGTTTGGAGACAAACCGGTTTCGGCAAATATGCGCCATCTTCAGTGTCTTTTTTCGTTCTGAGTTATTTTGTGTAAGTTCGATAGTACTTATAGTAACTAACTTCCATCGTTTGGTCACGTACTTCGTGTTCGTGTGATGTTTTCGTGCATTCGTGCGTTCGGGCGACGTGCATGCGTGTGTGCGTGCGAGTCTGCGCGTTTAGGTATGTAAATCTATTTTTGTATCCTCATTAAACAGGCAGGTAAAAGTCCGTTATTGTCCTCTTGTGTGTTGTTTTGTTTATGTCGGTTTTAGGTTTTCTGTCCTCTTTTCGGTATAATAGCTTAAGCGGTTCAAATAATGTATCTGATGCGGTGTTTATTTGTTCATTTATTATTTTACCTACGAATGTCTTCTGTTTGTATATCTCCATATTTTCTAATACGTTAAGTCGTTTTCCCTTGTGTTGTATGTGGAGAATTTTAGCTGTTTTTCCGATTTTCATGGGTGTACATTTGTTTTCTGCCATGTGGTTGGCGAAATTTGATTCCACTGTCGTTGATGATTTCTTTATTTATTGTGGAACGATCTTCCGTCATCCCTTGTCAAGTTTGGTTTGGAGACAAACCGGTTTCGGCTAATATGCGCCATCTTCAGTGTCTTTTTTCGTTCTGAGTTATTTTGTGTAAGTTCGATAGTATTTATAGTAACTGACTAACATCGTTTGGTCACGTACTTCGTGTTCGTGTGATGTGTTCGTGTATTCGTGCGTTCGGGCGACGTGCATGCGTGCGTGCGTGCGAGTCTGTGCGTTTAGGTATGCAAATCTATTTTTGTACCCTCATTATCCCGGTAGGTAAAAGTCCGTTATCGTCCGCTTGTGTGTTGTTTTGTTTATGTCGGTTTTAGGCCTTTTGTCCTCTTTTGGGTATAGTAGTTTAAGCGGTTCAAATAATGTATCTGATGCGGTGTTTATTTGTTCATTTATTATTTTACCTATGAATGTCTTCTGTTTGTATATCTCCATATTTTCTAATACGTTAAGTCGTTTTCCCTTATGTTGTATGTGGAGAATTTTAGCTGTTTTTCCTATTTTCATGGGTGTACACTTGTTTTCTGCCATGTGGTTGGCGAAATTTGATTCCACTGTTGTTGATGATTTCCTTATTTTCTTGTTGTAATCTCTTACGTGTTCTCGATATCTCGTCTTGATTTGGCGTCCTGTTTATCCTATATAACTATTTTGACATTCGCAAGTCAATTTGTATACGCCTTGTTTGTCAAAGGGGTCTTCCTTGTTAGTGTTGTTTCGTAGAAGTTTTTCCATGTTGTTTCTTGTTTTAAATGCTGCATTAATGTTATACTTTTGGAAAACTTTAGCCAACTTGTAAGATGTTGCTCCGGTATATGATAAGACTGCCCATTTCTTCTCTACCTTTTCTTTGTTTTCCGATTTCCTTGAAGTTATGTTTTTCTGTATTTTCTTCACCAAACTTTTTTGGTATCCGTTGTTCTCCGCGATTGTGTATATTGTGCTGAGTTCCTTGTTGTAAGCTTCCTTTTCTAACGGGGTCCGTTCAAGTCGTGTTAATAAATGTCTGAAAGCGGCGTTCTTGTGTTGTTGAGGATGGCTAGATTTATTGTGTATTACTGTATCCGTTGCTGTGGGTTTTCTGTATATTTCGTAAGTGAATGTGTTAGTCTCTTTGTTTATTTTAATTGTGAGGTCTAAGAAGTTGATTTTTCCATTTTTCTCTGCGTCCATGGTGAATTTTATATTTTTGTGTTGGCCGTTGAGGTATTCCAAAATTTTTTCTTCTTTATTTTCCGTTATGAGGCAGATGATGTCGTCTACATACCTGGCATAAAAATTTACCCCCAGATTTTTCGCCAGTTCTTCCATATAACTTTCCTCCAAATGTTGCATGAATACTTCCATAAGGATGGCTGATGTGGGGTTACCCATTCCCAGTCCGTGAGTTTGTCTGTATATTTTATTGTCAAATTTGAAATAATTCTGGTCCAGGGTTACTTTCAGTGTGTTTACGATCTCTGTTGCAATGTCTCTGTTCGATTTTTCTGTCAATATTTTAGTTAGAGTTTTTAGTGTTTCTGTCAGTGGTATCGAAGGGTATAGGTCTTTCACGTCAAACGATACCAGTTTCGAGTCCTTAGGTACGTTCAGGTTGTTCAGTTTTTCGACTAGTTCCGTCGTGTTTTTGATTGTGTATTTATTGGACAGGTCCAGTGTCTCGGTTAGTAGCTTATTCAGATGTTTTGATAGTCTTTATTTTCTTATTGTAATCTCTTACGTGTTCTCGATATCTCGTCTTGATTTGGCGTCCTGTTTGTCCTATATAGCTATTTTGGCATTCGCAAGTCAATTTGTATACGCCTTGTTTGTCAAAGGGGTCTTCCTTGTTAATGCTGTTTCGTAGAAGTTTTTCCATGCTGTTCCTCGTTTTAAATGCTGCATTAATGTTATATTTTAGGAAAACTTTAGCCAACTTGTAAGATGTTGCTCCGGTATATGATAAGACTGCCCATTTCTTCTCTACCTTTTCTTTGTTTTCCGATTTCCTTGAAGTTATGTTTTTCTGTATTTTCTTCACCAAACTTTTTTGATATCCGTTGTTCTCCGCGATTGTGTATATTGTGCTGAGTTCCTTGTTGTAAGCTTCCTTTTCTAACGGGGTCCGTTCAAGTCGTGTTAATAAATGTCTGAAAGCGGCATTCTTGTGTTGTTGAGGATGGCTAGATTTATTGTGTATTACTGTATCCGTTGCTGTGGGTTTTCTGTATATTTCGTAAGTAAATTTGTTAGTCCCTTTGTTTATTTTAATTGTGAGGTCTAAGTAGTTGATTTTTCCATTTTTCTCTGCGTCCATAGTGAATTTTATATTTTTGTGTTGGCCGTTGAGGTATTCCAAAATTTCTTCTTCTTTATTTTCTGAAATGAGGCAGATGATGTCGTCTACATACCTGGCATAAAAATTTACCCCCAGATTTTTCGCCAGTTCTTCCATGTAACTTTCCTCCAAATGTTGCATAAATACTTCCATAAGAATGGCTGATGTGGGGTTACCCATTCCCAGTCCGTGAGTTTGTCTGTATATTTTATTGTCAAATTTGAAATAATTCTGGTCCAGGGTTACTTTCAGTGTGTTTACGATCTCTTGCAATGTCTCTGTTCGTTTTTTCTGTCAATATTTTAGTTAGAGTTTTTAGTGTTTCTGTCAGTGGTATCGAAGGGTATAGGTCCTTCACGTCAGACGATACCAGTTTCGAGTTCTTAGGTACGTTCAGGTTGTTCAGTTTTTCGACTAGTTCCGTCGTGTTTTTGATTGTGTATTTATTGGACAGGTCCAGTGTCTCGGTTAGTAGCTTATTTAGATGTTTTGATAGTCTATATCCTGCTGCCGATTTATGGTTTACTATTGGTCGCATAGGTGTTCCTGCTTTGTGGATTTTGGGTAGTGCGATCAGTGACGGGGCCGATGGATTCATTGCCGTGAGAGTGTAGGCTATCTTGTTGTCTACTATATTTTTTGTCTGTTTTATTGCACGCTTTATTGCCATTTGGTATTCCTCCGTTGGGTCCTTCCTCATCACTCGGCAGCCCATTTCTTTGATGAGTTGGCCTGTTTTTGTGGTGTATTCCTCTTCGTCCATTAGCACCGCTGTATTTCCTTTGTCTGCTTTTGTTGCTATTATTTTATTCTCTCTTCTTGTTTTCCATGGCTCCTTTGATCTCTTCCTTTATTGCATCTAACGTTTCCAGAAGGGAACTGACTGGAATGATTCACATCAGCTCCAGATGGATGCGTAGTAATTCCTGATTCATGCGCTCCTTCTTTGCGTGTTGGTTCCTGATCTCGCATCTAATGAAGCTGTTCTCCGCTTTCCTTATAATTTTGCGTTTATCCTCGTTTTTCATTTTGTGTCCTATTTGCGCGTATTTTGGAATAAGTTTGCTCATTAAACATTGTTTATTAAACCATATGTTGGCTTTGGTGTTGTGTATTTTCTGTAGTCGCCTTTTGTATGCTATCAGTAGAATATTTTTCCGGATTTGATGTATTGTGGAACGATCCTCCGTCATCCCTTGTCAAGTTTGGTTTGGAGACAAACCGGTTTCGGCAAATATGCGCCATCTTCAGTGTCTTTTTTCGTTCTGAGTTATTTTGTGTAAGTTCGATAGTACTTATAGTAACTAACTTCCACCGTTTGGTCACGTACTTCGTGTTCGTGTGATGTTTTCGTGCATTCGTGCGTTCGGGCGACGTGCATGCGTGTGTGCGTGCGAGTCTGCGCGTTTAGGTATGTAAATCTATTTTTGTATCCTCATTAAACAGGCAGGTAAAAGTCCGTTATTGTCCTCTTGTGTGTTGTTTTGTTTATGTCGGTTTTAGGTTTTCTGTCCTCTTTTCGGTATAATAGCTTAAGCGGTTCAAATAATGTATCTGATGCGGTGTTTATTTGTTCATTTATTATTTTACCTACGAATGTCTTCTGTTTGTATATCTCCATATTTTCTAATACGTTAAGTCGTTTTCCCTTGTGTTGTATGTGGAGAATTTTAGCTGTTTTTCCGATTTTCATGGGTGTACATTTGTTTTCTGCCATGTGGTTGGCGAAATTTGATTCCACTGTCGTTGATGATTTCTTTATTTATTGTGGAACGATCTTCCGTCATCCCTTGTCAAGTTTGGTTTGGAGACAAACCGGTTTCGGCTAATATGCGCCATCTTCAGTGTCTTTTTTCGTTCTGAGTTATTTTGTGTAAGTTCGATAGTACTTATAGTAACTGACTAACATCGTTTGGTCACGTACTTCGTGTTCGTGTGATGTGTTCGTGTATTCGTGCGTTCGGGCGACGTGCATGCGTGCGTGCGTGCGAGTCTGTGCGTTTAGGTATGCAAATCTATTTTTGTACCCTCATTATCCCGGTAGGTAAAAGTCCGTTATCGTCCGCTTGTGTGTTGTTTTGTTTATGTCGGTTTTAGGCCTTTTGTCCTCTTTTGGGTATAGTAGTTTAAGCGGTTCAAATAATGTATCTGATGCGGTGTTTATTTGTTCATTTATTATTTTACCTATGAATGTCTTCTGTTTGTATATCTCCATATTTTCTAATACGTTAAGTCGTTTTCCCTTATGTTGTATGTGGAGAATTTTAGCTGTTTTTCCTATTTTCATGGGTGTACACTTGTTTTCTGCCATGTGGTTGGCGAAATTTGATTCCACTGTTGTTGATGATTTCCTTATTTTCTTGTTGTAATCTCTTACGTGTTCTCGATATCTCGTCTTGATTTGGCGTCCTGTTTGTCCTATATAACTATTTTGACATTCGCAAGTCAATTTGTATACGCCTTGTTTGTCAAAGGGGTCTTCCTTGTTAGTGTTGTTTCGTAGAAGTTTTTCCATGTTGTTTCTTGTTTTAAATGCTGCATTAATGTTATACTTTTGGAAAACTTTAGCCAACTTGTAAGATGTTGCTCCGGTATATGATAAGACTGCCCATTTCTTCTCTACCTTTTCTTTGTTTTCCGATTTCCTTGAAGTTATGTTTTTCTGTATTTTCTTCACCAAACTTTTTTGGTATCCGTTGTTCTCCGCGATTGTGTATATTGTGCTGAGTTCCTTGTTGTAAGCTTCCTTTTCTAACGGGGTCCGTTCAAGTCGTGTTAATAAATGTCTGAAAGCGGCGTTCTTGTGTTGTTGAGGATGGCTAGATTTATTGTGTATTACTGTATCCGTTGCTGTGGGTTTTCTGTATATTTCGTAAGTGAATGTGTTAGTCTCTTTGTTTATTTTAATTGTGAGGTCTAAGAAGTTGATTTTTCCATTTTTCTCTGCGTCCATGGTGAATTTTATATTTTTGTGTTGGCCGTTGAGGTATTCCAAAATTTTTTCTTCTTTATTTTCCGTTATGAGGCAGATGATGTCGTCTACATACCTGGCATAAAAATTTACCCCCAGATTTTTCGCCAGTTCTTCCATATAACTTTCCTCCAAATGTTGCATGAATACTTCCATAAGGATGGCTGATGTGGGGTTACCCATTCCCAGTCCGTGAGTTTGTCTGTATATTTTATTGTCAAATTTGAAATAATTCTGGTCCAGGGTTACTTTCAGTGTGTTTACGATCTCTGTTGCAATGTCTCTGTTCGATTTTTCTGTCAATATTTTAGTTAGAGTTTTTAGTGTTTCTGTCAGTGGTATCGAAGGGTATAGGTCTTTCACGTCAAACGATACCAGTTTCGAGTCCTTAGGTACGTTCAGGTTGTTCAGTTTTTCGACTAGTTCCGTCGTGTTTTTGATTGTGTATTTATTGGACAGGTCCAGTGTCTCGGTTAGTAGCTTATTCAGATGTTTTGATAGTCTTTATTTTCTTATTGTAATCTCTTACGTGTTCTCGATATCTCGTCTTGATTTGGCGTCCTGTTTGTCCTATATAGCTATTTTGGCATTCGCAAGTCAATTTGTATACGCCTTGTTTGTCAAAGGGGTCTTCCTTGTTAATGCTGTTTCGTAGAAGTTTTTCCATGCTGTTCCTCGTTTTAAATGCTGCATTAATGTTATATTTTAGGAAAACTTTAGCCAACTTGTAAGATGTTGCTCCGGTATATGATAAGACTGCCCATTTCTTCTCTACCTTTTCTTTGTTTTCCGATTTCCTTGAAGTTATGTTTTTCTGTATTTTCTTCACCAAACTTTTTTGATATCCGTTGTTCTCCGCGATTGTGTATATTGTGCTGAGTTCCTTGTTGTAAGCTTCCTTTTCTAACGGGGTCCGTTCAAGTCGTGTTAATAAATGTCTGAAAGCGGCATTCTTGTGTTGTTGAGGATGGCTAGATTTATTGTGTATTACTGTATCCGTTGCTGTGGGTTTTCTGTATATTTCGTAAGTAAATTTGTTAGTCCCTTTGTTTATTTTAATTGTGAGGTCTAAGTAGTTGATTTTTCCATTTTTCTCTGCGTCCATAGTGAATTTTATATTTTTGTGTTGGCCGTTGAGGTATTCCAAAATTTCTTCTTCTTTATTTTCTGAAATGAGGCAGATGATGTCGTCTACATACCTGGCATAAAAATTTACTCCCAGATTTTTCGCCAGTTCTTCCATGTAACTTTCCTCCAAATGTTGCATAAATACTTCCATAAGAATGGCTGATGTGGGGTTACCCATTCCCAGTCCGTGAGTTTGTCTGTATATTTTATTGTCAAATTTGAAATAATTCTGGTCCAGGGTTACTTTCAGTGTGTTTACGATCTCTGTTGCAATGTCTCTGTTCGTTTTTTCTGTCAATATTTTAGTTAGAGTTTTTAGTGTTTCTGTCAGTGGTATCGAAGGGTATAGGTCCTTCACGTCAAACGATACCAGTTTCGAGTTCTTAGGTACGTTCAGGTTGTTCAGTTTTTCGACTAGTTCCGTCGTGTTTTTGATTGTGTATTTATTGGACAGGTCCAGTGTCTCGGTTAGTAGCTTATTTAGATGTTTTGATAGTCTATATCCTGCTGCCGATTTATGGTTTACTATTGGTCGCATAGGTGTTCCTGCTTTGTGGATTTTGGGTAGTGCGATCAGTGACGGGGCCGATGGATTCATTGCCGTGAGAGTGTAGGCTATCTTGTTGTCTACTATATTTTTTGTCTGTTTTATTGCACGCTTTATTGCCATTTGGTATTCCTCCGTTGGGTCCTTCCTCATCACTCGGCAGCCCATTTCTTTGATGAGTTGGCCTGTTTTTGTGGTGTATTCCTCTTCGTCCATTAGCACCGCTGTATTTCCTTTGTCTGCTTTTGTTGCTATTATTTTATTCCCTCTTCTTGTTTTCCATGGCTCCTTTGATCTCTTCCTTTATTGCATCTAACGTTTCCAGAAGGGAACTGACTGGAATGATTCACATCAGCTCCAGATGGATGCGTAGTAATTCCTGATTCATGCGCTCCTTCTTTGCGTGTTGGTTCCTGATCTCGCATCTAATGAAGCTGTTCTCCGCTTTCCTTATAATTTTGCGTTTATCCTCGTTTTTCATTTTGTGTCCTATTTGCGCGTATTTTGGAATAAGTTTGCTCATTAAACATTGTTTATTAAACCATATGTTGGCTTTGGTGTTGTGTATTTTCTGTAGTCGCCTTTTGTATGCTATCAGTAGAATATTTGTCCAGATTTGATGTATTGTGGAACGATCCTCCGTCATCCCTTGTCAAGTTTGGTTTGGAGACAAACCGGTTTCGGCAAATATGCGCCATCTTCAGTGTCTTTTTTCGTTCTGAGTTATTTTGTGTAAGTTCGATAGTACTTATAGTAACTAACTTCCATCGTTTGGTCACGTACTTCGTGTGATGTTTTCGTGCATTCGTGCGTTCGGGCGACGTGCATGCGTGTGTGCGTGCGAGTCTGCGCGTTTAGGTATGTAAATCTATTTTTGTATCCTCATTAAACAGGCAGGTAAAAGTCCGTTATTGTCCTCTTGTGTGTTGTTTTGTTTATGTCGGTTTTAGGTTTTCTGTCCTCTTTTCGGTATAATAGCTTAAGCGGTTCAAATAATGTATCTGATGCGGTGTTTATTTGTTCATTTATTATTTTACCTACGAATGTCTTCTGTTTGTATATCTCCATATTTTCTAATACGTTAAGTCGTTTTCCCTTGTGTTGTATGTGGAGAATTTTAGCTGTTTTTCCGATTTTCATGGGTGTACATTTGTTTTCTGCCATGTGGTTGGCGAAATTTGATTCCACTGTCGTTGATGATTTCTTTATTTATTGTGGAACGATCTTCCGTCATCCCTTGTCAAGTTTGGTTTGGAGACAAACCGGTTTCGGCTAATATGCGCCATCTTCAGTGTCTTTTTTCGTTCTGAGTTATTTTGTGTAAGTTCGATAGTATTTATAGTAACTGACTAACATCGTTTGGTCACGTACTTCGTGTTCGTGTGATGTGTTCGTGTATTCGTGCGTTCGGGCGACGTGCATGCGTGCGTGCGTGCGAGTCTGTGCGTTTAGGTATGCAAATCTATTTTTGTACCCTCATTATCCCGGTAGGTAAAAGTCCGTTATCGTCCGCTTGTGTGTTGTTTTGTTTATGTCGGTTTTAGGCCTTTTGTCCTCTTTTGGGTATAGTAGTTTAAGCGGTTCAAATAATGTATCTGATGCGGTGTTTATTTGTTCATTTATTATTTTACCTATGAATGTCTTCTGTTTGTATATCTCCATATTTTCTAATACGTTAAGTCGTTTTCCCTTATGTTGTATGTGGAGAATTTTAGCTGTTTTTCCTATTTTCATGGGTGTACACTTGTTTTCTGCCATGTGGTTGGCGAAATTTGATTCCACTGTTGTTGATGATTTCCTTATTTTCTTGTTGTAATCTCTTACGTGTTCTCGATATCTCGTCTTGATTTGGCGTCCTGTTTGTCCTATATAACTATTTTGACATTCGCAAGTCAATTTGTATACGCCTTGTTTGTCAAAGGGGTCTTCCTTGTTAGTGTTGTTTCGTAGAAGTTTTTCCATGTTGTTTCTTGTTTTAAATGCTGCATTAATGTTATACTTTTGGAAAACTTTAGCCAACTTGTAAGATGTTGCTCCGGTATATGATAAGACTGCCCATTTCTTCTCTACCTTTTCTTTGTTTTCCGATTTCCTTGAAGTTATGTTTTTCTGTATTTTCTTCACCAAACTTTTTTGGTATCCGTTGTTCTCCGCGATTGTGTATATTGTGCTGAGTTCCTTGTTGTAAGCTTCCTTTTCTAACGGGGTCCGTTCAAGTCGTGTTAATAAATGTCTGAAAGCGGCGTTCTTGTGTTGTTGAGGATGGCTAGATTTATTGTGTATTACTGTATCCGTTGCTGTGGGTTTTCTGTATATTTCGTAAGTGAATGTGTTAGTCTCTTTGTTTATTTTAATTGTGAGGTCTAAGAAGTTGATTTTTCCATTTTTCTCTGCGTCCATGGTGAATTTTATATTTTTGTGTTGGCCGTTGAGGTATTCCAAAATTTTTTCTTCTTTATTTTCCGTTATGAGGCAGATGATGTCGTCTACATACCTGGCATAAAAATTTACCCCCAGATTTTTCGCCAGTTCTTCCATATAACTTTCCTCCAAATGTTGCATGAATACTTCCATAAGGATGGCTGATGTGGGGTTACCCATTCCCAGTCCGTGAGTTTGTCTGTATATTTTATTGTCAAATTTGAAATAATTCTGGTCCAGGGTTACTTTCAGTGTGTTTACGATCTCTGTTGCAATGTCTCTGTTCGATTTTTCTGTCAATATTTTAGTTAGAGTTTTTAGTGTTTCTGTCAGTGGTATCGAAGGGTATAGGTCTTTCACGTCAAACGATACCAGTTTCGAGTCCTTAGGTACGTTCAGGTTGTTCAGTTTTTCGACTAGTTCCGTCGTGTTTTTGATTGTGTATTTATTGGACAGGTCCAGTGTCTCGGTTAGTAGCTTATTCAGATGTTTTGATAGTCTTTATTTTCTTATTGTAATCTCTTACGTGTTCTCGATATCTCGTCTTGATTTGGCGTCCTGTTTGTCCTATATAGCTATTTTGGCATTCGCAAGTCAATTTGTATACGCCTTGTTTGTCAAAGGGGTCTTCCTTGTTAATGCTGTTTCGTAGAAGTTTTTCCATGCTGTTCCTCGTTTTAAATGCTGCATTAATGTTATATTTTAGGAAAACTTTAGCCAACTTGTAAGATGTTGCTCCGGTATATGATAAGACTGCCCATTTCTTCTCTACCTTTTCTTTGTTTTCCGATTTCCTTGAAGTTATGTTTTTCTGTATTTTCTTCACCAAACTTTTTTGATATCCGTTGTTCTCCGCGATTGTGTATATTGTGCTGAGTTCCTTGTTGTAAGCTTCCTTTTCTAACGGGGTCCGTTCAAGTCGTGTTAATAAATGTCTGAAAGCGGCATTCTTGTGTTGTTGAGGATGGCTAGATTTATTGTGTATTACTGTATCCGTTGCTGTGGGTTTTCTGTATATTTCGTAAGTAAATTTGTTAGTCCCTTTGTTTATTTTAATTGTGAGGTCTAAGTAGTTGATTTTTCCATTTTTCTCTGCGTCCATAGTGAATTTTATATTTTTGTGTTGGCCGTTGAGGTATTCCAAAATTTCTTCTTCTTTATTTTCTGAAATGAGGCAGATGATGTCGTCTACATACCTGGCATAAAAATTTACCCCCAGATTTTTCGCCAGTTCTTCCATGTAACTTTCCTCCAAATGTTGCATAAATACTTCCATAAGAATGGCTGATGTGGGGTTACCCATTCCCAGTCCGTGAGTTTGTCTGTATATTTTATTGTCAAATTTGAAATAATTCTGGTCCAGGGTTACTTTCAGTGTGTTTACGATCTCTTGCAATGTCTCTGTTCGTTTTTTCTGTCAATATTTTAGTTAGAGTTTTTAGTGTTTCTGTCAGTGGTATCGAAGGGTATAGGTCCTTCACGTCAGACGATACCAGTTTCGAGTTCTTAGGTACGTTCAGGTTGTTCAGTTTTTCGACTAGTTCCGTCGTGTTTTTGATTGTGTATTTATTGGACAGGTCCAGTGTCTCGGTTAGTAGCTTATTTAGATGTTTTGATAGTCTATATCCTGCTGCCGATTTATGGTTTACTATTGGTCGCATAGGTGTTCCTGCTTTGTGGATTTTGGGTAGTGCGATCAGTGACGGGGCCGATGGATTCATTGCCGTGAGAGTGTAGGCTATCTTGTTGTCTACTATATTTTTTGTCTGTTTTATTGCACGCTTTATTGCCATTTGGTATTCCTCCGTTGGGTCCTTCCTCATCACTCGGCAGCCCATTTCTTTGATGAGTTGGCCTGTTTTTGTGGTGTATTCCTCTTCGTCCATTAGCACCGCTGTATTTCCTTTGTCTGCTTTTGTTGCTATTATTTTATTCCCTCTTCTTGTTTTCCATGGCTCCTTTGATCTCTTCCTTTATTGCATCTAACGTTTCCAGAAGGGAACTGACTGGAATGATTCACATCAGCTCCAGATGGATGCGTAGTAATTCCTGATTCATGCGCTCCTTCTTTGCGTGTTGGTTCCTGATCTCGCATCTAATGAAGCTGTTCTCCGCTTTCCTTATAATTTTGCGTTTATCCTCGTTTTTCATTTTGTGTCCTATTTGCGCGTATTTTGGAATAAGTTTGCTCATTAAACATTGTTTATTAAACCATATGTTGGCTTTGGTGTTGTGTATTTTCTGTAGTCGCCTTTTGTATGCTATCAGTAGAATATTTGTCCGGATTTGATGTATTGTGGAACGATCCTCCGTCATCCCTTGTCAAGTTTGGTTTGGAGACAAACCGGTTTCGGCAAATATGCGCCATCTTCAGTGTCTTTTTTCGTTCTGAGTTATTTTGTGTAAGTTCGATAGTACTTATAGTAACTAACTTCCACCGTTTGGTCACGTACTTCGTGTTCGTGTGATGTTTTCGTGCATTCGTGCGTTCGGGCGACGTGCATGCGTGCGAGTCTGCGCGTTTAGGTATGTAAATCTATTTTTGTATCCTCATTAAACAGGCAGGTAAAAGTCCGTTATTGTCCTCTTGTGTGTTGTTTTGTTTATGTCGGTTTTAGGTTTTCTGTCCTCTTTTCGGTATAATAGCTTAAGCGGTTCAAATAATGTATCTGATGCGGTGTTTATTTGTTCATTTATTATTTTACCTACGAATGTCTTCTGTTTGTATATCTCCATATTTTCTAATACGTTAAGTCGTTTTCCCTTGTGTTGTATGTGGAGAATTTTAGCTGTTTTTCCGATTTTCATGGGTGTACATTTGTTTTCTGCCATGTGGTTGGCGAAATTTGATTCCACTGTCGTTGATGATTTCTTTATTTATTGTGGAACGATCTTCCGTCATCCCTTGTCAAGTTTGGTTTGGAGACAAACCGGTTTCGGCTAATATGCGCCATCTTCAGTGTATTTTTTCGTTCTGAGTTATTTTGTGTAAGTTCGATAGTACTTATAGTAACTGACTAACATCGTTTGGTCACGTACTTCGTGTTCGTGTGATGTGTTCGTGTATTCGTGCGTTCGGGCGACGTGCATGCGTGCGTGCGTGCGAGTCTGTGCGTTTAGGTATGCAAATCTATTTTTGTACCCTCATTATCCCGGTAGGTAAAAGTCCGTTATCGTCCGCTTGTGTGTTGTTTTGTTTATGTCGGTTTTAGGCCTTTTGTCCTCTTTTGGGTATAGTAGTTTAAGCGGTTCAAATAATGTATCTGATGCGGTGTTTATTTGTTCATTTATTATTTTACCTATGAATGTCTTCTGTTTGTATATCTCCATATTTTCTAATACGTTAAGTCGTTTTCCCTTATGTTGTATGTGGAGAATTTTAGCTGTTTTTCCTATTTTCATGGGTGTACACTTGTTTTCTGCCATGTGGTTGGCGAAATTTGATTCCACTGTTGTTGATGATTTCCTTATTTTCTTGTTGTAATCTCTTACGTGTTCTCGATATCTCGTCTTGATTTGGCGTCCTGTTTGTCCTATATAACTATTTTGACATTCGCAAGTCAATTTGTATACGCCTTGTTTGTCAAAGGGGTCTTCCTTGTTAGTGTTGTTTCGTAGAAGTTTTTCCATGTTGTTTCTTGTTTTAAATGCTGCATTAATGTTATACTTTTGGAAAACTTTAGCCAACTTGTAAGATGTTGCTCCGGTATATGATAAGACTGCCCATTTCTTCTCTACCTTTTCTTTGTTTTCCGATTTCCTTGAAGTTATGTTTTTCTGTATTTTCTTCACCAAACTTTTTTGGTATCCGTTGTTCTCCGCGATTGTGTATATTGTGCTGAGTTCCTTGTTGTAAGCTTCCTTTTCTAACGGGGTCCGTTCAAGTCGTGTTAATAAATGTCTGAAAGCGGCGTTCTTGTGTTGTTGAGGATGGCTAGATTTATTGTGTATTACTGTATCCGTTGCTGTGGGTTTTCTGTATATTTCGTAAGTGAATGTGTTAGTCTCTTTGTTTATTTTAATTGTGAGGTCTAAGAAGTTGATTTTTCCATTTTTCTCTGCGTCCATGGTGAATTTTATATTTTTGTGTTGGCCGTTGAGGTATTCCAAAATTTTTTCTTCTTTATTTTCCGTTATGAGGCAGATGATGTCGTCTACATACCTGGCATAAAAATTTACCCCCAGATTTTTCGCCAGTTCTTCCATATAACTTTCCTCCAAATGTTGCATGAATACTTCCATAAGGATGGCTGATGTGGGGTTACCCATTCCCAGTCCGTGAGTTTGTCTGTATATTTTATTGTCAAATTTGAAATAATTCTGGTCCAGGGTTACTTTCAGTGTGTTTACGATCTCTGTTGCAATGTCTCTGTTCGATTTTTCTGTCAATATTTTAGTTAGAGTTTTTAGTGTTTCTGTCAGTGGTATCGAAGGGTATAGGTCTTTCACGTCAAACGATACCAGTTTCGAGTCCTTAGGTACGTTCAGGTTGTTCAGTTTTTCGACTAGTTCCGTCGTGTTTTTGATTGTGTATTTATTGGACAGGTCCAGTGTCTCGGTTAGTAGCTTATTCAGATGTTTTGATAGTCTTTATTTTCTTATTGTAATCTCTTACGTGTTCTCGATATCTCGTCTTGATTTGGCGTCCTGTTTGTCCTATATAGCTATTTTGGCATTCGCAAGTCAATTTGTATACGCCTTGTTTGTCAAAGGGGTCTTCCTTGTTAATGCTGTTTCGTAGAAGTTTTTCCATGCTGTTCCTCGTTTTAAATGCTGCATTAATGTTATATTTTAGGAAAACTTTAGCCAACTTGTAAGATGTTGCTCCGGTATATGATAAGACTGCCCATTTCTTCTCTACCTTTTCTTTGTTTTCCGATTTCCTTGAAGTTATGTTTTTCTGTATTTTCTTCACCAAACTTTTTTGATATCCGTTGTTCTCCGCGATTGTGTATATTGTGCTGAGTTCCTTGTTGTAAGCTTCCTTTTCTAAAGGGGTCCGTTCAAGTCGTGTTAATAAATGTCTGAAAGAAATGTTTTCCAAAAATATAACATTAATACAGCATTTAAAACGAGGAACAGCATGGAAAAACTTCTACGAAACAACATTAACAAGGAAGACCCCTTTGACAAACAAGGCGTATACAAATTGACTTGCGAATGCCAAAATAGTTATATAGGACAAACAGGACGCCAAATCAAGACGAGATATCGAGAACACGTAAGAGATTACAATAAGAAAATAAAGAAATCATCAACGACAGTGGAATCAAATTTCGCCAACCACATGGCAGAAAACAAATGTACACCCATGAAAATAGGAAAAAACAGCTAAAATTCTCCACATACAACACAAGGGAAAACGACTTAACGTATTAGAAAATATGGAGATATACAAACAGAAGACATTCGTAGGTAAAATAATAAATGAACAAATAAACACCGCATCAGATACATTATTTGAACCGCTTAAGCTATTATACCGAAAAGAGGACAGAAAACCTAAAACCGACATAAACAAAACAACACACAAGAGGACAATAACGGACTTTTACCTGCCTGTTTAATGAGGATACAAAAATAGATTTACATACCTAAACGCGCAGACTCGCACGCACACACGCATGCACGTCGCCCGAACGCACGAATGCACGAAAACATCACACGAACACGAAGTACGTGACCAAACGATGGAAGTTAGTTACTATAAGTACTATCGAACTTACACAAAATAACTCAGAACGAAAAAAGACACTGAAGATGGCGCATATTAGCCGAAACCGGTTTGTCTCCAAACCAAACTTGACAAGGGATGACGGAGGATCGTTCCAAAATACATCATCTTTAAAAGGATTTAAGTCAGGGACCTGGAAATTGGTACAGAGCTATATGATATCAAAGCAATTTTTGCGCATAAAAGTGGGGGTTATCGGAAAAAGGGGCGTGGCACCTCCCATACAAACTTAATTTTTCAAGCTGAATATCTATAAAAGCGTTTAAGGTTGGGACCTGAAAATTGGTCAGGAGATTAACGATATCAATAGCATGCTTATGAAAAAAAAACGTTGCGTTCTTAATTTTTAAGGCTAAATATCCCTAAAAGCGTTCATGGCATGTACATAGAAATCACTATGCAGATATACGATATCAATACCATGTTCACCCAAAAAAAAAAGATTTATCGAAAAATGGGGCATTGCACCTCCCATACGTACTAAACTTTTGAGGCTGAATATATCTAAAGGGGTTGGAGGAGGGGCCTGAAAACCATTATGGAGGTATACTATATCAATACTCTTACTTACTTAGTTAAAATAGCCAATACTCAGTGAAAATAAATATCCGGAACAGAAAACTACACCTTTTCCAGTTTAGGTTCAGAAAGTTACAATTGAATTTCAGAAAATTACAATTGAAGTTCAGAAAGTTACCATAGGTATTTTGTTGCTACAAAAAATTGTTTTAAAATTGAAGTGTTTAACTTAACCAAATCACCAAACTAAAATTATAAGCCTCCAATCAAATATTTACCTTGTTTATACATGGGCAAATCCTAGAAAAGTGAGTTGAAATTGAGGAAAATCGACTTTGATTTAGAGTTTCCAAAGTACCGCAATTGGTAAGGTGGTGAACCAAGCTTCCCAGAAATATTTACTTTTTAAATGAAAAATGTTGGTAGCCCTGTTTAAATTGATTTCAAAGAGTTAAGGTATACAAAATTTAAAAAATTATTAAAAACAATACCATTATCTATCTACTATTATTTCCATGATTTTATAGTTAGATACTAGAGTTATTACCAGGAACAAGTGCAAGAAGGATTAAATAAATAAACTGACATTGCGATTAAATTTAGTTTTTGTAGAAGTATCAGGATCTGTCGGAAGAAGAGCTCAGAGAAAAGGCAACGGCATTCTGCACGATTTATGGCAGATATTTCTACGGATCTAATAGATGAAATCATTTATCTCAAAGCCATCCACTTAACAAATTTGGGATGTGATTCGCTGCCACCATTACAACTTCTGAACAAACCTCATAACTTGAAGATGGAAGTATTATTTCCTAACATCTGCATAGTATTAAGAATATTTTGCACACTTCCAGTCAGTGTGGCTGAAGGGGAGCGTTCTTTCAGTCTATTGTCTCGCGTGAAAAATTTTTTGCGTTCTACTATGAGCCAAAATAGCTTGACAAGCCTTGGAACATTGGCATTGGCGTCCAACCTTGCTCGCAGCATTAGCTTTGACTCAGTAATTTCCATATTCGCAGACCAAAAAGCACGGAAGGTTTTCCTTGGATGATTCAAGCTCTTAATATGTATTTAAAAAAGTTAATGTAAGCAAATCAAACAATGAGATCTAACATTTCATTTATGTATGTATTGGGGTCTATACACAGTGCGTCTGACTCGCGAGTCATCTGTGTACGTGTTGACTCGCTGTCATTCTGGGCTCACTTGCGTCATTCATTTGTGAATAGTTTTTATTGCAGAAGGTTCGAAATGAATATCTCAGACGACCTGTATACTTCGATGAATTCAAGTAAACAAAATTTTATCTTCCTCAATATCGAACTTATTGGCAAACATTTTTGAAAATAAAATATATTTTTTCTTTTCGTTATTTATTTTTTAAACGGTTTGGAAATTAACTGACAAAATTTGACAGGCGAGTCACAGCAAAATATCAAACTAATTTTGATTTTCTTGAGTCATGCCAGAGTCATGTCGGTGTAACTACTACATGCGCATTTTCACTAATACACATAAACTGACTCTTGAATCAGACGCATCGTGCATAGACTCTATATGTAAGTGCTCTAGTAAATCTTATTTTATATGAAATAAAACTGACAATGTGAATTGAAAAATTTTTGTATGTTATTTTTTTACTAGATTGAATATATTTTTTAGGGGGGCCCGTAAACGCGAACTGTCCCAGGGGCCCGGCTCGGCTCTCTGCGGGCCTGGCCTTAAACTGAATACTAAAATTATATATTTTTGAAGTTGTATACACAATGAAGTAGTGAAAATCGTTAATTTTCTATTAAAAAAAAAAAACCGATGTAATAACAATTTTTGAAATGAAATTAATAAAAAAATCTATTTTGGGCAGAACGAAGTTTGCTGGGTCAGCTAGTTTTATATTAAATGTGAATTATAAATACAATACAATACAATACAATACAATACAATTTAGCTAATCCTTTTAATGCATTTGTTGTATTGGATATTTATCGATGTCGATAAATATATTTCATAGAAATTTAAGTCCCGATGTCAGTTTTATAATTCAAAGTTGACTAAGCTCTGGAGTCAAATGTCCCATGAGTCACGATGGAATGTCCCCAAACGTAAATTTGAATTGGAACAAGAATTTTGATGTTACATTAATTCAAAAATAGGAAAAATTGCACTTTTAGGTCAGAATATGAATAATGAAAGAGGAAATGATTTGGAAAAATGCTAAAAGGATACAGGAATAATCGTTTAGAGGCAATAGGAATGATTTTGACATCAAGCAATTTCATTCATTTAATTTTCCGGGCCGAACTTTTTCGACCTTCAAAAAAAGTAACTAAGTAACTGTTAAATTGGGTCCCTGTATAAAGAATGTAAGTAACAAAAGGAAATGATTTGCTCACGTCCGTCCATCAGTCTGTGAAAACGAAAAAAATTAAATATTCTGAAATTCTGAGCGCCGAGCAGCACGTGTTAACATGATCTAATTGTGATCAAATTTTCGCTATCTTAAAATCTGCACAGACTGATCATTTTACGGGGTTCCCAGCGACAAAATTCCGACATCGATATTTTTTATGGTAACCCTAATATGTATATACGCATGAATATTTGAGCTAAAACAATTTAAAACACTTACTGTAAACGTTGACAAGCAGCTCAAAGACGTCAACTCGCCCGAATTGCATGGAAATGTGCAAAGGAGTGTATCCCTGTGAAATAGAAAAACCGTCATTAAATATACATATGTATACATATATGATTTGAGATGCACGATTGATGGAAATTTATGTTATAGACTGCCTACAAGTTTCCATCATTTTTATATGGACAGTGTGAAAAATGTGATGAAAACATTTGTGTCCGTGTCTCTTTTCATTAATCGTTTGGTTCAAGTGATGTATCAAATGACTATCCACTGATCATATACAGGCTTTGTTCAGAAACTCAGTTTGAAGCGCAACCCGCTTTTGTAGTACAAGCAGAGCGTTCATAAACGTAAATTTTGCATGAAGCGTCGCTCATCACAATCATCAAAAAAATAATTACTGCCGCTGTTGCGTTTCATGCTGCGTTTCTGAACATACCCGTATTAGTAATTGGTGAGAGTGATTTGGAGTTTCTATCATTCCCGTCGCATAGGGTCTTTAACGTTTTATGCCTCAGACACACATGTGGTATGAATATTATAATATCAATACTACGATTTGGCTATAATATGAAAATTTTCAATTAAACTACAATATGACAATGACACATATGTGGTATAGATCGCAATATTTCTACTATACTACGATGTGTGTCTCTAGCATTATGTAAATACTAGCTGACCCAGCAAACTTCGTTCTGCCCAAAATAGATTTTTTTATTAATTTCATTTCAAAAATTGTTATTACATCGGTATTATTTTTAATAGAGAATTAACGATTTTCACTACTTCATTGTGTATACAACTTCAAAAATATATAATTTTAGTATTCAGTTTAAGGCTGCACGATACACATTTTTAAACCTTTTCCAGTTTAAGTTCAGAAAGTTACAATTGAAGTTCAGAAAATTACAATTGAAGTTCAGAAAGTTACAATTGAAGTTCAGAAAATTACAATTGAAGTTCAGAAAGTTACAATTGAATTTCAGAAAATTACATTGAAGTTCAGAATTTCCAAATGAACTTCAATTGTAACTTTCTGAATTTCAATTGTAATTTTCTGAAATTCAATTGTAACTTTCTGAACTTCAATTGGAAATTCTGAACTTCAATTGTTATTTTCTGAACTTCAATTGTAATTTTCTGAACTTCAATTGTAACTTTCTGAACTTCAATTGTAATTTTCTGAAATTCAATTGTAACTTTCTGAACCTAAACTGGAAAAGGTGTAGTTTTCTGTTCCGGATATTTATTTTCATTGAGTATTGGCTATTTTAACTAAGTAAGTAAGAGTATTGATACAGTATACCTCCATAATGGTTTTCAGGCCCCTCCTCCAACCCCTTTGGATATATTCAGCCTCAAAAGTTTAGTACGTATGGGAGGTGCAATGCCCCATTTTTCGATAAATCTTTTTTTTTTTTTGGGTGAACATGGTATTGATATCGTATATCTGCATAGTGATTTCTATGTACATGCCATGAACGCTTTTAAGGATATTTAGCCTTAAAAATTAAGAACGCATGGGAGGTACCACGCCCCCTTTTCCCAAAACTACTTTTTTTTTCATAAGCATGCTATTGATATCGTTAATCTCCTGATCAATTTTCAGGTCCCAACCTTAAACGCTTTTATAGATATTCAGCTTGAAACATTAAGTTTGTATGGGAGGAGCCACGCCCCCTTTTCCGATAACTTACACTTTTATGCGCAAAAATTGTTTTGATATCATATAGCTCTGTACCAATTTCCAGGTCCCTGACTTAAATCCTTTTAAAGATATTCAGCTTAAAAAATTAAGTGTTGTTGGGAAGTGCCACGCCCCCTTTTCGTATAACTCCTATTATTTTGCGTTAATATGGAATTGTTATCGTTTATCTCCACACCAATTTCCAAGCCCCTAGCGTAAACAATTTTAGAGATATTCTTCATGAAAAATTAAGTTTGTATGGGAGGTGCCACGCCCCTTTTTCCGATAACCCCACTTTTATGCGTGGGAATGGTTTTGATATCATTTAGCTCTATACCAATTTTCAGCTCCCTACCTTGAACTGTTTTAGAGATAATCAGCTTTAAAAATTAAGGTTGTATGGGAGGTGCCACGCCCCCTTTTCTGATAACGCCCACTTTTCTGAGTGAGAAGGATTTTGATATCACCTACCTCTATACCAATTTTCAGCCCCCTACCTTGAACTGTTTTAGAGATAATAAGCTTTAAAAATTAAGGTTGTATGGGAGGTGCCACGCCCCCTAACATTTTTTAATTTTTTCTTCGACTAAACCGTCGCGGGGTAACAACAAACAAACCCCCCTAAGGAAGTATTTGATTTGGTTCAGCCGTTTTCAAGTTTTAGCGTTACAATTAAATAACAAATCATTTTTATATATATAGATAAATCGTTGGGCGAGTTTTTCTGTGGTTTGCGAATATTGCCCTGTAAAACAGAATCAATGCGAAGTTGTCAAATGTATATTTTTATAATCATGATGTTTCTTTACTTCTTCCATTGACTTTTCTCTTCTGTCCATATTTCCAATTTTTTCCACATCAAAAAATTTATATTTTTGTTTTGTTACATTTTTTTATCAAGTTCCAAATAATTTATTTGCCAGGCGATAGCGACCAAATTAGAAATAAAGCCCAAATTACATTAGCGCTGTGGCAGCGGCAGTGACGGTTTTAAATATCAGCTGATGCAGCTAATATGAGCAGTGACTGCCAGAACAAGCACAATACAGCGTTGGCAGTATTTGGCAGTAACTTATTTATATATTACGTCTGTTTCCTTTTACCTTGGACACGTGGTGACATAAATTTACTTACCATTTTCATGTCCACTTTTTCAATTAAAATAATCAATCTTGTTTTATTTTTTCCTCTGCTCTTTCTTCTTCTTTGCATTTTCATCCCGCCAGCAATATTTGCTAGTGGAAATCAATTAAGTAAAAATTAAATTCTCCCGCTTGCTTGCATCAAAGTACGGAAACAAAAAATTAGTAAAAATATATTACATTGGATAGTACGGTATCAATTTGTTTACAAGTACTTGCTTGTGGTGCATCATTTGGTGGTTCTTTCACCGTGGAATTTTTTAAAAGCTTATTTGGTTTGCCACTTTTCTCCGGGGACCGCTTTTTTTATTAATATATAGCGGTCCATTCCGGTCTGAATCTTTTCGCCCACTTTTTGCATTTCACTACTCGTTTTAGAGTTAGATGCAGCTGTTGTGTTCTTTGAATTCGCTAAGGATACGGATGGAGGAAATTGCGGAATATTTCCTGGAATAGCGGGTGAGCAGGATCGCGCTCTTTGATCGTCTGTTTTATCTTTACGCACGTTTAGGTTGGTTTCATTGGTACTGTACCTCAATGTGAAATACCCATTGTTCCTCAATATATTATTGTTAGAGTGAGTGCCTGGAGCACTCATGTATTTTATTTTATTTTATTTTATTTTATTTTATTTTATTTTATTTTATTTTATTTTATTTTATTTTATTTTATTTTAATCTATTTTGTTTTATTTTAATTTATTTTATTTTATTTTATTTTATTTTATTTTATTTTAATCTATTTTGTTTTATTTTTTTTTTAATTAACAGGTAGAAAATTTCGAGTAAGGCACAAAAGTTTTACAACCGAAAGTCATCCAATTTCTGCTGGAGTTCCACAAGGTAGCGTTCTAGGGCCTGTATTATACTTAATTTACACAAGCGATCTGCCAACGAACGCGAGCCTTGTCACGTCTACCTTCGCAGATGATACCAGTCTCAATAAATGGAACAATAATAACTCAGAAAGACTTCGTTACGTACCTTGGAGTCACAGTGGATAGAAGAATGACTTGGAAAAATCACATTGACAAAAGGATTATGCAATCAAAGTTGAAAATAAGCTATTTGCAAGGGCTAATTGGTCCAAGTTCCAGACTGGGCTTAGATAATAAGATATCAATATTTAATATGGTTTTAAACCCAATTTGGATGTATGGAATACAGATATGAGGCTCAGCATCGTAATCTAGCGTAGAAAGAATTCAAAGGCTAAAGTCCAAGATATTAAGAACAATATGCAAAGCCTACAACATGCAAAGCGAAAAATTGTACCAAATTTATAAATTGGTTTTATAACTGAGGTTTTTAGTAGTTTCGGGACTTCACATTGACTTAAGCTAAGGTTAACTAGTTTAGTTATCACAGGGCTTATCACAGTAACGTCGTTTTTAGGGTCTTTTGGTCTTACGCCGCCAAATCTAGGTCCTTTCTTATCGTCAAGCTTTTGTATAATTGAAGAGACGTCTCCCTTGTTCACTTCCTCAAAATAAATTGATTTACATATGTATACTAGTTTCATGTGTGGTCAGGGTGTTTGTATCACAGTTGTGTATTATCCGTTTAATACCATCATCAAAAGTTTACATAAAATTATCACATATTTTTTTGAAATTTCCACCCACAAAATGTTTAGTTATGGCTTCGTCTGAAGTAGCAGTTTTTCCACCGATTACGTCGTTTATCACCTGCCATGTTTTACGCACGTCGTTTCTACAACTTACAAATTTTTCGCGAAAGTAGTCGTTTTTTCTATTGTTAATAGTCTTATTTACGTAGTTGTAGTAGCAGATGATGGTAGGCATGTTCCAACACCCAATTATGACGAAGTTCGAATAGCAATACCTCGGCTTAAGAATAACAAGGCACCGGGCACTGACGACTTGCCATCCGAGCTATTCAAACATGGCGGCGAAGAGTTCACAAGGAGCATGAATCAACTCATATGCAGAATATGGTCGGACGAGCGCATGCTCGATGACTGGAACCTAAGCGTGCTCTGCCCAATCCACAAAAAGAAGACTCCATAGTACGCGCCAATTATCGTGGGATAAGCCTCCTGAATATCGCATATAAGGTCTTAGCAAGTGTATTGTGCGAAAGGCTGAAGCCCATCGTCAACAATCTGATTGGACCTTATCAGTGTGGCTTCAGACCTGGTAAATCTACCATCGACCAGATCTTCACAATACGCCAAATACTTGAAAAAACCCTCGAAAAATTAACCGACACACACCATCTCTTTGTCGATTTTAAAGCCGCTTTTGATAGCACGAATAGGAATTGCCTATATGCCGCAATGTCTGAATTTGGTTTCCCTGCAAAACTTATACAGCTATGCCAAATGACGCTGAATAACACCACCAGCACTGTCATAATTGGGAAGAACCTCTCCGAGCCGTTAAGAGATCAAACAAGGTTTCAGAGAAGGTGACTCCCTTTCGTGTGACTTCTTCAACTTGATGCTGGAAAAGATAATAAGAGCTACAGAACTTAACAATACAGGAAGCATCTTATACCACAAGAGCGTGCAACTGCTGGCGTACGCGTGTAAGTGTACGTTCATACTATGTGAATTGTTCAAGTTTCGCATATTAACCCGTTTTCTGTATTGACACTTATTTGGTGTTTTTTTCGGTTGTCCCTGTTAATTTTGGTAATTTTCGTTAAGATATCCAGAAACTAGATGATTTTTCCCATTTTTTTTAGGTCCCTATCAAGACCTTTCATTTGATATCAATATCGCTCAGAAATATTAGAGGGTCAACCAGATCCACTTTTTGAACCATATCTGGGGACCCGCCATAGGCAAAACAATTAGAAGAGCTCTATGTTGAAGTCCACATCAAGACCTTTCGTTAGAAACATTCGCTCAGAAACTTTCGAGGGTCATCCGAGTCCACGTGTTCACCCATATCTCGGGACCCGGGATAAAAGTGAGTAAAAAAGTTAGACTTTTCGAGATTTCACCCCGAAGCTCCCTACATACCAAATTTCATGAGAATCGGTGGAGCCGTTTCCGAGATCCTGATTATATACATAC
Source organism: Urophora cardui (assembly GCA_960531455.1). Classification (NCBI taxonomy): domain Eukaryota; kingdom Metazoa; phylum Arthropoda; class Insecta; order Diptera; family Tephritidae; genus Urophora; species Urophora cardui. The sequence goes on along the minus strand of OY482673.1, from coordinate 73,404,831 downwards.
ATATATACAAGAATTGCTCGTTTAAAGGTATTAGATTAGATAAAAAAGAGCCAGTCATTTGAATTGGTCTCATCAACTAAGTTTATGTTATATCAGTTTTAGGCCATGTAATTAATCTATATAAATGACTAAGAGCTTTTTGGCCGGTTTGAAAGAAAAGCAAACAAAAAGTTCCTTTTAGCCTCCTACGCGTTTCGGCGTTATCATCGCCTTCCTCAGGGAGTCTAATTTATTTGAACATGTAAAAAGCAATTGAAAAAGTACACAACACATTAATGTTTAAATAATTACAATTAACATTTCTTCATTAGATACATATTATGTACATATCCTACAATTTAAGAACATTAAGGAAACATTTGAAATTAAAATACACTTCACATCACAACTATAATCAACATACGTATAATACATAGATATTGCACTTATTATCTTCTACTGTCATTCGTTCTTGTTATTGTTGCTCTGTAGGCGCCACTTGTGTTGTCAACGTCTTCCAGGCGCGGATCCAGGATCTCGGCAAGGGGGGGTTTTGAAAATTTCTTTTTTTGGAAGATGTTTTTTAAGGGCAGACGCTGCACATAGGTAGATTTTACGAATTTATGCGGCCAAAATTGAAAATTTTAAAATTGGTGCAATACAAAATCCAAAATCGCTCTACGTTTATAATAGACCGGGCGATAATAAACCGGTCTTCTCGGCTTTTATAGACAACGGGGGTGTCCCTGCCGCTAGTCGAAACTTATTATTCTCCCACTTTTTCGATTTTTTATTTTTTACGTATTTTAAGTAACCCATTTTTAAACGTCAATATTTTCAGTTTTAAGACAGTTATCAAAGTAAACATCACGGATTCGAGTGCTTTGGGTAAATATCATTTATTGAAGAAATCGTCAACCTAGCATAATAAAAGACCCACCATTTTGAAGCTTTTAAGCATATTGGCCTTTCTTGAAAAAATATTGTTAATTTTTTAATTCAAAAGCATTTTAGTTATATTATCGCCTCCGATCGATTACCCGTCAATTTCTCTACGGAAAAATGCAAAGCCAGAAATTATCAACAATGGATTAAAAATTGGCCTATTTGGAAAATTACCTGATTTCGTATTTTTAGTATTTCCAATTTTTCAAAGTCAAGGAAATACTTATCATAAAAAGGGGCTAAGAATCCTAAAGCTACATTTTTAGAAGAGTTTTGAGTATGCAATTTTGCAGCTCATTCAATTTTAATATAACAATATGCAACATTCAACTTTTTGAAAATTTGCATTGGCTTTTCGGAAATTTTAATTGGAACTGTCTCACCCTACACCCTACAGAAAAAAACTTCTAAAATTGACGGAATTTTTCACAGCATTGAGAATTTCACTTTTTACACTAAAATTTGTTGGCTACATAACAGTACACTTAGAAATCTCAAAATCTTTTATAAATTATGGCCTTGCTTTGAAATTTTTAATCCAGGTTCAGAAATTTCTACGATTTTTCAGATTAAAACGATTTTTATTGACAAATTTTCTATATTTTTAAACTAAAATAAGAAAGTAAAATTTTCGACAGAACTCTTTGAAATAAATTTAAAAAAATTGGCGTATGATTTTTTTTTGAGCCACTGTATATATTTTTCAATAAAATCGACTTTTAACACAAATTATTAAAATTTTCCATTAAACAAGCAATTTGGAGTAGATGTAGACAATAAAATATTTGTGGCCGCATAAAACTTGAAAATCTACCTATGTGCGCTGTTGAAAATATGGACTAATACCACCTACTATTATTATTCTATATACTAGTTGCGCCATTTCCCGCACCTTAAAAACACCAAACTCAAAATCCTCCAAATTAACAATAGGGGTTTTTCTTATTAAACTAGAAACTAGCTGTGAAGTGAGCAAAACGGAAAGAATTGCGCTCATAAAGAGCGAAACGAACAGAAAATCAAGAAACGGAATAATAGTAAAAATTAGCGATTAGTAATTTGAATGCCTTTTTTGACTGTTAATGGTTATTTTTTTCTAAAAAAAACATTTAATTTTCTTTATTTCTATTTCAAAAATTCAGAAAATTTCAAAAGTAATAAAAATCAAAAGTATTCGTTTGTTTATTTTTTCAACAGCTGTTTCTTACTTTGGCAGCAAATAATTTCAGTTAGGGAAAATTTTACTAGCTGAAATTTGGAGCTGTCAATGGCTCTCTTCTGCTATTTTTTTGACTCAAGAAACGATTTTCCAGCCGAAACTTGGCTAACTATTCATAACTAGCTAATAATAAACGGACCTAATATGTATGTCATCACATAAAGTGCAGGAGATTTCAATTGAAGTTCTAAATAACATGTATAACGTATGTATGTATATTTTTGCATTGGTACGTGCGAATGAGTATCGTATGGTATTGGTGGCAAATTGATCATCAATTTCAGTTACCCTTGCATTTAAAGCCAAAATAAATAAGAATATATGTATGTAGTACTTTTTGGTTATATTTATATTTTTAATAGAATTTTTACTTTATTGAAGTTCTTGTGTTTATATACTCAAATTTTTAAAAGGTTAATTTAAACAAGAATTGCGAAATACCTCTGAAGAAGGCAACGATTCAGACATTTCTGACCAAATTAATTCTGTACAATCCCGATAAAAATAGGGATAAGAAAGAAAAGAAAATAAATTTTCGATTTGGCAATTTGCGAATAGCATTTGACAAATTTGGTTTTATGCACGTGCGTCCAAAGGTACCTACATGAACTTTTTTCACATTTAGGTACATATTTTGGATGTTAGGTGGTCCAACCATTGCTTTTGGAATGATGGAGTTTTCCTTGATCAGTTTGGGAAATTTGGGCGCAGAATCTATAAGGGCATTAATTTGGGATCTATGATAAACCACAAGGGGTTTGAACCCCCAAAAACCCCCCCGTGGATCCGCCACTGACGTCTTCCTTAAAGTTCATTGCGTCCCTTATTCGTTCTTGTATGCGCAGACTTTCTTGCGTAGATTTTTTTTATGAAATTAATTGCAGTGTTTTCTTTTTGGGTCCAGGGGTGATTTGACTGATAACACTGGATCACAAAATGAAATTTGTTGTCTGTACTTTGGACGTGACTATCCTATCTATATGTAAAATCGGTCGCTGATTCCGAAAATCGGGTTCATTTTTAATTCTATAGGAATGTTTTTGAGATATCGGCAATTTACCGTTATTTGGCCAATGGCTCCATTTAATCCCGTATATCTCTTTAACGCAGTGAGCTATCTTCCTTAGGGTGACACCGAACGAAAGAAACTGAAATTTCCTTTTCATGGCTCCTATAACATTAACTCTTATCTTCTTCTTCTTGATTGGCGCTTAACTGTCTAGACGATTCTGGCCGAGTCCAACAGAGCGCGCCAATTGCTTCTGTTTCGCGCAGCATGGAGCCACTTGGGAACACCTAGGGAGGCAGCATCGCTGTCCACCTGATTTTCCCAACGCAGTGGAGGTCTCCCTTTTCTTTTGCGTTCAGTGGGTTTCGATAGAAAAACTTTCTTGGCCGGAGCGCCTTCATCCATTCTCACGACATGACCTGCCCAACGCAGCCGCTGGATCTTTATTCTCTGAACAATGTCGATGTCTGTGTAAAGCTCGTACAGCTCATCGTTAAATCTCCGTCGATACTCGCCCACGCCAACGCGCAAAGGTCCATAAATCTTACGAAGAACTTTTCTCTCGAATACTCCAAGTGCCATCTCATCTGATTTTGAAATTGTCCATGCTTCTGCGCCGTACATGAGGACTGGAACGATGAGCGTCCTGTAGAGTGTGATTTTTGATTGTCGAGAGAGGACTTTACTTTTCAGTTGCCTACTTAGTCCGAAGTAGCATTTATTGGCAAGCGTGATTCTTCGTTGGATCTCCGTGCTTACATCATTCTTGGTGTTAATGATGGTTAGCAAATAGACGAAGTCCTTAACAGTTTCGAATTTGTAGCTATCAACATTGACGTGGCTGCCAAGGCGTGCTGTTTCTTTGTGTGATAACAGGAGGTACTTCGTCTTGCCCTCGTTAACCGCCAAACCCATTTTCTTAGCCTCTTTATTCAGCTTGGAGAAGGCAGAACATACGGCGCGAGTGTTAGTGCCAATGATGTCGATATCATCGGCGTACCAATACCTACACATCTGCAGTAGCAGCATATTGGTAGCGCAGTAGATACAAGCCCATTTACGGGCATAACACGCATAGAATATACCCGTGCAGAGGCATTGCGCGACTTGGTTGTATTTACTTGATCGCCTATAACTTTTCCATTTTATCATGGATTTTCATCGTTGATAGCTTATCTTTTTCCCAATAGAATAGAGCTTCACGCAAAGGAGTAAAACCGAAGGTGAAAACATTGGTTTTAAAGATATTGCCTGACAAAATCAATTTTTTCTTCAAAAAATCGAAAAAATTCAAATTGAATCAATATTTCAGAAACTATAAGAGTTAGAGAAAAATGTTATAGGAGCCATGAAAAGGAAATTTCATTTTCTTTGGTTCGGTATCACCCCAAGGAAGATAGCTCATTGCGTTGAAGAGATATACAGGATTAAGTGGAACCATTGGCCAAATAACTGTAAATTGCCTATATCTCAAAAACCTTCTCATAGAATTAAAAATGAATCAGCGACCGATTTTACATATGGATAGGATGGTCGCGTTTAGAGCAGTGTAATTAATCATTCGTGAAGATGCTATTGGCTTTGTGTACCAATTCGTCAAGAGTTTATTATTGTCCTTGTGGATATCTGCTTCTAGGAAGGCTATTTTGTTATCTTTTTCTTTCTCTACAGTGAATTGAATCTTTTTATGTTGGGCATTGAGCACTGTCAGTATGTCTTCCACGTCCTTTATTTTCACGATAGCGAAAATGTCATCTACATATTTCGTTATGTATTTGATATTTATGTCCTTAGTTGGTCCTTGGACTAATTTTTTTTCTGATTTATATTAACCCGCTTTTTTCAATGCCTTTTGTAGGAAAAGTCACAGCATTTGCTGATGACTTGGCAATCGCTTATAGTTCTAACAATGCTTTCAATCTTTTTGTGGATATAAATCACGATGTGAGCCTCCAAAGGCCCTCGGCAACTTACAATCTTGCATGACAAGAAGTGCATATGTGTGAGTGTCGGGTGATTGACGCAAATATCAAAAATTTTTGATTTTCGTCGCCGCGAGCAGATAGCGAGCCGACAACAAGTACGTGTAGCACGACGGCTGCCGATTTCACTCACACCATCAAAAAAACACTAACACATATGCACTGCTTGTCATGCAAGATTGTAAGTTGCCGAGGGCCTTAAGAGAATGGTTTGCTTCTCATAAACTTATTGTAAGCAATAAAACTAAATTAATGTATTTTAGTCTTAGTGTCAAGGAAGTAACTAATGGTGATATTATTTTTCATTCTGCAAGCTGCTTGCGGCATAAACTATGTACTAATACTTGTATTGAAAGCGAGTCTCGTGCTATTTATTTTCCGGATTCAAACTGTGACGCAACATGTTTCAACGTCGAAGTTGTTTATAATTTTAGATATCTGGGTGTTATAGTCGATCACAACCTAAGCTGGTCTTTGCATATCTCTGCCATGAAAGTATACATGCTAGCAACTGTTCGCTCTTTTTATCGCCTTCAGAAACTATGTGCTAGCAGTGTACTAAAAATGATTTACTATGGACTAATCTATATATATAAAAATGATTTGCTATTTAATTGAAACGCTAAAACTTGAAAACGGCTGAACCAAATCAAATACTTCCTTAGGGGGGTTTGTTTAGTCGAAGAAAAAATTAAAAAATATTAGGGGGGCGTGGCACCTCCCATACAACCTTAATTTTTAAAGCTGATTATCTCTAAAACAGTTTAAGGTAGGGAGCTGAAAATTGGTATAGAGGTAGGTGATATCAAAACCCTTCTCATTCAGAAAAGTGGGGGTTATCAGAAAAGGGGGCGTGGCACCTCCCATACAAACTTAATTTTTAAAGCTGATTATCTCTAAAACAGTTTAAGGTAGGGAGCTGAAAATTGGTATAGAGGTAGGTGATATTAAAACCCTTCTCACTCAGAAAAGTGGGGGTTGTCAGAAAAGGGGGCGTGGCACCTCCCATACAACCTTAATTTTTAAAGCTGATCATCTCTAAAACAGTTCAAGGTAGGGAGCTGAAAATTGGTATAGAGGTAGGTGATATCAAAACCCTTCTCACTCAGAAAAATGGGGGTTGTCAGAAAAGGGGGCGTGGCACCTCCCATACAACCTTAATTTTTAAAGCTGATTATCTCTAAAACAGTTCAAGGTAGGGAGCTGAAAATTGGTATAGAGGTAGGTGATATCAAAACCCTTCTCACTCAGAAAAGTGGGGGTTATCAGAAAAGGGGGCGTGGCACCTCCCATACAACCTTAATTTTTAAAGCTGATTATCTCTAAAACAGTTCAAGGTAGGGAGCTGAAAATTGGTATAGAGGTAGGTGATATCAAAACCCTTCTCATTCAGAAAATTGGGGGTTATCAGAAAAGGGGGCGTGGCACCTCCCATACAACCTTAATTTTTAAAGCTGATTATCTCTAAAACAGTTCAAGGTAGGGAGCTGAAAATTGGTATAGAGGTAGGTGATATCAAAACCCTTTTCACTCAGAAAAGTGGGGGTTATCAGAAAAGGGGGCGTGGCACCTCCCATACAAACTTAATTTTTAAAGCTGATTATCTCTAAAACAGTTTAAGGTAGTGAGCCGAAAAGTGGTATAGAGGTAGGTGATATCAAAAAACTTCTCTCAGAAAAGCGGGGGTTATCAGAAAAGGGGGCGTGGCACCTCCCATACAACCTTAATTTTTAAAGCTGATTATCTCTAAAACAGTTCAAGGTAGGGATCTGAAAATTGGTATAGAGGTAGGTGATATCAAAACCCTTTTCACTCAGAAAAGTGGGGGTTATCAGAAAAGGGGGCGTGGCACCTCCCATACAAACTTAATTTTTAAAGCTGATTATCTCTAAAACAGTTTAAGGTAGTGAGCCGAAAAGTGGTATAGAGGTAGGTGATATCAAAAAACTTCTCTCAGAAAAGCGGGGGTTATCAGAAAAGGGGGCGTGGCACCTCCCATACAACCTTAATTTTTAAAGCTGATTATATCTAAAACAGTTCAAGGTAGAGAACTGCAAATTTGGTATAGAGCTAGGTGATATCAAAACCCTTCTCATTCAGAAAATTGGGGGTTATCGGAAAAGGGAGCCTGGCACCTCCCATACAACCTTAATTTTTAAAGCTGATTATCTCTAAAACAGTTCAAGGTAGGGAGCTGAAAATTGGTATAGAGGTAGGTGATATCAAAACCCTTCTCACTCAGAAAAGTGGGGGTTATCAGAAAAGGGGGCGTGGCACCTCCCATACAACCTTAATTTTTAAAGCTGATTATCTCTAAAACAGTTCAAGGTAGGGAGCTGAAAATTGGTATAGAGGTAGGTGATATCAAAACCCTTCTCATTCAGAAAATTGGGGGTTATCAGAAAAGGGGGCGTGGCACCTCCCATACAACCTTAATTTTTAAAGCTGATTATCTCTAAAACAGTTCAAGGTAGGGAGCTGAAAATTGGTATAGAGGTAGGTGATATCAAAACCCTTCTCACTCAGAAAAATGGGGGTTGTCAGAAAAGGGGGCGTGGCACCTCCCATACAACCTTAATTTTTAAAGCTGATTATCTCTAAAACAGTTCAAGGTAGGGAGCTGAAAATTGGTATAGAGGTAGGTGATATCAAAACCCTTCTCATTCAGAAAATTGGGGGTTATCAGAAAAGGGGGCGTGGCACCTCCCATACAACCTTAATTTTTAAAGCTGATTATCTCTAAAACAGTTCAAGGTAGGGAGCTGAAAATTGGTATAGAGGTAGGTGATATCAAAACCCTTCTCACTCAGAAAAGTGGGGGTTATCAGAAAAGGGGGCGTGGCACCTCCCATACAACCTTAATTTTTAAAGCTGATTATCTCTAAAACAGTTCAAGGTAGGGAGCTGAAAATTGGTATAGAGGTGGGTGATATCAAAACCCTTCTCATTCAGAAAATTGGGGGTTATCAGAAAAGGGGGCGTGGCACCTCCCATACAACCTTAATTTTTAAAGCTGATTATCTCTAAAACAGTTCAAGGTAGGGAGCTGAAAATTGGTATAGAGGTAGGTGATATCAAAACCCTTCTCACTCAGAAAAATGGGGGTTGTCAGAAAAGGGGGCGTGGCACCTCCCATACAACCTTAATTTTTAAAGCTGATTATCTCTAAAACAGTTCAAGGTAGGGAGCTGAAAATTGGTATAGAGGTAGGTGATATCAAAACCCTTCTCATTCAGAAAATTGGGGGTTATCAGAAAAGGGGGCGTGGCACCTCCCATACAACCTTAATTTTTAAAGCTGATTATCTCTAAAACAGTTCAAGGTAGGGAGCTGAAAATTGGTATAGAGGTAGGTGATATCAAAACCCTTCTCACTCAGAAAAATGGGGGTTGTCAGAAAAGGGGGCGTGGCACCTCCCATACAACCTTAATTTTTAAAGCTGATTATCTCTAAAACAGTTCAAGGTAGGGAGCTGAAAATTGGTATAGAGGTAGGTGATATCAAAACCCTTCTCATTCAGAAAATTGGGGGTTATCAGAAAAGGGGGCGTGGCACCTCCCATACAACCTTAATTTTTAAAGCTGATTATCTCTAAAACAGTTCAAGGTAGGGAGCTGAAAATTGGTATAGAGGTAGGTGATATCAAAACCCTTCTCACTCAGAAAAATGGGGGTTGTCAGAAAAGGGGGCGTGGCACCTCCCATACAACCTTAATTTTTAAAGCTGATTATCTCTAAAACAGTTCAAGGTAGGGAGCTGAAAATTGGTATAGAGGTAGGTGATATCAAAACCCTTCTCATTCAGAAAATTGGGGGTTATCAGAAAAGGGGGCGTGACACCTCCCATACAACCTTAATTTTTAAAGCTGATTATCTCTAAAACAGTTCAAGGTAGGGAGCTGAAAATTGGTATAGAGGTAGGTGATATCAAAACCCTTCTCACTCAGAAAAATGGGGGTTGTCAGAAAAGGGGGCGTGGCACCTCCCATACAACCTTAATTTTTAAAGCTGATTATCTCTAAAACAGTTCAAGGTAGGGAGCTGAAAATTGGTATAGAGGTAGGTGATATCAAAACCCTTCTCATTCAGAAAATTGGGGGTTATCAGAAAAGGGGGCGTTGCACCTCCCATACAACCTTAATTTTTAAAGCTGATTATCTCTAAAACAGTTCAAGGTAGGGAGCTGAAAATTGGTATAGAGGTAGGTGATATCAAAACCCTTCTCACTCATAAAAGTGGGGGTTATCAGAAAAGGGGGCGTGGCACCTCCCATACAACCTTAATTTTTAAAGCTGATTATCTCTAAAACAGTTCAAGGTAGGGAGCTGAAAATTGGTATAGAGGTAGGTGATATCAAAACCCTTCTCACTCAGAAAAGTGGGGATTATCAGAAAAGGGGGCGTGGCACCTCCCATACAACCTTAATTTTTAAAGCTGATTATCTCTAAAACAGTTCAAGGTAGGGAGCTGAAAATTGGTATAGAGGTAGGTGATATCAAAACCCTTCTCATTCAGAAAATTGGGGGTTATCAGAAAAGGGGGCGTGGCACCTCCCATACAACCTTAATTTTTAAAGCTGATTATCTCTAAAACAGTTCAAGGTAGGGAGCTGAAAATTGGTATAGAGGTAGGTGATATCAAAACCCTTCTCACTCAGAAAAGTGGGGATTATCAGAAAAGGGGGCGTGGCACCTCCCATACAACCTTAATTTTTAAATCTGATTATCTCTAAAACAGTTTAAAGTAGGGAGCTGAAAATTGGTATAGAGGTAGGTGATATCAAAACCCTTCTCACTCAGAAAAGTGGGGGTTATCAGAAAAGGGGGCGTGGCACCTCCCATACAACCTTAATTTTTAAAGCTGATTATCTCTAAAACAGTTCAAGGTAGGGAGCTGAAAATTGGTATAGAGGTAGGTGATATCAAAACCCTTCTCACTCAGAAAAGTGGGGGTTGTCAGAAAAGGGGGCGTGGCACCTCCCATACAACCTTAATTTTTAAAGCTGATTATCTCTAAAACAGTTCAAGGTAGGGAGCTGAAAATTGGTATAGAGCTAAATGATATCAAAACCATTCCCACGCATAAAAGTGGGGGTTATCGGAAAAAGGGGCGTGGCACCTCCCATACAAACTTAATTTTTCATGAAGAATATCTCTAAAATTGTTTACGCTAGGGGCTTGGAAATTGGTGTGGAGATAAACGATAACAATTCCATATTAACGCAAAATAATAGGAGTTATACGAAAAGGGGGCGTGGCACTTCCCAACAACACTTAATTTTTTAAGCTGAATATCTTTAAAAGGATTTAAGTCAGGGACCTGGAAATTGGTACAGAGCTATATGATATCAAAACAATTTTTGCGTATAAAAGTGTAGGTTATCGGAAAAGGGGGCGTGGCTCCTCCCATACAAACTTAATGTTTCAAGCTGAATATCTATAAAAGCGTTTAAGGTTGGGACCTGAAAATTGATCAGGAGATTAACGATATCAATAGCATGCTTATGAAAAAAAAAGTAGTTTTGGGAAAAGGGGGCGTGGTACCTCCCATGCGTTCTTAATTTTTAAGGCTAAATATCCTTAAAAGCGTTCATGGCATGTACATAGAAATCACTATGCAGATATACGATATCAATACCATGTTCACCCAAAAAAAAAAAGATTTATCGAAAAATGGGGCATTGCACCTCCCATTCGTACTAAACTTTTGAGGCTGAATATATCTAAAAGGGTTGGAGGAGGGGCCTGAAAACCATTATGGAGGTATACTATATTAATCCTCAGTGAAAATAAATATCCGGAACAGAAAACTAAAAATGTTGTGTATCTTGCAGCCTTAAACTGAATACTAAAATTATATATTTTTGAAGTTGTATACACAATGAAGTAGTGAAAAATCGTTAATTTTCTATTAAAAATAATACCGGTGTAATAACAATTTTTGAAATGAAATTAATAAAAAAATCTGTTTTGGGCAGAACGAAGTTTGCCGGGTCAGCTAGTATAATATAATATAATATAATATAATATAATATAATATAATATAATATAATATAATATAATATAATATAATATAATATAATATAATATAATATAATATAATATAATATAATATAATATAATATAATATAATATAATATAATATAATATAATATAATATAATATAATAGGCGCATTTCTGTCGTACCCAAGCATGAAAAGAATACTCGCTTATGCATCAAATTATGAATAAGCGAGTATTCTTTTCATGCTTGGGTACGACAGAAATGCGCCTAATATAATATAATATAATATAATATAATATAATATAATATAATATAATATAATATAATATAATATAATATAATATAATATAATATAATATAATATAATATAATATAATATAATATAATATAATATAATATAATATAATATAATATAATATAATATAATATAATATAATATAATATAATATAATATAATATAATATAATATAATATAATATAATATAATAAGGCGCTATTATAACTCTGACGAGTTTTATGGCTGAGCTTGACTCCCAATTCGAGGTTTGCTTCTGAACTTTTGTTCCTCCTACCAATTGGGTGGACCTACAATTTTATGCCGGCTCCGAACGGCGAATGCATTTTTTGTAAGAAGCTATTTCAGAAATACACTCGGAGGGTATGCCGCCCATTGCCGAGAGGTGACCGCTATTAATAAAAATCCAATTGGGATTTAATTAGAAAAAAATTTTACGTTGCCGTTTATTGAAACGTACAAACCATTCGCAAACAATTTTTATATTCCTCTGTACATGTTCCTCTAAAAGATTTTCGTGTGTAAAATTTTTACGCTTTTCGTATAAACTTTTCATCCACAACCCCTTTTTATACTCAGCTGTACTAGTACACAGAGTATTATAGTTTTAATCACATAACGGTGGATTGTAACACCATAAAATAATCGAGATAGATATAGACTTATATATATCAAAATGATCAGGGTGAAAAGAGAAATCGATTGAGCCATATCCGTCTGTCCGTCCGTCTGTCTGTCTGTACGCACGATAACTCGCGCAAAAATTGAAATATTTTGATGAAATTTGGAATGCAAGTTGGTATCAAGACTGGAACGGATGGTATTGAAAATGGGCGAAATCGGACCATGACCACGCCCACTTTTCCTATATAGTAAAAATCGGAAATTTTGTATCTCAGTCACTAATAGAGCTAGAGTGATAAAATTTCACCCACGTGTGGAGCTCAGGCCCTTATGAAGAAATTTGGTGAGATTTTGAAAAATGGGCGGTGCCACGCCCACTTATTAAGGGCCAAACATTGAAAGTTTTATATGTCATAACTCAGAAACCGTTGAAGATATGTCGATGAAATTTGGTAGGCGTGATGTTCTTACTTAGGCAAATGTTTGGACGAAAAATTGCCAAAATCGGTTAACGACCACGCCCACTTTTATATATGGGTATTATAAAGTGGCCTAATAAAAACATTTTAAGCGATATCTCTGTCAAATATAAAGGTATATCACTGAAATTTTATGGCAGAAGTCCAACTGCGGATATAAAACGAAAAGCACAAAAATTTTGGAAAATGGGCGTGGCACCGCCTCTTTTTAGAAGTAGGAATATACGAGATTTCTGAGCCCATAACTCGACAAATAATTTAAATATAATGACGAAACTTGCAGTGTACACTTTTATTAGTTGTGGTAATACACGTTCAAAATTTTAGCGAAATCGGTTGGCGACCACGCCCACTTTTATATATGGGAACTATAAAGGGGCCTAATAAAATATTTTAAGCGATATCTTGGTCAAATATAGAGATAATTCATAGAAATTTTGTGGCATGAGTTTCACGATAGACCGGAAACAAAAAATATAAAAATTTTGGAAGATGGGCGTGGTACCGCCTCTTTTTAGACAAAGGAATATACGAGATTTCTTAGCCTATAACTCGACAAATAATTGAGATATTATAACGAAACTTGGTTTACATACTTTTATAACTTGTGTTAATAGACACGCAAAAATTTATTCAAATCGGTTTATGCCCACGCCTACTTTTTAACAAAGATATTTCTGGAACACCCTTTGGGAATTTGTAACGTGACATCTTTGTAATTAGAAGTCATAAAGGAATGAAATTTTGCACAAAGAATAATATTCATATGCTTAGTTGGATGACTGATAAAAATGTTGAAAATGGGCGTGGCTACGCCCACTTTATGCAGCACTCGCTTTATATAAAATACACCGTGTTTTCATCAAACGCAAACAAACAATGAAAGCATACAGCTGAGTATCTAATGTTCGATTCCACTCGAACTTAGGCTTCCTTACTTGTTTTATTTCTATTTAACAAAACTGATGTAAATTAACAAAAAATCATGATCCGATGACAACATGTTTACTCCCGCACGCTACGAATTCTCAATGCAAATGGCTATTGCCGCTTTTTGATTGAGTGTTGCCGCCTGGCAAGCGGCAATAACCCGACACTAACACATAATACGTAAGTAAGTACCCTGCAGCGAAAGTCCAAACTAGTCAGCCAACCTACCAGTTAACTGACTGGATAAATTATGGGAGTTGCCCAACTAGATTCATAGGGGACAAATTGAGATTAGTTATGAAACAAGAAGTTTTGCCAAAAAAAAGCGCTTTAAATTAAAATTGAATGTATCCGGGGTTTCTGGAGGTTGCAATCAACACGTATGCAGTAAAAGTAAAGCAGCTTCTTTATTGTTGTTGTAGTATTCGAACCCTGTCAGTCAGTGGATACTGATTAGTCAGTCAAGTGGTATGACTCTGGTGTGGATACTGACAATTGCCATTTCCTAGGTCATCACCGTGTTAAAAATACCAGTTGCTAATATGAAAAAAGATAGATGGCTGACTAGTTGAGCTGTATGGCCAACTAGTTGTCAATTAGTTTACAACTAGTTGATTTCGCTGCAGGGTAATACCCAAAATCGATAATTCTATACCCATGGATAACAAATATAAATTTTGCGCCCAATTGATTACGCCTTAATCGCCACCAATCGGGACCTAAATTTATGTATTGTATCTTTAACCATATTACTATAGATTAAACGCACTAATGTATATATTTTGAATACATAATTCTATACATATGTACATATCTATCTCGATTATTTCATTGTGTTACGCACTACTGTGTAATACGTACAGCTGAGTGTAAACATAGGCGTACTAAAAATAAAGCTCCATTCCTGATTTTAAGGGAATTGTCGCATTTTCTGCAAACACTAAATTTAAAGAAAAATACCCGTCTTAATGCCTCTGATGTAATGCGGTGTCCATATCTACATACATATATTACAATTTTGTAAGTAGGAAGACCGCAAGTGAACCGTAATAAATTTATGACATCCGCTACAAATTTGCAAATTATAGTATATACTTACCTTTAAACAATAAAATTAAATGCACGGGAAACTTATACGTATATATGCATACGTACAATGTACTTACATGCATACATATACATACATATATGTGTCAATCAAATTTGTCGTTCGTATGTTAAAATTGTATTGTCTCGTTGTTATGTAACATTTCATTTTATTTGTTGTTGTAAAAAATCTGTTACACGACTTTCGGCAATTCAATTTCGAAAATTGGTAACAACCATATAGTAAGTACTTATGTATATATGTAAATTAGACTGGCATCAATTTTTTTTTTTAAATCCATAAATATACATACATATCGCCCGTTTTATGCAATAGGGATTTAACTCGAAATTTTCGATTTCTGGGATTTTGCCATATATTTCAATAACTGTGTCGTGCCTTTGAGTCTAGTCTTATAAAATACTCAAAAAGATAAAAATGGCGGAAATAAAAGTTATTTTGTAGTTAGCCGTAGAAGGAAACTATTTGAAATTATAAAAGTTTATTTGCGTTTTCCCCAAAAAATTCTTTTTTGAGTTAAATCCCTATTGCATAAAACGTGCGATATGTGGCTTAAAACATTAGGTTGGGAGTAATAAATAACTTTGTAAACTTTCAACCCGATCCGAGGATGCCTAGCCATGCCTAGTGGAGGCCAAGTATGTAAAATATGAAAACATTTTTGTATGGAAAAATGGTAGGTACATTTGCTCTTTGTAATTTAATTTCAGGGCGGCAAACCGGTTTGAACCGAACCACGAACCGAATCGTTTTTATTTTGAAATTCAAAACCCGAACCGAAACCCATTAAAAAAAATGTTTCGGTTCGGTTCATAGCATTTTCAAGATTCATACATTATAATACACATACTAAAACTGTTTCTCCTAATTAATATATGTACATACATATATGCTGCCAATTGAAGATGTTGTGATATTTACTTTTTCCTTTTTTAATCATTAAATTTTGATATACGTAGCTCACTGTATAACAAACAAAATCACAGTTTCAAATTAGAATTTGTGGATTCCTTCTAAATTTGTTACAAAATTTTAAATTTGGATTTATGTACATACATATGTATGTAATTATGTATGTTTTGTTATATAAAAGGCTATACTTCTATAATAAATGTGCAAGGTGTACTAAAATATCTACATTAGTTCATTAGGTATGAATTCCAGTTCATTATCAAAAGTTCTTTGCAACATTAACATCAATTAAGCAAAATGTGATAATTATTATAAATGAATTTGATCTCAATAAATGTTGGTTTATGGTTTACCTATTTATGAATTTTTGTAATTAACGAAGCAAAGTTTGGATGAATATAACAAATGGTTTTGAACCATTTTGAACCGAACCGAACCGATGTCATGAACCGGTTCTTGTAGCGGTACGGATTTTTTCTAAGTGGTTCGAAGCACTGAACCGAACCGAATCGATTTTTGAAGGGCTTTGCAGCTCCGCTTAATTTTAATTGGCATCTGTAAAAAATTATCTTCAAAATCTGGAATCGGTTTAAACATGCCAACAAGAAGTGCAGATCAACAGAGTTGACGGACTTCGTAAGTGCATGTTGCTGTACAGCGGACGACGTTATGTGAAGACATGATATAAGAGAGTCTGGTATTATTTGGCAGTGTTAAAATTTAAAATTTGCTTTCCAATTAGGGGTTTTATAAATAATAGATGATTATAGTATAGATATAATTTAGCTCCCTTTTTAGCATACGCTGCACCCAGCTAGGACGCCACCCAGGACCTTCCTCAAGTTGAGTACCCAAAATATCTCTCATACCATACAGGCGGTTGGGTTCTGTAGCTGGATTCAGTAACATTAGACGATAACGCAAATCGAGTTGTTAGCTTAACAACAATGACGTTTGCAGTGACAACAGTAGGATTCAATTCCGGCTAAGTTTTAATCAAATACTGAGATATTTATTAAGATGTCCTCACGGTGGTGTACCAATGCAAATAATACATATGTGAGGTAATTAATTTAAAAAAAGTTGCTTAATTCAAGTAATTTATTGTCTATTTTATTTGAATATCTATTCAAAACCAATTACGGATATCTATCAAATATAAGAAAAATATTTTGCTTTAAACCTTTCTCACAAGTTTTTTCAAAAATAAACAACACAAAACTACAAGTCGTCAAATCACTGACGTTGACGGCAACAGCTGTTTGTTCGATCGCGAATGTTGTTAAGGAAATAGCTGACGAATATTAAAGGTGACAAAAATATCGTTTACTTCGCTAAACGATAACGCATGTTGTTAAAATTGGGTAGTGAATTCCGCTACTGGCGTGCCATTCGGTCATGCTCGTTCGCAACAATAAGCTTGGTGATGGTATGCTTGGGCGCCAAAATACCAGGGAGCTAGCCTCTTCCAAGAGACCACGAACGCGAAGGATTCCATACTGGTCAAGGTATGGCGTAAGGGGCTATAATTTGAACTATTTAAACTCCCACTAAACCGATTTATTTCGTCATTCTAAATCCTACTCCTTATTTGGTGGCAAAGCGGGTGTTTCGCTGAATAGAGCTCCGAAGCCGTCAAGTTACATATATCGCAATTCACTATCGGATACTTACCTTGCATATGCTGATAAATTGTAAGATTCATGCGTTTGCTCTCTTTAGTTTAAAATAAGTTGAAAATCTTTCGAAGTCAATTTAGGTTTTTGCTGTATTAGTAGGGAAAAAGGCTTGTAGCGTCAGTTGTCGCTGGCTATCTACCTAACTACCTTCCTTGAGTCGGTCCAAAAAACTGTATGTATTTTCAATATTTATTTTTCCAAACAAGCTGCGGCCAGTCTAATGTACATACACAATACACACGGGGATAAGGATAGTGGAGTGGTTTTTCATATTAAATACATATGTACATATATCCTATAAGGACGGAATCACTGCGTGTGAAAAAAGGGTTGCGTGTCGACGAAATTCAAACATTTCAATCGAAAAACATGTGTCACATCTTGGCGAAGTGCAGCATAGAATTGTGACGGACAAGCGCAACATTTCTTCTTTTTATTTAATTTTAAAATTGACAAGTAGGAGGGTTTGTGCATGTCAATGTACATTTTTCGTCTTAATAATATCTACATACATACATATGTACATGTATAAATTCATTTTGAATGAATTAATACATATGTCCGCAAAAACAAGGCTGCAAAAGAACATTATTTATAACAATAACCAAAAAAATTTTTGTTTCTTTTGAAATATTTGATTTTATAAACGTAAAAAGCATAGCAAAATCCATTTCGTTTCAATTATTATCAAAAAAATATTACCTTATATATTACCTATTGAACATAACAAAAAATTGTTATGAATTTTTCCAAGGCTGCTTAACAAAATAAACAAAAAAAATTGTTTCAATGAGCATATAAAAAAAATATCAAAAATTTATATTGCTTTGCTGCTTATCAAAACCAAAATATTTCTGTTTTTTGTTGAAGCAATTTGAATTTTGTTAAATTTTGTATGCCTTTAAAATGAACAGTTTCAACATAAACAAAATTATTTAAAAAAAAATTATTTTTTTAAAAATATCAATAAATTTCAGCTCTGAATTTTTCATAAAAAGTGTCATACTTATATGGAGAATTGTCATTTTTTATGAAAAATTCGTAACAATTTTTTGTTATTGAACACAGGTATTGTTTCAACTTTAAACGAAAAAATTAACTTTTCAATCATTTCGTTTTCTGTGAAGAAATACAAAAATTTACATATGTATGTATGTATGTATGTATGGACGTACCTACATACATACATGAATAAATGAGCATATTAGCTTAACCCTCGAGCACTCGCGCTATGAGCATTTTGCTCAAGCAATTTTTTATTTCGCGAAATTTCTATGTTCTAATAACACTGGATCACAAAAGGAAATTTTTTGTCTGTACTTTGGACGTGACTATCCTATCTATATGTAAAATCGGTCGCTGATTCCGAAAATTGGGTTCATTTTTAATTCTATGGGAAGGTTTTTGAGATATCGGAAATTTACCGTTATTTGGCCAATGGGTACACTTAATCCAGTATAACTCTTTAACACAGTGAGTTATATTCCTTAGGGTGACACCAAACGAAAGAAAATTAAATTTCCTTTTCATGGCTCCTATAACATTGCGTGCAGAGGCATTGCGCGACCTGGCTGTATTTACTTGATCGCCTATAACTTTTCCATTTTACAATGGATTTTCATCGTTGATAGCTTATTTTTTTGGTAATAGAATAGAGCTTCATGAAAAGGAGTAAAACCGAAGGTAAAAGTATTGGTTTTAAAGATATTGCCTGACAAAGTCAATTTTTTCTTCAAAAAATCGTAAAAAATCGAAAAAATTAAAATTTAATCGTCAATATTTCAGAAACTATAAGAGTTAGAGAAAAATGTTATAGGAGCCGTGAAAAGGAAATTTTCTTTCGTTTGGTGTCACCCTAAGGAATATAACTCACTGTGTTAAAGAGATATACAGGATTAAGGGGACACATTGGCCAAATAACGGTAAATTGGCGATATCTCAAAAACCTTCCCATAGAATTAAAAATGAACCCGATTTTCGGAATCAGCGACCGATTTTACATATAGAAAGGATGGTTGCGTTCAGAGTATTTTTTGGCTGTAGAGCAGTGTAGGTAATTTGTGGCACTTGATGTGTTGAGTACCTTCGCAAATGGTTGTGATTCACACTTTGACGAATATTTCTTTCCATTAGTGCACCATCACAGCTTCAGCTGGGATATTGTTTTTTGAGAGCGGCATTTTGCTCATTGCGCGAGAAACGATGTAAGTATTTTATGTTAATCTTTTTTGCTGGAAACCTAGGGTTTAACGCTGATATTTATTATTTTTCCAATATTTTCATTTGTATTTGCAAGTAGTATTGAGATGGAACGCAGACGTCATTGTAGTAGGGCCTATTCACAACTTGCTTCTTGGTTGGAAGAAGTGTTATATGACGAAGGATTAGACATTGACGAAAATGAATTATTTGAACAAAGTGATGGCAAAACAGAAAAAAGTGATCACAACACTACCTCTGAACAATCCGCCGACAGTTTGGAGGGACAACATAAGTGAGTATACTAAAAGGCCTGGCCTTTGCGAGCTGTTCCTCAGGAGTAAAAATAGGCGTTCAAAACAGAGGGTGAACTTTATGTGCAAAATTACTCTGCAAGGAACATGTAATATATACGTGCTCATTTTGCTTCGAAGGCAACCTTAATGTGAATCATAACGCAGACTGATCTTATAATTTTATTTAGTTATTTTTTTACAATAAATATTTTTGTTAATGTACTATATGTGAAATGTGAAATAACCAATTTATGTTTTATTCGATTGATTTCATAAAATCTTAAAAGGTGAATTCCTTAAATAAATATGCTATTTCAAAAAGAATTAGTTAGTAATATTTCTACGACAAAAAAGGAAATTATTAACAATGTAAATGCATTAAAAAACTACATTACAATAGCTGGTGAGCAAAATGCTCATGCGCGAGAATCCGTGTTACTCTACGAGGCGCGAGTACTCGAGGGTTAAACAGAATCAGCATTGGACGAATTTTCGTCGGCCGCGGCGTTCTGTCAAACGAATAAAATACACGGCAGTAGGTATATGAGAATGAACAGAACGAAAACGCTGGCGAAAATCAACGAACAAAAATTTATATTGATAAAAGTTTATTGATAATTTTTGAAACGAGAAAATTTTGTTTTTGTTTTGATAAGCAGCTATTTATACCCTTTAGTTACATATGTAAATGAGTATTATTTATAGTAAGTGGTGGAGTTGCCATAGAATAGATGTACATATGTATTTAGGTAGAACAAGTAAGAGCGTGGCTGTCTTCGGCCGTATTGAAGACTTCATACCTTATATGAATGGGGAAATGAAAAGTGATTTAGTTTAATTTCAATTCTTTGGGTTATTTATGGAAGAATTTATTAGAAAAAATTGTGTCTTAGCTATTTAAATTGACAAGTTATACCATAAAATGTCTATATCTCAACAATCGGTTGTATGGGATCTATATGTTATAGTGTTCTGATCTTGAAAATTTTCGGTAACCTTGTTTGGGTCAATGTGGGTAACAAAAGTTCAAGGTTTCATGTCCTTAGCTGTTAAAATGGAGAAGTAAAACCCAAAAATGTCCATATCTGAACAATCGGTTGTATGGGAGCTATGTATATGTTATAGTGGTCCGATCTTGACAATTTTCAGTAACCTTGTTTGGGAACAACTACTTCAAATTTACATGTCTTTAGCTGTTAAAATGGAGGAGTTATACACCAAAATTTGTATATCTGAACAATCGGTTGTATGGGAGCTACACATATGTTATAGTGCTCCGATCTTATCAATTTTCGGTATTTGGGCCAATATGGGTACAAATACTTCAAAGTTTCATACCCTTGGCTGTTTAAATTGAGAAGTTATACAGAAGTGACGTCCCAAAATGTGTGTGTATATCTGAACAATCCCCTACCAGACAGGTGAGCATATTATAGGTATTTATATGATAGGCATGGGTAACACTGCGCTGCGCCGCGCATTTGCGCTAGTGCCAACCCTGGCGTTATTGCGCTAACTCCGATGTGGAAAATGCGCCAACACAAATAGCGCCAACCCAATATAGCGGCAACTCAACATTGCAATATAACACCGACTCAATTTCGTGCGTTAACACCAGCACCAGCACCAGCACCAGCTCCAATATAGCACTAATGTAAAATGGCGCCACCACAACGCCAATAACAGCACCAGCGTATATATATGATACCGTCACAATTATGTATGCTTGGTAGTGATCTAAATGACTAATTTCTAGAATATTTTCACAAATATAAGGAATAGAATGTTTCCAAATGATTAAGAAAATTAAAATTGTGTCCGCATATATGTAAGCAGAATTGCGCCAAAAGAAATAAAACGGGTATTAGTCGGGCAATTGTAATGGCAACGCTACATGAGCATAAGCTCTTTCCACTACGAATATCACTGTTGTTGTTGTAGTCGGGTGACTAATTGGTTGTAGCATGAATACTTCCATAAATCCCCATGCAAATCAAAGCCCTACTAAATCGATTTAGTCGCTGGTGTGAATAAGCTCCTAGAAGCGAAAAAGTGTTATTTATCGACTATTCCATGACAATTGTGCTAAAGGTGTTATTGCGCGAGTAGGTACTGCGCTGGCGCCACGATTGCCGCTGGTGTTATTGTATCAGCGCCAAGAAAATTGCGCCATTACCCATGGCTATTATACGAGCATTGACATTAATGGCGACAATCCTTTAAAAGAGTATTCAATTTTGTTCAAGCCGCGTGAAAAAAGTGAGCACCTCCAACCAAGTTTATACGACATCTCTTTTTTACGAATTATATATTCGCATAACCAAATAATATATCTTACTCGTTCTAACAAAGCATGCAAATCATCATTAATATACTGACAAAGTACTTTGCACTAGCAACAAAACTGTTGAATGTTTACATCAAAAACAACTTTCACCAAATGACAAAAGTTCTGAAAAATGTTCCCAAAAATTACTCGCCCCGAATGTAAAGTGCTAAAAATTTTAACCAAAACCAGTTTGGTAAAATGTATCATCTTTTATATATATATCAAAATTTAGCAAAATCGGTTTGACCAGTCGTGAGAAAATCGGCAAAAACTAAGAATGTTCATAGCTATAACTTTGAAAATAGTTTGAATTTCGTATTTTTGTTTAAGCGTTGTTCAATACGTATTTTTGTTTAAGCGTTGTGAGCCATACTACCCACTATCATTAAAATACATGGCCGTCGAAAAAATTTTAGGTGGCTCAGTTCAAAAAATTCAACTCATATGTAAATGAAAATTATCTATTATTCGAATAATTTGGTTTCTGAATAAACGAAATTATTTATTATTCAAATAAATATAAAAAAATTTATTCATCTATTATTCGTTATTCGAATAAATTTTGCCCAACTCTGATTAGCATCGACCTAGTGGGTGAGGTTCACGAAATATGATATACAATTTGTGACCATACATTTAGGGACCGACCACCCTAATGTAGATATGTACGCACATATACTTGGCTAAGGCATCTGCGACAATCTACTTACATTACCTTCCAAAATAAAATAAAATAAAATAAAATAAAATAGAATAAAAAAATAAAATAAAATAAAATAAAATAAAATAAAATAGAATAAAATAAAATAAAAGAATAAAATAAAATAAAATAAAATAAACTAAAATAAAAAAACAACAAATAAACAGAAAGTTCTTAAATGAGTGCTCCAGGCACTCACTCCACCAATAGCACATTGAGGAATAATGCGTACTTCACATTTAAGTACAGTACAAATGAAAACAACCTAAAGGTCTCTAAAGATAACACAAGCGATCAAAGAGCACGATCTTGTTCTCCAGCCATCCCAGGCAATATTGCACAATTTCCCCAAATCCAACCCTCAGGGAATATAAATCAATCCACAGCTGCTACTAACAAAACGAGCAGTGAAATGCAGAAAGTGGGTGGAAAGGTTCAGACCGGAATGGACCGGACCGATATCTTAGTAAAAAGAAAGCGGTCCCCGGAGAAAAGCGTTAAGCTTAATAAGGTTTTAAAAAATTCCATGATGAAAGAACCATCTAAAGATGTAGCACTGGCTAACAACAAATTTAGTCTCCTTGCCCAAAATGAAGAGAAGACTCCCGAAGTACCGCAAAAAAAATCCAAACCTCCACCAATTTATCTGAGAGAACCAAGTTCTGGTATACTTGTGAATAAATTGGTAGCATTAATAGGGGAAAAGAACTTCCATATTGTACCTCTTAAAAAGGGAAATATCCAGGAAGTGAAAATCCAAACTTACAGCGAGGAATACTTCCGAAAAGTAACTAACGATTTTGAAAATAACAAAAGGTCATTTTATACATTCCAATTAAAGAGTAGCCGCGGCTTATCAGTTGTGTTGAAAGGAATAGAAAGTTCCGTGAATCCCATTGAAATTGAGAATGCTTTAAAAGAAGAAGGATTTAAAGTACGATATCGATGCCTTACTTTCTCAACCTCGTATCTTAAATAAGGAAACTTTTCAGGAAACAAACAAAACTGTTTATTTTTTTTTACCGTCGTTTTTTATGTAAAAATTTTAATGCAATTATTAAGACATGAATTATAACTATGTGCACAATTAAAAATTATATACTTATCTATGTTCGTTTACGCATAAAACGAATTTTTTAAGATACGAGTTTGCTGCATTAACGATAATTTCATTTTTGAAACTTGATTTATAAGTTACTCGTTTGCTGCACTTATATGCATACAACGAAGATACTTCAAAACTATTAAATAAAAACAATATTTTGCTTAAATTCAATGTTTTATTTGTTAGAGGATATTATAAAAAAAAAACAAGTAAGGAAGCCTAAGTTCGAGTGGAATCGAGCATTAGATACTCAGCTGTATGCTTTCATTGTTTGTTTGCGTTTGATGAAAACACGGTGTATTTTATATAAAGCGAGTGCTGCATAAAATAGGCGTAGCCACGCCCATTTTCAAAATTTTTATCAGTCATCCAAATAAGCATATGAATATTATTCTTTGTGCAAAATTTCATTCCTTTATGACTTCTAGTTACAAAGATATCACGTTACAAATTCCTAAAGGGTTTTCCAGAAATATCTTTGTTGAAAAGTAGGCGTGGTCATAAACCGATTTGGCTAAATTTTTGAGCATGTATTACCACAAGTTATTAAAGTGTACAAACTGATTTTCGTCATAACATCTCAATTATTTGTAGGGTTATAGGCTCAGAAATCTCGTATATTCCTGCTTCTAAAAGTAGGCGGTGCCACGCCCATTTTCCAAAATTTTTGTGTTTTTATTTTATGTCCATAGTTGGACTCCTTCCATAAAATTTCAATGATATATCTTTATATTTGACAGAGATATCGCTTAAAATGTTTCTATTAGGTCACTTTATAATTCCCATATATAAAAGTGGACGTGTCCGTTAACCGATTTTGGCAATTTTTCGTCCAAACATTTGCCTAAGTAAGTATATCACGCGCAATAAATTTCATCGATATATCTTCAACGGTTTCTGAGTTATGACTCATACAACTTTCAATGTTTTCCCCTTAATAAGTGGGCGTGGCACCGCCCATTTTCTAAAATTTTTGTGTTTTTTGTTTTTTGTCCGTAGTTGGACTCCTGCCGCAAAATTTCAGTGATATATCTTTATAATTGACAGAGATATCGCTTAGAATGCTTTATTAGGTCACTTTACAATACACGTATATAAAAGTGGGCGTGGCCGTCAACCGATTTTGACAATTTTTCCTCCAAACGTTTACCTAAGTAAGTAAATCACGCATACCAAATTTCATCGATATATCTGCTACGGTTTCCGAGTTAGGGCTTGTGAAAGTTTTACAGTAAAACTTTCAATAGTTGCCACTAATAAGTGGGCGTGGCACCGCCCATTTTCCAAAATTTCATCAAATTTTTTCATAAGGGCCAGAGCTCAACACGTGGGTAAAATTTTATCACTCTAGCTATATTAGTGACTGATATACCAAATTTCCGATTTTTTCTATATAGGAAAAGTGGGCGTGGTGATGGTCCAATTTCGCCCATTTTCAATACCAACCGTCCCAGTCTCGATACCAACTTGCATTCCAAATTTCATCAAAATATCTAAATTTTTGCGCGAGTTAGAGTGTTTACAGACGAACGGACGGGGGATGACAAAACGATTAATACGCCTTTAAATATACATGTATATTAAGA
Source organism: Urophora cardui (assembly GCA_960531455.1). Classification (NCBI taxonomy): domain Eukaryota; kingdom Metazoa; phylum Arthropoda; class Insecta; order Diptera; family Tephritidae; genus Urophora; species Urophora cardui. Next base: position 73,379,452 of record OY482673.1, on the reverse strand, counting down.
TAAGAGTTTGACGCAGTTATGAAAAAAGCATTGATTGAGATACCAAGATATTTATTCCTATTTGTTTTTGCTATAGACACAATCTATTGAGATGGGAATTTGTTGCAGTTATAGAACAGAAAAATAGGAATCGTTTGATATGAAAATCTCAAAATCGCATTTTTTTAAGATACGAGGTTGAGAAAGTAAGGCATCGATATGTACACAATATAAAAAATAAATCAAACATACCACAGCCAATGTTTCGAGTGGAAATAGAACCCGAGTTCCAACTCTTAAAGAAGGGAGATGTACATCCCATATACAACCTACGGTACCTTCTGCACCGTCGTATCTCGGTGGAAGAACCACACAAACGCGTGGGCCCTGTACAATGCCACAACTGTCAGGAGTTTGGGCACACTAAGCGGTACTGTACCTTGCCTAGTGTTTGCGTTATCTGTGGGGATTTACATACCTCCAAGGATTGTGTGAAAGCAAGAGACAACTCGCAATTAAAGAAATGTAGCAATTGTGGAGAAAATCACACTGCAAATTACAGAGGCTGCTCGGTGTATACTTCCTTAAAGGAAAAGGGCACTAAGAAAACCACTAGCGCCGCCTTGATCCCAAAGACTCAACTAGTCCCAAAACCCCAAAATAATCCAAATACGGTCAATAATAATATTCGTCAGAACCATTTCAGGACATATTCCCAAGCCCTCAAAGGTATAGAGGAGCCTGAAACGCAGGAGACTCCCACTAAATCTACAAACTTGGAAAAAACCTTAAACAGTTTTGTGCAAATGATGCAAGATCATATGAAATCAATGCAAAATATGATGCAAGAATTAATTAGGAACCAAAATCTCCTATTACAAACAATCTTAACAAAACCATTAATTCACTCAATATAGGTTTTTGGAATGCTAACGGCCTAAGCCAACACCGGAATGAACTCCAAATATTTCTAGAAAGACAGCAGATAGAAATAATGCTAGTCTCTGAAACTCATTTAACGGTCTTTAATAATTTTAGTATTGACGGCTTTGCGTTCTACGACACCAAGCACCCTGAAGGTAAAGCTAGATGTGGAACCGGAATACTTATCAGAAAACGGATTAAGCATCATCTAATGGGAGATTATTGCAGGAATTACATACACTCAACATCAGTGCACGTAGAAGATAGCTCTGGTGGGCTCACTGTAACTGCAATATACTGTCCTCCCCGTTTCAATATAACAGAATCCCAATTTACTGAATTCTTTACCAAGTTGGGCCCACGGTTTCTTGCAGCGGGTGATTATAACGCTAAACATACATTTTGGGGCTCCAGACTGATAACACCAAAGGGAAGAAACCTATTCAAAGCAATTTTAAGCAATGACCTAGACATTATTTCCACTGGTCAGCCAACATATTGGCCTACTGATAGAAGCAAAACTCCCGACCTAATAGATTTTGGTGTAACTCTTGGAATCGAAAGAGAATTAATTAAGATAAAATCGGCTTTCGAATTATCATCTGATCACTCTCCTTGTGTTACCACTATTGATATAATCCCATCTTTCAACGAATTGAATGCGAGCTTAACCAATAAATCTACAAACTGGCTTAAGTACAAAAAATTTATCAGCTCTCATACCAACTTAAATACAAGCCTTAAATCAGCAGCCGAAGTAGACTCTGCGATTACTGACTTCACAAATGTCCTTCAAGTAGCAGCAAAAGTATCAACGCACCCACGGTCTAACACTACCCAGAGGAGTGTCCCTAATTATTTCAAAGGAAACGATATCACCGATCTCATTCACACACGGTAGGCAGGAAGCGACGATAGGTTGCATGAAAATGTCGAGAAAAAAGGAAAGTGGGGTTGTGTTATGTGATGTTTATAGATGAAACATCCGTTGAAATTAAAATCCGAGCTGCTCCTTTTTCAAGGATATCCACATTTTTTGTTTTTTTTGAAAGGATCAAATATTGAGGAAATCGAAAATTCGCCACCGTCCAAATTTTTCCGATTTCAATACATTATTTGGTCGCTAAGGGATACAAAAAAAGGTATTAAAAAGAAAAAAGGACACCTGTAGTGGAAAAATCCAATGTGAACAGGACCTAAAGGATAACCACTGAAATATAAAATAACACAAAAAGTACCCACTTTAATTTGCGTATAACTACTAAAATATTAACTCTACGTGAAAACTCCTTATTATATTTTTCATTCAGAATAAATAAGGAAATATTTCTTTAATATACAATTTTGATGTACCTGCAGTGCTTAATGTACTTTGGTGCATCTAAAGTGAAAATTTCAAAAAAAGTACGTTTTTTTTATGGTGCTATTTTAAGTTCAAATATTTTTCTGGTTTATGTAAATATTTTAATCTAATGATCCAATTCTCATTCTTACATATCTATACGTTAATATTAAAAAGAATTAGAGTTGAAATACGTGCTAGCTGTGCACGGTGGGCGGTATGCAACAATAGGTTGCATGAAAATATCCAAACAACGATCGCCGGCTAAAAACTTACGTAAAATGATATTCTGTTATACTTCATAAACACACAGCAAGCGTGAATAACATCTCCAACATTTTTTTTAAACGAAAATTAGTACCAGCACACAGCTAGGCACATATTCGTTGGGCCTTCGTTTTTTCGATACTTCCATGCAACCTATTGTTGCTTCCCGCCCACCGTGCACAGCTAGCGCGTATCTCAGCTCTAACTTTTTTTGATTATTAACGTATAGATATGTATGAATGGGAATTGGAACATTAGATTAAAATATTTACATAAACCAGAAAAATATTTGAACTTAAAATAGCACCATAAAAAAAACGTACTTTTTTTGAAATTTTCACTTTAGATGCACCAAAGTACATTAAGCACTGCAGGTACATCAAAATTGTATATTAAAGAAATATTTGTTTATTTATTCTGAATGAAAAATATAATAAGGAGTTTTCACGTAGAGTTAATATTTTAGTAGTTATACGCAAATTAAAGTGGGTACTTTTTGTGTTATTTTATATTTCAGTGGTTATCCTTTAGGTCCTGTTCACATTGGATTTTTCCACTACAGGTGTCCTTTTTTCTTTTTAATACCTTTTTTTGTATCCCTTAGCGACCAAATAATGTATTGAAATCGGAAAAATTTGGACGGTGGCGAATTTTCGATTTCCTCAATATTTGATCCTTTCAAAAAAAAACAAAAAATGTGGATATCCTTGAAAAAGGAGCAGCTCGGATTTTAATTTCAACGGATGTTTCATCTATAAACATCACATAACACAACCCCACTTTCCTTTTTTCTCGACATTTTCATGCAACCTATCGTCGCTTCCTGCCTACCGTGCACAAGAAAAGGCAAATTAGGAAAGACTGGCAGAGGTTACGCTCTCCAACTTTGAAATACGAACTGAAAAAATACACGAAAGAGCTTCAGATGCTATTGCAGGATAAAAAAGAAGCAGATTTCCAAAACAAAATTAAGTCCTTGACAGCTACATCTTCTACAGACTACTCATTGTGGCGGTCACTGAAAAATTTCAAAAGGCCAGTCTTGCAGGACCCTCCAGTACGAATTGAAAACGGTGACTTTGCTCGAAGTGACCAGGAAAAAGGAACCGCATTTGCAGCCCACCTTTCGAGGGTATTTATTCCTAATCCAGGGAGCAATTTCCTCCCAGAACATGCCCTTCGCTTACCAACAGTCTCTCTCCAATTCAACATAAATGACCTGAATAATATTATCTGTAACGACATCCAGAATAATAAGGCACCCGGACACGACAGAATAACCGGTGAAATGGTAAAACAACTCCCTCCAGTTGCTACCAAGTTATTATTATACGTTTTCAATAGTCTCCTGCGACTAAACTACTTTCCTGAATCTTGGAAACTTTCCGAAATCATTATGATTCCAAAACCAGGCAAAAACCCAACCCTGTTAAGCTCTTACAGGCCAATTAGCTTAATTTCAATATTTTCCAAACTATTTGAAAAGTTGTTGCTGAAAAAAATGCAGCACATCCTAGACACACACGGGACTATACCAAGTCACCAATTTGGGTTTAGGGAAAAACATGGTACGATAGAGCAAGTGCATAGAATCGTAACTCAAATACGGTCGGCTTTTGAAACCAAAAAGTATTGCACTGCACTGTTCTTAGACGTAGCACAAGCTTTCGACAAGGTATGGCTAGAGGGACTATTATTTAAAATAAGACGTACACTTCCGTACAATATATGCCTTATTTTAGAGAACTTTCTGACGGGAAGAAAGTTTCGAGTAAGGCAAAAAAGTTATACCACTGAATGCTATCCAATCTTCGCCGGAGTTCCACAAGGTAGTGTTTTGGGACCCATTCTATATTTAATATTCACAAGTGACTTGCCCACTAATGAAAATCTCGTTACTTCAACATTTGCGGATGACACAGCAATACTTAGTGTACACTCAAATCCCTCAACGGCTGCCAGACGGTTGCAAAGCCATCTAAGAATTGTAGAACAATGGCTTTCAAATTGGAGAATTAAAGTCAATGAATCTAAGTGTGTACAAGTCACTTTTACTCTAAAAAAAAGATACCTGCCCCTCTGTCTCAATTAATGGCAAAATAGTAACCCAAAAAGATTACGTCACCTACCTTGGTGTTACCTTAGACAGAAGGCTTACTTGGAAATATCATATTGATCATAAGATAATGCAAGCAAAGCTGAAAATAAGCAATTTGCAATGGATCATTGGTCTTAAATCTAAATTAAGCCTAGAAAAGAAAATACTTTTATTTAATATGGTGATAAAACCATCCTGGATATATGGAATACAGCTTTGGGGTTCAGCATCCAAATCCAGTCTAGAAAGAATACAAAGGCTACAATCTAAGATATTAAGAACAATATGCCGGGCGCCTTGGTACGTGAAAAATTCCGCTATACACAGGGATCTAAAGATTAACACAGTTGTTGAAGAAGTAAGAAATATACAAACTAACTACGCCACAAGACTAGGCAATCATCCAAACATACTGGCTAAAAGTCTGTTAGAACAGGGATACCCCAGGCGGTTAAAGAGAAAGGATATCCAGCTAAATTGTGACCAAGGCTAGAGCCACTAAAATTAAAACTTCGAAGAGCCTATCCTATTAGGCCTTAAAACCTCTAAATTACAAAAAGCAGCTTACTGAAATTCCTTCCATTCAGAAAGCTACAACAGCATTTACTAATACACATGTATAACATATGTATGATTGTGTTCCGAATGAGCCTATCCCATTAGGCCGTAAAAATTCCTAAGTTCGTACACGCAGCTTATTGGAATTCCTTCCAATACGAAACTGCAACAGCACTTCCTAATGCAACACACGATTGTGTCATCGATAAGCCTGTCCTGTCAGGCCGTACGAACTTTTAATACTATACAATCAGCTGCTTGGAATTCCATTCCATTCCGACGGGTAAAATACATAAATAATGAAAATAAATGAACGAATATGAAATAAAATTACATACATACATACATACATATGAACATACTCTAAGAAAAACAAAAATATTCCCATACACATAATAAATGTATTCATAAGTATTTATTTTATGTCAAATAAAATTGCTTTTCATCCAAATGTTATTTGAAGCAGTGGCAACGAATAACGTCATTGTATACTAGGTTAAGATTTTATAAAAATTGTCATATTCTCCAAGAGTGATACAATAAAAACTATATCCGAAAAAAAAAAAAAAAAAATTACCTTCCATACAACGTAGCTGAGAAATGTCCTTGATAAATTCTTTTCGCGAACGCTATAATACTGCTCGCGGTCAGTTTGTCTCGCATTGCTTTTCTCATATGTGATCAGCCGACGCATTATGGCGCCTTTTGGCTTTTTTCGTTGCAAAAATCATAACTTTTGAACCAATAGAGATATTATCGGGGTTGGCAAGAGGATTGAGAACGAATCCAGTGTTTCATTCTTCATTCGCTCTCAAACAATTTTTATGGAAATTACCGAGTTTCGGCACTGGCTTCGAGGTCGAACGAAGATTGAGAGAGCGAATGCAGATAAAAAGAGCAAAACATGTTGTGTGGAGACATGGTATATGCATATCTTCGCTTGTAACTTCTATTTGGATTGAAAGGTCAATACCAAAACTCGATACCATCTAAGCAGTGTTGCCGCTAAAAAATTTCAAAAACTGGCCCAAAAAAGGAAAAAAAAAGTTCCCCCAAATTTGTTTTTAGCTAGAAACACATTTTTATATACTTTTGTGATTTATTTAATGCTTAAAGCAATTCACAGGTTAAGGAACAGTGTTTTACTAAAACAAAGTAAAACTACAGCAAACACATATTTAATTCAAGTGTATGTATAAGTTATAATTTAATGGATTTAAAATTTAGTTCTCAGATATTTGACAACCAAGTTTTCTTCCGGTATCTAAGAATCTAAATCATTTCCATTTGTCACCTTGGTCTTAAATAGTGAAAGTTTTGAAAATAATCTTTCTGCTGATGCACTTCTATATGGCAGAGTTAATGTATTTGCAACAAATTCACAACAAGTTCTCATTTAAATTGTTTTTCATATTCCCCACGCTGTGCAAAAACTCTTCTATTTCGGTTTATTCAAACAATTTTCTTGCATTCTAAAAATTTATACCCCTAAATAACTCTTTCGGGATTTTCCTTCGCAGCGGAGAGTTGCCAATGAAAAATGAAAATGTAACAAAGAGGCTTTTTTTATATTTAAGAAAAACACTAAAAAATATTTATTGCATGATTGTTTTGAAAATAAAAAGGACCAAAAGTGGCCCGAATTTTTAAAAAGGTTCAAATATTACATATTTTCAAAAAGTTGGGTTCCGGTGGCCTGGCTCTTAAAAAGGTCCAAATTGCCACTTTAGTGGCCCCAGCGGCAACGCTGCATCTAAGTTAGGGTACGCTTTATATAAAACCATAGGAAAAATAAAAACTTGCTACGTGGTTTTTCATGACCAGCTTTCAATGTTTTTATTCTGTAAAAATCCCGAGTTATAATATAGTAAAAAGTGTAAACTTTTGCCTATAACTTCTGATTGGATTGTCCGCTTGATAGCAAAATTTTACAGCATCCAAATTAAGACACGTAATATTGGAAAACACCATCGTAAAAACGTACTAAGTCGACTTAGTACAGTATTGTTTGGAAGCGTCGATATACATATGCCTTAACCTATTAAAGGCTCATATCTCACAAACAACACGTAGGATTAAAAAAAGTTATTATCATTTTTTTATCAGTGTATCGAATACTACCAAATTCAGTTACAAGCAGGGCTGCACCAAAATATCAACTTTTTTGTAGAGCTGTTATTTGAAATTTGATAAAAAAAAAATACAATAAAAGAACTTGGACAAAAAATTTTAGGTTTTTTTGCAGACCAGTGTGTTCTTAACAGGTTGTGTATTTTAAGTAAAAATAAATTAAGAACAAATTTCAATGAAGTTGTATTTACTTACCCCATTCTTTTTTTACGAACGATACGAGGCAGGCGAAATTTTGAAATTAAAAAAAAAATGTCAGATGTTAACATAAAAGTACATATATATATTTTTTTTGGTAATACAAACCGTCCGGGCATTCACATCCGCTTTGTATGTTCCGGCAATGAGTTTAACGACATCCTGATTGCCATGCTTAGCAGCCCAGTGTATAGCAGTCTACAAAATGGAAGATGTAAAGATTTATGGATATGTAAGTACATATGTACATTTGTATATATATATGTCTGAATATGTATATGGTCAATTTTCTGGCTGCTAACGTTACATTCGCATGGAGTTTTTATTTAGTTTATATGAAATAATAACAAAAATGTTAGAAACGTCAAAGGTTCTGCTACTTATACTATCAGGTAGACCTACACCTTCATTTTAAGAGTAAAAATGGTCTGATGGCTACCATACCGTAAAAGTTATAAGCGCGTGAAACGCACTGCTAACGTTACATCATTTGGAAATGAGATCAAGATACAGATCATGTTTGGTTTAATTTCTGCGAACTTGCTGAGACAATCATCCCAATTTTACTTCATGTTATATAGCAAGGATATCACAAGGTCATGGCATACCGCTTTACCAAAATCTTTAGGATTTTTTAACATAATTTAACATAAAATAAGGCACTGCCTACGTTACACAAAGCACTGCTAACGTTACACGTGCGAAAACTGAGTATTTCTACATATAATAAAATTGTAACCGTTGATCTCTGTTCATTGCAGATATACAGAAAATAAAACAAGTAAGGAAGCCTAAGTTCGAGTGGAATCGAACATTAGATACTCAGCTGTATGCTTTCATTGTTTGGTTGCGTTTGATGGAAACACGGCGTATTTTATATAAAGCTAGTGCTGCATAAAGTGGGCGTAGCCACGCCCATTTTCAATATTTTTATCAGTTATCCAACTAAGCATATGAATATTATTCTTTGTGCAACATTTCATTCCTTTATAACTTCTAGTTACAAAGATGTCACGTTACAAATTCCCAAAGGATGTTCCAGAAATATCTTTGTTAAAAAGTAGGCGTGGTCACAAACCGATTTGAATAAATTTTGCATCTCTATTAACACAAGTTATAAAAGTGTATAAACCAAGTTTCGTCATAATATCTCAATTATTTGCCGAGTTATAGGCTAAGAAATCCCGTATATTCCTTTGTATAAAAAGAGGCGGTGCCACGCCCATTTTCCAAAATTTTTCTATTTTTTGTTTCCGGTCTATTGTGGAACTCATGCCACAAAATTTCAATGAGTTATCTTTATATTTGACAAAGATACCGCTTACAATGTTTTTATTAGGCCCCTTTATAGTTCCCATATATAAAAGTGGGCGTGGTCGTCAACCGATTTTGCTAAAATTTGGACATGTATTACCACAAGTAATAAAAGTGTACACACCAAGTTTCGTCATAATATCTCAATTACTTGTCGAATTATGGGCTCAGAAATCTCGTATATTCCTGCTTCTAAAAAGAGGCGGTGCCACGCCCATTTTCCCAAAATTTTTGTGTTTTTAGTTTTATGTCCGCAGTTGGACTCCTGCCATAAAACTTCAATGATATATCTTTATATTTGACAGAGATATAGCTTAAAATGTTTTTATTGGGACACTTTATAATACCCATATATAAAAGTGGGCGTGGTCGTCAACCGATTTTGGCAATTTTTAGTCCAAACATTTGCCTACCGACCGAATATTATCTATATATGTTCAACGGTTTCTGAGTTATGACTCATTAAACTCAAATGTTTACCCCTTAATAAGTGGGCGTGGCACCGCCCATTTTCCAAAACTTTTGTGTTTTTCGTATTATGTCCATAGTTGGACTCCTGCCACAAAATTTCAGTGATAGATCTTTATATTTGACAGAGATATCGCTTAAAATGTTTTTATTAGGCCCCTTTATAGTTCACATATATAAATGTGGGCGTGGCCGTCAACCGATTTTGACAATTTTCCGTCAAAACGTTTATCTAAGTAAGTAAATAACGCGTACCAAATTTCATCGATATATCTTCAACGGTTTCTGAGTTATGACTCATAAAACTTTCAATGTTTGACCCTTAATAAGTGGGCGTGGCACCGCCCGTTTTCCAAAATTTCATCAAATTTCTTCTTAGGGGCCTGAGCTCAACACGTGGGTAAAATTTAATCACTCTAGCTTTAATAGTGACTGAGATACCAAATTTCCGATTTTTTCGATATAGGAAAAGTGGGCGTGGTCATGGTCCGATTTCGCCCATTTTCAATACCAACCGTCCCAGTCTCGATACCAACTTGCATTTCAAATTTCATCAAAATATCTCAATTTTTGCGCGAGTTAGAGTGTTTACAGGCGGACAGACGGACGGACAGACGGACGGAAAGACGGACGGACAGACGGACGGACGGACGGACGGACATGGCTCAATCGATTTCTCTTTTCACCCTGATCATTTTGATATATATAAGTCTATATCTATCTCGATTATTCCATTCTGTTACAATCCACCGTTATGTGATTAAAACTATAATACTCTGTGTACTAGTACAGCTGAGTATAAAAAGGAGCCAGAGGAATCCAAATGAACTGTTTTTAAAATTTCTGTCGGTCTGACCGTCTGTCTGTCCTTATGTTTCTGCGCGGGTCACTAAAAATTGGAATTATGGAATTGAATGAAGCTAGTTAGAGCTATAATAGCACCATTGTATTATCTATATATTAATAGGCTAACATTTTTCCCATACAAACAATTGCCAGGCTGTTTTGCACATTTAACATACTCATATCCACATAAAATTGATATGGATGTGTTCGTATGAGTCAGGAGCAGTGCATAGGCATATAATTTTTTCTATAAATTATTTAATTTCTTTATAATTAATAAATACAATTTTTAGTTAAGATAAATAGATATCGTAAAAGTGTTTACAAATATCGTAAACACAGTTGAAGAGTCGCTTTAATTTAAAAGCGCTCACCACCGGGCCTACCTTCCTAGATCTGCCTTGATTTTGACCATGATTTCGCGTCGGACCGTGATCAAAAGGGCAAATCAGTGTTGCGGTACAACTGGAATTTGGAAAGTGTTGCTTATCTCCGCGAAAAGGAATAATTTTTGTACCAATACAAAGTTGAAAAAATAAATTGCATGGTCGAATTTCGACCACCGGCGATACTAGTTATTATTATTATTATAGACGTCTACTTTAAGATTTAAGATATTCCTTATTTCTATAGCTCAACCAGTTTTGGAGTTATCGACCAATATGTGGACCAAGGGTGATCCAAAATGTGTTAGTACAATATGGGTATCAAATAAAAGGTGCTGATGAGTGCTGCAATAAGTAATTCTATTAAATTAAATATCTCGATTGGTTTCAGAGATATCTCCCTATCCCTATCCCTATCCCTCCAAGTTTTGGTATCCTACGGAAAACACTTCCAGAGATATTCAGCATGAAAGATTAAGTTTGTATGGGTTGTGCCACGCCCCTTTTCCAATAGCTCTAATTTTTTCATCCAGAAAATGATTATTGAAAGTTTCATTCATTTCTATGCAGTCGTTTTTGTGTGACGAGGGCGTTATGGTAAAAAAACACATTTTTGGTCACATTTTTCCCACATTTTGGTCAATAACTCGGGAACTGGATGAGATATCCAAATGAAAGTTGTCCTGAATATAAAGTTAGGCGTTAAGTGATAGAATGGTGAAAGTTTCATGCAATACTATTCAGTAGTTTTTGCGTGATGCGCGCACAATCATACAGACGGACAGACAGACAGATAGACTTCTAAAAATTGTAGATTTGGGTTCCGCTGGTTCAATAACGACGTCTCCTATCAGTTTTTCTTGAATATCTTCAATGTACAGACATCGACCTGTTACAATTTTATTATATGTATTATATAGATAAAAAATCACTGCTAACGTTACATATTATTTAAGCTAACAATGTCTACAAATCTTTGGAAGTTTAACTTTTTTTAATTGGAACGTGAGATATACGTATAGTGTTAAGAAAATATATAAACAAATTAAATTAAAACGTCTCACACTGGGGCCGAGCGTGCTCAAAATTCAGTTTTTAAATAATGAGTTTTTCAAAAAAATAAAAACGCAGTATTGTTCCCTATAAAATTCTACACTTCTGGCCCAATCTTCAGCTTTCTATCGTTTTTCAGTTGGGAGTTATCCATACACAAACATGGCAAATTTTCCAAAAAATAATTTTTTTTCTAAGTGAGAAATTTTAATGTGTATTTGAAATAGTTGGTGTAAGAGAAGGATATAAAATTTTATTATTCTGCTTTTTCCATAACATTAAGTGAAGCTTATATAATCGATAGTGTTTTTGTTTTGGAACTAGATGTTTTAAAAAATTAATTTTTAGTACAAAACTAAACGTACCTCTTCTATTTAAATATTTTTTTTCAAAATGGATTTTTTTTAATTTGCGCAAAAAAGTAGCAAAAGTAAAAATGCAACAGTAAAATATGGTCCTTTGTGACAAAGAATCCGAGTTCAGAACCAAAAGCAAAGTGCGCATTTTAAAAAAAAGTGAATTTAAAAATTGCATTCCAATTTTAGTTAAAAAAAAAATACCTATATCTGGTTGAATTTGATTCTGTTCTATCTTAAATTTAGTTGATCCATTATTTACTGGTTACTTTAATTACAAATTGTGGTTAAGGTTACTTGTCAAGCCAGGTTTCTTTAATTTAGACTTGTAAGTTGGATTATAATATGAGTTCTTTGAAGCACAAGTTGTGTTACTCCAATTTTGTTTTTTTTTTTATGTTAGCCACGAAAATGTGGGGGGAAATACGTGTTCTGCTTAAAACGCTAACGGTAAAACTCCTAATTCCCATATAAACATACTTGTGACAACAGAAAACTTTTAATATCTCGAAGCAAAAAATTGGAGAAAACCATTTTTGTATACATACATATCTGTGCCCGCAAATTAAAGTAGCCTAACTCGAGATAACGCGAAATTGCGTTATTGTTATAGTGTTAATCTTTGGAGGATACCCCACCGATCTGTCTTATCCCCATTTAAATCGGAGTAATAATTAAAAAGTTATTAAGACATAAAAATTATCCTAACTCAGATAGAAACATTTTGCACCAGTTAAAACAACTTATCTCTAGCAAATTTCTTAAGTCTAGTATTGTATGAAAAATCGTTTTATTAAAACATCCTAACTAGAGTTATGTGGGTACTTCATGGACGTATTTATTTGCGTTTTCAGTCTATTAAAAAAACCTAACTTGAGTTAGGAATTATAATTTTTTTTTTGTCAATTTTCTTTTCATAGCCTAAGTGGAAATAGGTTATTTTAAGTGATTTTTTTTTTATTTTTACACAATTTATCTCGAGTTAGGTTTTTTTGTTAGAATACTTTTCTCATTTCATGCATTATTATCTTCAGTTAGGTTTTTTTGTTGGAAGCAAGTGGATATGATAAACTGAGATAAGAGATTTTTCAAGGATATATATTATAGAAATTCAATTAATTATTATATACTGCAAACATAAAACACCTTTTTTCATCAATTAAACTTTAATGTGGCCGCTGAGGTGCAGTGCGTAGAGTGCTCGCCTGCTATACCAGAGGTCTCGGGTTCTAACCCAGTCCGGACAAACACCACAAAAAATTTTTCTAATTGATTAAAACCCAATTATTGGGTTTTTATAAATAGCGGTCACCTCTCGGTAGTGGGTGGCATACCCTCCGAGGGTATTTCTGCCATGAAAAAGCTTCTCACAAAAAAAAAAAAAAACGCATTCGCCGTTCGGAGCTCGCATAAAACTGTAGGTCCACACAAATTGTAGGAAAAACAATAGTTAAGAAGAACACCTCGAATTGGGAGAGAAGCTCGGCAAAGTTTTAATATCGCCAGTGTATTTTTATTTTTATTTTTTATTTATTTATTAATATTGATAGTTAAGCTTAAAAGCTAGAAACTTGTCACCTACCCTTTTACACAAATAACAAAGCCACGGCTTAATACAAAAAGGGCAAAACAACAACACTAGGTGACAATAACTAAACTGAATGCACCGACTCTCTCAGTGGAGACGGGGTGGGTACATATAATAAATCAACCACAAAACTAAAATCAACCAAAATTGAAATACCAAAAACTTTTCACTAAAATACCCAAAACTAAGACAAACAAATGTTTTATGGGTGCACCCGAGGTGAGGTCCAACCGTAAGGTTACGAACCCACTCGCACAGTTCCTGAGCTGCCAGGAACAACTTTAACCCGCCGCCAAATGACTGGGCTCTGGGTGCGGGATGCTAAAAGGATGGGTTAAGGAAATCGGGGAACGAAACAAAGAGGCGACAAATTCTACAACAACAACAACACAGAGTATACTTATCAGAGCCGGAGTGTGTTCCGGCTTAAAGGTCTCCGCAGTATCCACCACCAACTCGCCACGATCCAACTTGATCCTTTAAATTTCCCTTCCCTTTTTATCTTGACACACCCTAACCCACACTATTTTCCTTCCGCACTTGGATTTTCCTTTTTCTTTTCTTTTAAATTCAACTTCGCCTCAAAACTTTTCCTTAACTCTTTTTTTTTTCAAAACCTTTCCACTTTTCCACCACTCAATTCTATTAAAATTAAATTTTCTTCTTTTTTTTCTAACACCAAAACACCGCTTTTACAATTATTTTAAATTCGCCCGCACAGAAAAGGATCCTCTCGCAATCGCATACAAGAGTATTCTGACGCGCACCCGCGAGCCAGGCCGAAGGCTGCGCGCCAGCATATACTTTTTTGTATATACCATCAGGCTGTATGTGTGGGTAATCACCCGGTCGCACCGAACCGCTAACCTGTGCCGTCATCACCGATGCCCCGACCAATGATATACAACCACACACACATAAACTGCCTTCATCTAGCGGATGCCTTAATGCACCGCAAAAGGGACGAAAGCGATGACACCCCTTTCTGCGCCTTCCGCGCTCATTGCTTTTCCTTATTTACATCCTACATATTTACATATATGTATAACAATTTGGTGGGGGACTCCGCTAAAAGGCAAAAGCTCGCAACACACTCCGCCAGTACTGCCCATCATGGCAATATCAATTAAATTCATTTGTCGCCGCCAGGGTGCGCTCCCCGTTGGGAACAAAGGATAAAAGGTAAAAAGGTAAATAAACAAAATAAATGAAAATTTGCTCTGCCAGTGCATACATACATAGTGGGAGTAACAAAAGGAAAAATATTTTGTCGCGATCAGACCGCGACAACTCCACCCTTTCCTCGTGAAAGAAGGAAGCTTCCTTCTTTGGCCCTAATGCTACCTATCCCGATACGGCCTTAAATCCCTCACATTCCAGGTTCCTTTCTCCCTATCATTCTCATCTACTAACACATATGTCCAAGGAGATACCCTCTTCTTAATCACAAAAGGACCTACATACTTCGGCGCTAACTTCGCTGCAAAATAATTAGCCGCATCGGACAACGCAAAATTCTTCCTCCACACTAACTCTCCTGGCAGATATTGTACATCTCTTCTCCTGAGGTTATACTGTTTAGCTAACTTAGCTCCTGCCTGCTCCAACTTCAATCTTATGTCTGCTCTAATCTCCACTAACTTCCTAGCTCTCTCCTCGCAATTCAATTGTTCCTGCTCTCCTAAGGACCTTATAAAACCCTGACTACCTTCAAGCACCATGTCCCGACCAAAGTTAACAAAGTATGGTGTAACTCCTAACACCTCATGCTGTGATGACCTAATGCAACACGCTACCTTCGCTAACTGTTGATCCCATGACCTCTGGTTCTCTGAAACATAAGCCCTAAGCGTAGTCTTAATAATTTGATTTATACGTTCCGCTGGATTAGCCTGCGGATGATAATGCGCAGTATATCGCAACTGGACGCCGTAGACACCGCAGAGACCCTGAAGCTCACGACTCTTGAACTGGGGTCCATTATCACACACAACGGAACTCGGAACACCAAACAATAGAAAAACATCATTTTCAAGAAATTTACAGACACTCTTCGCAGTCGCTGTGCGCAAAGGAAACAACAATGGAAACTTCGAAAAATAATCCACAACCGTAAGAATATATTGGTAACCTTGAGTTGACTTTACCAAAGGACCAACCAAATCCACACAAATCATCTCCCACGGTTCAACTTCCTTAGACCTCTCTATCATTCCCCCAGCTGGCTGTTTATTATCAGGCTTTACCTGCTGACATGTCTTACAAGTTCGAACATACTTAGCAACATCGGATTTCATTCTCGGCCAATAAAACTTCTGAGCAACTCTAGCGAACGTTTTCCTCACACCCATGTGTCCTGCTAACGGACTATCATGGCAACTCTTCAAAACATTTTCTCTCTGAGAATTTTCGATAACCATTTTCCATTCGGGCCCCTCCCCGTAAATGGATGGATACGGCGATTTAACAAATTTATAAAGGACACCATCTTCTACTCTCCAAGCAGGGTACGACAAAGGATTCTCTGACACCGATTCAATCATTTTCGTTATCCAAGGGTCCGACGTAGAAATTTCAAAACTAACAGGAACATTTCTCGACAACAAATCTGGAACAACATGTTCTTTCCCTTTCCTATGGATAATCTCAAAATCATATTGTTGAAGCTTCAATGCCCAACGAGCCAATCTACCACAAGGATCTTTCAACCTATTTAACCAAATCAAGGAATAATGATCGGTGATAACTTTAAACTTTGTCCCTTCGATGTATGGTCGCAACTTCTCGACCGCCCACAGGACCGCCAAACATTCCTTTTCTGTGGTGGAATAATTTTTCTCACCTTTATTCAGGGATCTACTCAGATATGCTATCACCTTCTCACCGTCTTCAAAATCTTGGGTCAACACAGCTCCTATGCCAAAGTCTGACGCATCCGTTTGTATAATAAAGGGCCTATCAAAATCTGGGCAACTTAAAACGGGCGCCGTAACTAAACGTTCCTTAGCTTCTCTAAAACTCCTATCACATTTTTCACTCCAAATGAACTTTTTATTTTTCTTAGTTAACTCGGTGAGAGGTCTAACTAACTCGGAAAAATCTTTGATGAATCTACGGTACCAGGACACTGTACCTACAAAAGATCTCACTTGCTTAACATTTCTCGGGACTTCTATCCTAACCATTGCCTCTACCTTTTCAGGATCAACATGTAGGCCGTTTCTATCTACGACATAACCTAAGTACTTTAACTCAGGCCTACAGAAACTACATTTTTCTCTATTAAGCTTAAGTCCTGCTTTAGCTATCCTATCTAAAACCTCCGTTAGAATTTTTAAGTGCTTCTCAAATGTCTTGGTTACGATGAGTATATCATCTAAATAAACAAACACATGGGGCTCTAACTCTGGTCCTATGACCGAATCTATAAATCTCTGCCACGTTGCAGGCGCATTATGTAAACCGAATGGCATTCTCTTAAATTGGAAAAGACCTCTACCTGGCACCGTGAATGCTGTATAGGGCCTAGAACTCCTCTCTACTGGTATTTGCCAGTAAGCAGACTTGATGTCTAAACTTGATAAAAATTTCGCATCCCTCAGCTTATCCAAGGTCGCCGACACATAAGGAAGGGGGTAACTATCCTTCTCGGTACATTTATTCAGAACTCTATAGTCTACACAAAACCTATATGTACCGTCCTTCTTCCTTATCATGACCACTGGGGAAGCCCATGGACTATGAGACGTCTCAATGACACCCTTGCTGAGCATATCCTTTAACTCCTCGTCCATACGCGACTGTATGGTAGGCGATACCGGATAGTATCGCTGCTTCACAGGCTCAACTCCTGCCTTTATCCTTATCCAATACTCAACAAGATGGGTTCGACCTAACCCGTCTGCCATAGTTTCAAAAGCATTCCCAACTAATCTACCTAAAGCTTCAGATTGCCTAGCATCTAACTCGCTGTGATCCATGATCGCTACCGACGTCTCCTGTTCCGGTCGAGAAAACGACCATACCCTGCCCCTCAGATCCGGGATTATACCCGCCTTGGTCCAGAAATCTACACCAAGAATAAGAGCATGAGGTATACCAGGAACAATAAGACAATCTATGAGGACCGATTTGCCCTCCACCAGAACTGGTAACGAAATAGAACCTAACGCTGATACTCGACCACCATCCGCCAAAGTAATTTGAGGAATATTTACCGATGAAGAAATTCTGATGCCATACGCTTGTAACATACTCCAACCAATACGACCAATAACTGTACGAGAAGCCCCAGAATCCAACAATGCTCGAAAAGAAAAACCAAAAACCGACACATCGATATGTGGACGCTGATCATGGCCGCTTGCCACCAACGAATAACCCATATAAGAAACAACTCGACGATCCCCTATTATAGCCAGCTGGGAGTTAGCAGGATTACTAACTCCTGTTAGACCACCTGACCTGCCGTCCCAGGTGTCTAATTCGCGTTTCCCGAACTGTTTGTTGCGACATTGGAATTACTGTTCCTGTTAGAATCAGACCTGAAGGGGTTTGAAGACCGCCTTCCCTCTAGACCAGAACTACCACCACTTTGGTTACCACTCGGCTTTGCTGTACACACTGGACAGTCCCGCTTCATGGCACCAATCCTACCGCATCCAAAGCACTTGATTAATTTCCTACAATCCGCCGAAACATGCCCAAATCGCTTGCAATTAAAACACCTAGTATTCGGCCCATACCTATTCCTCGGACTGGTTGCCGACTGGTTAACTGACGCAGCCTCACCACCAACAGACATGTATGCCAAGTCTGGCTCCAACAAACCTCTAGCCCGATGGTTTGGAGGGGGTACAAATGCATCAACCGACGACCTAACCGCTTCCAATTTCCTTCCCAAAGCAACTAACTCTGAAATCGAACCAGGTGTAACTAGTCCCAATTGGGTCTGGTAGAATGGTAAAAGGTTCGCCCTAATTATTCCCAACACCCTACTCTCTGAAATTGGTTCTTGTAACCTTCCAAACATAATCCTCATCGCAGCCACATATACTCCAATTGACTCATTTGCTCCCTGAGTCCTTCTTCGAATTTCCGACATTAAAAGGTCATCATAATTAGGGGGAAGAAATTCCAATTTTAATTCACGCACTAATTCTTCCCATGTAGCTATCGAGCGCCTAATCGACCTAAACCACAACAAAACTTTACCCGAAAATAAATCAACCGCACCTCTAAGTAACTGAGACTTAGCAACGCCGCGTGCCTCGCTAAGCTCATCAACACGCTCCAAGAATGCATACAAGGACAATCCCGACCTCTCTCCATCGAATTTAAGATTCCATTTAGCCAGATTCGGCGGCTCCTGCGAAATCCTACTAACTAGATCTACTTCCTCGGAAGACCTTACTGGCACTGGTCTCACATCTGGTCCCGGTGAGACCACTTGCTCTGGTGATTTAGCACTGGGTTGCTCACCCTTTTCTGACTCATTCATTTCCTCCAAATAACCCAGCACCAAAATTATCCTATTCCTTATATCCGCCTGTGACGCCATATCGTCATCATTTTCGGGTTTAGCCCTACCGATCCTATTCAAACACCACTCCAGTTTTGTGGTCGCCTTAATACCATCCGATGGTTTTCCTCCATTATTAAGATCCGAAACTAACTTCCCTATCTCTATTATTTTTGCCTCTACCGCAACTTTATCTTCCTCAAAAGTGAACGGATAATCCTTAAACAAGTCTACAGACCCACGACGTTCAACAGCCCGCGACGCCCTTAACGATTTCCGCATTGATTCCACCGATGCAACTGCTAGTCCGCGTGCCTCCATCTCGTAAGCCAATTCTTCCTGGGACAATCGATTGATCTCCATTTTATTGCCAGATATTTAAAAAAAAATTTCCAACGCAAAAAAAAATTCTATATAAAATTTCCAACTCGGAAAAAAGGATTTATCGCCACCAAACCGAATCGTAAAAATTACAAAAAAAAAAATTTGCAAAACTAAAAGTTAAATTAAAACTCTAAACACAATTCGAAGCCAACAAAAAAAAATTTTTTTTTTTTTTTTTTTTTTTTTTTTTTTTTTTATCCACCCAATTTAAAATTGATATCGAGAAATATACACCAAATTTAAAATTTAACGCATAAAAGCTCCAATTCCCAAAACTAAACTTGCCACCCTAGTATTTTCCAATACTCTAAAAATTTTTACCCACCCTAGCACTGGCGCAGCAAATTTGGGAGCTATAACAAAAAACAATAGAGCCTATTACAAATGTAACAACACCAACAACACTACCTACTGGGACAACACCAACAATAGCTTACGTACCTTTTATAATGTGTATGTATGTATACACCAGCCGCTCTCGCTCTCTAGCTTGACTGCAGGTAAATGTACGTAAATATGTATATACGAATAAACGTGTAAAATGTAAACGGCAAAAATGCAAATTACAAACTTAACAGTAGGGTGGCCAGTAAAAGAAAATTTTTTTTGCAATAAAACTAAAGTAAAACACCAAAGCAAAAAAGTTGTATTTATTTATTTAATATGTATTTCAAAGATCGTGCCCGCCAACAGTATGTATGTTTGATCCCGTTTATTTATAGGTGCATAGGTCCCCCTTTGACTCTCTCTTATATTTGTTCCGATCCTCTTCTTGCCGTAATTCCAACACAATGTAAATATGATCACCGTTCAACCTTAATATTTTCGTTGTAAATAATATAAAAGAAAATGTTTCTTTTGGAAAAAAAAAATTTTAATTTGTTTGGGAAAAATTTTTTGAAAATTTGGCACACCCTAAAGAGATATTGCTCGAAACGACTTCTTGCGTGTTGTTGTACGCAATGCAGAAAATTTTTCTTAGTTTATTACCGCGACCTAACACTATTTATATACGTAAATATGTATTTATATATATTTATACGTATGGATATATTTATTTATTAACGACTACCTGCAGATTTGTACTTTTAACCTTTTCCTCAACGTATGTATGTATGTTTCCCAGAGAAAAAAGCTCCTCGTTTGCGACAAACTCCGATTCGACCAACTTACACTTGTGAGTACCAACAAAAAATTCTCAATTCTCCTAAGTAAGAAAATAAATAGAACAAAAAATTGATCGGCAGAATTATTCTTGTAAGTAAGTAAAAAGATTGCAAAACCGACAAGCACAGAAAAATATACCAACAACACAGTATATACACTGCTACAACAGAAAAAACCACAACTTCACGAAATTTTTGCAACAACACAATCCTCTAAAAATCTCGACCACTTTTATGCCAATAACAATTTTCTTACTTGCAAATTTTTCCTTTCGAGCCCCACGTTGGGCGCCAATTTGTCACCTACCCTTTTACACAAATAACAAAGCCACGGCTTAATACAAAAAGGGCAAAACAACAACACTAGGTGACAATAACTAAACTGAATGCACCGACTCTCTCAGTGGAGACGGGGTGGGTACATATAATAAATCAACCACAAAACTAAAATCAACCAAAATTGAAATACCAAAAACTTTTCACTAAAATACCCAAAACTAAGACAAACAAATGTTTTATGGGTGCACCCGAGGTGAGGTCCAACCGTAAGGTTACGAACCCACTCGCACAGTTCCTGAGCTGCCAGGAACAACTTTAACCCGCCGCCAAATGACTGGGCTCTGGGTGCGGGATGCTAAAAGGATGGGTTAAGGAAATCGGGGAACGAAACAAAGAGGCGACAAATTCTACAACAACAACAACACAGAGTATACTTATCAGAGCCGGAGTGTGTTCCGGCTTAAAGGTCTCCGCAGTATCCACCACCAACTCGCCACGATCCAACTTGATCCTTTAAATTTCCCTTCCCTTTTTATCTTGACACACCCTAACCCACACTATTTTCCTTCCGCACTTGGATTTTCCTTTTTCTTTTCTTTTAAATTCAACTTCGCCTCAAAACTTTTCCTTAACTCTTTTTTTTTCAAAACCTTTCCACTTTTCCACCACTCAATTCTATTAAAATTAAATTTTCTTCTTTTTTTTCTAACACCAAAACACCGCTTTTACAATTATTTTAAATTCGCCCGCACAGAAAAGGATCCTCTCGCAATCGCATACAAGAGTATTCTGACGCGCACCCGCGAGCCAGGCCGAAGGCTGCGCGCCAGCATATACTTTTTTGTATATACCATCAGGCTGTATGTGTGGGTAATCACCCGGTCGCACCGAACCGCTAACCTGTGCCGTCATCACCGATGCCCCGACCAATGATATACAACCACACACACATAAACTGCCTTCATCTAGCGGATGCCTTAATGCACCGCAAAAGGGACGAAAGCGATGACACCCCTTTCTGCGCCTTCCGCGCTCATTGCTTTTCCTTATTTACATCCTACATATTTACATATATGTATAACAATTTGGTGGGGGACTCCGCTAAAAGGCAAAAGCTCGCAACACACTCCGCCAGTACTGCCCATCATGGCAATATCAATTAAATTCATTTGTCGCCGCCAGGGTGCGCTCCCCGTTGGGAACAAAGGATAAAAGGTAAAAAGGTAAATAAACAAAATAAATGAAAATTTGCTCTGCCAGTGCATACATACATAGTGGGAGTAACAAAAGGAAAAATATTTTGTCGCGATCAGACCGCGACAAACTAACAGATATTTTTTTATATAGCACTGGCAACTCAGGCCTTCGGCTAGTTATTATTGTTATTAAACTTTAATCGTGTATCCTTTTACAAGGTATGGATCCTGGTAACATGGATGAAGAAGACTTTCTAAATATGGATTATAGTAGCGACAACTCAATTAAGGACTCATTTTTTAACGATAGTCAGTCGGACACGGGGTCAGATAGTGCTGATTAGCCTATGCCTTCCTACACCTTTTTGTGATCTTCTGAATATTTTTGTAAACGCTTTATACACTTTTTATTTAACTGTACATGACTGTGTTTCCGGACAACCTACGTGTTATATGTGGCATGAGACCCTTGCAAATCGTGATGGCAATGGAATAGCATCGTGCTTATTCAAACACTTAAATAGTTTACCATTCAATATTAAACATGTCGTTTTTTATAGCGATTGCTGTCCTGGCCAAAACCAAAACTCTTTTATTAGTACTATGTTTTAAATCTTCATGCAAGGTGATACTAACATTGAGAAAATTTATCACAAGTTTTTGGTTCCTGGTCATACGCATATGGAGTGTGCTGTAGACATGCCTTAATTGAACGAAAAAAAAAACAAACGAATATAAAGATTCATCACTGGGTTTATAAACATATGTATTTTGCACATGACTCTATATGTCGATTCCATCACAATTACCAGCTGTTTTCTATCAAACAGTAGTGCTACCGCGCCCCTTTTTTCGGCGGTTCCAGCTGTTATAGTTTTGAACCTCTCGCTTGGGAGTCTTCATTAATCATTTCCGGATAAACCAAGCTTCTTGTGGTGATTTCCCTAGTACCATGCCTTTTTCAGTATTCGGTAAAATAAAACGCAAATTCAGTTCGGGTTGAAAACGATCCGCGGCGTAGGATTATGGATTATTTTTTTCAGGCCCAAACAACAATGATTAGCGAAACGATTTTTATCTTATTTCATTCATTTCAAACAAAAATTAAAACTCGAAGACCTCTAATTCCACTACTTAGTTAGTTATATCCACTTAAATGGTCGTTTCGGGTCGTTTTCGACCCGAACGTAGGTCTACGCTTAAAAACACTTAACTCGAGTTAAATGGAAATAAAAACCTTATTGGGAAGAATTCAACACAATAAAAGAACTTAGCTCGAGTTAATTCTGCTTTTCGTAAAAATTGCATCCAATAAAAGCACTTAAGTTATAAAAGACAATTTTTTGCAATTAACCTTGC
The DNA here is from genome assembly GCA_960531455.1 of Urophora cardui. NCBI lineage: Eukaryota > Metazoa > Arthropoda > Insecta > Diptera > Tephritidae > Urophora > Urophora cardui. The sequence goes on along the minus strand of OY482673.1, from coordinate 73,356,040 downwards.
TTTAAGATTTTTGGTTCACAACTATTCCTTCTCTAACACTACAAATCCATTATTTCCGCTTTTAAAAATCCGAATTGGTCCAATGGTTTGAATTTTGACAAAAAATTGAGTTTTCTCCGTTCACCATATTTTGAGTTAGGCTACTTTAATTTGCGGGCACAGATATGTACCTGCATCTGCATAATTCATCAATGGGTTAATAAATAGCCGCTAATGGGTTAATATAATACACATTGGCTATTTTTGTACAGACATACTAATATAATAATAATATAACACAATGGCGCTATTATAACTCTGACGAGTTTTATGGCCGAGCTTCTGTCCCAATTCGAGGTGTGCTCCTTTTTTTTTCCTACCTATTGGGTGGACATACAGCTTTATGCCGGCTCCGAACGGTGAATGCATTTTTTGTGAGAAGCTTTTTCATTGCAGAAATACACTCGGAGGGTATGCCGCCCACTGCCGCGAGGTGAACGCTGCTCTTAAAAATCCAATAATTGGATTTTTACTAATTAGAAAAATTTGTTTGTTGTTTGCTCGGACTGGGGTTTGATCCTGAGACCTCTGGCATAGCAGGCGAGCACTCTACCCACCGCACCACAGCGGCCACCATACCACAGACGTACTAATTGTGATTTAAATAATTTGTGTACAGATCTTAATAAAAACTGGTCACCAATGGGTTAATTCATGACCGTTAATGGGTTAAGATTCCAAAGATTACTGGTTTTAGTGTAGATACAACAAATATTATTTAAATATTTTGATCTTAGAATTAAGTGAAAAAATTTGGTTAAAAATGGGTTAATGCGTGGTCGTTAAGGGGTTAAAATTCTTGGGATTTACTATTTTAGTATCGATATACCGATTCTGATTCAAGAAAATTAAACTCGAAACTAAAATAAAAAACATAGGTCACCAACGGGTTAACTCATGACCGTCAATGGGTTAAGATGCTATAGGATAACTGCTTTAGTGCACATAAAGCGATTCTGATGTAAAAAAGTTGATTTCAGAATTTTGAGCGTCCTCATATATATAAGTGGCCCCAGTGTGCGTCTTTTAACATGTCTTAAACAAACTTTTTTCGTTTTGCACTGCTAACGTTACATAAGATTTTTGCGGCACATTTACTTTTCACTTAACTGTTAGGTGGAACATAACTTTTTTAAATACTTTACGTGTAATGATATTATGGCTTATTTTCTAATAGATAAAACTTGAACGGCTAAATTTAATCGCAACAAACATGTTATATTTACCTTTTTGTTTACTGAACTACTTCCGACCATATTTTTTTTTTAATCACAACGTTTCATAAAAAGAGCGAAAAGTTAAAACGACTAAAATTGAATGCCACTGCTTTCAACAGCTACTATAATATGTCATGACCCCGCAAGACCCCAATGCTGGCAATAGTTGACAAAAAAAAAACTACTTGGTTTACTTTCCCAGAAAATCGGCCATATGTATATAAAAGCATGATACAAGAATGAAGGTAGTGTAAACGTCAAATTTTTGTCGCCATATTAACCACCTGACAATTATATGAGCCCAGTGAAGCTGGACCCCCCATTCAATGGATTTGAAAATTAATAGGCCAGGAATTATGTGCTATTTATGTGCTAATTTGTTCCAAAAAAAAAAAATTTGTGCTCCAATTTTAAGGGGTTTTTTTATATGTCAAAATGGGGGGTGCAGCTTCACGTGAAGCTGGACCTCCCCCTCAACGGATCGAAAATTCAATATGCAAAAATGAATGCCAGATTTATGTGCTAATTTCGTCCAACCACCAAATTTTTTTTTTTAATTTAAAAAAAATTTTTTTTTTATTTCAAATTTGCGGTAAATTTTTATAAAATTTAATAATAAATAATACATTTTTACTTTATTTTACTTAAAACAATGTATTTAAATAATAAAATAATGAATTCTATTGCGATAGCAGCTTTATTAGTAGAGGAAGAGGAGTAAAGGATTTCTCTGAACGACACAAAGTTCAGAATTATTTTGAACTACATAAAAGCAAATTGTACACAAAAACAGGGGAAAATTTCAATAACAATGTACCCGGCACCGGAATTTTTCGTTTCTTTTTTTTTTGGCGATATATCACTAAAATGCAAACGAAATCTTGCGGAAACTTATAATTCATTAATAACACAGTATTTTTGCGTAGAGCACCCTTATGCACTGCGCCGCGCTTTGAAAAGTAACCCTTAGCCGACAGAACTCTGTTTCTGGAGTTAGATCTGGAGAGATTTACAGTAATTTTGCGTAGTCGGGAGTGTTATAACTAGTAAAATTATCATTCACAGAACTTTTTCTGAAGGATTCATTGAAACATTCTTAGTGGTTTGATAATAAATATGGCGGGCGCATTATATTGACGCCGACCTTCCACCACCTGCAATATTTATTTGAACGCGTCTTTATTGAGACGAAAGTTTTTACTGAAATGGTAAATTGTTGGTAATACACATTCATAATTCGTTAGTTACTTTTTTATAGTAGTCAAACAATAATTATCAACTTCATAAAATGCATTATTATTCTTGGGTGAAAATATATTTTAATTTCCAAAACCTACATACACACGTATTTAAATCACTGTTATTATCATTATTTCACAATTTTTTCTCTGAAGTTTTTCTTTGGATATAACAGCAATTCAATCTCGGTGGAAAATGCAATGGACCCACGCCATGTTTGTGGCTTCTCGCGACCGGTTGATTAAAATGTTTTCACACTTATTAACACTTATTCCAACTTCATACATGCATTTACACAATTTACTTAAACTTTTATTGTAATTTTTTGATATTTTGTTAATATCGCCGCAACCAAATACTTGCGGCAAATTTCGGCTCGAAAAAACTGTCAAAATGTTCGTTCATTCGGTGTTCATAATGCCGATTTACCGAACTTCGAAAGATTCGGAGCGCCGTCGGTTGTCATCAGTGTTGCCGCTAAAAAATTTGAAGAAGTGGCTGAAAAAAATTAAAAAAAGTGTCCCCAAATTTTGTTTAGCTACCAACAGATTTTTATATATTTTTGTTGTTTATTTAATGCTTAAAGCAATTCACAGGTAAAGGAACAGCGTTTTCCTAAAACCAAGTAAAACTAGAGTAAACATATATTTAACTCAAGTGTATATACGATATAAATAACTTATAATTTAATGGATTTAAAATTTAGTTCTCAGATATTTGAAAACCAAGTTTTCTTCCGGTATCCAGGAATCTAAATCATTTCGATTAGTTAAATTGAGCGCTGAGATCATTGAACTGTACGTATTAATTTTGCAAGCGGTTTGTAACATTGGTCTTAAATAGTGAAAGTTTTGAAAATAATCTTTCTGCTGATGAATTGCTATGTGGCAGCGTTAATATATTTGAAAAAAATTCACAATAAGTTCTCATTTAAATTGTTTTTCATATTCCCCACGCTGTGCAAAAACTCTTCTATTTCGGTTTATTCAAACAATTTTCTTGCATTCTAAAAATGTATACTCCTAAATAACTCTTTCAGAGTTTTCCATCGCAGCGGAGAGTTGCCAATGAAATGTGAAAAGGTAACCGAGAAGCTTTTTTTTATATTTAGGAAAAAACTAAAAAATATTTATTACATTATAGTTTTGAAAGTAAAAAAGTACCAAAAGTGGCCCGAAATTTTAAAAAGGTTCAAATATTGCATATTTTCAAAAAGTTGGGTTCCGGTGGCCTGGCTCTTAAAAAGGTTCAAAATGCCACTTTAGTGGCCCCAGCGGCAATGCTGGTTGTCATAATGTCGATTTGCCGAAAACGTCATTTCGGTACCGCCGACGGTGTTGGTGATAGTGGCAATAATTACTTGTAAAGAAACAGTTTTTGGCTCTCCCTACTTAAATTTTTTGAATTTTGGATTGTGTCACTTTATGATTTAGGGTACGATATTTTTTTTATTTTAGGTATAATCGAATAAAATAAGGAATACAAAATTTAAATTCAGGTACGAAGAAACAACTAAAAAAATATAGTATGTATCCTAAACCTTACATACTTACATGTAATTACACTGTGCACGAGCCAAAAATCAACAGAGATGAGACATACCTAGTAAAGATAATTCGGACGCCTTGATCACGATGGTGCAATACTTTTTTCTAGGTTAGCTATTCTTTAGGAGATATTTGACTATGAAGTTTTGTGCGTCTGTACATATAGTTCGTATTATATAGTATATTTATGAATTAGAGTTGCCAAATATTTCGTACCTGTGATTTTGTCACCGCTCCTTAAAAATCACTGGTCACCGCAGTGACTGATTTAAGAAAATCGCTGTGACAAAATCACATATTCGCATGAAAATTTCAGTTTTCAAAAATTTATAGTTTTTTTTTTTTTTTAATTTTTAAATAATGTTTTAAATTGATTTCAATTGATTTTTAGGGAACTAAGTAAAATGCAGTTATTTTCCAATTGATATCCATTTTTGTTTTGCTTTATTAGGAAAAACTTGTATTTCACATTAAAAAAAGCACCTGGACAAGCTTAGCTATTATTACTGGAAAAATATAATTCGATTAAACACAGGCGTTCAGGCATTCCCAATATATCGTTCAAGTTCCTCCCGTTCCGATTCAAATCTTCGACCATCCATAAGTATGTGCTCCGTGATTTCGACCCTCCCATCGCAGTGTAGGCAATAGGGATGGTCAGCATGTGTATATTTATGTAGATATTCCTGAAAACAGCCATGTCCCGTGAGGAACTGTGTGAGGTAGACACCAATTTCTCCATATTTTCTTTTGATCCACTCGTCCACCAGCTCCTTCGTTCATTTACCTTTTACGGACGTGTTCCATATGTATTGCCACTCATTAATACTCTTTTCTACAAAGCCATCGCGCTTCATAGGGTTGCTATATCTACTGGACACTGACATTGGGGTATTTAATCAATCTGGGCGGCCAAAACTCTTTTTTGGCTTTAAATTGTTAATTATGTTACCCATGGTGTTTTCAATTAAATTTAACATACAAAAAATGTGGCTTAAAACCGGAAAAAACCGGGACCGATCTTTCTTGAACTCAAAATAACAGGGAACAGACTATCTAGAAAAAAAAGGTTCAGTGCCGGGCACCTAAACAAAAAATTGGGAAATTTTTTTTTTAATACATCATTTTTAAAAAATGTAATTAACCCATATCGTCCTAAGCAAATTTTTTTGAAGCATATCTTGATGGAATTTTCACCTTTAAGTAAATTTGGGCCTCTGAATTCAAATCTGTTATCAAAAAATTATTAAAATTTTAGTTTTTGAGATATCATGTGTTCGATAAATCGAACGCTCGGCCTATCTGTATACATTTTTTTGGGTTTTTCTTCCTGCGAACAAAAGAAAACGTATGTACCTTTTTTTATTCATATCTTATTTTTAGATAAGTGAAACAGAAAAATAAGATATTTAAGTCAAAATTAATTTACTCTTGGTTTTTTAAATGATACTTATGACTCAAAACAATGGGCATTAAGTGAAAAATGGCATCTCTTGCACAAGAAGGAACTTGGTTTGTCTTACAATTTATATCTCCATTTCTTATTATTTTCGATTTTGACTACGAGATATTGTCCCTTGATTCGCTGCAGATTTCTCGGATGAGCATCTTTTGAAAATCCGGTCAATCATTACGTCCCTTTTGTCGCCTTCCGCGACCTCCATATCCTCAGAGTCCTTGGATTCGTCATCCGCTGTCATTAGCTGAGAATGTGCAATATCCACCTTAAAATCTTGTTGGGGGAGAATATTTATTTTAAATAACGGCGAATGAAACAGTCAAGCTTCCATTCGTTGACGATAGCTGAATTTAAAGTCGAAATCCATAAAGGCCAAAACCACTCTTTGGTTCGCATTGCGATATAATAATTCTGTGCTTCATTGTCGTTCAGATCTACTGCGCCAATCCCTATATTGTAATTCTTCATTAGCTGGGGCTGGTTATAGTTCACATAACGGCCGGACTTAAGAGTTTTCCCTTCATTGTTGGTTTTCTGTTTCTTCCATTCTTTCACAGACACCATTGGCAGGATCTGCTCGAAATAGTTGGCAAGTGCAACCCCGCTATTATCCTGCCAACGACAAATCAAAATACTGTTCCGGGTATCAAAACAGAAGTCATTATTGCATTTTTCCAGTTTTCTTCCAGATTTTAATTATGCACCACCAATACCGTTTGCACGTACAGTGCCTATACTCCTCAGAAAAAAAACCACTGAGCAACGCCCAGCGTTCGATAAATCGAACAGCTAACTTTAAATATAAGAGTTGTTCGTTTTATTGACTTTGCAAATAAAATTTAAATTAAAACTTGAATTTTATTTTTTTTCCAAATGAGGTGTATACTAAATTTTATTTAATATTGGTATTTTTTATATATTTTGGCAATTTCAAAATCATATTAAAATTAAGGGTTTTTCTTAAACGTCCAGAGAAAGCTGGGGGCTTAAAATTAAATATTTATTTTCAATTATAGAAAATATTCTACAGTATTAAACTACATCAAAATTTTGGGTTTAGGTTCTGAAAAACAGATCAGAAAAAATAATAAAAAATGTTGAAATTTGCTGTTCGATTTATCGAACATTAGGACGATATGGGTTAAGAAGACGCTAACAACTAACTAAATCTCAATAAACATGAATTTTGTACTCGATTAGCTGTATTATAAGAATCCATAACAGTATTCTAAAAAACTTCACTTAAAACAGTAAAAATATTAAATTTCGTGCTAAGCACTAAAAACTCTTTCAAGTAAAATTGTTAACGTTGTTTGGTATATACATAAAATAAAATACCAACAACAATGTTCATTGCGAACTGCCTACAACAAAAATTCAGCACGTTTGTGGAGAATATATGCAAAAGCATATACACACTAACGTTAATGTTGAAAATGAAAAAGGCAAAAGTGGGGAAAATCCAACAGCTTGCACAGAGTCTCAATGGCCGAGTGTGTTTATCCGTTGGCTCATTGCGGCTGAAGTTGGAATGGACTCGGGTTCAATCCCCGGTGCATCCACTTCCGAAAAGAGTGCTGATGATCGAAAATGGTTTTTCGTGAAATAGCTATACACTCAACCTTCGCTGTAAATAGTTGTTGAATTTTTTTCCACTTACCCCAACAATTAAAAATTGAATTAAAAAAAAAAAAAAAAAAAAAAAAAAAAAATTTCGTGCTAAGCACTAAAAACTCTTTCAAGTAAAAATATTAATTGGAAATGTTGAAACTTTAAGAACGTTATAAAATGCCGCGAGAAATACACGAATGACCAAATTTTCATTGACTGTAAAAACTTTTTGTTTGACTTTTGAGAATAAACATTTATTGAAAATGATGCGTTAGGGTCCTGGCCTACTAAAAAATTTTATTTTTTGGAAATCGGGCCAGTTTTAGGAAATGAGGTTTCGGCCGCCCAGATTGATAAAATACCCCTATGTGCACTGTCACGAACGCACAGCACACCCTTAAGGTCCTGCCAGACGATGCAATGAAAGTGCTTTCAGAAAGTGAAAAAGTAAAATTTTCTCGTGTAGCCACCAAAAAAGTACCTTCTGAAAGTGTTTTCCGAAATTTCAGCAATTACTTTCTTACGAAAAACTTTCATCGTCTAGCTGCGAGAAAAATACTTTTCAGAAATACTTTTCACTTTCAATTGTTACATCTGAAAGTGTTTTACTTTCTGAAAGTTGCTAGCTGATACGAGTATTGTCTAAATGATCGAACCGGCATGTAAATATGTTTTCATTATAAAAATACATATGCATAAATTGTTTACGCCAATAGGCTAAACCCAATTCCTAACCGCCCTAATGTTCCTTTCCGATTTAACATACTTCTTCTGTGGCAACCCTAACATGACATTTATTACAAGAAAATGACTTTAACTTTATTGTCGCTTTCTTTATACAATTATTCGTTTTCATCCCGCCAACGACTCTACACGACCATCAGCCAACGTAAGTTTTGTTCACTACGTGAAATTAATATATGTATACATATTTGTATACATATACTTTTAAACAATTCATAAAATTTAATAAACCAATAGAATTCTATATTTACAAAACTAATTCGTATTGTGTTTATTATTATTATTATTCCCAGCTCTATTGCGGAATAAACATAAACAAAATACAATTATTAAAATAATTAATTATCACGTTATATTTTTCATATGAACACAAAAAACACAAAAGTCTCCACCATCACCATTCCACGCACAGCTGTTTGCTTTCACACTGTTTGAGTCACACAACAAGCTGTTTGCTCTCCTACATCTGTCTTGCTCTCACAGCTGTTTGAATTTAATTTGACAGCTGCCAGAAAGTACTTTCAAAAACTCATTTCCCTTTCACCGTGTGGACAAACGAAAAGTAATTACTGAAAGTTTTCGGAAAGGGGAGGTAAAAAGTGCTTTCTGAAAGCACTTTCATTGCGTCGTGTGGATACTCATGAAAGTTCTTTCAATGATTTGACACTTTCGGAAAGCACTTTCATTGCATCGTTTGGCAGTACCTTTAGCGACGCTAGCCTATGCACTGAGGCTGGCGCTTTCACGTATGCGGCTACTGATGTAGCGGTCACCCAAATTGGTGCAGCATATAACAAGATGGATGTACTGACGCTTGCTAGCAGTGTTCTTCTTTGTTTTTTCGGGCCTCCCATATTCGGCATTAGTCTTGACAGAGCCGTACAGACTTTTCTTGCCTTCTCGCTAGCATAGTTGAGATGTTCTTTGAAATTTAGTCGACGATCAAGTACGACGCCTAAATATCTTAGGTGTAGGCTCGATTTAACGACGTAGTCTCCTACTCGTACTTGTATATCTTCAAGCTTTTTTCGACTTGTCATCAACAGTAGCTCTCTCTTATGATCCGCTAGCTCCAGTCCTGTCTTTTGCAGCCAGCTTTTCGCGGACGCTATAGTTTCACTACACATGCGTGACACATCTACTAGGTGCTTTGCCACTACTACGATGGCAATATCATCAGCGTAGCCTACGATGGATACGCCAGCCGGCTTATTTATTCTCAAGATACCATCGTACATGAGGAGTGGTCCGAGAACCGATCTCTGAGGTACACCTCTTGAGACGTTATATTCTTGCGGTCCCTCATCGCGATGAGCATGGGTGTGATAATACAGCGTTCTTTCGATGAAATAGCTCATCGTTATCCTAGTTAAATAAACCGGTACATTCATCTTTACCATCGCCTCGATTATTTGGCTCCAATTGGCGAAATTAAATGCATTTTTTACATCCAATGTTACTACTGCGCAGTACTGTTTAGTTCCTTCGAACTACCTCTTGCCTTCAAGGGCTTTACGCGTTATGTCGCAAACAGCAAAACTCAAAAAATAACTTTTATATTCTGAGAGAAAAATAAAACTCATATAATAACTTTTATTTTATGATCGAAAAATAAAATTCAAGCAATAACTTTTATTTTCTAAGCGAAAAATAAAACTCAAAAAATAACTTTTATTTTCCTAAAAAATGTTGACTTTTTCAGTTTAATTTTTTTTTATTTCAGCCTTTTCTAACTTTTTTTTTGCCAATTTAGCCATACTTTTTATAATCACCTGGCCACAATGGTTATGATTCAAAATAACAATAGGGTGTAAATATCCCGTTACAAGGGAGTTGTGATTAATTAGTCCCCTGAAAATTGTGTATGTTGTATATGGGATGTACTTTTCCTTTCTAAGATTTTGGAAGTCCGGTCCTATCTTAACCCTAAACATCGGCTGTGGTATATTCGATTTGTTTTTTATATTATAAACATACCTCACTCGTAAACCTTCTCCTTTTAAGAACGACCTGCGGGTTTTCACGAAGTTATCAGTGACCTTACGGAAATACTCTTCCCCATCAGTTTGAATTTTGACCTCCACATTATTTCATTTTCTAATGCGTACAATGTGAACGTTATTTGACTTCCGACTAATTTATTTACAAGAACATTAGAACGTTGGTCTCTCAAGTAAATTTGGGGAGGTTTGGTTTTCTTTTGAGGGTCTTCATTTTTTTTGTTTCTTTTTCGGCTAGAAGGCTATATCTATTATTGCTCAGGGCCATATTTGGTGTATCTTACCCTGATTCTTTGGTCCGCCTATTTCTAACTATTTTACTGCAGTTTTTTCTTGGACTTCGCTTTCTTTTTACGAGTATATAGCGATCAATTCCGGTTTGAACGGTCCCTTTATTTGGCACCTTGAATATGCGCTTTGCTAGTAGTAATAGCAAAAATAATGTTTACATTCAAAATAAGATGTTGCCCCATAAGGGCTTCTTTATTTACGGGGATTGTGATGCGAAACAAATCGAAAACACAAATTTTCGGTCAGAATGGCATACACATTTGTGGATTGTGGTTTTCAAAAAGCTTTCGATGTCGGTCAGAATACGGTATTAAATTGTTCTAAATCGTTTGGCTTTTACTTCTGCCAGTTGGAGCTAACACAAAATTCGCATTATTTTGAAATTGATAGTTTGTTCCAAACTTTTATAAATTTATTACGTAAGCTTGTCTTCAATAATTTGTAAATTTAGGCGAAAACAATATTGCAAACAAATTCATACATACATATGTATGTAAATACAATGAAGTGTTGCCTGCTATTAAATTAAAAAAAATACACACAATGTCACACTTTAAGTTCAACGAAATCGGTAGGAGCCGCAATAGCCATAAATGTGAACATGCATGTATGTATGTATGTGGTACCTATTATGTACCCTACAAAAATCATTGGATTATATATTCCATTTTGTGGTATGTTGGGTTACTTTCAAAGTGATCATAAACATAGCCCCAAGGGAGCGACTCCTCTATCTGCATCGGCTCGTAGTTGGCCGAACATTGCTACGAAAACCAAAAGTTTATTGCGATAACGACGAAGCCAGGTCGTACATATTATGTACAGTGATGCCGTTTTTATCCAGTTATTTCAAATATGATATATTTTTGAAGCCATGATATGTACGTAGATACTTTTTATTTTGGCTTAGAAAAAATTTGATACGTTTTTAATCGGCATCACATAATATTAATGAAATTTAATACAATTTAATCAATATCCAAGAATATTAATATATTACTTTTCATTTGTAAGACTTTCTTAAAAAATTTAATTACCTGTAAATGCCACGAAAAATATATTTTGTGAAAGTCTTTGAAAATACCAAAAATGGCAACATTTTATCAAACTTGTAGTAAGATCAAAACAGCCATTTCGGCTTAAAGAAGGGCAGCGCAACGAATATTTAGGTACTGATTCAATGACTCCAATTCAATTCAAGAATCAGCTCTAGCAACTAGATCACCCAGCTCGTTTGACCCATTGAATTATATAGAACTTTTATATTACTCGGTACTAGTCGTGGGCAATTGCGCAATTTTTTTGCCGCTGATACAATAACACCAGCGCCAACCGTGGCGCTAGCGCACCGTTCTGGCGCAATAACACCTTTAGCGCAATTGCCATTGAATAATGGATAAGTAACGTCTTGCTGTCTACTATCCCTGTTTTATTTCTTTTGGCGCAATTCTGCTTAAATACACGCGGGCACAAAATTGTGGCACAATTAAATTTAATTTTAAAAATCATTTGCGTATATTTGTGAAAATATGCTGGAATCTTCGTTTTGCTGCATCTTCATGAATACGAGGGTAGGCTCCACCCTATTAAAAAGAAAGATTCCGGGTCCGGGCGCATTATATCGAAATTTCCCCTTACCATTTACCATGCGTAACAAAAACGTATAGTATGCTAATAAATATTTTATTTTATTGGTTTTGTATTATATTTTTCTCTCCTATTTCGACGGCTGAGAATAAGATCGCCCTATTTCAAAAATTGTTTCAAAAACGCCCTATTTGAAAAGTTGTTTCAATAACGTCCTATTTCAGATTTTGCTTCAAGAACGCCCTATTTGAAAAATTGTTTCAATAACGTCCTATTTCAGACAATTATTCAAAAACGCCCTATTTCAGAGAAATATATATGGAATTTTCTCTGAAATAGGGCGTTTTTGAAACAAATCTGAAATAGGATGTTATTGAAACAATTTTTCAAATAGGGCGTTCTTGAAGCAAAATCTGAAATAGGACGTTATTGAAACTATTTTTCAAATAGGGCGTTTTTGAAACAATTTTTGAAATAGGGCGATCTTATTCTCAGCCGTCGATTTACAGATAATGTCAATTTTGTCTTGTTTTAAGCATTATATATATACTTTGATATTGTTAAAAAAAAAAAACGAAGCAGCTTACATTATTAATTTTAATTTTTTTCTCAAACATTTTTCGGAGATACGAAAAAACCATGAAAGTATCACTTTGTGATACCAAATTTTTCGAGGCTGCGGCAACACTGATTATGTTCATACATATAATGCTTGTTTGAGCGTGCACGATTTATTAATAAAGAGACATCGAAACGCAGCGCAACAGATACCAAAAACGAAAAATTAAATATTTATGAAAAAAAAAGTAGACTAATAATTAAAGATGAATTGGCGGTCGTAGGCACAAATCTTTTCAGAGACTATTCAATTTCTTTAATTTAAGTAATAATAATAATAATACAATGGCGCTATTATAACTCTGACGAGTTTTATGGCCGAGCTTCTCTCCCAATTCGAGGTGTGCTCCTTTTTGTTTTTGCTACTAATTGGGTGGACCTACAGTTTTATGCCGGCTCCAAACGGCGAACGCATTTTTTGTGAGAAGCTTTTTCATGGCAGAAATACACTCGGAGGGGATGCCGCCCACTGCCGAGAGGCGACCGCTGCTCTTAAAAAACCCAATAATTGGATTTTTACTAATTAGAAAAATTTTTTTGGTGTTTTGCTCGGACCGTGGTTTGAACCCGAGACCTCTAGCATAGCAGGCGAGCACTCTACCCACTGCACCACAGCGGCCTTTAATTTAAGTACTCCATAGATTACTCGGGTGTCATGCGGTAATCGGAGTATGTGATCCGTGCCGAGGACATCGCTATTTTATATGGACCACATTTTTTATATGAAATGTTAAATTCTGGAGTACTAGAATGATCCACAGCGAGTATTCTATACACGCGTGCATGGAGTACTCGGCTTTTTTGCAGGGGTATGTACATATATACGTTCATACACACGGGAGAAAAATATGTGTCAATTGTTTCGATGCAAGCAACAAAAATTATAAACAGCAAAACAAATCGTCGAGCAAAATAATACCGACGACGGCATGCCATTAACAAGAACGAGCAAAATACATGTAAACATATTGCCCAGAAATAAGCCACAAGCATTTCCTTGCAGGCAAAACTAAACTAGGTAGTATCAATTGGTAGGAGATGGAAGAAAAACAAACTAGTCGACTTTTTACTAGTTGATCAACTAGTATAAAAAAGACTAAATTATGAAAAAACAAATTCGATGTATTTCCTTCATTCGTAAATTTGCGGACGGATTTGCATATTTCTGCAATTTTCAGCACTTGGTATAAAGAGTTTATCATTTGCATCTTCACTTATATGAAGTTAAATGTTGCCCTTTATCTGAATAAGTCCTAGGAAAATACTAGTTGAGTGCTGATGATCGAAAATGGGTTTTCGTGAAATAGCTATACACTCAACCTTCGCTGTAAATAGTTGTTGATATTTTTTCCACTTACCCCATCAATTAAAAATTGAATTAAAATAAAAATTTCGTGCTAAGCACTAAAAAACTCTTTCAAGTATTAATAATAACATTGTTTTAAGCTTGCTGTACAATTTTTTTTAAATTTTGGTGTTACAATGATTCATATAATTCATTATTCCTTTTTCGGAAAAGTCAAGTAAAAAAGCCTCAATAAAATTCAATATAATGTTGAATGTTCCACTATATGATACCGTTCAGATTGAACAGGAGGAGAATATAAAATAAAGAACATTGCAGTAAAGGTGAAGAAGTAAAGAAAATGAAAAGAAAAATGCAAAAAAAAATTATTATTTTCTTTTTTTTAATATTTATACATACAATTGTATTTATAAGCTTAAAACAAGCTTTCACAAGTAATATTTTTCTACAATTACATTTGTAAGCTTATAAAAAGGGTGCCGTTTTGATTTTTCTACAATTGTTCTTAAGTGTTTTTCAATAGTTTACACAAGTATTTCTCAAGCTTAACGCTTATATTTGTAAGCTTGTTATAATATTATTCTCAAGCCTTTTGGTTTATTTGGATATTATAAATTTATTTACATACATATGTACCAGTTGAATTTTTTGAACTGAGCCACCTAAAATTTTTTCGACGGCCATGTATTTTAATGAAAGTGGGTAGTATGGCTCACAACGCTTAAACAAAAATACGTATTTAACAATTTTTCGAAATGCGAACTATTTTCAAAGCTATAGCTATAAACATTTTTTCGAAATTCTTAGTTTTTGCCGATTTTCTCACGATTGGTCAAAGCGATTTTGCTATTTTGATATATATATAAAAGATGATAACTTCTACCAAACTGCATTTCTTATTTTTGCAAATAATTTTTTTTTTGCAAACATTATTCGCAATTTTTATTTTCTGGATCGCGGTCAGATGGCGCTTTTATATGATGTGTATTTGTACCCATATGAACCTAAATAATGTCACCGAAATTTGTCAAGATCAGACCGCTATAACATTTAGCTGCCATACAACCGATTGCTCAGATATGGACATTTTGGGGTATAACTTCTCCATTTAAATATGACACATCTTTTTCTAAGGAATCTTTGCATAAATAACCCACAGTAAGTGAAAGTATAAATTAAACAATATCAGACTATGTAACTTTTCATTTCCCCATTCATGAAAGGTATGCAGTCTTCGGTATGTCCGAAGACAGCCGCGATCTTACTTGTTCAAGTATGCGTTTGACTGGTATTCTTCTAGTATGAAGCTGATGTGTTGTTTACTAGTATAACACTGAGTGGTATTTTTCTAGTATGAAGCTGATGCAGGGGAAGACAATTACCATCTCGTAGGCAATCGCCATGTTAAAACTACCAGTTGCTTTCAAGTAAAATGGATAGTTGAGCAACTAGTTAGCGAAATTTTCAAACTGGT
Source organism: Urophora cardui (assembly GCA_960531455.1). Lineage (NCBI taxonomy): Eukaryota > Metazoa > Arthropoda > Insecta > Diptera > Tephritidae > Urophora > Urophora cardui. Next base: position 73,340,908 of record OY482673.1, on the reverse strand, counting down.
AGAATTAGAATAGTATACAACTAGTTGTTTTGCCTGTAGGGTTATTATTCATAGGAGCATGTGTGGATGTAGGTACATATACATACATATGTACATACATATATCCTAAACATCCAATTAAACACTGAAAACGAAATTCTCAAATGTTTGAGAAAATATTGTTTCTCAATTTGAGCATCAGCATATATGAATGTATGAATATCAATTGAAAATAAACATATTTCCAAGTGCTTCCCCAACATTGTTCATAAATTTGAGAAACATTTGAGAAAAAAAAATATATATTTTATATGGGTTTTAGAAAATGGAATTTCTCAATCAGCCCTAAATTCCATATTAAAAATATTCTTTTTGTTTGAGAACGCTATCAAGGGAAATTTGAGAAGTATTTGAATTAAAAGTTTGAGGTTTGAGAAAAGGATTCATTTTCAAATGCATCTCAAATTGAGAATAAAGAAAAATGTTTATTGGGATGGTAAAGTAATAAAAAGCCATCTAAATCGCCATAGTCTGCAGCTTATTTGTTTGCCGACAATGAAGAAAGGCTTGGACGTACCGCATAGATGCTACGTCGATAACAAAGGCCACTGCGGCAGCGATCGGACGACGATGGGATGATATCGCAATCGAAGCATCTGGCTGAGACTTTTTTTGCCTTAAATGGTCAATCTGCTCCACTTTAGAACACATTTGTTTGGACTTCAATTGGCAATAGCGTTCAGGCGGTGACGACAACACTGAATACTCACCGGTAATGAAAGCATTTGTCTGCTGGAGGAACGTAGCAATGGCAAAAGCAGCTCGAGCGAAATAAATACATTATTTTCATGTTAACATAATAATTTAGCAAAAGAAACTACATACATATGTAGTCCGTTGGATGTACATAATTAAATTTCAGTTAGACTTATGGCTTTCAGGACACTGAAACAATAGGAGTGTTTTTTCGGGCACTTCGCTGCCCACTCTCTGCTCTCTTAGCTGACAGTTTTCATACTAAATGTTAGAGACTTTTAGAGGGTGTGCCAGCTACTCAGAAAACTGATCGTAACTGATTATACCAATTTTTTCTATTGTGAATAAGTAAAATGGTTTCAAATTGGTGTCGATAGATGTCTGCCTCTTTTCGAAGCTATCTTCGAATCTAGCTAAGGCTCAACCCAATACCGTTCGTTAGAAACACTTTCCAATTCCTTAGTTTCGAAATGGAGGAGACATCTATCGACAGAAATTTGAGGCCATTTTTATCAAATAAACACACCTTTTTTCCCTTACTTTAACGAACGGTCGTATAATTTTCACTTGTCTTTATACCAGTGCACACTGGCCGCATTTGTATGGAGAGTGGGACAAAACTCAATTTCTTATTAACGGATGAACCTACAGAAACCAAATTTTCCACATTGGTGTCTCACCATACGACTCATCTTTTAGAAAAATTAAAAGCATATATGTTGTAATCCACGCCCACCAACTAGTTTACACCCAGAAAATACCAAGAAAACCAGGTATGGGGGAGGATAGGAATTAACCTGCTGAGCATGGAACTTTTTTTTTTTAATTTTTTGTATGGTTAGGTTTTTGAGTTAACGGTAATTTGTGTTTTTTTGTTATCACTTCATTCAAACATAATTTTCGCTGAAGGTACAAATGCGATAAACGCAAGCAGTATCTCGTTCGAAAGGCAATTCAAATACGCTACGACATACAACTTGTAGTGGTTGAATAAAAATCAGAGGTGTTAAGTATTGCAATCGTCGTGACTTTAAGCCCTTGAAGTCCCATTATTTTTCTTGAAGTCTTGTATGCAGCCTTTCAATTATTTTTTTGACTGATGATTTAAAATTTGAAGTCCCCAGTATTTTTTCCAAGTATGATTGACCATTCATTTTTTTCATTCATTGATGACTGGTGATTTTTAAGCAGTCTTTCAGTAAACTAGTACCAAAAATATTCTTACTATGAATTGGGTGGACCTACACAGTTTAATGCCGACTCAGAACGGAATCTGGCTAGACAGATGCATTTTATATGAAAAGCCTTTTTAATGCATACAGAAATTCACCCTTGTCCGAATGGTAATTTTGAAATCGCATATAAGCCAACTTAAAACTTAGGCATAATTTACTTACTAAGTTTTTTCGTCATCTTAACAAAAAACAGATCGACTATTTTATTTTCGAAAAATCGGGTTGCGCGGAAAAAGATCCTACGTATTATTCTAAGTAACTTCACCTATGTAACCATTTCTAATCAGAAAACTTTAATGGGAAAATTGCACTTTTTGTAATTTTAGTTAGGATATATTTGCAACTAGTACCAATTGAAAAATTATAGCTTCGGGGTTGGATTCAGCGTACCTAAACCCTCCTGAAAAGTATATCTACTCAAGTTTTTAATTAAAAAATTTATACAGCAGTAAAAGCCATGCTTTTGGAGGACGTGGGAATAAAATAAATAAATAGTGTATTACATAGCACCATCCAATTGCATACACTAGATACCAAAAGATAATGTCCTATGAGCAAATAAGCATATCTCACACTGAAAAACTCCCATTCAGTGTATGAATACACACGCTTTTGCTTTAACTTATGCAATGCAAAACGGACTCGGCTACATAAATGCGTACAAGCAAACATACAGTGAACTACACTGCGTATACGTAACTTGTTTACATACATACATACATACATACATACATACATACATACAGGTGAATCTAATAAAAGCGTGTTAAATAAGCACATCTCACACTGAAAAACTTCAGTGTATGAATACACACGCTTTCGCCTAAAAGTATGCTATGTTTACATACATACATACATACATACATACATACATACATACATATATACATACATACATACATACATACAGGTGAAACTAATAAAAGCGTGTTAAAAAGGATTGCAGGGATTGCAAATAATCGTTATTTTTTTAATTTTGACTAAAAAAATCATACTGAAGGAGAAATGCTAAACGCAAAAGAAGTACACAGATGTAATCGCCGTAACGCAGACTACCTCTAGCTGCATTAACTTTTATTTTTTCGATTTTTTATAAAAAATTGATTTTTAATCATTATTTTCTGAGGGAAAAATAAAACTCAAAAAATAACTTATTTTCTGATCGAAAAATAAAACTCAAAAAATAACTTTTATTTTCTGATCGAAAAATAAAACTCAAGAAATAACTTTTATTTATTGAGGGAAAAATAAAAATCAAGAAATAACTTTTATAATGTGAGCAGAAAATAAAACTCAGCAAATAATGATTAAAAATCAACTTTTTGGATATTACCGGACATGGGCAAAGAGAGCTCTTTGTGCTGCGAGCGTAAAAAAATGTATACGTACACAAATTCAGAGCACAATTATTTCAGCGAGAAAACGATTCAGTTCGCCTTCAATAGTGATGGAAGCAGTGGCGGACCTAGCATAAATTGTCTGGGCAAGCCCATGTATGTGTGAAGCATAAACATTAGCCACTTACGTAATTTTCTTTGCTGTATTATCTAAAAGTCTGATTGCGTTCCGTCATTGACTTTGATCTAGAGCTCTCGATTTTTGTTTTTAACATTTGCGAGTAGCCCGAATAAATGCTTTTCAAATGCTCAAACACTCGTTTGTTTGCTTATTACCCGTATGTTTGTACGGGCATTTGAACAATTCGGGTATTTTGAAGTTTGGTTTTTTCTTTTGTATATTATTATTTTTTTTTTTCATTACATGTAGTTTTTTTTATTTTTGTTTTTCAGATACACATTTTTTTGTTTGTAAGCTCGAATGCTCGAATGTTTGTACGGGAATTTGAACAACAAACGGGCTTCAAACAAAAACGATCAGATGGAATTGCTCGATACCCGGGTATCTAGAGCCCTAGTATTTACATTATTTTTAAATACGTCTTGGCCCATATCTGGGGGCCCGGCCTAGCCCTTACAATTAAAATAGTTCTATCTCGAAGTCTTCATCATTTGATGCCAATATCTCACAGAAACATTCGAGGACCATCTGGGTCCACGTTATTACCCATATATGGAGACCCGGCCAAGGCATCACAGTTAAAAGAGTTCTATGTATGTTGGAGTCCTCATCAAGACCAATTGATACCAATATCGCTCAGAAACATTCGAGGGTCAGCCGGGTCCACGTTTTGATTGATGACGCTAAACTTATAGGGAAATCCCACACAAAAGTGCAGAGGTATTTTTAATTTCCTTATACTGACGGTAATTTCAGCAGTAGCAAAAAATGGGTGCTTTAGTGTTTGAAGAACTGAGGTCCAATTACCAAAAGTCGTGAAATGTTTGATTTTATTTGATTTTTATTTCCGTCGCTTTTTAAAATTATCTTGATATTGTGCCAATAGTCGCCAAAAATCACAATCAACGCTTTTATAATCTGGTATTTGATATTTATGTTTGCATGTACATGTACATGTAAGAAATTATGTACATAAGTATGTACATGCAAACGAAAATATCAAATATGCATATGACTGTGAATACTGTTAAATGCCGAAGCCAGCTTCTCATCCCCATACAAATTTCATGTGAAAAATAAAAAAGTGTTTTGCTAGTTTTTTTTTCAATTTAAGTATGAAAATAAGCAATTGATTTCTCCTTAGAGAAAGCGAGAAAACAAGCTATGTTATTCTGTTTTGAAAGCCACGTAAAAGCTAATGTGTGGAAACGTTAAAGCATACTCACTGTGTTGTGATTGGCTGTACAAACAAAATACACATTGTCAGGTGGATTGGTGGTGTATTTGCGCTATTTTCTTAGCATGCTTTTAGGCACCGGATGTACAGTGGGGGCTATATTATTGAGAACTTAAATAGTAAACGCATTTAAAACGTAAAATAACCAGATTTTAAAGATTTGTAAAATGAAATGAACGAAAATATGTACGCAAGCCGGGCTTCTCAGCGTGTATGAAGCGCCCGCCTCTGGATGGAAGCAGGTTGATGCCTTTTTTTTGTCCGTAACAACAGTGGGCGACTGATGTATGAAATTTTTTTAAAACGTTTAAGATAGGTTGGGAAATTTATTATTTTTTTATTTTAAGTATTCTCAATAGTGTTACATGTAGCCATTTGAAATCAAATGAAGTATAATTTTTTATGCCATTTTCAACTCTTTAAAATTGAAAATGGGTTAATTTTGTATGCTTTTATATTGAAATTGCAATTAATTCGAATATGAATCGAAATCAATCAACATTTTTTTTTTATTAAATTTGTATCTACAAACATACCTATTTTTAATATAACCTCTATTTTCATGCTATAAAATCTGATATAATTAAATTTTCATCAACACACGAAGTTACGAAAAATTTTTGAATTTTGCCTCACTGTGCAATTTTAAGCACACTACTACATGCTCACGCTCTCTGCTTGTTCGCTTGTGGTGGTGCCCATGCTTGGATATTACTCATAACCGTTACAGTCCCTGTTATGAGGCAACGGAAAAAATAAAAATTTCAAAATAAACGTTATGAGCAACAGAAAATTTTTTTTCTCATGAATAACTGTTATAATAATAATAATAATAATAATAATAATAATAATAATAATAATAATAATAATAATTATAATAATAATAATAATAATAATAATAATAAAAATAATAATAATAATAATAATAATAATTATAATAATAATAATAATAATAATAATAATAATAATAATAATAATAATAATAATAATAATAATAATAATAATAATAATAATAATGATAATAATAATAATAATAATAATAATAATAATAATAATAATAATAATAATAATAATAATAATAATAATAAAAATAATAATAATAATAATAATAATAATAATAATAATAATAATAATAATAATAATAATAATAATAATAATAATAATAATAATAATAATAATAAAAATAACAATAATAATAATAATAATAATAATAATAATAATAATAATAATAATAATAATAATAATAATAATAATAATAATAATAATAATAATAATAATAATAATAATAATAATAATAATAATAATAATAATAATAATAATAATAATAATAATAATAATAATAATAATAATAATAATAATAATAATAATAATAATAATAATAATAATAATAATAATAATAATAATAATAATAATAATAATAATAATAATAATAATAATAATAATAATAATAATAATAATAATAATAATAATAATAATAATAATAATAATAATAATAATAATAATAATAATAATAATAATAATAATAATAATAATAATAATAATAATAATAATAATAATAATAATAATAATAATAATAATAATAATAATAATAATAATAATAATAATAATAATAATAATAATAATAATAATAATAATAATAATAATAATAATAATAATAATAATAATAATAATAATAATAATAATAATAATAATAATAATAATAATAATAATAATAATAATAATAATAATAATAATAATAATAATAATAATAATAATAATAATAATAATAATAATAATAATAATAATAATAATAATAATAATAATAATAATAATAATAATAATAATAATAATAATAATAATAATAATAATAATAATAATAATAATAATAATAATAATAATAATAATAATAATAATAATAATAATAATAATAATAATAATAATAATAATAATAATAATAATAATAATAATAATAATAATAATAATAATAATAATAATAATAATAATAATAATAATAATAATAATAATAATAATAATAATAATAATAATAATAATAATAATAATAATAATAATAATAATAATAATAATAATAATAATAATAATAATAATAATAATAATAATAATAATAATAATAATAATAATAATAATAATAATAATAATAATAATAATAATAATAATAATAATAATAATAATAATAATAATAATAATAATAATAATAATAATAATAATAATAATAATAATAATAATAATAATAATAATAATAATAATAATAATAATAATAATAATAATAATAATAATAATAATAATAATAATAATAATAATGATAATAATAATAATAATAATAATAATAATAATAATAATAATAATAATAATGATAATAATAATAATAATAATAATAATAATAATAATAATAATAATAATAATAATAATAATAATAATAATAATAATAATAATAATAATAATAATAATGATAATAATAACAAATAATCTGAATATAATCGTAATGAGCAACAGAAATATTTTTTTCCACAACAACTTAATTGTAAGGGAAAAAATTTTTCATTGAAATGTGCGCAACGTTTTTGATTTCAAAAAATTCAATAAGAGTCTGATAAAATGTACATACATGATTACGTAATAAAATGATAACTGCTTGAACTTACAGGTTTTTAGTTTACTTTTTCTTTCCTTTTTTCGCAGTGTTATCTATTTAAGTGGATTGTCTTAAGTGTCAAAGAAAACAGATCAAAAACACAAATCGGAAGGACGTCCACATTTGCAGATTGTGATTTTCAAAGGGTTTTCTATGTCGGTCAGAACACGTATAAGCAATATGTTCTTCTTTTATATTAGTTATTAAAATTAATATTGATGTACATAATTGTGACTTAAATTTTCAATGGAAAAAATCAAATACTTGCAAACATCGTAGAAGACTATCGAGTATGTTTGTGCGCTTGTGTGAAAGAGCACTATCCGAATCCACTATGATCGAAAAATTTTAAGCGATATCCATAAAACTCAAAAATAATCATTATTTTTTGAGTTTATTTTTTTTTTTTATCAAAAATAAAACATTCCTTGAGTAATATTTTATTTTTCAGAAATAATCTTTATTCTTTGAGTTTTATTTTTTTTGATCAGAAATAAAACTTATGTTCACGAAGTTATATCAATAAAAATTTATTAGTAATTATGTGCCAGGGCACTCCAGAGATGTTTTGAGTTTTTCGCTCAAGGGATAAGTTTTATTTCTGATCGAAAAAACTAAAACTCAAAAAATAATGATTATTTCCGAAAGATAAAATATCACTCAATGAATAAGTTTTATTTCTGATCGAAAAAAATGAAACTCAAATAATAATTATTATTTCTGAAAGATAAAACATTACTCAAGGAATAACTGTTATTTCTGATCGAAAAAAATAAAACTCAAAAAATAATGATCAATTTTGATGAATTGTATAAAAGCTCAACATATAATGATTAAATTTTGAATTTTATTATAAAACTCATAATGATTAGGGTCCCTGTTTAAAATCAAAGTGAAATTATCCAAACTTATTTCTTATATTGCATAAAAAAACTTTTTTTCAGCATTAGTATTATTTTATTGAAATATTTAAAAAAAAATTTTTAATTTCAATAATTACTTGATTGAATTGGTCAGAAAATCTCAAAAATCAAGTAATTATTAAATTTAAAAACTACCAGAAAAGCAAAGTACGTAATCCTGCGCATATATATGAAAGATTTCGTAATATTTACATAGGATTTATTTTGATTGTATGAAAATTAAATAAATCAAATCTTCAAAACAACGACAAGTTAGGAATGAAATGACGATTAAGAAATTTTTCCTTATTTTGATGTATGAATTTCTTTAAAACAAGTAGATGAAACCATTGTAATGCATTTTTTATGTGTAAACATCTTTATTTATAATCCTTTTAACATGTTACACTGCATAGAATATACCCGTGCAGAGGCATTGCGCGAGTTGGCTGTATTTACTTGATCGCCTATAACTTTTCCATTTTACCATGGATTTTCTTCGTTGATAGCTTATCTTTTTCCCAACAGTAAAACCGAAGGTGAAGACTTTGGTTTTAAAGATATTGTCTGACAGCCAATTTTTTCTTAAAAAAATCATAAAAAATCGAAAAAATTCAAATTTAATGGTCAATATTTCAGAAACTATAAGAGTTAGAGAAAAATCTTATAGGAGCCATGAAAAGGAAATTTAATTTTCTTTCGTTTGGTGTCACCCTAAGGAAGATAACTCACTTGTGATATACTGGATTAAGTGGACCCATTGGCCAAATAACGATAAATTGCCGATATCTCAAAAACCTTCCCAATGAACCCGATTTTCGGAATCAGCGACCGATTTTACATATAGATAGAATAATCACGTCCAAAGTACAGACAAAAAATTTCATTTTGTGATCCAGTGTTATTACTGAGCACATCCACACATAACTCATTATTACCCCGAAACCTCGGCTGCTGGCTGCCTGTTTCAGCCAGCAAATTTGCTGGATGTGAGAGTCCGAAAATTCTCTCACTGTCGGAGTGCACAACAACAATTACACGGTGCTCGACCAGCAGCATTGTAAGCATAACCACGGCATTAGAGTATACCGACAATTTTGTATTGATATATTCAAGTTTAGAGGTCGCTTAAATAACTCCGAATTTCCCTCTTCTTTATTCAAATCTACTTGAGTGATGATACATAATTTTTTGGAAATTCCTTAATGACCAGGAAACAAATTCCAAATATTTCCTACCACCTTAATGTCATTTCCATATCCAGCCGTATGCGCCGGAAAGACGTATGAAGCATGATTTTCGATTTTCACTTTTTTGTAGAAATAGCTTAGTTATCATCACTCGTACCTTGTCCAGAAATTTTATGCCTGAAAAATGTACTGTTATAAAAGGCAATTTTGATGTAAGTACATAATTTCAGTTTGTTTACTTTTATTTGTGAGTGGTTCATATGTCTTTTGTTTCGATATTACTGCAGTATTTTTATTTTTAGGCCGAACTTCTCTGCTAATTAGAGGAGTTTTGTTTTTCCTATTGTGTGGATATTTTTTTTGAGGCTTTTTCATGGCAGAAATACACTCGGAGGTTGAATTGGAAATTAAATTCAATTTGTGGTGTTGGCTCGGGCTCGATAATTGAACCCGCCACCCTTCTTAATAACACAGTATCAGTAGCAGTAAAATATTAAACGATGTATGTACGTACGACGAGTGATTTACGGTAAATAAAAATTCAATATCAGTAAGAAATAACGGACAAAATGTGGAGCCGGATGGTGCCAAAACATTTGTGGGCATATGGGTATCAAAATAAAGATTTTACTTAGGACTTCAATTCCATTTTATCGTGTCAAACGTTTCGACATATATAAGCCAAAAATTAAACTCAAATGCCGCCGTTATTCATTAAAATATTTTGTAGTCATCCTGGACCACTTATCTTCCAGTATATCGGAAATTGGCATATAATGAGTTCCATATGCAAGCCCTAGTTAAGACCTTTAATTTGATACCAATATTGCCCAATAATATTTTGGGGCCATCCGGGTCCACGTTTTCTGGTATCCGCGGTCTCGGCCTTTCTATTTTTTTACATTTTTGGAGTTATCCAACCGCATGAAAAAATCACTAATAACCCAAAAACACCGCCTTCAAGACCAAAATTGTTAAAATTTGTTAGAAATTTTAAATCATGTCAGCCTTTTTATACCCCACTTTACTTCATTTAAATCTGATGAACTCATCCCAATATTATAAAAATTATAGTAGCTATATATTTCTGGAAAGCGCATTAAATAACGCAGCCTACCGTGTGATAGAATTAAAGAAGGCCACTTTCGGAAAAAATATAGGGCAAGAAATAGAAGATTCGTGAGAAAAAAAGGAAAATGATCACTTTAGTCCGCGATATTACCTTCCCTGGGGAGTGTACCAAAAAACATTCGCTTTAGCGATTAATTTTACGTACCAGTAGATGTTAATTTTTTTCTTGTGTAAAATCATAACTTTTCCATATATAAATCGAGACTAACCTTGAAATTCTTGAAAATTGCTCGATTTCTCCATTCAGTTTTTGCAAAAGTACATCTTTTTTTCAGTTTACTTACTTAAAAACAACCAAAACAAAACGTATCTAATCTATATATAATATATGTATATATATATATATATATGCAAATTTATTGTTTTATAGGTATACTAGCTGACCCGGCAGACGTTGTTCTGCTAAAATTTATTCGTATGAAGCCTAAAGAAAAGTCTTTGATTACCGTATTGCTAACCATTATCTTAGAGTCCATCTTAATGACTGCGAATAATAAAAAATTGTCTATTCTCTGAATAAAAGTTATATGCGCCGCGACAAACCTACTTCTCCCGATCCCTATCTCTATCTCAATCCCTATCTCTATTTCAATCTCAATCTCTGTCCCTATCCCTATCCTTATACTATCTACCTTTTCCTTACCGGGACCGTCCATCACCATCCGGGCCCACTACTTTAGCCATCTCTGGGAAACAGCCTTAGAAATCACAATAAAAATAGCTGTGTGTGGAAGCTCTGCTCAACGCTTTCATTTGCTACCAATATCGCTCGAAAAAATTCATAAAGATCGGTTGATTACTTTGGGAGTCTATAAAGGGCACACATGCACACATACCCACATACACACATACACCAATTTTCGGACTTTTCCGGAGAGATTTTCCAAAATTTTACAGAAATCGGCCCATTTACACCATTTTTTATATATATACATAGATGTTTGTTTTTAATTAATTTATATATGTGCATGTGGCCTAGAGCTCGGTAAAATAGAGAAAAAATTTCCAAACAATTCTACGTTATTATTGGTATTGAAAAATGCCCACCTATGATATACATAAGAATGTGCATATGTATACATACACACATTACGACATTCAGCTAAGCAGGAGTACTGCGGGGGTTTCACGAACTTGAATTCTTGGGAATCAGTAGATTGAATGGAGCTGACCACTCATTGTCTTTGTCTTCATCATCTCCACAGTGTACACTGTAAGGCAACATCTAGACCAATGTTGCATCAGCACCTGTGCTGGTTTAGTTCGTTTTTGACTTGGCTTATGGTTACACTGAATATCGCTTCATCTGCTTGTCATCGGTATTTAATCGCAATCCCATTGTCTATTTCATCTTTAAACGCATTGTGCAAAAACATTAGATCGGTGGATTTTGATATTTAGGGTCACTGATCGGCTACCGGTGGTAGTGATGCAGATAAATGTTGAGGTAATAGTAAATTTAATTTTAAAGAATTTCACATATGGTTAGGACAGTAAAAGTATTTTCTCGTACGTAAAAAAGGTCCTCCTGAAACATTTTTCATACCCCTCAAGTTATATGAGATACAATTTTACAGCCTCATTCTCTTTCAGGACCGATAACCTTGACGAACGATAGCCGTGAAGACGATATCGTCTGGCATGGTTATTATGTAGCCTACGTTACTGATTACACTGGATCACAAAATGAAATTTGTTGTCTGTACTTTGGACGTGACTATCCTATCTATATGTAAAATCGGTCGCGGATTCCGAAAATCGGGTTCATTTTTAATTCTATGGGAAGGTTTTTGAGATATCGGCAATTTACCGTTATTTGGCCAATGGCTCCACTTAATCCCGTATATCTCTTTAACGCAATAAAAAAAAAACACTGATAATAGCAAATGCACAATATTCAAACTATACGTACATACATACATACTTAGAACTAGGCTTGCCATACGTCAGGCATTTGGCCTGATTGTCAGGCGTTACATACTTTGTCAGGCAATCAGTCGCGTAACAAATTTTGTCAGGCATTTTTAAAAGCTTTTTTGTATACATTGATATTTTGTATAAATTATATTCCGTTTTATTCAAAGCGTATGAACATTAGGTATGTAATCTTGTCGAGTGTAAACACAGCGTAAGTTGAAATCTTGTGTGATTATCGATAACTTCTTCTTCTTCCTTATTCCGTGCAATAAAACACATTCAGACCACATTTTAAATTAGGTTGATTAACCGAAATTACTTTCCGAAATTACGTGCGTTCACACGCGCTTTTGATAATTTATTTTAACCGTGTTGCAATATATAACCCCGTTTGTTCGAATTTTCGCAATTATTTTTCAATTATACTTGTGCTTTTGGTGCTATTTACTTCAACATAATTCATCGACAGTGGGCGGCTTACCATCCGAGTGTATATATTTCTGCAAAAAAACTTCTGGATAAAATCTTTTCCCCAAAATAAAAATCCGAATTTTTAAGCAAGCCTTTGATACATCGACCGTGATCGGCTTACCCTCCAAGTGTACATATTTCTGCAAAAAAAAAAACTTTTGGAAAAAAGCTTCTGGGAAAAAAGCCTTTCCCCAAAATGAAAAACCGAAATTTTGAGCAAGCCTTTAGTGCATCGACAGTGGTCGGCTTACCCTCCGAGTGCACATATGTATGTGTTTCTGCTAAAAAGCTTCTGGAAAAAAGCTTTGCCCCAAAATAAAAATCCGACGATCGGAGTCGGCATAAAACTGTAGGTCTACATGGTTGGCAGAAAAAAAATTAATAAACACATCCTTATAAATTTCTAACTATTATGCATTGTCTATAAATAATCACATTCTCACATATCGTACCCTAAATCATAAGGTGACACAACTCAAAATTTTTTTAAATCGAGTTTTTTTGATAAACTGGTACATATAACATATCTCTAGGGATTGCTAAAAAAATTTTTTAATAAGTGTCTCTTTTGCCCGAAAAATAACAATTATACGTGGCCTTTTTACATACGATTGCTTATAAAGAAAAAAAGTTTTTTAGCTCTCCTGAAAAATTTTGAATTCTGAGTTCTGTCACTTTATGATTTAGGGTGCGATATGTATTTATATGTGCATTTAAGTAAATATATCTACATACACACATGTATAAATATATGATGTATATAAGTCATCAACAGAAGAATCTAATAGAATTAATATTTTATGCTTACTAATTCATAGCCCATATTTGACAAAAAATATCAGTTTTTGTCAGAATATATATATGTACATATTTAGAATTTAAACACTGGATTAAATTTAATGAAATTAATAAAATTTTCTTTTCAATATTGCTTTTTATGATGAAAAGATTTTCAGCTGAAATGAAAATAACATCTATAAAATACTCCCACCAAATTACATTTTTTATTATTAAAAAATCGCTAATGCAACATACAATGAAAATACACTTAAGAAGTCGCCGCGAACAACTTTAACGCGACTATTAGCGATTGACAAAACTTTTTTTCTGTACTGGATTTTCTGGATTGAAAAAACTTTTTTTCTGTACTGGCAGAGCTTTAGAATATTCAAATAAACAGTGTCGAGGACTGTTCAGCGTTCTACGATAAAATAAAGACTAAACATCAGCTACTAAAAAGAGCAGCTTCATCGGAAAAGTATGAGTGGGATACTAAAAGTCAAGAAAACTGATTGCCTTTGCACCTTCTATGTATTATTTTGTCGTGTTTTTGAAACTAAAAAACAGTACCTTTATTTAATTTAATTAATATGTTTTTGGTTTATCATAAGTGAATTGTTTTTTAAATTTGATAAATTTATATATATATATATATATATATATATATATATATATATGTAACTTGTTATTTTTAGACTGCTAAATATACTTGAATGAATTTTATGGTTTTCTAACTTTAGGCTGGTTTTCGCTTTAGTCAGGCACAAGGCCGTATTTAGGGGGGGGGGGTTTGGGGGGTTCGAACCCCCCCCGAAATGTTAGCTAAATTTTTATTCAAAGCCATAGGTTGAAACTTAACCAAAGCGATGAAAATTTAGAGAGATTATTCGCGTGATTATTCGAATGCGAATTAAGTTATGTGGAGACTAAAAATAAATTAAAATGAAAAGTTAACTATGATGATTATTATTTTTTTGCGTTACATATATGAATTTCGCTCATCTCTAAAATCAATCCAATTTTGTATTTATTGGTTGAGTTTCTAAGATAAAGCTGCTCCGCAATTGTTGAGTATTTGTCTTAGAAACGCACTGTTGAATACTTCCGCTCAGCTCAACAGTTGGCAAATTTTCGCCATTTTTTCCACCAGAAATTTTGTTCGCTACTTGAGCTCAATATGTTTTGTAAAGCCAAACAGCTGATAAATTCATCAAGCCATTTGTAAGACGTAGCTGTTTAACTTAACTGCTACCCAACTGTTGAGCTCAACAGTTGTGGAGCAGCTTTGTCTTAGAAACTTACCCATTGATCGTGTAACAGTGCCTATCCACACTACTAGAGAACACTAATGACCAGCTGATTTGTGTTTACACCAGGGCTTTGGAGCAAAAGATTTTTTTTGCTCTGGCTACGCTCTCTGTATTTTTCTGGTAGTTTTAGTTTGTAAAACCCACCGAAAGTCAAAATACAAAAACAATTCTCCGTAGGTTGAAAAGAGACAATTACTTCCTCAAAAAGAATTTGACGGTTAGTTTGGTTTTTTTCAATATAGCTTGCTCGCTTGCGACGTTAGGGACGGCTAATTTCATTGTCCAAAATGCTCAGAATGATGGTTTTCTCAAAAGTGAAGACTTTTATCGTTTATTTGAGTCTTCCTCTTGAGGAAAAGAACGTTTCTTGAAATTTGTGATGTGCGTTTTTATTTATTTTATTTTCATTTTGGTGTTTTCTTTGGTAAATTTTACAACTTTAACAACAAAACTCTCGCAAACTATAAGGCTCCAGCTAGTTTTAATTTAAGTTCCAAGATCTGTGAGAGCCCCCTACCCCCTAAAAAAGTCATTTTTTCGGGGCGTACATCCTTAAGCAAAAAATTTTCTCAAAAACAATTTTAAAGAGGATTCATACAAATTCGTATATAAATGAAATCATATTTAGAAAAGAAAGCGTTCACAATTATCTAAACATTGCGCTTATATAATATAAAAATCACATTCATTGTTCCTTAATACTAATTCATAACATTTTACATTAAAAAATAATTTACAAAATATAAGGATTTATTTCATGAAGACAATCATTTACTTATTGTACTGAGATAGTTTGAAGTTTTTAATAATGCCACTTTCACTAGTTAATAAAAAAAGAGATGAACGATAAAAATCGTCATTTGTTAAGAAAAATCATCAAATCGTCATTGCGTAAAAAAGTCGTCAAAATGACGATAAAATCAAAGAACGTAAATTGTAAATTTACGTTCTTTGATAAAATCCTAAAATCGGCAACACTGGTACCATGATTCAATAATGAAGGTTCTCGCATGCCGACCAGTGATGCCACTAACATATTTTTTCTCGTACCAAAAAACATACCAAATCGCTTTTGAGAGTACCAAAAAGAGTTTTTCGTAGTAATATTCGTAGTAGACAAGGGGTTTTTTTCTCATTTATTATTTTTCAATGGAAAATTAAATTCACTTATCACACCCTAAATCATAGAGTGACACAACTCAAAATTCAAACATTTTCAGTAGCCATAAAACTTTTTCTTTACAAGCAATGATATGGAAATACCAAGTATAATGGCTATTTTTCTATGAAAAGGCAACCGCTAGAAATATCTTCTGTGTATCTGTTTATGATAAAGAGCCGATTTCAAAAATTTTGTGGTGTGTCACATAATGATTTAGGGTGCGACATTAACGTTAACAAAGAGAGTATTTAAAAAATTAAAGAAAACTAACTACTATTAATAAATTTATGGCGCTTTAAATTAATTTAACTTTTTACATGTCTATTATTCTATTTCCATTTAAAACTTGCTTGATACATAACATATATTCACTGAGTAGTGATCAGAGCTCACTAACAGCGGCTGTAGCATATCATCAGCTGATTTTTTTTTTCTTGGCGGGCCTGGTACCACATCACACAAATGTCAAACTTAATCCCTCCATCTATTTTTTTTGCTAATTTTGACAACTTCCTGCCAAAAAGCTCAAACAAAATACATGGAAATTGTTGGTGGCATAATGCTACGACCGGTATAATTTGGCCATGCTAGCGATCAAGAAATGTATCGATTTCATAACATCTATGGCTTTGGGATATTGCGTGTTGGCGATATAATTATGTTGACGCTATTATTGTACTTTTAGTGGACGAACAAAAATAATATAGAAAAATAAAAAATATGTGGAAATAAATAAACAATATTTGTCAAAACCGTTGGTTTTAAGGAAAAAGTACCAAACTGAAAAGCAACGTACCAACGTACCAAAACATTTTCAAAGTACCAGTTTTAGTACGAAAGTACTAAAAGTGGCAACGCTGATGCCGACATTCGTACATACATATGTACATTAAGTCGTATCACGAAAATAAAGTTTGCGTGTGTCAGTTTTATTTGAACACTTATGTCGAAAAAATATTTTTGGTGTAACATTTTTTTTAGGCCTGCGTTAAAAACAGCTAAATCGCGTTTTTTGTAATAACTTCCTTACTTGATGTCGGATCTCTATCATCTTAATGTCGCTGAAAATATCTCGCCCAGCACTATATTTGGCCCATATAAAGTTTCGACCTTAAAGGTTGTTCTGAGTTTTTCCTTTAAAAATTTTGGAGTTACTATCCCTAATTTTTTTTATTTTTATCACTAAAATTTTTATCACTAAATAAAACTGACACACACAAAATTTTTTTTGTCCATATAACGTGATACGGCTTAATGTACATACACACTCCATGCAAATTATTTGTGTGCTATTAATCAGCCATGCATACTACACATAAAATAAAGTGAAACGAATTGAAAGCTACAATGAGTGTAAACCGAAAATCGTTGTTCGATTATGGATTTAAAACCCAAAAAGATAAAAACGAACGTGCTTCTGGTCCGCAACAAATTGTTACTTCAGAAATATTACTGCCAGATACGAGCACCTCAGACATTGGTGATTATTTAGGAGTAGCAGTAGACGAAAGCAAAAAATTCGCCCTTCTTACTTCACCGTGGATACCAGAAGAATCTTTTATGTTTATCAAAACTGGAAAGAGGAATCTAAAATTCCAATATCATTGGTTTAGAAGGTATTATTTGCAATTAATACTACATTTATGTTTAAATAATTGTGCTAATTCCATAGATATGAATGGCTTGTTTATACGCAAGCCAAAGGAACAGGTGCGTTGTGCAAATATTGTGCTCTTTTTGCACATGATCGTGCCGGAAAAGGGGATCATCGACAATTGAAATCATTTGTGACTCAACCATTTAACAAATGGAAAGATGCAATTGAATGCTTTGAATCACACTCGAAATGCCAATATCATATTTCTAACGTTATTTATGCTAATAATTTTATAAAAACTTGGACAAAGGCGGTACCTGATATACGATCACAGATTGACACCACGCGTAGGGAGCAAATAGAAGCGAACAGGAGAAAGTTATTTCCAATTATTGAAGTGATTAAATTATGTGGTCGGCAAGAACTAGCTTTACGAGGATCAGACGATTGTGGACCGCTCCTTAAAGCGACTGAGCACAATGATGGTAATTTGCGTGCACTTTTGCGTATGAGGATAGCTTGCGGCGATGAAAATGCGAAACTTCATTTTGAAAATGCACCTAAAAATGCGTCTTATTTAAGCCCGACTATTCAGAATGAAATAATTGCAACTTGCGGAGAACTAATACAGCGTAAAATTGTGGAAAGAATAAATACGGCTAAATTCTTCTCTGTTCTAGTAGATGAGACAACAGATATTGCACAAACAGAGCAAATGTCACTCTGTGTGCGTTACATTGACGTTTGCGATTCTGAAAGATACGTTATGCGTGAGGATTTTTTACAATTTGTTGCTTTACAAAATACCAGTGGTAAATATATAGCAGAGGTTATATTAAAAACCATAAGGGCATTAGGGATACAAGAAAAGTATATGATAGGCCAGGGATATGATGGTGCAGCGTCAATGAAAGGGAGTTTCAATGGAGTGCAAGCAATTATCAGAAAAAGTATTCCTGCAGCTTTGTATGTACACTGTTGCTCTCATTCCTTAAATCTGGCACTGGGGCATGCTTGTGAAGTACATTTTATTCGACATTGTTTTGGAATTGTTAAGATAGTTGTTTCGTTTTTTAAAAAGTCTGCTAAAAGATCACTAACTTTGACTAAAAAAATTGAAATTTTATTTCCGGAAGCTACATCTAAAAAGTTAATTTCGCTCTGTGCAACGCGTTGGGTGGAAAATCATGATAGTTTACTCAGGTTTAAAGAAATGCTGCCTGCAATTATTTCAGCTATGGAGGAGTTACTTCGTGATCCAGATGCTGATGTATCATCTAAGGCCAGTTCGTTTCTGAAATCTCTCACAAGCTGCGAGTTTGTTGTGAGCCTATGTATGATATCGACAGTTTTTTCGTTGACTCTGCCATTGTGTAAGATTTTGCAATCAGTTTCCATGGACTTACCAAAAGCAATTGATCATATCGAAGTCGTGTTGCAAGTTACTAATGATTATCGCAGTAATATAAATAAAAAGTTCACCGAAATATTCAGAGAAGCGTGCCAACTTTTAACGTCAATTAATGGGGAGATAAAGCTCCCGCGTATGGCCCATATTCATAACACAGTAGATCCTGAAACATATTTTAGGGTGAACATTGCTATTCCTTTTCTAGACGATATTTCCATGCAATTAAAAGAAAAATTTATTCAACACAAATCAGTTATCCAGAAATTAAATTCCTTTGTTCCATCGATTAGCTGTTTAAAAGAAGTTAACTTCAGCGAATCTGATACAAAAGAATTAGAAATTTACGAAGGAATTATTGATACTAAATCACTTGCTTCAGAGTTTGTCTTGTGGAAAAAAATGTGGGGCCAGGAAGAAACTTGTAAACGGCCAACATCTGCTATTGAAGCTTTAGATAAATGCAATAAGACATTATATCCAGCAATTTTTTCTTTGTTAAGAGTGTATGCCACAATGCCAGTCACTACATGCTCAACAGAAAGATCTTTTTCAACCTTGAAAAGGTTGAAAACTTTTTTGCGAAATTCCACAGGAGAGGAAAGACTAAATGGCTTAGCCATAATGAGTACACACCGTCGGTTTGAAATTGAAACAGACGAGGTAATAAATGATTTCGCAGAAAAAAAGTCCAGGCGACTTAAATTAATATTAAATTAAATTTTAAATGAAGGCATTTACCTACCGAATTTATGACTTACATGTTCGAGCAATTAGCTTTTCAGCATAAGTAGATAACAACGAAGTTTGTAACGTAAATTAAAATATAATATTTTTGTTTTCATTTTGCTGTTTGTATACAATATATATATATATATATATATATATACATATATATATATACAATCCGTTGTGTTTATTGGATATGTACACTGAAACTTTCCTATGTTTTACTAGTCGTAGCTTTTATTGATGAATTATTTTTAAGTTTTAATTTTTACATACATGTGTATCTATGAATTCTTATTTGCAATAAATTCCAACGGAAACTAAGCAAAGCCTCATTTTAAAATGTGTACTTACTTACTTAATTTGCACTTAACCGTCTGGACGATTTTGGCCGAGTGTAACCCCCCCCGAAAAAAAATCCTGGCTACGGCCTTGGTCAGGCATCGGGGTGAAAAAATTATGGCAAGCCTACTTAGACCCGAATTCTGTAAGAAATCTCTAGTCACTAATAGAGACTTTTTCGTCGGCTCAAGTTTCAAAAAATACCTCACTAATTAGTGACCTGGTGACGAGGAGGACACAAAATAAACAAAACATCGATGTGAAATAAATAAATCGTCAAAATTTATAAAAATTTACAATTTGTTTGCTCTTTGCTTGTTCGCTTGCCATTTTCTGTAATCAAACAAGTTAATTTGTATGAAATTAGGAAAATAATAAAATTTTGCTGGTTTTGCTAGCTTAACTTTTTCCGCCATTTCGATCAAGTGTAAATAGTGATGAGATACGACATTTATCGTCATTTCACTATTTTACGTTAAATGCATTTTTTACGAATCGGTTCAGATAAAATATGTATAAAACCATATATCCATATTTATTTTTATAAGTGATAAGTATCAAGTAATGATATCCTTTTTGGTTAGGAACAGCGTTGCGTGCTTCGAATCAATTTTGATTTCAAATCAACTTTCAAATAAAGAATCAACTCGATTCGTGATTCAAACTATTTTCAAATCAAAGATAATTTTTATTTGTGATTCATTTCTCAAAAGAATCAAAAATACCCTTTGATTCGTGATTCAAACCATTTTCAAATCAAAGATAAATTTGATTTGTGATTCATTTCTCAAAAGAATCAAAAATACCCTTTGATTCGTGATTCAAACCATTTTCAAATCAAAGATAAATTTGATTTGTGATTCATTTCTCATTTCGAATCAAAAATTTTATTCGAATCAAAAATTTGATCGAATGGAAAATTTATTACGAATCTTGATTCAAAATATATTTTTGATTCGAATCAAAAATTTTATTCGAATCAAAAATTTATTAGGAATCTTGATCGATTAAGAATCTTGATTCTTTTGAGAAATGAATCACAAATCAATTTTATCTTTGATTTGAAAATAGTTTGAATCACGAATCAAAGGGTATTTCTGATTCTTTTGTGAAACGAATCACAAATAAAATTTATCTTTGATTTGAAAATAGTTTGAATCACGAATCAAAGGGTATTTCTGATTCTTTTTTGAAAAGAATCACAAATAAAAATTATCTTAGATTTGAAAATATTTTAAATCAAGAATCAGAAAATATTTTTGATTAGTGATTCAGTCAAATCAAAATCACGCAACCCTGGTTAGGAATATGATGTATTGTGGAACGATTTTTAGTCATCCCTTGTCAAGTTTGGTTTGGAGACAAACCGGTTTCGGCTAATATGCGCCATCTTCAGTGTCTTTTTTAACACGCTTTTATTAGCTTCACCTGTGTGTATGTATGTAATTTCTAGCTGCTGCCTAAATATATGCGACATATTTACTAATGAGATTAGGGTTTAACCATCGCTATCTTCCAGCAGATGGCACGCGTGTATTTATATTTTTAAAATATTCACTTATTCGTTCTGAGTTATTTTGTGTAAGTTCGATAGTAATTAAAGTAACTAACTTCCGTCGTTTAGTCAGGTACTTGGTGTTCATGTGATGTGTTCGTACATTCGTCTGTTCGGGCGACGTGTGTGTGTATGAGTCTGCGCTGTGCGTTTAGGTATGCAAATCTATTTTTCTGTCATCTTTTCATTATTGTAACCTCGTTAACCAGGATGTTTTGTTTATGTCAGTTTTAGGTTTCCTGTCTTTCTTTTGGTATAGTAGCTTAAGCGGTTCAAATAATACAGGTCAACAAAAAAGTCGATATTTTGGTGCAGCCCCGCTTGTAACTGCAGTTGGTAGTATACGATGCACTGATAAAAAAATTATAACAAATTTTTTGAATCGTAAGTGTACTTTTTGAGATATGAGCCCTTAATAGGTTAAGGCAAATTTGGCCCAATAACTTTTTTCTGCATATCCTTTCAACACACGTTTGATGTCGTTAAAAAGACGACATTCCACCGCTTCTATCATCTGATCATTTTTCGGAATCGGCCGAATTGGACCACTGAGACATATAGCTGCCATACAACCGATTGTTCAGATATGGACATTTTGAGGTATAACTTCTCTATTTAAATAGCTAAGACATTATTTTTTCTAAAAAAAACTTTCCATAAATAACGCACAGAATTGAAAGTATAAATTAAACAAAATGGAACTATGTAACTTTTCATTTCCCGATTCATGAAAGGTATGAAGTCTTCGGTACGGCCGAAGACAGTTGCGCTCTTACTTGTTTTTTTTTTAATTTCTTCAACATACGCTACATGAAAGTGTATGCTGGACATGCCAGATTTTGGTAGTAAGTTATTTTTGGAAAAAAAAAACTCAATTAAAGCTCAGTGCAAGCTTAAATGCCTTCTACCAATTTTCTAATACCGCCAAACATTATGACATTTTTTACGTCTGTCAAAATTTTTCGAGAATTTGTATTTAATTTCTAGAGATTAATACGATGCTTGGAGGTAAAAAAGTTCCCGGTAAAAAAAGCTGCACAAATGTTGCCGCATCCGATTTTTATCAGCATTCGCAATCTTTGTCATCTCTTTAGGACAAACAAGGAAACCACACTCAGTAGGTACATATATAACAGCTACAGCATCCAAGCTGCAGTCGAGAAATTCTTTTATAATGCCTTTGTTTTATAATGCCTTTGTTTTAAGCCAAAAATTCCAACAATTCTATAGATTGGTTACCAAACTATGTTGCACGTCAGCGGGGACAAAAAAAAGAACAAGTATTAAAAGAATTTTTCTGCATAAAAAATAAGCACATACATATGTATACAAACATACAAATGTATACATTAAGGTGGAGTGAAAACTTTTTTTTGGAAATTCAATTTGTTCCAAAGCCAGAACGGCACCTTTCTAGCCCAGTAATAAGCCCTTAAAATTTTATTGACCAACTCGCATGTTTAGAGGTGCCCCCAGCCCCACAAAGTTGAAAAATACCACGATCTGGTACAAATGTGAAATTTCTAAAACTATAAAATCAAAAAAACAAAGTATGAGGATTGATAAAGATGGCTAAGCTGAGTCTTAAAGTGAATTTTTTTTTTTGGAAACAACAACAACGAAAGTATTAAAGGTCAAAGTTTATACTATGCATTTTTTAAATTACAATTACTTAAAAACTACTGAACCTATTGCGAATATTTTTATACCATTCGATAGGTATTTTGATTCCCTTTATTTTGATATACATTTTATGTGGGTTCCATAACACCCCCCTGCGGGGGTCAACACCCCTTTTACCCCCCTTACTTTCCATACATAAAATGTATATCACATTAAAGGCAAACAAAATACCTATCGAATGGTATAACAATATTGGAAATCGGTTCAGTAGTTTTTGAGTAATTGCATAATAAAAAATGCATAATATAAACTTTCACCTTTAATAACATTTGTTGTTGTTTCCAAAAAAAAAAAACAAAATTCACTTTAATACTCAGCTTAGCCATCTTTATCAATCCTCATACTTCGTTTTTTGATTTTATAATTTTCAAAATTTCATATTTGTATCAGATCGTGCTTATTGCTTTCAACTTTGCGGGGCTGGGGGCAGTTCAAAACGTCATCATATCGCCTTAAAATTTTGTGGGGTTCATTAACTCATATAAAGGCAACTTTTCATTGCTGGTACGTTCAAAAAAAGAACAAAAACAAAATCTCCATATGTTTTCACTCCACCTTAGTATACATACTGTGACAGTATCTTAAAATTTACAGCACTGAATATCGAGTTTTGTTTTGAGTGGCACTTATCGCTTTCACAGCTATGCAAGTGCGAAATACCTCGGTCATTTGCAAGTGATCACGGTCGAATTGTATTGAATATAAATCGAAAGTGAATTTTGTGATATTACGTTAGCTATCCAATGTGGATTGCGGTACTTGGATATAGCTTTCTGTTTTTGTAACATTAATCTGAGACACATAAATATGTATATATACGAGGGTCACTGCAAAAAATCGCGGAATCACGTACTTCCTGTATTGCTAGCGTTCTGCGATTGTCATATTCGTAAAATCTGACGTTTTTACCTATAAATCAGTCGACGGTTCGATTTCAAACTGCCCGGTTTCGTTTCAAAAACGTTCAACGATAGTATTATTTATGTGAAAAATGGAAATTTCAAATCTTGACTTCCGAGCGATAATTTATTATTATTTTCAATTCAATTCAGTAATTTATTACGTCTATTATTTAGAATCTTACAGACTAGAACATAAGTAAGAATATAATTTAAGTAAACCTAAAGTTTAGGAGTAATACAGAGCAAGCATACTTTTAAATGAAGATCTAGAAGATGAAAAATCAATTTTAATGGCCCTTAAAATATTATTAAATTCTACAAGTGCCCTTAATACTGAAGCTACAGAAAGGTAATTTGCTTTAATAGCAGTGGGATGCAGTGGTGCCAGATTGAGGGAAATTTCCCTTTTTGAGGGATATTTCACTGCAAAATTTTTAAAGAGGGAAAAAAGGGACATTTTATTGTCGTCCATATAAAAAATAAATAATAGCTTAAAAAAACTAAAAAACACGCTTTAATCTTAAAAATTGAGAAATAATTTAATTAGAAACAAAATGATGAACGAAAATATAAGTATTTAAGGAAAAGTGTGGGGTGCTCAGTATGTCAAAAAATATTTAAAATCGGTGTTTTTTTACTAATAATTTTATTTTGACTTTTTTGAGATTTCATATATCGTACTCTTTAATTTCGCAAGTAGGTATATTTTTGTACTAGTTGTACGAATCGAATATTTTTATGTTCAAATATAATTGAGCAACCCCACGCTTTTCATTAAATACTTATATTTTCGTTCATCATTTTGTTTCTAATTAAATTATTTCTCAATTTTTAGTACGATTTTTAAGATTAAAGCGTGTTTTTTAGTTTTTTAAGCTATTATTTATTTTTAACTTTTTAGTGAAATTTTTCATTAAAGGATGTTTTATGCGGACGCAAGAATAAAAGTAAAAAGAAGTCTGATGGGATGTGGTGTTCTCCGAAATAGATCTACATACATATGTAGGTATTTATAGCTTCTACCAAAAATCCCAATATGCAGTGAAGTAAACTAGCTTATTATGCAATATTTTCCAAAGCCTTTTATTCAAAGTTTTCAAAACTAGTTTGGAAATACAAAATTTCCCAAACGTTTTGTTATATTTTACAATCAGAAAGTGAAGAGAAGTTGAGGTGAAGCATTTGAAAAGAACAAAAAAAAAAGAAACCTGATTGAATAAATTCGAATTAGGCAACGAAGTTCCGAATACGTTTGTAGCGTAATGGTGAGGTATGCTGCCTACGGCCCAAGGATCTCAGGTTCGAGTCCCGAGTGGCGCATTTTTTTATTTTTTTTTTTTATTTTTTTTTTTTTATTTTTTTATTTTTAGAGAAATTTTTTTCACCTCACGTTTACAAAACATTGCATAAAAATTGCTTTCCAAACGTGAAATGCAATTATAGAATTAGGGTTCCTTTTCGTTGATTCAGCACTTACTATTAAATGAATTACAAACAAAACCAGTTCTTGCTTTGCATACGTATGTATGTACATGCGGCTGATTTCATTGCAAATACAACAAACCCAAAACAGAAAGCTTCAAGCTTCATTTTTGAGTGAATTTATGCATTGAGTTTATCGCCATCGCTATGAGCGATCGCTGGCTGTTGTGCGTTAGTTCGCTTGCTATTTGAGTGGTTATACGTTTTTCTTTGAACATTTGTTTGTGATTTGAGAAGAAAGTATTTTTGAGCGTTCGTGAGTGAGGTTTTCCGTACCCTGAAAGCTTGTTACTTATTGGCTTATTTACGGGAGTGAATTGAAATTCATAGAGGCTATTTTGAGGAAAGGTAACTTAAAAGCCGCAATGAAGCATGAAGTATAATGTTGAATGTCCTACTATATGATGCCGTTGGGCTGTTGATGTCATGTTTCGAATCCGGAGGAGAACAGAAATAATAGAGAGAACACAATAAAAGTGAATGTTTGAAATATAATAATAATTTAGTTCAATGTTACAACTTTTAGGATTGGAGGAAGTTACATACATACATACATACATACAGGTGAAGCTAATAAAAGCGTGTTAAAAAAGGATTTTTTGGTTGCAGAACTGTTTACATACTTACATATCTATGTGGGTCATTCCATCGTGACTCCTGGGACATTTGACACCAGAGCTTAGTCAACTTTGAATTATAAAACTGACATCGGGATAAATATCCAATACAACAAATGCATTAAAAGAATTGGCTAAATAATAACAAATAGCTTTGTAACTACTCAGTAAATGAGTGTGACTCCTGGGACACCGAAAAATCCCTTTGTTGCACCTTTATGAGCACGAATACGAATTTTAGATCAACTATTCAACTTTCACCTACAATTTGTATATGGTCGAAAAAACACACTGCATAGTACCATATTCTATAAAAATATTTTATATATTCAAATTCAATTAACTATTTTCAATATTTAAAATTGTGACTCCTGGGAAAAGTTTTTGTGACTCCTGGGACAAGTGCGAAATATGTACTATACTAGATTATTGAAATCAGTTTTATTATTGTTTTAGCCCTTTTTGACCAAGTTATTCATAAATCTCTCCCAGCAGAATTGAAACCAAGCCAATTAAATGAAAAAAATAAAGTGAATGCAAAATAATACTTATATTTACTTCAAAATTCTGATTAAATACACTGGATCACAAAATTAAATTTTTTGTCAGTACTTTGGACGCGACTGTCCTATCTATATGTAAAATCGGTCGCTGATTCCGAAAATGGTGTTCATTTTTAATTCTATGGGAAGGTTTTTGAGATATCGGCAATTTACAGCTATTTGGCCAATGGCTCCACTTAATCCTGTATATCTCTTTAACGCAGTGAGCTATCTTCCTTGAGGTGGCTTCGAACGAAAGAAAATTAAATTTACTTTTCGTGGCTCCCATAACATTTTTCTCTATCTCTTATAGTTTCTGAAATTTTGACGATTCAATTTGAATTTTTTTCGATTTTCTACGATTTCTTTAAGAAAAAATTGATTTTGTCAGGCAATATCTTTAAAACCAATGTTTTTACCTTTACGTGAAGCTCCATTCCATTAGCAAAAAATAAGCTATCAACGAAGAAAATCCATGGTAAAATGGAAAAGTTATAGGCGATCAAGTAAATACAGCAAAGTCGCGCATGATATTTTCTTTCGTTTGGTGTCACCGCAAGGAAGATAGCTTACTGTGTTAAAGACATATACAGGATTAAGTGGAGCCATTGGCCAAATAGCGGTAAATTTCCGATATCTGAAAAACCTTCCCATAGAATTAAAAATGAACCCGATTTTCGCAATCAGCGACCGATTTTACATATAGATAGGATGGTCGCGTTTAGAGTATTTTTTGGCTGTAGAGCAGTGATATTTATTTAAAACAAGTCGAATTCAACATCTCTAGAAACAATTAATTAAAACTATATAATAAAAACTAAAAACATTTCAAAATTTCGTTTCAGAATCTTCTATTTTAAGTACAGGTTTGCCCTAATACATTAGAGTTCAGAATCGTGTGAGTCCTGGGACATATTTCAAAATAGTCTAGAAACCACAGTATGACCCTATTAACTTAAAAAATGTATTTAGGCGATGAACAGCCTTTTAATCCTTACTTTCATAAATATCTGGTTTCATAGGATCATACCTGAGGTTACCAGACCAATTTTTATGCCTTTTCGTGTGACTCCTGGGACACCCCATATGAATCAATTATATGATGATATACGCAAAAATCACATACCTTTTTTAATTTTTTTGTTATGCAATTATTTAAATTCTTCCCCGCTTTACTTGAATCACTTTCAAATTTTTTTTACAAATGAAAATATAGCTAATATAGCAATGCAAACATGACCAAACTTTTTCCGCAAAATAGTTAGGTGTGAAGTCAAAGTTCTATGGACAAAAATTTTGGGTTTTTACATATTTTTCTATATTTCTGTTACCAAATTAGGAAAATATACACATTTAGTTACAGGTAACTGAATAAATAGGAATGATTAGTAGCATTTTAAATTTTATGTCGTTTTCCTCTTTTGGCTGAAATGTCCCATGTATGATTTATAGTATAATTTAAAATAAGCACATCTCACACTGAAAAACTCCCATTCAGTGTATGAATACACACGCTTTCGCGTTAACTTATGCAATGCAAAAAGGAGTCGGTTACATACATGCGTACAAGTAAACTTACATTGAACTACACTGCGTATACGTAACTTGTTTACATAAATACATACATACATACATACAGGTAAAACTAATAAAAGCGTGTTAATAATCGCTCTTAGGTAATTCATTTTTCATTGTGCACATTCGTACTGTCGTGTTAATAGTCAAAAGAATTTTGGAGAATTGGGAGCCACCTAAAAGCTATTTTCGCCTGACCTCATTTGAAGATAAGCGTAAAAAACAGAAACTATTTATGAAAAATTGGAAAGAATTCAAAACAAGGCTTATTTTAGATTTTTGAAGTACGTTCTTAACTTTTTCAATGAATTTAAAGCATTGTTCCAAAGCGGAAATGTACTTATACACCGACTAGGGCAATAAGCTAAGACATTTGTGTTGAAAATTGCAAGACATTTTTTAAAACCCGACTTTTTTACAAATCCGTGGGAATTACAGCTAAAAGTTTTGGAACTTCCAACTCCATATATACTTGACGTGCATAACGTTTACGTTGGTTATGAATTCGAAGATATTTTGTCAAATTTAAATTTGGAGGAAAATATTGTATTAAAAAAGTGTTTGCGCCTTTGTGAAGCTTCTACTTTTCAGATAATATCACGTTTTCCATTTGACGGTGTTTTCGAAGAATTGCATTTTTAGATCACGATATTGCTTTCAATTTCTCTAAAAACAATCGTGCATCGCTTCCTGCTCTAACTAAAAAATTAAATCTTAATCCTGATCTCACGGAATCGGAAAACATTAATACTTTCGAAACACAAAAAGACGATTTAAAAAAATTACCTGTTGATGTAATGTGGAGTAAAATAATAATCTTTAAAAACTATAATGACATTTTTTGTTTCATAATCTTAAGCAATTGGTTGAAATTGTACTCCCGATACCCCATTCAAACATTGAATCAGAAAGAATATTTTCAATTGTAACGGATGTTAAATGTAAAAAGCGAAACAAACTATCTAGTGGTATTTTAAATAGTATAAGTAAAGTAAGAGTTGCCTTTCAATCCAAAAATATCAATGGCTTCAACTTTAAAATCAACAAGAATCATATCCACTTTCACAATGCAAATAATTTGTACAACTGATACATTTAGCTATTAAAAAACTGAATTTGCCTGTTATATATTCTTATATTACTAAAATAAATGCTTTAAATTCGGTGGGAGTTTTGTGGGATTTTTTTGTTTAAAATGTGGGAAATTAGGGATTTTTTTCCAATTTCTGTGGGAATTTTAGCGGAGATTATCTGGCATCACTGGTGGGATGAAGAGGCAGTGGAAAATGTAAAATTCTATGAGGAACATTGAGCTTGATAAGCTCAAGCAGATGAGGGGGTCAATTCCCGCTCTGGGAAAATGTGATGAAAAGCTTTTACATTTGTGATTCTCGTTCTATGAAAAATGAAATCAACTGCCAGGGTTTTCATATGATGAAATTAAATTGAAGCGGAAAGAGATTTTCTCACAATATCAGTTTGCACGTGATGCCTGTATCTTGTGAAAATGAAAACATTTGTCAGAATATTATCACATAAAAAATTATTTATCACGGATAATTTTGCTGTGAAAAGTGAAGTATGCGGCAAAAGAATCCGCAGTACTATACTGTTTTTTTTTTACTTTTTTGTTGTTTCTTTGTGTTTTTTATTCGTTGTTTATGTTTATGCTTTTGTTTCTGTTTTTTTTTTTGTTTTTAAGTAATATTTTTTTTCTAGTTAATTTTTATACCTTTTATGGGAATGAAATGGTACTATACTCTGAAAAAAATACCCGTAGTTAACTCAACAACTTTCCGCTGTTGAATCTCCGTCTTTGATGCAAGAGCAAAAGTATTTGTTTTAACGGCAAAGTTTTTGATTCAACAACTTTCCATAGTTAATTCAAAGACGGGCGTTTTTGATTCAAAAACTCCCTTGCTGTTGAAAAATTTTGAAGTAAATAAAAAATAGAAAATTGTTTTTTTCAAACTCGTTCAATTAATTTAAATTTTCGGGAAAAATATATATATGTACATATATGCAATATATAATTACAAATAAAGGTAAGTCACAATAATGATATTATTTATATATTATTATAATATATTAAAATTATATGTACATACATATATACGTTGAAAAATTTATTTTGTATTTTCAGATTAAATATGTTTGATTATCCCGTTTTTCCGAAAGCGAGCAATCGAACGGGCCAAATCCGCAGGTAAAACTTGTCGGGGATGAGAAAATAATGAAGTTATTCTTGTCGTGGGAGTTATGTACAGTGGCATTGATGCAGTTCAATGAATACGGTATCAAAAATATTGAACTGCTTGCAATGATGCACTCCCACGACATCGACGAAATATTAAATAAAAAAGAACTCATCGCCGACAGGATAAAATTCCGCAAACCTACAAATGTGGCGGTCGGCACACAATAAAGAATGTGTTATGAAATAATAAAAAAAATAAGTTGAGTTTATGTGTTTGTGTTTGTGTAAAAAGCCCTGCAGACAGTGATAGTTATTTGATATATCATTTGAGGCGCACGATTGATGGATAATTCTGTCACACACTGCCTACAAGTTTCCATAATTCTTATATGGACGGTGTGAAAAATGTGATGAAAAACTTTGTGTCCGTGTCTCTTTTCATCAATCGCGTTGTTCAAATGATGTATCAAATGACCATCACTTGTTTGGTGAAACCGGGCCTTAGTATTAATATTACTATGTAAACATATATTATATAAAAAAATAAAATAAAATAAAATAAAATAATATCTATTATATTAAAAAAAAATTACAATTGTTTACAATTTTTTTGATGTTAACTTAAAAGTGTAAGTATTTGCTTCAATGGTGCCCGTTTTTGCTGTTAGTTCAAAAGCAAAAATTGTTAGCGAAAAATACGAAAAGTATTTAAATCAACGGTGCTCGCTTTTGGACTAAAAAATTTTGCTGTTAATTCAAAAGCAAACACTGTTAACTTAAATGTAAAATTATTTCATTCAACAGTTTCCGTTGTTAACTTAAATACGAAAAGTATTTGAATCAAAAACGCTCGCATCTTTAAAACAACAACGGAGCGTTGTTGGGCAAATTTCAACTGCGGAAAGTTGTTAATTTAACTACAAAAGTCTTTGTATTTACAACGTTTTTTTTTCAGAGTAACTTTGTGCCGCAAAACGAATGGTGAAAGTACCAGAAGGAGGCGTTGCAGACCTACCAAAATATATACCAATATTATCAGTATCATGAGCTGAGTCGATTAAGCCATGTCCATCTGTCTGTTTAATCGCAAACTAGTCCCATTAATTGGACTGACCTACAGTTTTATACCGATTCCGAACGGCGAATGCATTTCTTGTGAGAAACTTTTTTATGGCAGAAATACAGTCGGCAGATATGCATTATTAGGTATGCATAAATTAAAAACTTACTATAACATGTATAATTATCCTTTTAAAATCAAGGATGCACTACTCCCGTTAGTTATTGCAAAAAATGGTTATAAAGAAAATTACTCTTAAATTTTTTCAGAAAATATGTTGGTTGTTATAGTTTAATGCACTATTTTATTGCAAAATGTCAATATGATTTTGGCACATATCAAATTGTAACTTTTAAAGGCGCAATATTATTAGAGTTAACATAGAAAAAATTTTTTATTATAAAATTTTTCAATGTAAAAAATATAATTTTTGGAGAGTTTAATAAAGTACTAAATTAGAGATTTCCGGCATAATATTTGAAACCTTTTCTTTTTTGGCAGCAAGTACAAGGATAGAATCGAAAATTCAAATAAAAAAGACGTTTTTTCTTGTTTTTTTTTAATCTTGTCAAACTTTCTAAAATTTTATTTGTCGCATCTAAAAAAGTTATTATAACATATATGTTTTTTTTGTTAGGTTTTGTCACATATTTACAAAAACTGAAATATACAGTATCATAATTATGCTTCCTATAGCATGAGAGAAAAAAATAGTTCCATATATTAATTTTGATAAATTTTCTGCATACCATATATGTATATAAGGTTCTGTAAAATTTTCTAAAATTTTGAAAATATGACTTTACAAAATCGTACAATTTCCACAAACTTTAGTAATTTTTTGAACTCCAATAAAAAAGCTGCAAATGTTTTCGATGGAACTAGTCACCATTCTGAAATAAATTATTTATCAAAAGTTATTTCAGCTATTTGGGCATATAATGGTAATACGACATAAAATGAATTCTGGGCAATTTTTTTGTAACACACTAAAAATCGCATTACCTTAAAACAGTTTTGCCTCAAAATTGTACTGACTTTAGCGACCTCTATTGGCAACAAAAGCATGAGATTATAAATTGTACTTATACATTTATTCCAGGTAATACTTTAGCTTCAGAAAGATATGTATACGAGTATTACTTGAATAATTTAAGCAGTTTATTATACTAAGCTCTACTAGTACACAGAGTATTATAGTTTTAATCACATAACGGTGGATTGTAACAGAATTAAATAATCGAGATAGATATAGATTTATATGTATCAAAATGATCAGGGTGAAAAGAGAAATCGATTGAGCCATGTCCGTCCGTCCGTCCGTCTGTAAACACTCTAACTCTCGCACAAATTTATATTTTGATGAAATTTGGAGTACAAGTTGGTATCGAGACTGGGACGGTTGGTATTGAAAATTGGCGAAATCGGACCATGACCACGCCCACTTTTCCTATGAAAAAATCGGAAATTTGGTATCTCAGCCACTAATATAGCTGGATCGATGAAATTTTACCCACGTCTTGAGCTCAGGCCCTTATGAAGAAATTTGATGAAATTTTGGAAAATGGGCGGTGCCACGCCCACTTATTAAGGGGCACACAATGAAAGTTTATAAGCCATAACTCAGAAACCGTAGCAGATATATCGATGAAATTTGGTACGCGTGATATACTTACTTAGGAAAATGTTTGGACGAAAAATTGCCAAAATCGGTTGACAGCCACGCCCATAACTTGACAAATAATTGATATATTCTGACGAAACTTGGTGTATACACTTTTATTACTTGTAGTAATACATGTTCAAAATTTTAGCGAAATCGGTTGACGGCCATGCCCACTTTTATATATGGGTATTATAAAGTGACCTAATAAAAACATTTTAAGCGATATCTTTGTCAAATATAAAGATAATTCATTGAAATTTTGTACCATGAGTCCAACTATAGACATAAAACTAAAGCCACAAAGATTTTGGAAAATGGGCGTGGCACCGCCTCTGTTTAGACAAAGGAAACTACGAGATTTCGGAGCCCATAACTCGACAAATAATTAAGATATTATGACAAAACTTGGTGTATACATTTTTATAGCTTGTGTTAATAGACACGCAAAAATTTATTGAAATCGGTTTATGACCACGCCTACTTTTTAACAAAGATATTTCTGGAACACACTTTAGGAATTTGTAATGTGACATCTTTGTAACTAGAAGTCATAAAAGAATGAAATTTTGCAAAAAGAATAATATTCATATGCTTAGTTGGATGACTGATAAAAACTTTAAAAATGGGCGTGGCTACGCCCACTTTATGCAGCACTAGCTTTATATAAAGTACACCGTGTTTCCATCAAACGCAACAAAAACAATGAAAGCATACAGCTGAGTATCTAATGTTCGATTCCACTCGAACTTAGGCTTCCTTACTTGTCTTATCTGAATTTTGCCTATGGGACGAAGCACTGTGTGCCACCCACTGCCGAGAGATGGCCGGTACTACTTAAATTAGCTTAAAATAAACATATTTGAACAATTTACAAAACTTTATTTTGATACTTACATACTAGTCCAATTAAATTTTGTCAATTGTGTTTCGAGTTTCGTATTCAAAGCCGAGAAAAATTAAGTGCAAGCATGAAAATAAAATAAAAATGGTATGATTAAATTTTTCACATTATGTGGCACAAATACACATACATATGGGCATTACCGTAAAATTGTCAACTAAGAGTCAAAAAATTAATTCTTGTCTGGACACATTTTATGGATTTCAAAATATTATACTAATATGCCAAAATATTAGCCTAATTGGTTCATGGCATTTTCAGATATGAACGACTTTCTAACTACATTTTCAAATAAAATTTTTTTACGAGAATCCATCTCTACTAGAATTCCTTTTAAATTGTGTTATATGATTAAAATCGGTTTGAAACAGGGACTTGTAACAAAACTCGTAACGAAACGAAACTCTCGTTTCTATCGTTTCTGTTCCAAGAAACATTAAAGGATAGAAACTAAATTCGAAACCAAATAATTGTAACGGTTTCAATAAGTAACAAAATCCGTAACAGAAACAAAATTAATTTTGTTTCTCAGTGTCAGAAACAAAATTAATTTTGTTCCTCAGTGGCAAAACTATAAAAATTATTATAGTAATACTATTTCCCGTACATTAGGACGGACTTATTATTTTGAGGTATATAATATATATATATACCTGTGGCATTTTGATGTACATACATACCAGGGACCGATTTTAATAGTTATTTTCATTTCTTCGGATGAAAAAATCATTATGAAAACTTCGTTAACAATAAAATGCAAGTATGCCCATATAATGATTTTAGCACATTCTATCCAAATATGACCTCATCTTTATTCTGAAGATTTTTATTTTTTAAATAACCTTTTATTAAGATTTTTATTTTTTTGATCAAAAATAATTTTTATTATTGGATTTAAAATTTTCCGATGAAACTTGATCGATATTTTATGATTTTTATTTTTTCGATCAAATTTGATTGATATTTGCGAAAAAATCATAATTTTGTCCCTTACGATAATTTAGCTCTTAATGTTTTATGAGCGTATTTGAATAAACGTCTCTTACGATAATATTTAGAAATGTTATATATAACAAATATAATGGCGTTTTCTTTTCTCGAAATAATGTTGCCCTGTTTGATTTTCTTAGCCAATTTGTAAGTTTGTGTGGTCATTTCGCCAAATATTGACCTGTAACTAAATAAGAAGGCACCCTTATCTACAAATTCAACCATTTTATAGAAAGACGGGATACGTAATTCGATAATTGGGATATAGGAGGGCAACATTTTTTCGTAGAAAAGAAAACGCCATAAGTGTCTTATTCCATACTTTAGTTGGTTGCCACAGACATACATATTATACACATACCTAAATATAACAAGTCCATCCTAATGTTCTGCAAATATAGTTTTTCTACTGAGAAACAAAATTAATTTTGTTACTGATACTGAGAAACAAAATTACGGTTTTTGTTACAAGGAAGAAAATTAATTTAGTTTCGTTACAGGTTTTGTTTCTGCTGGAACCGTTTCGGACAGGGTGCGAAGAACGCTCAAAATAAACTCACTCAAACGAATTATCACTCTATAATTCTGAGCTATGCCACGCTCTCACGAGCGCAAATACACAGTGACAACGAACGCAAATGAACGCACGTCAACAGCGATCGATGGGTCTCTGCAGTGGCGATAAACTCTTACATAAATTCATTTTAAAATGAGAGATCGTTTGAAAATTCATTCTATGAGTTTATTTTATAATT
This sequence comes from Urophora cardui, assembly GCA_960531455.1. NCBI lineage: Eukaryota > Metazoa > Arthropoda > Insecta > Diptera > Tephritidae > Urophora > Urophora cardui. The sequence goes on along the minus strand of OY482673.1, from coordinate 73,304,690 downwards.
TTTTGCGCTAGCGATCATTTTTTGAGTTTATCATTTTTTGATCGCTCTTTGAGTTTATCATTTTATGCGTTCACAAGGGTTTTTTTGTGAGGTTTAAGCAGCTAATGGCATCGTGAAGGCGCAGTTTTTGGATGATGGCGTGCGTTTATTAGACCATAAATATGATGTATGTATGTATGTATGTACATACATATTGATGCATGTGTGTACGTATGTATATATGGATGTACATACATATGTATGTACATATTTATAATATTTTAAAAAGCCTTAGCTCTCATAGCGATAGGCATGTATATGTATGTAGGTATATCGATTTTAAATTTTATTAAGTAGATATGTATTTATTCAAACTAATTAAATTATTAAATTTATTTAAATTAATATTTATAAAAATTTATATTTACATACCGATGTACCTACATACATATATATTTATGTACCTACATTTGTAGTCTATATGTGTGAGTTAAGGGTTGTTAAATATTTTATTTAACATAAATACCTACATACAACAATTGAGCGTTCAAAAAATAAGTTCGCATTTTATTTATTTGTACACGTGTATGTATATACATTCCAAATGGAAAATATCATTACCCGCATTCTATTATTGAATAGACATACATATGTGCATGCATTAATTATATATACATACATACATACATACATACATACATACATATGTACAATTTAATAAAATCCGAACTTGTATTTTGAACGTACGCTCAGTTGTTCAATTCCAGTTTTAAAGTAAAATCTAAAGATGTAGGTACCTATGTATGTTAAATAAAATATTTATATAGACTGCATATCGACGGCTATTTCAAAAATTGTTTGAAAAACGTCTTATTTCAGAATTTTTTTCAATAACGTCCTATTTCAGAAAATATATACATATGTATTAGACCTCTGCACAATACCATTTGCCTCTTCTATATTTGCGAATAATCTATGCATTGTATAATTAGTCACAGCACAATTTTAATGCAGATACGAATATAACCCATACTTTTCATTTGGAATACAAATACTATTTCTATTTGCTCTGTTGGAGCGATTAGTGTACACTATTCGCCACGATAGAATAGAACATAATAATAAAAATAGGTAAAAAAACTTTTTAAGTTAAACGGTTTTATGTTATACATACATTGCAATGTTTAAGATAAATGTACTAAAAACCAAAAAATAATAAAATAGATACAGTCGTGGGAATTATAAACATTTGCATAGACTAGACTAAAATAAAACCGGGGGGCACGTCAATTGTCTACAAATTATCGACTTAATGTGCGATAGAAGAATCGTTTAATTCGTCGTTAGGCAGTTGGCCCGCAGACGGTGAGGAAATTACTTACTATTTTCTTGCTCATGGAAATTCCAATAGTTATACACTCCATGTTAATAAAAGAGATGTTTCAACTAGTTTATCGTTGGACATTCACACGAGGAATCGTTTCACTGCTCGTAGTTTGTCTTTAACCGACAAAACATATGATAAAAGTACTACTCGCTCACCACTATGAAACCCTAAAACTCGCTTATAATCGAGCTTGCTAGCTTTTTTCCACATTCTAGCCCTACTTATCACACGTCCATCGTTGTCGGTTGAACAACTGCCTAATTATACTCGTAGTGTAACATTACAAAACAAACATTTTAATCAACGATTGTAGACAATTGACGTGCCCCACGGTTTTATTTTATTCTAGTCTATGCAAATGTTTATAATTCCCACGACTGTATCTATTTTATTATTTTTTGGTTTTTAGTACATTTATCTTAAACATTGCAATGTATGTATAACATAAAACCGTTTAACTTAAAAAGTTTTTTTACCTATTTTTATTTTCTAGTTTTTAGTTTTTATTTCGCATTCTGTTTAATTCATTTAGTGCTTCATTATTGCAAGGTTTCTTGCCCGTTAGTTTATTGCAGTCCAACGCCTCTATACGTAGTCCCTGCAAAGTTCTTACTCTACTAAGAGCCACGTAGCCTTGACCTTCTTCAAACAGTTAATTAGGATTTTCAGTTTTAATTACCCCGATCTCAGCTCCACCTAGCGGAATTTTTTTTTAAGAAAATAATTCTTTTCAAGGTAGTAATACATGTTCCGAATTTCAGCCAAATCGGACCATAAATGCGCTTTTTGTAAATATGGCGACCCACGCGCCACCTATCGGAAGTTTTTTTTTAGGAAAATATTTCCTTTCAGGGTAGTAATACATGTTCCGAATTTCAGCCAAATCGGAGCATAAATGCGATTTTTGTAAATATAGCGACCCACGCGCCACCTAGCGGAATTTTTTTTTTTAAGAAAATATTTCTTTTCAAGGTAGTAATACATGTTCCGAATTTCAGCCAAATCGGACCATAAATGCGATTTTTGTAAATATAGCGACCCACGCGCCACCTAGCGGAATTTTTTTTTAAAGAAAATATTTCTTTTCAAGGTAGTAATACATGTTCCGAATTTCAGCCAAATCGGACCATAAATGCGATTTTTGTAAATATAGCGACCCACGCGCCACCTATCGGAATTTTTTTTTCATAATATTGCATTGTCATCGGGGTTATACATGCGTACAAAATTTCAGATTAATCGGTTGACAGGAAGAGGGTGAAATTTGAATTACTAAATTTGACCCAAGAATAAATAATAAATAATAAATAAAACAAACGGGGTGAGCTAAATAAAACCGTTTAATAACCATAGATGAGCAGTTTCAAGTAGCAGTAGTAATGCATTACCAGTATTCAAGCAGTAAAATATTTGTCTTTGACTTTCTACCGAAAATTTTTGCAAAACTCAGTTCGAACTCGAATATTTTGCAACATAAAGCAATATTTCAATAGCTATTCCAATTTAATAAGCATTCAGTAAGCTTTACTGCACTTGATTTTTTACTGAATTACTGAGTTTACTGCAGTATGCCCATCTTTGATAATAACCATGTTATGAAGTATTCGCAAAACCTTGTTGCTTCTTTGGTTTGTTTGTTTATTTAATGTGCATATGGCATTAAGGTGGACCAAAAAATAAAAGCCCAACAAACATATGTTCCATTTTTTAATGATAAGAAATGTTTTTCTTGTTCATTAAGGACTTTGAAAAAAATTATGTATCATCACTGATATAAAAGGAGAAAGAAATTTGGAGGCATTTGCACGACCTCTAAATTTTAATATATTAAGGAAAAATTGTAGGTATAGATTTCCGTATTATATTCCAAATCGGGTTGTTCCGCGAATTTCGGGAGAACTTTATTTCCTTCATAAAACCGCCTTAATATGCCAATTAAGTTTCCTAACTAATGCCGAAAAAATCAAAAGAATCGAAGTATTGGTTACCGAGTTATTTTAAAATATATAGAACAGTTGGAAATATGTAGATCGTAATAAGCTCTGGTTCGAAATTTATTTTAGACATATGGTTTCTTGGGCAAAAAAGCTTGAAATTACCCAAATTTTTATAATTGCGATGTGTCCCTGTTAATTTTTTTTTGGCCCCTACCAATCGACCCGCCCTAGTGTGTATGCATATGCACATACACACACTCACACTATCAGCGTAATTTTGCTGAACACAACGTCTGGATGTGTGTTTATGAAAATATGTATGTACATACATATATTTCGATTATATTCGAAGTATTCGCAAGTAGTGTACACTATTTGCAGAACCTTTTTAAGGTCATGTAATTGTCGCTACGAATAAGTAATTGTATTGGTTCTGTTTATGGTTGTGCTCTACTTGCGTTTATTCTAAAACAGGGATGGGCACACAAACACATTCAAACAATCTCCGAAAATTAGTGTGTATTGGTGCGCCTATTGTAGGCCAAAGTGGAAAACGACAAACAATAATCAGTCTAGCCATGGGTAATGGCGCAATTTTTTTGGCGCTGATACAATAACACCAGCGCCAACCGTGGCGCCGCGCAATTTTATGGCGCAATAACACCTTTAGCGCAATTGCCATGGAATAATCGATATACAACACTTGTTCGCTTCTTACTGTTTACCATCCCCGTTTTATTTCTTTTGGCGCAAAATTAATTTTAATTTTCATAATCATTTGGAAACATATTCTGTCAATAAATAATAATATACATACACATTTAATGTGTATTAGCCATAGGTAATGGCGCAATTTTTTTGGCGCTGATACAATAACTCCAGCGCCACTCGTGGCGCCAACTCACGGTACTGGCGCAATAACACCTTTAGCGCAATTGTCATGGAATAATCGATAAATAACATTTTTTCGCTTGATACTGTTCACCATCCCCGTTTTATTTCTTTTGGCGCAATTCTGCTTACATATACGAGGGCACAATTAATTTAAATTTCCATAATCATTTGGAAACATATTCCGTATATTTGTGAAAATATGCTGGAAATTAGAGTCACTTAGGTCACTATCAAGCATACATAATTGTGACGGTGTCATACGCATACATATACTATGGTGCTGTTATTGGCGTTGTGGTTGCGCCATTTTACACTAGCGCTATATTGGTGCTGGTGTTAGCGCACGAAATTGAGTCGGTTTTATTTTACAAAATTTAGTTGGCGCAATATTGGGTTGGCGCTATATTGAGTTGGCGCATTTCCCAAATCGGAGTTAGCGCAATAACGCCAGGGTTGGTGTTAGCGCAATTGCGCCGCGCAGCGCAGTGTTACCCAAGCCTAAATCAGTCTGCATGCAGATGTTGAGCGAGCAGGGTCATGCTGCGCACGCCTTGCGATATTATGAAACAACGTACGTATACAAATACATACGTATGTATGTTATATGCAAACTCTTGATAGTTTTGTTTGTTGTCTGGCTTCTGCAAATAAAACAAAAGAATTTCAAGCGACGACCACTTGCTTTCACTAGGCATGGGTAACACTGCGCTGCGCGGCGCAATTGCGCTGACACCAACCCTGGTGTTATTGCGCTAACTCCGATTTGGGAAATGCGCCAACTCAATATAGCGCCAACTCAATGTAGCGCCAACTCAGTATAGCGCCAACACAATGTAGCGCCAACTCAATGTAGCGCCAACTCAATGATGCGCTATTGCAATATAACACTGACTCAATTTCGTGCGCTAACACCAGCTTCAATATAGCGCTAGTGTAAAATGGCGCAACCACAACGCCAATAACAGCATCATAGTATATGTATACGTATGACAACGTCACAATTATGTGTGCTTGATAGTGATCTAAGTGACTCTAATTTCCAGCATATTTTCACATATATACGGAATATTTTTCCAAATGATTATGAAAATTAAAATTAATTGTGCCCTCGTATATGTAGGCAGAATTGCGCCAAAAGAAATAAAACGGGGATGGTAAACAGTAACAAGCGAAAAAATGTTATTTATCGATTATTCGATGACAATTGCGCTAAAGGTGTTATTGCGCCAGTACCGTGAGTTGGCGCCACGGTTGGCGCTGGCGTTATTGTATAAGCGCCAAAAAAATTGCGCCATTACCCATGGCTAGCTTTCACGACAGTCGAAGGCAAATTAATTCTTTTTGCTAAGCGACGATCGCCTGGTCCCATCGTAAGTGCTCGTTTTACGCTCTTTATTTGTCTGTATTAGTGACAATCGGTGAGTATACGTGTGAATCGCAAACAGCTGGTCTGCCCGCGGGCAAGAGGCTGCGCATCGCTGTTCTAAAACGACAGAAACAAGTAGGTACTGTAATTGGACGGCCGCGAATATTTTGTTGGCCGTTTCGAATCCATTCGTGCAGCTTTCTAATATCTATGTATGTGTCGAATGAACACAAATATGCCCTGCAAAAATCATTGGATTATATGCTCCATTTGTGGTAGGTTGGAGTACTTTCAAAGTGACCACTAACATAGCCCAAACGACCGATTCATGTATCTGCATCGGTTCGTAGTTAGCTGAACATACCAAAAACCAAATGTTTATCGCGACGACGACGATATGTGTATACATACATAACTACATACATACATATGTTTGTATGTATACACGTCATTCGTCGTCGTCGCGATAAACATTCGTTTTTGTTGTTATGTTCGGCTAACTGTTAGGTACTCCATCAATTAATCCAATGTAGGTACTCCATGGATTAATTTGTTTGTTATGCGGGACTGGAGTATATACTCCATTGCAATGACATGCAATGTTAAATGGACCATATTTTTTGTATGAAATGTGGCAAGTTATGGAGTAATCGGTTGGTCCATAGCGAGCACTCCATGGATTAGCGAATGGAGTACTCGGAATTTTTGCAGGGTGTATGTAAACTCATACATATATAAAATTTTTATTAGATTGAATAAATCTATTATATAAAAATGAATGTGTGTGTGTGTGTATGTGTGTTATTTATGAACTCCCAAAGTAATCAACCGATCTTTATGAAATTTTCACAGTAGATTCATATGGTATATGCGCTGGTGATAGGGTATACAGACTTTCGGAAAAGTGCGAACTTCCCGAAATATGGGCCCAAATGTGGACCCAGAGTGACCCAGCAAGTCTTTGAGCAATATTGGTATCAAATGAAAGGTACTGAGCAGGCCTTCAACATAAGAGTTATTTTCATTGCGATGCCTAGGCCGGGTCCTGAGATATGGGTCAAAACGTGACCCGGATGACCCCTGAATATTTCCGAGCGATATTGGTAGCAAAGGAAAGGCGTTGAGCAGGGCTTCAACCTACAGCTTTCCCAGAAATGGCTGAAATAGTGGGCCCAGGTGGTGATGGATGGTCTCGGTAATGTAAGGATAAAGGTAAAGGTAAAGGTAAATGTAAAGGTAAAGGTAAATGTAAAGGTAAAGGTAAAGGTAAAGGTAAAGGTAAAGCTAAAAGTAAAGGTAAAGGTAAAAGGAAAGGTAAAGGTAAAGGTAAAGGTAAAGGTAAAGGTAAAGGTAAAGGTAAAGGTGAAGGTAAAGGTAAAGGTAAAGGTAGAGGTAAAGGTAAAGGTAAAGGTAAAGGTAAAGGTAAAGGTAAAGGTAAAGGTAAAGGTAAAGGTAAAGGTAAAGGTAAAGGTAAAGGTAAAGGTAAAGGTAAAGGTGAAGGTAAAGGTAAAGGTAAAAGTAAAGGTAAAGGTAAAGGTAAAGGTAAAGGTAAATGTAAAGGTAAAGGTAAAGGTAAAGAAAAAAGGTTAAGGAAAGTAGAGGGAAACCCTCATTATAACATACAAATTTTTTCGTCGCTGCAAAGCGGGACGGGTATCTGCTAGTACATAATAAAATTGTTAAAAGTCAACTTCAATATACATATGTACATATATATCGCTATAAGACCTAAGGCTTTTTAAAATATTATAAATATATACATACATATGTACATACATATGTATATACGTACACAAATGCATTCATATGTATGTACATACATACATATATCATATTTATGGTCTAATAAACGCACGTCATCATCCAAAAACTGCGCCTTCACGATGCCATTAGCTGCTTAAACCTCACAAAAAACCCTTGTGAACGCATAAAATGATAAACTCAAAGAGCGATCAAAAAATGATAAACTCAAAAAATGATCGCTAGCGCAAAAAATTATAAAATAAACTCAGAGTGAATTTACCAGAGAAATTGTACGATAATTCATTTTTGAGTGAATTTATGCATTGAGTTTATTGCCACCGCTATGAGCGATCGATTGCTGTTGTGCGTTAGTTCGCTCGCTATTTGAGTGGTTATACGTTTTTCCTTGAATATTTGTTTGTGATTTGAGAAGAATGTGTTTTTGAGCGTTCATGAGTGAGTTTTTCCGTACCCTGGTTTCGGAGTTTTGTTACGACTTTTGTTACAAAGGAGTTTTGTTTCTGTTTCAGTTTCGTTACTTAGCTGTGTAACAGAAACCGAAACCGAAACGCATTACAAGTCCCTGGTTTGAAATCTATGTAATAATTTAGTACGGCTTATGTTCTGTAAGCCTCACAGCAAAAACAAGTTAAAAATGCATTAGTGACGGTTTTGTGGTGATCTATAAATTATGATTTTCTTAAAGCGTTCGGACGCAAAATATAATTTGCGTTTAAAAATCAAACTCATAACTAGGGCATGGAAATCTTTGCAAATACATGTTTTTCTTAGATTTAGGTAGAGCAAAATAAATAAACAATCTTTGCGAATCGTGAAATTGTCTTAAAAGTGGCATTCAAATGTTTTTGCATATTTTGATCATATATGCATATTTTTACATGATTGATTGCATTTTTTTATTACATACCCAGTAAACATTTTTCTTCATTTTCAATTTGAGGTTCATTTGAGAAGTAACCCTATTGTCAAATATCAAACGTTTGTTATCAAATGCACCTCAAATTTCCCCTGATAGCGTTCTCAAACAAAACGGCCCATTTTTAGTATGGGATTTTGGGCTGATTCTAAATTTGAGAAATTCCATTTTCTCAAACCCATTTCAAAGGTGGTACGAAATGGAATGCAATCAATAGATGTATGTTTGTATTACATATATGTACTCTAGAGTGCAGAAAAATTGAGGGATAGTGAGAGTGAGAGAGTTTGTGGTGTAAGCGCAGAAATGGAATGGAATAAATAGATGTACATGTATGTATTACATATTTTTACGCTTGTGATGTTTTTCATTTACCCGTGCGGGTGAATTTCGCCGGTGCCTTTTGTACAATTACATGAGTATATTAATATCTTTTTTAATATATGTAGATTAGGGATTCCAATTTTTCCGATTTTTACGATCCCGGGATTTTCGAATTTTTTTTCTAATCCCGGGATCCCGTGATTTATCCCGGGATTTGGACATTAATTATACAGGCCGACAAAATTTCCAAAAAATTTTGTAACTCAAATAAAATTCTACTTTTCTAAAGGATTTCGGTGCCCTGAATCTGAATCTGAAGTCGGATTTTCGGTAATACTTGTAGGTTTTGAGATATTTATGCGATTTTTTGCTATATTCACTGCTCAATCTGTTAAATTACTTACTTTCATTAAAAAATGATTGCAGCTATTGAAAGAACGATCAATTCTCTTGAAAACAGCGCTTTGCTTTCTCCGGTTTCTTATTTATATATCTAGAAATATATGTTTTTGTACAATAAGGTATTTTTCTTCGAAATCAACGGCAGTATTTGTAGCGCTGTTTTAATCGAAATCAAGTTTTGTAGCTGCTCTGCCGAACTATTTTTATTTCAGTATAGAAAATATATACATAGTAGGCCACTGATTGGAATTTTTGTTTCAGTCACGCAAAATTTAGTCGTATTTTCGATAAATTAATATAAATTAATTCACTTATTTCATTCTAACGCACAGTTTGTTGTTAATATAATAAACTGCCTAAAAGCGTGCTACAAAATTTTTATTTGCAATATTGCAAGTTACAAGCAAGATATCCGAAAAACATTGTCTTCAAGAGAAATGATCGTGCTTTCAATAGATTTAATCAGTTTTTAATGAAAGTGGGCAATTTTAAAGATATTGAGGAGTGAATATGGCCAAAAACCGCGTTTTTCGCCTCTTTGGACATGAATATCTCAAAAAGTGCACCGAAATCCTTTTGAAACGTAGAATTTTATTTCTGTTACAAAAATTTGTCGACCAGTATTATTTTCCCACATTTGAGGTTGAAAAATTATATATGTATATTTTCGAGAAACGCTACAACTTTAACATGCAAAGAAAAAATAGATTTTTATTGCCATTTTTTATTATTTCATTACTAACAAAATAAAATAGGAACGTAAAATCATGCGTATTATTTAATAACACTTAAGAGTTACTATAAAAAACACAATCAACAAAGAAAATTAAATACATTTGGTGAACAAAACATTTTCCTTTATAGTTGGTACTTTTAGGATATTAGGATAAAAAGGTTTGCGATCATTTGATAATATAACAAGTAAGGAAGCCTAAGTTCGAGTGGAATCGAACATTAGATACTCAGCTGTATGCTTATTGTTTGTTTGCCTTTGATGGAAACACGGTGTACTTTATATAAAGCGTGTGCTGCATGAAGTGGGCGTATCCACGCCCATTTTCCAAAATTTTTCTATTTTTTGTTTCCAGTCTATTGTAGAACTCATGCCACAAAATTTCAATGAATTATCTTTATATTTGACAAAGATATCGCTTAAAATGTTTTTATTAGGCCACTTTATAATACCCATATATAAAAGTGGGCGTGGTCGTCAACCGATTTCGCTAAAATTTTCAACATGTATTGCTACAAGTAATAAAAGTGTATACACCAAGTTTCGTCATAATATATCAATTATTTGTCGAGATATGGGCTCCAAAATCTCGTATATTCCTGCTCCTAAAAGGAGGCGGTGCCACGCCCATTTTCCAAAATTTTTGTGTTTTTTGTTTTATGTCCTTAGTTGGAATCTTGCCATAAAATTTCATTGATATATCTTTATATTTAACAGAGATATCGCTTCAAATGTTTTTATTAGGTCACTTTATAATACCCATATATAAAAGTGGGCGTGAACGTTAACCGATTTTGGCAATTTTTCGTCAAAACATTTGCGTAAGCAAATATATCACGCGTACCAAATTTCATCTATATATCTTCAATAGTTTCTGAGTTATGACTCATAAAACTTTCAATGTTTGCCCCTTAATAAGTGGGCGTGGCACCGCCCATTTTCCAAAATTTCATCAAATTTCTTCATAGGGGCCTGAGCTCAACACGTGGGTAAAAGTTCATCGTTCCAGCTATATTAGTGACTGAGATACCAAATTTCCGATTTTTACTATATAGAGGAGGTGGGCGTGGTCATGGTCCGATTTCGCCCATTTTCAATACCATCCGTTCTCGTCTTGATACCAACTTGCATTCCAAATTTCATCAAAATATTTCGATTTTTGCTTGAGTTATCGTGCGTACAGACGGACAGACGGACGGACATGGCTCAATCGATTTCTCTTTTCACGCTGATCATTTTGATATATATAAGTCTATATCTATCTCGATTATTTCGTTCTGTTACAATCCACCGTTAGGAAATCAAAATTATAATACTCTGTGTACTAGTACAGCTGAGTATAAAAATGAATGTGTGTGTGTGTGTGTGTGTGTGTCCTTTATGGACTCCCAAAGTAATCAACCGATCTTTTTGAAATTTTCACAGTAGATTCACGTGGTACTAGCGCACATAATAGGGTATATAGAATTTCGAAAAAGTGGGAACTTCCCGGAATATAGGCCCAAATGTGGACCCAGAGTGACCCAGCAAGTGTTTGAGCAATATGGGTATCAAACGAAAGGTGCTGAGCAGGCCTTCAACATAGAGTTATTTTCATTGCGATGCCTAGGCCGGGTCCCCAAATAAGGGTCAAAACGTGGACCCGGATGACCCTCGAATGCTTCTAGGCGATATTGGTATCCAATGAAAGGTGTCGAGCAGGGCTTCAACATACAGATATTTTCATTGTTATTTTTTGAGTCGGTTTCCCAGAAATGGTTCAAGTAGTGAGCTCGGATGGTGATGGGTGGTCCCGATAAAGGTAAAGGTAAAGGCAAAGGCAAAGGCAAAGGCAAAGGTAAAGGTAAAGGTAAAGGTAAAGGTAAAGGTAAAGGTAAAGGTAAAGGTAAAGGTAAAGGTAAAGGTAAAGGTAAAGGTAAAGGTAAAGGTAAAGGTAAAGGTAAAGGTAAAGGTAAAGGTAAAGGTAAAGGTAAAGGTAAAGGTAAAGTAAAGGTAAAGGTAAAGGTAAAGGTAAAGGTAAAGGTAAAGGTAAAGGTAAAGGTAAAGGTAAAGGTAAAGGTAAAGGTAAAGGTAAAGGTAAAGGTAAAGGTAAAGGTAACGGTAAAGGTAAAGGTAAAGGTAAAGGTAAAGGTAAAGGTAAAGGTAAAGGTAAAGGTAAAGGTAAAGGTAAAAGTAAAGGTAAAGGTAAAGGTAAAGGGAGAGACCCATTATAACATAAAAGCTTTTGTTTGTCGCTGCGAAGCGGGACGGGTATTTGCTAGTTTCCAATAAAAATTTTTAGAATTTAACGACACACTTCGTTTAGGCGAATATTTCCAAGCTTGCCGAAAAATTCTGAAAATTAATGCAAATTCCGAAAATATTTAACCCTCGAGTACTCGCGCCTCGTAGAGTAACACGGATTCTCGCGCATGAGCATTTTGCTCACTCGCTCTTGTAATGTAATTTTTTAATGCATTTACATTGTTAATCATTTCCTTTTTTGTCGTAGAAATATTACTAATTGTTTTTGAAATAGCATATTTATTTAAGGAATTCACCTTTTAAAATTTTATTAAATCAATCGAATAAAACATAAATTGGTTATTTCACATTTCACATATAGTACATTAACAAAAATATTTATTTTAAAAAATATAACTAAATAAAATTATAAAATCAGTCTGCGTTATGATTCATATTAAGGTTGCCTTCGAAGCAAAATGAGCACGTATATATTACATGTTCCGTGCAGAGTAATTTTGCACATAAAGTTCATCCTCTGTTTTGAACGCCTATTTTTACTCCTGAGGCATAGCTCGCAAAGGCCAGGCCTTTTAGTATACTCACTTATGTTGGCCTCCTTCTCCAAACTATCGGCGGATTGTTCAGAGATAGTGTTGTGATCACTTTTTTCTGTTTCGCCATCACTTTGTTGAAATAATTCATTTTCGTCATTGGCTAAGCCTTCGTCATATAACACTTCTTCCAACCAAGAAGCAAGTTGTGAAGAGGCCCTACTACAATGACGTCTGCGTTCCATTTCAACAGTACTTGCAAATATAAATGAAAATATTGGAAAAATAATAAATATCAGCGTTAAACCCTAGGTTTCCAACAAAAAAGATTAACATAAAATACTTACATCGTTTCTCGCGCAATGAGCAAAATGCCGCTCTCAAAAAACAATATCCCATCTGAAGCTGTGATGGTGCACTAATGGAAAGAAATATTCGTCAAAGTGTGAATCACAACCACTTGCGAAGGTACTCAACACATCAAGAGTCACAAATCCATTGAACATAGAAATTTCGCGAAATAAAAAATTGCTTGAGCAAAATGCTCAAAGCGCGAGTGCTCGAGGGTTAAAAATCGGAGGCACATATTTTGATATGAATTCCGAGGATGCAGCTGCGCATTTAATTTTAGTAGAGTAATGTAAAACTATCAAGTCTAATTAAAATTTTGCTTGAAAGAGTTTTTAGTGCTTAGCACGAAATTTTTTTTATTTTAATTCAATTTTTAATTGTTGGGGTAAGTGGAAAAAAAAATTCAACAACTATTTACAGCGAAGGTTGAGTGTATAGCTATTTCACGAAAAACCATTTTCGATCATCAGCACTCTTTTCGGAAGTGGATGCACCGGGGATTGAACCCGAGTCCATTCCAACTTCAGCCGCAATGACCCAACGGATAAACACACTCGGCCATTGAGACTCTGTGCAAGCTGTTGGATTTTCCCCACTTTTGCCTTTTTCATTTTCAACATTAACGTTAGTGTGTATATGCTTTTGCATATATTCTCCACAAACGTGCTGAATTTTTTGTTGTAGGCAGTTCGCAATGAACATTGTTGTTGGTATTTTATTTTATGTATATACCAAACAACGTTAACAATTTTACTTGAAAGAGTTTTTAGTGCTTAGCACGAAATTTTTTTATTTTAATTCAATTTTTAATTGTTGGGGTAAGTGGAAAAAAAAATTCAACAACTATTTACAGCGAAGGTTGAGTGTATAGCTATTTCACGAAAAACCATTTTCGATCATCAGCACTCTTTTCGGAAGTGGATGCACCGGGGATTGAACCCGAGCTATACACTCAACCTTCGCTGTAAATAGTTGTTGAATTTTTTTTCCACTTACCCCAACAATTAATAATTAAAATTTTGTTTGCATTTTCTTCCATTATTTACTTTCCATATGGGAAAATTCCAAAAACCATTTGGGAAATAAATGACCAAAAATCAGGAAATAGAAATTATCAAATGAATTTTACCACAAGAATTCTAAAGGCTTTAAAAGTACCTAACGTACGTTTCTTTACAACGCGTACTTCACGACAAAAAAATTTGATTATTAAAAAAAACATCAAAAATATTAATCCTTACTTTGACTAATGGACTTTTTTATTCTGGCAAAAATGTCGCACTTTCTTCGGGCTGTCACATTTTTTTGTTCTCTTCCACGCAGACTCAACACTTTTTTAAGGCTGTTTGTTTATTGACAAAATATAAAACTGGCCCGACTACGGGGCAACATCTTCTGCTCTTAGCACATTGCATTATTTTTGTTTCATTCATCACATGAAAAATGCAACATTTATAGGGCACAGGGCACATGTTGATAATGGTGCAATGTAATAATGCAACATTTTCATGCAGAATAGGAAATGCTATTAGTATACAGATCTGAGACCACTAAAAATTATATAAAATCCAACTTTTCTTTGCTATAATAGGGGAATATTCTGTCTTTATCTTATCCCAAAAATCCCGGGATAAAATTCTAGCGATCCCGGGATTTTCGGGGTGTCCAAAAGGGCGGGATCCCGGGATTGGAATCCCTAATGTAGATACACACATATCGGAAACCAACTACATATGTTTTTATTAAATTTGGGCAACTTCACAAAAAACCACAAACAAATAAAAGTAAGAAATAAAGAATCATTATTACACACAACCATTTTCAACCATCATCATTTCAACCGTTAAGGGACTGCTTGAGTAGAACAACGAACGCTGACTGAAATTTGCAAACACACAAAATTTCTTCGTTCCTTCAAACCTTCACATGTTGAAATTCGTGAAATAGTACAAAATACGACACAAGTTTTTTTTTTTTTTTCAAATGTGTTGTAAGTTAATCTAAAATTGATAAACAATGTTTGATGAACAGTTGGAATTATGTTTATTGTTTAATGGGTACATATTTCGCATTATATTGCCTATTTTTGTAATTTGTTTGTTGACAGTTTTATAACAGCCTGATGACGAATAGAGTTTCATGTGAACACGGCTATTACACTGGTCGATAAGTTTTTGTTACAGAAATAAAGTTCTACTTTTCTAAAGGATTTTGGTACGCTGAATCCGAATCTGAAGTCAGATTTTCTGTAATACGTACAGTTTTTTAGATATTCATGCCCAAAGAGGCGAAAAACACGTTTTTTGGCTATATTCACTCCTCAATATCTTTTAAATTACTTACTTATTTTAAAAATTTATTAAAGCTGTTGAAAACGCTGACATTTCTCTTGAAGAAATCGTTTTAATATTTCAGATATCTTTCTTGTAACTTGCAATATTGCATATTAAGCTTCATTAGTTTTGCAATATTTTCTCCATACAAATATAATTAAAAATTTTGAAGCACGCTTTTAGGCAGTTTATTATATTATGGACGTATGTAAGTGGCTTCGTAAAAAAAATTATTCTGCTAAGCAACTACAAAATTTGATTGCGCCTATAACATACTACAAATGCTGAAGTTGTTTTCGACGAAAAATACCTTATTGTGCAAAAACATATATTACTATATACCGAAATTAGATATCCAAAAAATTAAAACGTTGTCTTCAAGAGAAATGGCCGAGCTTTCAATAGCGTTAATCAATTTTTAAAATAAGGAAGTAATTTAAAAGATATTGAGGAGTGAATATAGGCAAAAAACGTGTTTTTCGCCTCTTTGGGCACGAATATCTAAAAAACTGTACGTATGACAGAAAATCTGACTTCAGATTCGGATTTAGCGCACCGAAATCCTTTAGAAAAGTAGAATTTTATTTCTGTAACAAAAATTTGTTGAAATTTTGTCGACCAGTGTTATTCGTATTTTCGGTATCGACAAATACAGAAGTGTTTATTTTTATATTTCTGGATCACTCTGTAAGCCATTAAACGAAAAGTTTTTGTAACAATTTTACTCCGATGAAAAATTTGAAGGTCAACGCTTGAAAAAAACGTAAGTTCCACTTAAAGATTTTTACTTATTTATGCAATTTCTTACATTCTTAAATTATTTTAGGTTGCCATGCCAAAATCAAGGAGGACGCAAGCAGAGAAATTAACGATATTTTTGAAAGAGCACCAGGATGTTTTGAAGACAGATAGATCTGTTCCTTTTCTGAAAATCATGCAACAAAGCAATAAATCATGCTACGAAATTTCTGGTAGATCAAGGAGCCAGAAACATAAAGATATGCATAACCTGCGCGTTAAAAAGTCGTCGCAGTCAAGCAGAGTTTTCAAAAACCAACTTTTGCATGGCTTTATACGAAGCTTTTATTGCTGCTGACATATGCCTAGGAAAACTAAACAACCAACATCTAAATAATTTTTTAAAGTAATACACAAACGAAAATATTCCCCCGGACTCAACGATCAGAAAGACTTATATCGATAAATTATACGCCAAACAATTAAACCGAATAAAATCAGCGTTAAAAGGAAATTATTTGTGGGTGGCAATAGATGAAACGATTGATATCCAGGGTAGGGTAAGTTGGGGTCCTTTTGACTTTGGGGCACCGTTGACTTTGCCATTTTCGGTGTAAAAACGTTATAAAAACTTCACAAAAATAGAATTGAATGCAGCCTTATATAATAACACATGTGTATACCTAATTTGGCAGATCTGCTTTAATGCCTAGCGAAGTAACACATGATTCGATGATTTTCCGTTAGCTGATGTAATTTTTGTGTAGTGCCACGTAAGCGTTTTCACAAGTAAAACTAAATTTTTTTCTTAAATGAGTGTTCTTAACTGGCTCTTCGAAGCTTAAAGATTGAAAATAAATCTTAATTATTAAATGTTTTGAAAGAAAAAAAAAATTTGATTATTTTGGATAAAGTCATTTGGGGTACATTTGACTTTCCAGTTTGGGGAGCCTTTGACGAATGTCAAATAAAATAATAAGACCAATTAAACGTTTATGTGCCTCTAAGAAAGCTAAACCTGCCAAAACAAACCCATCTAGAACATCTCGATGCAGTATAAAATATTATTTCGATATAAACTTTCAAATATCCATTGGGTAATTCACAAGCTCTTTTAAAGTAGTATAACGTTATAAAGTGGTATAGGTTTACAACAATTGTATCAGCAGGGTTAGTTTTTCCCATAAAAATTAGAATAACATCAATACAACAACGCAGCCTATGTTTATTGAGTTTCCTATTCGATTTTGTTTTTATTTTTTGACTTTTTTTCAAGTTTTTTATCATTTATATTTTTATAATATTACCTTTTTCACTTTTGCTTGGTGTTTTCGATATTAAAATTTTAGTAAGCATCTGGTAACAAAATACAATACAACCTATATACCACAGTTGTTGCTTTCTAATACACATTTAATTTACAACGTACAAGATTAAAAGAGCTAGTGAATTTACCATATATTTTCGCTTATTATTATAATATTGTTATACTGTTTAAATAAAACCTTTAATTTTGTGTTATGATATAATGCCTCGTTTTTTTAAAGTTAAAAATTAATAAAATTTAGTTTACATTGTGATGGTCAAATGTGCCCCCATTCAAGTCACAGGTACCCCTACCACGGGGCACATTTGACAAAATGGCTTTTTTTTAAAAAATATCTGAAAAAGGTATTTACGTGTTTTTTTATAACTCATTAGCTATTCAAATATTGAGATGAATAATGAATAGTTACTGTCAATTGTTAAAACCTTAGTTTTCTCCAAAAATGTCTGAGATATGAGACTTCAAAAAAAAGGTGTCAAAGGCACCCCAGCTTACCCTAGGTTCATTGCGAATGTTATCGTTCCAGTCATCATGTACGGCGCAGAAGCATGGACAATTTCAAAATCAGATGAGATGGAAAGTTCGAGAGAAAAGTTCTTCGGAAGATTTATGGACCTTTGCGCGTTGGCGTGGGCGAGTATCGACGGAGATTTAACAATGAGCTGTACGAGCACAGCCATCGACATTGTTCAGCAAATAAAGATCCAGCGGCTGCGTTGGGCAGGTCATGTCGTCAGAATGGATGAAGGCGCTCCGGCCAAGAAAGTATTTCTATCGAAACCCGCTGAACGAAAAGAAAAGGGAGACCTCCCTGGGTGTTCCCAAGTGGCGCCATGCTGTACGAAACAGAAGCAATTGGCGCGCTCTGTTGGACTCGGCCAGAATCGTCTAGACCAGGCATAGGCAGGCCATACCACAATTGTGGGAAGCCGATTCACACGTATTCTTATGCTCTTCATTTCAGTTGCTGTTGAGAGCGAAAAATCAATTGCGCCGCAGTGGTGCTAGAACAGAATTTTCATGCCAGTCGTGTTGCAGACAGCAAAGGGATAACACGTATCGTCGCTTTGTTCATATATTTTATGCAATACCTAGTAAATTATGGGAGATTTAATGAGAGAAAGCATTTAGGGCAATTCTAAATAATTTTTCACTGAGTAATTTTTAGTCGCGCATTAATATTTTCACATCCGATTTTTAAAATTGATATGTCATTATTTTCGTATTTCGAAGCTCTATGTTTTCTTCTAATGCCCTTTTGAACTCTGAAGTCAAATAAGAAAGTTACAATAAAAAAACTATTTCGGCAGTATTTCGCGGGATCAGAAAAAAAAAAAATATTGTATTTAATCCTCTCAATATAAGCTTCAAATTTAGGGTCGGACTTTTACAACTTTACATATACTGAATTGCTTAAAAAAATTAGTTAAATAATAGCTACGTTAAATATTCGTAGTGACGTAACTTCTTTGTTTATTAATTTAGTAAAACCGTTTAAAGGCAACATTGTCATGAATTTTGAAGCACTTTCATTTGGCAAAACAAAGAGGATAATTCATGGACATACAAATAAGTTAGCTGACCCAACTATGTGAAAACGACTTCAGAGCTCAAAAGGACATTGGAAGGAAGTGTAGAGCTTCAAAATACGAAAATAATGACGTACCAATTTTAAAAATCGGATGAAAAATAACAAAGTTAGGTACAAGAAAAAAACGATTTCGGTGGTATTTCGCGGGGTCAACAAAATTTTTTTCTGTGTCCCTTAACCCTCTCAACATAAGCTTCAAATTTAGGGGCGGACTTTTACAACTTGTTTTTTCGACCCTATCTAATGTACATACATATGTACATATGCACAAGTATCCATGCATTTTTTATTGACACACTTATCTGGCATGTCCATGGCTTGGGAGGGTTTTTTCGCAAAATCAATTATTGTCGGTCCCTTGTGATTGACAATTATTAACGTACCTACTTTAGTTTCCATTAGTGATGGGCCAGTCGGGGATCAAATCACAATCGCCCCTCGACTACACAAATGACATGTTTTGGCGATTGTTTCGAGTCGGCGAGCCCGATATGTTGTAGAGAGGAATCGTGGAGAGTCGGAGATGTATTAGCGATTGTTTCGATTGATGGTTATTCCGCGACTTGACTCGAATACGAATGAAAACCATCGAGAGTACTCGAGATTTTTGAAGAATCCAATAAAAATCTCTTAGTTTCCATTGCAGTCAACGTGCTCCTGTTAGAAACATCCTTCACTCAGATGTCGCTTGTGAAAGAAAGGAGAAACATAAGCGGACAGATGGATGGAAAAATGTACAAGTGCGCTTCATAAAGTGAAGTTAAATTGAATGCTAAGTGCCAAGTTGGACGGGAAAGAAGTCGTGTGCAGAGTCTAGAAAAAAAATTTAAATATTTATTGTTGTTGTTGTGGCAGATGTGTGTATTTATGAGGTAGTTGCAGTAATAAATGTCCTTTTTGCATTTATTTTGAAGCCAAGTTAAAAACAAAACCAACAACATAAAAGAGTGAACATACACGCAGATAGATA
This sequence comes from Urophora cardui, assembly GCA_960531455.1. NCBI lineage: Eukaryota > Metazoa > Arthropoda > Insecta > Diptera > Tephritidae > Urophora > Urophora cardui. Next base: position 73,284,901 of record OY482673.1, on the reverse strand, counting down.
CATATATGTATATGTATAGGGTAGGGTGAAGGAAAGTAATTGTGCAACGTCGGAAATAAATTGCTTTAATGGTGCCAAGTATGATAATGAGGCGATATCAAATGCACATCGAAGGAACAGGCAAGTGTGTATGGGGTTTTAAAAGTTTAAGTTTATTAATGTGCGTCTGGGCCGGCTAGGTTAGGAGCTGTAAGAGTTGTAAGTTGCAGTTTTGCTTCATTTTATTTATGCACTGCGGGAAACGCTTTGTGTTAACCACTTTTTGCGAGAAAAAGCGTTGATATGTGGCCATTGTGGGCATTTACGGCTGTTAGTTTGATGCAAAGTCGCTCGGAGGCGTTTTTGATCGAAATTTGATATTTGCCTGATAAGAGAATGTGCCTGCGGTTATTTGTCGCTTTGCAGGTTACATAAATATGTATATATTTGGTTGCAGCTCCTGTTGTAACAACGGAGTACGAAGACGTCGCACAATGGGGTATTTGATGATCAAACATGCGATTAATTCAAACAAGTATATTAGAAGTACAAAGAAGTTTTTGGTACCAAATGAAAGAAAATAAATCACTGTATTACTATTTTGCCTAAATATGTGAAATTTTGGTTCGAAGTTTCGAGCTACATATATATTTTTTTCTTGAAAGAAGAATTAAAAATTGGAATGGAGCCTTCTTGCTCAGGTATTTAGGCAACAAAAAGTTATTTCAGTTGTGTTTTACTATGTTTATAAGTAGGTACTTCATTTTATTTTTCGAAAATATGCCCAAAAATAAGTTTTTACTATAAATAGAAATCTGTTATACAAGGGATGTAGATGAAACTTGGATCCATCACACCACATCAGAAACCAAGGGACAATAAAACAGTGGGTTTATCCGGGTCTACGTGTTCCAAAGAAGCCCAAGAGGTGTCATTAACATCAATTATCTTGAAAAGGGCAAAACAATTACCGGCGAATATTACTCAGAAGTTTTGGGCAGATTCGATTTTGATTTGAAGCAAAAACGACCGGATTTGGCAAGAAAAAAAATCTGTTTCATCATGGCCACGGATGCCACTTTGGGCCACTTTGGCCCAAATTTGGTCCTTTTTTTGTCTTTGGGCCACTGGGCCACTTTTTTCGGATTTGGTCCTTTTTGAGAAGTATTTGGAAAAAAATTACCCAATCTATTGTACTAGAACAAAGTCGACCCACATGGCTGAAGTGCTGGGAACCAAAGCCAGAGGAAATATTGTGGAAGATCTAAGGGCATCAAAGTTTTCACTCATAGTTGACGAAACTACAAATGTAACTTCTAAAAAATGCTTAGTATTAGTGGTGCGATACTTCGATCGACTTGTCTGCACCATTCGTGACAGATCCCTTTCGCTACTAATTGGATTAAACAAAATCGATACAGAATCTATTTACCAGGCTACAGTGTCATTGTTTCAATACCGCAATGTGCTCCTAGGCAATATAATTGGGTTAACTACGGACGGAGCCAATACAATGGCCGGCGAATTCACTGGATTGTAAGCTAGATTTAGGGGTAATGCCAATCTGTTTTTTATAAAGTGTACGTGCCTGTCGCTCCATTTATGTTATATCTACGCCGCACAAAATACTTGGAATATTATTTACTCGGTGGCTTGCTTTAGAAAACGTAACTACAAAAATTCTTGAGCAATGTAAACAATTACAGCTCTATTTTCTATCTTCGTGCCTCGAGGTTAATGGTATACGTGCTCGATAATAAGCTCTATCGATAGCAGATGCTTTGTTTTTTTGTCTTACATATGCAAAATTACACTGTGCGCGAGCCAAAGATCAACAGAGATGAGTTATACCTAGTAAAGATAATTCGGGAACACTGAGCACGATGGAGCTATTCATTTTTCTAGGTTAGTTCTCGGTTAGGAGATATTTGACTTTGAAGTTCTGTCCGTCTGTACATATAGTTCGTCGGTTTGAATGCACACTATTCCCTTACTTTGTGAGATATCAAATTGAAACTCGGCATATATACAATTTTTTTCATCCTATTAAAGAACAAAATTTGAAAGTTTTATAAGTCATAACGCAAAAACCATAGCAGTTACATATATCGATGAAATGTGGTATGAGTGATGTACTTACTAATGCGAATATTTGGACGAAAAATTACCCAAATCGGTTGACGACCACGCCCACTTTTATACCTGGGTATTTTATAGGGGTGTAACAAAAACATTTTAAGCGATATCTTTGTCAAATATAAAGATATATCATTGAAATTTTGTGGCGTGAGTCCAACTATAGACATAAAACAAAAAACACAAAAAATTGTGAAAACGTGGCGTGGTACCGGCTCCTTTTAGAATCAGAAATATACGAGATTTCAGATTCCATAAATCGACAAATAATTGATATACTTATTATTAGGAAACTTGGTGAACCTATACACTGTTATCACTACGTTGAAAATTTGGCGAAATAGGTTTATAACCATGCCTACTTTAAAAAAAAAAAAAACATTTCTAAAACGACCTTGTGAAACTTGTGACGTGACATCTTTGTAACAAAGTCACAAAGGAATGAAATTTTGCACTTACAATAATATTTACATATAAGTACGCTTACTCGGATAGATACAAATTTTGAAAATGGGCGGTATCCGCATTATATAAAATACATATACAAATTGAGTGGCAGTCGAAAATGAGTGGTAGTTGAAAAATGCCCATCCTTGATGTCCCTTACGCGAAAATGCACTTTGAACGACGATATACAACCAGACATGGGCATACTCAAATGCATTTTGTAATTGATTACACACAACAATTACAAGTAATTGTAATTGGAAATTTTTAAATTACAATTGCAAGTAATTAAAGAGCAAATTGTTTACGACAACCAAATCGAATAAAAATTGAAAAATTAATGCTCACAAATTTTTTTCTGTATTGAAAAATCATTATTTTTACAAGCTTTTATTTAACTTCATTTTTTGTACGTGCACAGTGGTCGGAGAGACCTGGTTTTACAAGAAAAATTAGAAGTAGTGTTACGATCTTAATGAAAATTTGGGAATATATTATTTATGTAATGCTGAAAAATTTTATAATTTGACAGTCAAATAGAATAGAAAAATTAGAAGTAGTGTTACAACCCTAATGAAAATCTGGGATTATATTATTTATGTAAAGCTGAATCCGATTATGCAAAAAAAATTATAATTTGACAGTTGACAGCTGACGCTGACCACAATCATAAGACCTTAGTTTTTTCCGATAATTTTTTACATATTTTAGTTAAAGTATGGGAAATGATGTACACCATTCCCAGAATTTTCTTTTCCCATAGTGACAACCCTCTATTAGGCACTATTAACCCAATACGTACTACACCCAAAGTATAAAAGCTTCATTTTTTTTACGAGAAATCTTTTATTTATACTGATAACAATGAAACAACATTCATTCTAACAGAACAATTTTTTTACAAATGGTACCATGTCCAAAATATCAATAGAAGAAATAAACTATAAAAAATCGGTATTAAATGAACATTTCGGAAGTGCTAGCAAATAACAGATTTTCACTCTTCTGTAGCGATTTCAACAAAAACTGATGAGTTCTGACTTGGTTCCCGTAAAAGACTGATGACTTCTGCAGAAATGGTGTCTGCTTTTCGGAGAGGAAGTGGTCTCATACTCGATATAACTGGATCGGATGTTATGAGTAGCATGTGAGAGAAATCTTCATTCGATTGCTCCCTGCTCATTTTTTGCGTGTTATGCTGAAGTCTTTGTTTCGAGCTTCCTGGGCTTCTTCAGAAAAATTCCCAATTTTGTCTTAAAACATTAAAACACTCTAAATGTGTCACCATTCCGAATATAATAACGTGCACTGTCTATAAAAACACAGTTTAAGAAGCAAATCGTGCGCGATTTTTTGTGAAATCGTAGTTTTATATGAAGCAAAAAATAACACCAGACTGCAGTTTTACTTGAAACTTGAGTCATCGTGCCTTTAAAATATACACACAAAAAAAATGCAAAATCTAAGGCCTTTACTTTTTTGGCCGCCATTTTTTTCGGGAGGATATGGGCGGCTAAACTTTTCATGGATTTTTAGGGCATCCTTTCTTTTATTCTCCGGTAAAAAAATTATGGCCCCACTCGATTGATCTTGTTAGTTATACCTTTCTGAAATAAAATAAATTCTTAAAAAAAAAGCCTTTTTTGTAGTATTGCTAATTTAGTAGCAATTTTTTTTTTGTTAATATTTTTTTTAAAACCGTGGCTTTACATGTGTAAAAAGTAAGACTAGACCAAAGAATTTCATTTCTACTTGAAACACTATGCAAAAAATGCAGGGAAATCTATGCTACAATAATGACTAAAATACTTCACGATCGAATTTGTGGGTTTAGACGTCTCTAGCGGATGTATCAGCAGATATTTTTGAAAAAAACTTATCAGTTCTGAGATCGTTGGACATTTCTGAGTAAGAATGGCTTTTTTCCGGCTAATTTATCACAACTTTAAAAAAACTACTTTTTCTTGTAAAAGCAGGTTCGCCCGACCACTGTGCGTCGTCAAAGTTTGCAACGAATATTTAAGCTACCTACTTCTTGTTGAAACTTCGACGTAATAGTACAGGACCCAAAGACAATGCAATGTGACAGAAAAAAGAATCCGCTAGGCGGCGCTGGTGTCAAGATATTTGCAAAATTGGTATTTACTGATCGAATTGGTTCGTATTCAGTACATGTATTGCCAAAGAGGGTATATGGGTAAGAGGGTGCAGTCTGCTGAAGCTCCACACTAGATGTCATATTTTTCGCGAGATGGGAGCCTCGAAAAATTTTACTAGTTTAAAAACAAATGAGTGAAATTTTTCGACGGTGCCATCTCGCGCGAAATGTGGCATCTAGTGTGGATTTTCAGCAGACTTCACCCTCTTAACCATATGCGCTTTTTGATACTTATTTGAATAAGTATTTTGGTTCAAAAATTGCCTAAGGTAACTTGCCAAGTTTTTATTAAATTATTTTCATTAAGATTACGAAAAAATTACCAAAGTTTTAGATTGGGTTATATGCTGTTTTATGTCGATTTTATAATAGTTTTTCTTTGTGTGTATTCCGATTTGAAAAAAATTAAGATATGATATAAGTAGGTCCATGTACCCAACTTGTGTGTAAATTTGGTTAAAATCATGCGTTTGAGCGCCAAAAATTTTATTCAAAAACGCTCCAGTTCAAAGTTCTATTTAAAAATGCTCCAGTTCAGAGAAATATTAGCCAATGATAATGGCGCAATATTTTTGGAACGAGAGAAAATAAAGTAAATGCCCTTTAGGAATGAAAAAATAACAACCAAATTAAAAACTAAATCTTGAGAAATTTATGCAAGGATTATATGTAGTGAATAATTATGATAAATGAAGAAAACAATTTATACTTACACCCTGTAAATCATTTAATGTTTATTGCAGTTGCCGTTGAGAAATTATATATTTGTAAAGGCGATCAGTAAAATTTGGCCGTCCGTCCATTGCATTCGCGAGTTTGCCATTCCCCATACGAGCAGCCGACGTCAATACAATACAATAGTTGTGTTTTATCGGTGTTTTGACATTAAAATGGTAATTTGTTATTGTTGCGAATAAGTGTTTGGAAAATTGTTAAAGGCGATGATTGATGATAGCGGCAACCGAACGGATCACACCAGATCATCGCACGCAATTTTCAAAGATATTATTTGCAGAACATAGTTTATTTGTGGTACATGGAAAGAAAGCAAAAATAAGACAAATTAAACAGTTTAAAAATTCACGAGGTCCCAGACCGTTTTAGCGTTTAGCGTAATAGGGCATAATGGATAAAAAACTGTTGTATAGTCTGACTGAATTCGGTATACCTCATTTCAGGCTTCTAGCTTCGGCCAGGCTATTTTTCGTTAACACTACACGTCTATGGAACTCCATTCCATCCACTATCAGAAAGGACTAAACAGAAGTAACTTTAAACGGTGAATATATGAGCATTTCAGTTGTCAAGAAAGCTGAAATGAATGTAAAGGGATCATTCCAAACTATCTCACCTATCTTTATTTATTTATTTTTTTTTTTCTTCTTACTTGTCTTTTACTCTATATACCTATACTAGATGACCCGCAGACGTTGTTCTGCCTAAAATTTATACCTATAAAGCCTAAAGGAAAAGTCCTAGATTACCGTTTTGCTCAACACTACATCCCTATCCTTATCCCTAATCCTTAATCCCTAATCTCTATCCCTAAGCATATACCTATCCCTATTGCTATCCCTAATCCCTAATCTCTAATCTCTAATACCTATCCATATACATACCTATCCCTAATCCCTATCCCTATCCATATACCTATCCCTATCTCTATCCCAAATCCCTATTCCCTAATCCCTATACCTATACATACCTATCCCTATCTCTATCCCTATCCGTATCCGTATCCCTATCCCTATAGCTATCCCTATCTCTATCTCTATCCCTATTCTCATCTCTATCTCTATCCCTATCCCTGCCCTATCCCTATGCCTATCCTATCCCTCCACATCTTCTATGGTCACCCCTGGTCACATTTTGGTCGATATCTCGGAAAACGGGTCGCATAGGGTCTTGAAAATCACTTCTATTTTAAATACTCACCAACACCTTTTATTTGATACCCATTTTGTAGAATACCCGTCTGGGGTTATACCTGGTTCATACATATTTCGGGAAATACCTCCAATATGGGACCAATAAATACACCATGTTCAAGCACTCGTCAACACCTTTCATTTGATACCCATATCGTACGAACCCGTTATAGGGTTACCCTAGTCCACATTTTGTGGAATATCTCCAAAACCTTCCCGGATTCTTATACTTTTTTTGGCCATAAACCATGTCGGGCTCAGTCGAAAACTACGTGCAAAATTTCATTTAATTCAGTCCAGCCGTTCTGGAGTTATATCATCAGGGAGGAAAACGCGACTTATTTTTATATAATAGATAACACAGGCCGACAAGAAATTTGACCATAAACCAGACCATACTTTCCTAAAGGTTTTCGATGCGCTGAATTCAAATCTGGACGCAGAATTGCTCTATCACGTCAGGATTTTGAGATATCCTAACCTAAATGTGCAAAAAACACCGTTTTTGCCTATTTTTGAGGTTATATATAACCGACAGATTATTTGTAAAAAAAAAAAAGCACAAATAGCATCTTAAAGAAGAAGTATTTCTCTAACGAATGGCGTTGAGTTTGCTCAAATATCTTTTTTTTTCGCTAAGATAGAGCAATTTAAAGTTTATATGAATTAACGTAGGTATGATGCAGTAGAACACATACCTCTTACGATAAGTCTGCAAATTTCAATTGCTCCATCTTAGCGAAAAAAAAGATATTTGAGCAAACTCAACGACATTCGTAAGAGAAAGACTTCTTCTTTAAGATGCTATGTGTGCTTTTTTTTTTAAAAAAATAATTTGTCGTTTATATATAACCTCAAAAATAGGCAAAAACCGCGTTTTTTGCACATTTAGGTTAGGATATCTCAAAATCCTGACGTGATAGAGCAATTCTGCGTCCAGATTTGAATTCAGCGCATCGAAAACCTTTAGGAAAGTATGGTCTGGTTTGTGGTCAAAAAAATCGGTCTCATTTTGTCGGCCTGTGTAATTGTTAATTACTTAGTTTTTAAGCTATAGTTGAGTAATTGATTTATATTCGTCTTAATTATTACTGTTGTGCAAAAAAATACTGTCTTGTCTTAATGTACTAATGTTATATGTTTTTAATAAATGAAAATGAAAATGAAATGTTTGGAGGCGAAAAAAGACACTGAAAATGGCGCATTTTAGCCGAAAGCGGTTTGTCTCCAAACCAAACATGACAAGGTATGACGGAAAATCTTTCCACAATATAACATATTCCTACCCTGTCGGAAAAGCAAGCAACCAAAAAGTAACAAGTAAAAGCGCGACTGTCTTCGGCCGTACTGATGACTTCATACCTTTCATGAATGGGTCTGATTTTGTTAAACTTACACATATTTTGACCTTGACAGTTCACAGTAACATCATTTAGCTTTTTTAGTGAGAAGTTATACCCCAAAATGTCTATACCTGACCAATCGGTTGTATAGGAGCTATATGTTATAGTGGTCCGATCTAGAAAACGTTCGGTAACCTTATTTGGATCAATATGGGTACAAATATTCCAAAGTTTCATATCCTTAGCTGGTTAAATGGAGAAGTTATAACCCAAAATGTCCATATCTGAACAATTGGTTGTATGGCAGCTATATGTAAAAGTGGTCCGATCTTGACAAATTACGGTGACATTATTTAGGTCCATATGAGTACAAATACTTCAAAGTTTCATGCCCTTAGCTATTTGAATGGAGAAGTTATACCCCTAAAGCTCCATATATGAACAATCGGTTGTATGGGAGCTATATGTTATAGTGGTACAATTCGGCCGATTCTGACAAATGATCAGCTTCTCCTAAAAATACCAGGGACCGGGATTCTTATTCCTTTTAAAATAAAAATCCATAGAAAAAAGTTATTTCTGGCGGTTTATTTTATTTGGACCAAAATAATCGTTAAATATTAATTTTTTTTCGAGCCAGGAATAAAATCTATTCTTATCCTTTTATTTTTTAAGGATAGAAAAAAAATCATTTGTCAAGGACTAAAGAACCCCTTAACCGAATTTAATGAACTTGGAACTTGGAGGGCTGACAAAGCTTTCAACTGAAGGTCAATATGTCATTGTTGCCACCTATTTTTGGTTTTTTTTTTTGCCTATAATATTCATTTTTGCCACCTATTGTTATTTTATTATAAAAATAATTTGCCAATAACAACTGAACTCATCGGAAAAGCAAACAACAAAAAAGAAATCATCCAAGTTCAATAAATTTGGTAACAATGGATAGAGGACTGAAAAGGCTTAAAAAAGTCAGTTTATTCAAGTTCGATAAGCTGTTCAGTATTTATTGGCAAATAATTTTTATTATGTATCTTAGTGTCTAGCACGAAATTATTATTTTTCCTTTTAATTTTTCTACTTTGGGATAAGCGGAAAAATCTAATTAGCTCATACAGCGATGGTAGATGTGATAGCTATTTCGAAGAAAACCCACTTTCTTCATTATCAGACATATTTTCGGGATCACTCCAGGCTTTGAACCTATGCTCCAACCATCAGTAGTCGAATATTAGCACATCTACCATCGCTGTATGAGCTAATTGGATTTTTTGTATTTGTATTTGTGACCGCAGTGCTGCAGTGGGTAGAGTGCTCGCCTGCTATACCAGAGGTCTCGGGTTCAAATCCCAGTCTGAGCAAACACCAAAAAAATTTTTTTTCTAATTAGTAAAAATCCAATTATTGGGTTTGTTAAGAGCAGCGGTCACCCCTCGGCAGTGGGCGGAATACCCTCCGAGTGTATTTCTGCCATGAAAAAGCTTCTCACAAAAAATGCATTCACCTTTCCACCCAAGTAGTAGGAAAAACAAAAGGAGCACACCTCGAATTGGGAGAGAAGCTCGGCCATAAAACTCGTCAGAGTTATAATAGCGTAATTGTATTATTATTATATTTGTATTTGTTTAATGATTAGTCTTTGAAATACAATTTCTTATAGACTATAGGTAGGCATTTATTAATATTAGAAAATTACAAATAAAAACTTATAAATAATCATATAAAATTTTACATTTTAAAATAGGAATTTAAAACATTAATAAACTAAAGTCTTTCTAAGGCAAAATGAATTGAGAAAGAATTCGAGATCTTATTTAGTTCATTAAGTGCGCATGCAATTGGCGCATTTCGTGCATAGTCCGTTTTGCAATTCACAGTATAAAAAGGCAAGTGCACTCGTAAAAGTAAAGTCTTAAGGTTTATTAAGAGCAGGCGAGCGTTGTAGGGAGGCAAAGGCTCACAAAAATTCAGTGATCGCAAAGCGAATTTTAAGAGTTTTCTGAATGCGCTCGATACGGTTAACAGAATTACTATGATACGGCCTCCAAATAAATGTACCGCATTCTAAAACAGAACGCACAAAAGATGTGTATAGCAATTTAAGGGTATATGGATCAGAAAATTTTCCACAGTTCCTTCTGACAAAGCCTAAAGTAGAGTATGATTTCCTAACAATGTGGTCAATATGGCTATTAGATGAAAAGTTTAATGAAAAAATAATATCATGATCTTTCCTCAATACTTTCTAACAAAGTATTATAAATATAGTAATGTGTCGATAGAGTATTATGAATTTGGGTCTGGTACAATATGTCGAAAATTTTAATGTCGGTTCTAAATATGCCGAAAAAAAAAATGTCGAAACCGAAAATGTCGAAAAAAATACCGAATTTTAATCATGTAAAAATTTGGAAAAATTTCTAATATGGCATTAAAAAATAGCCCAACTTATGGAAGCTCGAATTTTACACATCAATAATAAAAAATAACCCTCAGCCGGCAGAATTATCTTTCCTGAGTAATATCTATGGCCCGGTCCACAGTGCTTTTGCGCAGAACACTTGTCTGCCTTTGGCCGCGCTTATGCCTGGTTTTCACTAGGTCATATTTGACGTCAAATGCTGTCAAACAAATGAAAACGGGTTGGCATAATGCGTCAATTGCGTTTGCAGTCAGTTTTGACCACTCGCTGTCATATAAAATGACAGCCATATGAAAACACTCAAATTGTAGTTTGCCAGCACATATGGCAACATTTGACACACAAAATTCATTTGCCAGCGTGTTGGCAAACTTATTTCGTTTGTCAAGCTCACAGCTGATTCGCCGGGCCCCGGAGCGGATCAAAGGAGCGAAGAGCTAAGGAGCTAAGAATTTTAGCGGAGTGGGGCTGGAGCTGGAGCTCAAATTATTGACATGAGCTGGAAGTAGAGATAAAAATCACTATAAAAATCACTAGCTCCTTACATATCTACATACAGATATGTACATATAAATACATTTGAGGCCGGTTTCACCATTTCCGGCTATTTTAATCGCTGGTTAATTTTTAATTTCTCTTTATTGTCAAACTTTCGTTTTGTTTACTTACTGGCAAGGCAGATCTAAGGGGGTAGGCGCATAGGCGAATTCAGGAAATCTTTTTTTTTTTATTTACAAAGGTAGAGAGTAATGTCAAAATCAAAACGAATTCATATCATGGCCAATAGAAATGGACGAGTCCCAAGAGAATTCAGATTTTAACTAAGGCGAAATATTATTTTGACATTATACTCTACCAATCACAATAGAAAAATACACTTGAGAAATTTCTCAATTCGCCTATGCGCCTACCTTCCTAGATCTGCCTTGCTTCTGGGTCTTTTGACGTTTGAGAGGCAGCGGATTTCAATATGGCGGCCATGCTACTATCTGTATAGTTGTATCATGGTCGTATCTGATTTAGGACAGTCTTGCCGATTGTGATAAGTGCCAAGATGTTTCCGAATTTTCGATCACTGGTACATAAGTAGATAACGTTTTTTTGGTTATTGGGAAGTGAAGCGGAGTCAGAGGAAAAAAATAAAAATATTTGGAGCGAGAACGGAGCACGGTGCAGAAAAAGGTTGGGAGCTAAAACAAAACAAAATTTTGGTAGCGGAACAAACGAAAAAACTCTTGCACCGGGGCCCTGGTTGTCGAGCACACAGCTGATTGTACTAAAGGTAAATTTTATACAATTTATTTATTCAATTTATTTATTATTGATAATTGTGTTTTAATTTCAGAAAATGTAAGAGATAATGGACGAATTTCCAAACGATCCCCAAGTATTTATGGAACCCAAAACTAGTACCACCGTAAAAAAACAGCGGGTGCGAAAACTGACGGTGCAGTGGACACAACCACAAACTGAGAAGTTGGTGCAGGAAGTGGAGGCCAGGGAAGGCACCTGGAATTTTCTTTCCCCTCAATACCGGGACAGAAATTTGAGGGAGGCCCAGTGGCAAGAAGTGGCGGAGGAATTGAATATGCCGCGATCGGAAGTGTCTGCCAAATGGAACAGCCTCCGCTGTTCTTTTCGCGTAAGTTCTTTCTGGTTTTTTCAAATATTAATAATTACTAAGCAATATAAATTTTTAATAGGCGGCATTCAATAGAAAATCAAAAACCAAAAGTGGACAGGGTGCAGTCAAACCTGTAGCGATGAATCCGCTATACAACTCGCTGAAATTTCTTGAGCCGTCCCTTAACATTGAAGCCAACACAATGTCCAATTTTACAACTGTAAGTACATGTGTTACTTTTTTGACTGCTGTATGTATGTATAAATGTATATGATTATTCAGTGGTTAACTAATATGTATGTATGTATATGTTGGTATTATAGAACCGTTCTTCGCCGCAGAGTTCACCTGCTTCCCCGTGTGGCACCGAAGTTTCTGAGGAGTTGCAGTCAACGACGCCAACACCGTCAACCTCACGAGCATCGGTATCACGACGACGCGCTAATAAAGACGATGACGGGTTTGCTGAGGTGGTCGAACGTGCATTGGAGACAATAGCTTTGTTCAATAACTCAAAGTTTTTAATTGCTTTTACAAATAGTTACGAATTTTATGTTCAATAACCCAAAAAATTTGCAAAAGAGACCCAAATTGGGAGAGTAAGACTTCGAGAGAGTTGAAAATAGTTGCAAGTAAAATTTTCACTTGCAACTACTTGCAGCTTTAAAAAAAATAGAAGCGTCAAAAACATATGATCACAAAAATTGCAATTGGAAATATGCCAACATTTCAATCGCAAATTTCTAATTGCATACTACATAAATTAGCGCAAAAAGGAATCTTGACGATGTTGTGGAATATCCAAAGTAGATTTTCGTCTTCCTAATTCAGTTATTTACATTCATTTTCAATTTCACACATTTCAATTACAACCTAACCTAAAAATCAAATTGTGAAAACAGCGCATCAGCTGTTTACTTGCAAATGTTTACGATTTTGTGTTCAATAACTTTGGTTGATAATTTTCTCTTTTACTCGTTTTTACTCTTAATTTGTCACTGGTGCTCTTATTGCAAGTAAAGTTGTTGAACAAAGCTAATGTCAGCCGCCGCAAAAAGTGATGGTTGGGACGATTTTGGCAATTTCATTGCATCAAATGGCCGTGAATGGGCAGCTGAACTCCCTCAACTGGCCAAAGAATTCAAGGCTGATATGTACGAGCTGGTGCTCAAATACCAGCAGAAATTTGCACGGTAAGAGCAGCGATTGAATTATATTAATAAAATCTAATTGTTTGTATTTTTATTTTCCTCTTTCAGGTCAGAATAATGCCGTAATCTGCTAATTATTTTTAATGCATTTTTTAGATTTATACATACACTAGACAAAATAAGTCTGCGTACATTATAATTTTTTTAAATTCCTTCAAGTTTTGATTCTGCTTAACTATTTGTAAAATTTTGTACAAAAAAGAAGTGAAACAAATTTCGTTGTAAAATTCTATGTATATTTATAACAAAAACACTAAATCTTTTTTGGAGATTTTTGTTGTTGTGTCCACTGCACTGTCAAAGGAAATTTAAAAAAATTATAATGTACGCAGACTTATCTTGCCTAGTGTATATTAATAGCAAGCCAATTGAAGTTTATGTGCCTTATTTATTTACATACATACTATTATTACTTGTTTTGCATGTGTTATGTACATATAAATATGTATATGTATGAGAAAAGTACAAACTGAATTTTTTTATTTTTTTACATAAGTAATTTTTATTAATAAAAAAGAACTGAATTTAAAATGAATTATTACATACACATTTGGAAGTAAATTTGTAATCTACTAAATAAATGTGATAGGGAGAGATAGGGATAAGGAAAGGGATAGGGAGAGATTGGGATAGGGATAAGGAAAGGGATAGGGTGTGAAACAGAGGGAAGAAAGTCTTTTTTTTAGATTTTTGGTGGTATGTTTGTTATTGTCTACTTGTGGACAAACTACCAAACTGAATTATGCAGTATCGTCCTATTATATTGCCATGCAACTTCACCGTGGGGTGTCATGAAGTACTCCATAAATTGTTCACGCACATTTACTGCGTTGGTTGCTGGCCTACCTAAAGTGCTGCTTGGTGGAATTGATGAGAGCATTTCATTTTCTCCACACTCCATTCGCCAATTACCTTGAACAACAACCCCATTAGTGTCATTGTCTACATCAGATCTTTGCAGATATGATTTGCGAGTTAATAAAAAATTATGCAGAACGCAAATGGCCAGAACAAAAGCTTTTGCATGTTCTGGTTTCACGTCTATTGGCCTTCTTAGTATTCTGAATCGCGATGCACATATGCCGAACATATTTTCAACTACATTTCGTGCCCGAGATAGCCTATAGTTGAAAATTTTATGCGACATTACTTGTTCCCTATAAGAAAATGGTTTCATTAAATACGTTTTCAAAGGAAACACGTCATCAGCAACAATGACAAATGGCACTTCATCTCCTTCATGTGGAAGTGGTCTCGGTGGTGGAAAATTAATTGAGTTATCATCAAGGGCAGTAGAAAGTGGGCATCTGGATATTTTAAAATAAGAATAATTATTGAGACTAAATTTAAATACTTTGTAGCAGGATTACCTTCCAAAAACACCACCATCAGATTCACGGCCATATGCTCCCACTTCCACGAACAAAAATTTGTAGTTAGCATCCACCAAAGCCATCAGGACAATGCTGTTGTACTTTTTATAATTAAAGTATTCTGAGCCGCAGTTTTCAGGCGCCTGAATGGCTATATGCTTGCCATCCAATGCCCCACAGCAATTAGGGAAATTCCATCGCTGTTCGAAACGGTCAGCAACCTCTGTCCATTCTTGATGACTGCTGGGAACCTTAATCAAATAAATAAAAAACATAATTTTGGAACTTTGTTAATAATTAACGAAAATTACATGAATACTCACTTTTAAAAAGTCATCTTTTAGGGCCACAAAAATAGCATGACATGTATCACGTATTGCGTGACATATCGTGGTTTTTCCCAATAGAAAAACAGTCATCAAACTGGAAAAGCTGTCGCCTGTCGCCAAGTAACGTAAAGTTACTGCCACTTTCTCACCGACCGAAATTGCTTTTCGAAATCGCGTGTTGCTTTTATAGATATATGGGGTCAGGTGCTCTACCAGGAAGTCAAAGTCCTCTACGTTCATTCTAATAAAGTTCTTAAGCCACTTTGGATCTTGCGATACCAATTTCGAACGCAGCGTAGCGTAAAATCCACAACTATCTCTATCCCGCAAACCTGGCCTAATCCACCACTGCTTCTGCTTTCGTTGTTGGCACCTTTTCCTCTTCCATGCGCTTAATGTTGTCACCACACAAAGAGCCGCTGTAGCTATTGCAATTTTTTTATTTCCACGCATGATTTTTATTTTACACGATTTATGTTTTAAAAGAATTTATCAGCTGTTCGGCTGTCAAAAATTTTTACTTCACGTTTGACATCAAAGATGAAAACGGACTGGCAATCAACTGACGCCAAAATTTGACGACAATCTTTGACCCACACTGCTCTATCGACTTCATGTCAGTTTTTGAAACCTAATGAAAACACATTTGACTCAAAATGACATATTGTCATCTAGGGCAGTGATTTGACGTCAGTGAATTTGACCTAATGAAAACCAGGCTTTATAAAAAATAACCCTGGGTTACGCCATCCGTCCGGGCGTGTGCCCTAACCGTGTCTACCGCCACGGTGATGTCCTTCTGCGTAGTACACCCTTCAGCGGCGGCGCTAAAAAGGTAAGTATACAAATTTCGACCTTTTTCGATCATTTTCCTCATTTCGACATTTAATTCGGTCAAAAATGTATTCGGTACACTCAGAAAAATAATCACAGTAGTATCAACAGTTTTCTTCTGTTAATCCCTAAATTCGTTAAATTAACAGAAATACGTTTAGGTAGACACATTTGGAGTTATATAAACGAAAAAATCGTTTATTTTAACAAATATATCTATTAAAACCTATTTGTTAGTTCAACAGCTGCGGAGCAAGCAGCTCACGACTTCCGCGCAGTGTCCTCTGGATAGCCACCGAACACCCGTTTGGTGGTGAACTAAAGTGAGAACTCGACAAGTCCACTCCGACATATTCGGTTTAAGGGCTTGTTGAGGGGAATAACTGCAGCGTCTGTTCACCAGAAGGTGCGGCTGCGAGCGGTCGTCTGTCTTGGAGCAAGCGGCTCGCTATATAAACGTGTAACAATATACAACTCCCGCAGGGCGGGTTGTGCGTCGGGCTTGGTACCCACCACGTAAAAAATCCTATCCAATGAAAAATGCAACAATGCCTCGGCACGGGAGGCAGGAAGCGACGATAGGTTGCATGAAAATGTCGAGAAAAAAGGAAAGTGGGGTTGCGTTATGTGATGTTTATAGATGAAACATCCGTTGAAATTAAAATCCGAGCTGCTCCTTTTTCAAGGATATCCACATTTTTTGTTTTTTTTGAAAGGATCAAATATTGAGGAAATCGAAAATTCGCCACCGTCCAAATTTTTCCGATTTCAATACATTATTTGGTCGCTAAGGGATACAAAAAAAGGTATTAAAAAGAAAAAAGGACACCTGTAGTGGAAAAATCCAATGTGAACAGGACCTAAAGGATAACCACTGAAATATAAAATAACACAAAAAGTACCCACTTTAATTTGCGTATAACTCCTAAAATGTTAACTCTACGTGAAAATTCGTCATAATATGTTTCATTCAGAATAAATAAAGGAATATTTCTTTGATATACAATTTTGATGTACCTGCTGTGCTTAATGTACTTTTGTGCATCTAAAGTGAAAATTTAAAAAAAGTACGTTTTTTTTTATGGTGCTATTTTAAGTTCAAATATTTTTCTAGTTTATGTAAATATTTTAATCTCATGATCTAACTCTCATTCCTACATATCTATACGTTAATACTAAAAAAGAGTTACAGCTGAGATACGCGCTAGCTGTGCACGGTGGGCGGGAAGCTACAATAGGTTGCATGGGAATATCGTAAAAATGATGGTCCTACGAATATGTGCCTAGCTGTGTGCTGGTACTAATTTTCGTTTAAAAAAAATGTTGGAGATTTTATTCGCGCTTGCTGTGTGTTTATGAAGTATATTGGAATATCATTTTACTTAAGTTTTTAGCCGGCGATCGTTTTTTCGATATTTTAATGCAACCTATTGTTGCTTACCGCCCACCGTGCATAGCTAGCGCGTATTTCAGCTCTAATTCCTTTTAATATTAACGTATATATATGTAAGAATTAGAATTGGATCATTAGATTAAAATATTTACATAAACTAGAAAAATATTTGAACTTAAAATAGCACCATAAAAAAGTACTTTTTTTTTTTAAATTTTCACTTTAGATGGACCAAAGTGTATTAACCACTGCAGGTACATCAAATTTTCAAAGAAATATTCCTTTATTTATTCTGAATGAAACATATTAAAAGGAATTTTCACGTAGAGTAAACATTTTAGGAGTTATACGCAAATTAAAGTGGGTACTTTTTGTGTTATTTTATATTTCAGTGGTTATCCTTTAGGTCCTGTTCACATTGGATTTTTCCACTACAGGTGTCCTTTTTTCTTTCTAATACCTTTTTTTGTATCCCTTAGCGACCAAATAATGTATTGAAATCGGAAAACTTTGGACAGTGGCGAATTTTCGATTTCCTCAATATTTGATCCTTTAAAAAAAAACGAAAAATGTGGATATCCTTGAAAAAGGAGCAGCTCGGATTTTAATTTCAACGGATGTTTCATCTATAAACATCACATAACACAACCCCACTTTCCTTTTTTCTCGACATTTTCATGCAACCTATCGTCGCTTCCTGCCTACCGTGTCGGATGAGACCACCTCTTTTTATTGACGACCATGGCAAACGTTTAAAGGACTATGATTTGACGGTATGCACCTGGAACGTCCGGACCCTTAATTGGGAAGGTGCCTCTGCCCAGCTGGTTGATGTCCTCGGAAGAGTGAAAGCTGACATCACCGCCATAGAAGAGATGCGGTGGAAGGGGCAAGGCAAGAAGAAATACGGGCCTTGCGCTATATATTACAGTGGCCATGCAGAGGAGCGTATATTTGGTGTTGGTTTTGTGGTGGGAAAGAGACTCAGCCTCCGAGTACTGCCGTTCACGCCAGTGAACGAGCGTCTAGCCACCATCCGCATCAAAGCGAGATATTTCAACATATCTCTCATCTGCGCCCACGCCCCGGCGGAAGAGAAGGACGATGCGATCAAAGACACTTTCTATGATCAGTTAGAGCATGCCTATGACCGCTGCCCCCGTCACGACATTAAGATTGTGCTAGGCGATTTTAATGCCAGGGTGGGTAAGGAAGGTATCTTTGGCAGCACAGTCGGAAAATTCAGTCTCCACGACGTAAGCAGTCCCAATGGGACGAGGCTGATCGACTTCGCCGGGTCACGAAACATGGTCATTAGCAGTACCAGATTCCAGCACAAAAAATACACCAAGCCACATGGCTGTCCCCTGATCGAAAAACGCGAAATGAAATTGATCACGCCATGATCGACGGCAGACACAGCTCCAGCATCCTAGATGTGCGCACAATCCGTGGTCCCAATGTCGACCATATCTTTGTCGATTTTGAAGCTGCTTTTGATAGCACGAATAGGAATTGCCTATATGCCGCAATATCTGAATTTGGTTTCCCTGCAAAACTTATACGGCTATGCCAAATGACGTTGAATAACACCACCAGCTCCGTCAGAATTGGGAAGGACCTCTCCGAACCGTTCGAGACCAAACGAGATTTCATACAAGGTGACTCCCTTTCGTGTGACTTCTTCAATTTGATGCTGAAAAAGATAATACGATCTGCAGAACTTAACCATACAGGAAGCATTCTATACCACAAGAGTGTTCAACTGCTGGCGTACGCCGATGACATCGACATCATTGGCACTAAAACTCGCGCCGTATGTTCTGCCTTCTCCAAGCTGGATAAAGAGGCTAAAAAAATGAGTTTGGCGGTTAACGTGGACAAGACGAAGTACCTCCTGTCATCATACAAAGAAACAGCACGCCTTGCCAGCCACGTCAATGTTGATAGCTACAAATTCGAAACTGTTAAGGACTTCGTCTATTTGGGAACCAGCATTAACACCAAGAATGATGTCAGCACGGAGATCCAGCGAAGAATCACGCTTGCCAATAAATGCTACTTTGGACTAAGTAGGCAACTGAAAAGTAAAGTCCTCTCTCGACAAACAAAAATTACACTCTACAGGACGCTCATCGTTCCAGTCCTCATGTACGGCGCAGAAGCATGGACAATTTCAAAATCAGATGAGATGGCACTTGGAGTATTCGAGAGAAAAGTTCTTCGTAAGATTTATGGACCTTTGCGCGTTGGCGTGGGCGAGTATCGACGGAGATTTAACGATGAGCTGTACGAGCTTTACACAGACATCGACATTGTTCAGAGAATAAAGATCCAGCGGCTGCGTTGGGCAGGTCATGTCGTGAGAATGGACGAAGGCGCTCCGGCCAAGAAAGCATTTCTATCGAAACCCGCTGAACGCAAAAGAAAAGGGAGACCTCCACTGCGTTGGGAAAATCAGGTGGACAGCGATGCTGCCTCCCTAGGTGTTCCCAAGTGGCGCCATGCTGCGCGAAACAGAAGCAATTGGCGCGCTCTGTTGGACTCGGCCAGAATCGTCTAGACGGTTAAGCACCAATCAAGAAGAAGTTAGTTCAACAGAACTGATCTGTCAATTATTAACAGAAATTTTTGTTGAAATAACTGAGTCACTGTTAACTTAACTCTAATATCTGTTGCTGTAACCTTTATATTTATTTGTTGATTCAACAAATCATTACTGTTGACTATCAAAAAAAAGGTGTTTATTTTGCCAGCTTTCTACGTTGTTACTAGCTGCTTTGCTTACGTGAGTGAGTTGTAATTCACGAATGCTTTTTCGAACAAAGGTAAGTATAAATAATAATATAAAGTTCAATATTCAATATAATGTTGAATGTTGAGTGTCGCACTATACATATGATGCTGTTGGATTTAATTTCAGGTAGATGTAATGGTTTGAAATCGGAGGAGAATATAAAATAGAGAACACAATATAGCAAGCAGTGAAAGCGAAGAAGGTGCCGCAATGGAAAACAAGCGAAGATGAAGCTACATATTTGTACTTGGAAACCGAACGGAGGGAGGATGAGGAGAAAAATGCAAACAAAAGATATAAAAAGATCTAAAAATACACATTATAAAGTAATTGTTAGAAATAAATGGTCATATAAAACACAAAGGGATTTATTTTTAAGTGACAAAATTTAAACTGCGGAAAGTTGTTGATTTAACCCGTCGCAATTGTGTTCCGCCAATAAGTGGATGAAATTTCATCATTCGTGCTATATTAGTGACGGAGATATCCATATCTGTACCTGCCCAGACGCGTATTTGTACCCAAGGTTGTTTCACTTTATTTGATGTAAAAAGTAAAATCGCAGGTGGACACAGGTAGACTTTATGAATTCTGGTAAAGTAATATTCAGCAAATAACTACTGTTAATTTCCCGAATACCTTTTTTGGCCTTTTTATTTAATTTCCATCAAAGTTTGTAAAGCACCTATAAATAGGCTTTTCAAAAAACAGGTATATCCGACAACTTTTACTAGGGAACTTAGAATTGAATTACCTTTCATCAAAATACAAAGAAGTAGCAACCGGCCGCTTTACCTACAGGTAAAACAATTTTAAATGCACAAACAAAAAAGAAAAATTTTTTTCTGTGCTGAAAATTTGCCAACTTTGAGCGGCTCTACCTGCCAAACTAAAATTTTCTATTTAATAAGGGTTACATATTCGTGTTCGCTGGAAAATTCTCTAATACATATATTCGATTTATGGAACATTTTCATGAAGTTTTTGATTTTTGCCACGCTTTTTCGGCAGAGGCGCCATAGTGCGACGATTGGATCTTAAGTGTGCTCTGCCCAATCCACAAAAAAGGAGACTCCACAGTACGCGCCAATTATCGTGGGATAAGCCAGTATACTGGCTTTTGTTAGATATACCGCAGGTGCTCCTAAAGTATGCTGAGCGGCACATACAAATTCAGCACAGATCATTTCTGACTAAAGTAGGAGCTAAGAAGAGTAAGCCGAAACAGTAAAATTTATACGAATGAAGTATGTACATAAGCCAAAAGTCGATTTTGTTATTTTTCGTCAGCCAAAAGTCGAACTTGTTATTTTTATACTCAGCTGTACTAGTACACAGAGTATTATAGTTTTAATCACATAACGGTGGATTGTAACAGAATGAAATAATCGAGATAGATATAGACTTATATATATCAAAATGATCAGGGTGAAAAGAGAAATCGATTGAGCCATGTCCGTCCGTCCGTCCGTCCGTCTGTCCGTCTCTAAATACTCTAACTCGCGCAAAAATTAAGATATTTTGATGAAATTTGAAATGAAAGTTGCTATCGACACTGGGACGGTTGGTATTGAAAATGGGCGAAATCGGGCCATGACCACGCCCACTTTTCCTATATAGAAAAAATCGGAAATTTGGTATCTCAGTCACTAATATAGCTGGAGCGATGAAATTTTACCCACGTGTTGAGCTCAGGCCCCTAGGAAGAAATTTGATGAAATTTTGGAAAATGGGCGGTGCCACGCCCACTTATTAAGGCCCAAACCTTGAAAGTTTTATATATCATAACTCAGAAATCATTGAAGATATATCGATGAAATTTGGTACGCGTGATTTACTTACTTAGGAAAACGTTTGGACGGAAAATAGTTAAAATCGGTTGACGGCCACGCCCACTTTTATATATGTGTATTATAAAGTGGCCTAATAAAAACATTTTAAGCCATATCTCTGTCAAATATAAAGATCTATCATTGAAATTTTGTCGCATGAGTCCAACTATGGACATAAAACAAAAAACACAAAACTTTTGGAAAATGGGCGGTGCCACGCCCACTTATTAAGGAGCAAACATTGAAAGTTGTATGAGTCATAACTCAGAAACCGTTGAAGATATATCGATGAAATTTGGTACGCGTGATATACTTAATTAGGCAAATGTTTGGACGAAAAATTTCCAAAATCGGTTGACGGCCACGCCCACTTTTATATATGTGTGTTATAAAGTGGCCTAATAAAAACATTTTAAGCGATATCTATGTCAAATATAAAGATATATCATTAAAATTTTATAGCAGGAGTCTTACTACGAACATAAAATAAAAACCGTAAAAATTTTGGAAAATGGGCGTGGCACCGCCTCTTTTTAGAAGCAGGAATATACGAGATTCCTTAGCCTATAACTCGACAAATAATTGATATATAAAGACGAAACTTGGTGTGTACACTTTTATTACTTGTGGTAATACATGTTCAAAATTTTAGAGAAATCGGTTTGACGGCCTCGCCCTCTTTTATATATGGGTGTTATAAAGTTGCCCAATAAAAACATTTTAAGCGATATCTTTGTCAAATATAGAGATAATTCATAGAAATTTTGTGGCATGAGTTCCACAATAGACCGGAAACATAAAATAGACAAATTTTGGAAAATGGGCGTGGCACCGCCTCCTTTTGGACAAAGGGATATACGAGATTTCTTAGCCTTTAACTCGACAAATAATTGAGATATTATGACGAAACTTGGTTTATATACTTTTATAACTTGTGTTAATAGACACGCAAACATTTATTGAAATCGGTTTATGACCACGCCTACTTTTTAACATAGATATTTCTGGAACACCCTTTGGGAATTTGTAACGTATCATCTTTGTAACTAGAAGTCAAAAAGGAATAAAATTTTGCACAAAGAATAATATTCATATGCTTAGTTGGATGACTGATAAAAATTTTGAAAATGGGCATGGCTAAGCCCACTTTATGCGGCACTTTATATAAAGTAAACCGTGTTTCCATCAAACGCAAACAAACAATGAAAGCATACAGCTGAGTATCTAATGTTCGATTCCACTCGAACTTAGGCTTCTTTACTTGTTCGTACAGAATTTTTTTATTGATAGCTTTCGCCAGAAATTTTAAATATGCTAGTTTTCGTATGGTATGACGATATGTATGTATTTATTATATTACACGACAACAGCTGTTCACATTTCTTTAGCTTCCTAGCCATAATGAGCGGCTATCTGGACAATCAAAACATTTTCACAGATTTATTTATTAACTGTTTCACTTTATATCAATGCGCTTGTATCATAACCCTTAATAGGTTATTGCATTTAATATGCTTGAGATTGATATCATGATTTCTTGTTAAAATATGTAGGTACACGTTCCCAAGCTACGCACTTTTTTTCTCTACTAAAACTATAATTCTACCCATTGTCGTTTTCTTTCCAGGTATCATTAGCAATTATGTGGCCGCTGTGGTGCAGTGGGTAGAGTGCTCGCCTGCTATGCCAGAGGTCTCGGGTTCAAACCCCAGTCCGACCAACACCAAAAAAATTTTTTCTAATTAGTAAAAATCCAATTATTGGGTTTTTTAAGAGCAGCGGTCACCTCTCGGCAGTGGATGGCATACCCTCGGAGAGTATTTCTGCCATGAAAAAGCTTCTCACAAAAAATGCATTCGCCGTTCGGAGCCGGCATAAAACTGTAGGTCCACCCAATTAGTAGGAAAAACAAAAAAGGAGCACACCTTGAATTGGGAGAGAAGCTCGGCCATAAAACTCGTCAGAGTTATAATAGCGCCATTGTATTATTATATTAGCAATTATGTAGATATCAAGCTCATAGAATGCCGTTTATAAAAAGCAATTATTTTCTATTTACTAAAGCCATAAGTACAAGCGATAAGACTTAATTGATTAGAAATTACATTTCCGTTTCGCATTGCTACCGAAAACCCCAAATAAAAAATATTATTCAGGTTTAACGGAACAATAAACACCCAACTGCAGGTTTAATATACATACATATGTACGTATGTATGTATCTACAGCGATTCAATTTGCAACTGATACATACATACATATTAGAGGTCGGAAACTATCGATAGTCAGCACCATCGATAGTGTACGATAGTTTTTTGCAAACGACGATAGTTTCGGGTGATTTGGGAGAGTCTAGGGCTACGCTCACACTGTAACCGCCTTTTGCCTTTTTACTAATCACACTGTAGGCTGCGTTATGTAGTATATAGTGTGCTTTCCAGAAATGTATAACAGCTTTTAAAAATCTAATATCGTTTGATACCCATATTGTAGGGTAATATTAATGTTTTTGGGCAATCACATTTTGACCGATAATTCAGTTATCGATAAATTTATCGAAATATATCGTAGTCCAAATGAAACCTGGGGCCATCCCCTTTCGTTTGATACCCATATTGTAGTGTAATTTTAATGTTTTTGGGCAATCACATTTTGACCGATAACTCAGTTATCGATAAATTTATCGAAATATATCGGTCCAAATGAAACCTGGGGCCATCCCCTTTCGTTTGATACCCATATTGTAGTGTAATTTTAATGTTTTTGGGTAATCACATTTTAAACGACCATGCGACTAGAAGCATAGTCGTATTTATGTTGCTTTCACTACTTGCTAGTTAGCAATTCAAACCCTGCATGGAATAGTTACCGTTTGTTTGGTGCCTAGTGGTCACATTTCAAATTTTCAATAAACTATCGATAGTTCAAACGATAGTCGAAAACCATCGATAGTGTAAACGATGTTCAGAAACCATCAATAGTGACGATAGTGCCATCGATAGTTTCCGACCACTAATACATATGTATGCAAAGCCGTATTTATATATTTTACTTCTATCATATTCAAACCGCTGAGCTCGAAACTATTGTTTTATGATTAGGGTTTTGAGATAACGGTAATTTTGTTTTTTTTTTTTTTGTTTTGGAACTAGTTGGGTCTTTGGAATCAAGGCGGCGCTAGTGGTTTTCTTAGTACCCTTTTCCTTTAAGGAAGTATACACCGAGCAACCTCTGTAATTTGCAGTGTGATTTTCTCCGCAATTGCTAAATTTCTTTAATTGTGAGTTGTCTCTTGGTGTCACACAATCATTGGAGGTATCGTCGCCTGGTTAAATGATTGTTGTATGTTACATTTGACGACTTTAGGGAAATCGCGATTGAAGTTTGGAACCTGTTATCTTGAAAATGCCACGGTAGATTTTCTTGAAATTTGGACACATTATTTCCAGCCCAAGGAAATATTAGAATTTACGCCCCAAACGAAATTAACGTAAACATTGTAACATTTATTGCAATTATTGTTAAATCGTATTTTGTCGTATGTTACATTTGACAACAATTTTGTACTCTCTTCAAACACATACGACAAATTTCAACTAACGAAAAGTAAACATTATACGAATAAAAATTTAGTTTTCAGCTTTATTTAAACAACAAACCTTATAAAAACAACAAAAGAGTAAACACAAGATATAGTTGGTTGTTCGTAACGTAGTAGGGCGTATTTACAATCATTCTAATTGTTTTCGATTGGAATCTTTGTAGAATCTCTATAGTTGAGTTTGCTGTGGTTCCCCACAGCTGTATGCCATAGGTCCAAATGGTGTTTTAAGATAGCTGAGTAGAGCAGGAATTTGTTGTCGATTGATAGTTGGGAGTTTCGATTCATGAGCCAATAAAGATTTCTCAGTTTTATACCAAGAGCTTTGCGTTTGGTGAATATGTGGGTTCTCCATGTTAGTTTTCTGTCGAGATGCATACCAAGGTACTTTGTTACGTCACTTTGCGGTATATCTATTCTGTTGAGTTTTAAGGGTGGGCAAGTGTTACGTTTAGTGGTAAAGGTCACTTGGACAGATTTTGATTCATTTGACTTTATCCGCCAGCCTTTCAGCCAATGGGTAATTTTATTTAAACTTCTTTGAAGCTTGAGTGAGGCCACGTTAGGGTTGAGGTCTGTAGCCAGTACGGCAGTGTCATCGGCAAAAGTGCCGATAGTGACTCCTCCTGCTATTGGGAGGTCATACGTGTAAAGTAGGTACAGTATTGGGCCCATTACACTACCTTGCGGGACGCCTGCTAAGCTCTCGTAAAGCTCAGACTGCTCTGCTCCTTCTTTGACGAAAAAGTAACGATTTTTTTTAGATAATATTGTATAAATAGAAAGTAATTTGTAGGGAGAGCATTTTTTATATACGCGATCAAAAGGTTGGAATATGTCTAGAAAAGCAGCTGTGCAGTATTTTTTTTTTGCTCAAAGGCAGAGTAGATTTTCTCGGTAAGTGGCACATGCGGTGCGGGTGATTCGTCCGCACACTTCGACATTGCGAATCGCACTGACCACAGTACGATCAATAATTTTTTCAATAAAACATACGAAAAAATTTTACTAAGCAATAGTCCAATTTTTTCGTATCTGCCAACAAATTTTCACATACGACATTTTTTTAGTGAGACTTATTTTCACTCAATTTCTATGAAAAATTGTCGTATGTGCGAAATTTTTAAATTATACGACAAAATGTGACTAAAGCGCTCATAATCTTGCACATACGACAAAATTATACTCAATATCTCGGAAACTAAAGGAGATATCGAAAAACCGATAACGCCATTTGAAAGATCTTGATGAGTTTAGTATGACTGCATAACTAACTCAATTTGGCCCGATTTTCACATACAACAATCATTTAACCGGGCAACGGTATGTAAATCCCTGTAGGAGTTACTTTGTTAAGTAATTACTTTCAATTATTTGTTAAATATTTTATCTTTTATTCTTTGAAATTTATGATTATCAAAAAAGTAAAATTTGTATTATTAGATTTTGAATTCTCAACAAAAGATATCAATTTAAAATTTAATAATACAAATTTTACTTTTTTGATAATCATAAATTTCAAAGAATAAAAGATAGTACATATATTTATTATATTTTATTAAAAAAATTTTAAATTGATATCTTTTGTTGAGAATTCAAAATCTAATAATACAAATTTTACTTTTTTGATAATCATAAATTTCAAAGAATAAAAGATAAAATATTTAACAAATAATTGAAAGTAATTACTTAACAAAGTAACTCCTACAATCCCCACAGATAACGCAAACACTAAGCAAGGTACGGTACCGCTTAGTGTTCCAAACTCCTGACAGTTGTGACATTGTAAAGGGCCCACCTGTTTGTGGGGTTCTTCCACCGGGATACGACAGTGCAGAAGGTACCGTAGGTTGTATATGGGATGTACATCTTCCTTCTTTAAGAGTTGGAACTGTGGATCTATTTCTACTCGAAACATTGGCTGTGGTATGTACATATCATACTTTAAACCCTTCTTCTTTTAGAGCATTCTCAATTTCAGTTGGACTTACGGAACTTTCTATTTCCCTCTTTAATTGGAACAATGTGGAAATTCTTTTCCCCTATCAACGCTATCAATTTGTTTACAAGTAAGCCACAACTTGGTTCTCTCAAGTAGATTGGTGGAGGTTTGGATTTTTTTTGTCGTTATTTCAGGAGTCTTATCATCATTTTGCGCATGGTGGCTAAATTTGTTATTGGCTAATGCTACTTGTGGTGCATATTTTGGTGGTTCTTTCACCGTGAAATTTTTTAAAACCTCATTAGGTTTACCACTTTTTTTCGGGGACCGCTTTTTTTTACTAATATATTTGTGTAGGTTGATTCCGGTCTGAACCTTTTCGCCTACCTTTTGCATTTAACTACTCGTTTTAGAGCTAGATGCAGCTGTTGTGCTATTTGGATTCCCTAGGGATTGGGATGGAGGAAATTACGGAATATTTCCAGAAATAGCCGGAGGGCAGGATCGTGCTCTTTGTTCGTCTATTTTATTTGCGGGTACCTTTAGGTTGGCTTCATTGGTACCGCGCCTCAGTTTGAAATACCCATTGTTCCTCAAGCAATTAATGTTAGAGTAAGTGCCTGTATCACTCATGTATTTTATTTTAATTTATTTTATTTTGGTTTGTTTTATATTATTTATTTTATTTTTATTTTATTTGATTTTATTTTATTTTATTTTATTTTATTTTATTTTATTTAATTTTAATTAAAATCTATGGTTTATAATATATTTATACATATATATATGTATAACTACACGCTTAGAATAGTGCAGATCTCTGCAATCTTGACAGCACAGCGGATATTAGTTCAGCGCCACCTGCCGGCCAATAGTATAAACTCAATATCGGCAGTACGAATGTTGACAGCTGCCACCTGCTGATCTGCACAGCTGATATTGAGAAAATCTATGCAAATGAAAGAATGAAAAAAAAAACTAACTATTTTTATAAAATCAATGCCGCTGCGGAGGCAGTTACTCTAAACCGAATTGATTAACATTTTCACGATTTAATTTAAGCCAAAAAGGCACTAAATTTTGACTATTACATTACAGTTGAAAAAAAAAAAAAAAAAATTCCGCTGCAACCTCATATCATTGACCACCTCTACTTCCCCGCTGCATAACATGTAACCAAATCTGTAACCAGGTTTGGTCCAATTCAACATAACATGTAAACATGTCCGTAACCACGTCTCTTCAGAACTACTTCAAAGCCCCGTTCCACTAGAGCACCTGGTCCTCACATTTTTACAGGGTATACATATACATATGTATCCTGTTGTTAAAGCTCAAACCAGCCAGCAGACATTCTAATTAATTAACAAGAATATTTAGAAAAATTGATTAATCAGCAAAATGATATGTTGCCTGCAGAAACTGACAGTTTATCCGACTTAATATGGAAAAGGATACATATATAGTTGTCTAGTTTAGCCGTAAGAGATTTGAAATAAGAAATAAACAAAATTAGCTCTGAATCCATCTTCTTACTATTTGTATTGAAATTTTAATTAGAAGTAAAAACCCAATAAACCAAAAGGCTTGAGAGTAATATTATAGCAAGCTTACAAATATAAGCGTTAAGCTTGAGAAATACTTACGTAAACTATTGAAAAAGACTTAAGAACAATTGTAGAAAAATCAAAACGGCACCCTTTTTATAAGCTTACAAATGTAATTGTAGAAAAATATTACTTGTGAAAGCTTGTTGTAAGCTTATAAATACAACTGTATGTATAAATAGTAGAAAAAAAGAAAATAATAATTTTTTTTGCATTTTTCTTTTCATTTTCTTTACTTCTTCACCTTAACTGCAATGTTCTTTATTTTATATTCTCCTCCTCTTTCGAACCATGACATCCACCTGAAATTCAATCCAACGGTATCATATAGTGGGACATTCAACATTATATTGAATTGTAGTAACCTATTTATACTTACCTTTTCCGAAAAAGGAATCAATGAATTATATGAATCATTGTAAAACCAAAATTTAAAAAAATTTTACAGTAAGCTTAAAACAATGTTATTATTAATAGTTTTTCAAGCTTTCATTTCAAGTGTAAAGTAAGCTTATTGTAATATTGATTTCAAGCTTTTTACCATAAGGATTATTGAGAAAGGCTTACATGTGTTCCTCAATTATTACAATCATGCTTGTGAATAAGCTTACTATTAAGCTTATAAAAACTGTATTGCAATAAGCTTACAATGGACAATTGTTATAAGCTTGTTCTCAAGTCCTATTGCATTTCGCTTACTTCCTGTTCTGTTGGGAAGGGTCTAACCATTCCTCCGCTAAGTAAAGTTGAAAGTGCTCGACTACACCAAAACGAAACAAAAACATAAATTCTCACTGTGAATTTTTGTAATTTTTTATTATCGCCGTAAATTTACATTAACGTACATATGTACATATGTTGTTTTTAATTAAAAGCCAATACTCGCTGACATATGTATGTAATTATTGAATGAAGAGAGATGACATCGAAGAAATATGTATTTGCGATTAAAACGATTTCCCATCCTACTAAAGTATAAAAAAAATAATAACGAATAACACACAGAGATGTTAAGTATTGCAATCATCGTGACTTTCAGCCCTTGAAGTCCCATTCTTTTTCTTGAAGTCTTGAATGCAGCCTTTCAGTCTTTTTTTTTGACTGATGATTTAAAATTTGAAGTCCCCAGTATTTTTGGCAAGTATGACTGACCATTCATTTTTTTCAGTCATTGATGACTGGCGATATTTTTTAAGCAATCATTTAGTAAACTAGTACCAAAAATATGCTCTCTATGTATTTTAGCTGTAATAGTATTTATTTTACATATACCTAAAATGGTCAGTTTATAAAATCTTTGAAATGCATATCGCTTACTGTGTAACCTAAATCAAACGCACGCCGTCAATTTACTGTCAAAAATTTCTCATGCCCATACAACTTGTATGGGAGTAACCGAAATTGAACGGCGTGCGTAAAAAGCAAATTCGACGCCCAATTTTTGTTTTGCGTGACAGTTGAAATTAAGCATTGTGGGTGATTGTTTGCAAAAAAAATTGACACTTGCTTTTGATATCGTGTCTGTTAGGTACATATTCCACAAAATAACAAGATTTTCTCTGATTTTCTGTATTTTTCTATTTCTTTATCTGAACACGCACGCAAGTCAATTTCGGTTCAACGCATATGAAAAATTTGCGTGCGTGCGTTAAATTGACGACTTGCGTTTGATTTAGGTTACACAGTTAGAGTGCAAACTGTGTAAGTTCATTTTTATGAAAAAGTGTATTTTTATGTACAACGCTAGAAAAACCAAATACGCACCGCGCTAATCAAGTCGGTGACTCTTGTCATACTTCTACTCGTTGTTATTCAGTGATACGCAAATTGTGTAAGTCGAAAAAGCGAAGAAAATTGTGTAAGTCCAAAATATTTACATGAACAGAACATTTTTTTTTTCATTTCGAAATTTTTTTTATTTTTTGTTTTTATCTCTCCTACAAAGTTTGAAAAAAAGGACTTACGCAATTTGCACTCTAAGCTAGCGATATGTACACTACAGCGTATCGAGAAAAAAAAGTTCGCCGTACGCCCCCATATGATCTCTTTTTCGAAAACTAGATGTCGCTAAAATTCAATTTTTCATATATTCGGTTTTATGGAAGGTTCCTACTTTATAATTGTATTAACTCTGTGTGCGCCATTGGGGTCACTTCCACCCAGTACATAGTTTATACCACCTTAATGTAACTTTTTTTGCTGGTATGTTAAACGTCGGCAAAAAACATTAACCTTTTGCGAAAGAAGTATTTCGATCGATGCCGTAGAACCGCAAATACAACACATTTAACGTTCCGAGGAATATGCGTTTTTCGCTTCCTGTGCTTTCTAGGTTAATTTTATAAATTTAGTTTTATACCGAATAATTTTCTAGAACATTTTAACCATCTAGCACCCCTAAGAAAGGTTTATTTTGATCCCTTTTTATACAGTCAGGAAATAGTATTTTTAAGGTCGCTAGAGGGATAAAATGGGGGCCTCCTCAGAAAAAAATCTTTGTAAAATGGACCACATACAAAAGACCACAGCGAAAAACTTATATTCCGCGGAATGTTAAATGTGTTTTATTTGCGGTTCTACTGAATCGATCAAAATACATCTTTTGAAAAAAATGAATGCTTATTGACGACGTTTAACATGCTGGCAAAAAACGTTACATTAAGGTGGTATAAACTCAGTACTGGGCGGAAGTGACTCTAATGGCGCATGTAGGGTTAATACAATTATAAAGTAGGAACCCTACTCTCATGCCAAAGAGATTGGTGTCTCAAACTTAGGGATCGAATCTTTAAAAACCTAGTAACCCCCAGTGGCGGACCTAGCATAAATTGTCTGGGCAAGCCCATGTATGTGTGAAGCATAAACATTAGCCACTTACGTAATTTTCTTTGCTGTATTATCTAAAAGTCTGATTACGTTCCGTCATTGACTTTGATCTAGAGCTCTCGATTTTTTTTTTTAACATTTGCGAGTAGCCCGAATAAATGCTTTTCAAATGCTCAAACACTCTTTTGTTTGCTTATTACCCGTATGTTTGTACGGGCATTTGAACAATTCGCGTATTTGAAGTTTGTTTTTTCTCGTTTATTTTTTTTTTTGTCTTCATATGTATTTTTTATTTTTGTTTTCTTGATGCACATTTTTTTGTTTGTACACTCAGAGAAAATGAATCAAAAATGTTGAGGACATGAGCGATGATGAAGATCTAATCCAATTCGATTGAGGAAGCCACGATTGTACATCCCTAATATTATTAGCATACTCACCTTACTCCCAACTCTTATACTTACCCTTTTTTATACTCACCTCTCTTTCTCTCCCTCCGTATCTCATTACCTCTAGTACTACTCCACCCTCCTACTCACCTGCAAAAGTCCCGCTAAACCTATCTTTATATTACATACAAAAATGTAAAATAGAAAAAGTCAGTTCAGTTGATGACAACCTTCTTCAGCATCGGTCGCGCCGCGCAGCAGTAAATTTTAACCTATAGTGTATATAACCAACCAAAAAAATTAAAACGAAAATCTAAAGTGAATAAATAAAGAAATCGATATTTAACAAAAGTAATTAAAGCGTAGTGTTATTATTTAAAGGCAACGAAAAAGATTAAAGGAAAATCGTAGTGCGTAGGTCGTAAGAAATATTATAGCCACAAGCACAATATTGGCGCGAAATTATACATGGTCCTTATGACCCAAAAACAGAACCAGTGGTAAAAACTAAAAAGTTATAAGAAAAAATATACATATGTACATACATATGTATACAGATAAACAAAGAAAGTGAATTCTAACAAAATAACGTATAAAAATATGTACATAAAGTGAAACACAAGAGAAAATTAAATTCTATTTATATATACATATATTAAAATACAATTAACAAGAGTGAAAATATAATAAAATAAATCCGAAAACGAGTATACAATCTCAACAACAAAGAGGTGTACATAAATGCGAGCAATTGCATATATACATACATACATACATAAACGTAATACAGTAATACAGTGGGTCAGGTGTTTAAAATAATTTAACAAAAAGCGAAAAGTGAAAATATAAGCATACATACATATATGTATATGCATTTATAAAAATCTTACTTGAAACCAAAAAAAAAAAAAAAAAAAATAGTGAAATACAGTGGGTCAGGTGCCTAAAATAATTCAAAATTAATTGGAACAGAGAACAAAATATATACAAACATACATCTTGGTAACCAGGTTAACAAAAAATACCAAAACTTAATTGATTTATGAAATTAAACGACCCAAAATAGTTACCGACTTACACAAAAAAAAAAAAAAAAAATTCATTTCAAAATAAGAAAACGAGAAAAAGAAATCATTTAAAACCAAATTATTCACCATTATCGCTACAAATTAACAACTACGTAATTAGCAAAGCACTCACAGCAACAACAACATTAGCAACATCATACAAAAAGGTCTCTCACAAATCTGGTACAGTACGCCATGCCCAAGTAAGTGCACGCCCAAAACGATAAAACTCCCCTCACGCATTAAACATATAAATACAGCTAAGCAGTCGGAAACAATTAATTACGGCTATTAACATTCGCTATATAGCCAACAACCTGAATCCCATACGGTACAACAGTAACCAACAAGATACGTACATATATATTCACCCTCTCACGCAATTAGATATATATATACACCAAAATCTATACTTATTCCCATATAATACGCATATATCTCATTTTTTATACTCCACTGCGAACCCCATACTAAAAGTCAGTTACGACCCAAAAATTCCCGCAACTGACGATAAAACATATATTGCATTCAGCACCCATAAGCCCTTCTCTCATATAACAGCCTAACCCATAAAAAATCTCAAAAGATTTTACTTACATACACAAAAACTCGTGTATACATACATACATATAGTGGGCCAAAAATACAAACAACAACAAAACCTATATATCATACAGTCGGAACCATTTCCCACCCAAATTTAAAAAACTAATACTCAATTTAGTTGTAAAATCTCTATCACTCAAGTGCAACTCAGATTAACTCCACCCCCAATTGCATACATATATACACGAACTTGTACTTAGAAGCGCTAAGACAAGTAACTAATTACTCTAACTCTCTGAACATCAATTTGCACAGTGGGCATCTACACCTGAATTTCCGGTCAAAAATACAGTGGGACAATACTGACCACACATCCCCTAAATTTTAATATATCAAATTTAATAAAATCTCACAGACAACCCCAGTTAAAAAAATGACCGACAACAAAGATAAACCCAAAACTCAATTAGATCCCCCCTCTGCAAATACCCGCAAAAAATCCCAATCAGAAGATGATACTTGCGAGAGAAAATTTTCATTTGAAACCCAAAAATTAGAAAAATTCTGCGAGAAGTGGTGGAGTATAGGTGAGGCTGAGCATACGGAAGCCAGCCTTAAAACCTATTTGGAGACCCTAAACAAGCGAATGGACGCAATTGAAGCAGCATACGAGGCGGCACATCTCAGCACAAAAGATGTGAAAACTCAAAAACAGTACGAGGAAACATATGAGACCTCAAGCGGAACAGCGATGGACACGAAGCTGAGGATCAACGAGCTGTTAAACCAAATCCAACCCCCTCAAATCAGTGCAACTAATGCCCCAATATTTACTCAAGCCCCTCCCGAACACCAACCCTACCTAAAGGTACCCGCTTGCGACACCGAAACATTTTATGGTGGATATGACAACTGGCCGTCTTTTCGTGACATGTTCACAGCGGTCTATATAAACCACCCCAAATTATCGCAAGCACAGAAATTGTTTCATCTGAGACAAAAAACTCGAGGTAAAGCTGCCCTCATAATTAAAAAATATGCCCTCAATGACCAAAACTTTGAGCTCGCATGGGGCGCACTGAAATCTCGATACGAGAATCGAAGAATTCTCGTAGATAATCAATTAAAAACTCTATTTGATATGCAACCCGTATTTTCTGAGAATGGTGATAAAATACAAGATTTACAAACCACCATAAATAATTGCATATCAACCCTCAACGCTAATAATGTCCCAACGGACAATTGGGACCCCATTCTAATTTATTTATGCTCCTCAAAGCTTCCCAATGAAACATTAGCACTCTGGGAGCAATCACTCGACTCCCGAAAAGAATTACCGCTTTGGTCGGAGATGGACAAATTCCTCACGACAAGATACGAAGTGGTAGAAAGACTCGGTACCTATAGGCCGAGCAAACCCCGAAACCCCAACTCAAGCTTCTCCCAAGGATCTTCGACACCCCAAAGCTCGAATTTCAGAAGCAAATCTCAAACATTTCATGCTGACTCAAAGAAAAAGGGTACTTGCAAACTATGCAATTTGAATCACTCTCTAATGAATTGTGTGAAATTCAGAGATCTCTCACCCCAAGAGCGTAACGAATTTGTTAAAAACAATAGTTACTGCTCAAATTGCCTTGCATACTCACATAAGGAAAATGATTGTCGTAGCAGTTTCACTTGCGCTTATTGCCAGAGACGACATCATTCCCTACTCCATTCAAATGCAAAACCACAAAATAGCGCAAGAACTCAAAACACATCCCAAAATTCACAAAGGCAACAAAGCCAGGCATATGCCACAACCCAAATGGCGCCAACCCCAAACAACTACACAGACCAGCCCTCAACCTCTGCAGAGGCCTGTCAACCCCAAATCTCAACCCCAATAAACAGAACAACAACCCACTTCTCTAGTAGCAGCGAAACGACTCTACTACCCACGGCTTTGGTCACCATCCACTCAAAAGGCGAATACCACAAAATTCGGGCATTAATTGACCAAGGATCGGAAAAAACCTTTGTATCCTCTCGGATTCAAAAAATATTGCATCTACCAACCAAAGAAACCCACTACGAAATCTCAGGTATGGGCGGTATGGTAGTGCAAAACTCTACTAAGATCTGCGAGATAACTCTTTGCTCGTCAGACTTAAGTACCCAGATCAGAACTCAAGCAATAATATTACCCAAACTGACACACTTTCTCCCATCATTTAAGGTGTCAGATATTAACCTCCAGGAGATCTCAAGACTCACTCTCGCTGACCCTAACTGTTTCACACCCTCAAAAATCGATATGGTTATAGGCAGCGATCTCACCCCACAAATTATGCTACAAGGTTTACAAGCCAATGTTAGCGGCTGTTTATTAGCCCAAAATACGATATTTGGGTGGACAATCAGCGGACCCATCAAAGAAAAGATAAACACTTTTTCTACTCAAGTGAGAGAAAATCCCAACGACTCTCTCAACACTCTACTCCAAACGTTCTGGCAACAAGAAGAAGTACCCACTACCCCAACTCTCTCTGAGGAAGATAAATTTTGCGAAGATCTTTACCGCAAAACCACTCGCCGCCGAGACGATGGCCGATACGTTGTAAAACTCCCCTTTAAGAGTGAATTTCCCAACACTCTCGCCCTAGGACATTCGCGCATTGGAGCCCAGCTGCAGTACTTAAGCGTCGAACGATCGCTGGAAAAACGACCAGAACTAAAGGATAAATATTCGGAGGTTCTGGCCGAATACATCACTCTGGGACATATGGAAAAAATCCCACCCCGCGAGATAGTCGAAAACGGAAAATATTTATCGTTTTATCTCCCTCACCATGCTGTCTTAAAACCCGACAGCAAAACTACAAAGGTTCGCGTCGTATTCAACGCCTCAAAAATCTCGTACTCAGGAAATTCCCTGAATGACATTCTCCATACTGGACCCATTCTCCAAAATGATCTTATGCTCGTTCTACTCAATTGGAGACTCTTTAAATATGTTTTTAATGGCGATATCGAAAAAATGTATCGCCAAATACTCGTACACGAGGAAGACCAGGATTATCAAAGAATCCTCTTCCGAAAATCTCCAGAACTCCCCATGGAAGATTACAAATTGAAGACAGTGACATTTGGCGTCAACTGTGCCCCATATCTCGCAATACGCACACTCCACCAACTCGCAGAAGATACTCAAAACTCCCACCCTCTCGCTCATGATATATTGCTACACGAAACATATGTAGACGATATTCTCTCGGGCGAACATACAATACAGTCCACTCTCAACTCGCTTCATCAAGTTATCGAAGCATTAAAATCAGCCGGTTTTCCTCTCAAAAAGATAACGGCAAACCACCCCGATATACTCAAAGACATCCCAAAATCTCATCTGCTCGATGAAGATTTTCTCAAATTCCATGATGTCAGCTCAACGAAAACCCTCGGCATCAAATGGAATGCAATAAACGACACATTCTCATATTCATATGACCCACTTCCCGTCGCTAACTCAACTACAAAGCGACAAATACTCTCGGCGATTGCGAAATTGTTTGACCCGGCAGGATGGCTATCGCCTATAATGATACTAGCCAAAACTCTCCTCCAGCAACTATGGCTAGAAGGAACGGACTGGGATGAACACGTTAAGCCCAGCTCCTTCCACAAATGGACAACTTTTCGCGAAAATCTCCCAGCGATTAGTGAAATTAAAATACCCCGATGGATTGATTTTTCTCCCAATAAATCTTTCCAAATGCACGGATTTTCGGATGCCTCTGAAAAAGCATTCTGCGCCTGCATATATATCAGAGTGCAGAACAGCGAAACCGAATTCTCTTCTCACTTACTCGCTGCAAAAAGTAAAGTGGCTCCACTAAAAACAGTGAGCCTCCCTCGCCTCGAACTGTGCGGAGCAGTGCTTCTCACCAAACTGGTGAAACAAATGCGCTCCCACTTAAATCTGACTTCACACGACTTAATACTATGGTCAGATTCCTCAATCGTGCTCGCATGGCTAGAAAAGCCACCCCATACATGGAAGACATATGTCGCAAATCGCACAGCTCAAATCCTCGACAATGTCAGTAATGCCACATGGCGCCATGTACCCAGTGGAGATAACCCAGCTGATCTTGGCACACGCGGATGCAAACCACAAGAATTAGCTGAGTGTCCTCTTTGGTGGAAAGGCCCAGAATGGCTTTCCAAACCACCCACATTTTGGCCAAAAACAGAGCCACAAAACGCAACTCCCCCCGAACAAAAACGTATCCAAACGTTTCACATGGTGGAAACCCCAGATATGCTCGAACGCTTCTCCTCATTTGCTCGAGCTCTACGAGTTGTTGCATACATGTATCGTTTCATTAATAAAACGAGAAAACTCATAATCCCCCAAACGCTCACACTTACTCAAAGTGAAATAAATCACGCAAAAAATCGTATCGTACTCCAAACTCAAATGAAATATTACGCAGATACGATCGCTGATATACAATCCCGTATACCCATACACAAAAAGAGTCCTCTAGTAACTCTTAATCCCATGCTCGATAAAACAGGCATAATGCGAGTAAATGGTAGGCTCGCACACTCCGCTCTTAGCTACAATGAGCGTCACCCAATTATAATCCCAGAAAATTCGAGATTTTGCACATTACTCTTAGAGTTTACTCACTCTACCCTCCTACATGCAGAAAAACAACTAATGATACGTATGATACAGCAAGAGTACTATATCCCCCGCCTCAAGCAAAAAGTGAAGAAATGCATCTTTCACTGCAAGACCTGCACACTCTATAAGCAGCAGTCCAGATCCCAAATAATGGCTGCGCTGCCCCCCGAAAGGTCTACGTACTCCTTGCCATTTCACACAACAGGAGTGGACTTCGCTGGTCCATTTCAAGTAAAAATCTCGACCCAACGAAAAGCATCTTATGCCAAAGCATACGTTTGCGTATTTGTATGCTTCTCCACTAAAGCAGTCCACCTCGAAGTCTGCTCCGATCTCACTACAGCAGCATTCAAAGCAGCGTTTTCCCGCTTTGTCAGTCGTCGTGGACTCCCCCACAAAGTTATGTCCGATAACGGCAAAACGTTCGTTGGTGCTAGCCGACTCTTTCAAAAGGAATTTGCCAAATTTCTCCATGAAGCTGCTACTGACATAGCCGACAAATATTCAACTCATGGCATGTCCTGGCAATTCATCCCACCATACGCCCCTCATATGGGAGGATTATGGGAAGCAGCAGTTAAAAGCTTTAAAACCCATTTCCTCAAAGTTGCCGGTAATCACAAGTTCACATTCGAGGAATTCTCTACACTTCTTACTCGAATCGAAGCGGTACTCAACTCTAGACCGCCCTCCCCAATGTCACAAGATCCTAATGATCTTCTCGTTTTGACACCAGGACATTTCCTGCGTGGCGCCCCACTGCTCTCACTCCCAGAACCAAACTCTGAAAACCTCTCTCTTGTCAACAAATGGCAAAAACTACAGGTATTACACCATCAATTCAGCACTCGATGGAAAAATGAATACCTTAGAGAGCTCCACAAACGAAATAAGTGGAAAACCCAGCAGCCTAATATCAGCGAAGGCGACTTAGTGGTCATAAAGGATGACCTTCTCCCCCCAAATGAATGGCGACTCGGCCGCGTAATAAAGCTTCACCCTGGCGCAGACGAAAGAGTCCGAGTGGTCGACCTTCGTACTCAAAATGGAGTATACACACGACCCATTACGAAGCTTTGTTCATTGCCTCCAGCACAGTAAAATTCTACCCCAATCATCTCACCCCCAGCGAGAAATAGCTTCACACCTATCTTCACATAGCCCTTGATGAACACTCACACTCTCACCCCTTTATGCTGCTAATAAGATTTTTCACCTCTTTCCAGACCACGCTATGGAAGCTACGGCACGTGTCGGCTGTGTTGCCAGCAGCACTCCCTCAGACTCTGCAACGCTTTTAAGGCAATGACTCCGGTGGAGCGGTATGAGTCTGTACGCGCCCACCATTACTGTATCAACTGCCTAGCAACCTCGCACGTAACCAGTGCCTGCGACTCGCCGGACAGATGTCACCGATGCGGACTCGCGCATCACACCCTTCTACACCGGCAGCCACGACGGGAACAACCGAGGGAACTGCCCCTAAAGCGACGCATGGCACCCATTCCGAAGGCAATTAATCGACGTGTTATTTTTAAGCCCAAAGAACAACCACAAAGGAACTCAGGCAATCAGCGACGTATGCAGACCCTCTTCGCCAAAGCGGTGTCATCTCTAGAACAATTGAAGGACCTCATAATCCCCGCATCCGCGCAGGCCGGGCGCCATGTTGAGGACATGAGCGATGATGAAGATCTAATCCAATTCGATTGAGGAAGCCACGATTGTACATCCATAATATTATTAGCATACTCACCTTACTCCCAACTCTTATACTTACCCTTTTTTATACTCACCTCTCTTTCTCTCCCTCCGTATCTCATTACCTCTAGTACTACTCCACCCTCCTACTCACCTGCAAAAGTCCCGCTAAACCTATCTTTATATTACATACAAAAATGTAAAATAGAAAAAGTCAGTTCAGTTGATGACAACCTTCTTCAGCATCGGTCGCGCCGCGCAGCAGTAAATTTTAACCTATAGTGTATATAACCAACCAAAAAAATTAAAACGAAAATCTAAAGTGAATAAATAAAGAAATCGATATTTAACAAAAGTAATTAAAGCGTAGTGTTATTATTTAAAGGCAACGAAAAAGATTAAAGGAAAATCGTAGTGCGTAGGTCGTAAGAAATATTATAGCCACAAGCACAATATTGGCGCGAAATTATACAAAAAATAAAATTTTTATTTTGATGATGAACGTTTTAAATCAGGTCATTTTTATTTTAAAAATGGAAATTTATAAATTAAAAATGAAGATTAAAAATTAAAATGTATTTAGGATTGAAAAAGGAGCATGTTTAAATTAAAAATGAAAATTAATGGAATAAAACGAAATTTTTTGGTTCAAATTTTCATAGTGTTTAAAATAAAAATTAACATTTTTAAATTTGAAATGTTTTTCTTGATTTTGCCATTTTACAATGAACATCTTTAAAATAAAAATGTTCGTATTTAGTAAATACTAGAGCTCTCGATTTTTTTGAACATTTTCGAGTAGCCCGAACAATTGTTGTTCAAATGCTCGAACAGTTGTTTGTTTGTTTATTACCCGTATGTTTGTACGGGCATTTGAACAATTTGGGTATTTTGAAGTTTGTTTTTTTCTTTTGTTTATTATTATTTTTTTTCTTTACATGTAGTTTTTTTTATTTTTGTTTTTCCGATACACATTTTTTTTGTTTGTAAGCTCGAATGCTCGAATGTTTGTACGGGAATTTGAACAACAAACGGGCTTCAAACAAAAACGATCAGATCGAATTGCTCGATACCCGGGTATCTAGAGCCCTAGTATTTACATTATTTTT
Organism: Urophora cardui; assembly: GCA_960531455.1. NCBI lineage: Eukaryota > Metazoa > Arthropoda > Insecta > Diptera > Tephritidae > Urophora > Urophora cardui. Next base: position 73,243,626 of record OY482673.1, on the reverse strand, counting down.
AAATACGTCTTGGCACATATCTGGGGGCCCGACCTAGCCCTTACAATTAAAATAGTTCTATCTCGAAGTCTTCATCATTTGATGCCAATATCTCACAGAAACATTCGAGGACCATCTGGGTCCACGTTATTACCCATATATGGAGACCCGGCCAAGGTATCACAGCTAAAAGAGTTCTATGTATGTTGGAGTCCTCATCAAGACCAATTGCTACCAATATCGCTCAGAAACATTCGAGGGTCAGCCGGGTCCACGTTTTGATTGATGACGCTAAACTTATAGGGAAATCTCACACAAAAGCGCAGAGGTATTTTTAATTTCCTTATACTGACGGAAATTTCAGCAGTAGCAAGTGTATTTGCTTATTATCTAATATCTAAAAAAATGCGTGCTTTAGTGTTTGAAGAACTGAGGTCCAATTACCAAAAGTCGTGAAATGTTTGATTTTATTTGATTTTGATTTCCGTCGCTTTTTAAAATTATCTTGATATTGTGCCAATAGTCGCCAAAAATCACAATCAACGCTTTTATAATCTGGTATTTGATATTTATGTTTGCATGTACATGTACATGTAAGAAATTATGTACATAGGTATGTACATGCAAACGAAAATATCAAATATGCATAATATGACTGTGAATACTGTTGAATGCCGAAGCCAGCTTCTCATCCCCATACAAATTTCATGTGAAAAATAAAAAAGTGTTTTGCTAGTTTTTTTTTTCAATTTAAGTATGAAAATAAGCAATTGATTTCTCCTTAGAGAAAGCGAGAAAACAAGATATGTTATTCTGTTTTGAAAGCCACGTAAAAGCCAATGTGTTGAAACGTTAAAGCATGCTCACTGTGTTGTGATTGGCTGTACAAACAAAATACACATTGTGAGGTGGATTGGTGGTGTATTTGCGCTATTTTCTTAGCATGCTTTCAGGCACCGGATGAACAGTGGGGGCTATATTATTGAGAACTTAAATAGTAAACGCATTTAAAACGTAAAATAACCAGATTTTAAAGAAATTTGTAAAATGAAATGAACGAAAATATGTACGCAAGCCGGGCTTCTCAGCTTGTATAAAGCGCCCGCCTCTGGTAACCCCTATGAGCAGAATGGCAAAAGACTGTAGCTGCAATCATTTCCATTTTTCATAAGGAAGGAAGCCTAAGTTCGAGTGGAATCAAACATTAGATACTCAGCTGTATGCTTAATTGCAATACTCTGGCAATCGGTACAAAAAGTCCACTTGGCATGTTTTACCATTTTTTTTTGGGATTTTCAAGTAGTAAGTATCTTAATTTTCAAGCTGTAAAAATTTGGTATCTATCGGACATTCCAATCGAAAGTTATAAGCAAACGTGTACCTACATATAATACAATTTGAGATTTTAATTTCATTTCATTTTACATTTCATGCCATTTATTAAACGGTTTTATTTAGCTCACCCCGTTTGTTTTATTTATTATTTATTATTTATTCTTGGGTCAAATTTATTAATTCAAATTTCACCCTCTTCCTGTCAACCGATTAATCTGAAATTTTGTACGCATGTATAACCCCGATGACAATGCAATATTATGAAAAAAAAAATTCGCTAGGTGGCGCGTGGGTCGCTATATTTACAAAAATCGCATTTATGGTCCGATTTGGCTGAAATTCGGAACATGTATTACTACCTTGAAAAGAAATATTTTCTTAAAAAAAAAATTCCGCTAGGTGGCGCGTGGGTCGCTATATTTACAAAAATCGCATTTATGGTCCGATTTGGCTGAAATTCGGAAAATGTATTACTACCTTGAAAAGAAATATTTTCTTAAAAAAAAAAATTCCGATAGGTGGCGCGTGGGTCGCTATATTTACAAAAATCGCATTTATGGTCCGATTTGGCTGAAATTCGGAGCATGTATTACTACCTTGAAAAGAAATATTTTCTTTAAAAAAAAATTCCGCTAGGTGGCGCGTGGGTCGCTATATTTACAAAAATCGCATTTATTGTCCGATTTGGCTGAAATTCGTAAAATGTATTACTACCTTGAAAGGAAATATTTTCTTAAAAAAAAATTCCGCTAGGTGGCGCGTGGGTCGCTATATTTACAAAAATCGCATTTATGGTCCGATTTGGCTGAAATTCGGAACATGTATTACTACCTTGAAAAGAAATATTTTCTTAAAAAAAAAATTCCGCTAGGTGGAGCTGAGATCGGGGTAATTAAAACTGAAAATCCTAATTATGGACCGATTTGACTGATATTTAGCATGTGCATTACTTAAATAATTTACAAATGTTTAAAAAAAAAATTGGAGCCGCTAGGTGGCGCGTGAGTCGCTCTATTTAAATAAAAATAGGTAAAAAAACTTTTTAAGTTAAACGGTTTTATGTTAAACATACATTGCAAAGTTTAAGACTAAATGGCGTATAATAATAAGATTTAAATTTAGAGCCCTAAATGAATTAAACAGAATGCGAAATAAAAACTAAAAACTAGAAAATAAAAATAGGTAAAAAAACTTTTTAAGTTAAACGGTTTTATGTTATACATACATTGCAATGTTTAAGATAAATGTACTAAAAACCAAAAAATAATAAAATAGATACAGTCGTGGGAATTATAAACATTTGCATAGACTAGACTAAAATAAAACCGGGGGGCACGTCAATTGTCTACAAATTATCGACTTAATGTGCGATAGAAGAATCGTTTAATTCGTCGTTAGGCAGTTGGCCCGCAGACGGTGAGGAAATTACTTACTATTTTCTTGCTCATGGAAATTCCAATAGTTATACACTCCATGTTAATAAAAGAGATGTTTCAACTAGTTTATCGTTGGACATTCACACGAGGAATCGTTTCACTGCTCGTAGTTTGTCTTTAATCGACAAAACATATGATAAAAGTACTACTCGCTCACCACTATGAAACCCTAAAACTCGCTTATAATCGAGCTTGCTAGCTTTTTTCCACATTCTAGCCCTACTTATCACACGTCCATCGTTGTCGGTTGAACAACTGCCTAATTATAGTGTAACATTACAAAACAAACATTATAATCAACGATTGTAGACAATTGACGTGCCCCACGGTTTTATTTTAGTCTAGTCTATGCAAATGTTTATAATTCCCACGACTGTATCTATTTTATTATTTTTTGGTTTTTAGTACATTTATCTTAAACATTGCAATGTATGTATAACATAAAACCGTTTAACTTAAAAAGTTTTTTTACCTATTTTTATTACAAATATGTATAACATTAGTAGGTACATTAAGAACACACAGTATTTTTTTGCACAACAGTAATAATTATGACGAGAATATAAATAATCAATTACTTAACTATAGATTAAAAACTAACTAACAATTAGGTATATAGATAAAGAAGGTAGAGATGGCAAAAGCAAGGAGAGAAAAACAAAAGATAAATAAAAGGAAAAGAAATAAAGATAGTTAAGATAGGTGACCGAAATGCTCATAGATGCATCGTTCAAAGTTGCTTATGTTTAGTTCTTTTCTGATATTGGAAGGAATAGAGTTCCATAGACGTGCAGTATTGACGAAAGAAAACCTGGCCGAAGCTGACAACCTGAATTGGGGTATAGCTAATTCAGCCAGATGAGCAGACTTTGTAAAAACCACGTTCTCTTAAAGCATTAACTTCATACAGGAATATACAATTTTCTTGCCATTAGATAATCGATAATTCCACAGCATTATAGCCGGTGCTTGCACGGAGAAATATGGTCAAATCTCTAGAGACCGTAAACATACCGCGTGACGATATTAAACATGACTTCAACTTTATGCGCAGAGTGACTATGCATATGTATATACTACCTCAGCTTAGGTTACTATAGGTAGAATTATTTGCATAACATAAACACATTGAGAGCTTCCTATTAAAAACAACTTAGTATGATTTTACTTTTTCTTGCGGGTTTGTGTAGAGCGTACACTAAATTAGATGATAGATTTGATATTGACCATTCAATCCAAATAGAAGTTATAACTGAAGAGTTAAAACTTTGAGAGCATCCTCTGCAAAACGCAGTTTTAGAGACTTAGTACAGTATTGCAGCATCGATATACAGGTATACATAATTACTAGGGCAACCAAAAATATGCTTCAAAAAAATTAAAACATGCCACAAAAAAGGCAAAATAAGCCAATAAAATATGACATATAAATCAAAAATATGCCCCAGAAAATTGCAAAAATGCACAAGACATCGGCTGTGCGTTTCTGTAACAAATTCGGGAAAATTTTCGTTAAATTGACGCCACAGTAATATGTTCCACACTTTTTCACCACCTAAAAATATGGTGCGGCGTCTGTTAGAAATAAAAGAATATAATCTCTATTGAAGCCTTCTCCCAAAAGTTTTAAAGGTTCATCGAAAAGCCGAGCAATTGTTTTTTGATTTGCAGCTTCCAATACTGCAACGTTCAAAAGAAACTTTTGCTTATTAGATATATTAAAGTTTTCATGTAAAATTCCGACTATAACATTTGCCACATATCTACCTGCAATCCAAATAAAGTGGTCTTTTAATAGCGATTGTATCTTTTCCATAGTATTGCTATATAGTTGCTTAACATAAGCATTTTGAAGGCTTGTCTCACATGGTAATTTCTGGGAAACCCATTTTTCAAAAAACTGCACTAGCTTTATGTTACGTATTTTATATAAGGGTATATCTGCACATACGAATGCTTTACACAAATCCTTTGCGAATTCGACATATGACGGTATCAAGCTATTCGCTACAAAGCTTTGTGATTGTGGCAAATTTAGTGATCGTTTGAGTTTGATGTGCTTTTCTCTCTGCACATGCTGCTTTACAAGAAATGTTTCCTTGAATGATACGGTCTTGCTGCATAACTTGCAAATCAGCACCTCACCGTCAGTTTGAAGATCGGGAAATTCCTTAACGATCTGCTTCAGCTTTCTCGAAATATTTTGTTTAGCTTTTAGCATTATCTGTAAGAATTTGCATATGTACATACATAAATGTATATATTTTCAATCTTTATTTCAACAAGCACTTACCGTTTCTTAAAATAAGAAAACGCTAGCAAAAAACAAAACCAGAGAATGCAAAAACAACTGAAATTTTTCAAGTGTCGTTATAAAATGAGATTTGCATAAATGTTTCGATAGTTCGATAATTAAATCGAAAGATGTCCAAGGACATGGTTGCATTTTTGCGCACTAATTCTGAAATTTTTTTTATAACTTAGCAGAAATAATATGGCCCGGATTCACCAACGTGACTAAAGCTAAAACTAAGTTTTGACTTAAGTTAGCCCAGATTTGGGGCTAACTTACTTTTGGGTTTCACCAACTAGTCTAAGAAAATAGTTTTGCAACCAGCAACCCTGCCAGCTTTTATGGCAAATACTGTTTTTTTTTTGTTGTTTTGGTTGCTGTATTTGCTAATTTTTTGTCATATTCGCTCTTTTGGTTGTTGAATTTGCTAAAGCGACTCAAATTCTTAGTTTATTTTTAGTCAAGACAAAAGCTGACTAACTTGTGACTTAGCTCAGTTGCATGGTGAAACTGAAAACTTAAAAAAATCGGCTTAACTAAGTTGAAACCGGTTGGTGAACCCGGGCCTATGATTTTCCTCAAAGATGTAAAATATGACAATATATGCATTTACAAGTAAAATATTCTGTCATTATTAAAATGTGCTCTAAAAAATATACGTCAACCACTTGTTTTTCTCTAGAAACAAATTTATAAATTAAAAGTTTTTTCAATAGAACGAATCAGAAAAATATGACATTGCATATATTTGGTTGCCCTAATAATGTGGCCGCTGTGGTGCAGTGGGTAGAGTGCTCGCCTGCTATGCCAGGGGTCTCGGGTTCAAACCACGGTCCGAGCAAAACACCAAAACAATTTTTCTAATTAGTAAAAATCCAATTATTGGGTTTTTTAAGAGCAGCGGTCACCTCTCGGCAGTGGACGGCATACCCTCCGAGTGTAATTCTGCCATGTAACAGCTTCTCACAAAAAATGCATTCGCCGTTCGGAGCCGGCATAAAACTGTAGGTCCACCCAATTAGTAGGGAAAAAACAAAAAGGAGCACACCTCGAATTGGGAGGGAAGCTCGGCCATAAAACTCGTCAGAGTTATAATAGCGCCATTTTATTATTATATTATTATAATAATGACATACATATGTACATATACACATATATCAAAATTCCTTCTTATTATTTCAAGCCAAATTTATATGGTTATGTTGGGTATAAAAATAAAATAAAATAAAATAAAAAATAAAACAAAGTAAAATATTAAATAAAAGCTTTTTAAAAATTTTTTTTTTACTTTGTTTTATTTTTGCCTTTTTAGTTTTACAATGCATATTACATCTAATATTTGTCAACACTCCCACTATCAATATAGTCCAACAGTTTTTAATATAAAGTGCACTATGTTTAACATTTTGATGGTTTCTGCTCAGCCAGTTTTTTTTATTATCCAATTCCTGTGGAGTCTTTTAAGTGGTTTTACTATACTCTTTTGTGAATAGATTCGTAATACGTGTTCAAAATAGGAACAAAATTGGTTCATAAATACTAATTTTCTAAATATCTTGACACCAGCGCCACCTAGCGGCGTTTTATTTCCACGGATATATTTACTTTCTCATAGGCAATATATATACCGAATATGAACAAATTCGGTCGGTAAATACGAATTTTACAAATAACTTGACACTAGCGCCACCTAGCGGTGATTTTTTTCCACAGATGTATTTACTTTCTCATAGGCAATATATATACCGAATATGAACAAATTCGGTCGGTAAATACGAATTTTGCAAATATCTTGACACCAGCGCCACCTAGCGGCGATTTTTTTCCACGGATGTATTTACTTTCTCATAGGCAATATATATACCGATGTGGTCGCTGTGGTGCAGTGGGTAGAGTGCTCGCCTGCTATGCCAGAGGTCTCGGGTTCAAACCACGGTCCGAGCCAAACAAATTTTTCTAATTAGTAAAAATCCAATTATTGGGTTTTTTAAGAGCAGCGGTCACCTCTCGGCAGTGGGCGGCATACCCTCCGAGAGTATTTCTGCCATGAAAAAGCTTCTCACAAAAAATGCATTCGCCGTTCGGAGCCGGCATAAAACTGTAGGTCCACCCAATTAGTAGGAAAAACAAAAAGGAGCACACCTCGAATTGGGAGAGAAGCTCGGCCATAAAACTCGTCAGAGTTATAATAGCGCCATTGTATTATTATATTATAATATATATACCGAATATGAACAAATTCGGTCGGTAAATACGAATTTTACAAATATCTCGACACCAGCGCCATCTATTGGATTTTTTTTATTTCACATTGCATTGTCTTCGGGTCCTGAACTATGTTCCAAATTTCAAGTACCTAGCTCAACTAGAAGTATCTTAAATGTTCGTTGCAAAATTCCACGATATACATACATACATACATACAAAAAGTGAAGTTAAATAAAAGCTTGTAAAAACGACGGCATTCAACATAATTATCAAAATAATAATACCTAATTGTAATTTAGGCAATTCATGAACAAAACAAATGAAAAAATAATAATTTGAAAACAAGGCAAAAGTGTCCAGTGAGACTCGCATTAGCGCTACTAACGAACCGACAACGTCAAACCATCAGAACAAACAATCCGACGGACGAATGACGCTTTTATCGAAGCAAACAATCTAAATGGCATGTTAAGCACAAACCAAACACGGTAGTCTGAGAGGAGATAACGGTACACACAACCATTTTAGGCAAACGTCTTGCTTTAGCTTGTGCCGCCGTGCAAATAAAAACCAGCAAATTACCCGGATTATTAATTTAAGTCAAGTATTAGCAAGGCTACAGTACGGTTTTTAAGGAGAGGAAAACGAGGGAGAAGAAGCAGATAAACGAGGTGTTCCTTGCCAAGAGCTTTCATGTCTTTATGTTTCTCTTCTAAGTTTGTGTTCACAATGTACATAACTATGTATGTATGTATGTAGGACATGTTCGCCCCACCCTTTTTTATTGTGCCAATAATATTTTGTCAGTTGCAATCATACTTTGCCGTAGCTCTGGGGCATGTCATTTAACAAGTTGTCAAGGCTTGTCATTTAAACTACAATTGGGCTTGTTTATTTTAATCATGCTTATTATTGTTACTTTCCCTGTTTTCATGTGCATGTGCAGACATACATATGTACATTATGTTGAATTTCTTGTATACCCCGATGAAAGATCAGTTGGATTGCAACTATTTTACAATTCAAGGCGAGCCGGGAATAACGTTTTAAATGCCATTTTTTACGAAACCCGTTTTTTTTTGCTAAAATTATTAACCTTTTACCATGAAAAATGCAATTAGAAAGTGAGTCAGTGGAAAAACGTTTCGAGTTGCACACAAAACAATAAAAATTAAATTGATGAATTTTTTCGAATAAAAGCTTGTATTGTCATTAATTTTGAAAATCCAAACAAAAATTACCAAAAACAACAGCAACTTATTATTCCCGGCTCGCCTTCTATTATTTGAAACCATAACTCCAGAATCATTCATAGTTACAGTTACTGTTTGATTACACTCGATCACAACCAGGGCCGCCGAGAGAAAATCCGGCCCCGGGGTCAAAATAACTACGGGCCCCTATACTAAATGAACAAATTCTCAAAATCAAAATTCAATGAATATATAGTTACGAACACAGTTGGGCAAAATTTATTCGAATAAGAATAATAGATGAATACATTTTTTTTATTTTTATTTGAATAATAAATAATTTCGTTTATTCAAACAAAAAATTATTCGAATAATAGATAATTTTCATTTACATATCGTCGTACCATACGAAAACTAACATCAAATTTTTTGTGGCTGACGAAAAGTAAAAAGTTCAAGTTTTGGCCGACGAAAAGTAATAAAATCTTGTTTTGGCTGACGAAAAGTAATAAAATCCACTTTTGGCGGACGAAAACTATCAATTTCGTTTAAACAACAACAATTTTAATGTTAAAACAGTATATAATTACTGATACTTTTCGTCAGCCAAAAGTCGATTTTATTACTTTTCGTCAGCCAAAACTCGATTTTATTACTTTTCGTCGGCCAAAAGTCAAATGTTCTACTTTTCGTACAGAATTTTTTTATTGATAGCTTTCGCCAGAAATTTTAAATATGTTAGTTTTCGTATGGTACGACGATATGTAAGAACAAACAAACATACAAACAAAAAAAATTTACAAAGTTTTTTTTTTACTATTACTCAGTTGTTTTTTTTTGTTGTACCCTGAGTTTTTATTTATTATTTGAAATAACGAATAAACCTCAGAATAATTATCTAAATAAAAATTTATTCGAATAATGCCCAAGTCTGGTTACGAACTTTAATTTATCTATACATTAATACAGATCAAGTAAATATGTTTACATAGAAATATACATATTAGGGTGGGTCAAATGTATTGTCAAAAGGCACATCCAGTTTCCGAATCCATGGGTCATACTGAGTAATATTGTCCAAGGGACCATAGGTCTGAATGAATTCTGTTTAAATACATATTGCTTTATTTGTATGAAATAAATTTCTTTAAATTGGAATACAAATATTTGTTGGTAATAATTTAGTATATCAAAAGACTGATTCTGCTGAACGCTTTAGTGAAACAGCAATCGAATTCAACTGTACGAAGCACCAAAGCAAATTTTAGCTTCGCAAGCTTTGTTTGTTTTCGGCGTATCGCTGTTTACATACATACATACACGTACATATGTATATGAGCATTTCCTGGGCGTTTCGGACGGTATATTCGCACGATTTTTTGAACTTTTGAGGCGGAAATATCGCGAAATATTGTATAGTTTTATGATAAAGGGAAAGATTTACGCCACGGATAATGATTAAAGTATGTTAGCGACAGAAATTTAGTTTAATGCCTCTGTTTTAGCTACTTTTAAAATATGGACGTGTTTTTGTAGCGTCCGGAACGCAGTTTAAGTGGCTTACACAGAGGCATTAAACTAAATTTCTGTCGGTAACATACTTTAGTCATCAGCTGTGACCTAAATCTTTCCTTTTATCATAAAACGATACAATATTTCGCGATATTTCTGCCTCAAAAGTTCAAAAAATCGTGCGAACATACCGTCCGAAACGCCCAGGAAATACCCATATCGCTGTATAAGAATTTGCATCATACCGAATTTTTCTGTTGCAACAGAAAACGAATTCAAATTTATGCTGCAAAGTCGACGCCAAAAACCAACAATTCCTTAAGTGGGATGCAGACACGTTAAGAGATTTATAAAATTTGTTGAAACTTAAAATGATTGCTATCTACGAAAGGTGATTAAAGGTGTTGTTTGTTTATTTTCCGTAGCAAAAACTTGGATATCATTTTGAGATTCCCGGGCCCTCTAAAGCCCGGGCCCGGGGCAATTGACCCCCTCAGCCCCCCCCTCTCGTCGGGCCTGATCACAACATGAAATTTGTTGTCTGTACTTTGGACGCAACTATCCTATCTATATGTAAAATCGATCGCTGATTCCGAAATTCGGGTTCATTTTTAATTCTATGGGAAGGTTTTTGAGATATCGCCAATTTACCGTTATTTGGCCAATGGCTCCACTTAATCCAGTATGTCTCTTTAACGCATGGAGCTATCTACGTTGGAGCTCGGCCATAAAACTCGCCAGAGTTATAATTGCGTCATTGTATTAAATTATTCTCTCCCATTCGAGGTGTGCTCAATTATTGTTTTTCCTACTAATTGGGTGGACCTACAGTTTTATGCCGGCCCCGAACGGCGAATGCATTTTTTGTCAGAAGCTTTTTCATAGCAGAATTACACTCGGAGGGTATGCCGCCCACTGCCGAGAGGTAACCGCTACTCTTAAAAAACCCAATAATTTGATTTTTACTAATTAGAAAATTTTTTTGGTTTGCTCGGACTGGGGTTAGAATCCGATACCTCTGGTGTATCAGGCGAGCACTCTACCCACTGGACCACAGCGGCGACAATTAGCAATTAAAATGTTAAATACCAACATATAGTGATTTGTAAAATCTTGATACAACATTTTTTCAATGAATTCGTTTTTGTTTTGTTCAGTTCCACATCTTGGTATATTATCTTAATTTTCTTTCAAGCACTTTTAAGTTGTTTTTATGCATTATATAACTACATTTGTGAGTTGACAATAAGCGGTTAAGGATGCAAGAGATATCAATAAACAGACGCCCAACAATTTTAACAAATTCACAAATAGAGGTCCTTTTCTGCTCCAGTTTACACTGACACCCTGCCACTTCGAGGCATTTACTCTCCGATTGCAGGCAGGTGGTCTGTGCGCTCCAATACTAATTAGGCTGCAAATATTAATATGTACATACATACATGCAGGGATGTTCGATAAGTATGCATTGGAATTTTTATTCGAATTAACCCTTATGGGGTCTACTATTTTCTCTTTATGATTATTTTCTGAAAGGATTCTGAGTAAACTTGCATGGCGCGGTGTGGCTATCACCATAATGATTTATTGGCTATTCAAGCGCGTGCCATTTCGATCAGCAGCTGGTATATCATCATTTATTCTCACCACAAACAAGTGTAACCGGTGGTTATGATATCTTCCTATTGTACAAACGAAAATACTTCAACTCGGCGTCAATTTTAATATTTTTTTCTTTTGATGGATATTCGATATCCTTAATTGCTTTCATAACTGCCTATTGTCATGACGTGTTGAGGTGCTTATTTGTCAGCAGCCACAGCGATCGATAAGTAATCGGCATTGAGCAGCTGGAAAGGTGGAAAAGGCGTAATTGTAGCTTGCTACGGTAGGTTCATTTGCAAGGAATAAAGTGGAAGTCCAGTAATGCATTTTAACAACTTCTACCGATCTTGGTAGCTCAACAGGTGATTGCACTTCTACACTGTTACATTATTAAGTTGTTTTAACATATTTTATATATTTGTGTATGTTCAGTTGTATATACATACATATGTATGTATATATATATATACAAATTTACCTCTAGGCTGGGTAATGACACGATATTGTGAGAGTTGACACAGTGGCACAGGCAGGCACACTATGAAGAGTTGACACCTTGTGCTAGCAGATTGTGCCACAGTACAGAGTGCTTGCGTGCTACGATTAATCGAAAAGTGTGTCTGAGCCAGTCTGTGCTATCCGAAATTGTGGGTGTTATTAAATAGGCTTTTATTTGCACACAAAATAATTGGTGCTTTCCAGGAATTCAGGAATTCCGACGGCATAAATTCAGAAACACCTCCTTTCAGAAATAAATTTTCAGAATGATAAATTCAGAAAAAGGTTTTCAGAAAAAAAAAACGAATGAGAAATTCCAAAAACTTTTTTTAGGAAAATTTTTCAAAAACCAATATACAGTATGCATACAGTATTCGGTATATAACATCGTAACAGGTGACTAATCTTGGATCTATTCCTGTGAGCCTGAAACTAAACAGCAAGTTAACCTATACCCAACTTTGCCTCTTACCAATTTGATTTTGTATCCAAAATGAATACACCTCCTGACAAAAGTGCATCCAATTTTTTAACCTAGGAATTATTAGAATGGAGTATATCGCTAGCTTAGAGTGCAAACTGTGTAAGTCCACTTTTATGAAAAAGTGTATTTTTATATAGAACGTTAGAAAAGTCAAATACGCATCACGGTAAACAAGTCTGTGATACTTGTCATATTTTTACTCGCTGTTATTCAGTGATACGCAAATTGTGTAAGTCCAAAAAGCGAAGAAAATTGTGTAAGTCCAAAATATTTACTACATGAAAAAAAATTTGTTTTTCATTTCGAAATTTTCTTATTTTTTCTTTTTTGCCTCTACTAAAAAGCTTCAAAAAAGGACTTACACAATTTGCACTCTAAACTAGCGATTATGCCTATTGTTTATGAAACCAACTTTAAACATATTGTCGGTTTCCTGCCAGGAACATGAATGTGAAAATTTGTTTAAATGCGATGTCTGCTCTGTATCGGCTATATACCTACATACTGATATAATAACACTGCGCACGAGCCAAAAATCAACAGAGATGAGACATACCTAGTAAAGATAATTCGGGCACGCTGAATATGATGGCGAACGTTTAGTTCGTCGGTTTGAATGCAAACTATTCCCTCAATTTGTGAGATATCAAATTGAAGCTCGGTATACGAGTATATTATTATGTACAATGAATCGTTTGTCGGAATCGGTCAAATCGGACCACTATAACATATAGCTGACATACAACCGTATGTTCAGATATAGACACTTCGGGGTATAGCTTCCCCATTTAAACATCTAAAGACGTCCGATCTTGACAATTTTCATTGATATGGTTGAGGTCAATATGATTACAAATATGTACTACAAAGTTTCATGTCCTTCGCTGTTTAAATGGAGAAGTTATACTCCAAAATGTCTATATCTGAACTCAGGGCTGCTCACCTCAGAGGCACTCAAAGCACAATTGTTTTTGTTTTGTACCGAATCATAGGCACAGATACATATTTTCACTTCAAATATGAAAATAAAATTTTCTTTGCACTGCCATAAGCACTGAGATATAAAAAAAATTTTATATGTATGTGCCTATGATTCATATTGAATGTGCAGAGCAAAGGCACTTCGTATAGGAGAGCTAGAGCACTGCCATAAGAAATCGAAATTTACAATAACAAATGTGTAATGAAAAAAAAAAAATTCAAAAAATATAAGCACTGTAAAAAATTGTATTCAAAAAATTTTCATATAAAAAATAAAAAAAAAATTGTTATGTATGTGATACTACCATTTGAAAATAAATTCTAAAATAATATTTTATTGGAATTCATAAAAAAATTTAAATGAGCAAAAAAATCTTCAGTGCATACACAAAATTTGTAGATGTATTGAGTTTTGTACTTTCAATACGAGAGCGTTGAGCAGGCCTGGTCTATATATTGTACTAGCTGGCCCGCCAAATGTTGTTCCGCCAAAATTTATTCCTATAAAGCTTAGAGAAAAATTCCTTGATTACCGTGGTCATAAGCCGATTTCAATAAATTTTTGCGTGTCTATTAACACAAGTTATAAAAGTGTATAAACCCAGGTTCGTCATAATATCTCAATTATTTGTCGAGTTATGGGCTTCGAAATCTCCCAGATTCCTTTGTCTAAAAAGAGGCGGTGCCACGCCCATTTTCCCAAAATTTTTCAGTTTCTTGCTTTTGGTCTATTGTGGAACTCATGCCACAAAATTTCAATGAATTATCTTTATATTTGACAAAGATATCATTTGAAATGTTTTTATTAGGCCCCTTTATAATACCCATATATAAAATTGGGCGTGGTTATCAACCGATTTCGCTAATATTTTGAATATGTATTACCACAAGGTACAAAAGTGTATACACCAAGTTTCGTCGTTATCTAACAATTATTTTTCGAGTTATGGGCTCTGAAATCTCGTATATTCCTGCTTCTAAAAGGAGGCGGTGCCACGCCCATTTTCCAAAATTATTGTGTTTTTATTTTATGTCTGTATTTGGGCTCATGCTAAAAAATTCAATGATATATCTGTATATTTTACAAAGATATCGCTCAAAATGTTTTTATTAGGCCCCTTTATAGTTCCCATACATAAAATTGGGCGTGGTCGTCAACCAATTTCTACAATTTTCCTTCCATAGATTTGCCTAAGTAAGTATATCACGCGTACCAAATTTCATCGATATATTTGCAACGATTTCTGAGTTATGACTAGAGCTCGGAAAAATAGGTGAAATCAAGCGCCTCAAAATATGCTACATTCTGTAAATTTTGTTTGTTTTCAGTGGCGGGATTACAATTCAAATATAAAGGGGTGGCATATTGGTATTGTGGGTGAAGATTTTATTAGAAAAGTTCTTAATCATGTTACACAAATTTGCAGTTTAAATAAACATACAGTGGTGTGTGATGAAATGAAGCCAGAATAGAAAGTGATTTTATTCGTAAAATATATTTATTTATGTGTTTTTAATCATTTTAATTTGTTATATAAAAAAATCTATAACAGAAACCAAATATATTAGAGTTAAAAGGTTTGTGCAAAATTCTGGAAAATTCGCCAATTTTTCAGCAAAATTTGTAACTGTTTGAGTAGAAAAGTAAGTAGGTAGATTATGGCATATTCCAATAACTCATAAACAAAAATGCAAAACCACGAGAAATTTGCATTTTTACAGATATGGAATTATGCCGAGTATCCCATTGGAAAAATTTAAACACTGAAATGGTCTTAAGAAAAAATAGGAAAGTTCAAATCAAGTTTATTTTACCTAAAATATGCCTCATTTTCATTCAAAATATATTTGGTTTGAGACTGTAATTGTTTTTCCTTCTCAAATTTAAGCGAGTCACTACAAATTTTTTATTTATTCTTTATTATTATATTTATTTATTGTAGTTTTCTTTGCAATTTTTCACGTGCAACCCATAAAAAACCTTAATAATTTATTTTTCTGGCATCCTAGTAAGCAAAAAATCCAATTGCATTCACGGGAGGCTTAGACCCGAACCCCATAAACTTGCCACTGGATGTGCTCACAAACATTACGTAGCATAATTTTAGGTGTTTGATTTTCACCTATTATCCGAGCTCTAGTTATGACATATAAAACTCTCAATGTTTGGCCCTTAAAAGTTGGCGTGGTACCGCCCATTTTCCAAAATTTGACCATATTTCTTCCTAAGGGACTGAGCTCCTTACGGGGGTGAAATTATATCACTCCAGCTATATTAGTGACTGATAGGAAAAGTTGGCGTGTCATGCATGGTCCGATTTCACCCAATTTTAATACCAACCAGTCTTAATACCAGTTCGGTGAATCCGAATATGAAGTCAGATTCTCTGTAGTGCGTACAGTTTTTAAGATATTCATATCCAAAGAGGCGATAAACGCTTTTTTTGGCTATATTCACTCCTCAATATCTTTTAAATGTTATTAAGTTTCTTCGCCGAAATATGAAATATCTTTTACTCATTTTATTTTATTATGTAATCTCTATTTGTAATCTTATTATATATCTAATATAAACTTTTAAAAAGGTGGCGACCCCAAATTTTTTATAGCGAAAGTATTCCTGGCATTATAGTCGACGATCCACAGAAAACATCATTCAGATCCCCTAAGCCATTCTCGAGTTTTTATGCACACAACATGGCTATATACATATGTATATATGTATAACCTCAAAACTTCAAAGCCCGATAAAAAAATAATCAGACCATCGTGATCAGGAGGAAAAAACACGTCAGATATACTTTTCAAACCCTTTGGATTTTTTGCTGTGTTATTGGGCATAAAATTTCAGTAGGTCTCCTCAGAAAAAATCTTTGTAAAATGAACTTAACCATTGAAAGCGAGAAACTTATATTTACCTAGAAGGTTGAAATTATTTTGGCTTCTGGGAAGTTGCTGGAATTTGTCAAACTTACCGTGTATGGATCCTGAAATCGAAAGAAAAAAGTTCAATAAGTATGTAAAACGTACGCGTTTACTATAAACGTAATATATGTATGTATAATTAGTTAATAGTTTACTTATTAAAAAGAATGAACGATAAATAATTTTTGAGAGAGGAAATAATACAGCTGGAGGATTTGTCGACCACTGGGGAAGGGTTTCTTCCAGAACTGCAAACCGATTTTTGAACCGAACAACGGCGTTTTTTCAGTCTTTGAACCGAACCGTTTTTATTTTGAAATTCAAAAACCGAACCGAAAACCATTAAAAAAAATGGTTCGGTTCGGTACAAAGTATTTTCAAGCCTCATAAATTATAATATACATACTAAACCTGTACACGATCGCCTATAACTTTTCCATTTTACCATGGATTTTCTTCGTTGATAGCTTATTTTTCTGTCAATAGAATGTGGCTTAACGTAAAGAAGTAAAATTAAATTAAAACACTTTTGTCTTAAAGATTTCCCCTGACAAAATCAGTTTTTTCTTCAATTTTTCATAAAAAATCAATATTTCAGAAAGTATAAGATCTAGAGAAAAATTTTATAGCAGCCATGTATAGAAAATTTAATTTTGTCACCCCAATATAGATATCTCAATACGTTAAAGAGATATACAGGATTAAGTGAAGCCCCGTGTGTAGAAGTCCACGTCAGTGGGGAAAACTTCTGACTGCCATCCACCTGGGGGTGGCCACAGCGATTCTTTTGCATGCGGAGCAAGCAGCTATCGACTTCCGCGCAGTGTCCTCTGGATAGCCACCGAACACCCGTTTGGTGGTGAACTAAAGTGAGAAGGCGACAACTCGACAAGGCCACTCCGACATATTCGGTTTAAGGGCTTGTTGAGGGGAATAACTGCAGCGTCTGTTCACCAGAAGGTGCGGCTGCGAGCGGGCGTCTGTCTTGGAGCAAGCGGCTCGCTATATAAACGTGTAACAATATACAACTCCCGCAGGGCGGGTTGTGCGTCGGGCTTGGGACCCACCACGTAAAAAATCCTATCCAATGAAAAATCCAACAATGCCTCGGATGAGACCACCTCTTTTTATTGACGACCATGGCAAACGTTTAAAGGACTATGATTTGAGGGTATGCACCTGGAACGCCCGGACCCTTAATTGGGAAGGTGCCTCTGCCCAGCTGGTTGATATCCTCGGAAGAGTGAAAGCTGACATCACCGCCATACAAGAGATTCGGTGGAAGGGGCAAGGCAAGAGGAAATGCGGGCCTTGCGCTATATATTACAGTGGCCATGCAGAGGAGCGTATATTTGGTGTTGGTTTTGTGGTGGGAAAGAGACTCACCCGCCGAGTAATGTCGTTCACGCCAGTGAACGAGCGTCTAGCCACCATCCGCATCAAAGCGAGATTTTTCAACATATCTCTCATCTGCGCCCACGCCCCGGCGGAAGAGAAGGACGATGCGATCAAAGACACTTTCTATGATCAGTTAGAGCATGCCTATGACCGCTGCCCCCGTCACGACATTAAGATTGTGCTTGGCGATTTTAATGCCAGGATGGGTAAGGAAGGTATCTTTGGCAGCACAGTCGGAAAATTCAGTCTCCACGACGTAACCAGTCCCAATGGGACGAGGCTGATCGACTTCGCCGGGTCACGAAACATGGTCATTAGCAGTACCGGATTCCAGCACAAAAAATACACCAAGCCACATGGCATTGAAAAACGCGAAATCAAATTGATCACGTCATGATCGATGGCAGACACAGCTCCAGCATCCTAGATGTGCGCACAATCCGTGGTCCCAATGTCGACTCCGACCACTATCTTGTAGCAGCCAAGGTACGCACCCGCCTCCTTGCAGCAAAGAATGTGCCAACAGGACAGCAAGGAAAGTTTGAAGTCGAAAGGCTGCATATGACGCAGACAGCCAATGAATACACCACTCGGCTCTCACTCCTGCTCTCTGAGAGCAATCCTTCACCAAACGATGTATCTGAGGAATGGAAACACATCGCTCGTTCACTTCGTATCGCCGCTGAGGAATCTATAGGATACAAGCGAGCCCGCAAAAACACCTGGTACGATAAGGAATGTCGCGATGCCTCGGAAAGAAAGAACGCCGCTTACAGGGCTACATTGTGTGCGGGCGCAACGCGAAGCGTATGGGAGCGTTATCGAACGGCGGGGAAGGAAGAGAGGCGCCTTTTTCGAAAGAAGAAAAGGGAGGCTGAAAGGCGCGAGTGTGAAGAGCTTGAGATGCTGGTGGGTAGGAACGATGCTCGAAAATTCTATCAAAAAATCAGGCGGATGACTGAAGGTTTCAAGACCGGGGCAAATTCCTGCCGGAATGATAACGGCGATCTGGTAACTGATGTCCAGCACATACTTATGTTGTGGAGGGATCACTTCTCCTCCTTGCTAGATAATGGCAACAGTGAAATTGCTGAAGGAGAAGATGTACGACCAGAATCCCCAATAGCAGATGTGGTAGACATGTTCCACCACCCGACCATGACTAAGTGAGAATAGCAGTATCTCGGCTTAAGAATAATAAAGCGCCGGGCACTGACGGCTTGCCAGCCGAGCTATTCAAACATGGCGGCGAAGAGTTGATAAGGAGCATGCATCAACTCCTATGCAGAATATGGTCGGACGAGCGCATGCCCGACGATTGGAACTTAAGTGTGCTCTGCCCAATCCATAAAAAAGGAAACTCCACAGTACGCGCCAAATATCGTATGATAAGCCTCCTGAATATCGCATATAAGGTTAGCAAGTGTATTGTGCGAAAGGCTGAAGCCCATCGTCAACAATCTGATTGGACCTTATCAGTGTGGCTTCAGACCTGGTAAATCCACCATCGACCAGATCTTCACAAAACGCCAAATACTTGAAAAAACCCATGCAAAAGGAACCGACACACTATATCTTTGTCGATTTTAAAGCTGCTTTTGATAGCACGAATAGGAATTGCCTATATGCCGCAATGTCTGAACTTGGTTTCCCTGCAAAACTTATACGGCTATGCCAAATGACGTTGAATAACACCACCAGCTCCGTCAGAATTGGGAAGAACCTCTCCGAACCGTTCGAGATCAAACGAGATTTCAGACAAGGTGACTCCCTTTCGTGTGACTTCTTCAATTTGATGCTGGAAAAGATAATACGAGCTGCAGAACTTCACCGTGCAGGAAGCATCTTATACCACAAGAGTGTTCAACTGCTGGCGTACGCCGATGACATCGCATCATTGGCACTAACACTTGCGCCGTATGTTCTGCCTTCTCCAAGCTGGATAAAGAGGCTAAGAAAATGGGTTTGGCGGTTAACGAGGACAAGACGAAGTACCTCCTGTCATCACACAAAGAAACAGCACGCCTTGCCAGCCACGTCAATGTTGATAGGTACAAATTCGAAACTGTTAAGGACTTCGTCTATTTGGGAACCAGCATTAACACCAAGAATGATGTCAGCACGGAGATCCAGCGAAGAATCACGCTTGCCAATAAATGCTACTTTGGACTAAGTAGGCAACTGAAAAGTAAAGTCCTCTCTCGACAAACAAAAATTACACTCTACAGGACGCTCATCGTTCCAGTCCTCATGTACGGCGCAGAAGCATGGACAATTTCAAAATCAGATGAGATGGCACTTGGAGTATTCGAGAGAAAAGTTCTTCGTAAGATTTATGGACCTTTGCGCGTTGGCGTGGGCGAGTATCGACGGAGATTTAACGATGAGCTGTACGAGCTTTACACAGACATCGACATTGTTCAGAGAATAAAGATCCAGCGGCTGCGTTGGGCAGGTCATGTCGTGAGAATGGACGAAGGCGCTCCGGCCAAGAAAGCATTTCTATCGAAACCCGCTGAACGCAAAAGAAAAGGGAGACCTCCACTGCGTTGGGAAAATCAGGTGGACAGCGATGCTGCCTCCCTAGGTGTTCCCAAGTGGCGCCATGCTGCGCGAAACAGAAGCAATTGGCGCGCTCTGTTGGACTCGGCCAGAATCGTCTAGACGTTTAAGCGCCAATCAAGAAGAGAGAAGAAGTGAAGCCATTGGCCGAATAACGGTAAATTTCCGATATCTCAAAAACCTTCCCATTGAATTAATAATGAACTCGATTTTCAGAATCAGTGACCGATTTTACATATAAGTAGATAGGGTAGAGGCTTTTAGAGTATTTTTTGGCAGTAGAGCAGTGTCATCAAAAAAAAAAAAAAAAATGGTTCGGGCTTATGGTAGAAATGAATTAAACGTATTTCAGAAATTTTCTATTCATTTCATTTTAAAAATTTTTTGAATACTTTTTTAATTTTTATAAACGCAATTTTTTTTATTGATTACCGAATGGAAATTTTTTAAATATTTTATTTTTTTGATAAACAACGAAACGAAATTTTTTTTGATAATTTTTTTCAATAATTTGCAAAACAGAATTTTTTTTGTTAGGCATTTAATGCTAAAATTTTAAAGTCCGCCACGTCAAATTGTGCAGATGCTCTGCAAGATTTGACAATGGAGGATGTCCTGCTGGACAGCGACGAAGAGGCTGCCGACGTCACGGTGGTTGAGGGGGTGGGGGCTGTGGACACTCATGAGAGTGCTACAGATAAACCTCCACCGATCTAAAGCGGCATCAGCCGCTCTCATCAGTCGCCTTTCTCAAGGCGACGTTGATGTGGTCCTCATCCAAGAACCTTGGGTGAATAACTTGAGGATTTGCGGACTGGGGGCCACTGGATACAGGCTCATCCGAGCTTGTGTTGAAGGTAATATAAGAACCTGTATATTGGTTAAGTACGAGCTAACAATGTTTCTCTTGCCTAACTTTAGCGACGGCGACATTACTGCGGCCAGCACAACGATCAAGGGCACACCGGTAACTCTGGCATCAGTGTATATGCCCCATGATTCACGCACACCTCCACCACAAGGCTTGATGATGGACCTGGTGGCCAAATATTGCCCCGGCCATCTACTCATCGGAGCGGACTCAAATTCGCATCATGTACAATGGGGCAGCTCTGACACAAATGAAAGGGGTGAGTCACTTTTTGATTACCTTTTGACAACTAACATGGTAGTGTGTAACATAGGTAATGAACCAACATTTATTACTAAAAATCGAAGAGAGGTACTAGACCTCACTTTATGTAGTGAAAAAACTTATGAGGGTGTCAAAGGCTGGCGCGTTCTTGATGAACACTCTTTCTCTGACCACCGATATATAGAAATAATCTTAGATTTCTCCATTCAACAATCAGTTTTAAAAAGGAACCCACGTAACACGAACTGGGATCTTCACAATGAACTATTTGTTAAGGGGCTACCGGATCTTCCACCCTGTAATCCCTCATCGACAGGGGAATTGGAGGATCTGGTCGGCACCTTCACTAATGCACTCTCAAACGCTTTTAACTTAGCTTGTCCGGAACCAAGACCGCGTGGCAAGCGGAAACCTCATTGGTGGTCCTGCGAACTGGACTCACTTCGAAAATCTTGCAGGAAGCAATTCAATAGAGCCAAACGACTCGACAATGAGCCCGAGTGGCTGCAATATAAAGAAAATCTAAGGGCTTATAAAAAAGCCCTGAGACAATCGAAGAGAACCTCTTGGAGGAACTTCTGTACCGGAGTCGAAAGCGTCGATGAGACGGCAAGACTTAGATGCGTGCTCTCAAGAACACAAACGTCATTGGGCTACCTTCGGAAGCCTGATGGATCCTGGACCAATTCAGAAAGGGAAACTCTAGAGCTGCTACTGGACACACACTTTCCTGGTAGCTCGCGAAATGGACTGGCGATACCATCAACGGGTATCGCTGTTAATATACCTGTGACTGAGGAACGGGTTAGGTGGGCAATCAAAAGCTTCAAACCCTATAAAGCTGCGGGACCAGACGGGATCATTCCTGCACAACTCCTGTATACCCTGGAGACATCAGCAAGCTGGCTTCAACGCATATTCGTTGCTTGTCTTGCATTCAATCATATCCCGAATACGTGGAGACGCGTCTCGGTTATATTCATTCCTAAGGCTGGGAAAGCCTCGCACTATGAGCCGAAGGATTATAGGCCAATAAGTCTTTCCTCCTTCTTGCTCAAGACGCTGGAGAGGATAATAAGTAATTTCCTCTCTATTACAATTGACAGTAAACTTCTCTCTGGATATCAACATGCATATCTTAAAGGGAAATCAAACGAAACGGCATTACATAGTCTGGTTTCTACCATTGAATCATCCTTGGCCGATAAGGAGTTCTGCCTGGTGGCCTTTCTAGACATCGAAGGCGCGTTTAACAATGTCACCCCAGAGGCCATAAGCAACGCTTTAAGTCACTTAGGCGTTGACGTATCTCTGATTGGGTTGATTGATCGACTTTTGAGGGGAAGGATTGTACTCTCATCAATGGGCGAGGTCAAATCTACACGCTACGTCTTCAGAGGCACACCCCAGGGTGGTGTCCTCTCCCCGCTGCTATGGAACCTCACTGTCAACTCACCTTTAAAAAGAGACGCAGTTTGGGGCGGCGGGAGAGTCGTGGCATATGCGGACGACCTTGCTTTAGCATACAGAGGGAAGTTCCCACAGACCTTATGTGATCTGATGCAGGTAGCACTGCGAGAGATCTCAGCGTGGTCCTCTCGTTGTGGGCTCAGTGTCAATTCAAATAAGGTAGAACTTGTCCTCTATACTAGGCGGTATAAAATACCACCGTTAAATCTACCAGAACTAAATGGCGTTCGCCTGACCCTGGCCGACAAGGCTAAGTTCCTAGGGGTAGTTCTGGACAAAAAGCTGAACTGGAAGGATAACATCATTCAGCGTCAAAACAAAGCATATATTGCTTTATACACATGCAAAAGAGCCATAGGCAGAAAGTGGGGACTTAGTCCCAGAATTTGCAGGTGGATTTACACTGCGATCATTCGACCAATCCTGCTATATGGGGTCGTAGTATGGTGGCCCGCTTTGAGCAAGGCGTCAAACCTTAACGTTCTGAGCAGAGTCCACAGATCTAGCATGATCAGCATAAGTGGAGCACTCAGGACGACGCCTAGTGAAGCTCTGCAGGCCATTCTAGATATCTTGCCATTAGATTTAGCAGGTTTTCAAGTAGCGGCTACGTCAGCTCTACGTTTAAGAGAGTCATCCGGATGGCATACAAAATCCACAGGACACTCTAGCATTCTAAGCAAATTAGGTTTTCTACCCGGTAGTACGGACCGCTGTACTACTACAATAGTTGCAGACAGCAACTACGAAACAAGGATTCCAAAAAGGGATGAGTGGGAAGAGCCAAATCGGTGCTATCCAACCCCAGGTAGCGTTTCCATCTACACCGATGGCTCGAAACTGGACAACAAAGTTGGAGGTGGAGTCTTTTCACATGACTTGAATCTACAGCTAGCTTTTAGACTACCCGACCACTGCAGCGTTTACCAGGCTGAAGTGTCAGCTATAATGGAGGCTGTCAACCGTATAGGATATGAACCTATCCACAGGGATCTATTCATCTTCAGCGACAGCCAAGCAGCAATTAAGTCTCTTGGCTCCAACTCGTTCAATTCTGAACTAACACTGGACTGTCGCCGATCTCTGCAGGAGATGGCCAAACAGACCCGTTTGCACCACGTGTGGGTCCCGGGACATAGGGATATCGAGGGAAATTGTAGGGCAGATGAGCTTGCAAGGTAAGGCACTACCGAGCAGGTTCTTCCTGACAAAGAACGCATAGGTATGCCGTTTGCCCCATGCAAGCTAATGCTTAAACAGCATATCTATAAACTAGCAAGCGATAGATGGCAACAGAACCCAGTATGTCGAACATCAAGACAAACCTGGCCGAATTGGGACCACAAGCGATCTCGTCAAATATGTACTCTAAGGAGAGAGGAAATCTCGAACCTTGTAGGGGTGCTCACAGGACACTGCCTCATCGGGAAACACGCAGAGAGACTGGGTGCACCCTACCGTAGATGCTGCAGAAGCTGCAAAGATGATGAGGAAGAGGAGACAATCGAACACCTCATTTGCCATTGCCCTGCTCTTAACAGCGCCAGACGACGCTTTCTTGGGACACCTTTCCTGGAGAGCCTATCTAAAGTCGCGGTTGTCGACATAAAGGACCTGGTGAATTTCATTAGGTTATCAAACTGGTTTAAAAAGGAGGAGTAATCTGTTTTCTTCTTGTGGTATCACAATGGGCCTATGCACTGGCCTAAGTGTGCCCCTATGGCAGCCACACACCTAACCTAATGCTAAAATTTAAAAAAGTTGAATTGAAAACAATTTTTTTTTCGGTTGTTGATAAAGATTAATTGGTAATATTGTTAATACAATAAATGGTCTTACTCCTACGGAGTTGTTTGAGGAAATGATTTAATCCATATTATTATGATATTTCGCGTTATTTATGAAAATCAAAACTACTATCACAAATTTAACCTAATCTGGCAACCTGGCTCCTCATCCGCAGTAGTTGATAAGGTGTCGAAAAGCAACGCCCATAATCCTGGACTTTTAAAAGTTAATTGTACTGTATAGTTTTTCACTCTATATGCCGCTGGCGGTGTGAATTGTGCCAAAACTACTTGCATTGAACGCAACTTTTTTGCTAAATTTCATACTACAAGTGCCATTATCCCCATATGAGGACACCCACTTTTCACAAAAACTAAACTCTTTTTCTTTTTAATTTCTTTTTTGACTAAGAATGAATGAAAACAATTTTCTACCAGCAGATTTGATATGGGCGTAATGAGTTAAACATGTTTTTTTAACTTGAAATTTGTTTTAATTAAGTTGTCAATTGCAAATGCGAATTAATTGTAGGCAGTTTTATACAAAAGCAAAAAAAAAAGAAAAAAAAATGGAGAAAAATCAGAAATAAAATTTTAAAATAAAAAAATTTTGTGAACAAGCAATAACTGGGCAGCAAGCTCGTATAACTCTTTCGCTGGTTGCGCGACTTAACAAAAACTGCACGATATATGTGTTTTCTCAGGGGAAATCTTAAGCTGGGCAACATCCAAGCCACACACGGTTTACGTACCCTGTGAGGAAAACCTCTGGCTCAAAACTGATTCATTTCTAGTGCTATTTGCCACAATACTAGTGCTGTTTCGACACTACAAGTGCGAGCTCAATTCATGCATATTAGGAACTGGCGTATTTACATGACAATGTCATAGGCAGCAGCATTGCCACTAAAAAAATTTTAAATTTACCAAAATTTAAAATAAAAGTAACCAAAATTAACCAGTATAGAAAAGTAACGAAAATAAATTAATAATATAGGCATATGTCCCATTAACATTAGAGCTATTTATTTGAAAGCAAAACAATATATGTATACGGTTAACAAAAACTAAAATATATTACTTGTTTTACATATTTAAGCGAAATATCGCCCGGTCGTAGCGTTCTATCAACATTTAAAAACACAGCCAGATATGAGAACGAACAGAACCAAAAAGCTGACGAAAATCGCCCGACGAAAATTCGCCAGAATAGATTTATTTCTAATGTGGTCGATGGCTCCTGTCAAATAAATTATTTGGACTTGAAAGCTTTTTAGTGCTTAGCACGAAAATTATTTAATTTATTTTTTATTGTTGGGGGTAAATGGAAAATTAAACAACTATTTCCACCGAAGGTTGAGTATAGCGTGGTTATCAATCAATTTCGCTGAAATAAAAGTGTATTTTTCGAGTTATGAGGTCTGAAATCTCGTATATTCCTGCTACTAAAAGTAGGCGGTGCCACGCCTATTTTCCAAAATTTTATCCTCTCAAAACGAAATTAAATAACTTAAAAATCGAGATGGTAATGGCGGCGATATTGACAGATTAGTACCCAATCCTATTTTTTTTCTTAGCTCAAAAACTGAAATTTCAAAATATCTCGAAAATTGTTCTACTTTTGTACCATCATATTTGGAATTAGCAGAAAATCCTACATAGGAATCATGTATCAAATGTAGAGGATATATTTTTTGTCGGGTAGTGTAATTAAATATACCGACATGCATACTCTAAAAAATCAACTACTTTCCGCTGCGGAATCTCCGTCTTTGATTTAACAGGAAAATTACAAACCTAGTCCGTAGTTAATTCAATGACGGGCGTTATTGATTAAAAAACTCGCTTGCTATTAAAAATTTTTTATGAAAAATCCAACAGAAATAATTATGAGTATCATTTTTTTTTTAATTTGTTTTTAAAACGATTCATATAATTCATAGATGCTTTTTCGGAAAAGCATCATGGAAATTAGTGGCCGCTGTGGTGCAGTGGATAGAGTGCTCGCCTGCTATGCTAGAGGTCTCGGATTCAAACCCCAGTCCGAGCAAACACCAAACAAAAAATTTTTTCTAATTAGTAAAAATCAAATTATTTGGTTTTTTAAGAGCAGCGGTCACCTCTCGGCAGTGGGCGGCATACCCTCCGAGTGTAATTCTGCCATGAAAAAGCTTCTCACAAAAAATGCATTCGCCGTTCGAAGCCGGCATAAGACTGTAGGTCCACCCAATTGGTAGGAAAAACAAAAGGAGAACACCTCGAATTGGGAGAGAAGTTCGGCCATAAAACTCGTCAGAGTTATAATAGCGCCATTGTATTATTATATTATATCATTAAAATTCAATATAATCTTGCAGGGATTGGAGGTTTTGAATGCATTTTTATTTTACATTCAGAAAATTTTGAATAAAGAATAAATTATTATTCTCATTCTGATAATCTCGAATAAAGAAAAAATTTGTATCTATTCTTCATCCAAAATAGGTTGAATAAAGAAAAAATTTTATTCTTCATTCAGATAATTTTGAT
This sequence comes from Urophora cardui, assembly GCA_960531455.1. Classification (NCBI taxonomy): domain Eukaryota; kingdom Metazoa; phylum Arthropoda; class Insecta; order Diptera; family Tephritidae; genus Urophora; species Urophora cardui. The sequence continues at coordinate 73,216,296 of OY482673.1, read as the reverse complement.
TACAGCATACATTTTTATTCACGTCATTCAATTATTCTTGCTTGTCAAACAAGTAAATCATTTTTTCTGTTTCGAAAGCTGTTTCCGGGTACTTTCCTGAATCAAATCAAATGAATAGCTTGAAACAACAACGGAGGAAAATTTCAACTGTGGAAAATTTTTCATTTAACTGCAACACTCTTTGGATTTACAGCGTTTTTTCAGAGTAGGTATGTATGTATGTATGTGCACTTCTTGGGTCCATTCCCGCATAACAGCTAATAGTAGCTACGGCAAGTTACTTTTTAAGCGAAGAATGCATCGCAACGTTAATATTAACGGTAATCGAAATGTTACAGTCGTTTTTGTTGAAACGACTCAGTCTTTCAACGTTATAAAAATTATCAAAATAACCAATATGTATTACTGAGAGAATTGTCGCTCTAACGAGCTGTCAAAGCTATGTGTATCATTAAGAGCATTGTCGCTATACAATTTCAACGTTAATTTTCGATTCAACGTAAACGATTTCCTTGTTGATTTTGTTTCGCTGAAAACTTTAACGATTGCCATTTCGTTTCGTTAACATATCATGTTAACAAACGAAAAAATATTTTGATAGTTTGTTGAGCATCCTTGTTTTAAACTAGTTTGATGAAAAGCACTGATGGACCAAGTGGTCCAAATCCAAGCTAGTTTATAAACCACCTAGTCAGCATATGTATGTAATTTCTGAATATTACTTATTCTTCAATCATTTTTATTTTTTTATTATGTGCTAGCAAATACCCGTCTCGCTTCGCAGCGACGAAAACAGTTTTTCTCATTTACCTTTACCTTTACCCTTATCTTTACATTATCGAGACCATCCATCACTATCTGGGCCCACTATCTGAGCTATTTCTAGGAAACCGACTTGGAAATCACATTGAAAATAGCTGTAGGTTGAAGCCCTGCTCAAAACCTTTCATTTGATGCTAATATTGCTCAAAGACTTGCTGGGTCACTCTGGGTCCACATTTGGGTCTATATGCCGGGAAGTTCTGACTTCTGCGAAATTCTATATACCCTACTATGTGCGCTAATACCACATGAATCTTTTGTGAAAATTTCATATAGGCCGCTTGATTACTTTTGGAGTCCATAAAAGACACACACACACAGGTTATTTTTTATATAATAGATTTAAATCCATAAATAGATTTTCCTTCATGGTAAAATATATATCTAAGATAAATTAATATTTTAAGGCATAATTAAATGTGAAGTTATTATCCCTTCCGTTTTCTGCAGGGTTGTAAATTTGCATCGATGCACGAGTTGTAGAGAGATATTATACATTTACATAATTGTACATGTAGATTTTGCTTGCAATTAAATTGTGATCTTTTCGGCAGATGCTAGGACAAGCATTGTTTTTGCTGTTACTGTTGCATACTCTCGTACGCTGGCGCCATGGCAGTAGCACAGACGATGGCTGGTAGTATTTCAAGTAATGGACAGAGATGCGTCTAACCGTCGGGACACGATTTGTACGCCATCTCAACTAAGCCGCACGGTGGTTTCAACCCAAAGAAAACCGGAATATTGTGAAGAATAACATTACTTAAAAAATTACTGTACTCAAAGCTTTACAGAACATTTAATACAAAATTGCAAGAAATTTCATTTTCTTTAATAAAGAATAATTCAACTTTAAAAATATATTTACCGCTACTACTTATGTATGTATTTCCTTTCTATAGCAGACAAAGAAAATTTTTTGTTTTGTTTAATTTTGGCACCATAGTGTGCCGATACAGGCTTTTCATTCATGTGAGAAGCACACTCAAAAAAACCACTTACTCAGATTATGGAAAAGTGGGAATGATTTGGCGCTAATGGCATATGTCATTGTTTTGAATACAATTTTCTTTAAAACGTGGTTTTTAATCCTCGATTTGAAGAAAATTGTACATCAAAACAATGAAAATAATTCTTTAGCGCCGAATCATTCCCACTTTTCCATAATATGAGTAAGTTGTTTTTTTCAGTGCAATAGGTGGGTAAAAGGAGTATTTCGCAGCAGAGGAGTGAGGGAGATGGTGCTAACGTGACCAATTCCAACGTTTCTCATTGAATATTTTGCAAATAAAACTCATTGGACAAGTTGGAATTCAGGGTGGCGATGGCGAATAAGTTGTGCTCCTGTTTGTCCAACAATTATCTAATGAGACCTAAGCACATCAACCAAAACGAAAAAAAAAAAAAAAACAAAAATGAATGGAATTTCTACTCTTTCTCCACTTGGCTGATGGTCTTGAAGCGCGCGTAGTTAATTAATTCGACTTGATTATGGTCGTGTCTGGATAACAAAGTAGTAGTTGTTCATTTGCCCTTCCAGTTGTTGCTCTTCTTGTATTTTTTTCTGATGATCGGTTTAGCGTGACAATATCTGTGTCGCCGTTGTGACGGCTTCATTGTCGTCTAAAAAATAAGTTAAGCAATGGAATACAATCGAGTCAGCATCACCAAAACATCCTCATCAGCCAATGGTGCTTAGATGGACAGGTGCAGAGGGCGATAAGGATGTCTTGCCATTGCTCATTGAAATTATCCAACCCGGGCATATTCTAGTATTTTTAGCCCGAATTGGGGAAAAATACTGCTCTGGATCTGCCTCATAACATACTTGCCTCTATGGGCTGGGCTCACATATGTACATACAGATATACAAACTGATCTTGAATGGCTGTTTTCTCTTGAATTTGGTGGTCCCCTCTCAAACTTAATCTTATCAACAGACCTGATTAAGTATACATGCATGTGCATATGTAAGTACATGAATGTATTTTGCTGCGTTCATCGATTCATCAGAATCAAGTCTTTGTTCTTATAAAAATAATTAAGTGAGCGCAAGTGCATAATTAAATGAGCGATGAGACGAGTGCCAAATTGTCTTCACGTAACCATGTAATACTTCACTTCAATCAACGCTTGATGATCATTGATCAATAATCAATTTGACTAAGCAAACCATTTCACACGGATCACCCGTATAAACATCAATCGATCGATTCGATTCAACTAATTAGGTATGACAATCACGCAGCCGCGTACTCATGAGAATTAAAGAGGGTGAAAAAAGGGAAAATTTCTCAATTAGTCAAGCAATCAAATCAACAATTGAACTAAAATGAATTAGTTTGTATGAAATGTAGGTACCTTCTTTCAATGTTATTGATGTTGCTGTTGGCTTGTTTTGTAAAGTATGCTTCGTCAGAGGCCGAAAGTTTCGGTTATTTTATTTTTTTTTATTTATATTTATTACTTGCAGCATTTCGCTTAAAACATTTAATTTTGGTCAGCCCACGCCGCTGATCATTCCCCTCTACGAGTCTGTTGTTATAACTTTCATGGGAATGAAATGGTATTATAACTTTATGCCGATACACGAATGGTGAAAGTATCAGAAGGAGGCGTTGCAGACCTACCAAAATATATATGTACCAATATGATCAGGATGATGAGCTGAGTCGATTAAGCCATGTCCGTCTGTCTGTCTGTCTGTGTGTCTGTCTGTTTGTTTAATCGCAAACTAGTCCCACAGTTTTTGAGATATCTGCATGAAATTCGGAATGTGAGTATATTTTTAGGTGAAGCTGATCATTTGTCGGAATCGGCCGAATCGGACCACTATAACATATTGCTGCCATACAACCGATTGTTCACATATGGATATTTTGGAGTATAACTTCTCAATTTAAATATTTAAGCGCATGAAACTTTGAAGTATTTGTACCCGGTGACAGGTAACAAGGTCAATGGAAATAAGGTCAATTGGCCTTATTTCCCACCCGGTTGGGAAATAAGGTCAATTGACATTATTGCGTTTTTTTTATCGCGCGATTTTTAATTCCAAATTTTCATTTTTCTAAAGTGCTTTTTATGAGAAAAGAAATGCGGCGCAGGCGAAAATTTGGAATGAAAAATCGCGCGATTTTTAATTCCAAATTTTCATTTTCCTAAAGTGCTTTTTATGAGAAAAGAAATGCGCCGCAGGCGAAAATTTGGAATAAAAAATCGCGCGCTTTTTAATTCCAAATTTTCATTTTCCTACTTTTTTGCCATGCCGCAGGATAAGGCAAGTAGACATAGTTTTTATATACATTTTTATTTAAATTTTTGTATAACTAGATATTTAACATACTTTACATTATTATATAATTTATTGAAATATTTTTGCTGTGTTGGCAACTCTTTTTCGACGACCACACTTCACTAAATTCACTTATCAACTAATTTGTAGTAACATAAGAGCGAGTAAAATTGTATTTTCATTCATTAACAAACGGTACTCATAACGGGTTTGCAGAAGAACTCAGCAAATATTTTCATGAATGAACAAGTTTTAAGCATAGTTGACATTATTTCCATTTGGATTGGGAAATAAGGTCAATTATTTTATTTCCAAATTTTCGTTGACCTTATTGCGTTTTCCAAAAACGCAATAATGTCAATTGACCTTATTTCCCAACCGGGTGGGAAATAAGGTCAATTGACATTATTTCCGTTGACCTTGTTACCTGTCACCTTTGTACCCATATGGGCCTAAATAATGTCACCGAAATTTGTCAAGATCGGACCAGTATAACATATAGCTGCCATACAACCGATTGTTCAGATATATATACATATATTTTAGGCTATAACTTCTTCATTTAAATCATGACACTTCTTTTTCTAAGGAATCTCTGCATAAATAACCCACAGAATTGAAAGTATAAATTAAACATTATCAGACTATGTAACTTTTCATTTCCCCATTCGTGAAAGCTATGCGGTCTTCGGTACGTCCGAAGACAGACACGCTCTTACTTGTTGAGTTTAATGTCGTATTGCCGCATTGTCTGATGGTGGCAACGAAAAGAACAACCCGCAGATTTTCATTAAAAATTCATTTCCCAAATTAATAACGACGAATATTTCTAAAATTCATCGATGCCACTAAAAATAATGAAATAATTGCAATTGGATCTGTTTAGAATTAACCTGAATAATATAGGTACACTGGAGCACAATAGGTGATTGCGGCCAAAAATAAATTCAAAATTAAAGTATGAGTAAAAGCATTTTTTTAAATAGAGATCGACATATATATCAAATTGTAATAAAAAAGCTTATATAAAAATCTTTGAGTCTCTTTTCGTTTAGCCGTACAGGGTTCCCAAAGTTGAGCAAACAATAGGTTCTTTTATTTCTGAATGAACACACCTCATACAAAATGCTCTATCTCAGTTAATTGTTAACTTACGAACTCGAGTAATACATCATTACATAGATAATGATTTTCTCTTTCAGAAATTATATATCATTCACAATTGAATTTATATGAATTTACAAATATTGAGAAAAAATTTCGATGAGAAAAAAATTTTGGTCGACTGTGAATAAAAAAATAATAAAAAAAAAAGGATATGGCCTCAATTTTTTTATGCTTTGAAACAATATATTCTTAATCAAACTGAATTTTAAGTTTAAAAATCCACTTGCTCCGTTTGCTTTTATAATTTTTTCCCATTTTCCTAAAACTTCGTTTTTGCAAACGCATGAATCATGTTAGTTTTGACATTATAAAAAACGTTTATAGTTAGGCGACTAATCGAATATTTCTTTATCGTCTTGCAGTAAATTGTGCATACTTTAAAATTATGAGGTAATTTTTTTTTATCAGCGTTGTAAAATTTTAAAATTAAACAAAAAATATGACCTCTTCAATTTTTTAATATTTGATAGTCCTAAATGTTTTTTATAAACAGGTGAAAAAATCGTAAAAATTCGTTTGCTCCATTTTGTTTTATGAAGTTTTTTATGAAAGGTGTTTTTTAAGTTTTCGTGCATTTTTCCCATACAAAATGCCCAGAAGTATGCTTCAAAAAGTTTTAACTTTTTTGTATGGCGAATATTTGTCAAATTAATGAAACTTAAATATCGATATTTCCAATTCTAATTCAAAGAAACAAAACGCTGTTTTCAAGATTGTGCTTTCAACTGGTTTAATAGAATTGAGTTTAAAGCAGAGAACCAAAATAACAATTATCCTAATATCGAAAATCGTTAAAATTACGGGATTAGACAATTTTTATTTTTTCGATCGGCACATAATTGTTATGAGTTATTTATATTTTTTTTCGATCCTCCATAACAATTACTGGAAGATGGATATTTTTTATATCAGCTCATAATTGTTACTACACTGAGAGAAAAAAAAATTATGGAGGGGTCAAAGAAATTGTTTACGTATTTTGAACACTACTTTCTTTGTTTTGAGTAAATTTTCCTTAAAACATGTTAAAAGGTTTATAAAATATTGTTGTTACATGCGTTACCATGGTTTCATATACTTGTTTTGAAAAAATTCATACATTAAAATAATGAAAAATTCTTTAAGCGCCATTCCATTCCCAACTTTCCTTGTTTTGAAGACTTGATTTCTTTAATTTTGAGAAATTAAATTCCCATACAAATTCCCATGGCAACGAATTTGTTTGAATGTTTTTTTTATGTTTTTTCCACATTTTTGAGAAAATTTACACAAAACAAAGAAAATTTTTTATTGGGACGCGTGTTCAAAATAAGGAAAATTATGTCTTTGATCGAGAGAAATTTTTTTTTTTTGAGTGTAGCAATTGATATTTTTTTCGATCTTAAATAACAATTACTGGATGATGGATATTTTTTAGATCATCTCATAATTGTTATGAGCAATTTATATTTTTTTTCGATCTTAAATAACAATTACTGGGCGATGGAGATTTTTTAGATCAGCTCATAATTGTGGAAAAGCGGGTAAATATGGATACGGAATACGAATATAGAATACCGAATACCGCAAAATGGGTATCAAATGAAAGCTCTTGGCTAGGGCTATCATTTGGCAGAGTTTTCATTTCGATATATTAATCGATAACAGTTATCGATTAAAATGTGATGCATAAAAATTTCAATGAATCCATTATGTGATGATTGGTTAAAATTTCAGGTTGATGTCATGGTTCGAATCTGAAGGGGAATATAAAATAAAGAAGAAAAAGCAGAATAAGAAATAAACATAGCAACCAGTGAATGATAAGAAGGAGAGAAAAAGAGGAGAACAAGCGGAGGCTACATATTTGCAGTTGGGACCCGGGTGGAGAGAAGATGAAGTGTATAATGCAAACAAAAATTTATTTTTAGGTGAAAAGTTTTTCCAACAGTCTCCGTTGTTGACTTAAGCTAGAGACACATATCGTAGTATAGTAGAAATATTGCGATCTATACCACATATGTGTCACTCTTATATTGTAGTTTAATTGAAAATTTTCATAGTAAAGCCAAATCATAGTATTGATAATATAATATTTCTACCACATGTGTGTCTGAGGCATTAAAGGCAAAAGTATTTGATCCAACAGTTTCCGTGGTTGACTTAAATCAACAGCGCTCGCACCTTTGAAACAACAACGGAGCGTTGTTGGGCACATTTCAACTGCGGAAAGTAGTTGATTTAACTGCGAAAGTCTTTAGGTTTACAACGTGTTTTTTTCAGAGCATGACCTGCTACGATAAGCTCTATCTATCTAAATCGTTTATGGACGCATATCCTTGGTTTTAATATCAAAATATAGGAAATTCCCTCCGCTTTCATAAAATTTCATAATTTCTTATAACTTTCAAACACGATTTTATATGATTTTTTGAATAATAACAAAATCGAAATATCGAAAACACTTTTTCTTCGTCAAATTTAAGCAATAAAATTCCGTAACTGACCAAAGTGCATTTTTGAAATTACATTAATCAAGTCATATTCGACATTAGAAAAAAATGCTCATACGAGATTTATACCTCAATGTACCACTATAATATAAACAAGTAAGGAAGCCTAAGTTCGAGCGGAATCGATCAAGAGATACTCAGCTGTATGCTTTCATTGTTTGTTTGTGTTGACGGTGTATTTTATATAAAGCGAGTCTTACAAAGATGTCACGTTACAAATTCCCAAAGGGTGTTCCAGAAATATCTTTGTTAAAAAGTAGGCGTGGTCATAAACCAATTTCGGTAAATTTTTCTATGTCTATTACCACAAGTGTCGAAAGTTTATACACAAAGTTTCGTCATAATATCTCAATTATTTATTTATTTAGCCTACACTGAAAAAAAAACTTACTCAGATTATGGAAAAGTGGGAATGATTCGGCGCTAAAGACATATTTCCATATTTTGATGTACGATTTTCTTCAAATCAAGGAATAAAAACCACGTTTTAAAGAAAATTTTACATCAAAATATGGAAATATGTATTACAATGTACAATTAGTAGGAAAAACAAAAAGGAGCACACCTCGAATTGGGAGAGAAGCTCGGCCATAAAACTCGTCAGAGTTATAATAGCGCCATTGTATTATATTATTATTATTATTATTAAGATCACGAGATATTGGTGCCATTTTTGCGTAATTTGTGCTATTATTAATGCCATAAAAAGGGTAAGAATTTCTGAGTTCCCTTCTTGGGACATTAAAAGTAATTTTTTCTAGCAAAACGGCACAATGAACAATACCGTTAATAATGACATGAATAAAAGTTAAAGAAAGTAATGACGTTGCGTTTTATTCGAATCAAAAATTTGATTCGAATCAAAAATTTTATTCGAATCAAAAATTTATTTAGAATCAAAAATACTGTAGCATATCAGAAATATTCAAGTACATTCTCGGTAACTTAAAACACAAAAATGTATAAAATGCACCAAAAGTTCAATAACAGCCAAATTGTATGCTGACACCAAATGTGTACATGTATATGTATGTATGTACATACCCTGCAAAAAAAATGTGCGATTAATACCGAAAGATATTTGTCCCGGATTGATCTCTTTCGAGAACAATCGGTCCACAATTAGTCCCGATTGTTCCCGAACGGGTATAAATGTAGACTAATTGTAGACCAATTGTTCCCTAACGGGTATAAATGTAGATTAATCGCTTTCATCCCGAACGGGTATAAATGTAGATTAATCGCTTTCATTCCGAACGGGTACAAATCTAGATTCCTTAAATGTAGAAATTTTACAAAAATATGCAATGTATTTAAAAAATTGTAGAACAACCGGTAAAACGAATTGAACACCCTTTCTTCAAAAGTAAAACATTATATAATCTTTATTTATGTATACTATATGCATGAACATTTACAATTTTTTAAACATTGTTATTAAAAATTGCCTTGGCGAACAACTTGGAAAAATCTACATTTGTACCCGTGCGTGCGATTGATCTACATTTGTACCGCTTGGGGATGAAAGCGATTAATCTACATTTGTACCCGTTCGGGATGAAAGCGATTGATCTACATTTGTACCCGTTCGGTATGTTAGTGATTAATCTACATTGGTACCCGTTCGGGTATACAAGTTGAACAATTAGTCTCTTCATAGGACATGCTCGAACAAATGCGATCAATTCACTCCATATAAAGGGATGTAAAATTGTATTAGTCGCATGCTCCCTTGCGATTGATCCCGGACACGTCCCGGATTAATCGCATTTGTTGCAGAGTATGTATATACATATTTCTGATTGTCGTATTTACGTTTGTGCTACGCCGTACGTACATGCATACATACGTATGTATGTATGTGCATAGCCACTTATTTGAAATAAAGATTTGATTCAAAATAATTTTTCAAATATTTGATTCGAATCAAAAATTTTATTTGAATCAAAAAATTGATTCGAATCAAAAATTTTATTCGAATCAAAAATTTATTAAGAATCTTGATTCGAAATCAAGTTTGAATCAAGAATCAAAAAAGATTTTTGATTCTTTTGAGAAATGAATCACAAATCAATTTTATCTTTGATTTGAAAATAGTTTGAATCACGAATCAAAGGGTATTTCTGATTCTTTTGTGAAACGAATCACAAATAAAATTTTATTCGAATCAAAAATTTGATTCGAATCAAAAATTTATTAAGAATCTTGATTCGAAATCAAGTTTGAATCAAGAATCAAAAAAGATTTTTGATTCTTTTGAGAAATGAATCACAAATCAATTTTATCTTTGATTTGAAAATAGTTTGAATCACGAATCAAAGGGTATTTCTGATTCTTTTGTGAAACGAATCACAAATAAAATTTATCTTTGATTTGAAAATAGTTTGAATCACGAATCAAAGGGTATTTCTGATTCTTTTGTGAAACGAATCACAAATAAAATTTATCTTTGATTTGAAAATAGTTTGAATCACGAATCAAAGGGTATTTCTGATTCTTTTTTGAAACGAATCACAAATAAAAATTATCTTTGATTTGAAAATATTTTAAATCAAGAATCAGAAAATATTTTTGATTAGTGATTCAGTCAAATCAAAATCACGCAACCCTGCTCCTAATGTCGAGTTGTTTTAGATTTAAAATAAGTAGCCGAGCATTATGTGCAGTGTTGCCAGAACATTTCCAGAGTTGCAGATAGATTCTCAAAAAAAAGCTAAAAAAAAAAAATGTTTCACACATAAAAAAAAATTTAAAGCTTAAAAAGAAGCTAAAAAATTACGAAATTACCCAGAAGAACTTGGAGCGTGATCTCCCCAAGCGAGAGCAGAATAGTACTCTATTTGATATCCTTTCCGAGCAATATCAACATTTTTAACACGCTTTTATTAGTTTCACCTGTATGTATGTATGTATGTATGTATGTATGTAACTTCATCCCATCCTAAAAGTTGTAAACATTTAACTAAATTAACTAAATTATTATATCTTTCAAACATTCACTTTTTTGTGTTCTCTTTATTATTTCTATTCTCCTCCGGATTCGAAACATGACATCAACAGGCATCATATACTTAGTAGGACATTCAACATTATATTTTATGCTTCATTGCGGCTTTTATGTTACCTTTCTTCAAAATAGCCTCAATGAATTTCAATTCACTCCCGTATACAGGCCAATAAGTAACAAGCTTGCAGGGTACGGAAAAACTCACTCACGAAGGCTCAAAAATACATTCTTCTCAAACCACAAACAAATGTTCAAAGAAAAACGTATAACCACTCAAATAGCGAGCGAACTAACGCACAACAGCCAGCGATCGCTCATAGCGATGGCGATAAACTCAATGCATAAATTCACTCAAAAATGAAGCTTGAAGCTTTCTGTTTTGGGTTTGTTGTATTTGCAATGAAATCAATCGCATGTACAATGTACATACATACGTATGCAGAGCAAGAACTGGTTTTGTGTTTTGTGTAACAAGCTTTATGGTTTGTCGTTGTTGTGTTTGCAATAAAAACAATCGCATGTACATACATATGTATGCAAAGCAAGAACTGGTATTGTTTGTAATTCATTTAATAGTAAGTGCTGAATCAACGAAAAGGAACCCTAATTACATTTTTATACAATGTTTTGTAAACGTGAGGTGAAAAAAATTTCTCTAAAAATAAAAAAAAAAAAATAAAAATAAAAAAAAATAAAAAAATGCGCCACTCGGGACTCGAACCTGAGCTCCTTGGTCCGTAGGCAGCATACCTCACCATCAGTGTTGCAGAATATTTTGAAGCTTATAGCTAAATTAAATAAAAAAAATTGCTAAAAATAGCTAAATAATTTTTTTCATAGCTAAAATAAATAGCCAAATTTTTTTTTCAAAAATTGCCAAATAATGATTTATTTAAAAAGACGTGACATAAAACAACTTCACATATATGAATATTTATATATACATATATTATATATTGTAGCCATACATATATTTGTTTGTATGTACTTATATATGTACGTCGCATAATAAGATTATTACAATGAAAAAAATCAATTCATTACATATGTATGTATGTATGTATGTATGTATGTATGTACATTCAATTGCAGTATTAAAATAAATTATAATAGCGACTAGTTAATATTTAAACTTTAGTTAAAATTTGATTCAATAACATTTAAAAAATCATATCTTCTTCATTTAATTCACAGGTTGAATTATTATTAATTGAAGTCATTGCTTTAATAATATCGTTAGGAATTTTAAAGTTATTACAACATTTTTCAAGCCTTTTTAGACCATACCTAACAGTCAATAGAGAGTTTAACATAAATAATTGCATTCTATTTCTTTGCTTTGTTTTTATTACGTTCATAACAGAAAATCTACGTTCTATTTCTGTATTACTAAGCGGTAGGATTAGAAAATTAAACACAAAAGATTGTAGTTCTTCAAACGGATTTTCGTTAAGAGCATTTCTAAGCTTTCTTACGTCTACCCAAAACTTTATTGTAGAGGTAGTTCCCTTCCATGGGTATTAGATAGGGTCGAAAAAAAATGTTGTAAAAGTCCGCCCCTAAATTTGAAGCTTATGTTGAGAGGGTTAAGGGACACAAAAAAAATTTTTTTTTTGACCCCGCGAAATACCGCCGAAATTGTTTTTTTCTTGTAACTTTGTTATTTATCATCCGATTTTTAAAATTGATACGTCATTAGTTTCGTATTTTGAAGCTCTACACTTCCTTCTAATGTGCTTTTGAGCTCTGAAGTCGTTTTCACATAGTTGGGTCAGGTAACTTATTTGTATGTCCACGAATTATCCTCTGTATTGCCAAATGAAAGTGCTTCAAAATTCATGACAATGTTGCCTTGAAACGGTTTTACTAAATTAATAAACAAAGAAGTTACGTCACAAAGAAGTTATTTAACGTAGATATTATTTAACCATTATTTTTAAGCAATTCAGTATATGTAAAGTTGTAAAAGTCCGACCCTAAATTTGAAGCTTATATTGAGAGGATTAAAGAAAACATTTTTATTTTTTTTCTGATCCCGCGAAATACCGCCGAAATTGTTTTTTTTATTGTAACTTTGTTATTTGACTTCAGAGATCAAAAGGACATTAGAAGGAAATGTGGAGCTTCGAAATACGAAAATAATGACGTAACAATTTTAAAAATCGGATGTTAAATAACAAAGTTACAAGAAAAAAACCATTTCGGCGGAATTTCGCGGGATCAGAAAAAAAAATTTTTTTTTGTCCCTTAATCCTCTCAATATAAGCTTCAAATTTAGGGTCGGACTTTTACAACTTTACATATATTGAATTGCTTAAAAAAATAAATTAAATAATAGCTACGTTAAATATTTGTAGTGACGTAACTTCTTTGTTTATTAATTTAGTAAAACCCTTTAAAGGCAACATTGTCATGAATTTTGAAGCACTTTTATTTGGCAAAACAAAAAGGATAATTCATGGACATACAAATAAGTTAGCTGACCCAACTATGTGAAAACGACTTCAGAGCTCAAAAGAGCATTAGAAGGAAGTGTAGAGCTGCAAAATACGAAAATAATGACGTATCAATTTTAAAAATCGGATGAAAAATAACAAAGTTACAATAAGAAAACGATTTCGGCGGTATTTCGCGGGATCAAAAAAAAATTTTTTTTTGTGTCCCTTAACCCTCTCAACATAAGCTTCAAATTTAGGGGCGGACTTTTACAACTTTTTTTTTTTCGTATGGGGACCAACCCTATCTAATGGGTATGCGTGTAGTTTTTCCATTGCATTTCTAAAATAGTGATTTCCTCCGTGTTAAAGTGATCCTTTTCATCCTTGAAAGTGTCAAATATTTTTGGCTTATTTACAGAAAAAAATTCAATATTTTTTAAAGATTGAATATTCTGCGGTAAGCGTTGGCGGAGTTGCTCAATTAACTTGATAATAAAGTTCTGAAAAATTTTACGAATACACCGTGAAAAGGACGGTTCAAATATCGCGTATGCCAATGGTCATTTGCGAATTCAAATAGCAAAATGGGCAACAACAAAATGTATGGCAGAGTTGCTTTTGCGCACTGCGAAAACCTTATTGCATCCAAGGCAGATCTAGGAAGGTATGCTCGGTGGCGAATTCAGAAACTACTTTTTTTATTTACAAAGGTAGAGTGTAATGTCAAAATCAAAGCGAATTCACATCATGACCAATAGGAATGGGCGAGTCTCAAGCGAATTCAGATTTTAACTAAGGCGAATTATCATTTTGACATTACACTCTACCAATTACAATAACAAAATACATGGGAAATTTCTGAATTCGCCACCGAGCGTACCTTCCTAGATCTGCCTTGATTGCATCAACCTTGCATATGAATGCACCAATAATCGATAAAATAAGGAAGGCATGCCAGACTATCAACTTTTGTATAGTTTGATAATCATAAGGATAAGTATACACTTTCAAGTTTTCATAAACTCGCAGATGACTCATTAGCTTAAAATGATAAACTGATGTGCAAAATAAATAAATTAAGAAAAATAGCTAAAAATAGCTAAGCTATTAAAAAAAAAGCTAACAAAAATAGCTAATAGCTAAACGCAAATATCTGTAGCTAAACGCCAAAAGTTATAGCTAAATCTAGCTACAAAATAGCTAAAGTGGCAACACTGCTCACCATTACGCTACAAACGTATTCGGAGCTTTATTGTCTAAATTCGAATTTATTCAATCAGGTTTCTTTTTGTTTTTGTTCTTTTCAAATGCTTCACCTCAACTTCTCTTCACTTTCTGATTGTGAAATATAACAAAACGTTTGGGAAATTTTGTATTTCCAAACTAGTTTGGAAAACCTTGAATAAAAGGGTTTGGAAAATATTGCATAATAAGCTAGTTTACTTCACTGCATATTGGGACTTTTGGTAGAAGTTATAAATACATACATATGTATGTAGATCTATTTCGGAGAACACCACATCCCATCAGACTTCTTTTTACTTTTATTCTTGCGTCCGCATAAAACGTCCTTTAATGAAAAATTTCACTAAAAATTCAAAAATAAATAATAGCTTAAAAAACTAAAAAACACGCTTTAATCTTAAAAATCGTACTAAAAATTGAGAAATAATTTAATTAGAAACAAAATGATGAACGAAAATATAAGTATTTAAGGAAAAGCGTGGGGCTGCTCAATAATATTTGAACATGAAAATATTCGATTCGTACAACTAGTACAAAAATATACCTAGTTGCGAAATTAAAGAGTACGATATATGAAATCTCAAAAAAGTCAAAATAAAATTATTAGTAAAAAAACACCGATTTTAAATATTTTTTGACATACTGAGCTACCCACGCTTTTCCTTAAATACTTATATTTTCGTTCATCATTTTGTTTCTAATTAAATTATTTCTCAATTTTTAGTACGATTTTTAAGATTAAAGCGTGTTTTTTAGTTTTTTAAGCTATTATTTATTTCAGTTTTGTTTTATTTTGTTTGTGTTTATCACTTCCCTTCCTAGGACATACAATGTTAAAAGCGAGTATACAAAATCGTATGCTTATACACGAAGTACATATAGGGAATAATAGAGTATCTATTGAAAAGTACTCCCGAATTAATACTCAAAACAAAAATAAATAACGTAAAAAGCGAGACGGTAATGGCGGAGATATTGACAGATTAGTAATCCTACTTTTTTCTTAGCTCAATAATTGAAATATCTCGAAAACTGTTCTACTTTCGAACCATCTGATTACATATTTGGAATCAGCAGAAAATTCTACATAGGAATCATGTAGTAACAAATGTCGAGGATATTTTTTTGTCGGGTAGTGTATTCAACGCTTTGCATACTTTATTGAGCTTAGAAGGCGTACGAACGTCACGTTCGCCATCGTGGAATCGCCCATATGTATATACATACATATGTCTATAAAAACATGTTTTTATTCTCGTATACTTGTATACAGATTGTAAGTAGAGGCCAAATTGCGTTGTTATTACTTGTCCAATGGTGGTTCGCAAATTAAATTCTACATCAAAGCAATTTCGAACATAATGAAAATGTTCCACTACAATCAACCGAAACAACAACGAAGTAACCAACCAGCCAAACATCCATTCTTTGGTTTGAACGCATTATGGGTTTGATACTGCATTTACTTTTTGCGAAAAAGTAAATCTATTAACTTCCGGCTCATGTTGAACGCTCGTACGTGACACTTGACCAGAAGATGCAGATGGATTTAATTGTACATAGATTCACTACTTGCCCATCGGCGTTCCAAGCAACAGGAGCTGGTGCAGGAGCTGAAACGGCAGCAGGAACATCATGTCCAATGTTGTGTTATGACTACGACATTTGTATTACCCGACAACATGTTTTGACAGCCGTCAATTTGATATAAGCCCATGCACCAATACACACGTACATACATATGTATGCATCTACATATGTTTACACAATTTCGAACCTTAGAAGAGGATGAGAGGCACGGTGTATCGCGGTGAGATACCTCGTATGACGGGTTATTGCAGTTCGTCTCTTCAGGCCACATGTAGTTAACGCTATTGCAATAGTTCATGAAAAAGTTTATACCATGTACACGGTTGAAAATTTTGGATTCTTTTCTAAAACTGGCAAAGTTTAATGCCTTTTTAAAACTGAGTTTCTTATTTTTAAACGACTCTAAAGTTTTGGGACTTTCTTAATATTTTTCGGTTTATAATTTATCAAAAATCAAATAAACTGAACTGAAGAAGCTTGAATTAAAACGGAGTTTTATTTGTACCATCAATCGTTCGGGGAGAGAGAAATTTATATATTGTGGGATGAGAGTTTTGAATTAAACAAAAAAAAAAAAAAAATCAAAGGAATTTTGAAAACCGAAGAGAATATTTGATACGTTTCACACAGGTAGTACGATAGCACAGAAGTAAAAGCAGACAGCCTGAAAGGCTGAAAACTAAAACCGAAAAAGTTGGAAAAATTTTAAAAGCTTAAATTTGAAACTGAATTCGGTTTTGTCATATATGTACATATATGTATGTAGCCTAAAATGTTTACAAAATAGACAGATATTTTCAACCGTGTAGATACATATGTATGCGTGTATGATTGTTTTATAAAGCGCCCTTAGCTGAAATCCTTATAAAAATAGCTTATAATTTTTGGGAGCGGATATTTGTAATGAAGAGATTCAATGGACTGATATCGTAAAGATTATGCTTGTATAACAAGCTAGCCGAATCAAGCCATATTTAATATCTCCATAGTTTTAAAGCTCACAGGGCAACTGTGAAGAATTTGAAAACAATGGCCGGTAGTCAGATGAATGAAGGCTAAAGTTATTACCTTTTAAAAGATTTGCAATTCAAAGGCCATAATATTTCTTGACATTTTAAGAAAAAATTTCATATGTGAGTACTGAAGCTTAAAGCATTTACTTAAAATTGTTTTCCACAACAAATACTGGGGTCTTTAAATAATGCCATAAAATGCTTAATTTTCTAAACTTTTCGCACCTGTCTCTTATAAAACCACCCACATTACTTATAAATTTCAAATTTCGTAAAATTTATATTTAAATAAATTTTATTTGAAATAGTATGTATTGTGTATTTAAAAACACATTTCTGTTTAGTGCAATTTTTCCGGTAACCAGTAATAAGTTAATATTTACTGAAAAAGCGAGACCCACTAACACGTTCATGATTGACTATATTAACACCCTACTTTAAAAGTTTACATTTTACATTGTTTTTCTAACTCTTAACTACCCAGTAGGCCCAAAGGTACTACAATCATCAATACTTTCCTCCTAACATTTCCTTTAGGGAAGATAACAACTTCCATGACTATGCCCCATGACTATCGCACAGCGATGGCTGACTTCGAATGAATGAATTTGGATAGTAGCAAAGAAGCGAAAGCGTCGGGCTTTCATTCCAAACCGCATGCTTTTTTATATGGTCGTTATGATGTTCTTGTTAGGTATTCAGCATGAATAGTAGCAGTAGTAGTGCTGAATATACAGCTGTCCACCATCTAACTTTGTTACGTACTTCATTCGTATAAATTTTCCTGTTTCGGTTTACTCTCCTTAACTCCTACTTTAATCAGTGAAAAAATGATCTGTACTCAATTTGTACGTGCCGTTCAACATACTTTAGGAGTACCTGCGGCATATCTAACAAAAGCAAGTATCCTGGCATGAAAAAAATCGCATCACCTCACAAATGGGCCTAGTGGGTAGTTCTAGATCACGAACACGCTCTTATTAGCGTCACCTGTATGTATGTACGTTTGTATTATGTATGCACATATGTATGTAAACATTGCATACTTTTAGGTACCAAACTCGCGACGAAAAATTGAAGTTATTAGAATAAGCACATCTCACACTGAAAAACTTTCATTCGGTTTATGAATACATATGCTTTCGCTCAAAAGTATACAGTAGAAAATATCTCGAGCGCTCCCTTGATTAGCAAGAATAGAGCGCTACGAGGGGATCAACTAGAGAGCAGCTTAGTGATCTCCGGTTGTTTTTTTTTGGGTTGGCAGTATGGGATCTTTGTTTTTTTTTAACAGTTATCTGTGATGACTTACTGTTTTTTGGGAAACAACGGGATATTTCCTTTTCGAAATTTCACAATTATCAAGCAACGGTAATTATTGAAAAAATTGTTATTCGGTTATAATAAGTTAATAAAAGTCGAGTGGAATCGAACATTAGATACTCAGCTGTATGTTTTCATTGTTTGTTTGCGTTTGATGGAAACACGGCGTATTTTATATAAAGCGAGTGCCGCATAAAGTGGGCGTAGTCACGCCCATTTTCAACATTTTTATCAGTCATCCAACTAAATTAATATTATTCTTTGTGCAAAATTTCATTCCTTTTTGACTTCTAGTTACAAAGATATCACGTTACAAATTCCCAAAGGGTGTTCCAGAAATATCTTTGTTAAAAAGTAGGCGTGGTCATTCCCGATTTCAATAAATTTTTCCGTGTCTATTAACACAAGTTATAAAAGTGTATAAACCAAGTTTCGTTATAATATCTCAATTATTTGTCGAGTTATAGGCTAAGAAATCTCGTAGATTCCTTTGTCTAAAAAGGGGCGGTGCCACGCCCATTTTCCAAAATTTTTCTATTTTTTGTTTCCGGTCTATTGTAGAACTCATGCCACAAAATTTCAATGAATTATCTTTATATTTGACAGAGATATCGCTTAAAATGTTTTTATTAGGCCCCTTTATAGTTCCCATATATAAAAGTGGGCGTGGTCGTCAACCGATTTCGCTAAAATTTTTAAAGTGTATTACTACAAGTAATGAAAGTGTATACACCAAGTTTCGTCATAATATATCAATTATTTGTCGAGTTATAGGCTAAGAAATCTCGAATATTCCTGCTTCTAAAAGGAGGCGGTGCTACGCCCATTTTCCAAAATTTTTGTGTTTTTTGTTTTATGTCCGTAGTTGGACTCCTGCCATAAAATTTCAATGATATATCTTTATATTTGACAGAGATATCGCTTAAAATGTTTTTATTAGGTCACTTTATAATACCCATATATAAAAGTGGGCGTGGTCGTCAACCGATTTCGACAATTTTTCGTCCAAACATTTGCCTGAGTAAGTAAATCAAGCGTGCCAAATTTCATCGATATATCTTCAACGGTTTCTGAGTTATGGCTTGTACAACTTTCAATGTTTGGCCCTTAATAAGTGGGCGTGGCACCGCCCATTTTCCAAAATTTCATCAAATTTCTTCCTAGGGGCCTGAGCTCTACACGTGGGTGAAATTTTGTCATCCCAGCTCCATTAGTGACTGAGATACCAAATTTCCGATTTTTACTATATAAGGGAGGTGGGCGTGGTCATGGTCCGATTTCGCCCATTTTCAATACCAACCGTCCCAGTCTCGATACCAACTTGCATTCCAAATTTCATCAAAATATTTCAATTTTTGCGCGAGTTATCGTGCGTACAGACGGACAGACGGACGGACATGGCTCAATCAATTTCTCTTTTCACCCTGATCATTTTCATATATATAAGTCTATATCTATCTCGATTATTTCGTTCTGTTACAATCCACCGTTAGGAAATCAAAACTATAATACTCTGTGTACTAGTACAGCTGAGTATAAAAAAGGTGGAAAAAGAGACGAAAATGTCCACACAATTATTTTCTAAGAGGCACATTAGACGCCTAGTTAAAAAAGAAAAATGTAGTGAAGAAAGTAGTGAAAATATAGAACTTAAAAATGGTGAAATATATTTTAAAAACAAGTAAGGAAGCCTAAGTTCGAGTGGAATCGAACATTAGATACTCAGCTGTATGCTTTCATTGTTTGTTTGCGTTTGATGGAAACACGGTGTAGGTACTTTCTATAAAGCAAGTGCTGCATAAAGTGGGCGTAGCCACGTCCATTTTCAACATTTTTATCAGTCATCCAACTAAGCATATGAATATTATTCTTTGTGCAAAATTTCACTCCTTTATGACTCTAGTTACAAAGATGTCACGTTACAAATTCCCAAAGGGTGTTCCAGAAATATCTTTGTTAAAAAGTAGGCGTGGTCATAAACCGATTTCAATAAATTTTTTCGTGTCTATTAACACAAGATATAAAAGTGTATAAACCAAGTTTCGTCATAATATCTCAATTATTTGTCGAGCTATAGGCTAAGAAATCTCGTATATTCCTGTTTCTAAAAAGAGGCGGTGCCACGCCCATTTTCCAAAATTTTTGTGGTTTTCGTTTTATGTCCGCAGTTGGACTCCTGCTATAAAATTTCAATGATATATCTTTATATTTGACAGAGATATCGCTTAAAATTTTTTTATTAGGCCACTTTATAATACCCATATTTAAAAGTGGGCGTGGTCGTCAACCGATTTCGCTAAAATTTTTAACATGTATTACCACAAGTAATAAAAGTGTACACACCAAGTTTCGTCATTATATATCAATTATTTGTCGAGTTATGGGCTCAGAAATCTCGTATATTCCAGCTTCTAAAAAGAGGCGGTGCCACGCCCATTTTCCAAAATTTTTACGGTTTTTGTCTTATGTTCGTAGTTAGACTCCTGCCATAAAATTTTAATGATATATCTTTATATTTGACAGAGATATCGCTTAAAATGTTTTTATTAGGTCACTTTATAAGACCCATATATAAAAGTGGGCGTGGTCGTCAACCGATTTTGGAAATTTTTCGTCCAAACATTTGCTCAAGTACATATATCACGCGTACTAAATTTCATTGATATATCTTCAATGGTTTCTGAGTTATGACTCATAAAACTTTCAATATTTGCCCCTTAATAAGTGGGCGTGGCACCGCCCATTTTCCTAAATTTTTGTGCTTTTTGTTTTATGTACATAGCTGGACTCATGCCACAAAATTTCAGTGATAGATCTTTATATTTGACAGAGATATCGCTTAAAATGTTTTTATTAGGCCCCTTTATAGTTTCCATATATAAAAGTGGGCGTGGCCGTCAACCGATTTTGGCAATTTTCCGTCAAAACATTTGTTTAAGTAAGTAAATCACGCATACCAAATTTCATCGATATATCTTCAACAGTTTTTGAGTTATGACTCATAAAGCTTTCAATGTTTGCTCCTTAATAAGTGGGCGTGGCACCGCCCATTTTCCAAAATTCCATCAAATTTCTTCTTAGGGGCCTGAGCTCAACACGTGGGTAAAATTTCATCACTCTAGCTATATTAGTGGCTGAGATACCAGATTTCCGATTTTTTCTATATAGGAAAAGTGGGCGTGGTCATGGTCCGATTTCGCCCATTTTCAATACCAACCGTCCCAGTGTCGATACCAACTTGCATTTCAAATTTCATCAAAATATCTCAATTTTTGCGCGAGTTAGAGTGTTTACAGACGGACGGACGGACAGACGGACAGACGGACAGACGGACGGACGGACGGACGGACGGACGGACGGACATGGCTCAATCGATTTCTCTTTTCACCCTGATCATTTTGATATATATAAGTCTATATCTATCTCGATTATTTCATTCTGTTACAATCCACCGTTATGTGATTAAAACTATAATACTCTGTGTACTAGTACAGCTGAGTATAATAATGCTACTCTATGCGAAAGAAGTGACAATGGTGAAGATTTTGTTTTTAATGAATCTGAAGCGATTTATAGCAGCCAAAAACTTGATTTGTGTTCTTAGTTAGCTGTGTGGGTCAATTATCGTATATACAGATCAGCTACAGAAGCCTTATTACATACTTATTTAAAAAAAAAATTAGACTTCATGTAAAGCATCTTTGCTAAGGACTCTTCAACCTACAGAAGTAGACATTTGGGCCATGCCGCTAGGAGATTATATAGGCTTAGCAAAATCTCTCAGCAGGCTTAGCCAAAATATTTTTCATTTGTTTACGGATGGTTTACCTCTTTTCAAGAGTTCGTCTAAAACTCTATGGCCTCTTTTGTGTTGATTATCTGACGATAAAATGTCATCGCCCTTTTCGATTCGTGGTTATTAGGGCCCTTCAAAGCCCCCTAGTGTATTATAATAATACAATGGCGCTATTATAACTCTAACGAGTTTTATGGCCGAGCTTCTCCCCCAATTCGAGGTGTGCTCCTTTTTTTAACTAGTATATTGCTTTTTATTAAAAAATTCGTCGAAGAGGTAGGCAATTGAAGCCAGAAATTAGGCTTTTCGAGTGCGATACTAGCGCAAGATAATTCTTTAACAGGCACTGTTTGTTATACTTCATCTGATGGTTGCTCCAAATGCGAACAAAAGGGGTTTAAGATAGACAGAAGTAATAATAATACAATGGCGCTATTATAACTCGGACGAGTTTTATGGCCGAGCTTCTCTCCCAAATCGAGGTGTGTTCCTTTTTGTTTTTCCTACTAATTGGGTGGACCTACAGTTTTATGCCGGCTCCGAACGGTGAATGCATTTTTTGTGAGAAGCTTTTTCATGGCAGAAATACTCTCGGAGGGTATGCCGCCCACTGCCAAGAGGTAACCGCGGCTCTTAAAAAACCCAATAATTGGATTTTTACTAATTAGAAAAATTGTTTTGGTGTTTAGCTCGGACCGTGGTTTGAACCCGAGACCTCTGGCATAGCAGGCGAGCACTCTACCCACTGCACCACAGCGGCCAAGATAAACAGAAGACTTGCTTATAGCACCAAACTGTTTCCCCTCATAACAGACAACAACTTTTTAACTCGTAAAAATAAAGCATACCACCTCAAAATCTTTTAAAATGAAGAGTACCTTCTGGAGAAATTTGGCGTGAAAATGGTAATGCAATCTCCTTAAGATGTTATGCATCTGTTATAGATTTGGTTGTTGTGAAGAAAAGTGTACTTTGGATTATGAAAACTAAACATGTAAAAATTAAGCTTACATTGAAGAGCTTAATACCAGAATTTTAGCAATAAACAAGTGCAGGCCGAGAGAATTTGTACGCAAGGGTAAGGTTTTTGAGGAAGTTCCTAGGTTGAAAGCTTTTGAGTTCAGGCAGCTGGTTGTATATGCAGGCAATGTGAAAAACTTAACAGTTATCTTGGGCTCTGATAAAAACCCAACAAAACCCTTTTTTAATGATAAAAAACGCCTTTCTTGTTCGTTAA
The DNA here is from genome assembly GCA_960531455.1 of Urophora cardui. Classification (NCBI taxonomy): domain Eukaryota; kingdom Metazoa; phylum Arthropoda; class Insecta; order Diptera; family Tephritidae; genus Urophora; species Urophora cardui. Next base: position 73,192,871 of record OY482673.1, on the reverse strand, counting down.
GAACTTTCCAAAAAATTATGTATCATCACTGATATAAAAGGAGAAGAAAATTTTGAGACATTTGCAAGACCTCTAAACTTTAATATATTAAGGCAAAATTTTAGGTATAGATTTCCGTAGTACAGCCGCATGAAATTCGGGTTGTTCCGCGGATTTCGGGATAACTTTATTTTCTTCATAAAATTTTGAACCACCCTAATGTACATACTACACTGAAAAAACAACTTACTCAGATTATGGAAAAGTGGGAATGATTCGGCGCTAAAGACATATTTCCATATTTTGATGTACGATTTTCTTCAAATCAAGGAATAAAAACCACGTTTTAAAGAAAATTGTACATCAAAATATGGAAATATGTCTTTAGCGCCGAATCATTCCCATTTTTCCATAATCTGAGTAATTTTTTTTTTGAGTGTATCTATCAACAACGGGATTGACAGATTTTTCCTTGGTAATACAATAGCTAACAATAAGTAATTATTAAAACTAAAATAAATGGGCAAAATACACTGAGAGAAAAAAAATATATGGAGGGGTCAAAGAAATTGTTTACCTATTTTGAACACTACTTTCTTTGTTTTGAGTAAATTTTCCTTAAAACATGTTAAAAGGTTTATAAAATATTGTTGTTACATGCGTTACCATGGTTTCATATACTTGTTTTGAAAAAATTCATACATTAAAATAATGAAAAATTCTTTAAGCGCCATTCCATTCCCAACTTTCCTTGTTTTGAAGACTTGATTCCTTTAATTTTGAGAAATTAAATTCCCATACAAATCCCCATGGCAACGAATTTGTTTGAATGTTTTTTTATGTTTTTTCCACATTTTTGAGAAAATTTACACAAAACAAAGAAAATTTTGTATTGGGACGCGTGTTCAAAATAAGGAAAATTGTGTCTTTGATCGAGAGAAATTTTTTTTTTGAGTGTATATGTAAATATACATATATACGTACATACCTAAATTTATATGCATCTTACAATAACCCAACACAGCTAATATGCAGCAAGATGTATTTAGGCAATTATCATTTTAACTTCATCATTACAATAAAGTAAATAAGCAATTTGCTAAAATTTCTGCAAATTCCCAACTTTATGTACAATAGAATTTTACGAGATAAAAGACGATTTCCCCCTCACCAATAACAGACATCATCATGCATCGATGGGAAATACGCGACAATCGAGCACCGTTAAGGGAATTAAGTTACTGACTATGATGATATATACATATTAGGGATTTCAGTCCCGGGTATTGCTGGAATTTAATCCCGGGATTTTTGGGATAAAATAAAGACAGAATATTCCCCTATTATACGAAGAAAAGTTGTATTTTATTATATATATAATACTTCTATATTTTTAACAACCTATCTAATCAATGTGTTTCAGTTTCGGTAATCATGAACTCGTTTCCGACTGCATATGTAATTTGTACGCATGCGTCAACACAAAAAAAGTCGTGTATGTGAATATGTATATGTCCCACACACATTTGTAAAATCTTAGTAGCATTACAAAAACAAAAAAAAAAACAAAAAACAGAAGGGGGTTTCAAAGGGGTCGTTATTCCTTTCATATAAAAGTTTCATGATCGTTATAAAAAACACAACGCAGTAGATTAAAAAATGAAATGCCAATCTTTCGAAAACAAAATAATGTACATATTTATTATTTCAACGTATTTCACAACCAAATAACTTATGCATACCTATAACTAAAATGTTTCTTGGGTATGTACACACATATGTATGTACAATTTAATAAAATTCGGACTTATATTTTGAACTCATGCTCAATTGTTGAAATCCAGTTTGCAAGTAAAATGCATCTAAATATCTTTGTTAAATAAAATACATACCTATTTCATAGTATCAAAATTTTTCTGTAGTCCCCATTGTCTTTAAAAACAAAAGTTTAACGACGCCCATGGAATCGCTACTGTGATGTTTGACAAACAAAACAATTGAATACTAGCAATATAGAAGTATTATACATATATATGTATGTTCTGAACGAAAATATTGCATTATTACATGGTAGACGTATCAACATGTGTCCTATGCCCTATGAAAATGTTGAATTTTTCATGTCAATAGAACAAACAGCCCTGAAAAAATGTGTGGAATAGAATAAAAAAAAAAATGACAGCCCTAAGAACCTGCAGAATAAGTGCATTACTCAAAATAAGGATTAATATTTCTGATTTTTTTTGTTTTTTTCGAATAATTAAATTTGTTGTAAGGAAACTTATTTTTAAAATCTTTAAAATTCTCGTGGTAAAATTCATTTGATAACTTTAACTTCCTGATTTTTGACAATTTTTTTCTTAACGATTTTTCGAATTTTCTTCCATGCAAAGTAAATAGTAATGGAGGAAAATGCAAACACTAATCAAAAAATAAAATTACCAAAACTCAAGGAAAATTTTTGAATAGACTTGAGAGTTGCGTATTACTATACTAAAATTAAATCTGGGGCCAAATCGTCGTAGTCGTGAACGAGAAACAAATTTCGAAATTTTTAAATTTGGTATCACCACATTCGTTAACGAGTGGACACTATCGAAATTTGATATTCTCTCATTCGTTCACGAGTATTTCATCACTCGAACAGACCGAAATTTCATTCGAATAGAAATTATCAAACGAATAAATAAATGAGTGGGAATGCAAATATGATTTGCACTACCACTAATCGTTTAATGGCAGCGGAAACCTATGGTCGTAGTTAAGGTATTTAGTGGGCAATCTATTTATTAACGGCAAGGAAGTTTATGGGATATTGTACACATGGAATTAGGCTTAGAAAAGTGAACAACACGGCATTATAATATGTTTTGTGTATATCAATAGGTGTTAAAGTTGTTAATAAATTTCTTTTAAATACGAAGAAGGTAAAGAAATACTTATACATGTAGTTATAACATAGGACATAGGCCGTGTTGGTTTCCGTTCACTTTTCTAAGCTTAATACCTTAACTACCACCATATGTTTCCTCTTATTCTTCTTCTTCGATTCTGGCCAAATCCAACAAAGTGCGCCAATTGTTTCTGTCTCGTGCAGCATGGCGGCATTATGGAATACATAGGAGTCAGCATCCCTGTCCACCTGATTTTCCCAACGCAGTGGAGCTCTCCCCTTTCTTCTACGTTGAGCGAGTTTCGATAGAAATACTTTCTTCGCCGGAGCACCATAGGTTTCCACTGCTATTAAATGATGAGTGGTAGTGCAAATCAATTTTTCACTACCACTCATTATTGATTGGGTAGTGCAAGGCTGAATGCAATCAAAATTTAGTGCACTTTGCTCAATCCTGATATGAATAATTATAGGAATAAAATTAATATGCCTCCAAAAGGCATAATGGCCAAATATATGATTGAACACATAAACTGGGCCACAAATATGATACGGAATGGCGAAGCTTAATGGTAAATATCCCCCTATAAAAGATGCTAAAGCATGGCTTAAGGTACCTATGTATAAATTTTATTATGCAATTTTTTCACACCTTTTAGGTCCTTACTGACCAAAAACCCAATGTCAAGAAGTTGCCATTTAACAAGGAGTCGAAGAAGAGAACTTGCGGGGCCCTAATGAGGAAAGACCTTTAACGGCGACAAATGGGCAAATCATGCAGGTTTCTGGGATGGATGTTGCTGTTGATGGAATGATTTCTGTTAAACGATTCGGAAATACATACACTGAAAAAACAACTTACTCAGATTATGGAAAAGTGGGAATGATTCGGCGCTAAAGACATATTTCCATATTTTGATGTACGATTTTCTTCAACTCAAGGAATAAAAACCACGTTTTAAAGAAAATTGTACATCAAAATATGGAAATATGTCTTTAGCGCCGAATCATTCCCATTTTTCCATAATCTGAGTAATTTTTTTTTTTGAGTGTATATTGCCCCAAAGCAGCAATGCCCCGGCGGCAATAATCGAAACTAATCCCATATGATTGCTTCTATCACGAATATGTACATATGTACATATATCTCCTTACGATTGCACAATTGTGTTCATCTTCTGACTCCGAAGAACTCACGTGCAAAAGAACTTATATGCAAAAGAAGTAAGTATATTAATAAAACTCTTCGTTAAAAGTAAAAATGTGTACCAAAATTTACTTTTTTTAAAATAATTTTCCTTCAATTTGACATATGTATGTACATTTGTTTTGTTTTTTATTTGTGGAATATAAGTTTGGATAATAAAATTTCGATACGAACTGTTTCGAATGGGACAATTCAGCCAGTCGATACGTTTCTAAATTTTATTCGTTTCGAATGCTCGCTCGTTCACGACTGCCACGATTTGGCCCCTGCTCTTCAGCTGCATACTCGAAATACTTTTAAAAATTTGTGCGTCCGATTTTTAATTTTTTTCGAATTTTCAGAATTTTTCAGCAAGCTGGGAAGTATTCATTTAAAGGAAGTGTGTACTTAAATTATAAAAACTTTTATTAGAAACCAGCTAACCCGGCAAACTTCGTTCTGCCCAAAATAGATTTTTTTTATTAATTTCATTTCAAAAATTGTTACTACACCGGTATTATTATTAATAGAAAACAATTTACGATTTTACACTACTTCATTGGTATACCACTTGAAAAATATATAATTTTAGTATTCAGTTTAAGGCTGCACGATACACAACATTTTTAGTTTTCTGTCCCGGAGCGTAAATAAATAGCGAGGACGGTTTTCACCACGGGAACACGCCACATAGGGCTGACCATGTGAAAAGCATGGCATTTCTAGGTTTATGCCGCATACTTCCAACGACTGCCCTTGTGACTTATTAATTGTCATCGCAAATGAAAGTTTCACTGGGAACTGCATACGTTTGAATTGGAAGGGCAAATCTGTTGAATATAAGGGAATCCGGGGAAGTAAGCATTCCTCTCCATTGAACGGGCCTTTCAAAATGCTTGCCACTATTAAATTGTCCATAAACTTCGTAACAATCAGTCGTGTACCATTGCACAGTTTGAGAGCATGAAGACTGCGTAGCATAATAACAACAGACCCAACTTTGAGACGCAAATGATGAGGAGGCATTGCAGGCAAATCCAGAGAGTTTAATAACTCCACTGAGTAATTCACTACTTCGTCTTCATTTTCAATGCGATCAATAGATTTATAAGAACGCAGATCTCCCGGAATTTGATTTTGAATCGTCCAATTCAAGTCGTTGACATCAATATTTTTTGCTGCTAAAATTGCGCGTGCGGCTAACCATTCGTAGTTACCATAATTTTGAGCGATATTTGGATATACACTGCTAATTAGTTCATCCTTACTTGAAGCGAATTGGTATATCGCAGTTGGAATCGATATTAATCCACTGCAAGTATCTATCGGAACTTGTCCATTGCCGATTGGCAGCAGCTCTTTTGAAAGAGCGTCTGCATTGCTATCGTGTTGCAGCAAAACTCGAATATTGATGGTCAATGAAATGGTTTTAACAAACCTCCACAAATGCGATGACTTCAGACATGCGTTTATCTCATCCGCCGCTGTTGATTTTGGAATCACGGGTAGTGTTTGTCCCTCCTCCAAAGCAAGGATCATTATTGCGCAAATCTCTCAATGTTCGGTCGAGTGCTTATAATGATCGTTTGTGGGCCATTGTGCACTCATTCCATATAATCAATTTACAGTTTTTGAAAACTTGTGTCATTGCTGATTGCTTTCAAATATTGTAAACAGGACTTTCGTATATTTGCAAGTTTAATGGAAGCTTTAATACTGAATGTGCCTTTCTTCCAACTAATGCAATACCACGGGCGCATCGAGAAAAAATATGCCACCGTTTCCATTATCTACAGCGTTTATTAGTTGATTGTACGCACTGCTTTGCTGTTGATTCAACAGTGGAAAATTTATTTGTACTTGTTGTTGCAAGTGAGTTATATCGTAAGCACGCTCGCCATGAATGCTTTTAGGGATATTTAGCCTTAAAAATTAAGATCGAATGGGAGGTGCTACGCCCTTTTCCCAAAACAACTGTTTTTTTTTTCATAAGGATGCTATTGATATCGTTAATCTCCTGATCAATTTTCAGCTCCCTACCTTGAAAACTTTTAGAGATAATCAGCTTGAAAAATTAAGTTTGTATGGGAGGTGTCACGCCCTTTTTTCTGATAACCCCCACTTTTCTGCGTGAGGAGGGTTTTGATATCACCTACCTCTATACCAATTTTCAGCTCCCTACCTTGAACTCTTTTAGAGATAATCAGCTTTAAAAATTAAGGTTGTATGGGAGGTGCCACGCCCCCCTAATATTTTTTAATTTTCTCTTCGACTAAGCCTTCGCGGGGTTACAACAAACAAACTCCCCTAAGGAAGTATTTGATTTGTTTCAGCCGTTTTCAAGTTTTAGCGTTACAATTAAAAACCAAATTTTTTTCCACTTACCCCAACAAACCAAATCATTTTTATATATGTACTACATATCGTCCCCTCAATATAACAATAGCGTATAATTTTTTTTGGGTTTTGAGAAAATCGAGTTTAAAGTTTTTGTCAAATCAGATATCTATTAAATTTTTGAACAAGAAATTATACACCATTTTTTCCAATGACATTTTGGCCCACTTTGTGGAAGTAGAATTTGACGAAATTTTGACCAGACATAGAATCAATGATGGAGATTTTAAATATGCAATAAAGAAATAATGGCGTATGAGCACATACGCTATTGTTATATTGAGGGGACGATATATAGATTATCAAATGATCGCAAGCCTTCTTGTTAATATCTTAGAAGTACCAACTGTACAGGCAAATGTTTTGTTCACCAAATGTATGTAATTTTTCTTAGTTGGTTGTGTTTTTTTTAAAGTAACTCTTAAGTATTATTAAATAATATGCATGAATTTACATTCCTATTTTATTTTGTTACTTAGGAAATAGTAAATGGCTTTATGGCATTAAAAATTGTTTTAAATTTTAAAGTTGTAGCGTTCCTCGAAAAATATATTTACTTTTTTCAACCCAAAACGTCGGAAAATAATAAATGTCCAAATACCAAATCGAAAATCCCGGGATCGTAAAAATCAGAAAAATTGGAATCCCTAATACACATGTATGTATGTATGTGCTTACCAACTACGCTATGCATGCCTTTAGGGGAGGCTTTGAAGAGTTTATGGTAAGTTATATGATCACCAATGGCTCCAAATATTTTTTTTTTCTGATAGGTACATGCTTTTAGTTTGCCAAAACAACGAACCGTGCCTGGCGTTCAGCCGTTGGTGGCGCTACAAATCGAATTACTTTCAAACAAAATACTTTATTGTTGTTGGCAACCTGTTATTATAACCGTGAGATCCGATCGCTTGCTTCTTGGCTAGCTGAGTAGTTTTCAGATGGTAAAATTGCAGGTATGCTGCCATTGTACAGTAGGGCGGAGTGAATTGGGGCTTTTTTGAAATCATTATTGTTCGGCCTGCAGAAAGCTGCCTTTCTAGTACGAAAGGTAATTGAATAAAGGTCAAAATGGAATTATTATATTAAAATTATTTATTGGAAATGAAATGGGAAACCGAAATACTCAGAACCAAAGAAAGTCGCTGAAATCATAATCGACTCTCTACCCTGCAGTAAATATATTTCACTGCTGAACGATCACTTATGATTCTTAATTGAATTTTTGTCAGACCGTCATCACTGAGCAAAATTTCTATATTTTTAACTCTTTTCTCTAAAAGTTTCGAAAAAATATAATTACACGTGTATACGCATTTTGAGTAAAAAAAATTTGTTACTTTTTGTTGAATTCAATAATCAGCGAAATGCCCATTCGAGAGAGATTGTTAAGCAAAAAATTAATAAAAGCGAAAAATGAAGAAAGAAATGTAAAAAGCAACAACAACCAGAACGAAATGAAATGGATGTGGATGCAGGGGATGTAGACGACCATTTTCAAGAAGTGCCGGCAACTTTGGCCAAAAATTGTCGAAGAACCAGCAATGCCACATAGAAGTGGTTAACTTGGACTCTGAGCGTGAATTTGTTAAATAAAAAAAAAGAAGAAAAAGAAAATAAATTGTCTATTTTTATTTTGGTTTGCACGGATATTTCATCAGTCACTCATTAATGAATCAGTAAGCAATCTTCCATTAGATATCATTAAGTAATCATCACACATTCAGCAGTGAACATTCTTGTTTTCCAGTTGTATTTTTGAAGTTCGAAAAATAGCTCTCCCAATTTGTTTTTTGTTTACTCTTCAATTTAATCATTGATGAAATCAAACCTTTTATATGGAAAATTCAGCAGTCTTTATATGAAACTTGTCATCGATGCCTCCACACTAGGTAGGAAATTTCATCAGTGATTCATTAAGCTTCCGCTTCGGTCATTTACTGCGGGGTCGCTATGTATGTATGTACTTACATATGTACATACGTATGTATGGTCGATTCTAGGATGGCGAACGTGACGTTCGTACGCCTTCAAAGCTCCATAAAGTATGCATAGTGTTAAATATTCTTCTTGTAATTTTTATTTTTGGAGAGCACTTGAGTAGCGTTATAATCGGTGCAAATAAGAACTACTATCGATTTATAGTTTCGAAGATATTAGCATTTAAAGGGCGACGGCGAACGGGACAAATATCGAAATTATTTTTAGGTGCTATTAGAAAAGTGCACAACTCTGCGAATTTTGGTCCAATATTTCTAAACTGATGAATAGGTTTAGGGTGAATATTTATGCATTCGTTCGATTTTTGTAAACTCAAGAAAAAAATTCGCAACGGGACATAATTTCCAAACGGGATCATAACGATTAGTTCAAGTAATTTCAACTCAGAATAACTTAAATTATCTAAATTTTCTATTTTTTGGATGAATATAATTGCATATTAGCAACAGATAATTAATATAAGAATAATAGTTAAGAAGAACGCGTAAAATCGCGGAAAAAATTAAATTTTGCACTTTCAACTATTTACTAGTTTCCATTGCCAATTCCAGAGGCTATGTGAATAAAGATTATTATTTATATTTTTAATAGATTATATCTACTCTGAAAGAAAAACGTTGTAAATCTAAAGACTTTCGCTGTTAAATCAACTACTTTCCGCAGTTGAAATGTGCCCAACAACGCTCCGTTCTTGTTTCAAAGGTGCGAGCGTTGTTGATTTAAGTCAATAACGGAGATTGTTGGAAAAAATTTTCACCTAAAAATAAATTTTTGTTTGCATTTTACTCTTCATCTTCTCTCCGCCCGGCTCCCAACTGCAAATATGTAGCCTCCGCTTGTTCTCCTATTCTTCTCTCCTTCTTATCATTCACTGGTTGCTATCTTTATTTCTTATTCTGATTTTTCTTCTTTATTTTATATTCTCCTCCGGATTCGAACCATGACATCAACCTAAAATTCTATCCAATCATCACATAGTGGAACATTCAACATTATATTGAATTGTAGTAACCTATATATACTTCCATTTCGTAAAAAGGAATCCATGAATTATTTGAATCATTGTAAAAACAAAATTTAAAAAAATTGTTCTCATTAGTTTTGTTTACAACGGAAACTGTTGGGTCAAATACTTTTGCCTTTAAATCAACAACGGGGAGAAAATTGTTGCTAAAAATAAACTTTTTTTTGGATTTTTCTCTTCATCTTCTCTCTATCATTATTTTTTTTGTTGGTTTTCTCACAAAAAAATTTTTAAAGGCAAGCAAGTTTTTGAATCAACAACGCCCGTTTTTGAATAAATTGTTGGATCAAAAACTTTGCTGTAAAAACAAATACTTTTGCTGTTGAATCAAAGACGGAGATTCAACAGCCGAAAGTTGTTGGTTTAACTACGGGTATTTTTTTCAGAGTAATCTATATCTGAAAAATCGGATGTACGGGAGCTACATGTTATAGTGGTCCGATTTCGACAACTTTCGGTCGCGTTATTTGCGTCAATATGGGTACAAATTCATTTTTTTAGGGAGAAGTTATAGATCTATATAGAAGATCACCACAACTCCTCATCAGACTTCTTTCGCTGGACTGGCCAATGGCTCTAAAAATACAATGTAAAGTAATTATTAGAAATAAACGTTCATGCAAAAACAAAAAAAAAATCTTCAAAAATAATTTTATCCAACCAACTTATTTTAAATGCTACACTGTCCATCAAATGAGGAGTCTCAGTTTTATGATATGCAAATATGAGCGTAGAGCATAGTAGTAAAACAAAGAGCAGATCGCATTGTGGAAACGCCAGCTGAGCGGTTTTGCGACCCCTGCAGCCTGCCAACGATCATAAAGCGAATGAGTTAAATAACAAATAAACATTTAAGATGATTAATTTAAGCACTTTTACGATGCTTTTCATTGCTGTCTTGATTTATTAGTCGCTTAATGTTGATGCCGATGTTGGCACTTGCTGTAGTTATACGCCAAATGGCAACTAAGCCCGGTGCTAAGCTGTCGAATAGATTGGTTCATCTTTAGCATATTTTGTGAGTGGACGTTGGGATGCTGCATTGCCGTTATCTGCCGCTTTACGGTCGCTTTTTAAGTGGCGATAAAAGTTACTGTAGCCCGCAGATTGCAGCAAGCACGCCGTTTAAGATAATGCAACAGTTTAATGAAATTGTCCCAGAAGCCAAACACGGCGACATGGGTGGTGTGTGCCTGTTGCCAGACTAAAGCGACTTCCTGCTAGTCGCGTCGACTAGGCGGCGATATAGAATAGTTTAATTTTGTATACTCGGTTGGCCACACGGTAAATTGATTTCATAAATATTTTATGATTTTAGTTTTTAATTACTAATAATCGAAGTTTTAAGAATATATATTTGGCCTACTATCGTTTACTATTACAGAATAAATCGAAACATTTTTAGTGGAAGTTTTTGTAGCCATAGCAAACTTAGAATATAAAATCGAAAATTAAACTATAAACATACATACTACTTTAAAATGGAAACATCAGGGTATTAAACGCTCGATTACAATCAGAAGAGTTTATAGTTTTTCAAATTTGTTTACTATTTTTTTTATTTTAGATGTTGTTTGGCGAATACATACATACATACATACATACATATGTGCAACTCGAGTGGAATGACATTGTTCTAATTACAGTGCCCAAATAACTGGCAATTTGTTGCTGGATTGATAAACATGTACCTAAATATGGAGCTAGCAGCCAACAGAAAATGGAGAAATTGTGCTCTATGTATGTACATATGTATCTACATAGTACATATGTAGGTATATCTATACAAGTTTAGCCTCGAATTTTTATATTTCAATGAAATCACGATTTTTCCAAACGCAAGTCACAATTATAGTTCTTACCGATTCGCTCATTTGTTTGTAAAGACAATTTTTGGGTTTATAGTGGAACAAACAAGTATTTTTTTTTTTTAGTTTCGTGCAACTCACGATTTGTCAATTGCATTAAGATTAACAAAAAGGGACCTTAAATTTGTTTGGACTTCACAAAAATGACATGTTTATCATGATATTTAAGCCACGCGGCATACGCGTCGGGAAATTGAAATGAAACGTGTCTGGTTCCCCGGCCGATCTTTAATACAAGTGAGGAAACGTTTAAAATCCAATAAAGCAACAAATTGATATTTGCTATTCGAAATTTATTGCTGCCAAGGTTTCACATACACAAAAAATAGACATCATTTTCGGAATCAGCCATTGCAGTGCATGATTACTTTTGTGGAGCCTTCGAATTAGAGGATTGGTTGATGTTCATACCCATAAAGGAATTTTTACGGTTGGCGTGCTACCTACATATGTACATATGTACGTAAGTGTGTACATGTAGGTGGGATTCAAATGTTGAAAAAATTAACGATTACGTACTTGCGATAGAACGAGTTCACAAAATTTCTCAAGCATAGAAGGTAGCCTTCATTCTACAAAACCTTAAGGTAAAGTAGTTTACCCTTCCGAGTAAGTTTCTTTTAGATAAATCTATATAGATGCATATACATGTACCTAAAAAACTACCCAAATAGTCATTGAACTTTGTACCTGGATGAGCCTTAAAATCCTGTGATATTTTTACGGCAGAATCTTAGATCGGATCGTTATAAACATATCTTATCTCCTTGGTCGAATTTCATTCAGAACGAAGTAATTTTTATAGCCGAAATAAGCAAATCGGGGTGGGTAATGACACAATTTTTTGAGCATATATACATATGTATGTGGACACATTGGTACAGACATACAATTAACACACAGTGTTGTCACTAGGCATGGGACTATTCGAATAAAAATTATTCGAATAAAAAATGCTTTTATTCGAAAGGTATTCGTAATTCGAATAATATTTATTCGAATAATTTATTCGTATATTCGAATACTACTATTCGAATAGTATTATTCGAATAGTATTATTCGAATAGTGTGATACATATATATATGTGCACACGTGCTCGCTGTTTGTGCATAGACGTGTAGATACGTGTTTTTATGTTATTGTAAATATGTGGATACATACATACGTGGGAAGGGAAGTGGTAGTTTTTTGTTATTGTATGTATGTATGCATGCATGTACATATGTATGCTTTTGCTTTTGGAAGTATAAACATTAGGGTGGGTCAATTTGTATGGGCGGAACCTAAGCCATAGTGTTCCTAGCAAATTCGGATTCTGCATTAAATTCTATGAAAAAAAGTCTTCTAGAGCATGCCTCTAAAATCAATTTTGAGCTTGCCCATTTTCGATTGAAGTTTATGTAGAATTGTTTTAAGTATAGCAACCCATACTCTTTTAAATTCAACCAGTAACTTTAACGTTATCGCTTTACTTTCTTTTTCATTTTGTTTGTCACTTTAAACACGTTTAATAATGTATAAAAAGTTGGATTTCGCTGTTGCGGTTTTGTTGAAAAAAAAGCATGTTTCTAAACAACTTCCACTCGTTTAAACGCAAAACGAAAATATCCAAATTCCACAATTTTTGACTAAGAACAATAAAGTAACACTTTTCTAAAGTAGAATCTTCTTCTGATTCCGAATATCACATATACTTGCTTGTGGTGGATCTAGTTTCCGAGATATCCTGGCCTAAAGATTATTAAGATGCAAAAATTGCTGTTTCTGCGCTAATTTTGACATAGTGTAGCATCAACATTTTTCCATCAATCAAAAAGCTAAGAACAGCTGCTTAAAGTATGTATTTCAGTCTTTCAATTGCCACTTAGTTTGCCCAAATATATTGTTTCTTCACTGAGATATTGCACTTTCAAACTATGCATGTTTATCCATCCTGGGGCAAAATGCGCCAAGTGTACGAGGTAAAAAATTTTATGTCACGGATTTCGCTCAAATTTGGCTAAGTTCCTACTATACTTACTAGGTATACGTATTGGAAAGGATTTTCTCCTATCTCATTTTCTTGAAGAGTTATACGTGTTTGAATATGCTCGTTTTTTCAAGGGGCAATGTATGGATAAACATGCACAGTTTAAAAGTGCGATATCTCAGTGGAGGAATAATATATTTGAGCAAACTCAATGGCAGTTGAAAGACTGAAATATATACTTTAAGCAGCTGTTCTTAGCTTTTTGATTGATGGAAAAATGTTGATCCTACACTACGCCAAAATTAGCGCAGAAACAGCAATTTTTGCATCTTAATAATCTTTAGGCGAGGGTATCTCGGAAACTAGATCTACCACAAGCAAGTATATGTGATATTCGGAATCAGAAGAAGATTCTACTTTACAAAAGTGTTACTTTATTGTTCTTAGTCAAAAATTGTGGAATTTGGATATTTTCATTTTGCGTTTAAACGAGTGGAAGTTGTTTAGAAACATGCTTTTTTTTTCAACAAAACCGCAACAGCGAAATCCAACTTTTTATACATTATTAAACGTGTTTAAAGTGACAAACAAAATGAAAAAGAAAGTAAAGCGATAGCGTTAAAATTACTGGTTGAATTTAAAAGAGTATGGGTTGCTATACTTAAAACAATTCTACATAAACTTCAATCGAAAATGGGCAAGCTCAAAATTGATTTTAGAGGCATGCTCTAGAAGACTTTTTTTCATAGAATTTAATGCAGAATCCGAATTTGCTAGGAACACTATGGCTTAGAAAATTGACCCAGCCTAATAAACATTCATATGTATGTACGTACGCTGGCTCTACAAGTACCTACAAATTCTACAGTTTTACATCTGCCGCTTAAGTACAGCCTTTTATACACTTCATGCACGTGGCTCGATGGTCGACTGGCTAACGCATGTGCCTTTCAATCTGAGGGTCGCGGGTTCGAATCCTGTCGGTGTCAAGGGGATGATAATTTTTTTTTAACTATTATTTTTTATTTATTTATTTAATAAAAATTTACAGTAATATTTAAAAAGTAATAAAATAAAAAAAATTAAAAATAAGCCTGAGGGATCGGAAAAGCATAATTAGGGGAACATTTCATTTCATACAAGTTAAGATGCAACAACTAAGAAAACTCTTTATATAAAATGCTTCACTAAACATCTGAGAATTGCAGAAATGTACAAATGCGACGGCAATTGAACGAACGAAAAATTTTCATAGAATTTGTCACTTCGAAATTGCATACAAATCAAAGTGTGTCTTATAATGGTCACTCAATTCACTCCTTTTGAACTGGTGAGGGTCTAACTACAATTGATCTAGTGCCCTTTTGACACCTTTTCGCTAGTTTGGGACTAGAAATTTGGCTCACTAGTTATTGAGTTCCCTGCAGGGTACTAACTAGGCACTACAAAAACCAAAAGCATTCATATGTACCTACATGCATAAATACAAACAATAACAAAAAAACATCCACCTCCATTCGCGCTAGCCAGAGTACGTACTTATATATGTACATATGTACTTACAAAAGCATATACATATATGTACATGCAATAACAAAAAACCATCCACCTCCTTTCACACGTACATATGTCTCCACATACATATTTATAATAACATAAAAACACATGTACCTACATGTCTATGCACAAAAACGAGCACGTGTGCACATATATATATCTATAACACTATTCGAAATATACTATTCGAATAATACTATTCGAATAACTACTATTCGAATAATACTATTCGAATTTTTTCCCACGAATAATATTATTCGTTTATTCGAATAATGTTTATTCGAATATTATTCGAAAAAAGTCCCACTACTAGTTGTCACTAGACATATACGCCGATAGTTATTCCGGCGGCGGCGGCGGCGTGTTTTTTTCGCGCCGGCGCGACTGCCCCAAATCTACAAATACCAATCCTTATACAAATTTTACTTTTATTTAGTTACCTAACTTCTTTTGAAGTAGAATGATAAACAGCGCTGGCTGAATGAAATAAATAAACTAATTTGGCGCCCCTCGCGTCGTTCGGGCGGGATATGGAGGGTAAACCGTTGGGTATTATTATTATTATAATTTCCACCTTAAATTGTTGAAACTTTTTTATTAAGATCAAAAAACAACTGTTATATAAAATAAAATATAAAATAAAGATTAGGATGTTTAAGATTATACACACATCCATATGTAAGGGTAAATTTAAATAAATTTGCTTATTTTGTATTGGGCAATTCACTGGCTATTGTAAAGTTGTATGTTGTAAAAGAAAATGTGCATAAGAACGCAGTACCTGTGAACAGACTCTCGTATGTGTTTTGTTGTGTTTCGTTATTGTTTACAGTTTGTTGTTTACAAAAATTTTAATAAAAAATGCCAGGCGAAAGCGAAAAACAGTTATTAGATTTGTTAGCGGCGGATTCAAGTCCTAATTGATATATGATACACACGATGCAAGTAATTTGTTTTTTTTTTCGTCTCACCGCTTCCATATTTTTGTTTAAATTTTTTTTTAACAAACTGTCAGAATAAAAAACAAATCAAATAGCACACTCAATAAACATAGGCTGCCCAGTTGTATTTGTTGTATTGAAATTTGTATGAGAAAAATCAACCCTACTGATACACCTATTGTAAACCTTTACCAGTATACAACATTACAATACTTTACAACAGCTTGTGAATTGCCCTTATGTTAATAAACGTGTATACATATATTTACATACACAAGGTACCTTAAAATAAATACATATATATGCATAGGTACATATCGTCGTACCATACGAAAACTAGCATACGATTTTTTCTGGCTGACGAATACAAGCACTTTAAATTTTTATTTGACGAGAACAGCAACAATTTTAATGTATAAACAGTATATAATAATTGCTACTTTTCGTCAGCCAAACGTTAAATGTCCTACTTTTCGTACAGAATTTTTTAATTTCCAGAAATTTTAAATGTGCTAGTTTTCGTATGGTTCGACGATATGCAAAAGCTTTAAACTTTGTTTATTATGTTCATTCGGTATGTGTTTGTATGCGCGTAAAAAGTAAAACATGAAGTGGGGTTTCGTGAAAAAGTTTTTTGCATATATCTATCTTTGAACGGTAAACAAAAGTTAACCTCCGCCACCGGATTCGTATTCCTGACACCCCACGCTTCGTTTGATACCCCGGCCTAGGCATCACAATGAAACAATGATAACTCTATATTGGAGGCCTGCTCAGCACCTTTCATTTGATACCCATATAGCTCAAAGACTTGCTGGGTCACACTGGGTCCACATTTAGGCCTATATTCCGGGAAGTTCCCACTCTTCCGAAATTATATATACCCTATTATGTGCGCTAATACCACTTGAATCTACTGTGAAAATTTCATAAAGATCGGTTGATTACTTTGGGAGCCCATAAAGGACACACACACACACACACATTCATTTTATATAATCCCAGTTGGAAATGTGGTCATGCATGACCTTGCGGACGCATGAAAAGATGTACGAAAAATTTGCATTATACAAGTAGTATGTATTACAAAAACAAAAACATGATTTGATCTAAACTCTATGTTGTGTGGCTGCCAACTTATAGGAAATAGGATACACTCTAGAATGCAACCCAAGGTAAACGAAGAGGTCAGTTATCGGCTCTCAGCTATACCTTCCAACTTATAGGAAATCGGATACACTATATAATGCAACCCAAGGTAAGCGAAGAGGTCAGTTATCGGCTCTCAGCTATACCTTTCCACTTATAGGAAATCGGATACACTATATAATGCAACCCAAGGTAAGCGAAGAGGTCAGTTATCGGCTCTCAGCTATACCTTCCTACTTATAGGAAATCGGATACACTATATAATGCAACCCAAGGTAAGCGAAGAGGTCAGTTATCGGCTCTCAGCTATACCTTCCAACTTATAGGAAATCGGATACACTATATAATGCAACCCAAGGTAAGCGAAGAGGTCAGTTATCGGCTCTCAGCTATACCTTCCAACTTATAGGAAATCGGATACACTATATAATGCAACCCAAGGTAAGCGAAGAGTTAAGTTATCGGCTCTCAGCTATAACATTGAATCTAGCAAAACAAAAAAAACAATTAGGAGAATCAGGTTTTCTTTAGTTTTTCTTTTTACAATGACGACAACAATTCACAGAGTCTATTTCGAACAAACGGACGTATAAAAGCGGCACTAAAGATCAATATAATGTTGAATGTCCCACTATATGAAGGCGTTGGGTGAAGCAGTGAAGGAGAAGATGGTGCGACAATGAGAGAAGCAGAGGAGAACAAGCTGGAGTGAAGCAGTGATGCCAAGTGTAGGGAAAAGAGGCTACATGTAGGGAAATTTGACCTCAAATTTGCAGTGTAGGGAAAAAGGGACAGATTTTCAAAAATTAGCTAAATTTAAGGAATTTTTGAATTCAGAAATTTTCGTTTTCTTTGCACAGAATTAATTTTTTTATATACATACATAGGTACTTTATTCGGTCTATGATAACAATATCTTACAGACTAGAAATGTACAAGAAAATTACTAACTAAATAAGTTGGAATTCCGTACTAGGGATAAAATGAAGTAATCTTATCGGCAAATTGGGATATCGGCATTGCAAAGTCAAGATCTAATTTTTTGTAAATATTATTGATTTCACTGACTGCCCTGGTAGTGGGGGCGAGATAATGGTAATTGGATTTAACTGCTGTAAGATGAAAAGGGTAGTGGGAACGTAGGACACGATTTGGAACATTGAAGCTTAGTTGCTGAAGCAGGCACACGCAATCAATTAATCCATTAACAATGTCAAAAATGAACATTATCGAATGAATTGTGCGCCGACTAGAGAGAGATTTTAAGTTTATGAGCAAACACCGAGCATTATACGATGGATAGGGGTCGACGAAATGAAGGGGATAGAGAGCAAAGCGTGTAAAACCTAAAATTTTTTAATAAGTAACTACAAATAAAATGTTTCTGCATGTTTGAGTACAATATTTCAAAATTGTACTTTGTTCTGATCTGGCAATATATTCTTCGACCTGCTTACAGGACCTCGGAGCAAAGGCTTCTCTTTTCGTTAGCTTCGCTCCTGCTCCGCTCCCAAAATTTTTTGCTTTAGTTCTGGATCCGATCTTAGCACCAAATTTCGCTTCCATCTTTTGTTGTCCCTGCTTTACCAAGACATAGTGTTCTTACCTGTTTAATACATAGTTATCCCACATGCCCTCACACCAGTTCTCAGTACCCTACTAAAAATATTTCCAAATATATTCGCTGTCAAAGTTTCAGTTTGTATGGGAGGTGCCCATTTCTGCTTTACCAAGACCTAGTGTTTTTACCCGTTTAATACATAGTTATCTCACATGCCCCCACACCAATTTTCAATACCCTACTGCAAATATTTCAAGAAATATTCGCTGTGTATGGGAGGTGCCCATCCCTGCCTTTTAATCAGATTAAAAATATGCCTATTGTACACGGTAGGCAGGAAGCGACGATAGGTTGCATGAAAATGTCGAGAAAAAAGGAAAGTGGGGTTGTGTTATGTGATGTTTATAGATGGAACATCCGTTGAAATTAAAATCCGAGCTGCTCCTTTTTCAAGGATATCCACATTTTTTGTTTTTTTTGAAAGGATCAAATATTGAGAAAATCGAAAATTCGCCACCGTCCAAATTTTTCCGATTTCAATACATTATTTGGTCGCTAAGGGATACAAAAAAAGGTATTAAAAAGAAAAATGGACACCTGTAGTGGAAAAATCCAATGTGAACAGGACCTAAAGGATAACCACTGAAATATAAAATAACACAAAAAGTACCCACTTTAATTTGCGTATAACTCCTAACATGTTAACTCTACGTGAAAATTCCTTATAATATGTTTCATTCAGAATAAATAAAGGAATATTTCTTTGATATACAATTTTGATGTACCTGCAGTGGTTAATGCACTTTGGTCCATCTAAACTGAAAAATTTCAAAAAAAGTACGTTTTTTTTATGGTGCTATTTTAAGTTCAAATATTTTTCTAGTTTATGTAAATATTTTAATCTAATGATCCAATTCTCATTCTTACATATCTATACGTTAATATTAAAAAGAATTGGAGCTGAAATACGCGCTAGCTGTGCACGGTGGGCGGTAAGCAACAATAGGTTGCATGAAAATATCGAAAAAACGATCGCCGGCTAAACACTTACGTAAACTGATATTCTAATATACTTCATAAACACACAGCAAGCGTGAATAAAATCTCCAACATTTTTTTTAACGAAAATTAGTACCAGCACACAGCTAGGCACATATTCGTTGGGCCATCGTTTTTACGATATTCCCATGCAACCTATTGTTGCTTCCCGCCCACCGTGCACAGCTAGCGCGTATCTCAGCTCTAACTCTTTTTTAGTATTAACGTAGAGATGTGTAGGAATCAGAGTTGGATCATTAGATTAAAATATTTACATAAACTAGAAAAATATTTGAACTTAAAATAGCACCATAAAAAAAACGTACTTTTTTTGAAATTTTCACTTTAGATGCACAAAAGTACATTAAGCACTGCAGGTACATCAAAATTGTATATTAAAGAAATATTTCTTTATTTATTCTGAATGAAACATATAATAAGAAATTTTCACGTAGAGTTAACATTTTAGGAGTTATACGCAAATTAAAGTGGGTACTTTTTGTGTTATTTTATATTTCAGTGGTTATCCTTTAGGTCCTGTTCACATTGGATTTTTCCACTACAGGTGTCCTGTTTTCTTTTTAATACCTTTTTTTGTATCCCTTAGCGACCAAATAATGTATTGAAATCGGAAAAATTTGGACGGTGGCGAATATTCGATTTCCTCAATATTTGATCCTTTCAAAAAAAACAAAAAATGTGGATATCCTTGAAAAAGGAGCAGCTCGGATTTTAATTTCAACGGATGTTTCATCTATAAACATCACATAACACAACCCCACTTTCCTTTTTTCTCGACATTTTCATGCAACCTATCGTCGCTTCCTGCCTACCGTGTGTAATTAATAGTAATATAATACAATGGCGCTATTATAACTCTGACGAGTTTTATGGCCGAGCTTCTCTCCCAATTCGAGGTGTGCTTCTTTTTATTTTTCCTACTAATTGGGTGGACCTACAGTTTTATGCTGGCTCCGAACGGCAAATGCATTTTTTGTGAGAAGCTTTTTCATGGCAGAAATACTCTCGGAGGGTATGCCGCCCACTGCCAAGAGGTAACCGTTGCTCTATTGTACACATTGCACATCACAATGAAAAAAATCATGCATTCTGGAATGTATAGATTCTATGGCCTTTATATCCATTTATAGATGACCATACATTACCTTTTCCAACTGGGAATAGATTATATTTGTTTTTATTAAACGTTCTCTGTGAATTTCGTTGAAAATTTCCAAGTAGCTTAAATTCTATAGGACTGAGGCTATTAAAGTAAGGAACAGTCAAATTTTTTGTTAATAGCGGCAAAAAATAAAACATTTTCGCATTCAGGTTCGTGTTCCTGAGGTCAAAACACGTCGATTGGTTTATTTTTGTTATTTATTTTTATTTTGTTATTTTTGAAGAACTGTAGCAGTTTTCAAAACTAGGCAATTATGTACACATTTCGCTCCACGGATTATGGTGCGTGCTAGGACACACTGAAATTTTAAAGAACCCGCTAATCGAACGTGCATTTTTCGAGTCTGTTATCAGTAAGTGAAAGGTTCCCGTGCACAGCACAAAAAAAAGCACACCTTTCATGAATGACTGAAATTCAAGATTTCTGGATGATTTTGTGGGTTATGTATGTATATTAAGATTTATTATACAAGAAAGTTCTATACATTTTCATGTTTAACTGAAGAAGTAATAACCCAAAATATGTACATATATCTGAACAATCGGTTATAGGGAGGTTATTTGTTATAATGAGCCGACCTTAGTTTGACCCGAATTGGTAATTTTCTAACAAATAATCAATTGTTCGTAGAATTTCACCCGTATACCAAATTTCAATCAGATATATCAGTAAAGATGAACAGAAAGACAGATAAGACATTCAACTGAACTCTCCCTCTGGTACTTACAAGAATCGTCTTTTATACCATGAAAGGTATAAGATCTACAATAATAAAGCTTTACAGAGATTTTCTATAACTTGTTATATAGTCAATCATTTTGTTTTGCTTGTCTTTTTTGGGAATTAAAACTATGTCCAACTCAACAGGGGTTATTGCTTAACTGTTTTTTATTACTTTTTTGTGAATACATATGTATGCCTATGGTTCATGTTACACATCACTTGAATTTACTATTTTGCATAAATCATAATGTAATCTTCATCTTAGCAACAAGGAGCATGAACCACATGGTCGAAAGAGACGAAAAAATTAAAGTCAAATCAGTTAAAACTGTCCAAACGCTCATAATGAACTGCGCAGTCGCGCGCGCCTGTATATCCACTACTCGTAATCTGCACTGCACCATCTGCACAGTGACGGGAAAGCGTATCCCGACGAATTTATGGACCGGAGAATGAACCAATTGCATGGCTCCCAATGCTCAAGAATGGCAAAGGGTCTTGCAGACGGTTATGTCTGACGCCTGAGTTAACTAAATTTCCCAATGGACCATAACTGCGGAGATTAACGCCAGCGTCTAATAAAACAAGTAAGAGCGTGGTTGTCTTCGGCCGTACCGAAGACTTCATGCCTTTCATGAATAGGGAAATGAAAAGTTACCTACATATGTACATATCCTTATTATACTCAGCTGTACTACACTCTAAAAACTGCGTGTAAATATGCTACCAAAATATATGTAATTTTTAGTTGAAAATTAAATTTTTTTCGTAGATTTACACTACAAGTGTGTAATTTACAGTTCTAAACGAAATTTTACGCACTTTTCAGCAAAAGTGAGCATATCATGCGATTTTACACGCATTTTGGATTAAAATTGCATACAGAAATTGTAATTTCAAATGTCGTGCGCGAAATTACAATTGAGTCGGGTAAAATTACATAGTAAATTGGTAATTTTGTTTAACTTATATGCGAAATTACAATTTATTACTCGATTGGTGTTTAGATTTAAAGTTTGTTTGTGTAGGCTTTACACTTTTATTGTTTAAATTTAAACAGCTTATCTGTTGATTTTTCAGTGTGCGATTTTGCGCATAATAAGGTAGGAAAAAAATAACCTACCTTTTTGTATGCAAAATTACACGAAAATTTCTAAGAGTGTAGTACACAGAGTATTATAGTTTTAATCACATAACGGTGGATTGTAACAGAATGAAATAATCGAGATAGATATAGACTTATGTATATCAAAATGATCAGGGTGAAAAGAGAAATCGATTGAGCCATGTCCGTCCGTCCGTCCGTCCGTCTGTAAACACTCTAACTCGCGCAAAAATTGAGATATTTTGATGAAATTTGAAATGCAAGTTGGTATCGACACTGGGACGGTTGGTATTGAAAATGGGCGAAATCGGACCATGACCACGCCCACTTTTCCTATATAGAAAAAATCGGAAATCTGGTATCTCAGCCACTAATATAGCTAGAGTGATGAAATTTTACCCACGTGTTGAGCTCAGGCCCCTAAGAAGAAATTTGATGGAATTTTGGAAAATGGGCGGTGCCACGCCCACTTATTAAGGAGCAAACATTGAAAGCTTTATGAGTCATAACTCAAAAACTGTTGAAGATATATCGATGAAATTTGGTATGCGTGATTTACTTACTTAAACAAATGTTTTGACGGAAAATTGCCAAAATCGGTTGACGGCCACGCCCACTTTTATATATGGGAACTATAAAGGGGCCTAATAAAAACATTTTAAGCGATATCTCTGTCAAATATAAAGATCTATCACTGAAATTTTGTGGCATGAGTCCAGCTATGTACATAAAACAAAAAGCACAAAAATTTAGGAAAATGGGCGGTGCCACGCCCACTTATTAAGGGGCAAATATTGAAAGTTTTATGAGTCATAACTCAGAAACCATTGAAGATATATCAATGAAATTTAGTACGCGTGATATATGTACTTAGGCAAATGTTTGGACGAAAAATTTCCAAAATCGGTTGACGACCACGCCCACTTTTATATATGGGTCTTATAAAGTGACCTAATAAAAACATTTTAAGCGATATCTCTGTCAAATATAAAGATATATCATTAAAATTTTATGGCAGGAGTCTAACTACGAACATAAGACAAAAACCGTAAAAATTTTGGAAAATGGGCGTGGCACCGCCTCTTTTTAGAAGCTGGAATATACGAGATTTCTTAGCCTATAACTCGACAAATAATTGAGATATTATGACGAAACTTGGTTTATACACTTTTATATCTTGTGTTAATAGACACGAAAAAATTTATTGAAATCGGTTTATGACCACGCCTACTTTTTAACAAAGATGTTTCTGGAACACCCTTTGGGAATTTGTAACGTGACATCTTTGTAACTAGAGTCATAAAGGAGTGAAATTTTGCACAAAGAATAATATTCATATGCTTAGTTGGATGACTGATAAAAATGTTGAAAATGGACGTGGCTACGCCCACTTTATGCAGCACTAGCTTTATAGAAAGTACCTACACCGTGTTTCCATCAAACGCAAACAAACAATGAAAGCATACAGCTGAGTATCTAATGTTCGATTCCACTCGAACTTAGGCTTCCTTACTTGTTTAGTTTAATTTCAATTCTGTGGGTTATTTATGGAAAGAGTTATTAGAAAAAATGGTGTCTTAGCTATTTAAATAGATAAGTTATACCCCAAAATGTCCATATCTGAACAGTCGGTTATATGGAAGCTATATGTTATAGTTGTCCGATCTTGACAATTTTCGATAAGCTTGTTTGAGCCAATATAGGTACAAATACTTCAAAGTTTCATTTCCTTAGCTATTAAAATGGAGGAGTTATACGCCAAAATGTGTATATCTGAACAATCGGTTGTATGGGAGATATATGTTATAGTTGTCCGATCTTGACATTTTTCGGTAACCTTTTTTATGCCAATATAGGTACAAATACTTCTAAGTGTCATGTCCTTAGCTGTTAAAAAGGAGGAGTTACACCCCAAAATGTGTATGTTGTAAATCTGAACAATCGGTTGTTTACTATACATCTATTTAAAGCAGTGTAAATCAAACTTTGAATTAAATGAACCTTTCCGGGGTTTATGTAAGAGCTTTAATTCCTATTCCAGCTTTTTAGATATTTCGGCTCACTTTTCATTATAAGGGGAAAAATACTGTCTTATCTTAACACATAATAGCGATTATTCTGTTATAATTCTCAAGACTAACTTCAAATGTACTATACTCAGCTGATGATTTTATTTCTCTGTAGCTGAGCAGTTTAAGATCTCGACGCTTAACAAACAGCTGCCACTCAACACCTCGGCATTTTATGTAAATAAAAAATATCCGTACGTCATGCGGGTGCGCCTCTCGTGCGGTCGGGCGGGATTGGAGGGCGTGGGTTATTATTATTATTATTATATGTTATATTGGTCTGATTCAGCCGATTCCGACAAATGATCAATTGCACATAACAAAAAACCTGTATTCCGAATTTCATTCAGATATCTGAAAAACTGAGGGACTAGTTTGCGTTCACACCGACGGACGAACGGACGAACATGGCTTAATCGACCCTGCTCGTGTTTCTCATCATATCGGTATATATTTTGGTGTTTTTCCCACTGGTACTTTCGACAAAAAATTTTTCGCACAAAGTTATAATACCATTTCATTCTCATGAAAGGTATAAAAACAAAAAGTATTTGCGGTGTAGTGGCCACGCAGCTAAAAATTAATACAACTGTTGACTGCTAGCTTCTGCTGTTGGCGATGTAGCCATGCTCGGCCGCGACGACGCGACTCCGCAATCGGAATTACAATCTGCGTAAATTCATCGTCTGCACGTGGCATGGCGCAGAGCTGAAAGCTATTGGAAATAATTTATGCTTGAGCACACAGATGCCGAGGAGAAGAAGGAAGACTTTTGCCACATGTAGCTGCTGCGCCGAACCAAACATCATGTGAAATCGTAAAATCGACCAACAACACTACCACCACCTTCACCAAAGCGCAGTTTGGATATACACATTCATTCGCTGATTCGTTGCTAAAATCAACAAAATTATAAATTAATGAAATTTATGCACAATAACATTGCAACGGAAATTATTAATGTGGCCGTTCACGCTTTAAATGCGCCCGAAATCAATAAAACATTCGAATCGAAGAAGACGATTTTACAAACATACATACATATGTACATACATACTAGACCTCTGCACAATACCATTTGCCTCTTCTATATTTGCGAATACTCTATGCATTGTACAATTAGTCACAGCACAATTTCAATGCAGATACGAATATAACCCATACTTTTCATTTGGAATACAAATACTATTTCTATTTGCTCTGTTGGAGCGATTAGTGTACACTATTCGCCACGATAGAATAGGCGCATTTCTGTCGTACCCAAGCATGAAAAGAATACTCGCTTATTCATAAAATTACCTTCAAAGCAACAACACCAACTCGACTATTTTTAAAATAGTCGAGTTGGTGTTGTTGCTTTGAAGGTAATTTGATGCATAAGCGAGTATTCTTTTCATGCTTGGGTACGACAGAAATGCGCCTAATATAACATAATAATAACCATGTTATGAAGTATTCACAAAACCTTGTTGCTTCTTTGGTTTGTTTGTTTATTTAATGTGCATATGGCATTAAGGTGGACCAAAAAATAAAAACCCAACAAACAAATGTTCCATTTTTTAATGATAAGAAATGTTTTTCTTGTACATTAAGGACTTTGAAAAAAATTATGTATCATCACTGATATAAAAGGAGAAAGAAATTTGGAGGCATTTGATGACCTCTAAATTTTAATATATTAAGGCAAAATTTTAGGTATAGATTTCCGTATTATATTAGCATGAAAATCGGGTTGTTCCGCGAATTTCGGGAGAACTTTATTTCCTTCATAAAACCACCTTAATATGCCAAATAAGTTTCCTAACTAATGCCGAAAAAATCAAAAGAATCGAAGTATTGG
The DNA here is from genome assembly GCA_960531455.1 of Urophora cardui. Lineage (NCBI taxonomy): Eukaryota > Metazoa > Arthropoda > Insecta > Diptera > Tephritidae > Urophora > Urophora cardui. The sequence goes on along the minus strand of OY482673.1, from coordinate 73,166,387 downwards.
TTACCGAGTTATTTTAAAATATATAGAACAGTTGGAAATATGTAGATCATAAAAAGCTCTGGTTCGAAATTTATTTTCGACATATGGTTTTTTGGGCAAAAAAGCTTGAAATTACCCAAATTTTTATAATTGCGATGTGTCCCTGTTAATTTTTTTTGGCCCCTACCAATCGACCCGCCCTAGTGTGTATGCATATGCACATACACACACTCACACTAGCAGCGTAATTTTGCTGAACACAACGTCTGGATGTGTGTTTATGAAAATATGTATGTACGTACATATATTTCGATTATATTCGAAGTATTCGCAAGTAGTGTACACTATTTGCAGAACCTTTTTAAGGTCATGTAATTTTCGCTACGAATAAGTAATTGTATTGGTTCTGTTTATGGTTGTGCTCTACTTGCGTTTATTCTAAAACGACAGAAACAAGTAGGTACTGTAATTGGACGGCCGCGAATATTTTGTTGGCCGTTTCGAATCCATTCGTGCAGCCTTCTAATACATACATATGCTAATATGTACATTAGACTGTGTTTAATTTGTATGAAAAAAAAAAATTAAAACTTCATAAAAAGACTGTACCGCCCAATAGTGGGAACGTTTCATACAATAACTGCCATAAATTGTAAAAATGGAGCTAGTATGTATGCTCAAATTTGGAAAATAAGCTTTTTTTGATCAATATTAGTAGGTACATAGCGTAAAAATTAACTTAATCTGATGACAAATACTCTCACCCCCAAATAACGGTTGTCACAAAAAACCAATTATTTTCGAAACTAATTAAGTCAGAATGCTCAAATTCGGTATAAAAGCTTCTTTGATAGATATTAGTACATGATGAAAAAATTAACTTTATCTATTGACAAATATTTCGACCCCACAAAACTTTGAACCAGGGACCGTAACGATTATCATTTTTATAAAAAAAATCATTTTTAATCGTTATAATTTGATTTTTATTTTTTCGATCAAAAATAATTTTTATTTCTGGATTTAAATTTTTCCGATGAAACGATCGATATTTTATGATTTTTAATTTTTCGATCAAAAATAATTTTTATTATTGGATTTAAATTTTTCCGATGAAACTTGATCGATATTTTATGATTTTTATTTTTTCGATCAAAAATAATTTTTATTATTGGATTTCAATTTTTCCGATCAACTTTAATAAATATTTATTTATTATTTTTTCCGATTTCTAAAAACATGTTTTGTACCATACGCTATATAATTAATGCGCTAACATAAATTTTGTTCTCAAATAGAACTGCGCCAATTTTCATTAAAATTGGTTGGAAAATGCGTCCATAATCGCCCTTGGAAAATTACTGATGGGTGTTGTATGCTTTTGAACAGAACGAAACAGAGCTATGGCAATGTGCACGCATAGGTGTGTTCGTATGTGTATTCCAAACTTACCAAGCAATTCTGAACACAACGTGCACAATGTTGGCAATCGTCAACTCCAGGCCATCAAATATAGGATTCACTAACGTTTGAAAAAGTTTATTATGATCGGAGAAAAAATAAAAAAATATTGATTAAAGTTGATCGGAAAAATTTAAATCCAATTATAACAATTATTTTTGATCGAAAAAATAAAAATGATAAAATATCAACCAAATTTGATCGAAAAAATAAAGATCATAAAATATCGATCAAGTTTCATCGGAAAATTTTAAATCCAATAATAAAAATTATTTTTGATCGAAAAAATAAAAATCGTAAATAATGGTTATTTAAAAATTTAAAAATAAAAATCTTCAGAATAAAGATGAGGTCATATTTGGACAGAATGTGCTAAAATCATTATATCGGCATACTTGCATTTTATTGTTAACGAAGTTTTCATAATGATTTTTTCATCCGAAGAAATGAAAACAACGATTAAAATCGATCCCTGCTTTGAACTGCAATATTTTCAGAAACAATAGGTACAATTGAAATAGTCACATTTGGTATACAAGTCTCTTTTATGAATATTACTACATGGTGTAGAAATGAACCAAATCTGTTGACAAATACTCCCACCCACTATATAATCTGTTGACAAATATGTAGGTATGTATATGAATTTAATCTGTTGACAAATATGTATGTACCTACATACTTCCAACCCACACTAATATGTTTATATCTGAATAATCGGTTGTATGGCAGCTGTATTAGTAGTCCGATATTAACAATTTTCAGTACCATTGTTTTAGTCAATATGAGTACCAATACTGCAAAGTTTCACGTCCTTAGCTGGATAATTTATGTACCTACACAAAATTATATACCTGAAGAATCGGTTGTATGGGAGCTAATAGTTATAGTGGTCCGATTAGACCAATTCCAACAAATGACCAAATGTACATTCAAATACATTCGGGACTTAAACAGATTGTCATAATGCTTAAACTTCTCTGTAGGTGAAGATAATTCATTTCCGATTTCAGCAAATTAATATCTGGTTTGCCGAAAAAATTTAAAAAGATCTACCTCTGTAGACCTACATTTTAAACAAGACCAGCGGACGCCTTTCCATAATTGATGGTTTCCATCACCCTGCCAGTCAATCCAGCACATTTCAAATGGGCCAATCTATCGCAGAGCCAACAGGAGACAAAGCGTTCATTATCGCATTTTACAGCGCAATTTTCAAAAATACACGACGTTACAAAACGAAAGTTAGAAGAAGAATTAGAAAAGAAATGTGTAGATATAGAATTAAGATACACGAGGGGGTTAACACAGGTTGATTAGAAGACACTGTGAAAGGCACAGTTTGAAAGGCACTGTACTAGCACTTTTAGATGCACATTTTGACACTTAACTTACAGTTTTATACCGGCTCCGAACGGCGAATGCATTTTTTGTGAGAAGCTTTTTCATGGTATGACGCCCACTACCGAGAGGTCACCGCTGCTCGTAAAAAACCCAATAATTGGATTTTTACTAATTAGAAATATTTTTTGGTGTTTGCTCGGTCTTAGATTTGAACCCGAGACCTCTGGAACAGCAGGCGAGCACTCTACCCACTGCACCACAGCGGCCACATTGTTGGGAGTAAATAGAAAAAGAATCAACAACTATTTCCAGCGAAAGTTGAGTGTAAAGATATTTCAGAAAAATGAATAAGGCAAAAGTGGGAAAAATTCAACAGCTTTCATAGAGTCTCAGTGGTCGAGCGTGTAAAAGCGTTCGCACATTGCGGCTGAAGATGGAATGTACCACGGGTTCGATCCTCGTGCAGAGCATCCTCTTCCGAAAACGGTGCTAATGATCGAAAATGGTTTTTCGTGAAATAGTTAGTTGATGAAATTTTTCCATTTACCCCCAACAATAAAAAATTACTTTAAATAATTTTCGTTCTAAGCACTAAAAAGCTTTTAAGTCCAAATATTTAATTTGTTTGACAGGAGTCAGCGACCACATTAGAAATAAATCTATTCTGGCGAATTTTCGTCGGGCGGTTTTCGTCAGCTTTTTGATTCTGTCCATTCTCATATCTGGCCGTGTTTTTAAATGTTGATAGAACGCTACAACCGGGTGATATTTCGCCCGACGTTGGATCCGTTTAAGGCTTAAAGATGTAAAATAATTGATATATTTTAGGTTTTGTTAACCGTATATATTGTTTTGCTTCCAAATAAATAGCCTTAATGTTAATGGGACATATGCTATATTATTAATTATTTTGGTTACTTGTTACTAGTTTTGGTTACTTTTATTTTGTATTTTGGTAAATTTAAAATTTTTTAAGTGGCAACGCTGTCTTCTTATAAAAAACTTAATTTGAAAATCAAATTTTTTTCAAAAATCGCAAAAGGTTTGCTTCAGTTACTACAAGTTGTACATCGTTGGACGCGTATTTTAATTGTCTTTTGATCGAGGTACTGCTTGTGATTATCACATTTGTGACTTCCGCGAAAATAATTTTTGAATGAAGTGATAACCAAAAAAGACAAAACAACCGTTATCTCAAAAACCTAACCATACAAAAAATTTAAAAAAATAGTTCCGAGCTCAGCAGGCACTGCCTATCTTCCCCCATACTTGAATTTCTTGGTATTTTTTGGCTGTAACATAGTGTAATGATCACCGTCCCTGTTTTTTATACAAACTGCATACATAGAATTTCAAATACACCCTCATAATCTTGTACGGTACCTAAACCCGCGTAAGTACAAACATTAATTTTGGTATGAAAAATTTCACAGTAAAAATTGATTAAAGTAGAATACAAACACTAGGAATGCCTACGGGGATATGAAAAAGTTATATGTCGTTGAAGACAGAATTAGCAGATTCTTTCTATATATTTATACACTGGTTAACAAGTTATTCGAGGAAATTCTTATTAAATATGGAAAAATTAAGGCAAAAAAATTAATTTTGATATTATTTTAACATTTTTTCGGACATTTATCAGGATACATTAACAATTCGTATACTGTTAAAAACGGCGAAATGCCATCTTTTCAAGGAAATAATGTTGATAGGAGATAAGAAAAAAGTTATGGGACAATATATGACTAACTACAGAATTTGAGGTGTGTTGGAAATTCTGAGAATGCATTTTTTATATGATTGGTAAGGTCTAGAACATATCTGTACAAAAATACTTAAAGTTTTTTTTAATTTGTCACACAGTGTTGTGTATCAACACTGGTGTAATAAGAGAGGGAACTTTGGAGGCATTTGCTCGACCTCCAAACTTTAATATATTAAGGCAAAATTTTTGCTACAGATTTCAGTAGTAGAGTCGCATGAAAAGCGGGTTGTTCCGCGGGTTTCGGGAGAACTTCATTTTCTTCATACAATCTTGGACTAGCCTAATGTATATAAAAATAAAATTATATAGGTATGAAACGAGTTGCAAATTAACCAACCAAATTAAAAACACCCACTGTAAACCTTCCGAGGATGGCGGTGGGCTAAAGTTGATTTCTATATAACAAGCTGGAGTGACATTGATCACACTAACTGAATCTTCCATACTGCATATCTCTGAAAGAATTCATGTTTGAGCACTGAAACTCGTTGAAGAGTTACATAAGGTTAATATGGAACACATCCCGGTAAGGAAAAAGCGATCGCCATGGTGTAGTGGGTAGAGTGCTCGCCTATCCTCAGTAGGCATACCCTCCTACTGTATTTCTGCCATGAAAAAGGTTATCACAAAAAAATCCCACCCACCCAATTGGTTATTTAGTAGAAAAAATGAAATAATAAGGAGCACGTACAGGTGTCAAACTATGGATAGTCGATACCATCGATGTTTAACGATAGCCTTAAGGGTGACTATCGATATTATCGATAGTATCGACCCATTTTATATGTTTTTTCAAATTCATTTATTGCTTTGCTTTTAAAAATACACACTGATTTTACAATAAATTAAAAAAAATTTGTAAGAATAATAACACATCGACTGTTTTTGGTTTTAAACTTGACCGCTTATCACTAACAACTAAACCAGCTTTACTGAAACTGCGTTCAGACTCTACAGATGATGCCGGGATACAAAATATTTGTTTACTAGATCATGCAGAGGTTCAAGCTAATTTTCTAACGCCTGAATATAAAATGATGGTTTTCGAATAAATACATATATGTATGTATGTTTTATATTAGTGATGGGCGAGTCCGAGATGTTTTATTCGATTCTCTCGATTGTTGAAACATCTCAAATGCTCTCGATGGTTTTCATTCGTATTCGAGTCAAGTCGTAAATGGCCAACAATCGCTAAAACATCTCGGACTCGCCAACGATTCCTCTCGTTTTCAAAGCAACCCTACAACATCTCGGACTCGCTGCAAAAAATACATAATAATTGTTGTTGCCGCTTGAATATTAAAATTTCTTTACAAAACATACAGAGTGGTACAAATCTATTGCCGTTGTTGCTACTCGTAAAATTCATTTGTTTCATAAGCGTCTCACTTCAAAAAATTTATTAATGTTTAAATAATTAATTATTATTATTATGCACTACACTGTTTTCAATTTGGTTAATTTATTTATGTATTTGCCTCACTTCCATTAAAAATCCTACTTTCTTTATCAACAAACCTCATTCAGTTTATTTTATCAACTAAAACATATCATCAAAACAACAGCCGGCCCGCCGACTCGGAACAATCGCAAAAACATCTCGCTTGTGTAGTCGAGATGTCATCGAAACAACCTACGACTCGCCGACTCGGAACAATCGCAAAAACATCTCGCTTGTGTAGTCGAGATGTCATCGAAACAACCTCCGACTCGCCGACTCGGAACAATCGCAAAAACATCTCGATTGTGTAGTCGAGGAGCGAGTCAACTTTTGACTCGATTGTGATTTTGCAACGATGGCGATTCTCTCGATTGTCTAAACATCTCGGACTCGCCCATCACTATTTTATATCTGTAATTTATACTTAATTATAAGATTTCGAATATCTACCTTACAATACAATAGCGGGTTTGTGTTTGGCTCTGATTTAACTTGCTCCAAGTACTGCCTCTTTCTCAGGATTACATCGACTTTTGTTTCTTCTGTTTTAATCCACCTTACTAGAAATGAAATTTAAACGCAGTACTGGTTGAACAAGCGATATATGAGCATCTAGAAATGTGGTCTTTTAAATTTGTGGTATTACCAATAGCGCGGTAGTCTTTGCCACAGTAGTTACACTTTGCAAGTTTTTTTTTACTTCTTTTTTTAAAGAAATTCCACATTTTTGGTTTCATAGACGGCAATGTGTTCTCAATTCTTTGAAAATTAATGTGCAAATGGGCATATGCCAAAATCTCTTGTAAAGAGTATACACGATAGTGGCGATAGTAGGTACTAAAACTATCGACAGTTATTTCAAGTAACTAGACCATCGATACTATCGATAGTACCGTCGATAGTTTGACAGCTCTAGGAGCACGATTAGAATTGGGAGAAGTTCTGCCTCTTCTATTTATACTCAGCTGTACTAGTACACAGAGTATTATAGTTTTGATTTCATAACGGTGGATTGTAACAGAATGAAATAATCGAGATAGATATAGACTTATATATATCAAAATGATCAGGGTGAAAAGAGAAATCGATTGAGCCAAGTCCGTCCGTCCGTCCGTCAGTCCGTCCGTCCGTCCGTCCGTCCGTACGCACTCTAACTCGCGCAAAAATTGAGATATTTTTATGAAATGTGGAATGCAAGTTGGTATCGAGACTGGGACGGTTGGTATTGAAAATGGGCGAAATCGGACCATGACCACGCCCACCGTTTCTATATAGAAAAAATCGGAAATTTGGTATCTCAGCCACTAATATAGCTGGAGCGATGAAATTTCACCCACGTATTGAGCTCAGGCCCTTATGAAGAAATTTGATGAAATTTTGGAAAATGGGCGGTGCCACGCCCACTTATTAAGGGCCAAACATTGAAAGTTTTATATGTCATAACTCAGAAACCGTTGAAGATATATCGATAAAATTTGGTATGCGTGATTTACTTACACACACAAATGTTTCGGTGGAAAATTGTCAAAATCGGTTGACGGCCACGCCCACTTTTATATATGGGAATTATAAAGGGGCCTAATAAAAACATTTTAAGCGATATCTCTGTCAAATATAAAGATCTATCGCTGAAATTTTGTCGCAGGAGTCCAACTACGGACATAAAACAAAAAACACAAAAACTTTGGAAAATGGGCGGTGCCACGCCCACTTATTAAGGGTCAAATATTGAAAGTTTTATGAGTCATAACTCAGAAACCGTTAAAGATATATCGGTGAAATTTGGTACGCGTGATATATTTACTTAGGCAAATCTGTGGACGAAAAATTACCAAAATCGATTGCCGACCACGCCCACTTTTATATATGGGTATTATAAAGTGACCTAAGAAAAACGTTTTAAGCGATATCTCTGTCAAATATAAAGATATATCATTGAAATTTTATAGCAGGAGTCCACCTGCTGACATAAAACGAAAAACACAAAAATTTTGGAAAATAGGCGTGGCACCGCCTCTTTTTAGAAGTAGGAATATACGAGATTTCTGAGCCCAGAACTCGACAAATAATGGAGATATTATGACGAAACTTGGTTTATACACTTTAATAACTTGTGTTAATAGACACTCAAAAAAATTTATTGAAATCGGTTTATGACTACTTTTTAACAAAGATATTTCTGGAACACCTTTTGGGAATTTGTAACGTGACATCTTTGTAACTAGAGTCATAAAGGAGTGAAATTTTGCACAAAGAATAATATTCATATGCTTAGTTGGATGACTGATAAAAATGTTGAAAATGGACGTGGCTACGCCCACTTTATGCAGCACTAGCTTTATAGAAAGTACCTACACCGTGTTTCCATCAAACGCAAACAAACAATGAAAGCATACAGCTGAGTATCTAATGTTCGATTCCACTCGAACTTAGGCTTCCTTACTTGTTTTATCTAACCCTTATAGAGGGAAAGGTAGAGGAAGAGACACTAATAACACTACTCGACACCAAATATCACCAAGAACAAAATAATACTTTTCTAAAGCGAAATTTTACGCTGATTCCGAATATAATAATAATAATAATAACCCACGCCCTCCAATCCCGCCCGACCGCACGAGAGGCGCACCCGCATGACGTACGGATATTTTTTATTTACATAAAATGCCGAGGTGTTGAGTGGCAGGAGTTTGTTAAGCGTCGAGATCTTAAACTGCTCAGCTACAGAGAAATAAAATCATCAGCTGAGTATCGTACATTTGAAGTTAGTCTTGAGAATTATAACAGAATAATCGCTACTATTAGTTAAGATAAGACAGTATTTTTTCCCTTATAATGAAAAGGGAGTCCGAAATGTCTAAAAAGCTGGAATAGGAATTAAAGCTCTTACATAAACCCCGGAAAGGTTCATTTAATTCAAAGTTTGATTTACACTGCTTTAAGTAGATAGGGTTGAAGTGTCTTGTTGAACGAGAAGGAATGTTAAAGTTTATTTCAGCTAGCAAGAAAGGAGAAAGAATTAAGCCATTCAAGAGCTTAACGATAAATATTACCCCTAACATTTCTCGTCGACTTGCATCATCTCCATTTTTTTGTGGCAGACCCAGTTTTTGAGATATTGGTAAAAATGTGGAAAAAGCCATATATGCAAGACATTGCATCACATAAGTGCATCAAAAAGTTTTATTAGACATCGTGGCAATTTGACATCTAGGAAGTGATGGTAGAGGGAGCTCCAGCAAACATTTTTTGCCTTCAAACTCCAAAATTGGTCAAGTAGTTTGGTTACAATGGCCAAAATAATGAAAAAAAAATTTGAAAAAAATCGAATATTTTTAAAGAAATTTCAGATTCGACTGTCCTAAAATCAAAAAAATTTTATGGGGGACAAAAAGTTAGCCCCCCTATCCTATAGAGAATTTAATTGTGAACATTTTAAGACTAATTGTGTAATAATCGGATGTACCGTTATTTATATTTATCTATTTTTAATGAAAGTCCTTAACCAAAAATTTTTCGGAAGAGTAAAATTTCAACAACAAAATTGGGTTTATTCATAAAACTTTATTAAGGGGTAATAGTCAAGATTATTTCATTCCATTTATTACGTGTTTTGAAGTGCACAATATCTCTCAAAACAGCGATTAATAGGAAAAAAAAATTAATTGAATAAAAAAATATCTGCATTTCGCCATTTTAAAGAGAGGATAAATAACGAACGACGTGACTAAGTACTTTTGTTATTCTTTGGTGATTTTCGGCAAAAGTTACACTTATAATTGTCCAAAAAATAGTCTCCCATCATATCCTCGTACCAAGACCCTTGATATCGCCATTCAAAAACTATTAAGTCCTGATGAAATCTCTCACCCTGTTCAGCACATTCAGCACCTAAGCTTGTAGTGAAATTATCAATGTTAATGCTAGAAATAAATTTTAGGCGGTATATTACTTTCCTTGCTATATAGTTTTGTAATAAAGCAGCTTTTTGTTAACTAGAAATCCACAAACAGAACAAAAGTTCTAACTATTTCACGGTAGATCGTGTGCTTTTTGTTACTGCTTGCAGCAGTTTTTAACAAACTGTTTGTGGATTTCTATGTAACAAAAAGTTACTTTATTGCAAAAGATTGTAATATGCCGCCTAAAATTCCTTCACATTTTCATAATTCCCTACAAACTTAGGTGCTGAATGTGCTGAACAGGGTGAGAGATTTCATCAGGACTTAATAGTTTTTGAATGGCGATATCAAGGATCTTGGTTCGAGGATATGATGGAAGACTATTTTTTGGACAATTATAAGTGTAACTTTTGCCGAAAATCACCAAAGAATAACAAAAGTAGTTAGTCACATCGCTCATTATCTATCCTCTCTTCAAAATGGCGAAATGCAGATATTTTTTTATTCAATTAATTTTTTTCCTATTAATCGCTGTTTTGAGAGATACTGTGCACTTCAAAACACGTAATAAATGGAATGAAATAATCTTGAGTATTACCCCTTAATAAAGTTTTATGAATAAACCCAATTTTGTTGTTGAAATTTTACTCTTCCGGAAAATTTTTGCTTAAGGACTTTCAATAAAAATAGATAAATATAAATAACGGTACATCCGATTATTACACAATTCGTCTTAAAATGTTCACAATTAAATTCTCTATAGGATAGGGGGGCTAACTTTTTGTCCCCCATTCAATTTTTCTGATGTTAGGACAATCGAATCTGAAATTTCTTTAAAAAAATTCTATTTTTTTCAAATTTTTTTTTCATTATTTTGGCCATTGTAACCAAACTACTTGACCAATTTTGGAGTGTGGAGGCAAAAAATGTTTGTTGGAGCTCCCTCTACCAGATCTTCCTAGATGTCAAATTGCCACGATGTCTAATAAAACTTTTTGATGCACTTATGTGATGCAATGTCTTGCATATATGGCTTCTTCCACATTTTTAACAATATCTCAAAAACTGGGTCTGCCACAAAAAAATGGAGATGATATTCGGAAACAGCTTTAGAAAAGTAGTATTTCATTTTTGGTGGTTAAGGTTGATCAAAATTTGTCGAGTAGTGTAATTGGTACTATGAATACGATATGAAGCATCATAATTTAGAAGCTCACTTTGTGTATATATATCAAACCTGTTAAATAATGATTATTAATCGTAATGATTACCGGCTTGATTGATTATTTTTTCAACTGTCCATTTAATGATTGATTACCCATTGTTTTCAAATTTTAATGATTATTTTGCAATTACCATTAAAAAAAATCAAAAAAAAATCATAAAAAATCAAAAAAAAAGAAAAATAATCATAAAAAATCAAAAATAATCAAAAAAAAATTATTTTGATTGTTTTTGATTATTTTTGATTATTTTTGATTTTTTATGATTTTTTTTTTGATTTTTTTTAATTTTTATCAATATGGTTTAAAGAAATATGCACATTTGTACGTATGCAGGTATGTATATAGCCCTTTAAGGCAGACTCCCGACGGTAGCTTGATGGTAGTACCGGGGGGTTCGATACGATGAGCGTAGGTGGTGTAGTGCGGTTAAAGTCCCACACTAACAGGATAAAGGCTCTATATGCTTCCTCCTCGTATATTTGTGCAGAGAGGCATACACATTTATACATATCTTACAAGCTTGGAATTATTGTTAATTTGTCATTGACCGTACATGGTACGATGCACGTTTATATCTAATTATTTATCTTTATGAAAAATTGTTTAAAGTGGCCAAATCAAACATTTTAGTGTAACATTCGCTGACTTTCGAGACTTTATGACATTCATGAATGAGGAAAAGAAGCGATACATAGTCTCATTTTCATTAATTTATACAGTGAATTATGTGTGTTATTTATGGAGATGTTATAGTCCAAAATGTCTATATCTGAACAATCCGTTGTATGGGACCTATATTTTATAGTGGTCCAATTTCTCTTAAGAAGTCAACGAAGTACCAAATTTCAAGTAGATATCTCAAAAAAATGAGGGATTAGTTTGCGTTTATACAAACGACTCAGCTCATGATCCTCATCATAGCGGTTATATTTTGGTGGATCTGTCATGCCTCCTTCTGCATTTTCCGTCAGTTTGTCTGTATATTTTATTGCCAAATTTGAAATAATTCTGGTCCAGGGTTATTTTCAGCGTATTTACGATCTCTGTTGCAATGTCTTTGTTCGTTTTCTCTGTCAGTATTTTAGTTAGAGCTTTTAGTATTTCTGTCTTTGGTATCGAGGGGTATAGATCCTTCACGTAAAATGATACCAGTTTTGAGTCCTTGAGTACGTTCAGAATTCTCAGTTTGTTGACTAGTTCCGTTGTGTTTTTGATTGCGTGTTTATTGGACAGGTCTAATTTCTCGGCTAGTAGCATATTTAGATGTTTTGAAAGTCTATATCCTGGTGCCGATTTATGGTTTACTATTGGTCGCATAGGTGTTCCTGTTTTGTGGATTTTAGGTAGTGCGATCAGTGATGGGGCAGATGGATTCATTGCTGTGAGAGTGTAGGCTACTTTGCTGTCTCTTATATTTTTCGCTTGTTTTATTGCACGCTTTATTGTCATTTGGTATTCTTCCGTTGGGTCTTTTCTCATCACTCCGCAGCCCATTTCTTTGATTAGTTGACCTGTTTTTGCGGTGTATTCCTCTTCCTCCATTAGCACAGTTGTATTTCCTTTGTCTGTTTCACACTTCGTCAATTTTTTCAAAAAAGGAAAAATTCTTAATTTCATATAAGTTGTATTTATTGTTCATCATACGCCATACCGTTTCAGCCCTAGTTATTGCCCTATTGTATTCTTTTAAAAGGCAGAACTATTACGTACTTACGTTCCGACATTGTTCCTCAAATAGGATTATTTGGGAATTTGTATTCGTCTTCGCGTGCCTACTACATAATAAAGCAGTAGACGATTTGCTATGTTGCAAATAGATTTACGTAAAGATAATCTCTGTCATAATCAGAATTCTTTATTCGCTCTTCCCTGTCCTTATACTGAACCTAGAAATGAATCTTCCCCAGGTGTAGGAAGGGTTTGTATCCGTATCTACTAGTACGAAAAACTTCGAACGAGCCAATGTCTATACAAATTTTGTACTTCTAAATTTGTCGACATTTTAATTAGTGCAGTTGTCGCTGTAGAATACACAATGACTTGGATACACCTGTCCCCATATTTACTGCAGGGTTACGTACTTTAATATGCGTTCACATACATTTGTACAAACAAACTTTATGCCTCTCTGACCAAACATACATGCCTACCTGAATACTTATGTGCATGCGTATCCAAATTTCTTTACAACAATATTGAAAAAAATCAAACAAAATAAAAAAAATCAAAAAAAAATCATAAAAAATAAAAAAAAATCAAAAATAATCATAAAAAATCAAAAATAATCAAAAACAATCAAAAAAAATTATTTTGATTATTATTTTATTTTTGATTTTTTTTGATTTTTTTTTGATTTTTTTTAATGGTAATCATTAAAATTACTTATTTTCAGCAAAAGAATTAAAATAATGATTACCAATTAAAAAACAAAACAATTTAATTGATTACACTGCTCTACAGCCAAAAAATACTCTGAACGCAACCATCCTTTCTAAATGTAAAATCGGTCGCTGATTCCGAAAATCGGGTTCATTTTTAATTCTATGGGAAGGTTTTTGAGATATCGGCAATTTACCGTTATTTGGCCAATGTGTCCACTTAATCCTGTATATCTCTTTAACACAGTGAGTTATATTCCTTAGGGACACCAAACGAAAGAAAATTAAATTTCCTTTTCACGGCTCCTATAACATTTTTCTCTAACTCTTATAGTTTCTGAAATATTGACGATTAAATTTTAATTTTTTCGATTTTTTACGATTTTTTGAAGAAAAAATTAACTTTGTCAGGCAATATCTTTAAAACCAATATTTTTACCTTCGGTTTTACTCCTTTTCATGAAGCTCCATTCTATTACCAAAAAAATAAGCTATCAACGATGAAAATCCATTGTAAAATGGAAAAGTTATAGGCGATCAAGTAAATACAGCCAGGTCGCGCAATGCCTCTGCACGCGTACATTCTATGCATATTGTACCTACACATCTGCAGTAGCAGCACATTGGCAGCGCGGTAGATACAAGCCCATTTACGGGTATAACATGCATAAAATATACCCGTGTAGAGGCATTGTGCGACTTGGCTGTATTTACTTGATCGCCTATAACTTTTCCATTTTACCATGGATTTTCTTCGTTGATAGCTTATTTTTTTGCTAATGGAATGGAGCTTCACGTAAAAGATTAAAACCGAAGGTGAAGACATTGGTTTTAAAGATATTGTCTGACAAAGTCAATTTTTTCTTCAAAAAATCGTAAAAAATCGAAAAAATTAAAATTTAATCGTCAATATTTCAGAAACTATAAGAGTTAGAGAAAAATGTTATAGGAGCCATGAAAAGGAAATTTAATTTTAAAGAGAGTTAAAGAGCTATACTGGATTAAGTGTACCCATTGGCCAAATAACGGTAAATTGCCGATATCTCAAAAACCTTCCCATAGAATTAAAAATGAACCCGATTTTCGGAATCAGCGACCGATTTTACATATAGATAGGATAGTCACGTCCAAAGTACAGACAAAAAATTTCATTTTGTGATCCAGTGTTACTAATCCTAATCGGAATTTAACAGGTCTGATATATATATGTATGTTTGTAAGCGTATAAAGATTTATTTGGATTTGACCAGCTGCCCTGTTATCCCCCCTAATCAAGTGGCTCTAAATATGCATATACTAGATATATGCATATGTATGTACGTCGCACGTTGATTCGATCCCATACAAACGATGGACAAAAAATAGGAGTTGTCAGAAATTCTCGAAACTTTAATCCCTAAAGGATTACATTTCACTGAATTCAAAAATGGAAATCGATTCTTCTGTACCGGTTACCAGTTCTGGAAAAAACTTTTTTGTATGGTATAGTAAAACATACACGTGAATCGCGTCTGCCATTCTTTCATAGGATATTGAAATTCCAAGTGCCTTTCCAGCATATCTTAAAACAATTATATATCAAATAAACACACATACCCTGCAGGAAGTGCATCTAACTTAAAACTGACTTTCTTTGAAAAAAGCTAACTACTTTTGTATGGGAATGGCATTAAAAATGTCAGTCCTGTGTACTTGTGCATTGCTTGGAAGATAACTTTTTTTTTATGATAAAATACACTACATACTCGAAAAATTTTGATCAACTTTAACCACCAAAAATGAAATAATACTTTTCTAAAGCGAAATTTTTGCTGATTCCGAATATCATCTCCATTTTTTTGTGGCAGACCCAGTTGTTGAGATATCAGTAAAAATGTACAAAAAGCCATATATGCAGGACATTGCATCGGATAAGTGCATCAAAAAGTTTTATTAGACATCGCGATGTCTCGATGCATCGTAGCGATTTGACATCTAGGAAGAGCTGGTAGAGAGAGTTCCAACAAACATTTTTTGCCTTCACACTCAAAAATTGGTCATGTAATTTGGTTACATCGGTAAAAAGAATGAAAAGAATTGGAAGAAAATCGATTTTTTCTAAAGATTTGCAGATTCCACTGTCCTAAAATCAACGTGCATTATAAAAATAAAAATTTTATTTTTAAATGCTGTTTTTCTATGAGTGTACATATGTATACATATATCCGGGACAGTGGGCTACAAAACTGCGTACTCATAACCTTTCTCGAAATACGGACAACAGTCGCAGTTTGAAGCTTTGATAATCTTTTTGGAATGTATATGAATTAGGATCGGAGAATATAGTTCTGGGAAATGAAAACTAAATCAAAACTTCACAAATGGGTACCTACATATTTATTTATGTATGTATGTATGTATGTACAATGTACATTGTATATATATATGAAATCAAATCTGTGTTTCAGTGTGTCAAAGGCCTTTAAAAACAAGTAGCCGCAATTGACGATATCAGTTAAGAAAAATTAGTTCTTCAACGATGAAAAATTAGGCACTATTTAGCTGATTTCTTTAGATTTCCTTTTATGCTTCTTTCGCTTATGATGCGCTCATACATACATATGTACGTACGCTTTAACTACAACAAAATTTTCAGTTGAAAAAAGGACCGATCGGCCGACTGATTGCTTGCCTTGACCCTTAACTACATATATGTGTACATACAAACATATGTATTTAAGTGCGCTGCAAAATGGTTAAGGAATAAGGAATAAATAATGTATACTGCTTGCTGTTATACCCTCATCATTCTGCACCAAACATCTCAAAACTTAATTTTCTGTTAATAGATACAAAGGTCATCTGCTCTGTTTATAGAAAAAACGTCTGTCTTTTACATGTTAAGATTTATTCCATTATTTGATATCTACCAGGGATGCACCGTAACGTTAATTTTATCGTTTACCGAAAAAAAAATCGATTCCGTTGAAGCTATTCAGGTTTTTACCGTTTAGGAAATTATCAAAAAAATTGGCAAAATAACGATAAGGAAATTATCGAAATATGTAATACCATTTCGTTGATTAGAGTTATCATAACCAAATTTATAACGTTAAAATGTTTAGTGAGCTCGCAATGCCGTCGCGAACAATCGGCCGAGTACTTACATACATACATACATACATGCTTTTGATAATTTAGCGTTGTGAATTATGTATCTAAACAAAACCATTTCGATAAGTTATTTCTGTGAACTAAAAAAACGAAATAGAATTGGTTCGTGCGTTAAGCGTCTCTGGTATCTACATATGTATGTATGTATCATGTGCACCGAACTAGTTCGAACTTAATCGATTTATCTGCTACGGTTCCGAGTTTTGACTTATAAATCTTTGAAAATTTGCCCCTCTCTAAGTGGGCCGATTTTGAAAATTTCAGCATATTTCCAACAGATAACATGTATCTGAATGACGATCCACACATTCAGTACTTCAACTTTGCCGTAAAAATACATGCAATTCAAATATGTTGTCAGTTAAACAGAGCCGGATTGAAGGAAAAGTATTAATTCTGACGGGCCCATTAGTGTGTGTACGGCCAGACGGACGGACATGGTTCAATTGATTTTTTTTTTCATCCTGAACGATTTGATATATTTATATACATATGTATGTAAGTCCATATCTACCTCAATTATTTTCTGGTCTTACGTACAACCGTTATGTGATCAAAAGTATGCATACATATACATACTGTGTATAAATGAGCACATCCCTGACTGAAAAACTCACCCCATTCAGCGTAGGTATGAATACACACGTGTTCGCCTAAAATAATATGATGTTTACATACAAACATACAGCTGAAGCTTATAAAAATGTTTTAAAGTATACACAGACTGGAGTGACATCTACATTTGAAATTTGAATTTAACTTTGTACTCTTGTTGGAATAAAATAATTCTGAAGGCATAGTTTTAGGCGCAAATCTTTTAGTTTAAAAAACGAACCCGCTGCATTGAGGTATTAAGTTCCGCAGACAAAGTCGCGGGCATCAGCTAGTCTACACATAAATTTTCTTATGTTTTATGCCAGAAGTTATACATACACATATGTACGCATATGAACTAAAATTCGCCAAAAAGGAAACAATGGTTTCGGTCGTGTCTTATGCGAAGTAAGTACATGTTTTTTCTTGTTGTTTTGAGCATATGTATGTATGCCTTTTTCATATTCCTTTTTACACTTTCATTTCATTATTAAAAAAATTTAAAGATTTTACTGGGATTCGAACCTACGAGTTCGGGATGAAGGGCAAGCAGCTGCTAGTAAGCTGCGTTACGAGTGGAGCGCTAAATGCAGTTATATTTTCAAATGCCTTGCACATAATAATACAGAAAATACTCTGCTTAAATGTATGCATTAAATGTAATCGAAAACAAATTAACAGAAAGAGATAATAGTCCTCATGGACTGATGATATGAAAACAGAAAAATAATTATTTTAGGGCTTATTTCCAAGGACTGTAGCCTTATCATCGTTAGAAATAAGCCCTATATAAGGCTTAAATCTTTTGGTAGGTACGTACGCATCCAATTAATATTATACATATGTACACTACGAAAAAAATATATGGAGGGGTCAAAGAAATTGCTTCCCTATTTTGAACACTATTTTCAATGTTTTGAGTAAATTTTCCCTAAAACATGTTAAAAGAATTTTTAAATTACATATGTTTACACATCAAAAATGTGTTACCATGGTTTCATAACTTGCTTTAAAAGAAATTCATACAACAAAGTAAGGAACAATTTCTTAAGCGCCATTTCATTCCCAAATTGACCTTGTTTTGAAGATTTGATTTCATACAAATCACCATGGCGACGAATATTTTTTTAATGTTTTTTGCTAATTTTTTGAGAAGATTTACACAAAACAAAGAAAATAATGTATTGGAACGCGTGTTCAAAATAAGGAAAAATATGTCTTTGATCGTGAGAAGTTTTTTTTTCAGTGTATGTACATACATATGTACATATTTGCATATATCCGAGTTCACGTCATGCGGAGTATGAACGTATAAACGAGCAAATATTGACTTGTGATCTCTACTTTACGCCTTCCGAGAAGTGGTGATTGGGTCGACCATCATTCACCATGTAGCACATAGACTACACGTGGGACGAGTCGGTCAACTCTTAAAATTTGTTTCCCCGCATTAGTTATGATAATCTCGTCTTTATTTTGTATTTATATTTGATAATCTAGAGTGCAATTCAAGTAGCCGGACGATGTGTGTGGTCACGACGACTGACTATATAGATACATACATAGGTATGTACCAACCTTAAAACATAATAATATAATATAACAAGTAAGGAAGCCTAAGTTCGAGTGGAATCGAACATTAGATACTAAGCTGTATGCTTTCATTGTTTGTTTGCGTTTAATGGAAACACGGCGTATTTTATATAAAGCGAGTGCCGCATAAAGTGGGCGTAGCCACCCCCATTTTCAACATTTTTATCAGTCATCCAACTAAGCATATGAATATTATTCTTTGTGCAAAATTTCATTCCTTTTTTAATTCTAGTTACAAAGATGTCACGTTACAAATTCCCAAAGGGTGTTCCAGAAATATCTTTGTTAAAAAGTAGGCGTGGTCATAAACCGATTTCAATAAATTTTTGCGTGTCTATTAACACAAGTTATAAAAGTGTATAAACCAAGTTTCGTCATAATATCTCAATTATTTGCCGAGTTATAGGCTAAAAAATCTCGTATATTCCTTTGTCAAAAAAGAGGCGGTGCCACGCCCATTTTCCAAAATTTTTCTATTTTTTGTTTCCGGTCTATTGTAGAACTTATGCCATAAAATTTCAATGATATATCTCTATATTTGACAAAGATATCGCTTAAAATGTTTTTATTAGGCCCCTTAATAATACCCATATATAAAATTGGGCATGGTTATCCACCGATTTCGCTAAAATTTTGAATATGTATTACCACAAGGTACAAAAGTGTATACACCAAGTTTCGTCGTAATCTAACAATTATTTTTCGAGTTATGGGCTCTGAAATCTCGTATATTCCTGCTTCTAAAAGGAGGCGGTGCCACGCCAATTTTCCACAATTTTTGTATTTTTTGTTTTATGTCCATAGTTGGACTCCTGCTATAAAATTTCAATGATATATCTTTAGATTTGACAGAGATATCGCTTAAAATTTTTGTATTAGGTCACTTTATAATACACATATATAAAAGTGGGCGTGGTCGTCAACTGATTTTGGCAATTTTTCGTCCAAACATTTGCCTAAGTAAGCATATCACGCGTACCAAGTTTCATCGATATATCTTCAACGGTTTCTGAGTTATGACTCATAAAACTTTCAATGTTTGCCCCTTAATAAGTGGGCGTGGCACCGCCCATTTTCCAAAATTTTTGTGTTTTTTGTTTTATGTCCATAGTTGAACTCATTCGACAAAATTTCAATGATAGATCTTTATATTTGACAGAGATATGGCTTAAAATGTTTTTATTAGGTCACTTTATAATACCCATATATAAAAGTGGGCGTGCCCGTAAACCGATTTTAACTATTTTCCGTCCAAATGTTTGACTAAGTAAGTAAATCACGCGTACCAAATTTCATCGATATATCTTCAATGGTTTCTGAGTTATGACATATAAAACTTTCAATGCTTGACCCTTAATAAGTGGGCGTGGCACCGCCCATTTTCCAAAATTTCATCAAATTTCTTATATTAGTGACTGAGATACCAAATTTCCGATTTTTTCTATATAGGAAAAGTGGGCGTGGTCATGGTACGATTTCGCCCATTTTCAATACCAACCGTCCCAGTCTCGATACCAACTTGCATTTCAAATTTCATCAAAATATCTCAATTTTTTCGCGAGTTAAGAGTGTTTACAGACGGACGGACGGACAGACGGACGGACATGGCTCAATCGATTTCTCTTTTCACCCTGATCATTTTGATATATATAAGTCTATATCTATCTCGATTATTTCATTCTGTTACAATCCACCGTTATGTGATTAAAACTATATATAATACTCTGTGTACTAGTACAGCTGAGTATAAAAATGGATTGGAAAAATTAAAAGATTAGGTCCGATTTAGTTAATCTGCATCAAAAACTAGAAATCGTCGATTTTCACATACGACACTCGTTTTCTCAGGTGACGATATGCAAATGCATGGATATTCAAAGCGATAAGACGTAAAATAATGGTTGGGCGATTGGGCAGACAGAATTGAGAAAACCAAAAGGTGTATTCCACATCTTAAATTTGGCGTTCAGATTAGTTTTAAATGACAAGCTTAAGTAGAACTTCCAGAAGCTTATCAGATAATGAGCCGTGTCAGCCGCCCCATTACAATAATACTAATTGCCAGCGTAAAAGCCACTAAATCCGTTCCTGAACAACACAGTGTAACATTTATTGCTTAGGATGAATTGTGATTTCTACTTAAATACAAACCATCTAAAATTTAAATAATATCCATACATACATACATATGTATGTACATACATACAAACATATGTTTAATTTCTTTGCGTTTAACGATATACATACCAGAGGCGGGCGCTTCATACAAGCCGAGAAGCTCGGCTTGCGTACATATTTTCGTTCATTTCATTTTACGAATTTCTTTAAAATCTGGTTATTTTACGTTTTAAATGTGTTTACTATTTAAAGAGATTCAACGATGTGCTGTACGAGCTTTACACAAACATCGACATTGTTCAGCGAATAAAGATCCAGCGGCTGCATTGGGCAGGTCATGTCGTGAGAATGGATGAAGGCGCTCCGGCCAAGAAAGTATTTCCAAACCCGCCGAACGCAAAAGAATAGGGAGACTTCCACTGCGTTTGGGAAAAACAGGTGGACAGAGATGCTGCCTCCCTAGGTGTTCCCAAGTGGCGCCATGCTGCACGAAACAGAAGCAATTGGCGCGCTCTGTTCGACTCGCCCAGAATCGTCTAGACGGTTAAGCGCCAATCAAGAAGAAGGAGTACTTAAATATATGCATACATATGTAGTATAAATAAAAAAAAAAGCCCTTCTGGGGGTAACGAAAGTGGAAGGCATGCAGTTTGTGCCATTCCACACAAAAAATAATGGAATAGGTGAGGAAAAACGGAACGAAACCAGATACTGAAGATGGCACATAGCCGAAACCGGTTTATAACCAAATCAAACTTGACAAGGGATGACGGAAATTCGTTCCACAATACATTAAAAACGGAAGGCCTACATTCATTCAAGAAGTGCTGCGTACTACTGGGAGAGGCAATTTTGGGGCTTTTGCGTGATCTCTAAACTTGAATATATTGAGGAAAGTTTTTATTTATTTTTTCATGCAATTTTAGACCACCCTACTGTGACATGTTTGCTTTCCTGGTAGCAAGCTGCAGTGTTGCTGCTGGTTACTAGCTACTGTTATTACTATATGTACGTATGTATTTATGTTCGTTGGCAAAGCTTGAACAGCGCATGTGCATAGAACTCACTCACGACAACTTAGACGGCGACAACCACGGACGCTTGGTGGCTGCACGAAATCCGTCCGCATTTTGCATGCGTGACTTTCGAAATTTTGTAAAAAATGTTGTTTTTTTGGTATTTACGCTACCTACGTGCTTTTTTTCTAACATAAGGTTGGCCCCGAATACTCCTCGCCTAGCAAATGAAGCGGATATGTGAGTACTTTGCTGGATCAAAACTACTTGGTAGTCACCGCTTAATTTCTACTAATTAATTATAATTTTTTTTTATTTGCTCGCGCACGAAGGCATCACGTAACCAAAAGTAAATAAGAACCCAAACGAGAAACAAGTAAGGAAGCCTAAGATCGAGTGGAATCGAACCAAGTTTCGTCAAAATATTTCTACTATTTGTTGAGTTATGGGCTCCGAAGGCTCGATGTCACGCCCATTTTCAGAAATTTATATTTATTTGCGTTTGTGCCTACCGTGGAACTTATGGCACCAATATTCAATGAATTAGCTTCACTTTTTCATAAAATGTTTTTATTACACCTTTATAATACCTATGTATATATAACAGCGGCTGTGTCAGTCATCCAATTTGAACAATTTATCTTCCAAACGTTTGTCTGAGCATGTAAGTCACGCATACATCGATCTATCTGCTACGGTTTCCGAGATATGACTTATAAAGCTTTGAAAATGTATCAAAAAAAAAAAACAAGTAAAAGCGCGGCTGTCTTCGGCCGTACCGAAGACTTCATACCTTTCATGAGTGGGGAAATGAATGTATGTACATAGCCGGATTAAGTTTAATTTATAATTTTAATTCTGTGGGTTATTTATGGAAAGATTTATTAGAAAAAATGGTGTCTTGGCTATTTAAATGTCCATATCTGAACAATCGGTTGTAGGGGAGCTATATGTTATATTGGTCCGATCTTGACAATTTTCGGTAACCCTGTTTGGGCCCATATGGGTACAAATACTTAAAAATTTCACGCCGTTAGCTGTTAAAATGGAGGAGTTATACACCAAAATGTCCATATCTGAACAATCGGTTGTAGGGGAGCTATAGGTTATAGTGGTCCGATCTTAACAATTTTCGGCAATCCCGTTTGGGTCCATATGGGTACAAATACTTAAAAATTTCAGGCCGTTAGCTGTTAAAATGGAGGAGTTATACACCAAAATGTGTATATCTGAATAATCGGATGTTGTGGAACTATATGTTATAGTGGTCCGATCTTGACAATTTTCGGTAACCTTGTTTGGGCCAAAATGGGCACGTCTACTTCAAAGTTTCATGTCCTTAGCTGTTTAAATGGGGAAGTTATGCACAAATTACATCCAAAAATTTCATGTATATCTGAATAATCGGTTGTTTTCTATATGTTATAGTGGTCCGATTCGGCCGGTTCCGACAAATGATCAGCTGCATATAACAACATACCTGTATTCCGAATTTCATTCAGATATCTCAAAAACTGAGGGACTAGTTTGCGTTCACACAGACGGACGGACAGACGGACATGGCTTAATCGACTCAGCTCGTGATTCTGATCATATCGGTATATATTTTGGTGGGTCCCCCACGCTTCCTTCTGGTACTTTCGACAAAAATTTTTTGGCACTAAGTTATAATACCATTTCATTCTCATGAAAGGTATAACAAGAAAGAGCGCGCCTGTCTTCGGCCGTACCCAAGACTTCATACCTTTCATGAATAGGTCTGATTTTGTTTAATTTACACATATTTTGACCCTGACAGTTTATAGTAACATCCTCTAGGTCCATATGGGTACGAACACAGCAAATGTTCAAGTTCTTATCTGTTTAAATGGTTAATGGAAGTTATACCCCAAAATGTCCATATCTGAACAATCTGTTGTATGGCAGCTATATATTATAGTGCTCCGATCTTGAAAATTTTTGGTAACCTTATTTGGGTCCATATCGTTACAAATAATCCAAAGTTTCACTACCTTAGCTGCTTAAATGGAGAAGTTATACCCCAAAATTTCCATATCTCAACAATCGGTTGTATGGCAAATTTCGAAGACATTATTTAGGTCCATATGGGTACAAATACCTCAAAGTTTTATGCCCTTAACTATTGAAATGGAGAAGTTATACCCCAAAATGTCCATATCTGAACAATCGGTTGTATGGGAGCTATATGCTATTGTGGTCCGATTCGGCCGATTCCGACAAATGATCAGCTTCTCCTAAAAATACACTCACATTCCGAATTTCATGCAGATATCTCGAAAGCTGAGGGACTAGTTTACGTTCACACAGACAGACAGACTACTCGGGCTATGTTAGCTGCTGAGTTGTCATATTTTCGCGCTTTTCGAGATACGCTATATAGGGGAAGTGGACCCACCATTGCTGATCATTTGGTTACCATTTTGGTATATGTATATAAGTTCTTATCTATCTCGATTACTAAATGGTGTTACGTACAGCCGTTATCTGATCAAAACTATAATACTCTGTGTAGTACAGGTGAGTATAATACGAACAGATGTGTCATCGATTAGTAGGTTTCAAGCGTCTGCCACGATTTCCAATGACACATTTTCATTTCTTGTTTTTTTTTTCATTGTGTTGAGTGGGTCAGTGTTCTATTAACGCAACAACAATATAAGGAACGTATGGTCAAAATTTCACAGTAGTTACATATACGCATAGTTTTAAAAATATTATTCTGGTTTCATTAAGCAGAAGTTATTTATGTGGTCCGATATAAAATTTATATGGCAGAAAAACGCGTTGCTTTCGCTTTAATTTGCTGAATGGGTGGTTCTCAAACAAAGTATATGTATATGGCACAAATATTTTTTTTGTTTATTTTAAAGTTTCATAAATTTATCCTATGAAACCGTTTATTTACGCGAAAATCTATGTAGAATACAAAACTGCTTTTAGGCCAATATTTACTTACTACATATAAAATCCATATTGGTCCAATAATTCAGTTCAAGAAAAATGTATACGTCAAAGGATAATTTTTTAAATATTTTGTTTGCATTTTTCTCTTCATCCTCCCTCCGTTTGGTTTCCAAGTAAAAATACATACATATGTAGCTTTATCTCCGCTTGTTTTCCATTTTGGAGTGATAAAATTTCACCCACGTATTGAGCTTGCCGCGATAATATTGAAAGTTTTATAATGGGCGTGGCACCGCCTCCTTTTGGAAGCAGGAATATACGAGATTTCTGAGCCTATAACTCTAAAAATAATTTATATATTATGTCGAAACTTGGTGTATGCGCTTTTAAACCTTGTGGTAATACATGTTCAAAATTTTAGCGAAATCGGTTGACGACCACGCCTACTTTTTAACAAAGATATTTGTGGAACACCCTTTGGGACTTTGTAACGTGACATCTTTGTAACTAGAAGTCATAAAGGAATGAAATTTCGCACTAAGTACCTACAATATTTATACGATTGATAAAACTTTTGAAAATGGGCGTGGCTACGCCCACTTTATACGACACTCGCTTTATATAAAATACATCGTATTTCCATCAAACGCAAACAAACAATGAAAGCATACAGCTGAGTATCTAATGTTCGATTCCACTCGAACTTAGGCTTCCTTACTTGTTTTATGTGTGTCCCTGCGAATAACAAAACAGTTACATCAATTTTTAGGAATTTTTTTTATTGCATTTTTACTAGCCCTATTCATTGCCCACATTTCTGCGTTTGCAGTTTTTTCATATCTGGTTTGATTTGGAAGTTATCAAATAAGTATGCGCGTTAGTACTATAAATGTTCTGAGCAAAATATATGCGCTTATTAGGGTTGCCAGATACCTTTCCCGAAAAAATCATTACATTGTCTTCCAAAAAAAAAAAAAAAAAAAAACAAAGGAACAATATAGACGGAGAAAATCGTCTTTATTACTGGCATTTTGTTTTTGTTTCCGTATCGTTAACTGTCAATCATGTCTCTATGACATTTAACGTTCGCTTTGCTTCCTCCTTCCTAATTGTTTCATGGTTATGCCCTGGTTATGCTTACGAGCAAAACACCGATGAAATTCGGCGTGTTCGGTGCTTGTTTCACCCAGCAAATTTGATCGATGTAAAAGCCCGTCTCCACATAACTTGATTCGCCAGCGAAACTTCTAGGGAAACATCTCGCTAAATAACCCGTTTCCACGTGGCTGATCGTTATTCAGTTTAACATTTCTCTTTCTTGTTCTTCTTAAATGTTTGTATGTTTGCTTATTTTTGCGAATTTGTTTTGGTCTGTGCGAGATTTCGATAGATTTTCGATACAAAATTAGAGAAGGCATCGATATCATCGCGTTTGGCAAGAGGATTGAGAACGAAACAAGTGTTTCAATCTTCACTCGCTCTCAGAAATTTGTATGGAAATTGGCGAGTTTCGGCACTCGTTTTGAGGTCGAAACAAGATTGAAAGAGCGAGTGCAGAAAAAAAGAGCGAAACACGTTATGTGGAGACATGGTATTAGAGTCCGAAAATTCTCTCACTCGTCGGAGTGCACAACAACAATTACACGTTGCTCGTCGAGTATTGTCGTAAGCATAACCACGGCATTACAAACGTCAAATGATAACAGTTGGAAAATTAAAAACAGTGCAGAGTGATAAAAATGATTTTTTTAGTGTCGGCTAAAATCAGTACAAATCAGTACAAAATCCAAAAAATCAGTATTTCTTAAGGTTTTTAAAACCATCAGTACGGAGCACGAAAAATCAGTATTGTACGATCTGGCAACCCTAGCGCTTACAGACATATAGGCAAAATGGAAGCTATTTGTTAATTAGTTAGATACTCAATTTTTTCACATACAAACTAGGCCTAGCGGTGTATTGTCTACAGATTGCATACGTTTTTACAAAAAAAAAAAAAAAAATGGTGTATAAAAACAGCTACATATATGCATTAAAAAGGCGCAAATCTTTATCACGTCGCAAAGGGTTAAAAAAAGTGATTTATTTTTTCATAAATCAACAACAGTGATATAGTACCATCCTTTCTGAATTAAAGGTTTGCTAAATTTTGCCATTGGACGCCAGGAATCAGTTTTTTTGCTCTCCTGCAAAGTTACTGAAAAATACATAACTGTTTTTTTATTCGCATGGACGATATGTATGTACATATGTATATATATACTCCTTTCAACACACCTTAAATCTCACAAAAACCAATTTATTACTGAGGGCAAACTGATAAAACAACTTCTACGAGGAATACTCCTCAGTATTCTGCCATCGGTGTGATCATTTCGGGTATGCGGTATTTTTTCGTGTTACGACTATTGTCATCCCTGTGACTTATGATGTGGAATTCGAAACAAATGTTTCCGCCACAAATCGTTAAGTGGTCACAGCAAACGACGACAAAGATGACCAAGACAGCCGAATGAACATATGTTGTGAATGTGGCAAGCAAATTAGATGATGCAACCAAGGTTTATACGAAATTTCATTGGTTTTTTTCAAGACAATGAAACTCTTGTATTGACCGCCTCCACCATCACCAAAGGCACCTTAACCAACCAGCCGTCAGCACTATTTGCATTAGCATTGCACAATGCATCATGTCCATATACCGAGTGACCAAAAGTTAATGTCGTTATCGCAGATCATCAGTTTTAGGCCAATTCGCGGTATGATCTCTAAATTAAACGAACCTATGGTTTTATAGCGACTCCGGACGACAAATGCTCTCGGAAGTATGCCGACCACTGCTGTGGGTTATTTTTTAAAAGCATTATGAAAATCACTTTACTGTCACACCCATCTCAAAAATTTCTCTGATTTTGATTGATAATAAATTTTTACTGAATTATTTGGGTATATAACTTTAAATTTACGGATTAGAAAATCTACGTTTTTTTTCATTTATTGCTTTATAAAATCTCAACTTGGCTATGTTAAAAGAGAATGAAACCAAAATTTTGTGAAAATATTTCGGTTCTCTTTCTTTTCTGGCAATTATTGTGGACATTCATTAACATTTTGCCGGTTTTTTCAACTTAATTAATAGTAATTTTAGCCGCACGTGCTGCACTGTATTTCATTTTCACTGTGGTCATTCTTTATTCATTGGGCGATGTTGGTCAATTTTTGTGGGATGTTGGCAAACCTTTTCATTGACAAGCAAATGCACTCAGCGGTAAACATATGTGTATGTGGTTTTTTGGGTAAAAAGTTACATGAATAATAAAAATAAAATTTCAAAGTCTTGTTGAATATCCTGGACCGTAAAAGCATAAATAAATGTATAATTTAAAAACAA
Source organism: Urophora cardui (assembly GCA_960531455.1). Lineage (NCBI taxonomy): Eukaryota > Metazoa > Arthropoda > Insecta > Diptera > Tephritidae > Urophora > Urophora cardui. The sequence continues at coordinate 73,138,095 of OY482673.1, read as the reverse complement.
AACAAAATGAAATGAAAATGTACATACAGTACATATATGTATATGTACATATGTATATGTGAGTAATAATAAAAATTTAGAAAACATGTTTTAATTCGCATTTTTTCACATACATACATACAGGATGACTGGCTAGTAAACCAGGTCATCAGTGTGCGAGAAAATCTTAATGCCAGCAAAGAACTTCAGTAACTCGAAGTGAGTTTAGAAAAAAAAAACTTTTTATAAGAGTGAAATTATGAAAGAAGTTAAGAGTTTCCTGACTAGTTAAAGTTGTTGTGTGTGCTGAGCCACGGAAATTTGATGGCCATTAGACAACTAATTTTTAATACTCTTTTACCCCTTTATAATGTTAAGGGTTATCTAACAGAGCTGTGAAAAGCTGCGATCAGACAGCATTGCATATATTGTAAGCCGCTTTGATTGAAATCATATTGCTAGTAAATTTACATGTATGTATGATGTATGTATGTGTTTATCTGACAATCGGTTGTATAGCATCTTGGGTACAAATACTGCAAAGTTTCACGTCCGTACACATATACAATTAATGTAAAATACAGTGCGTTTAAAATTCAAATTAAGGATATTTTACTGTATTCCCCCCCCCCCCCCCCCCTAATCGGTAGTAACATGGTCTAATAACCAAAATCAATACTTCTATACCCAAGAATAACAAATATAAATTTTGATCCCGGTTTATGACCCGCTATATGTTTCCTAACAACATACCATATGTATTCTAACACTTTTTTATTTATTTAAAAATCACTAAGACAAAATTTCGCAAATTTAAAATGGCAATAAAAAAAATTTACCACAGGGAGCAAAACGGTTTGGGGGTTTTACTATATAGATAGTGGTATCTCGTTCTGTGTGGGAATTATTCCAGCCAACAGAGCTTCGATCCTATACAAACGATGGACAAAGCTAGAAGGAGTGGTTAGAAATTCTTGAAACTTTACTCCCTAAAGGATTACATCAAGCTGAATTCAAAAAATTAAATCGAGTTTTCTGTACCGGTTACCCGTTCCATAAAAAAGCGGGGTTTTTCACTTCTTTTTACTTTTTTGTATTGTAAAGGAAAACATATAATATGCATATATTTTATTTCGTCGCACCATACGAAAACTAGCACTTTCAAAATTTTTTACAAAGAAATCCTATGAAAGAAATTTTAAAGGTATGGTACGACGATTTATAGTTTTTACAAACTTTCTTTGTATCCAAAAAAAAGTGCAACTTTTATTCCTCTGAAAAATCCCGTTAGTTTTTGAGAATTTTTTTCCAATGGAAGTTCGCTATTTTCCATACAAAATAAGCTTAATTTTTGATATGCAGCTAATATAAACATACTTATCGTTGGCTTTTACAATTACATATATAGTAGAATATAATTAAAAAAACTTATAAATAAGTAAATTAACCGAAAATTTAATTTTGATTATGTATCATGTATCAGTTTCCGCTGTGGTGCAGTGGGTAGAGTGCTCGCCTGCTATGCAGGAGGTCTCGGGTTCAAACTCCAGTCCGTGCAAACACCAAAAAAAAATTTCTAATTAGTAAAAATCCAATTATTGGGTTTTTTAAGAGCAGCGGTCACCTCTCGGCAGTGGGCGGCATACACTCCGAGTGTATTTCTGCCATGCAAAAGCTTCTTACAAAAAATGCATTCGCCGTTCGGAGCCGGCATAAAACTGTAGGTCCACCCAGTGATGCCAGATAATCTCCGCTAAAATTCCCTCAGAAATTGGAAAAAAATCCCCAATTTCCCACATTTTAAATTAAAAAATCCCACAAAATTCCCACTGCTTTTAAAGCATTTTTTCCACTAATATAAGAATATATAACAGGAAAATACAGTTTTTTTAATAGTTAAAAGTATCAGTTGTACAAATTATTTGCATTGTGCAAGTGGATATGATTTTTGTTGATTTTAAAGTTGAAGCAATTGATATTTTTGGATTGAAAGGCAACTCTTACTTTACTTATACTATTTAACATATCACTAGATAGTTTGTTTCGTTTTTTAAATTTAACATCCGTTACAATCGAAAATATTCTTACTGATTCAGCGTTTGAACGTGAGTTCAATTTCAACCAATTACGAAACAAAAAATTGTCATTATAATTTTTAAAGTTTATTATTTTACTCCACATTACATCAACATTTAATTTTTTTAAATCCTCTTTTTGTGTTTCGGTTAAAACTATACAAATACTTTTGTATTCCGATTCTGTGAGATCAGGATTAAGATTTAATTTTTTAGTTAGAGCAAGAAGTGATACACGATTGTTTTTAGGGAAATCAAAAACAATATCGGGATCTAAAAACTGCAATTCTTCGAAAACACCATCAAATGGAAAACGTGATATTATCTGAATAGCAGAAGCTTCATAAAAGCGAAACAATTTTTTTTTAATACAATCTTTTCCTCCAAATTTAAATTTGACAAAATATCTTCGCATTCATAACGAACGTAAACGTTATGCATGTCAAGTAAATATAGAGTTGGAAGTTCCAAAACTTTTAGCTGTAATTCCCACGGAATTGTAAAAAAGTCGGGTTTTAAGAAATGTCTTGCAATTTTCAGCACAAGTGTCTTAGCTTCTTGCGCTAGTTGGTGTATAAGTACATTTCGGCTTTGGAACAATGCGTTAAATTCATTTAAAAAGTTAATAACGTACTTCAAAAATCTAAAATAAGCCTTGTTTTGAATTCTTTCCAATTCTTCATAAATAGTTTCTGCTTTTTTACGCTTATCTTTAAATGAGACCAGGCGAAAATATGTGGCTCCCAATTCTCCAAAATTCTTTCGATTATTAACAATACAGTACGAATGTGCACAATGAAAAATAAATTACCTAAGTGTGGTGATTATTAGCACGCTTTTATAAGTTTCAACTATATGTATGTATTTATGTAAACAAGTTACGTATACGCAGTGTAGTTCACTGTATGTTTACTTGTACACATGTATGCACCCGACTCCTTTTTCATTGAATAAGTTAACGCGAAAGCGTGTGTATTCATACACTGAATGTGAGTTTTTCAGTGTGAGCTGTCCTTACTATAAATTATACATAGTAAGTAGGTATGTAAACAGTTCTGCAACCAGAAAATCCCTTTTTTTATATGGACGATAACAAAATGTCCCTTTTTTCCCTCTTTAAAAATTTTGAAGTGAAATATCCCTCAAAAAGGGAAATTTCCCTTAATCTGGCATCACTGGGTCCACCCAATTAGTAGGATAAAACAAAAAGAGCACACCTCGAATTGGGAGAGAAGCTCGGCCATAAAACTCGTCAGAGTTATAATAGCGCCATTGTATTATTATTATTATCAGTTTCCGAATTTAAGTCCTCAGAAAATGAACTTATTACTGAAGCAAGGAATTCCATACTGTTGTCTGTTTCTTCACTTTCCACAATGTATTGCTTAATGCTGAGGTTGGAACCCCTTAAAAATTTGGTTTTCATCTTTAAGTTTCTTTGAGATGAGACTAATGTATCAGTTAATAAATCTATGTTTGTATGTACCCTTCATATAAAAATTTTGGACTTGCACAATTTTCTACGCTTTTTGGACTTACACAATTTGCGTATGTATCACTGAATAACAACGAGTAGAAATATGACAAGTATCACCGACTTGTTTAGCGTGGTGCGTATTTAATTTTTCTAGCGTTCTACATAAAAATACACTTTTTCATAAAAATGGACTTACACAGTTTGCACTCTAAGCAAGCGATATGCTTTTCACACTTTATTTTCAAGTGTAGACAGACCATATCTCGGCATTCGCAATAAAAAAACATTAAATCGGGATTCGTGCTAAAAGCTAATAATAGGCTTGATTAAATGAAAAAAAAAAAAAACATATCCATGCGTCATGCGGATCGGCGCCTCTCGCGGCGGTCGGGCGGGATATGGAAGGTAAACCGTTGGGTATTATAATTATTAAAAAGCTAATTAAAAAAAATTAAATTATCACTATATATTTTCACTTACTAACTTTAAATATATATTTAAATATATTTAATTTCTATTGAAAAAAATTTTATCAGAATTACAATTTTGTTTGCAATCAATTACAAAGTGTAACTGAGCCTGCCCATGTATTAAATAAACAAGTGCACGTAGCGGAGCCGACGTAAATAGGTTAGCTGCTGCGCTGACTTCCATCTGCATTCATGCATATATATATATAAATATGTACATACTTACTCTACTATATTATGTGTAGATACTTTTATTGCCTTTTATTCCTCTTTTGCTTAGTGAGTGGGTGATAGCAGGAGTCTCTACTGCATTTATTTTTTTTTCCGTGCCTTCGCCTAATACACCATTATATGAGAGGTACCAATCCACTTTGTCCGATATCAACAATTTTTACACATTTAGTATATACTAACTTCCTATATTTAAAAGCTCTAACACAAATAATTCAAGAGATATACAACGTGAAGAACTACCCTCTCTTCATTGGCATCTCCAGCATCGCATCGGCATGAAAAAAGATTCTGCACATCTATGGCAGGATTCCTTTCATATGATATACATATGTATGTATATATATTTAATTCCGACACGATGAAATTAAGACCTTCATTTTGGTACGAAAAAAATATGTTTGCTTATTAATATGTATGTATATAGATGACGAATTAAACTACTTGGAACACTCTTGCCAATAAATGCTAGGTACTTTGGACTAAGTAGGCAATTGAAAAGTAAAGTCCTCTCTCGACGAACCAAAATCACACTCTACAGGACATTCATCGTTCCAGTCCTCATGTACGGCGCAGAAGCATGGACTATATCAAAAGCAGATGAGATGGCACTTGGAGTATTCGAGAGGAAAGTTCTTCGGAGGATTTATGGACCTTTGCGCGTTGGCGAGGGCGAGTATCGACGGAGATTTAACAATGAGCTATACGAGCTTTACGCAGGCATCGACACTGTTCAGCGAATAAAGATCCAGCGGCTCCGCTGGGCAGGTCATGTCGCGAGAATGGATGAAGGTGCTCCGGCCAAGAAAGTATTTCTGTCGAAACCCGCTGAACGCAGAAGAAAGGGGAGACCTCCACTGCGTTGAGAAGATCAGGTGGACAGTGATTTTGGCTCCCTAGGTATATCCAAATGGCGCCACGCTGCACGAAACAGCAGTAGCTGACGCGCTATGTTGGACTCGGCCAAAATCGTCTAGGTTACGTGCCAATTAAGTAAGTAAGCTAATGGCATAACCATTAGGCTACCGCCACGTTGAATTTTTCTTGTTTTTTCTTTTTAAAATCTACTATCCAGCATCAGTGAATTTGCCTACGTTTTCGATGTTTGTCATCAGTACACTGGTGGGGTTGTGTGTTTTTGTAACCGTAGCTTTCCAGAAGAAAATGTGTAACTTTTGAAGTAAGTTAGTTAGTGGCCGCGGTGTGTTTGTGGGTAGAGTGCTCGGTCTGCTATATCTACCAAGGGTTTCGGGTTTTAACCACAGTCCGAACAAACACCAAACAATTTTTTCTTATTAATTAAAATCCAATTATTGGGTAAAAAAAAAAAAACAAAAAACAGTAATTCTGCCATGCAAGCTTCTCACAATAAATGCATTCGCCGTTCGGAGCCGGCATAAAACTGTAGGTCCACCCAATTTGTACGAAAGACAAAAGGAGCACATCTCGAATTGGGAGAGAAGCTCGGCCATAAAACTAGTCAGAGTTATAATAGCGCCATTGTATTATTATTATTATTATAGATGTCTACTTTAAGATTTAAGATATCCCTTAATTCTATAGCTCAACCAGTTTTGGAGTTATCGACCAATATGTGGACCAAGGGTGATCCAAAATGTGTTAGTACATATATAAAAGGTGTTGATGAGTGCTGCAATAAGTAATTCTATTAAATTCAATATCTCGATTGGTTTCGGAGATATCTCCTTAAATATTAGAGGGAAATGGATAAGGTTTGGAAGATTCATTGAGACCTTCATCATAATTTTACTTTATGATATATGGGAAGGGTGTGACAAGGCTCAAACAAACATTTCCATTTTATTTTGTTTTCGGTTATTTGTATTACTCAACTTCCAACCAACTATTAAGGTAACTGCACAAGGCACTAATAGATGAATATTCAAATAGGAGTAGGTACCCATTAAACACTGAAAAAGAAATTCTCAAACATTGAGAAAATATTGTCTCTCAATTTGAGAATCAGCATACATATACATATGTACATATATCATTTGAAAATAAACGTATATTCAAGTGCTTCTCAAACATTGTTTATCAATTTGAGAAGCATTTGAGAAAAACTTGGTTCGTATTTTCTCCATTTCCCAAATTTCAACATGTCCAGGTTTGAAAGAACGAAGAAATTTTGTGTATTTGCAAAATTTCAGTCAGCGTTCGTTGTTCTACTCGAGCAGTCTCTGAACGGTTGAAATGATGGTTGAAAAGAATTTTGTATAAAGATAATTTTGTATTTTTATACTCAGCTGTACTAGTACACAGAGTATTATAGTTTTGATTTCCTAACGGTGGATTGTAGCAGAATGAAATAATCGAGATAGATATAGACTTATATATATCAAAATGATCAGGGTGAAAAGAGAAATCGATTGAGCCATGTCCGTCCGTCTGTCCGTCTGTGAGCACGATAACTCGCGCAAAAATTTAGATATTTTGATGAAATTTGAAATGTAAGTTGGTATCAAGACAGGAACGGATGGTATTGAAAATGGGCGAAATCGGACCATGACCACGCCCACCTTCCCTATATAGTAAAAATCGGAAATTTTGTATCTCAGTCACTAATAGAGCTAGAGTGACACACGTATTGAGCTCAGGCTCTTATGAAGAAATATGGTGAAATTTTGGAAAATGGGCGGTGCCACGCCCACTTATTAAGGGGCAAACATTGAAAGTTTTATGAGTCATAACTCAGAAACCGTTGAAGATATATCGATGAATTTTGGTAGGCGTGATATACTTACTTAGGCAAATGTTTTGACGAAAAATTGCCAAAATCGGTTGACGACCACGCCCACTTTTATATATGGGTATTATAAAGTGGCCTAATAAAAACATTTTAAGCGATATCTTTGTCAAATATAAAGATAATTCATTCAAATTTTGTGGCATGAGTTCTACAATAGATCGGAAACAAAAAATTGAAAAATTTCGGAAAATGGGCGTGGCACCGCCTCTTTTCAGACAAAGGAATCAACGAGATTTCGGAGCCCATAACTCGACAAATAATTGAGATATTATGACGAAACTTGGTTTATACACTTTTATAACTTGTGTTAATAGACACGCAAAATTTATTGAAATCGGTTTATGACCACGCCTACTTTTTAACGAAGATATTTCTGGAACACCCTTTGGGAATTTGTAACGTGACATCTTTGTAACTCATAAAGGGATGAAATTTTGCACAAAGAATAATATTCATAAGCTTAGTTGGATGACTGATAAAAATTTAGAAAATGGGCGTGGCTACGCCCACTTTATGCAGCACTCGATTTATATAAAGTACCTACACCGTGTTTCCATCAAACGCAAACAAACAATGAAAGCATACAGCTGAGTATCTAATGTTCGATTCCACTCGAACTTAGGCTTCCTTACTTGTTTGCTCTTATTTTGTTTGTTTGTGGCTCTTTGTGAATTTATTTATTAAAATGTAGTTTGTTTCTACATATGCATGTATGTATACACGTATGTATGTATATTAAAAAAAGATATTAATATACTCATGTAACTGCACAAAAGGCAACGGCGAAACTCACCCGCACAGGTAAATGAAAACCATCATACACAAGCATGGGCACCACCACAACCCTGCAAAAATTCCGAGTACTCCAGTCGCTAATCCATAGAGTGCTCGCTATGGACCAACCGATTACTCCATAACTTGCCACATTTCATACAAAAAATATGGTCCATTTAACATTGCATGTCATTGCAATGGAGTATATACTCCAGCCCCGCATAACAAACAAATTAATCCATGGAGTAGCTACATTGGATTAATTGATGGAGTACCTAACAGTTAGCCGAACATAACAACAAAAACAAATGTTTATCGCGACGACGACGAATGACGTGTATACATACAAACATATGTATGTATGTAGTTATATATGTATACATATATCGTCGTCGTCGCCATAAAAATTTGGTTTTTGTTATGTTCGGCTAACTACGAACCGATGCAGATACACGAATCGGTCGTTTGGGCTATGTTAGTGGTCACTTTGAAAGTACTCCAACCTACCACAAATGGAGCATATAATCCAATGATTTTTGCAGGGAAGCGAACAAGCAGAGAGCGTGAGCATGTAGTAGTGTGCTTAAAATTGCACAGTGAGGCAAAATTCAAAAATTTTTCGTAACTTCGTGTGTTGATGAAAATTTAATTATATCAGATTTTATAGCATGGAAATAGAGGTTATATTAAAAATAGGTATGTTTGTAGATACTAATTTAATAAAAAATAAATGTTGATTGATTTCGATTCACATTCGAATTAATTGCAATTTCAATATAAAAGCATACAAAATTAACCCGTTTTCAATTTTAAAGAGTTGAAAATGGCATAAAAAATTATACTTCATTTGATTTCAAATGGCTACATTTAACATTATTGAGAATATTTAAAATAAAAAAATAATAAATTTCCCAACCAATCTTAAACATTTTAAAAAAATTTCATACATCAGTCGCCCACTGTTGTTACGGACAAAAAAAGGCATCAACCTGCTTCCATCACTATTTAAGGCGAACTGAATCGTTTTCTCGCTGAAATAATTATGCTCTGAATTTGTGTACGTATACATTTTTTTACGCTCGCAGCACAAAGAGCTCTCTTTGCCCATGTCTGATCATCGGACATGGGCAAAGAGAGCTCTTTGTGCTGCGAGCAGTGTTGCCAGAATATTTTGAAGCTTATAGCTAAATTAAATAAAAAAAATTGCTAAAAATAGCTAAATAATTTTTTTCATAGCTAAAATAAATAGCCAAATTTTTTTTTTTCAAAAATAGCCAAATAATGATTTATTTAAAAAGACGTGACATAAAACAACTTCACATATATGAATATTTATATATACATATATTATATATTGTAGCCATACATATATTTGTTTGTATGTACTTATATATGTACGTCGCATAATAAGATTATTACAATGAAAAAAATCAATTCATTACATATGTATGTATGTATGTATGTACATTCAATTGCAGTATTAAAATAAATTATAATAGCGACTAATTAATATTTAAACTTTAGTTAAAAATTTAATTCAATAACGTTTCAAAAATCATATCTTCTTCATTTAATTCACAGGTTGAATTATTATTAATTGAAGTCATTGCTTTAATAATATCGTTAGGAATTTTAAAGTTATTACAACATTTTTCAAGCCTTTTTAGACCATACCTAACAGTCAATAGAGAGTTTAACATAAATAATTGCATTCTATTTCTTTGCTTTGTTTTTATTACGTTCATAACAGAAAATCTGCGTTCTATTTCTGTATTACTAAGCGGTAGGATTACAAAATTAAACACAAAAGATTGTAGTTCTTCAAACGGATTTTCGTTAAGAGCATTTCTAAGCTTTCTTACGTCTACCCAAAACTTTATTGTAGAGGTAGTTCCCTTCCATGGGTATGCGTGTAGTTTTTCCATTGCATTTCTAAAATAGTGATTTCCTCCGTGTTAAAGTGATCCTTTTCATCCTTGAAAGTGTCAAATATTTTTGGCTTATTTACAGAAAAAAATTCAATATTTTTTAAAGATTGAATATTCTGCGGTAAGCGTTGGCGGAGTTGCTCAATTAACTTGATAATAAAGTTCTGAAAAATTTTACGAATACACCGTGAAAAGGACGGTTCAAATACCGCGTATGCCAATGGTCATTTGCGAATTCAAATAGCAAAATGGGCAACAACAAAATGTATGGCAGAGTTGCTTTTGCGCACTGCGAAAACCTTATTGCATCCAAGGCAGATCTAGGAAGGTAGGCTCGGTGGCGAATTCAGAAACTACTTTTTATTTACAAAGGTAGAGTGTAATGTCAAAATCAAAGCGAATTCACATCATGACCAATAGGAATGGGCGAGTCTCAAGCGAATTCAGATTTTAACTAAGGCGAATTATCATTTTGACATTACACTCTACCAATTACAATAACAAAATACATGGGAAATTTCTGAATTCGCCACCGAGCCTACCTTCCTAGATCTGACTTGATTGCATCAACCTTGCATATGAATGCACCAATAATCGATAAAATAAGGAAGGCATGCCAGACTATCAACTTTTGTATAGTTTGATAATCATAAGGATAAGTATACACTTTCAAGTTTTCATAAACTCGCAGATGACTCATTAGCTTAAAATGATAAACTGATGTGCAAAATAAAGAAATTAAGAAAAATAGCTAAAAATAGCTAAGCTATTAAAAAAAAGCTAACAAAAATAGCTAATAGCTAAACGCAAATATCTGTAGCTAAACGCCAAAAGTTATAGCTAAATCTAGCTACAAAATAGCTAAAGTGGCAACACTGGCTGCGAGCGTAAAAAAATGTATACGTACACAAATTCAGAGCATAATTATTTCAGCGAGAAAACGATTCAGTTCGCCTTCAACAGTGATGGAAGCAGGTTGATGCCTTTTTTTGTCCGTAACAACAGTGGGCGACTGATGTATGAAATTTTTTTAAAATGTTTAAGATTGGTTGGGAAATTTATTATTTTTTTATTTTAAATATTCTCAATAGTGTTAAATGTAGCCATTTGAAATCAAATGAAGTATAATTTTTTATGCCATTTTCAACTCTTTAAAATTGAAAATGGGTTAATTTTGAATGCTTTTATATTGAAATTACAATTAATTCGAATGTGAATCGAAATCAATCAACATTTATTTTTTATTAAATTAGTATCTACAAACATACCTATTTTTAATATAACCTCTATTTCCATGCCATAAAATCTGATATACAGCCTTATCGTGAACTTCATGTGAACAAAATGTTCCCAAAAATTACAAAGCAAAACAAAAAAAAAATGTGAAAAATTGTTATTGTTTTGCTTTATAGTTTTCGAGGGAAATTTTTCACATGAAGTTCATGATAGGGCTGATAATTAAATTTTCATCAACACACGAAGTTACGAAAAATTTTTGAATTTTGCCTCACTGTGCAATTTTAAGCACACTACTACATGCTCACGCTCTCTGCTTGTTCGCTTGTGGTGGTGCCCATGCTTGCTGATCATACACCATTTTAACTAATGTAGCGGTCTGCGCTCACAACTCAACCTCTCTCACTCTCACTATCCATACTCTGCTGTACAAACATGTAATACATACATACGATCAAACCATTTCGTACCACCTTTGAAATGGGTTAGAAAAATGGAATTTCTCAATTTGAGAATTAGCCCAAAATCCTAAATTTAAAAAGTGCCTTTTAGCAAGGCAGATCTATAAAAGTAGGCCCAGTGGTGAATTCAGAAACTACTTTTTTATATGCAAAGGTAGAGTGCAATAACAAAATCCAAGCGAATTCACATTATGGCTAATAGGAATGGACGAGCCCCATGCAAATTCAGATTTTAACCACGGTGAAATATCATTTTGACATTACACTCTACCAATTACAATAACAAAATACATGGAAAATTTCTGAATTCGCCACCGTGCCTACCTTTGTAAATCTGCCTTGCTTTTTAGTTTGAGAACTCTATCAAGGGAAATTTGAGATGCATTTGAAATAAACGTTTGAGGTTTGAGTAAAGAGTTTATTCTCAAATGCATCTCTAATTGAGAATAAAGAAAAATTTTTATTGGGTAGTAGATACGAGGTGTCAAGCAGAATGGCAAACAGCAATACACATGCGTTTGTAAATACCCTGTGAGGAAAATCTGTAGTTCATAAATGGTGCGCAGCTAGTGCATTTTTCGACAGTGCTTTTGCATGTTAGCAACTGGCGTATTTAACATGGTGATGGCATTGGCGGTTTCAATTATCCACCGCTGCCATTACCTACTCGATAGTTCTGAACTAGTTAAAAATTCCAACAAATTCTACAGTTATACATCTGCCACTTTAAGTGCAGCATTTGACACGCTTAAAGGGAGTGGCGCGATATCACATTGGTTAACGCGTGTGACTTTCAATCTGGCGTGCGCGGGTTCGAATGTACGAATAAAAACACAGAATTTTTTTCGCTCCGAAATTTCATACAAATCAAAGTGTGTCTTATAATGGTGACTCAAGTCACTCCTCATGAACTAGTGGGGGTCTAAGTACAAGGCCTCTTTGACACATTTCGCCAGTTCTGAGCCAGAAATTGTGTTCTCTTGATTTCCCTGCAGGGTAAAAACAAACAAACACACACACGCAGAACAAAAAAAAAAAACTATTTTCTAAACTTTAATGTAAATTCCCAAAACTCTGTAATGCTAGTTGCTTTTGCTGTTATTGCGTACATAAAATAATGAGCCCACCTTCTCGACAATTCCCTTCTTCGGAATTTCATCATTTTGTTGCCAGGTTTTATAAAAGTTTTAGTTGCACAAAATATACATAGTTTTGCTGTGAAACTTAATCTTTTGCCATATCGTTATTTTGCCAAATCGCTGTTGTTCAAATGTGTTCAAATGTTTTGTCACACACCTGCTTGGATTCCCTGATTAATTATGCAATAACATTTTGTTCTTATGTTCCCCTCTTAAGATGTTACGTGGGCGGAGAGGTTATATTAAGATGAGCGCGAGGGGGAAAAGAGCTACTAACAAATTTGTATATACCTAGTCTCTAACGTTCATTATGTTGTTATTGTACAATCGTACATACATACATACTACACTCAGCAAAAAACGCACGTAAATCTGACTATTTACACCTTGATTTGACTACTTTTACCAATGGTTTTGCGCCTAGGATGAAAATAGTGATTCTGACTACGTTGCACTTCATACCATCATTATAAATATTAAGTAGTTAAAATGAAAATTTACCATACTCGACTTGAAGTGTTGTCATAGTAAAAACAACTATGAAAAATAGTTCTCCTAAATATGTTGAAAAATGCAGCATATTCAAGTTGAATATGTTTATAGTCAAGTTAAAGTTACAATATATATTTAAAAATTTTCCATATTGAAGCTGACTATGACATATTCTTACGTTTACTATGATTCATATTGAAGTTCCATATGTTGTTATTTCAACTCTAATAGCGTTTTCTTTTCTACACAAAAGGGTTGTCATGGCGAAGCGCAATAATAGCTCAGATTTGCACTACACCCTGTCGAATTGCCGTCCTCTTCATATTCAGTGCAGCCCTTCACATATGTATGTACAATAGAATACACTCTAAATGTCACAATTGTGTATACTTTAGCTGTTCTGGTATGACGCAATCTATATAATACATATTATGTGTGCTAGAAAGAGACATAAAAGGTATACTTTTTATTCGTTATTGTTATTGATCAGCTGTTTGACAGGGTCATTGTATGCCCCGTCGATAGCACAGAGGGCAAGAAATCTTGCCCTTTCGAATTTTTTTAGGATTGCCCTTTGAGAAAAGATAGCGATGTGGACTGCGATGATTGCACTCATTTAACAAAAGAACACAACTTTTTGAAGGCACTACATGAGTGCGACATTTTTGTGTAGAAAAGAAAACGCTATAAGAGACGGCATATTTTTTTTTAAATATGTTTCATATTGAATTTAACTATGTGTCTAAACCAATGATGCATCGTGACTTTAATTTTAACGCTAGCCGAAATGTTAAAGTCGTTTTTGTTGAAATGACTTAGTTTATTAACGTTATAAAAATTATCCAAATAATTTCCATTTCGTTTTTAACGTTAACAAAACCCAATCGTTAACGCTGGAACGTTGAAAACTTGAGTGCGTTTATTTTTGAGTTGGCAATACTCTAGCGAGTTATCAACAGTGTTGCCGAGACGCAACAAGTGGTAAATTTTGTATTTTGTACTATGGCTCAATAATAATGGTAAAATTATTTGAAAATCACACTTCTTCTTCCTGTTTTAAATAAATATCAAAATATTGTCTTTTGTTTTGGTGTTTCATCCGTTTACTGCGTGGAAGTGCTTGAGTGTTCGGTGGCATCTAAAAAAAAGCGGTCGTCGAAAGGCAATTACGTATTCTCTTTTCACTGCTAGAAACTGTATAATTGAGCTTTATTTTTTTTACTATTGAAATTACCATTTTTGATAATAGCAATTCAAACTAAAAGGTGAGGATACTTTTGTTTTTAGCGATATCGAATTAATTTTAACAATGTAAGGTCAAAAAGAAATAGATTAGCTTTGAGTTTACACTAACACATGAATAACACTACCCGAGAAAAAAATATATTCTCGACATTTTATAGATACATGAAAATATTGTGAAGACGTTAAAATTGTGAAATACTAAGAGTATTAATTCCTTCATATAAAAACAATAGGAAAATTTTTGAAACTAAATCCTATGAATGACTAATTTGTGGATTGTAGGCGGAGATGTTGACCAATCTTTTTAAAATTTTAGATTTTTATTACTATGGTAGCCACTAATGCAGAAACCGAATTTCGTCGAAATCGGACATCTTTTAAAATTTCCGCCCAATTGTGGAAAATGAGTTATATTTGAGTTGCTCGAACAATGTATAAAGCATCTAAGAATTACGGAAATTTGAAAAGCCGCATTAAAATGAAAGAACGAAAATCTACGCAGCATAAATTGCTTTAACAAAGCTTACTGTGCTAAATATTTAAGTTTACTATGAATAGGGTTGCCAGATGCCTTTCCCGAAAAAATCAGTACATTGCCTTCCAAAAAAACAACAATATATGCGGAGAAACCCGTCTTTATTACTGGCATTTTTTTTTTCGTATCGTCAATCATGTTTCTTGGCATGCTGCGTGCTTGTTTCACCCGGCAAATTTGATCGATGTGATAGTCCGAAAACTCTCTCACTGGTCAAAGTGCACAACAATTATGCCGTGGTTATGCTTACGACAATACTCGACGAGCAACGTGTAATTGTTGTTGGGCACTCCGACGAGTGAGAGAATTTTCGGACTCTCACATCGATCAATTTTGCTGGGTGAAACAAGCACCCAGCACGCCGAGGTTTCGGGGTAATAATGTGTTATATTGTGTACTAGCAAATACCCGTTGCTTCGCTATGAGCAATAATAGTTAACCAAAGTCAAGTCAAGTCAAGTCAATTCAAGTCAAGTCAAGTCAAGCCATCACTACAGCTCTATGTTGAAGCCGTTCCCACCACTTTTCATTTGATACCAATACATCCGAGTCCGCATTTTGACCCATATCTGGGGACCCGGTTTAGGAATCATTATGAATAGCACTTCATGTATAAGCCTTGTTCAAAACCTTTCATTTCATACCAATATTGCTCCGAAACATGCCGGGTTAATCCGGAGTGACATTTTGACCCATATTTGGAGACTTGGCCCAGGCATCACAAATAACATAATTCTACGTCGAAGTCCTCATCAAAACCTTTCATTTGGTAGCAATATCGCTCAGAAATATTCGAGGGTCATCCGGTCCACCTGTTGACCATTATCTGGAGACCCGGCCTAGGCATCACTATTAAAATAGCTCTATATTGAAGTCCAGATCATTCGATACCGAAATCGCTCAGACACATCCCGACGTCATCCAGATCCACCTTTTGACCCACATCAGGAGACCCGGCATGAAAATCACAATGAAAATAGGTCTGTATTAAAGCCCTGCTCAATACCTTTAATTTCATACCAATATCGTTCAAAAACATTCCGGAGTCATCTGGGTCCACATTCTTAGCCAGACTGGGGAGGATGTCTAGGCATCACAATGAAAAGAACTCTATGTTGAAGTCCTGTTCAACACGATGTATTGTGGAACGATCCTCCGTCATCCCTTGTCAAGTTTGGTTTGGAGACAAACCGGTTTCGGCTAATATGTTCCTGTTCAACACCTTTCATTTGATGCCAATATCGCAGGTGTAGGTTCAGGCGTTCTTGAGTTATAGCATAGTATACATGTGTAAACAGGTTTTTGATTGCCACCGAGACAAACAACAAACCGTGCAAAAACAAACATTTGAGTCGCCTACGCTGCGCTGCCTGGCACGACTGCGACGCCTTCACTGAACACCGCAAATGACCAAACGAATCTGTCTATGATTGCGCTTCTTTGAGTTTTTCGAAATTTAAAACCGGGAAAAAGGCATTAAAGTCTTAGAAATGCGCAAAAAAAAGTACATGGTTGTCGAGAATTTACCATTTGTGACATTTTAAAAAAAGAATTATTAAAATCGGTCCAGTACTTTTTGAGTTATCGCGTTACATACATTTTCCATACAATCAATTTTATATAATTAGTATAGATGTGCCCTCTAAACATCGATTTAAGAGTAACCACCTCTTGCCGATGACGAAAATGTTTCCGAATTTCATCGGTGTTTTGCTCGTAAGCATAACCACGGCATTACAAACGTCAAATGAAAACAGTTGGAAAATTAAAAACAATGCAGGGTAATAAAAATGAATTTTTTCAGTACAAATCAGTACAAAATCCAAGAAATCAGTATTTCTTAAGGTTTTTAAAGCCATCAGTAAGGAGCACGAAAAATCAGTATTGTAATGAACAAATCAGTACGTTTGGCAACCCTAACTATGAACCATATTAAAGTTGAAGATAAATATGTTTCAACTTGAAGATGACTATTACCAATTTTATGACAGGTGTTAATACTTTTCCAGTTGGATTAGTATTTACTAGTCAACTCAAAGTTTTTCATATTCAGGTTGAATATCTTTCACACTTGAACGGTTCGAATAATACGTTTATATTCAGTTCAAGTTGGTTCATAGTCATATTTCTGTGTTTTCATAGTAAAAAAGCGTATAGTAAGCTGAATATTTCCATTTTTACGGTACGGTTTTCTCTGGGTGTATGAACTATTGTGTTCCCAACAACACACTGGAGAAGTTTTGCCATAGCATCTGTGATCAGTGCTGTGAATAATCGCGTACATGCCGATGTGAGCAGTAAGTATGTATGTATGTACATTGGGGTGGTCCAAAATTGTATAAGGCAAATAAAGTTCTCCCGAAATGCGCGGAATAACTGATGAGACAATTTTTTGGAAAGTTCTTAATGATGTGGTGCAGTGGGTAGAGTGCTCGCTTGCTGTATCAGAGGTCTCGGGTTCAAACCCCAGTCTGGACAAAAACCAAAAAATTTTTCAAATTTAAAAAAAAATAGCGGTCACCTCTCGGAAGTGGGCGGCATACCCTCCGAGTGTATTTCTGCCATGAAAAAGCTTCTCACAAAAAATGCATTCGCCGTTCGGAGCCGGCATAAAACTGTAGGTCCACCCAATTGGTAGGAAAAACAAAAGTTAAGGAGCACACCTCGAATTGGGAGAGAAGCTCGGCCATAAAACTCGTCAGAGTTATAATAGCGCCAGTGCATTATATTATTATTTATCTTAATGAACAATTAAAAAAGGCAACACATATTGTTTTAGGAATAATATAATAAAAATAGTCATGTTTCGCAATGATTTTTTCGGTTTTAATTTTTTGGACGTGCGTAAGGCAAGAATAAAAATGCTTTTCGCGACCTCTAAATATTAAGTTTTTTATCATTAAAAAAGGGAACACATATTTAGGCCGTAGTCAGAGACGTTCACTAAAATCGGACGTTTAAAATAGTGGTGTGTCATAGACGAGTTAGAACAACGTTTTCGCTAAAATGAACCGGAACACAGTGGGGGCACCTCCATACAAACGCGGCCAAAAATAGTAATAATTGAGCTAGAAACTTTAAACTCGGAACTTAAGCTTTCTTGATTGAAGATAGTAAACTGTGAAAATTTGAACAAAATCGGCCCACAAATACACCCCCCTCCCATATAACGGTATTTTTGAAATTTCAATATTTTGTTAACTATTATAGCTAAAATGCTCAATTTTAATAAGAGCACACATTTTTTAAATATAAATAATATACAGTAATCATTTTGGAAAAAGCGCAAAGTATTCCATGGTTTTCAAATTAAAAATATATGCACTTTTGACCATTTTATAAGCATTCATCATAAAATTTTCCTTCAAAAAAATGACATTTAAAAAAATTTTTATACCACAAATGAAACTATACTTTTCTAAAGGATTTCAGTGTGCTGAATCTGAATCTGAAGTCAGAATTTTCAAATTGGTTCTAGTTTTTGAGATATTCATGTCCAATTAGGCAAAAAAACACGTTTTTGACTATATTCCCTGCTTAATATCTTGTATGTAATATTTTTTTATTCAAAATCAAATACACCGTTAGAAAGCATAAACCATCCCCCTGAATATGGCGTTTAAATTTTTCAGATATCTTTATTAGAATTGGAGAAATTGTTGTTTAAGTTTCATTAACTTGGCAAATTTTCCCCATACAAAATTATTAATACTTTTTGAAGCATACTTTTGGGGATTTTGTATGGGAAAAATGTATGAAAACTTAGAAAAACTCACTCCATAAAAAAGTTCATAAAACAAAAAAGCGCAAACGAATTTTTAAGATTTCTTCACCTGTTTATAAAGCATGTTCACTAGCACCAAATATTAAAAATTTGGAGAGGTCATATTTTGTATTTTTTTTTTATTTCATGTTGAAATTTTCCAATTTTTACACAATTTTTTTTTCTGTTCGAAAAGAAAAAGGCTGCAAAAAAATAATGATAACGCTGATAAACAAAAAATCCTTTAATAATTAGAAAGTGTGAACCATTGCCTACAACACGGTGAACAAACTATTCGATTAGTCGCCTAAGAATAAGATTTTTCATAATGTCAAAAGTAGCCTAATTATTGCGTTTTGAAAGAGGCACTTTTAGTCAAATGGGAAAAAGATTATTTAAGCGAAAAGCGCAGGTGGATTTCAAGAATTAAAATGCAGTTTGATTAAAAATATATCATTTCAAAACATATGAAAAAATTGGGGAGGTCATATTTTTTATTTTATTTATTTTTTTGTTTAAAGTTGAGCAAAATTTTTTTTTTGCGACTTTTTTTGTCAATATTTGAAAGTTCATATAAATCTAAGAGTTACCGCTGGTTACAAAAGGTTTATTGTTTCTAAAAGGCCAAATCAATATCTATGTAATGATGTATCACTCGATTACATACGTTAATAATTGAATGAGTTACAGCATTTTGTATAAGGTGTAATTGTTGAGAAATAAAAGGAAATATTTTTTGCTCAGTTTTTAACACCCTGTACGGCTAAACAAAACGAGACTCAAAAAATTTTATATAAGCTTTTTTTTTACAAATTGTTATATCTGTCAATCACTTTCAAAAAAATTTGATTTGCTAATACTTTAATTTCGATTTTATTTTTGGCCGCTATCACCCAGTGTGCGGAACAGGGTTACCCGTATAAAATAATAACAATCGCTCTCTAATTTTAAGAAAGTTCGAGTGTTTTAAAACTTCACCCTGTGTCAACTTTTAAATTGAAAGGAAAAAAAGTAAGTGTACCTATCTATCTATTAGATATTTTGATTTTGCAAATTTTATTTCAATCGTATATTTAAAATATGAAGCAGCTAAAAGTGAGTTATATTTGAGGTAAAAGTACACACTTCATATATGTAAATCAAAATAGGCTTGTGAATTTAGGGAAAAAAAGAGCTCCTGAAGCAAATAGGGGCGCAGGAGAAAAAGCTTGGCTTCGGGAAAGCATTGAGTGCCATCTTATGGGCATTTCGACTTAAAAATCGTAATGTAGTGAGAACTTGCAATCCGGGTGAGATTGAAAGTCCCCTATTACTGATAGGCTCTAAAATACCTACTTATATTCCACTGTAGCCGTATCAAAGCGATATCTCGAATAACATTCTTCTTAATACATTTGGAACGGATCAAATTGGCTTCTATATACCTTTGCTCTCCGTTGCGGTATAGCATAGTCTATAATCGCAAAATCTTGAAAAATTCTGCTATTTCCAAACATATTTATTAAAATGTCTTCTTTATACGTTTTATTTATTTATTTTTTTTTACTGAATTCACGTACTTTCTTTGTATTTTTATAGTTCTTATGACGAATTCCCAGCTTAGAACAATATTTTAAGATTTTAAAATAACATTCACCTTATCTTTAATTTATAACGCTGTTTTAGTGATAAAACTGATTTAATTCGACTATGGCAGAGATTAAATTACGTTTATTCCAGCATCATTCTAAGTGTGGTAAAACACTGTTGTAAACCGACTATGACTGTGGCCCATATTGTTTTAGGAGTAATAGCATAAAATTAGCCTTGTTCCGCAATGATGTTGTTTTAATTTTTTTGGACCACCTCAATTTACGTACATATGTGAATACTTGTACACGGTTGAAAATATCGTTCTATTTTGTAAACTGTTCAGACTACATATGACTATATATGATGAGATCGAGTTTAGTTTCAAATTTAAGCTTTTAAAATTTTTCAAAGAAAAGCAAACATCTTGAGTTCTAAATTCAAACTTCTTCGGTTTCAGTTTTCAGTATCTAAAAAAACATTAAAAATTTGGACCATCCAAAACGAGATTCGAACCTGCGCACCTTGAACTCTAACCAATTCAGGCTGTCTGCCTTAACCTTGTCTACCTTTCGATTCAATTTAAGTTTTTTTAATACAAAATATTTTTTGACACTACTTTGATTCAGGTTTTTCATTTTTGATAAATTTTAAACAGAAAAATATTAAGAAACTCTGTAAACTTTTTAGTCGTTTAAAAAAAGGAATAAAGTTTAAAAAATGTATTAAACTTTGCCAGGTTTAGGAAAAAAAAAAATAAAAATTTGCAACCGAGTAATGATTAAAAAATTGGATATTGAGTTGAGATACTTTATGAGAGCCAAATCATGTCTTACTTTGGTGTCATCTTTTGGGTGTAATTTTAAATTACTTGCAATTAAGCAACCATCCGTGTCATTAGGTGTTTTTAAAAATGTCAAATATACAAAGAGAGATTTAACCCCTAATTAGTCGCGTGGGGTTACTGGGTACCCCAAAATCAATTCCGAAACAAGAGTATAAGAAATAAATAAAACGAGGAGGAATTTTCGCAAACATTCAAATGCTTCATTTTTAAGTATATCAAAAAACGACAACTCAACTTCTACATTCAACTGCAATAAAAAAAAATAAATAATTTAAAATTAATATTAAAACTATGGTTTTTGGCATGGCCGGAATCAAAATTAAAAAATAATTACTCGCAGCTATCTGACTCTGCGCAGGAGTGATGTTGGCAAATAAAGTTTCAACACCCGTCCTTTCTGTGCTCGTCCCTTTTGCTCCTGATTGTTGCGTCTTCCCATTTTTCTTTGGAAACCTTTTTTTGTTGACTTAGAGAGATATTGCCGAAATTAACTTTTGTGGTGATCTTTTGTAAGTTTTTTTTCCATAATTTTTGAAAAAATTATGTCTTCAATGTGAGGCGCCTTTTTAAAATAAAAATTCACCTCCGCTATAAAAAGTTACGTAATTGGTCACGTGGGGTCAGCGCTAATAAGATTAGCGACACGTGCTCACGCTTCGGTTTTTCGATCAATATTTCTTTTCACACGCGAAAGAGAGTTAGGAAGCTAGACAGAGATCTAACGGGTTCCAAGCATTCCATCGCATTTTTTCAATTTAAAAAGAATTTGACCCCACGCGAGTAATGAGGGGTTAAAATTATATCTGCTGAGGAGCTTGGGACTTACGCAAACATATACATACATATGTATGTATCTATCTTGCTAGGCGATACATGGTCGATACATCGGATAGAAAAGCGAGAAACATTGATATCTTTAATTTATTTCATCCCCAATAACTACTACTTTCAAAAATGATTTGGCCAAAGCCAAACTAATTACCTATATAGCTATTTAAAAAAATATACCTATCGCACCTCAAATCATAAACTCAAAATTCAAAAATTTTCAGGAGAGCCGAAAAACTTTTTTCCTTTACAAGGAATGATATGACAAAGGGCCACATACCTACATATAATCGTTATTTTTCGGTCAAAGGAGCACTTATTGAAAATTTTTTTTGCAATCGCTAGAGATATCTTCTGTTTGACAGTTTATGAAAAAAACTCAATTTCAAAAAATTTTAGTTGTGTCACTTTATGATTTAGGGTGCGATATGCACTAATACATCGTACATGCAGTCAATAATGAAGTATGTGATGATTCTGATGCAGATGACTCAGAATTTGACAAGAAATAAATAAAACATCTGACTCGCAAGAACATGAAACATGGGTCACCTCCAATTTCGACAGACACCGTAGGTGAAACAGAAGTTCATATGTACCTTTCTTCTCCTGTTACATCAACAAACGCATACGCTACTGAAATTTGGGAGGATTTACTGGTAAAATCCGTGTTCTTATTTCACCATCGTTGCCACATCTAAGCCAAATGAGCGCCTGTTATCAAAAGCAGCGGAAACTGTCAGGTAGGATAGAAATCAGCTTTTGGGAACTTGATTGTCTAAACTTCTTTTTCAAGTGAATTTCAAAGCAGGTGATTGCAAAGTTTAAAAAAAAATATATAATATAATATTACGTAACTAAAAGTAGCGATTGTTATAATGAAAAAAAAAATTCTTAAAATGAATCGAGTGGTTCCGGGCACATATGGCATTTTGAATTAATAATATAATACAATGGCGCTATTATAACTCTGACGAGTCTTATGGCCGAGCTTCTCTCCCACTTCGAGGTGTGCTCCTTTTTGTTTGGCGCACACTAAGCTCGGTGGGGCAAACATATGTCTACGAATTTTAAATTGCGCAAAATACATCTATTTGCCTTTCTTTAGAATATGTATATATGAATATATTTTGAATACTACATATATTTTTTAGTGCTGTCATTTTTTGATTTTTTTTTCATTACACATTTCTTGAGGGAGTTGACCCCCGCAGGGGGTGTTACTTTTCATATATAAAATTTATATCCAATTAAAGGGAATCAAAATACCTATCGAATGGTTCGAAATCGGTTTAAGTAATTGCAATTTTAAAAAACTTTGACCTTTAATGACTTTTGTTGTTGTTGTTTCCCAAAAAAAAAAATTCACTTTAATACTCAGCTTAGCCATGTTTATCAATCGTCATACTTCGTTTTTTGATTTTATAATTTTCAAAATTTCACATTTGTACCAGATCGTGTTTATTGCTTTCAACTTTGCGGGGCTGACATATGTATATATTAATAGGCAAAGTTTTTTTGTCGTACCATAATGAATGTCTAAACGTCATCGAATCGGAATGAAATATATCATACGAAAGGAATCCTTTCAGAGATCTATATTTGATAATAAAGATAACACTGGATCACAAAATGAAATTTGTTGTCTCTACTTTGGCGCCACTATCCTATCTATGTATATGTAAAATCGGTCGCTGATTCCGAAGAGACATACAGAGTTAAGTGGAGCCATTGGCTAAATAACGGTAAATTGCCGATATCCCAAAAACCTTCCCATAGAATTAAAAATGAACCCGATTTTCGGAACCAGCGACCAGTGTAATCAATCAAATATGTGCGGAGTATATAATATATATTATGTATCTCCCATTACCCAGTACCTCCCATTAAAACTAAAATTTGAATTGCATTTCCTTTTGTAAAATGAATCAGCAGATAAAATGTAGAACACAAAGATAAGGGGGGAGGGGGTCGGAAAGGTGAAAATGCTATTTAGACTCCGCGTAATGGAAATTCACGGGGTGATTTTTGTATTCATACATTTTTCACTGTCAATTGAAAGAAAATTACCACAATAAAATAAAGCGAATTTAATCCATAATGAAGTATTTAAGAAATCGCTACGAATATTTATTTCACAAAATATGATTCCAAAAGCGGATAATAATATATCATTCGAAAAAAAAATGTACGCGAGCAGCAGCAACATTCAATATATCGAGGTGGCCAATAGCCGCTAGCCTCAATTTTTGTTTATGCATATTGATTTGAATTCCGTTGCCGAGGCGGCGCATGTTTCTGTCCTCTTAGTTGCCACTGTTTTGTGTTCAACTGACAGCTGCCAACTGACCGAGTAAGCGACCAATAATCCAAATAAATCTATAGAAGGAATAAATGCCACCATCACCATCGACTATACAGAATTCAGCGTTAACAATTCCACAGTCCATAACTATTACGGATTGCGACCTACCGGCGCTAAAAAAGTCATAACGAAAATGCTGTGTGAAACTCTTAAAAGGCGGTTTTTTTTACAATTTATCAATCTTGTTAGTTAACTAGTATTGCGAGGCAACGAAGGCATGAATCCAGGAATGAACAACGACGTTACTTTTCTGAATTAACGATGCTCTTCCCGGACAAAGCAGAAAAGTCGGAGATTGCACAACACATAAACAATAAATTGCGTATTTACCTATATATAAATAATATTTCCATGCGTTTGCTTGCGATTCCTCTCCAATAGTGGCCAGCGGCATTTCGAATTATGATTACTGCAACCGGCCAAACCACACACATGGCTCCACAAATCGGGTTGGCTTTGCGCTGGCGCAGAAGGTGTTGGCAAGTTGTTATGAGTTTTAAAATCACTAGCATTCAATAGGTTACATTTATTCGATTTTAATCGATTTTCATTATGAAAGGATGATTCGGTGAATTGGTGTGTTGGTGTATTGGCGGGTGGCGTTGTTCAACATTTTGCTGGTAGTTTATGATTGTAATTACAATTCGACTTTTTTAACGCCTGTCAGACCTCCTATGTTTGCTTAACAAATTGTTCTCGCAGTTTAAATGAAAAATAATAACTTCGTAGACAATTGGTACGCTTCCAGCTTCTGCCTGTTTTTTTTTTTGTTCGTTTTGAATGCTTGTTTGCTTGACTTGACAATTCGTTTATTTAGGGATGTTTTGGCTTTTGGATGGTTCATTGAAAAATTTATGTAGCCTTTTAGGCCTTTCGGTGAATGGGTGGCAAAGATCGTTGAGTTGAACAAATTGTGTGATTAAAGTATTGTATGAAGGGCCGATTGTGGAGGAAAGGTAAATTTCAAGAATGTTTCGTAAATAATAATAATAATAATAATAATAATAATAATAATAATAATAATAATAATAATAATAATAATAATAACAATAATAATAATAATACTTTTTGGTTGCTTGTTTTTCCGACAGGGTAGGAATATGATGTATTGTGGAACGATCCTCCGTCATCCCTTGTCAAGTTTGGTTTGGAGACAAACCGGTTTCGGCTAATATGCGCCATCTTCAGTGTCTTTTTTCGTTCTGAGTTATTTTGTGTAAGTTCGATAGTACTTATAGTAACTAACTTCCATCGTTTGGTCACGTACTTCGTGTTCGTGTGATGTGTTCGTGCATTCGTGCGTTCGGGCGACGTGCATGCGTGCACACACGCACACATAATAATAATAACTAGTATCGCCGGTGGTCGAAATTCGACCATGCAATTTATTTTTTCAACTTTGTATTGGTACAAAAATTATTCCTTTTCGCGGAGATAAGCAACACTTTCCAAATTCCAGTTGTACCGCAACACTGATTTGCCCTTTTGATCCCGGTCCGACGCGAAATCATGGTCAAAATCAAGGCAGATCTAGGAAGGTAGGCCCGGTGGTGAGCGCTTTTAAATTAAAGCGACTCTTCAACTGTGTTTACGATATTTGTAAACACGTTTACGATATCCATTTATCTTAACTAAAAATTTTATTTATTAATTATAAAGAAATTAAATAATTTATAGAAAAAATTATATGCCTATGCACTGCTCCTGACTCATACGAACACATCCATATCAATTTTATGTGGATATGAGTATGTTAAATGTGCAAAACAGCCTGGCAATTGTTTGTATGGGAGAAATGTTAGCCTATTAATATATAGATAGTGGGCACATTTGCCAACGAAGCAAAAACGAAGTAAATCAAAAATGGTACAAAACTAAAAACTTTATTTATTAATTATAAAGAAATTAAATAATTTATAGAAAGAATTATATGCCTATGCACTGCTCCTGACTCATACGAACACATCCATATAAATTTTATGTAGATGTGAGTATGTTAAATGTGCTAAACAGCCTGGCAATTGTTTGTATGGGAAAAATGTTAGCCTATTAATATATAGATAATAATAATAATAATAATAATAATAATAATAATAATAATAATAATTAGGGAAGCTAAAGATATGCAAATGCATAGATATTGCATATGCAAATGCATATTTAGACCTAAAATGCATATTTACGGTCAAAATGCATTTCGTGCTTATTTTGGCATATTTTGACACTTAATCGAGCAATATCGAAAACTATTAAGCTGGTAACATCTTATCTGTGGTTAATTCAGATAGTTGCGTAGACATACAAACAAGGCTATTTAACTATTGATCTGGGCCCCGGAGCGGGGCATTTTCCCTTATAAAAATACACCACGACAAACACTAAGTTCTTGTATGCATACAAACAAAGCTACTTGACTGTTGATCAGAGCCTCGAAACAAACCCAGAGTAAAAAAAAAACTTTGCTCCGATACCCTGTCATTGAAAAAAACAGCGATCCATATTGATGGTCTGATGAATCGCAGACTAGTGCTACACGTTCAATATGAATATTGCGATATTTTTCTAGCTCTGAGGTTTAAAATATTTTACTTCCGTCCTTTTCACACTTGCACTTTCAATTCGTTTATTGTCAATATTGCGATCCGGATCGCGAATTTCAAAATGTCTAAATATTTTGCGATCAAGAATCGCGATCCATCAATACTTGATGCTACACGGTCAATATTAATCGTTTTCCGCATACAGGCCTTTCTCGGAAAACCGCCAAAAATTCACACTGGTAAATGTAGTAAAACATATCATAAACATCAATGCAACCCTGCGCAATATTAATGGAATAGTTTCGCTTGCTTTGTAAAAAGATCTCAGTATTTACATAAATGCAAATCTAAAATTAATTTAAAATATTTTTTAGTATTTAAAAACAAATTTTTTAAATGGGGAAAATGTGAATTGTACGTTTCAGTTCTTATATTATTAAATATTATTTTGCAAAATTCGTTAAATAAAAATTTAAGCTTGAAATGAAATACATACATTTTTGAACATATTTCAGGTATTTTTTAGGCATATATGCATATAATGAGATTTTTTCGTGCATATTTACGAGCATATTTCAGTTATTTTTCGGGCATATTTTTAGCTTCCCTAATAATAATAATAATAATATAATACAATGGCGCTATTATAACTCTGACGAGTTTTATGGCCGAGCTTCTCTCCCAATTCGAGGTGTGCTCCTTTTGTTTTTTTCTACCAATTGGGTGGACCTACGGTTTTATGCCGACTCCGAACGGCGAATGCATTTTTTGTGAGAAGATTTTTTATGGCAGGAATACACTCGGTTAAAATATTCGATTTTCTAAAAGTAAAATGCATAACAACCCAGCAAACACAGTCTCTAACGTTAGAAATTTTGTCGAGAGTACCTTAGATAACTAGTGTAATTCTCTATATATTCTCAATTCGATTAGCGAGTGATTAGAGAAGGAGCCAAATCTCACGCCTTTTATCAATTCTCAATATATTTCTGTGATATATTGAATATACATACATACATTGAAATTAGATACTAAAAAATGGTAAAGGTAATATTACCGGAGTACAATGTTTTCCATTAAAAAGTACAAGAAGTACCTTTAATTTAAATAATAAGACTGAGTTTTGTTTAAATTTCAGTTCTTATAAATGTGGTAAACATATACATGTCAATATATATAATCATATGCAATTTAGGCTCATATTGCGTTAATAAAATCTAAACAATGAAAAAATTATGTAAAAGGAGACAAAGCTTTGTTTTTCATTTCAATTGGAAGTATTTGCAAATTCTGTGGCCGCTGTGGTGCAGTGGGTAGAGTGCTCGCCTGCTATGCCAGAGGTCTCGGGTTCAAATCACAGTCCGAGCAAAACACCAAAAAAAATTTTTCTAATTAGTAAAAATCCAATTATTGGGTTTTTTCAGATCAGCGGTCACCTCTCGGCAGTGGGCGGCATACCCTCCGAGAGTATTTCTGCCATGAAAAAGCTTCTCACAAAAAATGCATTCGCCGTTCGGAGCCGGCATAAAACTGTAGGTCCACCCAATTAGTAGGAAAAAGAAAAAGGAGCACACCTCCAATTGGGAGAGAAGCTCGGCCATAAAACACGTCAGAGTTATAATAGCGCCATTGTATTATATTATTATTATTTGCAAATTCTGATTAGAATCTCATTAGAGAACTACACTAGAATTCGATTCGAGAATTATAATTTTCTCGATTTGAGAATTAGGTACCCTTTTGTTTGAGAACGCTATGATTCTAGATAGATTTTCGAGTCGTCCTCTAACGTTAGAGGTTTGAGAATGAGGCTAGTTCTCGAGTCAATCTCAAATCGATAACTAACCTCAGTGTTTCTTGGGAATATCCATATTGTTTCAACAATTATCAAATTCTTTTTCGTTTTCGTTATCTCCATATCCATATTCATGTCTCTGTCCCTATTTCTATCCCTCTATTTAACGGAGCATCCGAGTTCACGTTTTGACATCTATAAATATTAAGTTGTAGGACTTTTTTTTGAGAGAAATGGCTCAAAAACTACAGGACGGATTTTTGCCAAACCTTGACAGTTTATTCTTTGGATAAGTCCGCTCCACATAGGCTAGATGGGGCTGGAGTCGCTATATACGCAAAATTCGTTTTTTGATCCGGTTCTGTTCGTTTTTGGCACGTATGTTTGTTATGTGATCAAAAACTGTTACAAAAAATTAACCCGCTAGGTGGCGGTGGAGTCGAGATATTCGGAAAATCCGTATGTATGGCACGTTTTTGTTAATTTTTACAACGTGTGTTTGTTATGTAATGGAGAAATCGAGTACAAATAAGTGAATATTTTAAAAATATAAATACACGCGCGATATTTGTTGGAACTAATCTCATTAGTAAATATACAGGTGAAACTAATAAAAGCGTGTTAAAAACGAACCCGCTGCATTGGGATATTAAGTTCCGCAGACATAGTAGCGGGCATCAGCTAGTCCATATATATGTATGTATGTATATCTTGGGAGCCGACTTAGACATAACACTGAAAATAACTCTATATTGAGGCCCTGATTAAGACTTCCTATTTGATACCAATATTGCTTAAAGAAATTCCAAAATGATCTGGGTCCATGTTTTTAGAGTTTTAATATATATGTACGTAGTTTGTGTTCTCCTCGGTTGGGGTTGGGAGGGCGCCAAAGATACTCTCTGTATATTTTAAAGTTTATGTATGTAGGTACGTTTGTCGGTCGTAATGAAATCGGTTGACGTCTCTATTGAGATGATTATGGGAAGGTGGTTTGATGCTAATTTTAGCGTCGGTCGCCAGATGACGCTGTTTATTAGACTTACGCTTACAATGGTGGTGTCTGGCGAGCTGCTGCAGTTTCCCATAATCCGGGTGGGAGCCTCATCGTTCACCGTACTGAATGTCGAATCGTATATCTGCTATGCGAGATATTGCCCCCTCTACATGCAGAAATGAGTGCCAAAGCTCGTGGTGTATTGAAGTCACCTACTATCATGCGGTTATCCCCATCTCTTCCCATCAAACGCTAAGCAGGGACGTTGAAGCTGGTATTTCTCCTTCATTGATATAATTGTTATTAAAAAACACAAAATTGACAGCATACACGGATTACTTAAACCCATAATCGGACACAGTCGAAGTTGAAACGATCGAGAAACAACAAAAGACTCATTCAAGCTATCAGCAGATCGTTTGTAGGAGGTTGTGTTGTGTATTTTCAAACTAGTTAAATTTGGCCACCAACATAACAGAGATGATGGAGTGAAAATGTATGGACAGACAAATGGTTTGGTAGAAAATATTTAGTTGAAAGGTTGTGGGAAATCATCGACGTTATGGGAAACACAAGCGGACACAAAAAGAAAAATGGGAAATCTGTAGTTTTGTTATTGGTTACTCTATTGTACGTTTGTCTGTCCGTGATTTTTGTATGTCTGTTGATTGTCTGTGTTTTCAATGTTTTTATAGTTTACATCGCACGAGCTTATCCACCATATTGTTGTTGTTATTGTCAGCAAACATTTATAGGGTGACGTTATTGGCGCCAAGTGTCTGCACGCTCCAGGTTCTAGGTCGCATCGCCATTGACAAACAACACCCCTAACAACCTATTACCAAATAAAAGTTTACGAGTGACCATACTAGGGATTCCAATTTTTCCGATTTTTACGATCCCGGGATTTTCGAAATTTTATTTTATAATCCCGGGATCCCGGGATTTATCCCGGGATTTGGACTTTAATTACACAGGCCGAAAAAATTTCCAAAAAATTTTCTAACTCAAATAAAATTCTACTTTTCTAAAGGATTTCGGTGCGCTGATTCTGAATCTGAAGTCGGATTTTCGATAATATGTGTAGGTTTTGAGATATTCATGTCCAAAGAGGCGAAAAATGCGATTTTTTGCTATATTCCCTGCTCAATCTGTTAAATTACTTACTTTCATTAAAAGATGATTGCAGCTATTGTAAGAACGATCATTTCTCTTGAAAACAGCGCTTTGCTTTTTCGGGTATCTTATTCAGATATCTACGTTGTCTTCAAAAGAAATGATCGTGTTTCCAATAGATGTAATCAGTTTTTAATGAAAGTCAGTAATTTTAAAAATATTGAGGAGTGAATATGGCCACCAACTGCGTTTTTCGCCTCTTTGGACATGAATATCTCAAAAAATACACCGAAATCCTTTTGAAACGTAGAATTTTATTTCTGTTACAAAAATTTTTCGACCAGTATTATTTTCCCACATTTGGGGTTGAAAAAAGTAAATACATTTTCAGAGAAACACTACAACTTTAAAATGCAAAGAAAAAATTGATTTTTATTGCCATTTTTTATTATTTCATTAGTAACAAAATAAAATATGAATGTAAAATCATTCGTATTACTTAATAATACCTAAGAGTTACTTTAAAAAGCACAACCAACAAGGAAAATTACATACATTTGGCGAACAAAACATTTGCCTTTGCAGTTGGTACTTTTAGGATATTAATAAATTTTTTGATAATTTCCAATAGAAATTTTTTTAGAATTTAACGACGCACTTTGTTTAAGCGAATATTTCCAAGCTTGCCGAAAAATTCAGAAAATTAATGCAACTTCTGAATAGACAAATATCGGAGGGAAAATTTTGATATGAATTCCGAGTATGCAGCTGCGTATTTAATTTTAGTAGAGTGTTGTAAGACTATCAAGTCTAGTTAAAATTTTGTTTCTATTTTCTTCCATTATTTACTTTCCGTGTGGGAAAATTCCAAAAAAAACATTTGAGAAATAAATGACCAAAAATCAGGAAATAGAAATTATCAAATGAATTTTGACACAAGCTAAAAGCTTTAAAAATACCTAACGTACGTTTCCTTACAACGCGTACTTCAACAGAAAAAATTTAATTATTAAAAAAAAATCAAAAATTTTAATCCTTACTTTGACTAATGGACTTTTTTATTCTAGCAAAAATGTCGCACTTTCTTCCGGCTGTCACATTTTTTTGTTCTCTTCCACACAGACTAAACACTTTTTTAGGGCTGTTTGTTCTATTGACAAAATATAAAACTGGCCCGACTACGGGCAACATTTTCTGCTCTTAGCACAAGTAAAACGTTGCATTATTTTTGTTTCATTCATCACGTGAAAAATGCAACACTTTAATAGATCACAGGACACATGTTGATAATGCTGCAATGTAATAATGCAACATTTTCATTCAGAATAGGAAATGCTATTAGTATATAGATCTGAGACCAATAAAAATTATATAAAATATAACTTTTCTTTGCTATAATAGCGGAATATTCTCTCTTTATCTTATCCCGAAAATCCCGGGATAAAATTCTAGCTATCCCGGGATTTTCGGGGTGTCAGAAAGGGCGGGATCCCGGGATCCCGGGATTGGAATCCCTAGACCATACTTATTGTCATGGCGCGCAAAATTTACAAAGAGCTGTGAAAGACAAACTTATATGTAACCGGATATGCATCCATGACTTTGTTTACTTGTTTAGACATTTTAGAGCAATACAAAGGCAGTATACGAGTCGCTACGTTGTGGGTAGAGTGCTAGCCTGTCGTACCAGGGTCGCGGTTTCAACCTCCAGCCCAGCAATAACAAACATTAATTTCATAATTAATTCAAACCCAATTATTGGGTTTTTAAAAATAGCGGCCACTCCTCGCCAGTGGGCGGCATACCCTCCGAGTATATTTCTGCCATGAAAAAGCTTCTCACAAAAAATGCATTCGCCGTTCGGAGCCGGTATAAAACTGTAGGTCCACCCAAATAGTAGGAAAAACAAAAATTAAGGAGCATGCGGCGAATTGGGAGAGATTCTTGGTCTTAAAACTCATTAAAGTTAGAATTATACCCGCTCCAGTGTATTATATTATTATAAACGACTCAGCAGATATTCTAGTTAATTAACTAGTATATTTGGGTAATGACTGACTAACCAGCAAAATGGTGTGATGCTGATGAAGGGGCTGAATAGTCAGCAAGATGGTATGATTCTAATGCAGGGGCTGATTAGTCGGCAAAGAGGTATGATGCTGATGCAAAAGTGGCCAGTTCAACCGAATTACTGTAATTTTTTTCTTGTTTGACTCTGTTTAGCCAGCAATTCTCAGATGTTTTATTAAACATTCCGTATACACAGTACATTATTGCAGCTTACGGAGAAATGAGTTGGGCCACTCGACCAACATCGGAAACTTCTATGCCTTTGATGAAAACACTGACTGACTGGTCAGGTCAGCAAAGTGGTATGACTCTAATGTGAATACTGACTAGTCAAGTTCATGCTGATGCGAAGGCTGGCAATTGCCATTTCCTAGGCAATCGCCGTGTTAAAAATATCAGTTGCCTGTATGGAAAAAGATAGCTGGCTGACTAGTTGAGTTGTATGACCAAATAGTTATAAATTAGTTTAGAATTAGTTGATTTGACTGCAGGGATGTTATTTGATTCATTCATGTGTGTGCCATAATGTGTCCATTTCAGATAAATTGGTGGGGAGGTATGTATGTACCTACCTACTTTTCACCAATGAGTAGGTATAGCAATTATTTCGAAAGCTCCAAAATGGCGACAAATCTTGTTCTCTAATTTGCCAAAAAATCTTGGTTCCAGTGTTTTACATTTTATCAGAATCTATTGTGTCACAACTAACAAACAAACATACAAACACAAAAAGTTGTGAAAGCAATAATGTTTAATCTTAAGGCTGATAATCGCATAAAACTCGTAAATATTTTGGCAAATGAAGATTAACTTGACTTTCAATCGGGTAATTTTCGACACATTGAAATGCCAACGCCAACCAGTCGTCAGTCAATCAGTAAACTATTTACCCGGCCTATCCCTTTGCCATCTCGCATAGGCCAGCGAAAAGTCATTCGGAGCGGCCATTCACCAAATCACCATCCGTGGTCGTTAACTCTCCAAGTGATTTATTCACATGTCGCATTTGAATTGATTTGCTCGCACAATGTAGCTTCAATCCGGAGGAAGCGCCTGAACTTGCGAAAAAGGCCTAAAATGGTCAGTCAGACATATTATGTGTGTAATGAATTTTCCAAGTAAACTTAGGCCGACAAAGTTAACCACAATGAGGAAGAATTTCGCGCTCAAAAGCCTTGCGCGGTCACCCATGATCACACTATTCGAATTCGGCATTGCCGTTCTGCGCGCATTAAGCCAGCGTACAATGGCTACTCAACTTGGCGGAGTTCAGACTGACGGTCCAGTTTAGTGTGCATGCCAGCTATTTGATGCGCCGTTGATTGATGTTCCATGCCGTACAATTGACGTGCATTCGTACGATTTTTCGGCGACATTAAAAAAGAGATTTAAAAAATCTTTAAGCATATCAATGACAGTGGAAGATCAATTGACTGCTTGTAAGTTAGTGTGTCCAGGAGGGCAGATTCCAGCAAGTGACTCTACACCAGTGCGATGTGATGACAATTCCCAAAATGAGAAAAACGCGACTCGAGGCGCCATGTACGAGCACAAACAGTAGTAAAGCGAACAATTGCCAACAATGGGAAGGCGAAGTCAGTCAGCTGCTGAACTGACTGATTATTTGGACTCTTTCTACATTTATTTATGCGCGAACGCGTCTTCATATATGTATGTATGTATTTTGCATCTCGTTTCACGATCACACAATGTGAGAAATAAAGACCACTTTGAATGAAGATGATCCCTTGCACTGTGATTGCCGATTTCAAGGATGGATTGTTTCTTGATTGACTTTGGTTGTTGCCTATATTTGGCAGTCGTTTTTTTGTTGAGGAAGCTTTGCACGGTCGCATAATTAGCGGGGAAACGACCGTTCAGCATATGTGATATATGCACATAGTAAAAAACCGTATCTTTAGTTAAGAGAAATTAAAATGAAAAAACCTATGATTTTATTGTAAGCTTTTGAAATGACTTTTGCTGTGCTGCATGATTCCAATGTGAGAACATACGCTTCGTATTTTTCTTCCGGCATCAGAATGTTGTCATTGAACTTTGAAATGGGAACTGCAAGTTTTTAATGCTAAGGTTGGGGAGAGATAATTTCATTTATATTTTTCGGTGATACCACAATCGTAGGTAACTTGAAGTTTTGAGTTTTTGTTACCTGGCTTATCTTATATTATAAATCGTCGCCCGGATAAATTAATATCGAGTGTTGCATTTAAAGCCTTTTGGGAAAACAAGTTTGAAGTTTGTAATTTTATTTCTCCAAAACGCCTCAATAGATTTTCTCCTAGTCCTAAATTATTTTAATTTGGTTATTTA
Source organism: Urophora cardui (assembly GCA_960531455.1). Classification (NCBI taxonomy): domain Eukaryota; kingdom Metazoa; phylum Arthropoda; class Insecta; order Diptera; family Tephritidae; genus Urophora; species Urophora cardui. Next base: position 73,103,062 of record OY482673.1, on the reverse strand, counting down.
TTGCTTATTATATTGGAATTTATAAAAGATTTTCTTCAGTAAAATTGGTCGTACGTTATCTTTAGCAATAGTTTCGCGGGAATGTGTATAACATACGACAAAATGTGCTCTCAATTTGAACTAAGTAAATTAAAGATTTTTTAAATTAGTTAAATATTGTATGTTATTTCTCATAAAAGTAAATAAATTAATTAATTTCCAGCAAGTACAAAAAAGCACATTAGAAAAAACAAATCACACTGTTTAAAAAAACCCAAATGTATCATAAACAAACAACTTAAACAAATAAATAAATATAACAATTCAATTTTGGTATCACACCGTCTGCGTTTTACTTCCTCTTGTTTTACACATTGTTTCTGTGTAGGACTTAGGCTCCAGAAATGGTCGACTATAAGCTGTCTTTCCGCTTTCTTGTACGTGTATAAAAACAAGATTGAGAACATGCTTGACCAAGAGTTTTGCCAGGCATTTCTTTGCCTTTGTTATTCACATGGGGTCATTATCCGAGGGGTAATTCCAAGAAGATAAAAGACAGAATTAGTAATCTATATCTGGTGGTTACGAAGCTATTGCTATGGGTGCTATGACTGACAATGTTGGTTCATGGCAAATGCGAATTGACCAGCGCTATTTATCCGATATGGTTTCTGCAATAAATAAGTATGTATGCGATGGATATCTAGCAAGTAAGGATCCCGGTTCCGTAAGTACAGATGATTGGCTTACCACAGCTTCAAGTTCACTTCGGGTATATTTTAATTTTAATTTCAATTTATTTGCTATGTGAATTATTGTACACAGTCAGACTATTTAAGTCTTTTAGTAGAACATCATATCGACGGTCTCCTGCCAGAAACACGAATGTGAAATTTTTTCTAAGTGCGATGTCTGCTCTTTATCGGGTATATATTGATATAATAACAATTAATATTTGTATATATGCTTATGTACATACAAGTATATATTATGTATGTATGTTTACACAATAATTTATACCAATATCAATTGTTATTACATCAATATATACCCGATAAAGAGCAGACATCGCACTTAGAAAAAATTTCACATTCGTGTTTCTGGCAGAAGACCGATGATATGTTACAAAATTTAACAGATAACTTACAAACTAATTCAAACCTTATGCTATGTGTATCTATATGGAGAATTTTGGAACGAAACTGAGGAGACTACATTTTTAAAAAGCCTTCCTTTCTTTAAGTGTGTTTTGTAGTACCAGTTTAGGTGTTCGGGGTCATTTTTCCAGTTTAATATTTTTATTATTTTTATATAGATTGTTTATATAAATATATAAATGCACGGGTTTTGAAGTACGTTTTTATACCATGTCTCCACATAACGTGTTTCGCTCTTTTTTTCTGCATTTTCTCTCACTCTCGGTTCGACACGGAAACCAGTGCCGAATCTCGCTAATTTCCATACAAATTTCTGAGAGCGAGTGAAGATTGAAACACTGTTTCATTCTGAATCATCTTGCCAACCTCGATGATATCGATGTCTTCTCTAATTTTGTATCGAAAATCTATCGAAATCTCACACATACCAAAACAAAGACGCAAAAATAAGCAAACATACAAACATTTAAGAAGAACAAGAAAGAGAAATGTCAAACTGAATCACAATTAGCCACGTGGAGACGGGTTATTGAGCGAGATGTTTTGCTACATGTTTCTCTGGTGAATCAAGTTATGTGGAGACGGGCTTTTATATTACTTGTTTAGGGTAATGGGAGATATGGTCATACCTCTTTCTCTCAAACAGAATCTTGCTGCATTATCTATGGCCATTTGTAACCAGGGCCCTCACTCTGTAGTTCTATTCGAAAGCGAAATTCGACTCGAAAGCACTAAGGGCACTAAGCATTTCAACGTTATAAATTTGGTTATGATAACGCTAATCAACGAAATGGTATTATTTCGATAATTTCATTATCGTTATTTTGCGACTATAAATTATTTTTATAATTGCGTAAACGATAAAAACCTGAATAGTTTCAACGGAAACGATTGCTTTTTTTCGGTAAACGATAATATTAACGTTACGATGCATCCTTGATATATATTAAAACGATTTAAAAGTTGCACCGGTGATTAGTGTGCGCCTCATGTACGGCCTTATTCCGGCGTTGTAACATAATTTACTTTAGCGGTGAAATGAAGAATCTGGTACTTTAAACATCCTTTTCTTATTCTGGCAGCAGGAAAATTAAGTTACAACCTCAATACGTGGTAACATTTTGTTACCATTTTCAGCCCGATTCCATTCCGTTCGTATGGAAATGCTTTGACAGCGTTACCATTTGTGACAGAATACGGGCGCTTTCACATTACTCGGTGCGGTATCAGATCGACAAATTTGTTTTTTACAGAAAGTATACCGAAAGCTTACCGACCACATGTATTTCAATTGGCACTTTCACATTAGTGTTACATACATGAAATCAGAGCGGATTAATTTCGGTATACCGCAACGCGGTGAGTAAAAATTGTGGAATTACTGCATACATTTTTGCGGTGTAATAAAATAAGAATAGTCAGTAAAAGTCTCGGTTCGGCTATTAATGTAGCCAACTATAATTTCTTCGTCTTCGCTAGAAGACATTGTTGCTATTATTTAGTGATTTATTGAATTTTAAAATTTTATATTGTAAATTTCGATGTTTGTTTTCTAATTTTCTGCCGATTACGCACCGAAAGTATTCCGTCGTGTGAAAAACTCTGCAACGCGGACTCGTTTCAAAGTCGTACCGAGTAATGTGAAAAGGCCCTACCAATTGAAAAGATGGTAACAATGTTCAGCATCATAAATTACCAGTAAAGTAATTTTGCGGTAACGCTCAGAATAGGACTATTAATTTGAAAATCAAGAAACAAATTATGTTTATAACCCGGCGTCTCCACAAAGCAAAATTTTGTCTTAAATGGCGCGGTTTTAACATTGATGTTTAATGGAGACCGCCTCTGTCTTCTGGTATACCATAGATGTCAACCAATTGGTTTAACATCAATGGTTTAACATGTGCTGTCAGTTTGTTGATTTGACAGCTAATTTTTCATTTTAACGAAAAATTCAGTCGCAATATCTCTACATTGAATGTGAAATTTCTCACGGCATCCATTTTTCTTGAGTGTGCATATATATAGTTTGCGAGCATCATCGCCAATTTTAAATTTTAAATTTTTTTTAACCTTCTAAGTGCTTCTGCGTACACGGCATGTCAATTCGGCTCCATTTTACAAATAATTTTGTCATAACATCAGTGCCCACGCACATGAAAAAATGGTTGTTAGACAAGATAATGGTAGTCCACCATTAACAAAATTTCTTTCTTGTGGAGTTTCGGCGTTACGAAGTAGCCCAAACATCCAATTATTTCAGCACGTGGATCAGAAATATTTTTCGATATGTACCAGCGATGGAAAATAACTCGTGCTTGTGTATACATATTTCGGCCCTTTACGAAGCAGCTTGGCACTTACATATGTACACTCGACAAATTTGGCACGATTTTAATTTTCCATCAGTACTCATTCTAATTTTCATGTACTCTTCACTTGGGTTAAAAATCATTAACCTGGAAGGAATATGTGTTTCTGTGAAAAATGTATCTGGAGAAATATACTGACCATTTCAGATAGGCACCCATAAATGTACAAATATTATATTTATCTTTTCAAAGAAAAGCGAATTTTTATTAACACCCAAATTAAATAAAAATGCCAAAGGATTGACATTACCGACCAGTGAAATATTTTTTATGGTTTTATAGCTACAGATATAATTAAACTTAAGTTTTATTGCCACAATGACATTCCACGCAACGGACGCTTCTCTGCGCCGATTGCAAGTAGCAAATAGTGAACCGCATTATTGACACCAGTAAGCCGGTCGTTCTCATAGCCAGGGCCCCGGAGCAAAAGATTTTTTCGTTTGACAATTATATTTGTCGTTTTCGATTCGCCATCACACAAGCGAGGTCGGATCGAACAAAAATGTTTGAACCCATAATGAGTAGTAGCCATACTCGCTAACTGGTCGATAAAAATTTCCCTCTGCTCGCTAGCATTCACATATAAATTTGACAGAAGGAAATTTATAGCCAGCAGAGAAATTGTGAATCGAAAGCGGCTAATATTACAATGGCGCTATTATAACTCTGACGAGTTTTATGGCCAAGCTTCTCTCCCAATTCGAGGTGTGCTCCTTTTTGTTTTTCCTACTAATTGTGTGGACCTAGAGATTTATGCCGGCTCCGAACGGCGAATGCATTTTTTGTGAGAAGCTTTTTCATGACAGAAATGCTCTAGGAGGGTATGGGGTGACCGCTGCTCTTAAAAAACCCAATAATTGGATTTTTACTAATTAGAAATTTTTTTCTGGTGTTTGGTGTTATTGATTTGGGTAAAATCAGGCAAGATTTAAGAGTTATACAAGGACTGATTTTATTTACATCGCACTGGCTTTATATTTATATCAGAGCTGACCACACACGTACGAGTACACCAATGTTTACATCAGATTTTTCATGTCTCCCGACGAAAACTGATGGAAATTTTGTTCTGGGCACTGATTGAAATATTCATCATAAGTATCGGCTAAATGATTGATCATTTAATCGGATGGTTTCTTGTAGGGTAAGGACCTAGTGATTTTTAGCTCCAGCTCCGCTCCTGCCAATGATTTGGGCTCCGCTGCGGAAAAAACCTTAGCTCCTTAGCTCTTTGCTCCGCTTAGCTCCGGCGTCCTGCTCATTGTACATTTGTATTTTTCTCAGAGAAATAAAACCCATGGATCACAAGAAATCTTGACTAGCAATAATTTTTGCTAACAATCAATCAAAAAATCTTACGACTGACTTGCTTACGGTTTGTTGTTTGCTATTCCAAGTGCGCTTGTCGCTGCTTTGCTCCGCCTTAAATGTCTAAATGGGACATCAAGGAGTTGTGAATGATTTTATTACAGTGCTACTAAAGTGCTACCGTTTTACGTGTAGAAATGTTTGTGCAGCAGCATGTATGTAGATATGTATGATAGGGTGTTCCTCCACATATTTTGTTTTTGGTGGACAGATTTTTTTTTGTTTGAGAAGCCTTTTCATCGCAGACACTCGGAGGATATGCCGACCACCTCCGAAGGGTCACCGCTATTTTTGAAAAATCCAATAATTGGGCCAACATTTCAGATTTCTTAACTTTTACGTAATATTTATTAATAACATTGTGTGACAGTGAAAATGTAATTCTTGCGAGACATAAATACCTCAAGTTGTAGGTATAGCCACGTGTACAAAAAATGCACTCTTAGAATTTCCAAAACACCCTCAAAATCTGGAGTTAGGGGTCAAAAACCCCTTTTCCATAGGTGGAGGCATATATTGGCCTTTAAATTTTTTTCTGGTTATTCTACGAAAAAGATGTTGACGCCATTGAAAGGAGGACGTTTTGCCACTCGATGTATAAATTTATTATCTTCTTTAAAGAAATTTCAGAGAAACTACAAAATGTACCAAAAAAATATACCCACATTAACCTCTCCATGCAAAAACGGTTTAACGTATAATACAAATTTAGCAATTTTAGTATGAAAAATTTGACAGTAGAAATTGATTAAAGTAGAATATCCTAGCAACGCCTTCGCGAATATGGTTAACAAATGCTCTGACATTTATCAGATACATTAAAAATACGTATACTGTTAAAAGCGGTGAAATGTCATCTTTTCAACGAAATCAAATTCGTGTTGATAGAAAAAGTTTTGGTACAATATATGACTTAACATACGAAGAGCGGGTTTTTGGCGCCTAACTCCAGATTTTGAGGGTGTATTGGACAATTTAAGTATGTATTCTTCGTAACCTAGAAAAAAATACTTTCAATTTTGTTTTTTTTTTGTCACACTGTGTAATAGACTAGTGGTAAAAAAATTCGAATGCCGTAATTAGGCTTACGAGCTACCTCACCGATCACCATGCAATTGTTGTTGTGCACTCCGACGAGTGGGAGAATTTTCGGACTCGCACGCCGATGCATCGGGCTAATAATGTGTTATGTTGTGTATGTGTTTACCAATCATCGATTTCAGCGTAGGTAATCACCTCTCACCAATCACGGAAATGCGTCTGATCGGTGGGTTAACTTGTAACCATAACCACGGCACGAGGCAGAGGCCCTCTAAATTTTGTACATACTACATATGTATGTACATATGTATGTAAATAATGAAATTATTAGAGTATCGACGTCCCGACCCACTGCTACTAATCTATCTTTCGCTACTAATCTATCTATCGCTACCCCTCATCCGACAGAAAAAACATTTCAGTGGAGCACTGTCCGGACACGTCCTGAAGTTGCCTCTAAGTTTCATCAAAGTCGGTTAAACCTTTTTCAAGTAGTTCTATTGCATACACTTCTGCTGCAATTTTTTCAAACTCATAGTTTTATTTTTTATGTGTCCGAGAACTTTATAGGAGCAAAAAAATAAAACTAAAAAATTAATGATTATTTCTGAAATATAAAATATCGCTCAAGGAATAAGTTTTATTTCCGATCAAAAAAATTAAATTCAAGAAATAATTTTTATTTCTGAAGGAAATGAGTATTATTTTTGATCAAAAAACCATAAAAAAATAAATACAACTCAAGAAATAATGATTATTTCTGAAAAACAAAATATCACTCAAGGAATAAGTTTTATTTCTGATCAAAAAATAAAACTAAAAAATGATTATTTTTTATTTTTATGTGGATTCGGATAGTGCTTTTTCACACACATACTCGATACTATTCTACTATGTTTGCATTTGATTTTTTCCATTGAAAATATAACGATACACAGAATACCGATTTATTAAAGAAACCCGATTTCGAAAAATTTTGAGATGTGTCAGTTTATGATTTAGGGTGCGATATGTACATATTTATATAACTTATTATATGTATCTACATATATTATTATTCGGGAACCGAATTGATTCTGCCTAAAACGCGAAGGCCACACAGACAATGAAAATATGACCATCATTTAATGGACACCCTAATATATGACGTCTTTACCTTGTGTGGCCGTCGCTTCTGGTGTTCTTTGTCGGTGGTTTAGCTCACCTATTCCGAGTGCTAATTAAATTTAACGACATGCCGCACAAATAACAAAACTACAAAATTATCTTCATAGTATCTGCATCAATTGCAGCAATAATAGATAGTGCGACAATAAGCTAGAATGAATAGACAGACTGAAGGAGCATCGACAGATGAAGGTAGGAAACACGCATAGTCAGCCAGAAGCGTACTCGGTAGCAGTTGAGTGTGTGCAATACATGCATAAAAGTGTATCATTAAATACACCGTTGAAAATTTCCTTCTATTTTGTGAACTTTTTAGGCTACATATGTACATATACCGCACGTTTTATGCAATAGGGATTTAACTCGAAATTTTCGATTTCTGGGATTTTGCCATATATTTCAATAACTAGGCCATGCCTTTGAGCATTGATGGGCTCCACTACACTAAAAATGAGTGTGTGTTGGTGCGCCTACTGTAGGCCAAAGTGAAAAATTACTAAAAAATAACACTGCTTGCTCTACAGCCAAAAAATACTCTAAACGCGACCATCCTATCTATATGTAAAATCGGTCGCTGATTCCGAAAATCGGGTTCATTTTTAATTCTATGGGAAGATTTTTGAGACCGTTATTTGGTCAATGGCTCCACTTAATCCTGAATATCCTTCTATAACATTTCTCTCTAACTCTTACAGTTTCTGAAATATTGACGATGCAATTTGAATTTTTTCGATTTTTTACGATTTTTTGAAGAAAAAATTGACTTTGTCAGGCAATATCTTTAAAACCAATATTTTCACCTTCGATTTTACTCCTCTGCGTGAAGCTCCATTTCATTACCAAAAAAATAAGCCATAAACGATGAAATCCATGGTAAAATGGAAAAGTTATAGGCGATCAAGTAAATACAGCCAAGTCGCGCAATGCCTCTGCACGGGTACATTCCATGCATATTGTAGCAATGCCTACACATCTGCAGTAGCAGCGTATTGGCAGCGCAGTAGATACAAGCCCATTTAGCAAACAGTGATGGCGAAGAAGGAAAGAAGAGTAGAACAAGCGGTGGCTACATTTTTGTAGTTGAGACTCGGATGGAGGGAAGATGAAGAGAATGCCGTTTGATTTAATTTCACGTTCATTTTATTCTCCCCGAACAATTATGCTAAAAACATAACTTTTCGTTTCAATTCAAGCTTTTTTATAAAAAAAAATTTCGACACTAGGTACTTTGATTGAGTATTTTGATACATTTTAAACAAAAAAATATTAAGAAAGCCCCAAAACTTTTCAGTCATTTAAAAATAAGAAATAGTGTTTAAAAAAATTATGTATTGCGGAAAAAAGGCATTAAATTTGCCAGGTTTAGAAAAAAATCCAAATTTTTCAACCGTGTAAGAAAAAACTAATTCAAAACCGAAATCGTAAAAACTCATTCGATTGTGATCCCCCGACAAAGAATCCAACAAAGGCACATTTCACACCTCGCCTCCCCACCGCGCATACTTATTATTTTCTCTTCATTTATGTGCTCTTAACTTCCTGTCATCTCCGGTTCCAATTGGTTGCCATTTGATTGGCCACAGGCGTATTTCTTGACATTGTCTGCCGCCTCGACTCATTGCTTTGTTGATTGAATTGTTTGTTTGTCTGAACGTTCGGCGTGCGGGCCCCTACTGTTCTATCATAAAATTATTGTGTTGGATTGAGTTCTCCGTGAAGTGACAGTTATGCGTTGGGAATCTTGAGGTACGTGCATGTAATGAAATGTTGGTGATAGAGTTTTTTGTTGCCATTTAATTACTTGTTGAAAGATTGTCACATTCAAAAAGTGGTATTTCACAGAGATTCAACATGCATACATACATATGTATGTATCTATGTATGCACATATGTACATTACGGTAGCCCCCAAATGTATGGAGACAAATTTTATAGCATATTTCCTCAACCTCACCCCCTAGGTCGATGCTAACTAATATAGTCGAAGATATCACATACAAATTTTTGCACCGATCGGAAATGGTTAAGGGGTGTTACAGAGCGGCCAAAGTTCAGAAAACTCTATGGAGACTCAACAAATTAAATTTATTTTTTTGTATACATATGTAATGCCCAAAATCGATTGCGCTGTGCTCAAAAATACCAAATGCAAATTTTGGTCCGATCGGTGGCGGTTAAGGGGTGTCGCAGAGGAGTCAAATTTCAAATTACCATATACGTACATACTTAAAGACCAAAAAATTATATTAAATTTGTTTATATCTAATGGCCAAAATCGATAGTCGTGTACTCAAGGATACCAAGTATAACTTTTGGTCCTGATCGGATAGGGTTAAGGGGTGTCGCAAAGAGATCCCGTGCGACACCACAGACCAATCTCCGCTCGCCCAGTGTTTCGACTACAACAAGCTAACTGGACAAAAACAAAATACTAATTCTTAGAATTTTCAGGTGACTAATTATCACTACTCCCTTATAACGGGATATTTGAACCCTTTTTTATTTTGACTCATAACTTGTTGAGAAATTGAAGTAAATTAGGGAAGTCGTAATTAACACAGATTTTTTCGCAAAATCTTATTTGAAATCTTTCAGTGAAGACTTTAAATTTGTTTCAGTACTCGAAAATAAGCTAAATTTTTTGATTATAATTTTAAAGAAAATTGTATGTTTCTGATATACATATATGTATAAAAGTTATTTAGATAAAAATAAATTTTTTATATACATTTGTAACTTCAGAGGTGGAAAATTTATATGTTCCCACATGTCCCCGCTCCAAATTTTTTGTAATATTATAACCACAACTGTCTGCTAATAATCTAAATAGAAACCCATTGCGAATTCAGTGCACATATATTTAATTTTATTTTATTTTTCCAGATTTGCTTCTAACCATACCCAAAATGAATTTTTTTTTTAAATTTGGTTAAAATATTCAAAAGATGCAAGAAACAAAGAGCTATTGAACAGTTCTAAATTGATATAATAATAATACAATGGCGCTATTATAACTCTGACGAGTTTTATGGCCGAGCTTCTCTCCCAAATCGAGGTGTTCTCCTTTTGTTTTTCCTACTAATTGGGTGGATCTACAGTTTTCTGCCGGCTCCGAACGGCGAATGCATTTTTTGTAAGAAGCCTTTTCATGGCAGAAATACACTCGGAGGGTATGCCGCCCACTGCCGAGAGGTGACCGCTGCTCTCAAAAAACCCAATACATAATTGGATTTTTACTAATTAGAAAAATTGTTTTGGTGTTTTGCTCGGACCGTGGATTGAACCCGAGACCTCTGGCATAGCAGACGAGCACTCCACCCACTGCACCACAGCGGCCAATTGATACATAATTTAAATAAAGCAAGTGATTCAAGTTTAAGAGATTTAAGCAAACAATTTTCGGAATACTTATACTTCAAAATTATATCATGTTCAGATATAAAAAAAATAATTAAGTCAATTGGGCTTGATTGAGCATATCTAGATTTGGTGTTCAAACATACTTAATTTACTTGATAAATCGATATTTTCCATGACGCTAATCCAGCCCATTTAACATATCGGCTCAAGATACATACACACATACACGCCGTGAGCTGAATATTAAACTCTCGTGACCTAAATGTCAAAACTGCAAGAAGAACGAAATATTTTGACACTCAGCTCACAACTTTTACCAATCGTAAACATGAATGCATGTATAAAATATGCAGAATTAAACAAATTTGATAGCTGTTGAAGAAGAAGAAGAATTCAGCTGATCTCACGAACCAACCTGTTTAGTGGACCTTTCTAACAGAATTGCATGCAGAAATGTTCTTCATTAAGAACTCATTAATTTCTAATGAAGCATTAACTTTTTGTTGAAAATATAAGGCTTGAAAATTGAACGAAGGCTCTTAAGGTTGTGTCGGAACATAACTTTACATAAATGAGAAATGGGAACAGTTTGGAAGAAATCGCGCACGATTCATAAATAAAACTTGCCGTCGCTTTCGAGTACAGATAAACCTTTTAGAGTTACTGTTTACTCAAACTTGCCATGAATTGATAAAACTTTGCGCAACCTATGCCCTGGGAGACCAAAGAATGACTTCGCACATTCAAGTCAAAAAACTAAACGGCGTGGAGTGGAAGACTTACTCCAATCCAGAAGTGCTGACTAGTTAGTTCATGCGGCAGCATTATCTACTCTTATGTCGGGCAACAGGAATATGACAGATGATATAAAAAATAATACCGAAGTGCTCATGAAGGCAATCGCATTTGATCGAAGTGCTAGGTATTTGAGCAGTGCAGATTATGTAAGTAGAAGATTGCAAGTCAACTACTCATACGTACAAACCTACTCGGAAGTGCGGTATGTTAGCAGGTTATAAGTAGGGAAGCTAAAAATATGCAATGCATATTATGAACTAAAATGAATCGAGTATTATCGAAAAGTATTAAACTGGCAACATATTAGATATCTGTGGTTCATTCAGATAGTTGCGTTTGCTTATATGATATTGAGTATATCTGGTAAGCATATGACTAGAAATACAGTGACACGCGTTCCTGTATATCCTACCAGACAAGCCTGAATGAGCACTTTTTGATAAAGTCCTTGAAAATGAGCCCATTTTTGATTAGTTGACTTGCCCACTAGAACAGTCACACATTTGTTTGATTTGGTGTGTATGTTCTCCCTCAATAAGAGTAGTAAAATAGAAAAAAGTAATACATATGTGAGAGCGAGAGCACATATTATACAAAAAAATCGACAGTTGGCCGCGAAAATAAATACGAAAAAACGTCAAACGGTGATGGAATAAATTGAACAAAGGAAATCAAATTTAATAATATTTTCAATAACAAAAAGCGTTGCACAAAATAAGAAATTTAAAAAAATAACATCCGACATAGGTAAGTTTCAATGTGCACAATTTGGGCTTTATTTATAATCATAAATTTTGATTGAAGATGGTCGTGACATTACATCGCATTCAACCGCGGCAGCTAGCCTATGGATCATGCGGCAATGGCCAACTTTGGTAATCGTTGAGCCAGAATTGACTACAAGAACACCGCCCACTACGCCGGAAAATAGTTCACCACCGCCAGCAGCAATAAATTTACCAGCGTCCAATCGTACGGCTGTGCTCACACAAAAACAAACAAACACCGCTGATACGCCGTAGAACCTATGGAATGGTGCAATAAAATTAATTTGGTTGCCTATGGCACCGATCGAGGTTCAGAACTTTTCGGAATTCCTCTCACACTCCGAAAACACCTACCACTTATGCTAGAGACACACATCGTAGTATAGTAATAATATTGCGATCTATACCACATACATATGTGTCACCCTCATATTGTAGTTTAATTCAGGGACCCATAATAATCATTATTCGTTATATTTTCAGTGAAAAAAATCAAATACTTGCAAACATCGTAGAAGAGTATTGAGTTTGTGTGTGCATGTCTGAAAGAGCACTATCCGAATCCACTATGATCGAAAACTTTTAAGCGACAATATATCACTCAAGGAATAAGTTTTATTTCTGATCAAAAAAATAAAACTAAAAAAATAATGATTATTTTCGATGAAAAACTCAACATATAATGATTAAATGGCGATTTTTATTAAAAAACTCATAATGATTACGGTCCCTGGTTTAATTGAAAATTTTCATAGTATAGCCAAATCATAATATTGATATAATATTTATAAGTACTACATGTGTGTCTGAGGCATTATATATGTACATATAATTTGTGTCCGAACACTTTTAGAAATTCACAATATATAAATTCTCTCAAAACCGTTACTAATGTATTTTTAAGTTGTTTTTGCTGTGAGCTTGCGGAAAATAAGCCAAACTAAATTATTTTATAGATTTAAAACCGATTTTAATCGTACACCATAATTTACTAAGATTGCTAGAAGAGGTGGTTTCTTGTAAAAAAAATTTGTTTGAAAGTGCAGTTAGAAAGTCGGTTATATCTGGTAATGGAATGAACCAATTAGTCCAATATTTTGGCGCATTACAAAATGGAAATGAAATGGTATGTATGAAAATATAATCGATGATGGAAATCCATTACCTACCATTCGCTATTGGTTAAATACATAAATAAACCGCGAAAGAAGTCCAGTTGAAAATATTGGTAAGGTTTGCATGGGCACGTGTGTATGCTTCTCTCATACATACGTTTGTAAGTATGTATGTATGTATGTCTTATGCCGAAACGATTGTTACTATGATTACATGTGCTACATGCACTCATTGCTGGTTTACTTCACCACTTGCCAACCGTGCATCGTTGAACCATTCTTCATTTATTCATGTATTCATCCATACGCTCCCAGATATTGCGATGAGTTTGATTTGCATATGAAATTACAATTTTGCAAATGATGTTTTCAATTTCTTTCCGACATGATTACTCGAATGCATTGTAAGGTATTACAAAATCCTTAATCAAAACATGGCTGTGAATTAATTACACTGCTCTACAGCCAAAAAATACTCTGAACACCACTATCCTATCTATATGTAAAATCGGTCGCTGATTCCGAAAATCGGGTTCATTTTTAGGTAGGTTTTTGAGATATCGGCAATTTACCGTTATTTGGCCAATGGCTCCACTTAATCCAGTAAGTCTCCTTAACGCATTGAGCTATATACGTTGGACCAAACGAAAGAAAATTAAATTTCCTATACATGGCTTCTATACAATTTTTCTCTGTCTTATAGTTTCTTAAATAAAGATGAGTAAATTTGAAAATTTTGAATTTTTTACGAAAATTTGAAGAAAAAATTGACTTTGTCATGCAAGATCTTCAAAACAAACGTTTTTACCTTTAGTTTTACTCCTGTAAGTGAAGCAAAAAGTAAAGCCATCACCGAAAAAAATCCATGGTAAAATGGAAAAGTTATAGGCGATCATGTATCTAAATATAGCCAAGTCGCGCAATGCCACTACGCGGGTAATGTACCCGTTATACCCGTAAATGGGTGCTGCTACTGCATATGTGTGGGTTATTGGTACAATATGCATCATCGCAACCTAAGAAAAACTATAGGTACCAATTGGCGGGAAATATAAATACCAGTTTTATTCTCGACACGATGTTTTACTCGAAATAATTTAAAAGTTTTTCGTTCACTCGTACCGTTGAAACTTAAGTCATTCGCCAAGCCCGTTAGGTACATACTAAGTATTCCAACTTTTACGATTCCGGGATTTTAGGGATTTTTTTTATAATCCCACATTTTAGGGTTGAAAAAAGTAAATTATTTTTTGAGGAACGCTACAACTTTAAAATGCAAAGAAAAAAATTGATTTTTATTGCCATTTTTTATTATTTCATTAAGTCTAGTACAGAGTTCACCGCCGTGAAATTTCACCAGCAACATGCATTTATTTTGCCGTGAAATGTTTCAAGAAAAATAAATGAGAATAAATGCCAAAACGAAAACTGAGCAAATGAAAAAAAAAATATAATTTCGAGCATCGCCTCAGAACCATCTTTAAAATTTTGGCCAATAAAAAATTAAATTGAATAAATAAAAATAAAAATTTGTTCTTCTGAACGTCCCTACACTTTATTCGCTGCTTGTGTTTAATCTTACAATAATATGTATGTGCATAAGTTAGAAACGAATTATAGTAGGAAAGAAACTAGCAACAAATTTCTATCAAATGTCGAAGGCAGGCAATGGATCAGCGGTTAAATCTCTAGTGATTGTACTGCAAAGAGCGCAAGTGCGATTCTTGGCAGAAGCAAAAGTAACCTGATGAGTCTTAGAGAGATCTAAGGTGAAACAGCTGTAGTTACATCCATGCTTAAATTTTTTTTCTAGTTTATAAAAAATATAACCTGGGCCTGTGCTCGTTAAATTAAATAAAAAAAATTTTATACAAAATATAAATTCCAATTGCAACAAATGTCACTTTTCACTCGAAAATAAATGGAATTGTCTATTTAAATTGGCGTGAAAAATGTTGCTGGCATGTTGCGCAACGTTTTCACGGCAGGAACTCGGTACAACTTTGTCGTGAAATATCTGTGTGTTTCACACATGTTTCACGACCAGTTTTTTTTATATGGATTTTGACAGCAGTTTCACGTGAAACTCGAACTTAGTGCTTCAGTAACAAAATAAAACAGGAACGTAAGGTTATGCGTATGATTTAATACTCGTAATACTTAAGTTTAAAAAATACAACCAACCAGTTGGTACTTTTAAGATATTAACAAGAAGCGATCATTTGAGAATTTCTAGTAAAAATTTCTGGAATTTAAGGACAGACTTCTTTTAGACGAATATTTTCAAGTTTACCGAAAAATACCGAAAATTAATACAACTTTCGAAAAATCGAAGACACAAATTTTGAGATGAATTTCGAGTATGCAGCTACGTATTTAAAAAAAATTTTTTTTAAATCGCAATAAATTTCGTGATAACCCAAAAAACACAAAATTACCGTTATCTCGAAAACCTAACCATAAAAAAATAAAAAAAAAAATAGTTCCGAGCTCAGAAGGCCCATGCCTATCCTCCCCAAACTTGAATTTCTTGGTATTTTATTTTTTTCTAATTAGTTGCAGCCTAGTGTCATTCAAAAAAATCAAAAGTATTAATCCTTACTTTGACTAATGGACTTACTGGCAAAAAATGTCGCACTTATTCTGCATTTTGTTCGGACTGTAAAATAGTGCTGGAAAACCATCGATTGAACTATCGATGGGGCCGATGCCATAGCGATTATCGATGGTTTTTTTTTAACCATCGATAGTATTTTACTTGGTACATAACTACGACGTCTGTTAAAAAATTACTCAAAAAAACTGAGATTTATAATTTTTAAGGTACTTGATTGGAATATGTGGACTGTGAGTATATAAATAAAAGATTAGTGAATAATTTTATAAAAAAAAACTTGCAAATAAAACGGTTTTTTTTATTGAGAATTGAGCAATTAAGGTTTTGATTTCGGCTCTCCTATTATTTTGTGGACAACTGTATATGTACAAATGTGTGTATGTAGTATTCTTACTTTGAATAGTTATTGACTTATTTTTTGTATTGAACTTTTTACATAAACTTTGGTTTTTTATTAATTTTATAATTTGTTTCTAATAAAAATTTATATTTTTCTTTTAAATATGGGAACGTAAGTACATACATGCATACATATGTATGTATGTATGTATATATGCATGAAATATTCGAGTACCACATTTCCCTTTAACGGGCCACCTACGTACATATATTAAACCAGGGCTGCTCACCTCATAGGCACTCAAAGCACAATTGTTTTTGTTTTGTTCCGAATCATAGGCACAGATACATATTTGCACTTGAAATATGAAAATAAAATTTTCTGTGCACTCCCATAAGCACTCAGATATCAAAAAAATTTTATATGTATGTGCCTATAATTCATATTGAATGTGCAGAGCAAAAGCACTTTGTATAGGAGCTCGAGCACTGCCGTAAGAAATCGAAATTTACAATAACAAATGTGTAATGAAAAAAAAATTCAAAAAATAAAAGCACTGCGAAAAATTTGTATTCAAAAAATTTTCATATAAAAAATAAAAATAATTTGTGTGTATGTGATACTACCATTTGAAAATAAATTCTAAAATAATATTTTATTGGAATTCATAAAAAATGTAAATGAGCAAAAAAAATTTTTCAGTGCATATACAAAATTTGTAGATGTATTGAGTTTTGTACTTTCAATACGAGAGCGTTGAGCAGCCCTGTATTAAACCATCGAAGGGTTGCATTATTTTTGTTTCACTCATCACATGGAAATTGCACAATTTTCATAGGGTACAGGGCACGTGTTGATAATGCTACCCTGTTATAACGCAACATTTTCGTTCAGAATAGGAAACGTTATTAGTAGGGCAACAGAAAATATGCCCTAAAAAATTCGTTTTTAGCGCTAAAAATATGTCCTTAAAAATATGGTTTAAGCGCTAAAAATATGCTCTTAAAACTTGTTTTAAGCACTGAAAATATGCCTTAAATTTTTTTTGTAATAAAAAATATTGTTTTTATAGGTACAAAAGCGAAATAAAAAATTCACATTTTATTAAATTATAATACTTTTGTAACAAAAATTATTTTTATTAAAGATACATTTTATAGGTACAAAAGACGAAATAAAAAAATTCACATTTGCGAAACATATCTTCGTTACCAGAAGAAAACAAGTATTTTTACATACGAAAATATATACATACATATATTTATGTGCATGAATTTAAAATTGTATGTGTTGATGGCAATCATACTTGCATACTTATTTATTCAAATTGCTATTGCTGTAAACTACAAAACTTTGTGATAAATTTTCAAATTCAAAACTATGTCGATTGTCGCGGTAAGTTTTTAAACGTAGAAAAAGAAGCAAGAATTTCAGTCACTGTGTATCGTGTAGTGCTACACGTTCAATATGAATATTGCGATATTTTTCTCGCTCTGAGGTTCAAGATATTTTACTTCCGTCCTTTTCGCGCTCTCACTTTCAGTTCGTTTATTGCCAATATTGCGATCCGGATCGCGGATTTCAAAATTTCTAAACATTTTGCGATCCAGAATCGCGATCCATCAATACTCGATGCCACACTCAATATGAATCGCGATTCACGCATTTCATCAATATATATTGATCGTCTGACGTATGCCTACGTATATACATACCAAGGCAAATTCATTAATGGCACGGCGAATTCGGCAATATTCGCCTCGATTCGCTTTAAATTTTTGTCCATCAGAATGTCAAACTCAAAGTAAAATTTTTCTTTTTTTGACATTCTCCTATATTCTTCTGTACACGGCGAGTTAAAAACGAGAAGAAGAAGAAGTCAGCTGTTCACTTACCATTCCCATATGAATGAATTTGCCTTGGTAGATACACAGCTGATTCGTGTAGCACATTTGAATAAGGCATTGCGAAAATTATTAAATTCGCCTTGAACTTGTCAGACAAAGAGGAATGGCAAATAGTATGCGCATATACAAAACAAAGTTTCCAGAGTAAAAAATGTAAATGAAAATAATTTTACGAGCGTGATTGAAAAATATGATGAAATACTATGCTAAAATATGAATTTATAGCAAAATATGCCAAAAATATGCAAATAAATCAAGATATGTAAAAATAAGCCTTTTGACCTAAATATGCGAAAATATGCCCTAACAAGTTAGGCTTATTCTCTTCGTCTTGAGCTAAAACGCCGATATATATTTATCATACGTAAATAGGACTGCAACAGAAAAATATGCATTTGCATATCTTCTGTTGCCCTAGTTATTAGTATACAGATCTGAGACCAATAAAAATTATATAAAATACGAATTTTCTTTGCTATAATAGGGGAATATTCTGTTTTCATTTTATCCCGAAAATCCCGGGAAGACATTCTAGTAATCCCGGAATTTTCGGGGGGTCGAAAAGGGCGGGATCCCGGGATTGAAATCCCTATTACATACATACATACATATGTAGCTAGTTAGTAACCCGGTTGCTTGTTTTTAAAAGTTTAATTAAATTTCTAGTTAACACGCTCACAGTCAATATACACTTTGTTTGACTAAAAGCTGACATTGAATGGTGTAAAAGGGGAATATGTAATAGTATATTTTTCTTGTAAGCGGCATGCAAAAGAACGCACAACTTGCTAAACTTTAATTTTACTTTTATATAAGCATTCCACGTTAGAGGGCTTCGGACGGATTCGAATTTTTGCCATTCACCAGCAGAGTTCGGTTGTGTTTAGCGAGTTACCGATAGAGTCCGCTGGCGTAGCGAGTGCATAAAAACATACGATGCGTGTATTGGTTGATGTTTATGCTACAATCATCTATGTCAGTGGAAGTTTTCTATTCACAATAGCTTCATTCTTTTACTTTGCAACACAGCTGTTAAGGTCGACTAACAGTAAAGCGCTTTCAGATCAACTCGCTTAACCTAGCTTAGTTTTTGTTGTTGCACGTTATTCGCTAAGCTAGCTAGTGGTTTTTTCGAACTTGCTTGCAAATGAAAGTGGCTAATAATTGTATGTCTGTATGTACATATGTGCGTTTTCTACGTGTGTCCACCACGAAATTGGTAAAGCTTCATGATCAACTACATATCTACACGGAAAAAACTATATTGATGTCACATCCATATTTATGGATAATCCTGTCTGATCCATAAACTATGGATGTCATATCCATATAATGGGTGTTATATCCAAAAAAAAAATGTAATATATACAAAAATATTGATATGACATCCATAGTTTATGGATCAGACAGGATTATCCATAAATATGGATGTGACATCAATATAGTTTTCTCCGTGTACATATGTACATATGTGCTAAATAGCATCATCGTCATCATCATCTAGCAGCCATCCTGAAAAGTTGAGCTGGTATAGAGTTGAGCTAAAATTTATACATACTACATACACCCGGCAAAAAAGTTTTGCTTATTGTTGACAAATCAGTTCTAAAAAAGGAGCTGGCTGCTCTTCTCCTGTTATGCTCTCACCCTGTGTGCTCCCAACTCTCTAATACTTATCTAGGCCTTATTTCGCATGACGGAAAAGCCTTTGGAATAAGGTGTGATCTCAGAGAGAGAGTACTCCTTATGGCCTGATGACATCAACACAGGAAAATCAGCCTTATTTTAAGCCTTACGCCATACAAATTTGCTATCCTTATAATTTTCAGGCCTTATTTCTTAAGCCTTTAAATCTGCTGTTTCAACTCTTAAATAAGGCTTAGATTTTTTGGTGGGCATATGTACATAAGTATTATGTATGTACATATGTACATTGTTTTTCATAAGGGTGCAAACCACTCCAAAAATCGATGCGGTTCGGTCCAGTGGTTCCAATCACTTCTATATCTATACCGGTACAAGAACCGGTTCATGGTACCTCTGAACCACTGGTTCAGGTCGGTTCAAAATGGTTCAAGAGGATTTATAATATTTATTCAAACTTTGCTTCGTTAACTACAAAAATCTCATATTATAAATGTGAAATGGGAATTGTGTTTAAAGCCAATTGGCGGGAAAACCGCTGAGGTGGTCAATTCCGGGCCCAGACTTTAGAGGGCCCGGGAATCTCAAAATGATATCCAAGCTTTTCGCTTACAGAAAATAAACAAACAACACCTTAAATCACCTTTCGCAGATAGCAATCATTTTAAATTTCAACAAATTTTATAAATCTCTTAACGTGTCTGCACCCCACTTAAGGAATTGTTATATATTTTCGTGTATGTATGTATGTGAACAAAATTCATTCAGACCTATGGTCCCATGGAAAATATTGCTCAGTATGACCCATGGATTCAGAAACTGGATGTTCCTTTTGAACAATACATTTGACCCACCCTAATATATATATTTCTATGTAAACATATTTACTTGATTACACTGGATCACAAAATGAAATTTTTTGTCTGTACTTTGGACGTGACCATCCTATCTATATGTAAAATCGGTCGCTGATTCCGAAAATCGGGCTCATTTTTAATTCTATGGGAAGGTTTTTGAGATATCGGCAATTTACCGTTATTTGGCCACTTGCTCCACTTAATCCTGTATACCTTTTTAACGCAGTGAGCTATCTTCCTTGGAGTGACACTCAACGAAAGAAAATTAAATTTCCTTTTCATCGCTGCTATAACATTTTTCTGTAACTCTTATAGTTTCTGAAATATTGACGATTCAATTTGAATTTTTTCGATTTTTTACGATTTTTTGAAGAAAAAATTGAATTTGTCAGGCAATATCTTTTAAACCAATGTCTTCACCTTCGGTTTTACTCCTTTACATGAAGCTCCATTCTATTGGGAAAAATATAAGCTATCAACGAAGAAAATCCATGGTAAAATGGAAAAGTTATAGGCGATCAAGTAAATACATCCAAGTCGCGCAATGCCTCTGCACGGGTATATTCTATGCATGTTATACCCGTAAATGGGCTTTTATCTACTGCGCTGCCAATGTGCTGCTACTGCAGATGTGTAGGTATTGGTATAACATGCATAGAATATACCCGTGCAGAGGCATTGCGCGACTTGGATGTATTTACTTGATCGCCTATAACTTTTCTATTTTACCATGGATTTTCTTCGTTGATAGCTTATCTTTTTCCCAATAGAATGGAGCTTCACGTAAAGGAGTAAAACCGAAGGTGAAGACATTGGTTTAAAAGATATTGCCTGACAAAGTCAATTTTTTCTTCAAAAAATCGTAAAAAATCGAAAAAATTCAAATTGAATCGTCAATATTTCAGAAACTATAAGAGTTACAGAAAAATGTTGTAGCAGCGATGAAAAGGAAATTTAATTTTCTTTCGTTGAGTGTCACTCCAAGGAAGATAGCTCACTGCGTTAAAGAGGTATACAGGATTAAGTGGAGCCATTGGCCAAATAACGGTAAATTGCCGATATTTCAAAAACCTTCCCATAGAATTAAAAATGAGCCCGATTTTCGGAATCAGCGACCGATTTTACATATAAATAGGATGGTCGCGTTCAGAGTATTTTTTGGCTGTAGAGCAGTGTTATTAATGTAGGTATAGATAAATTAAAGTTCGTAACTATATATTCATTGAATTTTTTTTTTGAGAATTTGTTCATTTAGTATGGGGCCCGTAGTTTTTTTGACCCCGGCCGGGATTTTCTGTCGGCGGCCCTGGGAAGGCATACGAGATAATTACGTGCTAAACGGATGAAAACGGTCTCCGTAAACAGGGATGGGCATCTCTAATACAAACTGAAACTTTCACAGCGAATATCTCTTGAAATGTACATACATATGTAGTAGAGTACTGACAATTGGTGTGAGGGCATATGAGATAATTATATACTCAGCGGAAAAAAAATAAATAAGGAAGCTATGGTTGACGTCAAGAATGATATTTTTCCTATGTAACTTTTTATAACAAACTCAATATGCTAATATTTTTAAAAGCACGTGGTGTGAAACCCGCTGGTAACTTCTAGTAATAAATAAACCATAGACCAATAATATACATATGAATGATAATACATATCGTGAATACAATAAGCACATCTCACACTGGAAAATTCTTCAGTGAATGAAAGCACGCGCTTTCGCCTAAAGCTATGCAATGTTTACTAAAATACATACATACATACAGGTGAAGCTAATAAAAGCGTGTTAATAAAAAGAGCTATGTATGTGGAAAAGTTGAGTATCGAACTCATTAACTGACCATTGTCATTTTGCCTGTAGGCCTGTAAGCGCATACGTACCGTTTTTCAGAACATTTATAGTATGTACTAGACACACATAGCTGTATCCACGCCCATTTTAAAAATTTGTATCAATGATCAAACTACGTATATTAATATTATTGTTAGTGCAAAATTTAATTCCATTATGACTTCTAGTTACAAAGATGTCACGTTACAAATTCTCAAGTGATAAAAGTTTATACACAAAGTTTCGTCATAACATCTGAATTATTTGTCGAGTTATAGGCTCCGAAATCTCGTGGATTCCTTTGTTTAATAAAAATAGGTAAAAAAACTTTTTAAGTTAAACAGTTTTATGTTATACATACATTGCAATGCTTAAGATAAATGTACTAAAAACCAAAAAATAATAAAATAAATACAGTCGTGGGAATTATAAACATTTGCATAGACTAGACTAAAATAAAATCGTGGGGCACGTTAATTGTCTACAAATTATCGACTTAATGTGCGATAGAAGAATCGTTTAATTCGTCGTTAGGCAGTTGGCCCGCAGACGGTGAGGAAATTACATACTATTTTCTTGCTCATGGAAATTCCAATAGTTATACACTCCATGTTAATAAAAGAGATGTTTCAACTAGTTTATCGTTGGACATTCACACGAGGAATCGTTTCACTGCTCGTAGTTTGTCTTTAATCGACAAAACATGTGATAAAAGTACTACTCGCTCACCACTATGAAACCCTAAAACTCGCTTATAATCGAGCTTGCTCGCTTTTTTCCACATTCTAGCCCTACTTATCACACGTCCATCGTTGTCGGTTGAACAACTGCCTAATTATAGTGTAACATTACAAAACAAACATTTTAATCAACGATTGTAGACAATTGACGTGCCCCACGGTTTTATTTTAGTCTAGTCTATGCAAATGTTTATAATTCCCACGACTGTATCTATTTTATTATTTTTTGGTTTTTAGTACATTTATCTTAAGCATTGCAATGTATGTATAACATAAAACTGTTTAACTTAAAAAGTTTTTTTTACCTATTTTTATTTTCTAGTTTTTAGTTTTTATTTCGCATTCTGTTTAATTCATTTAGTGCTTCATTATTGCAAGGTTTCTTGCCCGTTAGTTTATTGCAGTCCAACGCCTCTATACGTAGTCCCTGCAAATAGGATTTTCAGTTTTAATTACCCCGATCTCAGCTCCACCTAGCGGAATTTTTTTTGAAGAAAATATTTCTTTTCAAGGTAGTAATACATGTTCCGAATTTCAGCCAAATCGGACCATAAATGCGATTTTTCTAAATATAGCGACCCACGCGCCACCTATCGGAAGTTTTTTTTTAGGAAAATATTTCCTTTCAAGGTAGTAATACATGTTCCGAATTTCAGCCAAATCGGACCATAAATGCGATTTTTGTAAATATAGCGACCCACGCGCCACCTAGCGGAATTTTTTTTTACGAAAATATTTCTTTTCAAGGTAGTAATACATGTTCCGAATTTCAGCCAAATCGGACCATAAATGCGATTTTTGTAAATATAGCGACCCACGCGCCACCTAGCGGAATTTTTTTTTAAAGAAAATATTTCTTTTCAAGGTAGTAATACATGTTCCGAATTTCAGCCAAATCGGACCATAAATGCGCCACCTATCGGAATTTTTTTTTCATAATATTGCATTGTCATCGGGGTTATACATGCGTACAAAATTTCAGATTAATCGGTTGACAGGAAGAGGGTGAAATTTGAATTACTAAATTTGACCCAACAATAAAACAAACGGGGTGAGCTAAATAAAACCGTTTAAAAAGAGGCGGTACCACGCCAATTTTCCAAAATTTTTCTGTTTTTTTGTTTCCGGTCTAATTTGGTACTCATGCCACAAAATTTCAATGAATTATCTATATATTTGGCAAAGATATCGCTTAAAATGTTTTTATTATGTCCAGTGTTGCTACAGCCCAAATAAAAAATATACCAAAATTAAAAACATTAATTACCAAAAATTACAATTTTTTAAGGGAATACTTTTATTTCCAGCTTACGCCGAAACTCCACAAAACATAAATTCTGTTACTTTTGTCGAACATTATTATGTCTAAAATCCATGTGTTCATATGCGTGGGCACTTCATTATGTTGGACATAATTTGCAAAATGGCGCCGAATTGGCATGCCGTGTACGCAGAAGCACTTAGAAAGTTAAAAAAATTGTTTAAAATTGGCGATGATGCTCGCAAACTGTATATATGCACTTAATGTTCTTTTTATTTATTTTTTAAGCCCAAACACTCAAGCCAAATAGACGCCGTGCGAAATTTCACGTTCAATGTGGAGATGTTGCCACTGTGAATTTTTCGTTGAAATGAAAAATTAGCTGTCAAATCATCAAACTGGCAGCTCATGTTAAGGCAATCTTGTTAAAGCAATTGCCTTGGCATCTCTGTTATACCAGAAGACAGAGGCGGTCTCCATTTGAAATCTATGTTATAATGGTGCTTGTGATGACAGAATTCTGTTTTGAGGAGACGCCGGGTTAAAGTACGTACCATGCTTTAATATACATATGTAAATATTCACAAGAAAAATACAAATATCTCGTATTCAGTGTATAAACTTTTATTTCTCTTTTTGTAAGTTTAAATTGTGCGAAATATAAATATCTTCAAGGAATAAATCGCTTTGGCCATCCATCGACCGTGGCTGGTGCACCGGGTGTTTTAAAAATGAAATTTCCAGCACCAAGAAAGACTAATGCTAATCTTCTCGCCTGTGAATTTTAGTCAATTGGTTGTTTCAAAAGTCTATCAGGAATTTTCGTGTCTTGATTCAAATCTGGCCAAGACTTTGAAAATCTTTCAAATATGAGGACTCCTGATGCAGATATCACGCCTAGTTTGATTTCAAAGCCAGCGCGAAGTAAAATTTCATATAAGTATGTGGTGGATGCAAGGTAAATTAGGAAGCTTGTGTTCTATCAATCTATATATTAATAGGCTAACATTTTTCCCATACTAACAATTGCCAGGCTGTTTAGCACATTTAACATACTCATATCCACATAAAATTGATATGGATGTGTTCGTATGAGTCAGTAAGTAAGTTTTTCTATAAATTATTTAATTTGTTTATAATTAATAAATAAAGTTTTTAGTTAAGAGAAATAGATATCGTAAATGTATTTACAAATATCGTAAACACAGTTGAAGAGTAGCTTTAATTTAAAAGCGCTCTCTATTTTATATGCATTGGCCCAATTTACGCTCAGATCAAAATCAACGCGGCCAAATATCTACTATTGCTTTTCCATTAAAGCGAAAAATGAGAGAGAGGGCGGGAGAGCACACTGAGTAATTTTAATTTTGACCAAGGCGTATCTAACAGGTAGGCTCTGCGGCGAATTGAAAAACTTCTTTTTTTATTTACAAAGGTAGAGTGTAATGTAAAAACCAAAGCGAATTCACATCATGGCCAATAGGAATGGACGTGCCCCAAGCGAATTCAGATTTTAACCACGGCGAAATATCATTTTGACATTACACTCTACCAATTACAATAACAAAATACATGATCTGCCTTGATTGTGACCATGATTTCGCGTCGGACCGTGATCAAAAGGGCAAATCAGTGTTGCGGTACAACTGGAATTTGGAAAGTGTTGCTTATCTCCGCGAAAAGGAATAATTTTTGTACCAATACAAAGTTGAAAAAATAAATTGCATGGTCGAATTTCGAGCACCGGCGATACTAGTTTTTATAAAAGAACTGTCGCTCCAATTTCAAGCCGTTTTTCTTTTTTTAAATCATTAAATAATGTTTTAAATAGATTTTAATTGATTTTTAGGGAACTAAGTAAAGCGGCCGCTGTAGCGCAGTGGGTAGAGTGTTCACCAGAGGTCTCAGGTTCAAACCCCAGTACGGAAAAACACCAAACAAATTTTCTAATTAATTAAATCCCAATTATTGGGTTTTTAGGAATAGCGGTCACCGCTCGGCGGTGGGCGGCATACCCTCCGAGTGTATTTCTGCCATGAAAATGCTTCTCACAAAAAATGCTTTCGCCGGTATAAAACTGTAGGTCAACCCGATTGGTAGGAAAAACAAAGGAGTACACCTCGAATTGGGAGAGAAGCTAGGCCATAAAACTCGTCAGAGTTATAATAGCGCCAGTGCATTATATTATTCTTATAAGTAAAATGCAGTTATTTTCCAATTTATGTATATCAATTTTTGTTTTGTTTTATTAACCCTAATCTTCTAAAGTGAGCTTCTCAGTCTCACTTTAAAGTTTAAAAGCGAATTATTCTTAAACCAAAAAAGCTTTTTGCTTGAAATTTTGGGTGTTCCTCCATTTGTGTTCATAAATTATGAAGTAATTTTGATCTTTGGGCTATTTATTTATTTTAACCATTTTATTTGCAATCGTATAAAATTGTAACGAAAAACCGAAAGTGAGCCTCAAAGACTCACCTTGAGTATCTTTATCGTAATAAGCTTACATTTCTAGAATTCTACTAAATTTTGAATCCGTTGTTTACAAGATTTATCCAGTGAGGTTTTTACATTATGAACTCACCATACTTCCCCGGATTTTGGTGAATTCGTCGTATTTCACCATAGATCTTTATATCATATGATGTCATAAAATTATGGAGAACGGTAAAGTCAGCAATTTCAAAACCATTAAAATCTTATCATTTTCTGTTTACTGAGATTCTAAATTACGGAAAAGATGTTCAGATAGAGAAACGAACGATCGTCTGCTTTTATGCGTCAATAATTTCACCACGAACGTCGCGTTTTAAAACTTTTAAATTTGATCGCGGAAAATATATATTGAGGGCGATCATATGAAAAATTTATTCATATTCATTTGATTCGTAGTTTTTCTCATTGTGTGCACAAAAACAAATTTATAACAGGTGTAATAAAACCATTTGTAACGAACATTCAACAATTACAAAAATGTGTGAAAATTGCAGTTCATTAATATACCCTATTTTATGAAATTACATTTTTTATCTTTATATACCAAGGATGCATCGTAACGTTAATATTATCGTTTACCGAAAAAAAGCAATCGTTTCCGTTGAAACTATTCAGGTTTTTAACGTTTACACAATTATCAAAATAATTTATAGTCGCAAAATAACGATAATGAAATTATCGAAATAATACCATTTCGTTGATTAGCGAAAAGAAATTATCAAAATGATTTCATTTCGTTGATTAGCGTTATCATAACCAAATTTATAACGTTGAAATGCTTAGTTCGCTCGCAATGCCGTCGCGAACAATCGGCCGAGTACTCGCATACATACATATATGCATATGCACACGAACTGCTACGAGAGACAGCTGTGTATGTATGCGCCTCGTGCAGGCAATCTTTTTGTTGATTTACTTCGTTTCAACGTTACCGGTTGCATTTTGATAATTTAGTTTTGTGAATTATCGAAACGAAATGGTTTTGATAATTTAGCGTTGCGAATTAACGAAACAAAACCATTTTGATAATTTAGCATTGTGAATTAACAAAACGAAATAGAATCCGTTCGTTCGTTAAGCATCTCTGTTATATACTAAACAAATTGTCATAAACCGTTATAAGAATGTATAAAAATGATTCTGCATTCATTACTGCATAAACAAAAATAAAAAACAAATACCAAAATAATGTGTTTCAAAATTTCCCCATAGGGGAGCCTCAGAGTCTCACTTTCGGTTTTACGTAACTTTTCAAAATTCGGTGATTAGGGTTAAGAAAAACTTTTATTTCACACTAAAAAATCATCTTGAAAAGCTTAGCTATTATTACTGGGCTTTAAAAATATAATTCGATTAAACACATTTATTTAATAATAATAATACAATGGCGCTATTATAACTCTGACGAGTTTCATGGCCGAGCTTCTCTCCCAATTCGAGGTGTGCTCCTTTTTGTTTGTCTTATTAATTGGACATTTATTTACTTTTATTAAAAAGTGAAAAGTCTTGATTCCTGTCAGGAACCCTAAAAGTGAAAAAAATCACAGTGACTAAGAAGTCACAGTCACGAATCACTCCGTTTCTCAAAAATCACGGGATCGGCAATTTCTAATTTGAAGCTAAAGCCAAAATATTTTCCTGCATTGATATTTAAAAAAAAAAAACGAAAAATTGGAATTAAAAATCGCGCAATTTTTTATTCCCTTTTTTCGCCTGCGCCGCTTTTTTTTCTAATACACCATATTTAAAAGAAACCCGTCTGCGGGCGTAATTGCCCTTCAGAAAGAGAAATAAAGCTCATGGCCAAAACGAAATAACGCCCGTGGGAATTATTTCTTTTTAAAGAAAGGAAAAAATGTCCGCGGCCTTTATTTCCTTTTTTCTGGGAAATAGAGCCCGCGGGCGTTATTTCACTGCACCTCAATTTGGCGCTTTCTTTTTTATTAAGATCTACGAATCTCATGTTGTAAAAAACGAGTGCAATAATATCTGTTTGTTTGACGAAAGTTTTGCACCAGAAATTTGATTAAAAAAATGTTAAATCTGAAGATATAAATCTTGCAAATCATTTAATAAATAGAAATTATAACACCTGCTTGTTTTTGTTTTCTAGTATCTAGATGTGTTTTCGTAAATAATAACTACAAAAATAGTCACATTTTGCATGCAATTGAATGTAAAAACTTCAAACAATTTCCGGGGCCATTAAATGTGCTCGGATCGGCACGAAATTTCACACGTTAGTTATTTAGACCAAAAGGAACAATAATCCGGCTGGCACTCTTTAAAAAGTCTATATCTCAAAATAAGGACACCGCTAATGTGCATATATGATACTTAGCCTGTTCGATAAAAAGTGACTCGCAAAAAATAACGTACATTACACACTGACATTAAAAACATATTTCTTAAACGGGTATCAACCGACATTTCTGGTTTCTTCCCTG
Source organism: Urophora cardui (assembly GCA_960531455.1). NCBI lineage: Eukaryota > Metazoa > Arthropoda > Insecta > Diptera > Tephritidae > Urophora > Urophora cardui. The sequence continues at coordinate 73,073,789 of OY482673.1, read as the reverse complement.
CTCTTTATACTTTGTAGCATAGGATATGTGGAAAGTTTTGTAATAGAAAAAAAACACATTGTTCGAAAAACGTGTACCCACCCCGTCAGCGGTAAAAAATATGGACATGATTATGAAAACACCTAAAACCACATAAATTTACGATCACATTTTTTGAATTTAAATTACGACACGAAAATTTAACTTTCCGATAACCACCATTTTTACACATTTAATAAATACTTCGTATACCCCTACACCAAGTTTGAGTGCTCTACTGCAAATAGTACATGAAAATCTAAGTTTTTGAAAGACAAATCACCCCCTCTTCACCTGCACCTACAACATCGTATCGGCATGAAAAATAGATTCTTCACATCTGTGGAACATTTCTTTCATAAGATATGTATGTATGTAGATATATGTATGTATAGTTCATTCCGATATGATCGCTATTGTATACTATAGAAACTAAATTAAAAAAATCGGGTAGAAAATTCTGATCTACAAATGTCTTCTTTAGATTTTTCCTGCTTATTATTTTCCACCCCTCTCTTCTTCCGCTTACGTATACCTTTGGTTAAATAGCGCTCTATTACAGAAAAGAGAATGAAGTGGAAATGGAGGGGGAGGGTGTGGACAGAGTAACCTCTAAGTAGTAAATAAATATTTGATAAATGAGTTCATATTGTTACATGTGTATTTACCTTCTTGGTCTGCCACACGTCTTACATTTCCATTGGCTAAATTTAGTCAATTAAAAGAAAAAATATGTATATACACAATTATTTTAATTTGAAAAGAAAAAAAATAATACAAGGATTCCCATTTTAAAGAATGAAAAACACATGTTCTATAAGATAACTTTTCACAACGCTCCAGCAGCTACGACTCATAAACGAGTTTTGCCCTCCTTCTTTTGGATTAGCCAATAAAACAATTGAAACGCTTGAATTAATTTTTTTCGTAGTTGTAATTTAATAAGGTTATTCACTTACGAACAAAAATGAAAATATGTACAATGACGAGCCGTACACGCCCACAAAACCTTCGAAGTGAGGGGAATACCAGAGTTGATGTTAAAGTTAATATAATTTTTTTGCTGGCTCATGCAATGCTTGAAATTAGCAAACGCTCATTTTGAAACTTCTTTTTTTCCTTGTAGCAAACGGAATTGTTGTAATGTGAAAAATTATTTTGGATACTAAATTTTCTCATTTTATTTTTAGCGGCCTAGCTTTTTGGTCATAGAGTAGAAAATAGTTTTAAAGGGTATTATGAGGTTAACCTTAACGGTTTTTACTCTTTTTACATTGATTGAAATGTGGTAAGTTCAGTTGCCAGTAAACGTTACTACTACCTATTGCTACTTACTTTTTTGAAATTTCATTTCATATGGCAATGGCAAGGGATCCATATCATAGTGAAATTAAATGTACATCTAAATTAATAAATATCACAATAACGTCGCATGTAATAATAATAATATAATACAATGGCGCTATTATAACTCTGACGAATTTTATGGCCGAGCTTCTCTCCCAATTCGAGGTGTGCTCCTTTTTGTTTTTCCTACTGATTGGGTGGACCTACAGTTTTATGCCGGCTCCGAACGGCGAATGCATTTTTTGTGAGAAGCTTTTTCATGGCAGAAATACTCTCGGAGCGTATGCCGCCCACTGCCGAGAGGTGACCGCTGCTCTTAAAAAATCCAATAATTGGATTTTGCTAATTTGAAAAATTGTTTTGGTGTTTTGCTCGGACCGTGGTTTGAACCCGAGACCTCTGGCATAACAGGCGAGCACTCTACCCATTGCACCACAGCAGCCACGTCGCATGTATGTAAACAAACAGCAAAAGTCAAGCAAGAGTTCAACAGTGGCACAAAAGCAAATTTCTAAGAAAAAAATTATATAGTAAGCAGCAGAAGGAATATGTAGGTATATAAAAATTCTTAAAAAAATAAATGTAAGAGTTATTGCCCTACCCACCTTTTTATTTTCAAAATATTGTCTTTCTCGCTTAATTATAAGATTACCCTCAAGATTTTTGTTTAAAATACGATTATTATTTTTTCACTTGTATTTCACGCCGATAAAGAGGCACATAATTCATTTTGTATACTGCACTGACATCACCAACTGCAGCGCCAACCCTCTTTGCTACATATCATATAACTTGCCACACACACACAATGGATCGTAATTTTTAAGGGATCTGCTTGCGCAAAAGATTTATGACACTTTGGGGGAATCACGGATCAGCCCCTCCGCCTCGAGCAGCATTCATAAAACAAGAAGCTGCCTGGCTGGGGCATAAGTTCGTATGGAAATGTTTGTGTGGAATTAACTAATTGGGCAACAAATCTCTTGTTCCCGGAAATAATATGCGAAGCCTACAAGAAAATTGTAATTGAAATATGTACTATGTAGCTATGTATGTATGTTACATGTACTTACGAATACCCTGCAGGGAAATCAATAGTTATAACCAAATATACGAAATACATTTAATGTAATCTTACTATAAACTTAATTTAGCATGCTAAACGTTTGGGAAACATTTACCCCAAATGTTGTAACTCATTTACGAAAGGTTGTCGAACCACCGAAAGCCATGAAAAAGCTTCTGACAAAGAATGCACTCGCCGTTCGGAGCCGGCATAAAACTGTAGGTCTACCCAATTTGTAGGAAAAACAAAAGTTAAGGAGCACACCTCGAATTATTATTACTATATTAACCTTATTTAACCCTCTTCTAAAGATTTAAATTAATTTCTATATAAAAACATTAGGTTTACCAGGAATGAGGTCGTATTTAAGCAAATTACTCAAAAAGCCACCATTTTTTCTATACCTAATAAGGGTTTGCCATTTAGTTAATTAAGGTACATATATTGAACTTAATCTTTACGAGAACTTATTCATTAATGTCTAATGCAACCACTCATTACGTTTTGTGTTTTATAAAAAAACGATTCAAAAATTTTTTAAATTAAAAGCTAGGAACACCTAGGTTAATTTGGCCAGAAAGAAATTTGCTAAGTAAATTTAAAACCTGACGTGATGGGACTTTTTCAACATTGTCGTCATCAGCGCCCCAAATTCTATTAAAATCAATCATCAAACCTAAAAGGAGGATTTCGTTGCCAACCAGTGTAGTTAACCGCACCTTCCTTCAAGGAAAATATTGAATAATAAGCTAGTTTACTTCAAAGCTTATTAGGAATATATAATATAATAAACTGGGCAATGGGTGGCCGCTATAAGCTTATTCTTCTTACTCTTCTTATTTTTAACAGTTCTTAAATTAAAAAAAAAAAATTATCAGTCGCTTCAGCTAGAAATCGAACAGTATTAAGCGTGTCAAATGCTAACAGTAGGAACTTTTATGTAGTTGAACTATGGAAAGCGTAGTGCTGCGGAGACAATTAACACTGCCTATGACGTCGGATGATAAATTCGTCAGTTGGTAAATGCAAGAGAGATTGAGCTCGTACTAAGTAGTAGTGTCGAAAACAGCACTACAAGCGAACCAGTTTTGAACTGCAGATTTCCCCACAGGGTAGGAACGCAAATATACATGTGTATATGTATGTACGCATTCATGTTTTCTCATTTAAATTATGCTATAAACTTGACGGTTGCAATTTTCAAAAGCAAAGAAATTGCACTTAATAAGAAGTTGCTCTTGCTATTGTTTTTGTGTTTATTACATTGATAAATACGCGAATTATGCGGCGCTTACAATTCCTTGAATCATTTGAGGTTTTCAATGGAGCGGAAATGGGTATAAATCATTTCTATGCATTTCCAAGTAGACAAACGAAGAGATAAATTAGTGCCAACAGGACATATGTACCTACATACATATACATACATATTTGTATGCATTACGAAACCCACATTAGGGAGTTTGCCAATTATTAAAACCCTGCGTTTTTTGTTCAAATCGTAGTTGTTGCATTTTCAAAATTTTTTATCTGAACCGTATCCGGAGATCAAACAAAATATCTTCCTTTATAATTGTCGTGTTAATATAATAATAAATTAATCAAAGTATCAAAGTTTCAAATAACATTAGTCAAATTAATATATTAAATTTTTCTAATTAATTAAAATCCAGTCAACATCATATAAACTGATGTTGATTGACACGACAGAATATGAATTTTATAGACGAAACGTGAATTTGATTATACATATATAATAATATACATCCCTGAAGGAACGATGGGGACAATTGTCTAAAATTATAGTCCTAGGTATAGTTGCATTGTAAATAGACCAACGAGAGTTAAAAAAATTAATGCAAAGTATTGCTAAGTAGGTCAATTGCCTCGAAAATAGTCCAAATGTAATGCTGGGTAGGTCAATTGGACTTAAATTGGTCCGAATGTAATGCACATTGTGCATTGTTTGTTATACGTAATTTGTATTTTGAAATAATTTTAACCATGGTAACTGTTCTTACTGAAAATTGTTGATTATTAAAAATAAATTTTCCCATTATTTCTGAGGAATTTGCAGGATATTGAAAATTATTTAGTTATGTATTACAATATTTTAACCGTTGGAATAAGGTATTGTGAAATCAATGTAGCTATATTTTAAAACACATTTTCTATTGAAACCAACGCCTTTATTATTATAGCGGCGGTTGACCAAGTCTAATCATTAAAGGACATCGCGGAAAATATAGCTGATGTGTGGATTGCGTCACAAAAATAATAACAATATATGCATGTGCATATGTATAATTTGTTATTTACTTTCTGCATCATGTATTTATTTACTTCCTTGCAATATGAACTTATTCAATTAACTTTTAGATATAATGTTCAATTGTTTAATAAAATAAAATAAATAAAATAAATAAATAGAAAAAATAGAGATGAGAAATGGTTCCAATCTATATAGCAGGGCTGCTCACCTCATAGGCACTCAAAGCACAATTGTTTTTGTTTTGTACCGAATCATAGGCACAGATACATATTTTCACTTCAAATATGAAAATAAAATTTTCTTTGCACTGCCATAAGCACTGAGATATAAAAAAAATTTTATATGTATGTGCCTATGATTCATATTGAATGTGCAGAGCAAAGACACTTTGTATAGGAGCTCGAGCAATGCCGTAAGAAATCGAAATTTACAATAACAAATGTGTAATGAAAAAAAAATTCAAAAAATGAAAGCACTGTAAAAAATTAGTATTCAAAAAATTTTCATATAAAAAATAAAAAAATTTGTATGTATGTGATACTACCATTTGAAAATAAATTCTAAAATAATTGGGCAATTCACAAGCTGTTGTAAAGTATTGTAATGTTGTATACTGGTAAAGGTTTACAATAGGTGTATCAGTAGGGTTGATTTTTTCTCATACAAATTTCAATACAACCAATACAACTGGGCAGCCTATGTTTATTGAGTGTGCTATTTGATTTCTTTTTTATTCTGACAGTTTGTTAAAAAAATTTAAACAAAAATATGGAAGCGGTGAGACGAAAAAAAAAAACAAATTACTTGCATCGTGTGTATATTATATCAATTAGGACTTGAATCCGCCGCTAACAAATCTAATAACTGTTTTTCGCTTTCGCCTGGCATTTTTTTTATTCAAATTTTTGTAAACAAACTGTAAACAATAACGAAATACAACAAAACACATACGAGAGTCTGTTCACAGGTACTGCGTTATTATGCACATTTTCCTTTACAACATACAACTTTACAATAGCCAGTGAATTGCCCAAATATTTTATTGGAATTCATAAAAAAATTTAAAAGAGCAAAAAAATTTTTCAGTGCATATACAAAATTTGTAGATGTATTGAGCTTTGTACTTTCAATACAAGAGCGTTGAGCAGCCCTGCTATATAGCATAAGTATTCTCCGATTGTAATGAGAAAAGGTCTTGACCAATGTATATAGAAAAAGTATATTCCGACTGTAATGCATAAATATCCAATCGACCTAAAGCTGGTCCGAATGTAATGCAGATAGGGACAATTGACTTCGACCTAGGACATGCAATGTTAAATGTAAATAGAATTTTACATGGGATTGGACCAAATTTCTAACCAGTTACAATCACTTACAGTCTAGTTTAAGGAGTATACTAAGTCTACTCCGACATCCTACAGGGATACTATATCACTTGAACAATACATACTGAGATAGTTATATGGATAAATTAGTTTAGCTATTTTTACGGGGTGCTGAAATTTTTTCTTCATTTGTGCAATATTCACAAGGTAAGTACCGAATATATATATACAGTGATTAAAATGGATTAGTCATGTAAACTGATATTTCGTATTTAAAAAAAAACGCATATAGACTTTTCTGAACTTACGTGCAATTTAACCAATTCAGGATAATCATTAGCTAATTTGGACAGATCGTGATAGCTTGCTTTGGCCATGGCGACAATCCATTCTTTCGCCTTTTTATGCGCTAAGGTCACTTCGACTGTGGGCTTTTCTATTTTTGGTCTCTGAAAAGTATGTTGAAGTAGATAGGTTAAAAGGAAACATAGTAAATAAAATAGCAAAATTTAGAATATTTCTCTTCTACTTATTTACATATGTAATACACACTGGCCAACCCATAGGCATGCGTGCCATTTTTATACTCAGCTGTACTAGTACACAGAGTATTATAGTTTTAATCACATAACGGTGGATTGTAACAGAATGAAATAATCGAGATAGATATAGACTTATATATATCAAAATGATCAGGGTGAAAAGAGAAATCGATTGAGCCATGGCCACGCCCACTTTTATATATGTGTATTATAAAGTGACCTAATAAAAACATTTTAAGCCATATCTCTGTCAAATATAAAGATCTATCACTGAAATTTTGTCGCATGAGCCCAACTATGGACATAAAACAAAAAACACAAAAATTTTGGAAAATGGGCGGTGCCACGCCCACTTATTAAGGGTCAAACATTGAGGGTTTTATAAGCCATAATTTAGAAACCATTGAAGATATATCGATGAAATTTGGTACGCGTGATATACTTACTTAGGCAAATATGTGGACGAAAAATTTCCAAAATCGGTTGACGACCACGCCCACTTTTATATATGGGTCTTATAAAGTGACCTAATAAAAACATTTTAAGCGATATCTCTGTCAAATATAAAGATATATCATTAAAATTTTATGGCAGGAGTCTAACTACGAACATAAGACAAAAACCGTAAAAATTTTGGAAAATGGGCGTGGCACCGCCTCTTTTTAGAAGCAGGAATATACAAGATTTCTTAGCCTATAACTCGACAAATAATTTATATATAATGACGAAAATTGGTGTGTACACTTTTATTACTGGTGGTAATACATGTTCAAAATTTTAGAGAAACCGGTTGACGGCCACGCCCACTTTTATATATGGGAACTATAAAGTGACTTAATGAAAACATTTTAAGCGGTATCTTTGTCAAATGTAAAGATAATTCATTGAAATTTTGTGGTATGATTTCTACAATAGACCGGAAACAAAAAATAGAAAAATTTTGGAAAATGGGCGTGGCACCGCCTCCATTTAGACATAGGAATCTACGAGATTTCGGAGCCCATAACTCGACAAATAATTGAGATATTATGATGAAACTTGGTTTATACACTTTTATAACTTGTATTAATAGACACGCAAAAATTTATTGAAATCGGTTTATGACCACGCCTACTTTTTAGCAAAGATATTTCTGGAACACGCTTTGGAAATTTGTAACGTGACATCTTTGTAACTGGAAGTCATAAAGGAATGAAATTTTGCACAAAGAATAATATTCATATGCTTAGTTGGACTGATAAAAGTTTTGAAAATAGGCGTGGCTACGCCCACTTTATGCAGCACTCCCTTTGTATAAAATACACCATGATTTTATCAGACGCAAACAAACAATGAAAACATACAGCTGAGTATCTAATGTTCGATTCCACTCGAACTTAGGCTTCCTTACTTGTTTTCTGCTACGGTTTTGTTGTGATCGTGGTCATTCGATGCGCTACATTCAAGTAATCAAATCATTGCAAAGAGCAGCAAACTGGTTATTGTAAATTTGGATTTTTGGTGATTAGTCTTATGATCAGAAAATTACCGAATTTCTGATTACACTGCCCTACAGCCAAAAAATACTCCGATATACTCGGTCGCTGATTCCGAAAATCGAGCACTTTTTTAATTCAATGGGAAGGTTTTTGAGATATCGGCAAGTTGCCGTTATTCGGCCATTGGCTCCACTTATTCCTGTATATCTCTTTAGCATGTTTCTTATACATGGCTCCTATAACATTTTTCTCTGGGTCTTATAGTTTCTGAAATATTGATGAGTCACTTTGCATTTTTTAAATTTTTTAAGAAAAATTGAAGAAAAAATTTACTTTTTCAGGGAAAATTTTTAAAACAAGTTTTTTCCTTTAATCTTACTTCTTGATGTGAACTTCACATTGTGAAGCCTCATTCTATTTTCAAGCAGATAAGCTATCAACGAAGAAAATCCATGGTAAAATGAAAGTTATAGGCGATCATGTAAATATAGCCAAGTCGCGCAATGCGACTGCACGGGTATACTCTATTCATATTTCACCAATACTTAAACATGTGGAATAGGTACCTAGCAAAAAATCTACGCCTTAGTTAAGAATTATTACAGTACATTTAAAGGCTTACGAAATAAGGTCTTAAATCTATAAGGGAATCAAAGTTTTATGGCGGTAAAATAAGGCTGATTTTCCTGTGTTGATGTCATCAGGCCGTGAACTCTGAGAGCACATCTTATTTGTAAGGCTTATATGGGAGGAAAATAAGGTTTCTTTAATCCCTTATTATGGCCGGATATTCAGGCCTTATGTGGTGTATGAATACCTTATAAATGTTTTAATAATAAGGTATTTTTTGTTTAGCTGCATAACACAGCTCAACAAAAAAGCTGATATTTTGGTGCAGCCCTGCGTGTAACTGCATTTGGTAGTATTCGATACACTGATAAAAAAATGATAATAACTTTTTTTTGAATCCTACGTGTAGTTTTTGGGATATGAGCCCTTAATAGGTTAAGGCATATTTGGCCCCATAACTTTTTTTCAGCTTATCCAATTAACACATGTTTTATGTCGTTGAAGAGACGACATTTCGCCGCTTCTACCGGTGTATTAATTGTTAATGTTATTAATATTTTCTTATCAGCGCACATTGGGGTATTTAATCAATCTGGGCGGCCAAAACTCTTTTTTGGCTTTAAATTGTTAATTATGTTACCCATGGTGATTTCAATTCAATTTAACATAAAAAAAATGTGGCTGTACATTTTTAAAAAGTGATGTAGTGAGACCAAACCGACCTCAGATTTGGATTCAGAACGTCGAAATACATGTTAGTAGGTTAGGTCGATGAAATGTGCCATTTGGGGCCTTTTTTAGCTTTTCGCAATTTTCTCGAAATTTTGGGGGTATATTGGACAAGCGGACTTTGGATTCGGAGCACGTCGATTTATATGTTCCTAGATGGGTGTTGTCGAATCCAAATTTTTTTGTGTGGTGGGGTCATTTTTCCCCACTTGAAAAATCGCTTGTTTTTCTTAAAACCGGAAAAAACCGGGACCGATCTTTCTTGAACTCAAAATAACAGGGAACAGACTATCTAGAAAAAAAAGAGTCAGTGCGGGACAATGCCGGGCACCTAAACAAAAACCCTTTTGAAAACAAAAAATTGGGAAATTTTTTTTTTGTATACATCATTTTTTAAAAATGTAATTAAGAAGACGCTAACAACTAACTAAATCTCTATAAACATGAATTTTGTACTCGATTACCTGTATTATAAGAATCCATAACAGTATTCTAAAAAACTTCACTTAAAATCGTAAAATTATTAATTTGAAATGTTGAAACTTTAAGAACGTTATAAAATGCCGTGAGAAATACACGAATGACCAAACTTTCATTGACTGTAAAAACTTTGTGTTTGAGTTTTGAGAATAAAATTTTATTGAAAATGATGCGTTAGGGTCCTGGCCTACTAAAAAATTTTATTTTTTGGAAATCGGGCCAGTTTTAGAAAATGAGGTTTTGGCCGCCCAGATTGATAAAATACCCCTATGTGCAGCGTATCGAATACTACCAAATGCAGTTACAAGCAGGGCTGCACCAAAATATCAACCTTTTTGTTGGGTAAGTCACATTTTTTTTTCGCAATTTAAGCGTAGAGAAAATTAAAAACAAAAAATATATTCTGCTAGGGTTAAAACATTATTATTCATACATAGAATAAGATCGCCCTATTTAAAAAATTGTTTCAAAACACCCTATTCCCAAAATTGTTTGAATAACGTCCTATTTGAGATTTTGCTTCAAAAACGCCCTATTTCAGACAATTATTCAAAAACGCCCTATTTCAGAGAAATATCCTTATATGGAATTTTCTCTGAAATAGGGCGTTTTTGAATAAGGAATGCAAAGTATTTATATTTTAGATTTCTAAATTACTATTTAAGAACTTGTGGTTGAGATACTTGTCACTTTTGCTAGTGCTGTGGAAAATTAAAATTCAAAAAGAGTGTAAAAGAATCATAACTCTAATGTACATTAGGCCGTCTCGCCTTATATGGACAAAAAAAAAAAAAGTCCACCGTACGCCCCCATATGATTTCTTTTTCGAAAAAATTTCCGGAAAAATTTTTTTGTTTTTTTGGACGCCGCTAAATGTCGCTAAAATTAATTTTTTTTATATCTTCGGTATTTATGGTCCGATCTCTAAGTTTGATACGCCAATCTCTTTGGCTTGAGAGGAGGGTTTCTACTTTATAATTGTATTAACCCTAAGTGCGCTATTGGGGTCACTTCCACCCAGTACATAGTTTATACCACTTTAATGTAACTTTTTTTTCAAAGACATTAATCTTTTGCAATAGAAGTATTTCAATCGCTTCAGTAGAACTGGAAATAAAACACTTTTACCATTCAGAGGAATATAAGTTTCTCGCTTCCTGTGGTCTTTTAGGTTCATTTTACAAAGAATTTTTCTGAGAAGACCCCTTCCGAAAATTTATGGGGACTAATGGCCCTCTAGCCTCCGGAGTGGTAACATAACGTAATTTATAAGTGGTATGTCGTTAGAAGCGTATTTTAATTATCTTTCGAACGAAGTACGGCTTGCATGTATCGCATTTGTAACTTCAGCGAAAATAATTTTTAACTGAAGTTGTAACCAAAAAAAAAACACAAAATTACCGTTATCTCAAACCCTAACTATAAAAAAGTTTCGACCTCAGCAGGTTCATGCCAATCCTCCCACATACTTGAAGTTCTTGGTATTTTTTAAATTAATTATTTGTAAACTAGTGTTTTAAACATATGGCTTTGAATATTATAAAGGTATAAAATTTAGCTACCAGAATTTCGGAGGGGGCGAGGGGTTAAAACTTCCCCGAAGCAGAAATCGTTAGTTGGTTTTAAACAAATCTTTATCTTTATCAAAATTTCGTGTAGAACTGTCCCACCCGTTACGATGGAATCGGCCATATAACAACTTTAAGTAGTTTTCTATTTCTCCAAAAAAATTTAATTATGGAAAAAACTAACTAAAACTCATTTTTTAGTGTATGAATTTGAATTAGACCAATCGATCAAAAAACTCACACTTTTTTTACAAAGTACCGTTACGTTGCTCTAGGCCACCCACTGTGCGTTGCGGACGTTACACGTGAGGAAGGGAGTCAAAATTTCAGAAATTTTCTCGTAATTACAAAGACAGACTACTTTCTAATTTAAAACTCAGTAGAGCACAAACAAAAGCTCCGAGAAATTAAAAATTTACAACAAAATCACTTTTCTGAGGTTAGTGAAAGCGTAAAGAAAAATACAAATAAATTGGGAAACACTTGAACACGGGAATTCCCAGTTTTTCAATAAAATGATGTTCTGCTATTTTACAAGATAGATTAAATACTAAGCTTTCTCCGTAAAAACTAAATTGTACAATTAAAGCAACTTTAAATTTACGTGCTTGTTGGCCCTTTTCTGGGAAATGCCCATTTCGTGCGTGTAATGCATGAACTAAATCACATTTTCCTCTTGTGAAGCTAATAATTTGTATTTATGTGGCAAATGTGAATTTGTTTTGTCTCTGTGGCACAGATTTTTAAACATCTTTACATGCATCACAACGGGCCTATACACTGGCTTAAGTGTGTCGCTTTCGCGCAGCGACTCCAACCTTACAGAACCCTTTGACACTTTCCAGTTTATTTAAAATTATTATTTTTTCGCCTTGTCACATATGTAAGTGTTATGCGCTTTATAATGTAGCCACACGTAAACCCAATCCTCCACTGTTACCCCGACCCACACCCTTTCTGAAACACATTTTTTTTGCGCGCAACATTAACATGTGTGGCATCTTGTTTAGGTGCATACATAAGTATGTACTTACATAGTATACATAACACATAAACATTTTCAGCAACTAATTATCCAAATAATGTTCAATGCTTCCATTGTACAAAAGATGTTTAGTACTTTCGCTGTATCCTCTTCACATCCTCTTCAACACACCTCAGGGAAAATGGAAAATGTGGCCGTCTGTGCGGCAGTTTAATAGCAACGTTATTATCAAAACCCTTACTGTGTAACCTAAATCAAACGCACGCCGTCAATTTACTGTCAAAAATTTCTCATGCCCATACAACTTGTATGGGAGTAACCGAAATTGAACGGCGTGCGTAAAAAGCAAATTCGACGCCCAATTTTTGTTTTGCGTGACAGTTGAAATTAAGCATTGTGGGTGATTGTTTGCAAAAAAATTGACACTTGCTTTTGATATCGTGTCTGTTAGGTACATATTCCACAAAATAACAAGATTTTCTCTTATTTTCTGTATTTTTCTATTTCTTTATCTGAACACGCACGCAAGTCAATTCCGGTTCAACGCATATGAAAAATTTGCGTGCGCGCGTTAAATTGACGACTTGCGTTTGATTTAGGTTACACAGTTACACTGTGATTCCTCGTATGTATACATATATTCCACCAACCACTCGACTAACTCACACAAGCAAGCACAGGTTCTCACGCACTTCCTTTCGCAGCCTGTGGAGACATAATTATTAAACTAATAAATAAAATTAACTAATTTCGAAAACATGCATACTTTAGCAACTTTGCAATTCGTTTGCCCCTTTTGTTTCGTGTTACGCACATCTACTTAGCGTTGCAACCTTTGCCGTGTGGCAAGTCTGTAGCCAAAACACACGTGCCACATGAGTTTCATTAATTATCATGCCCACTTGACTTTTGTAGTGGCTCACGTTTTTCTAATTATATTATTTCTCTAAATACATATATTAAATGTTAAAAGTTTTATTACATCTCTGGATTTTCTATGGCGGATTTAACAGAGATCAGCGCGTCTAGAAAGCACTATACTTAAAGCTATATTTATAATGAACTAACTATTTTTGTCGCCCACCTTTTGAAAACTTATTTTTAAAGAAAATTGGGTATTAATTTTGTGCACGACGACCCGAAATTAACCTAGAAAATTAATAAAATAGTCTCAGAGGCTTACATTTTACTGTAAACTTTATTATTTTTTTGAGTTAGACTCAAATGAAAAAAAAAAAACACGTTTACCCGTGTATTGCGGGATAAGTTTATAACCACGTACATATGTATGTATTTCTGTAAAATGGGAAGCGGGCTGTGTCATACTCAAGGATTTCGGTAAATTTCGGTTACTTAACGATTTAACATAACTACTGCAAGTAACAAAACGGTGTGTGTTCAATGACCACAGGAACCATATGAGACGGCACACCTGCTTAATTTTATTTACATTACTATATTCCGAGGTAAGCTGTATTAAAGACGCGCTTCCAATTCAGTAATTACGAGTACACTGTGCACGAGCCAAAAATCAACAGAGGTGAGACATACCTAGTAAAGATAATTCGGGCACGCTGAGCACGATGATGCTATGCATTTTTCTAGGTTAGCTCTCGTTTAGGAGATATTTGATTTTGAAGCTCTGTCCCTCTGTACGTATAGTTCGGCGGTTTGAATGCAAACTACGAGTATTCGCTCAATTTGTGAGATATCAAATTGAAACTCGGTATACGAGTATATTATGATGTACAATTGATCGTTTGTCGGAATCGGTCAAATCAGACCACTATAACATATAGCTGCCATACAACCGATTGTTCAGATATGTATATGTACATAGACATTATGGGATATAACTTCTAAGAGCATCTATGTACATACAAAATTTATTTTTATTCGTCTCCGTTCTCGACCTTTACGAACAGAAAAAAAGGCTTTCAAAATACATATATAATAGTATAGATACATCGCTGGCTTCGTGAGCAAATGTGCTAAGTCCATTTTTTGTTTTCATGAGAGGCAGAAAACCTAACTTTTTTTGATGTTACTATTTTAAAAATCTGAAAATGCAGTTTTATTCCTCAGATAGTTGTGCTAAGATACCAGTTGTCGGCACATTTTAAAATAAAGCTTGTGCAAGGTTATGAGCTTCTTTTGGACTTTGCACATTTGCTTTCTATGATTTTCATTTTCTTCCAATTCTTCTTTATTCAGTATACTATTTAATTCTTTTAAACCAAATAATAACATAGGTACTTCAATCTTATTTCATTTCTTTAAACAAAACATGTATTTTAATTCGTAAGATAAATTAATGATGAGGTAAATCATCATAAAACTTATGGTGGTCCTTGGGTAATGTTGATTTTATAAATTGCAAATCTTCATATTTTTTAGCAGTGATTTTTCTTTTCTCTGTGTAGAGCTGTTGCAAATTGGAAAAAGTCACAGCATGTATACCCTTGTTGTTTTTTTGCGGTCCAATTTTCCTTTCATCAAAAAATCGTTGTTTGAAATATATTGCACCATTTGCAGCGTATTTAATAGCGCGTATATCCGTAACTTTTGCGCCTCCCTTTCCACGGCCTGGCCTAATAGTTTTACAAAATTTAACGGTATTGAAATTTTTAAAAAAGGAATAATCCAAATAAGTGACATCATAGGGTTCGGGTTTCTTTCGGGCTGATTTACATATACATATGTACATATATATATTCAGCAGGGACATCGATATTTCTATTCTTCATTGCTTGTTCCATGGCGGAGTGCACGCTATCTGCCTCCCTTTGAGTGTGACCAATTTCGAGAATACATATTTTGTTCAATAGTAATATTATGTTTGATCGCTGTATTACTCATTACTAGGGCAACCAAATATATGCAATGCCATATTTTTTCTGATTCGTTCTATTGAAAAACTTTTAATTTATAAATTTGCTTCTAGAGAAAAACAAGTGGTTGTCGTATACTTTTTAGAGCATATTTTAGCATATTTTAATAATGACAGAATATTTTACTTGTAAATGCATATTTTGTCATATTTTATATCTTTGAGGAAAATCATAGGCCCGGTTTCACCAACCGGTCTCAACTTAGTTAAGCCGATTTTTTTTTTACGTTTTCAGTTTCACCATGCAACTGAGCTAAGTCACAAGTTAGTCAGCTTTTGTCTTGACTAAAAATAAACTAAGAATTTGAGTCACTTTAGCAAATTCAACAACCAAAAGAGCGAATATGACAAAAAATGAGCAAATACAGCAACCAAAACAACCAAAAAAAAAACAGTATTTGCCATAAAAGCTGGCAGGGTTGCTGGTTGCAAAACTATTTTCTTAGACTAGTTGGTGAAACCCAAAAGTAAGTTAGCCCCAAATCTGGGCTAACTTAAGTCGAATCTTAGTTTTAGCTTTAGTCACGTTGGTGAATCCGGGCCATATTATTTCTGCTAAGTTATAAAAAAAATTTCAGAATTAGTGCGCAAAAATGCAACCATGTCCTTGGACATCTTTCGATTTAATTATCGACCCAATAAACATTTTTCTTCATTTTCAATTTGAGGTTCATTTGAGAAGTAACCCTATTGTCAAATATCAAACGTTTGTTATCAAATGCACCTCAAATTTCCCCTGATAGCGTTCTCAAACAAAAAGGCTCATTTTTAGTATGGGATTTTGGGCTGATTCTCAATTTGATTCATTTCATTTTCTCAAACCTATTTCAAAGGTGGTACGAAATGGAATGCAATCAATAGATGTTTGTATGTATTACATATATGTACCCTAGAGTGCAGAAAATTTGAGCGATAGTGAGAGTGAGAGTTCGTGTTGTGAGCGCAGAAATGGAATGGAATAAATAGATGTACATATGTACACATGTATTACATATTTGTACTCTAATGTGATGCTTTTCATTTACCCGTGCGGGTGAATTTTTCCGGTGCCTTTTGTACAGTTACATGAGTATGTTAATATGAGAAACAAACTATGTTTCTATAAAATTTGGTGTAACTTCACAAAAAGCCACAAACAAATAAAATAAGAATAAGATATACAGAATCATTATTACACACAATCATTATCAACCATCATCATTTCAACCGTTAAAAGACCGCTCGCGTAGAACAACGAACGCTGACTGAAATTGGCAAACACACACAATTTCTTCGTTCCTTCAAGCCTTGACATGTTGAAATTCGTGAAATGGTACAAAATGCGAAACAAGTTTTTTTTCAAATGTGTTGTAAGTTATTTTAAAATTGATAAACAATGTTTGATGAACATTTGAAAATATGTTTATTTTCAAATGATATATATGCTGATTCTCAACTTTAGAAACAATATTTTCTCAAACGTTTGATAATTTCTTTTTCAATGTTGAATGGGCGAACTATCGAAACATTTATGCAAATCTCATTTTATAAAGGCACTTGAAAAATTTCAGTTGTTTTTGCATTCTCTGGTTTTGTTTTTTGCTAGCGTTTTCTTATTTTAAGAAACGGTAAGTGCTTGTTGAAATAAAAATTTAAAATATATACATTTATGTATGTACACAGAGAAAAAAGTACTATTTTAACATGTAAAAAGAATCAACCAGATTTTTGGTAAATACTACAATGCTGAATTTGAATATTGAGAAATTAACTATGAAATATGACTATTAACCAATTTTTGGTTGATTCTTTTCTCAGTGTACATATGCAAATTCTTACAGATAATGCCAAAAGCTAAACAAACTATTTCGGGAAAGCTGAAGCAGATCGTTAAGGAATTTCCCGATCTTCAAACTGACTGTGAGGTGCTGATTTGCAAGTTATGCAGCAAGACCGTATCATTTAAGAAAACATTTCTTGTAAAGGAGCATGTGCAGAGTGAAAAGCACATCAAACTCAAACGATCACTAAATTTGCCACAATCACAAAGCTTTGTAGCGAATAGCTTGACACCGTCATATGTCGAATTCGCAAAGGATTTGTGTAAAGCATTTGTATGTGCAGATATACCCTTATATAAAATACGTAACATTAATCTAGTGCAGTTTTTTGAAAAATGGGTTTCCCAGAAAATACCATGTGAGACAAGCCTTCGAACTACTTATATTAAGCAACTATATAGCAATACTATGGAAAAGATATAATCGCTATTAAAAGACCACTTTATTTGGATTGCGATTGATGAAACTACAGATTCTGCAGGTAGATATGTGGCAAATGTTATAGTCGGAATTTTACATGAAAACTTTGATATATCTAATGCCGTTTTCTTTTCTCGAAAAAATGTTGCCCTGTTTGATTTTCTTAGCCATTTTGTAAGCTTGTGTGGTGATTTCAACGAATGTTGTCCTCTGACTAAGTAAGAGGGCATCATTAACTACAAATTCAGCCATTTTATAGAAAGTCATGTTACGTAATTCGATAACTGAGATATTAAAGGGCAACATTTTTTGTCAGAAAAGAAAACGCCATAAGCAAAAGTCTCTTTTGAACGTTGCAGTATTGTAGCTGCAAATCAAAAAACAATTGCTCAGCTTTTCGATGAATCTGTAAAACTTTTGGGAGAAGGCTTCAATAGAGATTATATTCTTTTATTTCAAACAGACGCCGCACCATATTTTTAGGTGGTGACAAAGTATGGAACATATTACTGTGGCGTCAATTTAACGAAAATTTTCCCGAATTTGTTACAGAAACGCACTTCCGATGTCTTGTGCATTTTTGCAATTTTCTGGGGCATATTTTTGATTTATATGTCATATTTTATTGGCATATTTTGTCTTTTTTGTGGCATGTTTTAACTTTTTTGAAGCATATTTTTGGTTGCCCTACTCATTACACAATTGCGATTTTGGTAAGAACAACCATCACTATAAGAAATTATTTTTGATGGAATATTCCTTACAGAAAGAAGCTTGTTTTCGATAAAGAAAATACTTGCGAATTCGTCTGCACCTAATCCACCTTCTACTTCATTCCATAAAAAACAATAAGCTTTTTGGTTTTTAAGGTTGAAAAAGACCAAATTATGTACCTGCAACTTCGTACGGTAGTACAAGCTACTAACTTGTGATTTTGGGGACATTAGTACAGCTTGAAGTTCTACGGTAAAACATGAGTTTCTTCATCGCGGTCTTTATTGTTTTCATTTCTTGCCTCTTCTTTCATTTTCTGGTGAAGCATATATATCTCTTTCGAGATATTTCCGACTGAGAAACATCTACATATATGGCTCTGGTCCTTCTTTGGCACAAAAAAATTTTTTGCATCAAAAGTTTCATAAAAAACTGTCACGGAAAATGGCAGTCATTAGCATAAAAGTCATAGAGTTTCTTCTTAGAATACCACTCTGCTAACAGATCCTGTTTTTTAGTATCACATAACATAAATTTAAGCACTGCTTTTCTTCTGTTGAGAACCTTTTCTTTGAAGGCATTTTATCTGACGAAGCTTCAGTAATTGCTGATTTTTTTATTAGCTAACAGTGCGTCGACCAATGCTTAAAGAATTTAGGAAAAGACTTTTGCAAACTGCTAACTGTTTTAAATACTATCTATTCTGAGATAGTACTGTAAGTTTCGAGGTCTTTTGGACGTGTCGTATACTTTTCTGTTTCTACTTTTTTTCACTTCAAGTCATTTTCCAAAAGCTTTTAAATATGCTTTCTCTAACCTCATCAGTAACCTCTGCACATTTTGTGACGTTACTTTTTTTGAAACTACGTCTTTCCATCAACGTCCGTCCTTCCTTTATCTTTTTATAACTCCAGTTGTTGCCGACTTTTTCTTTTCCCAAATAACTTTTGCCTTTTTCCCTATGTTTTCCTTTTTGGACAGCAAACCAAGTAAGATTTTCTACAGGGGCTCTCCTTTTACATCTCTTTGATATCAAGGGCAGCTCGTACGAATCGTCAGAATCGCTATTAAACCCATATGGAACGAGTCCTATAACGCCGTCATCAGATTCAGTACCATAATTTCCACGACTGATACCATTTTCTTCAACAAAATCCATGTCAGTGTTCTACTAAATAAACAAGTTACCATTAATTTCCCAAAAGATATAATACTGCAAACTAGTTTGCACATTAAATAAGTGGGAAAGCTAGCCACTCCCGCAAACATTTTTCTCTAGGTCTTATAGTTTCTGAAATATAGATGAGTCAATTTTAAAATTTTCAATTTTTTACGAAAATTTGAAGAAAAAATTGACTTTGTCAGACAGGATCTTTAAAACAAACGTCTTTACCTTTAGTTTTACTCGCTTCCGTGAAGCTCCATTCAATTGGCAAAGAGATAAGCTATCAACGAAAAAAAAATCCATGGTAAAGTGGAAAAGTTATAGGCGATCAAGTAAATACAGCCAAGTCGCGCAATGCCACTGTACGGGTATATTCTATGCGTTATGGTACTTCTTTTTGGCAGAAGATTACTTACTGCATTAAAATCTCAGTTTTGATAAAAAATGGACTTAGCACATTTGTTCACGAAGCCAACGATACTCGTATGTATGTATGAATGTAGGTAGATGTACGCACCAAAAAATTAAAACAACAGATTTAAAGGCTTACGAAATAAGGCCTGAAAATTATAAGGGTAGTAAATTTGTATGGCGTAAGGCTGACTTTCCTGTGTTGATGTCATCAGGCCATAAGGAGTACTCTCTCTCTGAGAGCACACCTTATTCCAAAGGCTTATCCGCCATGCGAATTAAGGCCTGGATAAGTATCAGAAAGTTAGGAGCGGACAGTGAGTGCATAACAGAAGCAGCGCTGCCAGCGTACTCCTTTTATAGACCTGATTTGTCAACAATAAGCGAAACTTTTTTGCCGGGTACATATACACATGCATATGTCAACCCACATCTTGATTGTAACTTTTTATTGCCAAATGTCCAAAAGGACTTGTTTACATGGACCAATAAGTAATAGTTTTGATATAATTCCTGCAACATTCCGCAGACAGATTACATAACGGTTAACAGTTCGTTTGGAGTAGAAGGTACATTCCTATGCGGATATATTAAACCGTCAATAATCACAAAGAACGCAATTATAAATTTAAGAAAAAATTGTTCAAAAGTTGTGTTTCAACATTCAAGTATACCCGGAGCGGTTAAAATTTACATAAAAAAGGGTAAACGTAAAGCGATGGAGGCATTGGGTCAAACTACACGGTTGAAAATTTCATTCTATTTTTTAAACTTCTTAGACTAAATATACTATGTATACCATTTCAGTATGACCAAACCGAATTCAGTATCAAATTTAAGCTTTTCAAATTTGTCAAGCAAACAGTAAAAGCCTTAAGTTCCAAATTAAAACTTTTTCGTCTCTTAAAAAAACTTAAAAAAAATGGACCGTCCACACTGAGATTCGAATCTGTGCACCTCGAATTTTAACCAATCTCATCAAAAAATCAAATAAATTTGTCTCTCCCAAAAAAAATGTATGCTAAAATTGAAACTTCGTTTCAATTCAAGCTTTTTTATAAAAAAAAAATTTCGAAATTCGGTTTTTTTCGATGAATTTTAAACCGAAAAATATTAATAAAGTCACAAAACTTGTCAGTCTTTTAAAAACAAGAAATAAAGTAAAAAAAAGGCATTGAACTTTGCCAGGTTTAGGAAAAAACCCAAAATTTTCAACCGTGTATGACAGCGAAGAGAAACAAACATAAGCAATAATAACAATTTGTAATAGCGTTGGCTAAAAAGGACAATGCGATGAGCCATTTTGTGCTTTTTTGTGACCGCCCCAACAAAGACGAGCAGAAAAATGATAATATACAATCGGCACACATTCGAACGGACGAAAGCATGGAAAGTAAATTTCAAAAATAAACACAAACGCAAGATTCGCTGTCAATATTTTCAGCGGGTTGAGTTATGTCTTGTAGGGTATATAGGTTTATACTCAAAGCATACATATAGTACCTACCGAAAATTCACTTAAATTATTCTAAAATCATACTTATATTTGAAATCTCTTTCGAATCTGATCAAAGTGAAAATCACTGATCACTAATCAAAAGATATAAGATGCTATTTTACGTGGATTAGTTATTCCATGTTTCTTTTTTATAAATTATAGTTCTAACGGTCCTTGAATAAAGCCCCTTAGTTTCCCAAATTCGCATTGCTGTTGCACTCTTTTTGAAAGGATACATATGTATGTACATGAATGAATATGCGGAAAAAGTAAAGTTTTTCACAATGGCAACAAATTCATGAATGCCAATTTTAACAACAAAGTGAGTGAAGGTGTATTGGGGTTATGGTTAGGGGGCTTTCTGCCTTTGTCTGACGCTTAACATGGCCATATCACCGTGAGGGTTGTTGTTGCAGCTCATGTTTGGTAGTCCATGAATTTTTTTTTGCTATATTTTTTGCCATTTGTAGTACTATTCATTGTGGCCGCCAATGTGGAGAATAAGCTCATGCATTTTGCTCGTGTCTATCTATATTTGCCTGCCATTTTGTTGATCTCATTATTGCTTCTGAACAACATGGCACTACAATGAAGCATTTCTTGTTTATTGACTTGTTGTACTTGTTGTTGTTTCGTTTGCGGCAAACGTTTAATTAACTTTCAAATTAAAACTTGCACTCATATCTATGGTTAAATCGATTGTTTTTGTCAAAGTAAAACGGCTAAAATGTTTAAATATCAATATTTATTAAATGGATATACATATGTATATCGTTTAAATGCAATTAAAACAAGGACAACAACACCAAATAAGGTAGATTTATTCTTACGTACATATATACATATTTATCTATGTCAAATGGGGTTTGTAACTTTCACAGCGCTTATCCCACAAAACGTCAAAAATCGAGTTCCAAATTTATTGCTTTAAGGTACAGCCAGACGACGCAATGAAAGTACTTTCAGAAAGTGAAAAATTAAAAATTTCTCGTATATTTGTATTTGTTAAATTTGTCATTTTTTACACACAAAAGAACACACTTCTAGAAAACATAAAATTTGACTTGAATACCTACGGTTGAATTTCATAAAATTTTTTACGTTTAATAAGCAATATATTTATATACAGACAAATAACATACACATATTTTACCCATAATACGTAACTTGATATTAATAAAAAAATACACTTTTATTTAAATATATATATTATATCCTTTTTCCCAGCGAAAGCAAAATCACGTGCAAACTGGCGCGAAAATGTAAGGCATGCTGTAACATATGCTGTGTTTGGCAACTAACAGCTGGTCATATAATTATATGTAACTAGGAATGGTTATTAAAAGTCGAGTATAAGCTAATTGAAGTATCTGTAATAGATAATACAGTGTAACTAGCAAATACCCGTTGCTTCGCAATGAGGAATAATAGTTTATCAAAATCAAGTCAAGTCAAGTCAAGTCACGTCAAGTCAAGTCAAGTCAAGTCAAGTCAAGTCAAGTCCAACCAAATCAATTCAAGTCAAGTTGAGTTAAGTTAAGTTATTCCGGGGTTATCCGGGTTCACTTGATGACCTTGTCTAGGCATCACTATAGCTCTATGAAGCCGTTCCCAACACCTTTCATTTGATACTAATATCGCTCAAAAACATCCGGGTCCGCATTTTAACCCATATCTGGAAACCCGGCCTAGGAATCACAAAAGAATTTGTGTTGAAGTCCTGATCAAGGCCTTTCATTCGATACCAATATTGTTCAGAAACATTCCGGGCCATAAGGGTCCTCGTTTTGACCCATATCTGGAGACACGGCCTAGGAATCATTATGAATAGAGTTCTATGTAAAAGACCTGTTCAAAACCTTTCACTTCATACTAATATACCGGGGTCACATTTTGACCTATGTATATTTGGGGACGCGGCCTAGACATCACAAATAACATCATTCTATGTCGAAGTCCTCATCAAGACGTTTAGTTTGGTACCAATATCGCTCAGAAATATCCGGGTCTATGTGTTGGCCTTATTTGGAGACCCGGCCTAAGCATCACTATTAAAAGAACTCTATATTGAAGTCCAGATCAAGATCTTTCATGCGATACCAATACCGCTCAGACACATCCCCGCGTCATCCAGATCCACGTTTTGACCTATGGCAGTGATATTGACAGATGAGTAATCATACTTTTTTTTCTTAGCTCAAACACTGAAATTTCAAAATATCTCGAAAACTGTTCTACTTTTAAACCTTCTCATTACATATTTGGAATCAGCAGAAAATTCTACATAGAAATCATGTATCAAATGTCGAGAATTTTTTTTTATCGGGTAGTGTAATTGGAGTTTAATTAATTAGAAAAATATTTTGGTGTTTGTCCGCACTGGGGTTAGAACTCGGAACCTCTGGTATGGCGGTGAGTACTCTACCCACTGTACCACAGCGGTCACTAACGATAGGAAATAAAAAAAATCGTTTTATTCAACCTTAAAATTTGACTTTTCAGCTGCTAGCGAAGGCGAATAGCCCATTGTGCGATGGTGCTATTAATTTTTCTAGGTTAGCTCTCGTTTATGGGATAGTTTCCTTTAAAGTTCCGTCCGTCCGTATGTATAATTTTTCTGTTTGAATACAAACTATTCTCTCAGTTTTTCAGATATCAAATTGAAACTCGGTATACGAGTATATTATTATGTACAATCGGTCAAATCGGACAACTATAAAATATAGCTGCCATAAAAGCGATTGTTCAGATATAGACATTTTTGGGGTATAACTTTTGCATTTAAATACCTAAAATAGCATAAATAACCCACAGAACTAAAATAAATAATAAAATTAATATAAATTAAGAAAATCGAACTATGTATGTTACTCATTCGTGAAGGGCATGAAGTCTTAGGAACGACCGAAGGCAGCCTCGCTCTTACTTGTCTCTATTTACATTTATCCATATAAAAAACATACATATGTATATATGTAGATCTGTTTACATAATTTTTATAATCAACAACATTCAATATTAATATTGAGATACTTTGGTAACATATTGAAAGTTTCGTACTCAGTTTCTACAAAACGATTTCTCCAGCAAGAGCAATCAACTGACACGGTATTAGGGAAATAATGCAATTACTTCAGGTTTCTACGCTATGGGCAACGGAAACGTCACTGCCATGCGGTGGTGAAGTTTTGCTTACACTGCAATTACATAAGAGTGGTCGTGTCAGCTGACAGTGGCTATGGGCTTGCGTCGTTGACTGGTTAAACTATTAGAAAAGTGAATCATCACATTGAAGCGGGACAGCCTTCCTCTTGTTGATAGTAAAATAGAAAACATGTGGCTGGATTTGTTCAACACGTCTAAATATGCAATAAAACGATCAATCATTAAGAAAAAAAAAGAAACTAAGGATTAAGAAAATAATGTTACATGCACAATCATTTTGCTTTTTCGGTATCCATCTCAAAAACCGAGTGCGTCTAATGGCACTAATTATTCAAACACAAAATAAAAATATTTCCAAGCGGTACATTGGTATTTCTGAAAGCCAAAGTAAAAGCATTATTTAGGTGTTAGGTTTAAAGATAAGCCAAGACAAAGTTCAAATGAACGCTGTGCGCTAGCGCTAACAAACACAAAAAAAAACCGATCAATGGCAAAATGTGGGAATAAACAAGAATTTGAGTTGACAAAACGGCAGAAATGTTGCAGTTAATCGACAGCATATTAGTCGCGGCGTGGTTATTTTATTATCTGCGACCACCTGGGTTGTATAGAGAGTTCAAATATAACGGTGTAAAACTGCCGAACGTTGATTCAATCAGAAATGTGTTTTACGTGAGATAATGGTGTTGTACCTTTCAACAAACACAGCTGCTTTAGGTAATATTGTTTCCTTTTTTATTCAACTATTTTATGATACAAACTTAAAGGTACTATTTTACCTTTCAGAATCAGCTAATATTAATCAATCAACGTTTTCATTTAGTTAATCCATATTTTGTGAGTAGGAGTGTTTTTCTGTTTTCAGTAAAATCGCTAAAAAATTGCTAAATCATCATATTAATTACAAACGATCATATCGAATTCAATTGATCAGCACGTCGTTGACGATTGGCGCCAGAGTTTTATTTGTTACATTTTCCACATTGTAAATCTGTTATAATTGTATTCCGTGATAACTAAGCTCTTAAACAGCCGTGGGTTTTTACAACGGATGTACTATTAGTAATAATATAATACACTGGCGCGGATATAACTCTAACGAGTTTTTGAGGGTTAATTAATTAGAAAATTATTTAAAATACATATTTTGCTGTTGTTCTGGGCTCGGTTCGAACCCGCGACCCCTGCATAACAGGCGTGCACTCTACCCACTACGCCTATAAGGAAATTAAAGCGAAACACTTTCAAACAAATTATTCAGAACTCAGAATAATCAATCACAAATACTTAAAATTTTTCCTGATGCAAAGCTGTTGATCTTTGACGAATACATATTTTGACATTATCATACATTTTGAGCATCAGGGTTTTTCCATTTTCATGGCACAGCTGGGTATAGAAATCACGAATAAAGTCCAGACACTTCTTTCTCAATGATTTTGCATATTTCTTACACCTCAATCAAACACAATAATACATATGTATGTATGTATGTATGTCTTTCTATGAAATTTTCTTTTTTGTTAGGTACTCATTTCTATGCCCCGAATTTCCAATTTGACCCCGTTTACATATGTATGTATATACCCACAACATGAGCGAGGATGATGATTTTGGTGTCGCCGTTGAAGCCAACATATTGGTAATCAGTTTGTTATGGCCCTCGTTGGCGCCAATCGATTGTATGTACGCCGTTAACGAACTCTTATTTGTAAATCTCACGGCGAGTTACTACCGTTTGCCGAAAAATATTGTTTTAAAACAAACAAATTATTGCTGATATACAAATAATCGACTGGAAAATGATATCCAAAATATTGTAAGTACGAAACAAAAAGGGAACTTTAATACTAGTCATAATAGATCGTAACTTACGGGCGTTTCTACAGTATTGTCCGCTTCTGCTTGGGTATTATTGCCCACCATACTCTAATCATTTGTTTCTCTGAAGGTAAAACTGTTTTTTATATACATATTTTATTTATTACAAATATTACCTTCGATATGATTTTATTTTCGGTAAGTATGCTGTTACTGATTTCTTAACTGTTTGTCTGAATTCTGACTTATTACTGAATTTGCCTAAATTAAGTGTTGAATAATTGAACTGCTCAATGCAATGAAACTTTTGCAGAATTTTTCGGAGCACTACTTTCGGCAATACATATACATACATATGTGCATGTACACCCAATTAATAGGAAAACCAAAAATTAGGGAGCACGCGTCGAATTGGGAAAGAAGCTCGGCCTTAAAACTCGTCATTTATGCATATCCGCGCCAGTGTATAATCATTTTATATATTTGGGAAATTCTCAAGCTTTTGTAAAGTATTGTAACGTTCGTTGTAAAGTGGTATAGGTTTACAACAGCTGTATCGGCAGGTTTGCTGTTTCCCATACAATTAGAAAATGAAAGAGAAAGGCAAATGGCGGGGAACGGAGTGGGAGTGGAAGAGAGGGTCGGAGTTGAAGAAAGAGTAGAGAAAGAGACAGAGAAAAAGAAAGAGAAAGGTAGAGGGAAAAAGTCATTGTGACATAAAACTATTATTCGTCGTTGCGAAGCGGGACGGGTATTTGCTAGTATATAATAAAATCAATTAGCATAATTTTAATTCTACATGTGTATGGATAAGATGAGCCCTACTAGTGTAGCTCATATTATTGAAAAAACAAGCGTCGGCAATTTTGCTTAAAAGCGAAGCAAAAAATTCTACTTTTTTAAACATAAGTAATTTCGCAAACTTTCAATCACACCTACAAATGTATGTATAATAGGGTTTCCAATCCCGGGATTCCAGCCTTTTTAACGCCCCCGAAAATCCCCTCGGGATTGCTAGAAACTCAAAGCCGGGATATTCAGGATAAAATAAGAAATGAGTGCAGAATATTCCAATATTAAAACAAAATGGTTCGGTTCGGTTCAAAGCATTTTCAAGCTTCATAAATTATAATGCACTTACTAAAACTGTTTCTGCTGTACCGATAAATGGGCTTGTACCCAGTGTTTGAAAAACTGATGTCGGAATTAGCAAAACTCGTGAGTTGTTTGATTTTACTTGACTTTGATATTCGTCGCTTTTTACAATTACGCTTTTTCCTGATTTTGATATCGTGATGATTTCATATTGCTCAAAATCAAAATTGGCTAAATAAAAAATGAATGCTTTCGCAGTTTGATATTTGGTATTTACGTCTACAGGTACATACATACACCGAGAGAAAATCTTTTGTTTTAATTTTTCTCTTCATCCTCCCAACGGTATCATATGTATAGTGCGACATTCAACATTCAACATTATATTGTATATTGAAGCCACTTTAGTGGCTTTTATACTTACCTTTGTTCGAAAAAGCATTCGTGAATTAAAACTCACTCATGTAAGCAAAGCAACAAGAAACAACGGATAAAGCTGGCAAAATAAATACTTTTTCTTTTGATAGTCAACAGTAATGATTTGTTGAATCAACAAATAAATATAAAGGTTACAGCAACAGATATTAGGGTTAAGTTAACAGTGACTCAGTTATATCAACACAAATTTCCGTTAATAATTGACGATCAGTCCTGTCGAACTAACAAATAGGTTTTAATAGATATATTTGTTAAAGTAAAATATGTTTTCGTTTATATAACTCTAAATGTGTCTACTTAAACCTATTTCTGTTAATTTAACGAATTTGGGGATTAACAGAAGAAAACTGTTGATAGTACTGTGATTATTTTTCGAGTGTACATATGTACATGCTAACGTAAGACAGTGAGTAAAAAATTATGTACATATCGACGCTTCCAAACAATACTACGAGTATACTAAGTCTGAAAACTGTGTTTTGCAGGGGAAGCTTTCAAAGTTTAAATTCGATATGAAACTTCAGTTGTGCGCTAAGTATATTTTCGCTTCTAACTTCTATTTAGATTGAAATGTCAATACCAAAACTCGATATCGTCTAAGTTAGGGTAAGCTTTGTATAAAACCATAAGAAAAAATAAAAATTTGCTACGTTGTTTTTCATGGCAAGCTTTCAATGTTTGTATTCTGTAAAAATCTCGAGTTGTATTATATGTATGAGTGGGAAGAGCCAAATCGGTGCTATCCAACCCCAGGTAGCGTTTCCATCTACACCGATGGCTCGAAACTGGACAACAAAGTTGGAGGTGGAGTCTTTTCACATGACTTGAATCTACAGCTAGCTTTTAGACTACCCGATCACTGCAGCGTTTACCAGGCTGAAGTGTCAGCTATAATGGAGGCTGCCAACCGTATAGGACATGAACCTATCCACAGGGATCTATTCATCTTCAGCGACAGCCAAGCAGCAATTAAGTCTCTTGGCTCCAACTCGTTCAACTCTGAACTAACACTGGACTGTCGCCGATCTCTGCAGGAGATGGCCAAACAGACCCGTTTGCACCTCGTGTGGGTCCCGGGACATAGGGATATCGAGGGAAATTGTAGGGCAGATGAGCTTGCAAGGCAAGGCACTACCGAGCAGGTTCTTCCTGACAAAGAACGCATAGGTATGCCGTTTGCCAATATGCAAGCTAATGCTTAAACAGCATGTCTATAAACTAGCAAGCGATAGATGGCAACAGAACCCAGTATGTCGAACATCAAGACAAACCTGGCCGAAGTGGGACCACAAGCGATCTCGTCAAATATGTACTCTAAGGAGAGAGGAAATCTCGAACCTTGTAGGGGTGCTCACAGGACACTGCCTCATCGGGAAACACGCAGAGAGACTGGGTGCACCCTACCGTAGATGCTGCAGAAGCTGCAAAGATGATGAGGAAGAGGAGACAATCGGACATCTCATTTGCCATTGCCCTGCTCTTAACAGCGCCAGACGACGCTTTCTTGGGACACCTTTCCTGGAGAGCCTTCTAAAGTCGCGGTTGTCGACATAAAGGACCTGGTGAATTTCATTAGGTTATCAAACTGGTTTAAAAAGGAGGAGTAATCTGTTTTTCTTCTTGTGGTATCACAATGGGCCTATGCACTGGCCTAAGTGTGCCCCTATGGCAGCCACTCTAACCTAACCTATTATATGTACACTTTTGCTTATAACTTTTGATTGGATTGTCCGATTGATACCAAAATTAGACAGCATCTAAATTAAGACACGTAATACTTGAAAACGCAAAAAACGGGAAAATGTACTAAGTCGACTAAGTACAGTATTGTTTGGAAACGTCGATATGTACACTTTTGCTTATAACTTTTCGATTGTCCGAATGATACCAAAATTTTACAGCATTTTAATTAAGACACGTAATACGTACTAAGTTGACTTAGTACAGTATTGTTTGTAAGACTCGATATGTACATTAGAGCGTATCACCAAAAAAAAGTCGGCCGTACCTCCCCTCATATGAAGTGTTTTTGAAAAACATTTAAAAAAAAATTTTTTTTTTTTCTGGCAACGCTAGATGTCGCCCAATTGCATTTTTCTTCATATCTTCGGCATTTATTGTCGGATTTTAAAGTGTGATACACCAATTTTTTTGTCTCAAGGAGTGGGTTTTTCCCAAAAAAAGCTCATTGATCTCAGGCGCTCCGTTGTGGTACCTACCCACCATATCTCAGTTTCTACCACCCTAATGTAACAACCTAATGTCAGTTAATTGAAGACCGTAAAAAATCATAAATCTTTTGCGAAAAAAGTATTTCGATTCAATCAGTAGAACCAGAAATATAACACAATTTATATTTAGTCTAAAGCCATACAGTTTTTAATACGCACCAAGTAAAATGACACTTGATTATGATGTCAAGGGCAAAACATAAAACAGAAAAGAGTAGATAAACAATAGTCCAGTTAATTTATAAAAAAACGGTCTTCATAAAGAAAAATGTATAAAGAAAACAAGTAAGGGCGCGGCTGTCTTCGGCCGTACCGAAGACTTCATATCTTTCATGAATAGGCCTGATTTTGTTTAATTTAAACATATTTTGAACTTGACAACTCGCACTAACATCTTTTTGGTCTATATGAGTACAAACCCTGAAAAGTTGCAAGCCCTTAGCTGTTTAAATGGAGAAGTTATACCCAAAATGTCCATATCTGAACAATCGGTTGTATGGCAGCTATATGTTATAGTGGTCCGATCTTGGCAAATTTCAGTGGCATTATTTATGTCCATATGGCTACAAAAATTTCAAAGTGTCATGCCCTTATCTGTCTAAATGGAGATGATATACCCCAAAATGTCCATATCTGAACAATCGGCTGTATGGCAGCTATATGTTATAGTGGTCCGATTCGGCCGATTCCGACAAATGATCAGCTTCTCCTAAAAATACACTCACAATCCAAATTTCAAGCAGATATCTCAAAAACTGAGGGACTAGATGGACAGACGGACATGGCTTAATCGACTCAGCTCATGATTCTGATCATATCGGTATATATTTTGGTGGGTCTGCCACGCCTCCTTCTGGTACTTTCAATATTTCTATTTCGGCACAAAGTTATAATACCATTTCATTCTCATGAAAGGTATAATAAGGCATCTAATGTATGGCTTGCAACTAAAAACAAAATTTGTTTTATTTCGAGTTCTACTGAATTAATTGAAGTACTTTCTTCGCAAAAGATTTACGACTTTCTACGGTATTTAATTAGCTGTTATTAGATCGGTACATTAGGGTGGTAGAAACTTAGATATGGTGGGTAGGTACCACAACGGAGCGCCTGAGATCAATGAGCTTTTTTTGAGAAAAACCCACTCCTTGAGACAAAAAAATTGGTGTATCACACTTTAAAATCCGACAATAAATGCCGAAGATATGAAAAAAAATGCAATTGGGCGACATCTAGCGTTGCCAGAAAAAAAAAATAAAATTTTTTTTTTAAATGTTTTTCAAAAACACTTCATATGAGGGGAGGTACGGCCGACATTTTTTTTTTTGCCTGTAAGGCGAGACGCTCTAATGTACATGTAAACGTAAATACCAAATATCAAACTGTGAAAGCATTGATTTTGATATTTGCTCTCTTTTGATTTTGAGCAATTTGAAATTATCACGATATCAAAATCATTGAATAACTGCGTCTTCTGTTTTTTTTTAGAAGCGAAATCAAAATCAAAATCAACAGTAATGCAACTTTCGCCAGTTTTTCAAACACTGCGTGTACCTACTGCACTACTACACATGTGTAAGTGCTGGTAAAACATGCATAGAATGTACCCGTGCAGTGGCATTGTGCGACTTGGCTATATTTACATGATCGCCCAAACTTTTCCACTTTGCCATGGATTTTCTTCGTTGATAGCTTATCTTTTTGCCAATAGAATCGGGCTTTACGTAAAGGAGTAAAGTTAAAGGAAATACTTTCGTTTTAACTTTCATAAGGTCTTCGGGTCAAGTTTGGCCCAATATTTTTCATACATTGTGACTTTTATTTATTTTCGAAACTAAAAAAAAGGTACCAGAGATCAGCATACGATACATTTTTTGTGATTTAGAGTAAACTCATAAAAAATGCGGTGGGAGTATGACCGCAACTGCAAAATATGCGATCATAATAAACACCGTACCGCATTTTCTTGATCAATTCCGGTATGCGCTAGTATGGATATCACAACACCGCATATCGTAAACACCGTATACCGCAAACACCGCATAACGCAAACACCGCATTTTCTAAATAGAGATATTTACAATGTTGCCAGTGCGATTTTTTGTTTGTCATTTTTACCGTCTTATGGATTTCTGATTAAAAATACTATAGTATACTATATACTGATTACAAATTGATTCTAACCAAAGAATATCTATACAGGAAAACTCTCAGGATTGGTTTTTTTTAAATTTTTTCATTGAAATTAAAATTTAAAGTTTGTTTACATTCAAAATAATTTGACTAATGAATTTCAAGGTAAAAATATGTACATGAAATAGTTTTTTCCTAAAATCCTTGAATCACATTTATGGCTTCTTAATAATACACATAAGTTTTGTTTACGCATGTTTGTTTGCCTGTGACATAATTCTTTATTTTTCAACGAGGCATTCATTCAATTTTCACAATCGACAAAATTGGCTACGATACATTGATAGAAACCGAAGTTTTTGTCGTTTTATTGGAGCAACAACAATACACATGTTTATTTTTATACATTTTATTATGCGCCCGTCGGAATGAATACTTTTCCGTCAATCTAGCAATTCGTTTAACTGAGAAACATAGTTGAATTAGATTGTTTTTTTTTTTTCCGGCAAAGCGAAGTACTAAATGTGTCGATCGTCATTTAATTATATTTAATTCAACTATGTTGTCAATTAAACGGATTGCTAGTTTGACGGAAAAGTATTCATTCTTAGTCGTATTGGATTCCAAAAATGAAATTTTTTGATTATTTCATTATTGAAAAATATTTTATTATTCAAAACTGCGACAAAAAACAAAGGCACGCAAAAATAAAAAAAAAAATACTTGAGAATAAATTTGCTGTATATCTTATAATCAGTAACACATATCTATGTATTTATGTACAAACAAAAATGAATTTTCAATTGCCTATACCTTTGCAGTGTGTGAAAAATTTCCGGCAACACTGAATAGCATACAAATAAACAAATGCGGTGTTTGCGGTGTTTGCGATATACGGTGTATGCGATATGCGGTGTTTGCGCTATACGGTGTTTGCGTTATGCGGTGTTTGCGGTATGCGGTGTAAGCAACACTAAATACCGCAATATCATTTAGGTTTTCAATCAATGCGGTGACGGTGAATTTTTTTTCTGGGTACTTATTTTTTGAGCCACTCAAAAAATAAGTATTTTTGCGGTGCTTTAGAAAATGCGGTGCACCGCTGCTGATCTCTGAAAGGTACTAACGGTTTTATTATCATTATTTACTACTTTTCCAGTTATAATTTTTTATACACATATGTAAGGTGTTCGGGTCAAATATGACCCATGTTACTGGGTCATAGAAGACTTACATTTTTAGTGTCGCATATGGTAATGGAAATTTGACACTCTTAAAACACCACTAAACCATCATAAATCGGGACCAAAATTTATATTTGTTATCCTTGAGTATAGAAGTACCTAATGATTTTGAGTATTAGATAGTTAAAGAAAATAGGTAGTTTGATTTTTTGACCCTTCATAGAGTTTTCTGGACTTTGACCTCAATGCGCCACGCCTTCACCGCCACCAATTGGGACCAAAATTTTTGTGTGATATCTTTGACCATATTACTACCGATTGAGGTCGCGATTGTCTTTTTATGAGCTTTTAATTTGTTCATACAAATTAAACGAACTCTAATGTATATGGATGTGATCTAAGTCAAGGTTAATACCTAAGGTTGCCTTGGTAGAAACAGCTGACTATTTTTTTCATTACTTAAATTTTCAAGCTTTATGTGTTTGTTGCTTTATCACGCATATCAAATTTTGTCGATATATCTGCTACGGTTTCTGAGTTATGGCTTAGAAAACTTTCAATGTTTGCCCCTTAATAAGTGGGCGTGGCACCGCCCATTTTCCAGAACGAAACCAGATACTGAAGATGGCACATCAAACTTGACAAGAGATGACGGAAATTCGTTCCACAATAAATCGCAATCCTACCCTGCCGGAAAAGCAAACAACAAAAAAGAGTATAAATATCGTTAATTTTAATCTTAAACACACTCTAATATACATATATTAATAATCCTGTCTGATACATAAACTATGGATATCATAACCATATTTTAACACGCAGTGTAGTTCACTGTATGTTTGCATTTATGTAGCCGAGGCCTTTTTGCATTGCATAAGTTAACGCAAAAGCGTGTGCACATACACATACATACACTGAATGGGGTTTTCCGTGTGAGATGTGCTTATTTATACTCAGCTGTACTAGCACACAGAGTATTATAATTTTGATTTTATAACGGTGGATTGTAACAGAATGAAATAATCGAGATAGATATAGACTTATATATATCAAACTGATCAGGGTGAAAAGAGAAATCGATTGAGCCATGTCCGTCCGTCCGTACGTCCGTCCGTACGCATTCTAACTCGCGCAAAAATTGAGATATTTTGATGAAATTTGAAATGCAAGTTGGTATCGTGACTGGGACGGTGGTATTGAAAATGGGCGAAATCGGACCATGACCACGCCCACTTTTCCTATATAGAAAAAATCGGAAATTTGGTATCTCACTCGCTAATATAGCTGGAGCGAAGAAATTTTACCCACGTGTTGAGCTCAGGCCCCTATGAAGAAATTTAATAAAACTCTGGAAAATGGGCGGTGCCACGCCCACTTATTAAGGGTCAAACATTGAAAGTTTCATAAGCCATAACTCAGAAACCGTAGCAGATATATCGACGAAATTTGGTATGCGTGATTTACTTACTTAGGCAAATGTTTGGACGAAAAATTGTCAAAATCGGTTGACGGCCACGCCCACTTTTATATATGTGTATTATAAAGTGACCTAATACAAAAATTTTAAGCGATATCTCTATCAAATATAAGGCTATATCATTGAAAATTTGTGACAGGAGTCCAACTACGGACGCAAAACAAAAAACACCGAAAATTTGGAAAATGGGCGTGGCACCGCCTACTTTTAGAAGCAGGAATATACGAGATTTCTGAGCCCATAACTCGACAAATAATTAAGATATTATGACGAAACTTGGTGTATACACTTTTATAACGTGTGGTAATAGACATGCGAACATTTACCGGAATTTGGTTATGGCCACGCCCACTTGTTAACAAAGATATTTCTGGAGCACCCTTTGAGAATTTGTAACGTAACATCTTTGTAACTAGAAGTCATAAAGGAATGAAATTTTGGACTAACAGTAGCATTTATATGCTTAGTTGGATGATTGAAAAAATTTTAAAAATAAGCGTGGCTACGCCCACTTTATGCAGTACTCGCTTTATATAAAATACACCGTGTTTCGATCGAACGAACAATGAAAGCATACAGCTGAGTATCTAATGTTCGATTCCACTCGAACTTAGGCTTCCTTACTTGTTTTCAGTTCTTTTGCACTAGCAAATCATTATAGTTCTGAAATTTTACAATTATACCTGAACTCGAATATCACAGTTCCGGATATGTTTCTTCGCGAACTTCCCTAGATCAAATCAGTTTATAATCAAATAGATACGCGTTTGTAGAAAACCCAATTCAAAATTGTTTAAATAAGGGGACTTTATTCATTGCTTTAATTTATTTGAAAAGCTTTTCTTATTTTATGAAAGTTAAACTTTCTTTATAAAAATATTTTAAGTGCTTTGTATTATTTTATACGGATTTAACCCATTGCCAGTAAACTAAACTCTGAACTTGTAATTTTTCGAAACATCATTTATAAAAAAAATTCGAATTGCCGAATGAACACATTTTCGAATCGCCAACGATCAGAGAAATTAAGAATTCTCGAATCGCTAATGATAAAAAATTCGAATCGCCAGCGATCCGAGTATGGACAATTTCTCGAATCGCTAGTGATAGGTGACATGCCTACGAATTCGGATTCGCCGATCTATCGCCGCGAACTATTGCTGCGATAATATAATCGATAATATAATTCGAGGCGAATCCGTTGTGTTTATTGGGTGTTTTCGATATTTTTTTATCATTATTTGAAAAATCATATAAAATCGTATTGTAAAGTTATTAGAAATTAAATTACTGTTTATAAGAGCGGAGGGACCTGGCTATATTTCGATAAGAAAATCAGGAATATGCACCCATAAATGACTTAGATAGGACATTTCATAGCAGGTCATATTATTCATAATTCAAATGGCATAATTGTTTTTCAACTTTGAACATCCTGCACGGCTAAACGAAACGGTACTCAACAAATTTTACATGGGCTTTTTTTGTTCTATAAGATGTCTATCGATTGCAGTTAAAAATATGGATTTATCACTACTTAAACTTCGCTTTTAATTTTGGCCGCGACGTGTTTCTGTCTTCTCGCGATCCTTTGAATAATGTATTTAGTAAATACTATTTACATATTCACACTTATTACTAGACATATACGCCGACAGTGATTCCGGCGGCGGCGGCGCTATTCCAAAAACATTTCGGCGGCGGCGGGGACGCCGGCGTGCTTTTTCGCGCCGGCGCGCCTGCCCCAAATCTACAAATCACAATCCTTATTCAAATATTAATTTTATTTAGTTACCTTAATATCGCTGGCTGAATGGAATAAATAAACTAATTTCCACCTTAAATTGTTGAAACTTTTTTATTAACAGCAAAAAACAATTGTTACATAAACTAAAATATAAAATAAAGAAAATAAATATTAAAGAATATACACAAATCCATATGTAAGGGTAAATTTAAATTCATTTGCTTATTTTGTATGATAATAAACATGCATACATATATTTATATATGTACATATTTATATATATAATAATAATAATATAATAATACAATGGCGCTATTATAACTCTGACGAGTTTTATGGCCGAGCTTCTCTCCCAATTCGAGGTGTGCTCCTTTTTGTTTTTCCTACTAATTGGGTGGACCTACAGTTTTATGCCGGCTCCGAACGGCGAATGCATTTTTTGTGAGAAGCTTTTTCATGGCAGAAATACTCTCGGAGGGTATGCCGCCCACTGCCGAGAGGTGACCGCTGCTCTTAAAAAACCCAATAATTGGATTTTTACTAATTAGAAAAATTTGTTTGGCTCGGACCGTGGTTTGAACCCGATACCTCTGGCATAGCAGGCGAGCACTCTACCCACTGCACCACAGCGGCCACTTTATATATATATAAGGCACTTTAAAAAATATGTATGTATATACAGTGTTGGAAAAAATAATAGGGACAAAATTTAGCAATTCTCCATTTATTTCGTTTTAAGACCAAATAATAATTACCATTAATATTGATGCTTACACGGAGAGGACATGCTTCAATGACTCTGGGGTGGTTTTTGTATAATAATTTAATTTTTATGAATAAAAATAATGAAATGAATTTAAGTTGGAAATAATAATAGGGACAAACTTTAAATTCGATTGTTTTTTCAAATAAACTACAATATTACTGCTGCAGCTAGATTTAAACTAATGTTTAGTTGAAGCTCCTTTATTTTTTATAACTTCCTTACTTCTTCGTGGCATACGGTTGACCAAATCAGCGCAATTTGCAACTGGTATTAAGTACCAAGCTTCTTTAATTTTTTTCCATAACTCTTGCTTATTTTTCCATTTTTGATCCCCCATCGTCTTCTTTAATATTCCCTATAGGGATAAGGTTCGACAAATGTGAGGGCTACTCAAAAACAGCAACTTTCTTACGTTCAAACTATGAGTTTTCCGATTCTGGAGGCATGTTTGGGATCATTTTCGGCATCTAATGATATCAAGGAGGGTTGAAATGGTGCAGTTTTGAGTAGAACAATTAGCAACAGACCTCGATAAGTAGGACTAAATGGAAGAGATCCCAGAAAAGTTCCGTATCTGAGAAAAAATTATGTAAGCCAACGAACTGAAATTTTCCAGTAGCTTAAATTCTTTAGGACTGAGGCTAGTAAAGTAGGGAACAGCCAAAGTTTTTGTTAATAACTTTTAACCGGCAAAAAATAAAACATTTCCGCATTCAGCTTCATGTACCTGAGGTCAAAACACGTCGATTGGTTCCTTTTTTTTAATTTTGAAGAACTTTAGCAGTTAGCAAAACTAGGAAAATATGTACACATCTCGCTCCATACGGGTATGGCGCGCCAGCGCACGCCGCCGCGCCGATACGCCGATTTCACGGATTATGGCGGCGGCGCACAGTGGGGGCACCTCCATACAAACGCGGCCAAAAATAGTAATAATTAAGCTAGAATCTTGAAACTCTGAACTTAAGCTTTTTTGGTTGAAATTAGTAAACTGTGAAAATTTGAACCAGTTGAAATCACAATCATTATCCTTGAAAACAGCGTTTAGTTTCTTCGAATATCTTAATTAGAATTGGAAATATCGATATTTAAGTTTCACCATTTTGACAAATATTCCCCATACAAAAAAATTTAAACTTTTTGAAGCATACTTCTGGGCATTTTGTATGGGAAAAATGTACCAAAACTCAAAAAACACCTTCCATAAAAATGTTCATAAAACAAAATGGAGCAAACGAATTTTTACAATTTTCTCGCCAGTTTTTAAAAGACATTCAGGAGCATCAAATATTAAAAAATTGAGGAGGTAATATTTTTTGTTTTTTTTTAATTTCATTTTAAAATTTTACAATTTAAAAAATTTTTTTTTTTATATTCTAAAATAAGAAAGCTGCCAAAGATAATAATTAACGCTGATAAAAAAAAATTACCTCATAATTTTAAAGTATGGACCATTTGCTGAAAGACGATAGAGAAATATTCGATTAGTCGCCTAAATATACACGTTTTTCATAATGTCAAAAGTAACATAATTAATGCATTTACAAAAACGCAGTTTTAGGCAGATGGGAAAAAATTATAAAAGCAAATGGAGCAAGTGGATTTTTAAAATGAAAATGCAGTTTGATTAAGAATATATTATTTCAAAGCATAAAAAAAAATTGAGGAGGTAATATTTTTTGTTTTTTTTTTATTTTTTTATTCAAAGTCGAGTTAAATTTTTTTATCATCGACATTTTTTGTGAATATTTGAAAATTCATATAAATTCAATAGTCACCGGTATTTACAACTAAGTTATTTTTTCTGAAAGAGAAAATCATTATCTATGTAACGATGTATCATTCGTGTATGTAGGTTAACAGTTAAATGAGAAAGAGCGTTTTGTATGAGGTGTGTTCATTGAGAAATAAAAGGACCTATTTTTTGCTCAACTTTGGGCACCCTGTACGGCTAAACGAAAAGATACTCAAAAAGTTTTATATAAGCTTTTTTATTACAATTTGATGTATCTGTCGATCTCTATTTAAAAAAATGGTTTTACTCATACTTTAATTTTGAATTTATTTTTGGCCGCAATCACCCATTGTGCGGCGGCCGATTATGAAGGTAATCGGCGCGGCGGCGGCGGCGTCAATCGGCGGCGTATATGTCTACTTATTACCACTTCATACATATATTTTAACAATTTACTTACACTCTTATTGCAATTTTTTGGTATTTTGTTAATATTACCGCAACAAAATACTTGCGGCTAATTTCAGCACGAAAAACTGCCAAAATCGTCGTTCATTCGTACATAATACCGATTTACGAACTTTGAAAGA
This sequence comes from Urophora cardui, assembly GCA_960531455.1. Taxonomy (NCBI): domain Eukaryota; kingdom Metazoa; phylum Arthropoda; class Insecta; order Diptera; family Tephritidae; genus Urophora; species Urophora cardui. The sequence goes on along the minus strand of OY482673.1, from coordinate 73,034,106 downwards.
TTCGGCACACCGTCACACAATGGGAAAGTTTCATACAAAAAACGGTCATAAATAGTAAAAATTTACCCAGAGCGCTCAAATTTGGAAAATAAGCTTTTTTGATGAATCTTAATACATTGTGTAAAAAGAAACATAATCTGATGACAAACACTCCCACCCCTCATGTAACGGGTGTCGCAAAAAACCACTAAAATGCATTTATATTAGAAACTAATTAAGTTATAATTCTCAAACTATAATAATAATAATACAATGGCGCTATTATAACTCTGACGAGTTTTATGGCCGAGCTTCTCTCCCAATTCGAGGTGTGCTCCTTTTTGTTTTTCCTACTAATTGGGTGGACCTACAGTTTTATGCCGGCTCCGAACGGCGAAAGCATTTTTTGTGAGAAGCTTTTTCATGGCAGAAATACTCTCGGAGGGTATGCCGCCCACTGCCGAGAGGTGACCGCTGCTCTTAAAAAACCCAATAATTGGATTTTTACTAATTAGAAAAATTTGTTTGGCTCGGACCGTGGTTTGAACCCGAGAGCTCTGACATAGCAGGCGAGCACTCTACCCACTGCACCACTATCAAACTAGATATATGAAATCCATATTATGGATGCATTTTTTTTAAATCTTAACCTAAAATATGTAAATACGTTATTTATTGCTAGTCTTTAATCAACAATGATAAATTGTACATAAAAATATGTCGTGTATTGGCACAAAGTCATAATACCACTCCATGTTCATGAATGGTATAACAAACAGCAAATGAGAGTACATATATCTCTCATTTACTTCAGTAATATCATAACTCAGTAAGCTGATTTTACGAAAAAGCCCTTTAAGTTTTCAGTCGCTATATACTTCAATAGTAAATCAAAGGCAATTTTTTGATCTCAAACTCTAATTTTTTAATATATCAGACCAAAATTTCGTACGGCTCGTACGGCGAACTTTTTTTGATACGCTCTAATGTACATATGAATGGATACATATGTACGTAAATATGTAAAAGCGTTTCGCACGCGTCATCAAAAGGTAGCAACAAGAATTTTGGCTGACACTAAAAATTGCAGCAACAGAAAATGCGTTGTTAAAATGTACATATGTAGATAACATCGATATATTTACAAAGATATATATATGTACATACTTACATACATACATACATATGCAAATGCATATTAACCCTCACGGAAAAAAAAGTTAGTTGCAAAAATAAATATATTAAAAAGTGATTTATATTCAACTAATTTTAAAGTAGCTTTAAACAAATGCAGCGCGGGACAGTTTCTTGTATATGTACATATTTATATGTAAACACATGTTTTCAGATCTAAGTATGCCAAGATTGTTTTTTCCATTTTTTGGTTACCGTTTTTCAGCTTCACTTCCCATTAAACACTGAAAACGAAATTCTCAAACGGAGAAAATATTGTTTCATATTTATCATTTGAAAATTAACATAAATTCAATTGTTTCTCAAATATTGTTTATCAACTTGAGAACGATTTGCGAAATTTGAGGAAAATTTGTTTCGTATTTTTACCATTTCTTGAATTTCGACATCAAATGCAGGATTAAGTTATTTATATTAAACTACAAATAAAGTAGTTGAAAAGAAACTCAAGATAAAGTTATTTATTTTAAACTACTAGTAAAGTAGTTGAAAACAAATGCAGGATAGGGCAATTGACTGCTTGCTATGACATCGCCGTGTTAAAAAAGTCAGTTCATTGCAAAGGAAAAAGTCACATTTTCAATTAGTTGTTATTGAAAATAAAGTAGTTTATAAAGTGATTTAAAATTAATTAAATTTCCTACAGGGAAGTCTATTGTAGTAAATGTAATTGTTTTCACATTTTTTGTTGCTGGTATCATGGCCATAAAACCTTGTAATTCGTCTAACAAATAAAATCAGTGACAATAACACGAAAGACGTGAGAATCTCCAAATTACTATCGCATATACCATGCCATTAGTCAATGTCTACATATGTATGTACCCATATACATATGTATGTATGTTTGTATGTACATATGTGGATGACAAATGCGAGAAGCGGATATAGAAATTGCAGCCGAGCGATTGAGGTACATCAATCGAGAAAATATTTTTTGTGTAAACATTTTTTAGGCCCCCTCATTAAAAACAGCGTTTTTTGTAATAACTTCCTTATTTTATGTCGGATCTCGAAGATCTTTATGTCGCCGAAAAGGTCTCGCCCAGCTCTATATTTGGCCCACATGAAAATTTGATCTTAACCCTTAAATGCCTGATATCTCCGTTTTCACTAAAAATTAAATATGTGATATAAAACTTGAAACAATATTCCACGAGTTTTTCTATAATTCATGGGTTCGGATTTTAGTGGGTGCTTTTTGGGTTGATCCCTCGAGGAACCACCAGGAGTCCATTAGAAACGTACATTTACAGTAAGTTTTTTTTAAATCCGTATTATGTCTAATAAAATTTTATTTCAGAAAATATATACTTAGATTATTAATTATTCAAAGTTTCCTTTGGAGAGAATCATAAAGAAACGCCCCTTTTTATACCTTTCATGAGAATGAAATGGTATTATAACTTAGTACCAAAAAATTTTTGTCGAAAGTACCAGAAGGAAGCGTGGGGGACCCACCAAAATATATACCGATATGATCAGAATCACGAGCTGAGTCGATTAAGCCATGTCCGTCTGTCCTTCTGTCCGTCCGTCCGTCTGTGTGAACGCAAACTAGTCCCTCAGTTTTTGAGATATCTGAATGAAATTCGGAATACAGGTATGTTGTTATATGCAGCTGATCATTTGTCGGAACCGGCCGAATCGGACCACTATAGCATATAGAAAACAACCGATTATTCAGATATACATGAAATTTTTGAATGTAATTTGTGCATAACTTCCCCATTTAAACAGCTAAGGACATGAAACTTTGAAGTAGACGTGCCCATTTTGGTCCAAACAAGGTTACCGAAAATTGTCAAGATCGGACCACTATAACATATAGTTCTACAACATCCGATTATTCAGATATACACATTTTGGTGTATAACTCCTCCATTTTAACAGCTAACGGCCTGAAATTTTGAAGTATTTGTACCCATAGGGACCCAAACGGGGTTACCGAAAATTGTCAAGATCGGACCACTATAACATATAGCTCCCCTACAACCGATTGTTCAGATATGGACATTTTGGTGTATAACTCCTCCATTTTAACAGCTAACGGCGTGAAATTTTTAAGTATTTGTACCCATATGGGCCCTAACAGGGTTACCGAAAATTGTCAAGATCGGACCACTATAACATATAGCTCCCCTACAACCGATTGTTCAGATATGGACATTTTGGTGTATAACTCCTCCATTTTAACAGCTAACGGCGTGAAATTTTGAAGTATTTGTACCCATATGGGCCCAAACGGGATTACCGAAAATTGTCAAGATCGGACCATTATAGCTCCCATACAACCGATTGTTCAGATATGGACATTTTGGTGTATAACTCCTCCATTTTAACAGCTAACGGCGTGAAATTTTGAAGTATTTGTACCCATATGGGCCCAAACGGGATTACCGAAAATTGTTAAGATCGGACCACTATAACCTATAGCTCCCCTACAACCGATTGTTCAGATATGGACATTTTGGTGTATAACTCCTACATTTTAACAGCTAACGGCGTGAAATTTTTAAGTATTTGTACCCATATGGGCCCTAACAGGGTTACCGAAAATTGTCAAGATCGGACCACTATAACATATAGCTTCCCTACAACCGATTGTTCAGATATGGACATTTTGGTGTATAACTCCTCCATTTTAACAGCTAACGGCGTGAAATTTTAAAGTATTTGTACTCATATGGGCCCAAACGGGATTACCGAAAATTGTCAAGATCGGACCATTATAACATATAGCTCCCATACAACTCATTGTTCAGATATGGACATTTTGGTGTGTAGCTCCTCCATTTAAATAGCCAAGACACCATTTTTTCTAATAAATCTTTCCATAAATAACCCACAGAATTAAAATTATAAATTAAACTTAATCAGGCTATGTACATACATAGGTAACTTTTCATTTCCCCACTCATGAAAGGTATGAAGTCTTCGGTACGACCGAAGACAGCCGCGCTTTTACTTGTTTAAACAGTAAATCTGCGTACGTGATGAGTAGGGCAATCAAAAAATTGCTCTAAAAATGCTTTTTTGGCGACGATTCATAATGAAACTCTTAAAGCTCCTTTTGTTAAAAGTCAATTTTAGTTAAAGAGCCATTTAATCGTACTTTAAAGTAGGAGTGATTTCATAATAATATAATACTTATTTAAAGGCTCCTTTAAGCGAAAATATTGCAAATGACAATGCCGTCTTCGACAGTTTCACGTCAAATTATTGTCATAAATTTAAAAATATTGAAATTTATCACTTGTTTTTTTTTCTGAAAATAAATAAATTTTTTGATTTGAAAAAAACAGTAAAAAGAAGCATAATTTGGAAACCCAGTGCAGAAAAAATAGGAAGCGGTCATCCAACCTCACAAAAGAGGAAGAAGATGAATATTGCATTATAGGACTCAATAAACAAAACAACAAACAAAATCGGTTGAAACATTTTAATAAATTCTTGATATTTGATTTTGACAGACTGCAGAAATTAAATTTTTTCCGGCGAAAGGGATTTTTAAATCACTTAAATGCCGGTTTTTGGGTATTTAACGTTCCTTTATCTTGAAAAAGACTTTATGAAATCGATCAACAAATTAAAGGCTCCTTTAGATTTTAAATGAACTTTTTGAAAAAATGCTAACTGTCACTAATATATTTTGTTGAATTTTTTACATATTTAATAGCTTTTTATCGAAAGAGAACAATTTGAATTTATTTTTTCATCGATATTTACAAAAAGTTTACGATCAACTATACACAGTATTCTGTACTTCTGTTTATGTCGCAGCTGTGCTATAAGCGTGTACTAAAGTATAAGAGCAAAGAAAATTGATTCATTGATTTTGGGTATTATTAAAAATTTGAATAGTTCAATAACGATAAAATAAGAATACATTTTTATTCATTCGGAAAATTTTGAATAAAGAATAAATTTTTATTCTTCATCCAAAATTAGTTGAATAAGGAATACAATTTTATTCTTCACCAAAATAGGTTGAGCAAGGAGTGCAATTTTATATTGTCATTCAGATAATTTTTAATAAACAAAAAAATTGTTATACACGTTATTCAATTATTATTCATAGTCACAAAAGTAAATGGTTTTTTCCGAATACTTTCGCGAATGCCTAACCGACTATTATTCCGAAAACTTTAACGAATTCTCGAAAGTGTTCGGAAAAATATCCGGTTAAGTATTCGGTTTCGGTATGTAGCCGCTGTGGTGTAGTGGGTAGAGTGCTCGCCTACTATACCAGAGGTCTCGGGTTCTAAACCAGCCAGGATAAAAGAAAATGCATAATTAGTTAAATCCCAATTATTGGGTTTTAATAACAGCGGGCACCTCTCTGCAGTGGGCGGCATACCTTCCGAAGTTATTTCTGCCATGAAAAGGCTTCTCACAAAAAATGCATTAATCGCTCGGAGCCGGCATAAAACTGTAGGCCCGCACAAATTGTATAAAAAACAAGAGTTAAGGAGCACACCTCGAATTTGGAGAGAAGCTCGGCCTTAAAACTCGTGAGAGTTATATCAGCGCCCAAGTATTATATTATTATCAGAATGTAGAAAAAAAAATTATTTTTTATTTGAATAAAAATTCATCCAAAATCGCATATCCCTGATTAGTGCCATGCCACTATATCACTCTTCGCTAGTTTAGCTCCGATATAAACACTCAATGGCGCTATATGCTTTGGTCGAACAGCGATATTACCTCCGTTTATTGACCGCTTCGCTACCATTACTCTTATCACTGCTCTGAGATAAACACCCGATAGCGCTATTCCGATAAGTGTATATCACCCACAGCTATCTTTCTTTCTTCTATTGTTCCGACATAAACGCACCCTAAAACGTTTTTATTTATTATAATATTATAATATAATACAATGGCGCTATTATAACTCTGACGAGTTTTATGGCCGAGCTTCTCTCCCAATTCGAGGTGTGCTCCTTTTTGTTTTTCCTACTAATTGGGTGGACCTACAGTTTTATGCCGGCTCCGAACGGCGAATGCATTTTTTGTGAGAAGCTTTTTCATGGCAGAAATACTCTCGGAGGGTATGCCGCCCACTGCCGAGAGGTGACCGCTGCTCTTAAAAACCCCAATAATTGGATTTTTACTAATTAGAAAAATTGTTTTGGTGTTTGGCTCGGACCGTGGTTTGAACCCGAGACCTCTGGCATAGCAGGCGAGCACTCTACCCACTGCACCACAGCGGAAACGTTTTTATTTATTATTCACCTGTTATAGCCACCGCTATCTTCCAGCAGATGGCGCGCGGGTATTTATATTTTTTAAGCAATCACTTATTTTTAAACAAGAATGGTTTTCGGTTTATACTTTTTGGCATTGTTATATGGGTCGTTCTTATACAAAACGTACATGACTCGAATTTTTTTTTTGTTTTTTTTTCTAAGTATTTTATATACATTCCATGAAATCGTTTACTAACGCGAAACACGAAACTGCTTTTAGGCCCCTCACTTTTTATAAAAATGTGCTAAAGTAATAAATATGCTAAGAAAATGTTAGAACAAAAGCATCCATCTCCTTCGTTAACTTATCATCCAAGATTTCGGAAATTATTCTATTAAAAATAACTTATTAATAACAAAAATAAAGCACGAATTATTAAACTAATTTCTACAAAAACGTTATATGTACTTTTATTTTATTTTATTGGGATTTTTATTTATTAATCAAGTTGACTGCTGACAAGAGTTTAAACAATTATGTACCAAGGTACGTTAATGTAACGCGGATAAACTGACAAACTTTATTATTTTATCACCAAACCGAACTCAGTTTCAGATTTAAGCTTTTCAAATTTGTCAAAAAACACCAAATTAAAACTTTATCGGTTTCAGTTTTCAGCCTCTTGTTTGTCTCTTAAAAAACTTTTTTGTCACCCAAAACTTTTCAGTCGTTTAGAAACAAGAAATAAAGTTTAAAAAGGCATTAAACTTTGCCAGGTCTAGAAAGAAGTCCCAAATTTTCAATTTCAGTGTAGGTACTATTAAACAACTTTTCCGACTGGGTCTGAAAGTACAAAATATGACATGTATTTAACGGTATAGCTGATATAGCGCGATCTTCGCCAATGGCCAATTGCCAAAAATCCCCTTAAAATCGGGAAAATCTCCCTCTATGGTACGCCCTTCATCAAGCAAGGGGACATAAATCAGAGCCATCAACGTCAATACTTGTAGATTTATTTGGTAACAGAAAGCAATAAAAAGATCTGGAATTAAACTAATCGATATGTATTGATGTTAAAGCGATGTTTATGTTTGATCATTTCTCCTTGTGTCAGCGAGCATATTCCTGCACATAAAAACATGTATTTATATGTTCATATTGTACATATATATGTAGTAAGTACTAATATCCAAGCAATTCCTCTTTAATTTGTGACGTGCAGTTGACAACTTGACGACTTTGTGACATAAGAAAATCTTCGTGATGCATACGTACATATGTATGTAGAGATTAACTACACTGCTAGTAGCAACAGCATAAATCATAAAATTTCAAATCTCAATCAGTTGTTGCCTTCATTCAAAAGGAAAAAAGGAAGAAAGCAAACGCATCGAGAAGGCAGCTCAGATGCTTGGAAAAGTCGTGGCAGCCGCAATAGCACCAGCCATAGGGCCGGATAATTCGTGATTGATTTTAATGTTTTTTTTTCGGTGAACTTGGTATTTTGATTGACAGGTCTGAGTGCTTTGACAATTGTTTCAACAATCTCACAGCACTTTGCAGCATATCCATTTTCATAGATACAAATATGTAGATACATTAGGCCGTATCGCAAAAAATAAAGTTCGCTGTGTCTACACATCAAAAAATAAATCATAATTTTTCTATTAATTATTTTTTCTAACAATGGTGGTCAATTTTTTTTGAATATATACTACTTAAGGGATCTGTAGATATACGATATATGAAACTTAGCTTGACTCGAATTCACTCACACCTATATTTGCATGGCCGTATTTAGAGGGGGAAGGGGGTTTAGGGCGTTGGGGGCGATTTTTTACTTACTTAATTGGCACGCAACCGTCTAGACGATTCTGGCCGAGTCCAATAAAGCGCGCCAGCTGTTTCTGTTTCGTGCAGCATTGCGCCACTTGGGAACACCTAGGGAGTCAGCATCGCTGGCAACCTGATCTTCCCAATGCAGTGGAGGCCTCCCCTTTCTTTTGCGTTCAGCGGGTTTCGATAGAAATACTTTCTTGACAGGAGCACCTTCATCCATTCTCACGACATGACCTGCCCAACGCAGCCGCTGGATCTTTATTCGCTGAACAATGTCGATGTCTGTGTAAAGCTCGTACAGCTCATCGTTAAATCTCCGTCGATACTCGCCTTCGCGAACGCGCAAAGGTCCATAAATCCTCCGAAGAACTTTCCTCTCGAATACTCCATCTGCCATCTCATATCATTTGATTTTTCGGTGCTGACACTATTTTTGGTGTTAATGCTGGTTCCCAAATAGACGAAGTCCGTAACAGTTTCGATTTATAGCTGTCAACAGTGACGTGGCTGCAAAGGCGTGCTGTTTCTCTGTGTGATGACAGGAGGTACTTCGTCTTGTCCTCTTATCCAGCTTGGAAAAGGCAGAACATACGGCGCGAGTGTTAGTGCCAATGATGTCGATATCATCTACGTACGCCAGCAGTCACCCACCCTTGTGGTATAAGATGCTTTCTGTATACGTAAATTCTGCAGCTCTTTTTATCTATTCCAGCATCAAGTTGAAGAAGTCACACGAAAGGGAGTCACCTTGCCTGAAACCTCGTTTGGTCTCGAGCGGCTCGGAGAGGTTCTTCCCAATACTGACGGTGCTGGTGGTGTTATTCAGCGTCATTTGGCATAGCCGTATAAGTTTTGCAGGAAAACCAAATTTCGAGTTTTTCGTCCATAAAAAATCCTTTTGTTTCACTTGCAAAAAAATCGACAAAAATAAATCATAAATTCATCGAATCTTTTTAATGTTGCGCTTAAAGTGTTTGCAATAGAACAGGCTAATTTTTAAATGAATACAACTTTCCCGATTTTTACAATTTCTTATAAAAAACCTAATTTGAAAATCAAAATTTTACAAAAAAAAGTTTCTTCTAAATAACACTTTAAAAACCTATTTTTTTGTTATTTTTTTTGTGTACAAATATATATTTTGCAAAAGAAAAAAGATGTAACCCCCCCGAAAAAAATTTCTGGCTACGGGCTTGTCTATTTGCCATGAAAAAAAATACAAATGAAAAAGCGCCCCAAAAAATACTTTTAAATGCGAATCAATATTGATGCATCAAAACATTGTTTTGTTTTAAATAACATAAGTAAAATAAACCGGCCGCTGTGGTGCAGTGGGTAGAGTGCTCGCCTGCTATGCCAGAGGTCTCGGGTCCACGGTCCGAGCAAAACACCAAAACAATTTTTCTAATTAGTAAAAATCCAATTATTGGGTTTTTTAAGAGCAGCGGTCACCTCTCGGCAGTGGGCGGCATACCCTCCGAGAGTATTTCTGCCATGAAAAAGCTTCTCATAAAAAATGCATTCGCCGTTCGGAGCCGGCATAAAACTGTAGGTCCACCCAATTATTAGGAAAAACAAAAAGGAGCACAAATCGAATTGGGAGAGAAGCTCGGCCGTAAAACTCGTCAGAGTTATAATAGCGCCATTGTATTATTATATTATATTATTATTAAGTAAAATAAAGTAAGTAAAAACACATTATATTCCTGAAATGGATCCATGGCAGTTTTAGTAATTTGCACTTAACATAACTGTTATATAATAATAACATAACATAACTGTTATACGAAGCAATAAATAGGACTATAAAAATTGTGTATTACAAAAATTAAAATTCGATTTTCACAATACTCAAGTTTGAACTCATGTGGCAGGAGATCCGAAGGTACCACTGGCCTAGTACTCCACAGTCTGATGTGAAGAATTCCCTATTGCCCAAAAACCACCAAGGTAAATTTTATCACGAATTTCATAATTGGACCCTTGGCCAGCTTTAATAATCAAATACCCCTATATGCGCCACTAGATGTCGTTCAAATAAATTTTTTTCACTACCACCTAGTACTTAGTTTATACCACCATAATGTACCTTTTTTATGCCTGCATGTTAAAGGTTGTCAAAAGTCATTAATCTGTTGCAAAATAAGTATTTCGATCACTTCAGTAGAACCCGAAATAAAACACGTTCAACATGCCCTCAAGTGTCGCACACAGGGTTAATAAGATTACTTATATATCTAAGTAGTATAAACCGTCCTTTAAGCCGAAGACATTGGTGTATTGAACTTAGGGATCGGACCATAAATACCAAAGATATGAAAAAAATGAATTTTAGCGACATCTAGTGGCATAAAAAAAATAAACCAATTTTCTGGAAATGTTTTTCAAAAAGATCTCATATGGGTACCATACGGTGGACTTCTTTTGGTCTCTATAAAGCGAGACGGTCTAATGTACATACATATGTACACACATACTACCCTGTAGGGAAAATCTCTAGTTCCGAACTAGGTTGCTTCTAGTGCATTTTTCGACACTACTAGTGCATTTTTCGACACTACTAGTGCGAGCTAAATCTCTTTTGCATGTTATCAACTTGCGAATTTAACACGGCGATTTCCTACGCGGTGTCAATTGTCCCACTCTGCACTACATTTTCGATAGTTCCGAACTAGTACTAAATTCTACAGTTCACACTAGTTCGTTTATTGGCACAATTTCGATAGTTCTGAACTAGCTACAAGTACCTACAAATTCTACAGTTTTACATCTGCTGCTTAAGTGCAGCCTTTGACACACTTCATGCAAGTAGCGTGATGGCCGACTGGCTAACGCATGTGCCTTTCAATCTGAGGGCGCGGGGAACATTTCATTTAATACAAGTTAAGATGAAAATAGAAAACTGCTTATATAAAATGCTTCACTAAACATCTGAGAATTGCAGAAATATACAAAACCGACGGCAGTTGAACGAACAAAAAATTTTCATAGAATTTTTGTCACTTCGAAATTGCATACAAATCAAAGTGTGTCTTATAATGGTCACTCAATTCGCTCCTTCTGAACTGGTGAGGGTCTAACTACAATTGATCTAGTTCCCTTTTGACACCTTTTCGCCAGTTCGGAATTAGAAATTTTGCTCACTAGTTATTGAGTTCCCTGCAGGGTATATATGTAGGTGCATACATACATATGTATGTGACACATTTACCTATTACATCTAATCACAGACAAATTTTTTCGACATGCTGCAAGATCAGTTGCACTAAAATATAAATTGTCTTCCAAGACGCAAATACGTTCTTAAATTTTAAACATTTATGTATGTACATACACACATGTGTATTTTTTAAATATTACCTATTTGGTTGTCAATAGTGGTCTTCATCTAAAGTGATAAAGTAATAAATTGTTAACATTTACCAGCTTATCCCCATTTTTACATGAACGCACCTTCCCAAATAATTGTTTAAACCCTTGTCAGCTGGTAATGTCAACTTGATTAATAAATAAAAAACCAAATAAAATAAAATAAAAAATGCCTATTACATTTTTGGAGAAATTTTGTCAATGCTGTGAGGTTGTGGAATTCTATTCCTGACAATATCAAAGCTGTTTTGAATGGAACGAATTACAAAAAAATAATTCTCAACTACTTTTGTAATAAGTGAATATGTGATTGAAACTTAACCTTTATTTCTGTTTTTCAATTTTAATTTTCTCTAATTCCTTCTTCTTCTCTTTTCACCTTTCTCACCTTTTTCCTCCAATATTAGATTGTATTGCTTACAAGCATATTTATTTTTTGTTATATTTTTATTAATTTTTATGTATTAGATATATTTTTTAAATAACAAATCAATTTATGTAACTATTATTATTATTTTAATTTACGTAATGATATGCAACTTAAAATCGATGATGTGATATAAAAGACCTAGTCTTAAAATTGCAACCTTTATAATTATAATAAATAAAATAAAATAAAATAAAATAAATAAATAAAATTATTTTAATAATTCGTGCTAAAATTCCGAAAGAAATCACAGTTTCTTCTTTTGAATTGAAAAAGTAAAACTGACAATATGTCAGACTTGAATTTTCCCGAAATTTATAAATTTACGCAATAAAATCGTTTGGTAAACTGATAAACTTTGCTTAAATTTATTTTCATACAAATTTTGACAGATAATTTATCACAATTATTATTTTATCACTTTACCCTATTTACCAGCAGTTTATCACTTTAGATGAAGACCCTTAATGTTAAAAATTTTTAAATTTCAGTGTCCAATGTATGTATATTAGGAGAGGCAGTGACAATGTGCCATTATATGTTATGTTATGTCATATGCTATTTAGAATATAAGAGTTCATTTCGGGTAGATTTGCTAGGCAGACGCCGATGAATACTTTATTTTTGGTGATCTTTTACAAGTTTTCCAAAATAAGGTATATATTGTACGGAAGTGTATGTCTTATTTTAAATAATAGTTCTTCTAATTGTCGAAAGCTTATGCTACGTCTAAGAACATTGCAGTGCAATACTTTTAGGCTTCAAAAGCCGACCGAATTTTAGTTACTATTCTACTCGTATGCACTTGCTCTATCGTACCATGTTTCTCCCTAAAACCAAATTGGTGACTTGGTATAGTTCCGTGTGTGTCTAGGATTGGCTGCATTTTTGTCAGCAACAACTTTTCAAATAGTTAGGAAAATATTGAAATTAAGCTAATTGGCCTGTAAGAGTTTAACAGGGTTGGGGTTTTCCCTGGTTTTGGAATCATAATGATTTCGGAAAGTTTCCAAGATTCAGGAAAGTAGTTTAGTCGCAGGAGGCTATTGAAAACGTATAATAATAACTTGGTAGCAACTGGAGGGAGTTGTTTTACCATTTCACCGGTTATTCTGTCGTGTCCGGGTGCCTTATTTTTCTGGATGTCGTTACAGATAACATTATTCAGGTCATTTATATTGAATTGGAGAGAGGCTGTTGGTAAGCGAAGAGCATGTTCTGGGAGGAAATTTCTCCTTGGATTAGGAGTAAATACCAGCGAAAGGTGGGCTGCAAATGCGGTTCATTTTTCCTGGTCACTTCGAACAAAGTCACCGTTCAAATACCCAAAAAAAAAATAAATTGTGGAGTATAAAAACAGTTATGTGAATTGAAAAGGCGCAAATCTTTATCACGTCGCAAGGGGAAAAAAGTGATTTATTTTTTCATAAATAAATAACAGTGATATAGTACCATCCTTTCTGAATTAAAAGTTTGCTAAATTTTGCCAATGGGCGCCAGGAATCATTTTTTTGCTCTCCTGCAAAATTACTGAAAAATACATAACTGTTTTTTTTTATTCGCAGGGACGATATTGTGTTATAACAGTATCAATCATATTACAGTTTGTAACGTAAGCGTCAAAAGAAAGAATTTGTTATAACAGATGGGTTTTATATTTTTTAAATTCGCTTGAAAATTTAAACAAATCGAACGATAAAATGAAATGAGTACACAGCTTGCAGAATGCTTATTTATTCATGTGTGTATAATTAACTAGCCTAGACTGTAATTGTAAAGAAGTTTTTTTGCCTCTATTGAATTTTTTTATATTTATTTATGTTTATCGATTTTATGTTTATGTAAATTTTCAATTCAAGAATTAAATTTTTTTTTTTCAGGAAAAGTCAAAAAATTTCAAGCTGATTTAATTGTACAGTTCTGTTGTTATCAAGGGAGCTTAATATTTAATCTATCTTGTAAAAGAGCAAATATTACTATATTTCTTGATTTTTTATGAAAAAAATGGGAATTCTCATGTTCATTTTCAAAGCCAAGTATTTCCCTATTTATTCGTCTTTTTCTTTAGGCTCTCACTAACCTTAGAAAAGAGATGTTGTTGTAAATTTGTAATTTGTCGCAGCTTTTGTCTATGCTCTATTGAGTTCTAGATAAAAAAAAAAATATAGTCTGTAATTGTAATTACGCGGAAATTTCTGAAATTTTGAATCCCTTCCTAAGGTGTAACGTCCGCAACGCAAAAATCATTTTTTTTTTTTAATTACAGAAAAACCGGTAGCATTTATGTTAAATGTTATATATATCTAAACAGCGATTTGCTGTGATTAGATAACAATAAAAAGATTTCGCGAAAATACGATTTTTTCACATTGTGAAAATTGTAACGTCCGCAACGGTGTTTAATAAGAAAAATAAAGTTTTGCCTTATGGCTAATTTAACTATGGTTATGTCAAACGAAAAGTTTGGGAGATAGTGGGAACCAAAAATGTTATTCCTAATAACGCACTTGACTTTTTTATTCGCGCAAAAAGCAGTATAAATATATAACATCTTTTACTCGGTTGTATACTTTTATTCAGATCTCTTTTAATAGGAAAACTGTGGGCGTAGCCACGCCCATTTTAAAAAAAAATTTATCTACCATGATGCAAAATTTCATCCCTGTATGAGTGTTAAATACAGAGGAATCAAGTTTCGAATTTCTGAAGAGCGCTCTTTAAATATCTCTTTGAAAAGTAGGCGTGGTTGTAAACCGATTTCGATTAGTTTTTGCACATGCATTACTACAAATGGTAAAAGGGTGTGCACCAAGTTTCGTCCTAATACCTGAATTATTTGTGCAGATATGGGCCCCGAAGTCTCGTAAATTACTCTTTCTAAAAAGAGGCGGTGCCCGGCCCATTTTCAAAACTATTTATGTTTTTTGTTTTACGTCTATAGTGGGACTGAGACCACAAATTTTCAATCAATAATCTTAATATTTGACCAAGATATCGCTTAAAATGTTTTTATTAGGCCCCTTTATAATATCAATATATAAAAATGGGCGTGTTTGTCAACCGATTTGGACAATTTTAAGTATAAACATTTGTCTTAGCAAGTATATCACACGTACCAAATTCAATCGACATACCTGCTTTGGTTTCTGAGATATGACTCATAAAACTTTGGAAATTTGTCTGTTAGTGAGTGGCACCATTTTCACACTTTCGCATATTTCTTTATAATGAGGTCATTGCACGGATGAAATTTCATCACTCGGTCGATATTAGTTACTGAATTATCATGAATACGAAAATTTGTATATGTACCTACTATATATACTACTATATATCATAGACAAAAAATTTAACGTCCGCAACGCAATATATGTAATGTTTTCTAATCAGATGTTGTTCTTGGCTTATTTCTGTGGCGGAGCTTGACAACCCTTGACTTTTCTCTTCAATTTATCTCTAATAATTTTTTTCAGTTGTACTTCGAAATTCGGAGAAAATCGCTGATTTAGTTAATAATCTAAAAACCACTTCCATTTTTTGTAACGTCCGCAACGTAGTTTAAGTGGCTAAAACAAAGGTATTAAACTAAATCTTTCCATATGTAAAAAAACCATACAATATTTCGCGATATTTCTGCCTCAAAAATTCAAAAAATCGTGCCAACGTAACGTCCGCAACGCCCAGGATTTGCCCATACACATATATGAGTGTTTAGAAGTGCAGTGGGTAGAGTGCTCGCCTGCTATGCCAGAGTTGTCTCGGGTTCAAACCACGGTCCGAGCAAAACACCGAAACAATTTTTCCAATTACTAAAAATCCAACTATTGGGTTTTTTAAGAGCAGCGGTCACCTCTCGGCAGTGGGCGGCATACCCTCAGAGAGTATTTCTGCCATGAAAAAGCTTCTCACAAAAAATGCATTCGCCGTTCGGAGCCGGCATAAAACTGTAGGTCCACCCAATTAGTAGGAAAAACAAAAAGGAGCACACCTCGAATTGGGAGAGAAGCTCGGCCATAAAACTCGTCAGAGTTATAATAGCGATATTGTATTATTATTATATATTTAGAAGTGTAGAGTAAAATTTTGTTGAAATTACTCGACGTCTATAAATGTCATATCTGGAGCAATTCAATTTGCAACTTGAAGTGATTAGCCAACTAGAGAGCAGAAAATTCGTAACATTGTTAAGGAATATTAACCCGACATCGGTGTGGTGGGGTATGACATATCCCAGCACATGTATTATCTTAAATATATATTATATTATTAATATCAGTGGCTCATGGCTCCCAATAGCTTTCATTAACATTTAAATAAAGAGAATCTGTATGGTTTTACAATTCCCAGATATTCCTATTCTATGGCACAGCCTCTCAAAGTGGGCTGGGGCATCACATACTCCACCACAGCACTGAAGAAACTTTTCGTTTACACTTTTCTTAATGATTTTTTTTTTTTTATTCCAAATACAATTGAAATTAATTACCGTTATCTTTTGAATAAAAATAAAAAGTTTTCGGAATCAAAATTTACAGCAAGTAGTCAAATCAAGGTGAATTTCGATCAGTTTAATTTTGTGTTTGCGAAAAAATGTCATTCGAACGGGAGCTTGCGTATTTGCAGAAATTAGGGATGTGCGATTAATATAATCGGCTAATTAATCTAAAATTGATTAATTAATCATATTTAGGTAATTTTTGACTAATCAAACAAATTAATTTCCCGATTAATTGTGATTTGATTAATAAAAATAAAGAGATTAATTTGATTAATCAGAAAGCTGCTTCGGCTTTGATTTTATTTAAAAATAAAAATAACAAAACTGGTAAATGTTTCCAGCTCATTTCAAAGGAAAGACGCTTTTATGCTGTTTTTTAATGGATTGACATAATGATGCAATACTTTTTGTCAGGCGTGAAGTAACACAATTTTTCAACACTTCTTCCTTCGGCATTTTGGGTACATTAGATATTTTTGAAGTTAACTTCTTAGGCGGCGATACAGAGTTTTTATGGAGAGTGAAATTTGAAGTTTGATGCAATGGAAGTTGCCCCGGAAATAGCAGCCATTTTAGTTGATTTTTAATTTTTAAAAAAATCAACCTTGATATCCGCGCGGTTCGAACTCGCAACCCATCGTTTCCAGACCAGTCGCAAAACCTCTGCGCCACCACACCACTTGCGTTGAGTATGTCAAATGCTGCACTTAAATTGAACTAACAAGTACAACTCACTCACCTATTGAAAGCAACAAGTAACAAGTTTGATATTTGAAAATACATATGTACATAGTATTACAATGAAAGCAACCACCCGTTTTGTTAGTTCAGTTTAAGTGCAGCGTTTGACATACCCCACGCAAGTGGTGTGGTGGCGAAGAGGTAGTGTGTCTGGTCTGGAAGCTAGGGGAGGTAGGTTCGAATCAAGCCAGGCTGACTGATTTTTTTTTTTATTTTTTTATTTTTTCTTTATTTTAATAATAAATAATAGCTTAAAAAAACTAAAAAGCACGCTTTAGTCTTAAAAGCGCACTAAAAACTGAGAAATAATTTAATATAAAAACAAAACGATGAACGAAAATATAAGTACCTATTTAAGGAAAAGCATTAGGTGACAGTATGTCCAAAAAAATTTAAAATTGGTATTTTTTACTAATAGATATTTTTATTTTAAATTCTTTTGGAGATTTGTATGTACATGTATGTATGTACATACATATGCATACGTGTAAGTACATAAGAAATTCTAACCAGAACAGCGCTGTGGTGAAATCTGTGGCCACAAGCCATAATCGCCTAAGTCATAAAATATGATTTCGAGATAAATTGCTTTTTATATTCGAATGTGTATTTTAAAAATCATAAAAGTTGATTAAAAACTATGAATGCCAAATCGATGAGCCATCCACGATGCTACGATTAAATTTTGTATATAAAACAAAATATTATGAAGAAATTTCATTAAGTATGTATAAATTTTGGCTGTTATAGCAAATTTAATATACCTCAATTGTGAGTTAAACCAAAATGTTTTTATTAATATCTTTTGATTGAAATAAGTTATAGGTATGGGGGTTTTACAGAAATATAGAGTTTTTAATGTATAATAATGTGGTATATATAACTCAATTTTGTCTTAAGTCGACTTAGGCGGTTATGGCTTGTGACCACAGAAATAAGCGAGGTGAGAATGTTAATAACATAAGAAGAAATTAGAGTACACCGTTTGACACAACTTACGTAACTAGCGCGGTAGCTCAGTTGTAAGATGCTAGGCTTCCAATTCAAATGAAGGTGGTTCAAGTCCAGGTCGAGTCAGTTTTTTTGTTGCTTTTTTTTTATTAAACAATTTTCTTTGCAATTTTTTATTAAATAAAAGTGCCACCCGAATATCGGGGATTACATACTAGTTAATTATTAAAATAAAAACGATCAAACAACTCATATAAAAACCAATCGGATACGCTTGCCGATAAACAAAATCTAATAACAAGAACAAGCTTCGCCTTTTCAATAAATAGAATTTGTACAAGCAAAAACACACAACCACATGTACATACATATGTACATGCGATAGTTTTTATTGTAACATCCCTGCAAAAAAATGTGCGATTAATACCGATATACATACATAGATTTGTCCCGGATTGATTTCTTTCCGGAAAAATCGGTCCACAATTAGTGCCCGATTGTTTCCGAACGAGTATAAATGTAGACTAATTGTGAACCAATTGTTCCCGAACGGGTATAAATCTAGATTGATTATATGTAGAAATTTTACAAAAATATTCAATGTAGGTATGTATTGAAAAAACATTAGGTAAAACTAATTGGACACACTTTCTTTTAATAACAATGATGAATAATAATTTTGACAAAATTTTACCAAAAATATCCATTGAAAAATCAATTACGATTATACAATGAAAACTGACTAACGATTCACTCATTTGACGATGTAAGCCACACGCATAAAACGGCGTGAGCCGATCTGCATAACATTGGCTCAACATGTGAGCGAAAGAGCTTGTAAATAGAGCGTAAGTGTTTCTGCACTGCACGTCAACAAAAAGAGATATGCCCTCATTCACTCATAACTTGAAAAGCAATTGAGTTGAATGACAAATGATTCGTAAGGCAATAGATTCGAAAGGCAATAGATTCGGAAGGCTTGAAACAGTGATAGGCAAAATTGAAATGCAACTGTATTAGTGAGAGCGCCGTAATAGCGCAAATGAATTGGTTCGTTTTCGTTTAGTCCAGACCCCGGCAAAACTAAAACTGAGATTGTGTTAGTGAGAACAGAGAGATTTATGCAACAGTGGTGTAAGAACTAAGCATATGGGGCAAACGTACAAAATAGCAACGTTTTAAAAATAAAATAAATATTTGAATAATAACGAAAAATGTATTACTTAGGAATTTTTAACTTGAAAAAATGTTTTATAAATTAATTTGGATTCACCAATCTAAAATATTGAAAATTAACTTAAAAAAATGTTTTATAAATTAATTTGGATTCAACAATGTAAAATATTGGAAATTCCAATAATAAAAAAATATCTATAAGGAGTTTTTAGTGTAAAAAATATACATTAAAAATTTATTTGAAGAATATTCATTGAGAAATAGTTGAGAGTTGATATCATTTACGAAATTTTTCCAAAAGTACATAACTAAACTTGCTAAGGTATGCAAGGATGGGGCGTAAGTTATAACTAAAGATTTAGTAGAAGCTTTAAGAATAAGCAAATTTTATTATATGAATTGAAAAATAAAGCATTGCAATTTTGCAACTTGAAAATTTGGTTGCAGTACAAAATGATTTATTATTCATGGTCATACATATGCAATGGCACACTGTCGCATAACAAACAAAGCAACGCAGCCAGTGCTTGTGTTGCTTCTTCGCTGTCTAAACAACGACTGAATCACAGAGCGTAAGCCTAGGTGTGTTATACTCAGTGTTGCCACTGAAAAAAAATTTTACCGACCAAATTACCGCCCAATTCCGCCAAAAAAGGCCCAAAAATCAGAAGTCAACTTAAAATGGAATTACATATTTATTTTTAAATACATATGTACATACTAAGTAATCTTGACTCCCACTCATTTAATTCAGAACTAACACTAGACTGTCGCCGATCTCTAAAGGAGATGGCCAAACAGACTTGTCTGCACCTCATGTAGGTCCCGGGACATAGGGATATCAATCGCAATTGTAGGGCGGATGAACTTGCGAGGCAGGGCACTACCGAGCATGTTCTTCCATAAGGCATAGGTATGCCTTAGCCACAAACGAGCTAATTCTTAAACAGCATGTCTATAAACTAGCAAGCGATAGATGGCAACAGAAGCCAGTATGTCGAACATCAAGGCAAATCTGGCAGAAATGGGTTCACAAGCGATCCCATCAAATAAGTACTCTAAGGAGAGATGATATCTCGAACCTTGTGGTGGTACTCACAGGACACTGCCTCATCGGGAAACACGCAGAGAGGCTAGGTGCACCCTACACTCAGAAAAAAAAATCATGAACACGATTCATGTAAAATTAACACGATCGATCTTTACACATAGAACAGCAACAATTTTTTCAAATCACACGATGTTTGAAACATGATTTTGGCTTTGTAACTGTCATCTGAAAATTTGGTAAATTCAACCAAATTTTATTGTTGATACAACATGAAGAAATTTTAAAATATACAAGATGATTCAAATATACAATTTTATTCATAAATGTCATTTGGAATTTGGTTTATTTAACATGATGATAGTGTCAATATAAACTAAAAAAAATGTTAGAAAAATGACGCACCAATTTTAGTGTTAATACAACATGAAAACAAATGTTAAAACAACAGGAACCACAATCAACAATTAAAGTTGGTTGATATAACACGAAACAATTTTCAAACATAAACGTCATTTGGAATTTTGATTTATTCAACACGATGATAGTAGCGCTGTTCAATAACGAAAAATTGTTACGAGTTTTTCCTAAAATTTGTCATTTTTGTATGGAGAACTGTCATTTTTTATGGAAAATTCGTAACAATTTTTCGTTATTGAACAGAGCTAGTGTCAATATAATCAAAAAAAGTGTTAAAAAGAACGTCAAAACTGTTTTGAAACATACACAATTTTTTCAACGTTTGAAGTTCTGCTGTTGGTGCAAAACACAAACTAATAATTTTTTTTTTTAACAAAAAGTAAATTTTGTGCCGTGGCAATGATGGGAGTTTAGCATCATTGGCAGTGCGTGATAATGGTTTTTCGGTTGTGCAGGTGATGTACTCGAATATGCTTTATATATTTTATGTTTTATATGTTTTTTTATTAAAAAAAAAAATAAATTGCAAAATCAACAAGACTTTCTAGTTAATTTAATAATAAATTTAAGGTAAAATCAAAAAGATGTTATTGTTAATTCAACAGGACCACTTCGTGTTAATTTAACCAGCTTTTATTGTAACATTAACTAGTTAAAATTGTAAAATCAACAGGAAGACTCAATACTTTTTAGTGTTAATTCTACAGTTGTCATCCTGTTAAACTAACACTTGACAGTAGTGTTAAATTTACACGATTACATGATGGCATACATTAAGCATCGTGTTGAAAAAAATTAACCACAAAATTTGTTGATTTTTGGTTGATTTCACACTATTTTTTTTCTGGGTGTAGCGCAGATGCTGCATAAGCTGGAAAGATGATGAGGCGAGGAGACAATCGAACACCTCATCTTCCATTGCTTTGCTCGGCTCTTAACAGCGGAAGACAACGCTTTCTTGGGACTTCCTTCCTGGATAGCCTATGCAAACTCACTAAAGTGAATTAGTTCACTGAAGAGACGCTCACCAATTGAGCGCTCAACAAAGTGAACTAAATTTCCCAACTCTAATAGATATGCGAATAGTGTGTTCCACTAACAATAAAAGAACTTTACACGGGAAAGATAAAATGTTTAGCGTCCGAGAAATTGTCTCCACTAAAAATATTCATATTACAAATCGGACCAAAATTGATTTTACCCGCCCAACAGCCCAAAGTAAATTTATCGGACCAGATTTGGTCCGAAAGGCCCAATTTCGGCATCACTGGTTATACTCATTAACTCACGTGAGTCGATTTGCCGGGCCTTGGTTTAGTCGCTTGCTGGCCCTCAATGAATGCGGTCGTTTATAAAAACGACAAGCATGCGTACATATGTATAAGTAATTATGCTTTTACATATATAAATATACGCAAACAAGCGACATTCACCCACGATGTTGCTACGCCACTTGCTGAGCGACGACTAAATCGTTTACAAAAGAAAGAGCATAACGTGTCTGTGTGATTTGAGCGCGATCAATTGATCTATGAAACGCCTATCACTGGCTTGAAACATGCAACTGAGCTATGTATGTATGTATGTACATACATAACGAATGCGAGTAAAAGAGGAATTATAATAGTATACATACATATATACATACATATGTACATACATAAATACATAAAGCGCTTTCTAAAAAAATGCGAAATAAGAAATACATAGTAAAATTGTAGCATTGGATACTAGCTCATACCTAAATTCATATATAATTAGTATATCAGCCAAATACTATTACTACAACTATAATAGTAAATATTTATTTTATTAAAATATATACATACACACATATACATATATTTCATTCAGTTTAACTAATCAATACCCAATAAACACAACGGATTCGCCTCGAATTCGAGACGAGTTCGCTTCTCTGATTATATTATCGCGGCGATAGTTCGCGATAATAGATCGGCGAATCCGAATTCCCAGGCGAGTCACCCCTCATTAGCGATTCGAGCATTTTTATATTCTCGGATCGTTGGCGATTCGAGATTTAGACTCATTGGCGAATACAGTCTAGAAAATCTTCTTCTGCGAATCCGCCTCGAATTCGCCACGATATCATCCAAGCTTTCAGTCGCTTGAGTAGAGTTTTAAATGGTAAATTAAAGTCCAACAGGGAATTTCTTCGTGTAAAGCAAGATTTAATAAAATTAATAAATGCTATTGGGATAATTGATTTTTCTCGAGTCCATCTCGAACTCGATACAAGTCCGAAAAATTACATTCACCTCCGCGAATTCATCTCGAATTCGCCGCGATATCATCCTCGCGTCTGTGTTTATTGGGTATAATTAATAAAACAAATGTACCCAATAAACACAAAAGCGAGGATGGTATCGTGGCAAACTCGAGATGAGTTCGCGGAGGTGAATGTTATTTTTCGGATTCGTATCGAGTTCGAGATGGACTCGAGAAAAAGCAATTATCGCAATAGTATTTATTAATTTTGTTGGATCTTGCTTTACACGAAGAAATTCCCTGTTGGGCTTTAATTTACTCTTTAAAACTGCACTCGAGAAATTTAAAAGTTCGGATGATATCGTGGGGAATTCGAGGCGGATTCGCAGAAGAAGATTTTCTAGAATGTATTCGCCAATGATCCCAAATCTCGAATTGCCAACGATCCGAGAACATAAAAATGCGCGAATCGCTAATGAGAGGTGACTCACCTGGGAATTCGGATTCGCCGATCTATCGTCGCGAACTATCGCCGCGATAATATAATCAGAGAAGCGAACTCGTCTCGAATTCGAGGCAAATCCGTTGTGTTTATTGGGTATGTATGTACATATATGTATATGTTCATATGTACATATATACATAAGTACAAGCTATCAAATTAATGTACATATATGTATGTATACCAGGGATGGGCACACAAACACATTCAAACAATCTCCGAAAATTAGTGTGTATTGGTGCGCCTACTGTAGGCCAAAGTGGAAAACGACAAACAATAATCAGTCTGCATGCAGATGTTGAGCGAGCAGGGTCATGTCGCGCACGCTTTGCGAAATTATGAAACGACGTACGTATACAAATACATACGTATGTATGTTATATGCAAACTCTTGACAGGTTTGTTTGTTGTCTGGCTTCTGCAAATAAAACAAAAGAATTTCAAGCGACGACCACTTGCTTTCACGACAGTCGAAGGCAAATTAATTCTTTTTGCTAAGCGACGATCGCCTGGTCCCATCGTAATCGTTCGTTTTACGCTCTTTATTTGTCTGAATTAGTGACAATCGGTGAGTATACGTGTGAATCGCAAACAGCTGGTCTGCCCGCGGGCAAGAGGCTGCGCATCGCTGATGTATACACAAATAAGTAGAAACTTACTTCTTCCATTGCTGCGTCGTTTTACTTCACTGCATTCACTCAAACAAACTAGAATGATTCGGTTGATTCGTTTATTTTTCTAGTGCTTTTACTGTCCTCTCGCACACTACTCGCAAGGCACAGAAAATATACTCAAGCCTGTGTATTCATGGCTAAATGGAAATGAGCAAACTGCATTGTCACTCAACTCATGCTAGCATATACTGTCGTGCGAGTGCTGATCGTATGTTAAACCGAATCAAGCATAACATTGGCAATGACACCGAATCACACAGTGTTCAAAGAAAAGCGAGTGAGCTTGCGCAGGTCTTTAGTATAAATCTAGATTGATTATATGTAGAAATTTTACAAAAATATTCAATGTATGTAGGTATGTATTAAAAAAACCAATAGGTAAAACTAATTGAACACGCTTTCTTTTAATAACAATGATGAATAATAATTTTGACAAAATTTTACCAAAAATATCCATTGAAAAATCAATTACGATTATAAACTCAAAACTGACTACATATTTAAAATATTTTAATTTATTGAATAGATTTCTTTACAAAAGTAAAACTTATTGTATAATCTTTATTTAAATAGGCATGGACATTTATAATTATTAAAGATTGTTATAAAAAATAGCCTTGGCTAACAACTTTGAAAAATTCCTCACATATCTTTTACACTCGCATAATGCATTCTCAAAACACCGGTTATTACACCGGTATTATTTTTAATAGAAAATTAACGATTTTTCACTACTTTATCTATATATGTATATAAAAATGATTTGGTGTTTAATTGTAAGCTGTCAAATGGAATGACCGCCTACTACGCTCCAATTTATTTTCACTGAGTATTGGCTATTTTAACTAAGTATACCTCCATAATGGTTTTCAGGCCCCTCCTCCAACCCTTTTAGATAAATTCAACCTCAAAAGTTTAGTACGTATGGGAGGTACAATGTCCCATTTTTCGATAAATCTTTTTTTTTTTTGTTGAACATGGTATTGATATCGTATATCTGCATAGTGGTTTCTATGTGCATGCCATGAACGCTTTTAGGGATATTTAGCCTTAAAAATTAAGAACGCATGGGAGGTGCCACGCCCCCTTTTCCCAAAAATACTGTTTTTTTTTCATAAGCATGCTATTGATATCGTCAATCTCCTGATCAATTTTTCAGGTCCCAACCTTAAACGCTTTTATAGATATTCAGCTTGAAAAATTAAGTTTGTATAGGAGGTGCCACGCCCCCTTTTCCGATAACCTACACTTTTATGCGAAAAAATTGTTTTGATACCATATAGCTCTGTACCAATTTCCAGGTCCCTGCCTTAAATCCTTTTAGAGATATTCAGCTTAAAAAATTTAGTGTGTATGGGAGGTGTCACGCCCCCTTTTTCGATAAACCGCACTTTTATGCGTGAGAGTGGTTTTAGTACCATTTAGCTCTATAGCAATTTTCAGGATCCTGCCATTTATTCTTTCTGATATATTCAGCTTCCAACGCTAAGTATGTATGGGAGGTGCCACGCCCCCTTTTCGTATAACTCCTATTACTTTGCGTTAATATGGAACGGTTATCGTTTATCTCCACACCAATTTCCAAGCCCCTAACTTAAACAATTTTAGAGATATTCAGCATGAAAAATTAAGTTTATATGGGAGGTGCCACGCCCCCTTTTCGTATAACGCCCATTATTTTGCGTTAATACAGAATTGTTATCGTTTATCTCCACACCAATTTCCAAGTCCCTACCTTAAACAATTTTAGAGATATTCAGCATGCAAAATTAAGTTGTATGGGAGGTGCCACGCCCTCTTTTCTGATAACCCCCACTTTTCTGCGTGAGAAGGATTTCGATATCATCTACCTCTATACCAATTTTTTTTCTTTCATTTTTCATTTATTTATTTATTTCCCTAATACAAAAGAAAACTAAATCTTATTATAGTAGTATTAGGTTGGAATATCAAACATTTCTTAAAAATCTTTAAGTAGTTATAATAAAAAATAAAAATTAGATAAAGTTAAATTAAGTAAATTCACATTTGTTTTTAGTACCAGTTTTAGTACCATTTAGCTCTATAGCAATTTTCAGGATCCTGCCATTTATTATTTCTGATATATTCAGCTTCCAACGCTAAGTATGTATGGGGGTGCCACGCCCTCTTTTCTGATAACCCCCACTTTTCTGCGTGAGAAGGGTTTTGATATCATCTACCTCTTACCAATTTTCAGCTCCCTACCTTCAACTCTTTGGATTTGGTTCAGCCGTTTTCAAGTTTTTGCGTTATAATTAAACACCAAATCATTTTTATATATATATAAGATATGTACATAAATGTATGTCGTTCTGTTCGGCCGCAAACAAAATTTTTTGCAATGTTCGTTATGACTTGTGACCACAGATAAAGATCAGTAAAAGTTTATGAGTTCTAATAGCATTGACAGACGGCAGCGATAATCCCGATTACCGCAACACTTAATTCGATTAAAACTTTACCCTGACAGACGGCAAGTATTGCGGATTAACAAAACAGCTGAAGGAAGGTAGGCGCAGCGGCGAATTCAAAAACTTCTTGTTTTATTTCCAAAGGTAGGGTAATGTCAAAATCAAAACGAAATCACATCATGGTCAATAGGAATGGGCGAGTCCCAAACGAGTTCAGATTTCAACCAAGGCGAAATATCATTTTGACATTACACTCTACCAATTACACTAACAAATTACATTAAAAATTTCTGAATTCACTTATGCGCCTACCTTCCTAGATCTGCCTTGGTTTCTTCTTTTTCTTCCCTTTCATTCACAATACATTTTTCACCAGGGATGTCATTACAAAATGCTCTAATCCGCTAAAATTTTGAGGACTAACTCAAGAGATATTCCGGATTACCTCCAGCTAATTCTCAAGTTAAGTCCGAATTAGCTAGATATTCCGGATTATCGCTGCCGTCTGTCAATGCTATAACGGCGCTACAAATAATCGCAAGATCGAAAAGAGAAAAACAATAGACACATACATATGTATGTATATGTAAAACAGCATTGCCGACACGTCCAACTAAGTACATAATATGTTGTACAAAGAGTAAGTGGAAACAATAACAACCATAACAAATACGACGGAAACAACATTCAATACCAACAAACATATGTATGAACAACACGTACAAAATGTTAAACAACCAAAAACACAAATTAACGATTGTTAACATCTTGTATTGTAACAGGGTGTGGGGCGAAGCGTCCCAGATGAGTACGTAAAAGCCCATTTACCGGATATACGGGATTATGTGGAGCCATTGGCCGAATAACGGTAAATTGCCGTTATCTCAAACCTTCCCATAAACTCCATACCTTTCATGAACGGGGAAATGAAGCGATACATACGTAGTCTGTTTTCTTTAATTTATACTTTCAGTTCTGCGGGTTATTCGGAAAAGTTTCATATTCTTAGCCGTTTAAATGGATAAGTTATACCCCGAAACGTCTATATCTGAACAAGAGGTTTTTTGCTATATGTTATAGTGGTCCGATTCGGCCGATTCCGACAAATGATAAATTCAACATCAAAACTCACCCGTATACCAAATTTGAATCAAATAAATCAAAAACTGACGGTCTAGTTTGCGTTCACACAGACCGACGGACAGACGAACAATGGGAACGTTTCATACAAAGCAACGACCATAAATAGGAAAAATTTACCTAGAGTGCTCAAATTTGGAAAATAAATAAGTTTTTTTGATGAATATTAGGTATAAAAATGAACTTAATCTGCTGGCAAATAATCCCACCCCCCATATAACGGGTGTCGTGAAAAACCATTAAATTGCAATTATTTTCAAAACTAATCACGTTAGATTGCTCAAATTCGGTATACAAGCTTCGTTGATGAATATTAGTACATGGTGTAAAAATTAACTTAATCTCCCATATAACGGGTGTTCGAAAAATTTTAATTTGCAATATTTTCAGAAATGATACAATTGGAATGCTCAAATTTATTACGCAACCTTTTTTGATAGATATGGGTACATGATGAAAAAATGAGTTTTATATATTGACAAATAGTTCGACCCCCCATGTAACGGGTGTTCGAAAAACCTTTAAATTGTAATATTTTGAGAAATGGTTCAGTTGAAATATGTACTCAAATTTTGTATACAAGTTTATTTGATGAATATTACTAGGTGCATGGTGTAGACAGGAACTCAATCTGTTGACAAATACTTCCACCATGTTTTTAAAAATTTAACAGCTGGAGTTTTCAAATTTGGGACTTAATATTCCTTTACGATCATTAGTACATGGTTCAAAAATCTGTATATGTACTTCCACCCCCACCCCAATATGTTTATATCTGAATAATCGATTTATGGCAGTGGTCCGATATTAACAATTTTCAGTACCATGGGACTATGGTCTAGTATTCAATTTTGTTGACATAAAATATGTATAAAGAAATTTTACACACAGGTTATTCATGACCTAGTTAAGAAATATTCCAAGAATGACTTTTTGGTTGGAATGGTTGAAATTGGTCATTCCCTAGGGGTGCCTCCCTTGGACCTATAGTAAACATTTTTAAATATTAGCTAAAAAAAAACTGGGTATCTTCACGAAAATTTGCAAATAAGTTACCCTCCTAATAGGCATCGACAATACGAAAAATAGTTGAAATCGGCCACATTTCAGGGGTACCTTCCTTGGACCGGTGCTTGAGGGGGGATCTAAAGAAAAAAAAAATGCATCTAATGTGTATACATATAAAATTTGTTGAATATTTCATGGCGTAATTTGTAATTATCATATGCTGTGGTCTTTTGCGTTATTTGTACAAAGATTTGGTCTGATAGGACCCCTAGTGAAATTTTATGGCGAATAATTTTCTAGAACATTTTAACCCTCTATCTGCATTTTTAATAGATATTTTCTACATGTGTTCCCAAACAAGGGTTAAAAACAGCCATTTGTGTGGGCGTTAGGGGGTTAAAGTCTACCGCAAAGAAATTCCTTATTAAATTCTGTAGAAGAAGTTCGAGCTCAAAAACTTCATTTCAGGTAATTTTTTATAAAATATTTTCGATAAATTAATTGCACCTCCAGCTGAAACCATAAAACTTAAACCCTCTCTAAAAAAAAAAAAACGCAGACCCTCTGTACTAGTACTCCCTTCGGCAAAGTTGGTCTGGAAGACATCCTCTTTCATAATTAATACCGTTTGTTCGTGTTGAGAAATCACTGTTGGACAGTGTTTTCTTTCGAACAGGGTATAAGCTTGTGGTTTTCGCTTGTAACTTTAGCGCAAAATATTTTTGAATGCAAAGATACCCAAAACACACAAAAATAAAATTTTTTCAGGTGAGACAAAGGGACATTTTAGGGACGCAAAACTCGATTAGATGACCTAACCATGTTAAATCGCAAAAATTTGCAAAAGTCAGCTCCTAAATTTGAAGCTTATGGTTGAGGGGGTTAAGGGACGAATTTTGGTTTTGTTTCATCACGTCAACTTCCGCGCAAATAGTTTTTTCATTCTAACTTTTTTATTTTACATCCGATTTTTAAAATTGATATGTCATTATTTTAGTCTTAGGATGCTCTATATTTCCCCCTAATGTTCTTTTGAGCTGTCAAGTAAAAGAAAAATACAAATATAAACGTTATAACTTTATTTTGGTACGGAGCAGGGCCGTGCGCATGGGGGGTTTTGGGGGTTAAAACCCCCCCCATGACCAACTCTAAGTTGCAATGATTTTGCAAAAATTTTCAAATGACAGTTTATAAATTTTGCATTGAATCTTGACTCATAATTTTTGACAAAATTAGTACAATAATTTTACGGAAGAAGAAATTGGTGAAAGTTGCAAAAAATAAGGTTGGCCAATACATAAATTCGGCACTTTGAATTGCACTTGGAGCTGTTGTGTAGCATATGTTCGTTTGAAATTTTTCAAAAAATTGTACTGATAACAAAAAATTTTCATTTTGTGAAAACAGTGAGCAGTTTCAATTAACAAGTACTGTAAACAGTACTATTCAGGACCTGGTTAACTAGGTTTTGATGAATCAGAATTAGACCAGATAAGTCAACTATTTGGCAAAGGGATGTTCTCATTGTTTGTTTACGTTTGACGGAAACACGGTGTATTTTATATAATGCGGATACCGCTTAAGGTGGGCGTAGCCACACCCATTTTCAAAATTAGTATCAATTATCCGACTAAGCATATGAATATTATTCTTTGTGCAAAATTTCATTCCTTTATGACTTTTAGTTACAAAGATAACACGTCACAAATTTCACAAGGCCATTTTAGAAATGTTTTTGCAAAAAAGTAGGCGTGGTTATACACCGATTTCGCTAAATTTTTTAACGTATATTAGTACAAGTAATAAAAGTTTAACCCTAAGTCTCGTCATGTGGCCGCTGTGGTGCAGTGGGTAGAGTGTTCGCCTGCTATACCAGAGGTCTCGGGTTCAAACCCCAGTCCTTGCAAATACCAAAAAAAATTTTTCTAATTAGTAGAAAACCAATTATTGGGGTTTTTTAAGAGCACCTCTCGGCAGTGGGCGGCATACCCTCCGAGAGTACTTCTGCCATGAAAAAGCTTCTCACAAAAAATGCATTCGCCGTTCGGAGCCGGCATAAAACTGTAGGTCCACCCAATTAGTAGGAAAAACAAAAAAAGGAGCACACCTCGAATTGGGAGAGAAGATCGGCCATTAAACTCGTCAGAGTTATAATAGCGCCATTGTATTATATTATTATTATTATTATTCGTCATAACATATCAATTATAATAATTATTTTTTGAGTTATGGGCTCCGAAATCTCGTAGATTCCTTTGTGCAAAAAGGGGCGGTGTCACGCCCATTTTCAAAAGTTTTTCTGTTTTTTGTTTCCGGCCTATTGTGGGACTCATGCCACAAAATTTCAATCAGTTATCTTTATATTTGACAGAATTCTTTTCCGTACCCCGAAGAATCGCAATGTTAAACGAACTTTAATTATAGCCATGTATTCATAAAAGTGCGAATAATATGCCACCATATCACAAATTCTGTATCAAATGCAGAAAAATTTTTACAACCAAAAAAATTTCTTGGGTATAATTTTAAGCATCAGAGTATGCAGTTTCAGAAAAGTTAGAGAACATTTAAATTTATAATGTATGGGTCTGGATATCTGTTTCAGCAAATATGTTTATCTTAGCGAAAAATGTATGCGAATGCAAACCAAAATTCAAACCCCCCAAGGCTAATTCCTGCGCACGGCCCTGGTACGGAGTTACCAAAATTTTTTTTTCATGAGAATTAAGCCTGATGTTAAGCGCATAGACTCCTTGGTGTTTTTTTCTAAACATATGGGAACGTGGAAAAAAACGGGGAAAAAGCGCGATTATTTTCAAAAAATGAACTTTTGAGTTATGCCATTTTTGAAATTTCAAAAACTGACCACTACATATTGTTGCTAAATAAGTTTCCTAACTAATGCCGAGAAAATCAATAGAATCGAAGCATTCGTTACCGAGTTATTATAAAAAATTAAAAACCGTTAAGAAAACTTTGACCGCGAATAACTCACTGAAAAATTAAAACTAGCAAAAACGCTTTTGCGATCATATTACAATGCTTGTTAGCTTTTAAAATTGATCCATAAACCATACAATATCGAAAAATCGATTTTAGGTGGACCACTTGAGAAAACTTGACCCCATGTATTTTGGGCCTATTTTCGAACTCATGAACAAATGCACCAAGTGGCCAAAATGAGCTTTCCAGTAAGGTTGAGGAGATATGTACATTAGAGCGTATCGCGAAAAAAAAGTTCGCCGTACGCCCCCTTACGTTTTCTTTTTCGAAAACATTTCTGGAAAAATTTTTATTTTTTTTGGACGCCGCTAGATGTCGCTAAAATTCATTTTTTCATATCTTCGGTATTTATGGTCCGATCCCTAAGTTTGATACACCAATCTCTTTGGCTTGCGAGGAGGGTTTCTAATTTATAATTGTATTAACCCTATGTGCGCCATTGGAGTCACTTCGACCCAGTACTTAGTTTATACCACCTTAATGTAATTCTTTTTTGCTGGCTGGGTGCGATATGTACAATCATAAAGTGACACTACTCAAAATTCAAAAATTCAGGAGAACCAAAAAACTTTTTTCTTTACAAGCAATATTATGGCAAAAGGCCACGTATAATGGCTATTTTTTAGTCACAGGAGACACCGATTTAAAAGTATGTTTGGCAATCGCTAGAGATATGTTCTGTGTACCGGTTTATGATGAAGTCTATTTCAAAAATTTTGAGTTGTGTCACTTTATGATTTATCAATTTTGAACGAAGCGATGTCTCTTTTGTATGTAAAGTAAAATTTTTTTGATAAATTTCCAGGTTTGAATGTCTTTATCAAATTTACACACGAATATTGATTTTTTTTCGGGGGAACTAAATATGCTAACTAAAATAAGTAGAGCGCTGAATACAAGCATAGAGTAGGTAATGTGTATAACGGACACAGTGGTGGATCCACGGAGGGTTTTGGGTTTATCATAGATCCCAAATTAATGCCTTTATAGATTCTGCGCCCGAATTTCCCAAACTGATCAAGGAAAACTCTATCATTCCAAAAGCAATGGTTGGATGGGTTTGGCTGTCCAAAGGAAAAACTCGGCATTTATTTTCAGATTATATTTTATATGCACATATGTATATATATGTGTGAAAAGACAATTGCGCACTTGTCGTCCATCGAAAAAGATGCGAGCATAGTAGGTAGTTCAAAGAAATACAATTAAAGTACAGCGTTTGACATGCACAATGTAAATGGCTCGTTGGCGTAGCTATAGCGCCTTTGATTCGCATTTTGTCGATCGCAGTTAGAATCCTGCCTGTGGCTTGTATTTTTTTTTTTTGTTTTTGCTTTTTTTTTTATTTATTTAAAAATTAAAAAAATATTTAAAAATGAATAAAAAAATATATATTTTATTCATGTATACTGGGCACACCACATAACATCCAAAATATGTACCTACATGCGAAAAAAGTTCATGTAGGTACCTTTGGACGCACGTGCATAAAATCAAATTTGTCAAATGCTATTCGCAAATTGCCAAATCGGAAATTTATTTTCTTTTCTTTCTTATCTCTATTTTTATCGGGATTGTACAGAATTAATTTGGTCAGAAATGTCCGAATCGTTGGAGAAATTGCCTTTTTCAGAGGTATTTCGCAATTCTTGTTTAAATTAACCTTTTAAAAATTTGAGTATATAAAAACAAGAACAAGAAAAATTCTATTAAAAATATAAATATAACCAAAAAGTACTATATACATATATTCTTATTTATTTTGGCTTTAAATGCAAGGGTAAGTGAAATTGATGATCAATTTGCCACCAATACCATACGATACTCATTCGCACGTACCAATGCAAAAATATACATATGTACATATGTTATACTTATTATTTAGTACTTCAATTGAAATCTGCTGCACTTTATGTGATGACATACATATTGTTAATTTGGAGGGTTTTGAGTTTGGTGTTTTTAAGGTGCGGGAAATGGCGCAACTAGTATATAGAATAATAATAGTAGGTGGTTTTAGTGCATATTTTCACCAGCGTCTCCCCTTAAAAAACATCTTCCAAAAAAAGAAATTTTCAAAACCCCGCCCCCCCCCCCTTGCCGAAATCCTGGATCCGCGCCTGAACGGACATAACATAAAAGGGAATACAATAAGTAACGTGTGTTACCCCTTTCGATACTATCGATAGTTTTTTATGAATATTTCACTACAATAAAAAGAGGGATGGTTTTGTTTACATTTCTCTATTCAAAAAGTCTTTAATTTTTTTTTTACGCAAAACAATAATTAAATAAAAGATCAAATGAGAATTAAATATTTCACTTATGTATATAGCATTTTCAGGTTAAATTAAACCTTAAAAAGAGGGATGGTTTTGTTTATATTTTCCTTTTTAAAGTCTTTAATTTTTTTTACGCATAACATTAATTAATTAACAAAAGAACAACAAATAGGAATTATATACTTCACTTACATCTACAGCATTTTCTGGTTAAATTAAACCTTTTTCAATTTAAAATTTTCACTTGATTTGAAGAAGGTTTCATTTGACTTGAAAACGCTATAGTAATAAAACTAAAAGTAGTACATTTGTTTTTAGCATCCTTGGCGCTGACTAGTACATAGGCACATTCTTTATACATTTCATTAATGTAAAATACCGATAACACTGCTCCACAGCCAAAAAATACTCTAAACCCGACCATCCTATCTATATGCAAAATCGGTCGCTGATTCCGAAAATCGGGTTCATTTTTAATTCTATGGTTTTTGAGATATCGGTGATCTACCGTTATTTGGCCAATGGTTCCACTTAATCCTGTATATCTCTTTAACGCAGAGAGCGTTAATTGAAAATTTTTTTGGTAATGGAACGGAACTTCACGCAAAGGAGTAAAACCGAAGGTGAAAACATTGATTTTAAAGATATTGCCTGACAAAGTAAATTTTTTCTTCAAAAAATTTAAAAAAATCGAAATATTCAAATTGAATCGTCAATATTTCAGAAACTATAAGAGGTAGAGAAAAATGTTATAGGAGCCATGAAAAGGAAATTTAATTTTCTTTCGTTTGGTGTCACCTCAAGGATAGCTTACTTAAAGAGATATAAAGAATTAAGTGGAGCCATTGGCCAAATAACGGTAAATTTCCGATATCTCAAAAACCTTAACATAGGCCCGGTTTCACCAACCGGTCTCAACTTAGTTAAGCCGATTTTTTTCACGTTTTCAGTTTCACCATGCAACTGAGCTAAGTCACAAGTTAGTCAGCTTTTGTCTTGACTAAAAATAAACTAAGAATTTGAGTCGCTTTAGCAAATTCAACAACCAAAGAGCGAATATGACATAAAATGAGCAAATACAGCAACCAAAACAACCAAAAAACCCAGTATTTGCCATAAAAGGTTGGCTGCAAAACTATTTTCTTAGCCTAGTTGGTGAAACCGAAAAGTAAGTTAGTCCCAAATCTGGGCTAACTTAAGTCAAAACTTAATTTTGGCTTTAGTGACGTTGGTGAAACCGGGCCATAGAATTAAAAATGAATCTGATTTTCGGAATCAGCGACCGATTTTACATATAGGGGGGATAGTCACGTCCAAAGTACAGACAACAAATTTCATTTTGTGATCCAGTGTAATCAAAAGGCACACTGTTTAAACATTTCATTAATGTATAATACACTATGCTATAAATAAATCAAAAAGCAAAAAATATGGGGGAGGATACGTATGGGCCTGCTGAGCTGAGAACAATTTTTTTTTTAATTTTGTGTATGGTTACGTTTTTGAGATAACGGTAATTTTGTGTTTTTTGTTATCACTTTATTCAAAAATTATTTTCGCTGGAGTTACGCTTCTAACAATATACAACTTATAGTAATTGAACCACACCTCGCTAAATGACATCTGGTCAATGTCAAAATTTTTATTTTTTTGCGATTTTTAAAAAAAAAATTTATTTTCAAATTAAGTTTTTTATAAAAACTTGTATAAATCAGAAAAGCTTTATTTTTTTAAAATTAGCCCATTTAATTGTTAACGTAATATCAAGGATATCTGATAAAAACATTATTTTTAGCGATTTCTTTCATGTGAAACAAAAAGGATATTTTATAGACGAAAAACTCGGTTAGGCAAGCCAGTAAAAGCAACCGAACAAAATATATGTATAAAAACTTCATAAACAAAAGCGCGCGAATGAAAAACCAAGCCGATATTGAAATTAGAGATTACAATTTCCAACATGTCCTAAAGAACACTTTATATAGAAAGGGAACTCTGATATCGAAATCCAACCCCTCCTAACATTCAGTAATATTCTCTTGGGACAAAACTACAAGAATGAATAGGGATAACCATCGATAGTGGAAAAAAACTATCGATAGTGACACGAAAAAAAAACTATCGATACTATCGTGCCATCGATAGTTTTGCAGCTGAACTTCAGCCATTACAAATGCATGTCGTTGCAAGCGTGTTTTAATTGTCTTCCGAGTAAGGTAGGGCTTACGGTTATCGCATTTGTAACGTCAGCGAAAATAATTTGTGAATAAATTTCGTTTAAATAGGTATCCAAATTTTTACTGAACATGGCTTCTTTGAGCTGTTATATACAAACGTTACATACAGTTAAGTTTAAGAAACCAATCTCCAGACCAGTGGGCCTATTCTGTAACCAATTTGCGACAATTTTCGGATCGGTATCGTAAATTTGCGATCATTTTTGCGATTATGCTATTCTGTACGATTTTTCGGTCGAATTCTATAGAATATTTTGACAGATGTTTCCGATAATCATCGCAGTGGTATCGAGGGAAATTTTTGTGTCGGTAGATTTTGCGATTATCGGTCGCAAAATAAGTTACAGAATTCCAGCACAGGCGATCAGTTTATTTCGTCGGTGACGCGTTCGCGAGATACATCAGCAATTTAACTGACTAAGAAATGTTAACCTTCAAATAACCTGACCAATTCCAGCAGGAAAATCATTTTTCCTCGCATAATTGGTTTTTAATACATATATTTGATTTTCTATGTCTTTTATTTATTTGAGAAACTAATGCGGTAATAACGATTCTAGGTTCATATATACAGGACCGCCGAGAAAAAATCCGGCCCATACTAAATGGTCAAATTGTCAAAATCAAAATTCAATGAATATATAGTTACGAACTTTAATTTATCTATACACTAGATGACCCCGCAGGCGTTGCCCTGCGTTAAATTATGTCTTTGAAATCAAACTTTCTATAACTTATAATTTGTTAATCCGTTATTTATTTTTTAACAATATAAAAACTCATTCACTTTTTTTATTCATTAACTGAATGCTCAAAACAAAAAAATTTAATATTTAAATTAAGTGTCGGCAATCTTTTCAAATTTCATAAAATCTGTGGTCATTTGTTGATACACACACCGCCATCTACTGGCAATACATGAACCAGCATTTATGTTACAATGCGTTCGCAATGCAATTAACTTTTACAAACTTTTTTCGTGGTAGATTGGCGTTCGCGATGTATTGATAGAGCGAAATTACATTTAATTTCTTTGTAAGCGAGACACATTTGGTCCATTTAGCGAGAATACTTAAAAATTGAGAATAGAGTCGTTGCTGGAAAGCTTGTCACAACGCACCGCAAACATAAACGTCATTGATCATCAAGAACGCTTTATAAACAATGTATAAGAAATAACCATATCGTGCACATGTTCGATTTTTATTATAATCCACAGAGCTATTATGGAGCTTTTTTACAAAAAAATATCATAAAAATTCTCACCATAAGTACAAAATGTATGGGAAAATAAATTTTTTTTTTTAATTTTTCGAAAATTTTATTGGATATTCTCCTATTCTGGCCAGAGAACAATCTGAATTGGTGTCAATCATGCAAATCGGTGCAGGCGTTCTTGAGTTATACGCGTTTGTACTAACGCCACTTCCTTTTATATATATAGATATACAAAATGTATGGGAAAATAATTTTTTTTTTTTAATTTTTCGGGAATTTTATGGGATATTCTCCTATTCTGGCCAGAGAACAATCTAAATTGGTGTCAATCATCCAAATCGGTGCAGGCGTTCTTGAGTTATACGCGTTTGTACTAACGCCACTTCCTTTTATATATATAGATATACAAAATGTATGGGAAAATACATTTTTTTTTAATTTTTCGGGAATTTTATGGAATATTCTCCTATTCTGGCCAGAGAACAATCTAAATTGGTGTCAATCATCCAAGTCGGTGCAGGCGTTCTTGAGTTATACGCGTTTGTACTAACGCCACTTCCTTTTATATATATAGATATACAAAATGTATGGGAAAATAATTTTTTTTTTTTGAATTTTTCGGGAATTATATTGGATATTCTCCTATTCTGGCCAGAGAACAATCTAAATTGGTGTCAATCATGCAAATCGGTGCAGGCGTTCTTGAGTTATACGCGTTTGTACTAACGCCACTTCCTTTTATATATATAGATATACAAAATGTATGGGAAAATACATTTTTTTTTAATTTTTCGGGAATTTTATGGGATATTCTCCTATTCTGGCCAGAGAACAATCTAAATTGGTGTCAATCATCCAAATCGGTGCAGGCGTTCTTGAGTTATAAGCGTTTGTACTAACGCCACTTCCTTTTATATATATAGATATACAAAATGTATGGGAAAATACATTTTTTTTTAATTTTTCGGGAATTTTATGGGATATTCTCCTATTCTGGCCAGAGAACAATCTAAATTGGTGTCAATCATGCAAATCGGTGCAGGCGTTCTTGAGTTATACGCGTTTGTACTAACGCCACTTCCTTTTATATATATAGATATACAAAATGTATGGGAAAATACATTTTTTTTTAATTTTTCGGGAATTTTATGGGATATTCTCCTATTCTGGCCAGAGAACAATCTAAATTGGTGTCAATCATGCAAATCGGTGCAGGCGTTCTTGAGTTATACGCGTTTGTACTAACGCCACTTCCTTTTATATATATAGATATACAAAATGTATGGGAAAATACATTTTTTTTTAATTTTTCGGGAATTTTATGGGATATTCTCCTATTCTGGCCAGAGAACAATCTAAATTGGTGTCAATCATCCAAATCGGTGCAGGCGTTCTTGAGTTATACGCGTTTGTACTAACGCCACTTCCTTTTATATATCGCTAGCTTAGAGTGCAAATTGTGTAAGTCCTTTTTTCAAACTTTGTAGGAGAGACAAAAAACAAAAAATAAAAAAATTTCAAAATGAAAAAAAATTTTCTGTTCATATAAAAATTTTGGACTTACACAATTTTCGTATCATTGAATAACAACGAGTAGAAATATGACAAGTATCACAGACTTGTTTAGCGTGGTGCGTATTTGATTTTTCTAGCTTTCTACACTTAAAAACACTTTTTCATAAAAATGGACTTACAGAGTTTGCACTCTAAGCTAGCGATATATAGATTAACCCATTAGTGGTCAAAGCCAACCTACAATAAATGTAAAATATATCATTGGGTGTTCCCAAATTGGCACGGCGACCACTAATGGGTTAATACAGATCAAGTAAATATGTTTACATAGAAACATACATATTAGGGTGGGTCAAATGTATTGTTCAAAAGGTACATCCAGTTTCTGAATTGAATTCAAATTTATGCTGCTAAGCCGACGCCAAAAACCAACAATTCCTTAAGTGGGGCGCAGACACGTTAAGAGATTTATAAAATTTGTTGAAATTTAAAATGATTGCTATCTGCGAAAGGTGATTTAAGGTGTTGTTTGCTTATTTTCTGTAAGCGAAAAGCTTGGATATCATTTTGAGATTCCCGGGCCCTCTAAAGTCCGGGCCCGGAATTGACCACCTCAGCGGTTTTCCCGCCAATTGGGTATTGAAAATTGGCGAAATCGGACCGTGACCACGCCCACTTTTCCTATATAATGTATATCGAAAATTTGATATCTCAGTCACTAATATAGCTGCAGTGATAAGATTTCATCCCTTGAGCAAATATGTATGTACATACATACATATGTACATATGTCGTCCTATGTTTCGAAAAAAAAGTGCACAGTGTTATCAATAATTTTTAATTACCTTTTTATGCAAATTTCTTGTTTTCACCGATAAAGGGGATATTCCGGACATTTCACAAATAAATTTCAAATAGTTTAGTAGCGGCAGAAAGCGTGCATATGTATATAAAGCAAATTTTCAGCGCCGGGTCCCCATACAAAGCGCAAAAACGGTAACTTTTAGAAAAAATTTGTAATTTTATGATGTACAATTTTATGAATTGTTTGCATGCTAAACATATAAACAAATAGTTGAAGAGATTTTTTTGCAATCAGTCGAGCATGCGGTTCAGCAACGTAGCAGTAGCCACTTTCCTTTGCAGGCACGTTGGAAAAAAACACTAGCTAGCTTAGCGAATAACATGGAAAGTAACGACAACTTTTATTAGAAATTATCAAATGATCGCAAGCTTACTTGTTAATATCTTAGAAGTACCAACATTTTTTTTTACATTTTCTCAGTTTTCGTTTTGGCGTTAATTTTCATTTGACAAAAAATGTTTCTAGGAACATTTCACGGCAAAATAAATGCATGTTGCTGGCGAACTTTCACGGCTGTGAACTAGTAATAGGCTTTACGTAGAATAGAAGTCTATGAAATCCAACCGTATCCAAATCGAATTTAACTTTTCCTGGAAGTTGTTCCATTTTATGGAAATTGTTATGCATAAAGTCAGCAGCAAAATGCTATCATTATTTAGTTTGGCACGACGAGGAAGTACCCTCAAAAAGTTTCTCACTATGGAAAACTATTCGTTTGGCACAGTTAAATAATAACACTTAAAGTGAGACCACCATGACGATGTTGGTAGAAAATTATGATATTTTGACAGTAGGTTTGCTTGCTAGAAGATGGAATAGTTTGGAATAATTGTATTTTCTTTTACAAATAACTTTGTAATTAATTTTTTAAAGAAATAAGTAATAATAAAATATGCTTATTAAAAAATTAAAAAGAAAAATTTATGAAAATATATGTA
The DNA here is from genome assembly GCA_960531455.1 of Urophora cardui. NCBI lineage: Eukaryota > Metazoa > Arthropoda > Insecta > Diptera > Tephritidae > Urophora > Urophora cardui. The sequence continues at coordinate 72,993,222 of OY482673.1, read as the reverse complement.
AATAAAATAAAAATAACATTTTTCAATTCCTTGATGTTTATCCCCATTGCTAAAGAACCCGATTTAAGATATTTTGTTTACATTGGATGTTATTAGTTTTCCGCCGCTAGCGAACTGTGTGATGGCCTCCCTCATTTGTTTTTTATTTTATTGCAACACTTCAAACAGACATTTTGTAGTTACTTAGCATTCCAAATCAGCATGTAACAGCAACAGAGGAAATAAACACGCTAATGGAGGGGACCTAAATAAAGCTGCTTGTAGCCTTGGGTGTGCAAAAGCCGTTTGGCTTTATGGGTTTTTTGTTAATGCATTTACTTTTAGTTATTTATGTAGGTGAACAACGTTGTGGTGAATAATCTCCTACACATGTTATATAAGTCATGAAGCTAGCATTTGAATTAGATAGCCCCATTTACAGTGGATCATTATTATGTAAAAATTCGTAAAAATTAAAAATGCTTTTCAATGTTGGATATGGAAAAGAGTTCCTTAAACAACCAAAAATTAAGTAAATAAATGCATATTTTTACACTACACTAGCAAATACCGGTCCCGCTTCGCAGCGACGAACAAAGACTCAATGGGATTGTCATTGGACTACCAATCGAAAAGACTTAAGTTCGATCCTCGGTTGAGGCCGCCTGAAAAAGTCTGATGAGGGGATGTGGTGGTCTCCGAAATGGATCCATAACTTCTACCAAAAAAATTTTTCAAATTGCCTTAATTAAAAACTGGCCAATAGCTCATATAAAATTCACATAAAATAATTATTAGAAAAATATTCGGCCATGTAAAAACATACAAAGACTTTTATGTTATAATGGGTATTTCCCTTTACCTTTACCCTTACCTTTACCTTTACAATTACCTTTACCTTTACCTTTACCCTTACCCTTACCTTTACCTTTACTATTACCATTACCATTACCTTTGCCTTTACCTTTATCTTTACCTTTACCTTTACCTTTACCTTTACCTTTACCTTTACCTTTACCTTTACCTTTACCTTTACCTTTACCTTTACCTTTACCTTTACCTTTACCTTTACCTTTACCTTTACCTTTACCTTTACCTTTACCTTTACCTTTACCTTTGCCTTTACCTTTACCTTTACCTTTACATTTACCAGGACCGTCCATCACTATCCGGGCCCACTACTGGAACCATCTCTGGGAAACCGACTTAAAAAATAACAATGAAAATATCTGTATGTTGAAGCCCTGCTCGACACCTTTCATTTGATAGCAATATCGCTTAGAAACATTCGAGGGCCATCCGGGTCCACGTTTTGACCCATACTTGGGGACCCGGCCTAGGCATCGCAATAAAAACAACTATGTTGAAGGCCTGCTCAGCACCTTTCATTTGTTACCCATATTGCTCAAACACTTGATGGGTCACTCTGGGCCCACATTTGGGCCTATATTCCGGTTCCTACTTTTTCGAAATTATACATACCCTATTATGTGCGCAAATACCACATGAATCTACTGCGAATTTCATAAAGATCGGTTGAGTACTTTGGGAGTCCATAAAGGACGCACACACATTCATTAGACAAAAGCAGAAACAAAAAAACAAAAATAGTAGCACCGACAATATCTACAAAAAATTATATAAAACTATAGTCGCACTTTAATGCCAAGAAATCCAGAAAGGAAATAAAAATCCAATTGCGGAACTTTTTACACATCAATGTTCATTAATACTCAGTTATTAAAGCTCTAATTTTTTTTTGGTTTTTTTTCTTTTTTATTAAATAATTTTCTTTACAATTTTTTATTAAATAAAAGTGCCACCCGAATATAGTGGGTTAAATGCTAGTATTTATTATTTATGAGAACAACATAGCAATTTTATTAACTACCAACATATTATTTTTATTTTATATATGTTTTGTTTTAAAGAATTTTTAGACACATTGGTTCACTTGTAATTTTAGATACATTCGTTCGTTCTTCTTCGTATAATTATGCACTCTGGTTTTGGCGAGTATATGTACTATATAGCATGATTTGATTGAGTTCTGTAAATTTAAGTCTAAGCATGCTCGATTTATTTCAATAAAGCAGGGTATCCATATCACAAGAAACTAATCAAGACAAAATAGGCATTTATTTCTTAAGTAATTTTGACGTTTAATTTCTCCTTGAAGAAATAAATACATTTCGGCAAATTTAATTATAGAACTTTGTGAACTAATTTATTTTTACTATTTCAATCAATTGTACCCACTGTATATCAATGGTTTTCCCGCTCCCAAATAACTAACTTCCCTGCGATCTTACATACATACATACATATGTATGCCGCATGCACGCTAGACGACGATCATACCCACTTTCGCCAGAAGGTACTTTTGAACGCTTGTCCGCACAATTAACAAACCAGGTATAGGTTAACATATCGTCGTTTAAAGTGCATTTTCGCGTAAGGAACATTTTTGCCAAAAATGAGATTTTCCAACCCTGAGTTCCTGACGCTCAGCTCTATCGATCCATACCAAAACTCTGCAATTCTAACAACAAAAACGCATAATAACAGTAAATTGCATAATCGCTTATGAAGAGTATTGTTAAAATTTGGCAGCATTACCGCGTATGATTTCAGTTCATTCATACAAGCGAAGTTATATGTTAATAAATTAAATGGCGAATTTATATGAAAGGTAGCAAAAGTTAACTTATTTCAACAAATAATGTCAGGTAAATATCAAGCAGGTATTATTTTAAACAAATTAAATGAAGTTGCTAATTGGTAAGCTCTGATACTACGTTTTTTTGCTACAATCTTTACAATTTTCCCAACCAAATTATGACTAAAGGTATCAAAAATTAAAAAACAAAACAAGAAAGGAAGCCTCAGTTCGAGTGGAGCCAAATATTATAAGCTTCAATAGTTTTTTTACGTTTGCTAGAAACACCGTGCAATTTATAAAAAGCTAGTTCCGCATAAAGTGGGCGTAGCCACGCCCATTTTGAAAATTCTTATCAATCATCCGACTAAACGTATAAATATTCTTGTTAGTATAAAATTTCATCAATTTATGACTTTTAGTTACAGAGATGTCACGTTACAAATTTCTGAAGGGCATTCGAGAAATATTTTTATTAAAAAGTAGGCGTGGTTATAAACCGATTTCGCTAAAATTTTGCACACATACTACCGCAAGTGGTAGAAATAAGACCACCAATTTTAGTCATAATATCTCAATTATTTGTCGAGTTATGGGCTCCGAAATCTCGTAGATTCCTTTGTCTAAGAAGAGGAGGTGCCACGCCCATTTTCCAAAAAATCTCTGTTTATGGTTTTCTATCTATCGTGGTACTTGTGCCACAAAATTTCATTGAATTATCTATATATTAATAGGCTAACATTTTTTCCATACAAACAATTGCCAGGCTGTTTAGCACATTTAACCCTGCAGCGAAAGTCCAAACTAGTCAGCCAACCTACCAGTTAACTGACTAGATAAATTATGGGAGTTGCCCAACTAGATTCATAGGAGACAAATTGAGATTAGTTATTAAACAAGAAGTTTTGCCAAAAAAAAAGGGTTTTAAATTAAAAACGAATGTATCCGGGGTTTCTGGAGGTTGCAATGAACACGTATGCAGTAAAAGTAAAGCAACTTCTTTATTGTTGTTGTAGTATTCGAACCCTGCGTAGTAGGCCCCTTGTAGATTTAGTTGGGTGCAAATTGTTAGATCAATAAATCAGTTGATTGCCACAAATATAACATAGTTTGAGATGTTAATATAGCCCTGTATATTAGATACTACTTCAGCCATAGAAAAAAGGGAACAAGTAAAGAATACCGTCCGGTGAGCTAAAAAAAACAAAAGTGGGCGTGGTCCACCTTTTTGGCCTGATTTCACTGATGTACTTCTTTTTTGGCGCAAACGATTTCTGAGGGAGCTAGAGGGGGATGAAGTTTAAAAAACCTTTTTTTTTTAAAGCCTATATCTTTCAAAATATTTACTCAATTTTTAAAATTAAGGCATCGTTGGAAAGCTTACTTAAATGCCTTTCATATGATACATAAATACTTCCCCAAATTCCACACAAATTTTGTAAAAAAAAGCAAAAAACTTTAATTTTGGTAATTTTTTTTTTTCTTTTTTTTTTGTTGAGATGACCTTATTAACACTATACAAGGTTATTTACATTAAAAATAACGTTAAATTACCTTTCATTTCATATATAATTTGTTAAGAAAATTTTGTCTGAATCCGTAAAATTTAGGCGCCGGACCTACCTAATTTTCGAGGAATTTATGGTTAAAGTTTAGTAACTCTCCTTATAAATTCGATAGATAAAGAAAAAACTTTTGCGGAGAACAGCTTTTGCGTTGGGGCCTTCCGCCGTGCTTATAAAAAATAACTCTCAGCCGCCAGAATTCTCTTTCCGGAGTAATATCTATGGCCCGGTCCACAGTGCTTTTGCGCAGAACACTTTTCTGCGTTGGCGGCCTTTGGCCGCGCTTATAAAAAATAACCCTGGGCTACGCCATCCGTCCGGACATGTGCCCTAACCGTGGCTACCGCCACGGTGGTGTCCTTCTGCGTAGTACACCCTTCGTGTGTGAGAAAAGCCTACTGTACAACTTTTTTCATGGTTCTCTGTATACTTAAAACTACTAAAACATCGTTTCATTTCACGATAGCTAATTATGTATATAGAAGTCTTGCTATACAGAATAGTATATGAAACGAAAGATATTTTCATGCTCTTTTAAATGAATATAATCTTTTATATACTTAATAACACAAAATAAAAAAAATCACAGTTTTTCCCTAAAAAAATACCAAAATTAGAGTTTTTTGTTGTTTAACAAAATTTTTAAGGAATTTACGAAAATTTTGATGCGTCATATGAAAGGCCATTAAATAAGCTTTCCAATTTTAAAAATTGAGCGAATATTTTGGAAGATATAGGCTTAAAAAAAAAGTTTTTTTTAACTTCATCCCCCTCTAGCTCCCTAAAAAATCGTTTGCGCCAAAAAAGAAGTATATCATTGAACTCAGGACAAAAAGGCGGACCCCGCCCACTTTTTTTTTTAGCTCACCGGACGATATCCTTTACTTATGCCGAAAAAAGTACATGATATGTTTGTATAAAGTCAGAAAATCATCAATATAAATGGCAAGCTTAGAATGGTCAAGGTGTTACTTATTCACAATGTTAATGTTAATTTTCCTAAATATTTAATATGCAAGATCACAATCTAATGTACCTGAATTCTTTAATTTAAATATCATATTTTAATAACTAAATAAATGCATTAGAAACTTTATTTTGCAATTTTTATTTTCATTGGAGTAGCACGTAAAACTAGTCGTCAACTGGTATAGTTCTGATATCTACACTGACTAGTCAGCATAATGGTATGATGCTGGTGTGTATACTGACAATTGCCATTTCCTAGGTCATCACCGTGTTAAAAATACCAGTTGCTAATATGGAAAAAAGATAGATGGCTGACTAGTTGAGCTGTATGGCTCAATCGTCAATTAGTTTACAACTAGTTGATTTCCCTGCAGGGTAACATACTCATATCCACATAAAATTGATATGGATGTGTTCGTATGAGTCAGGAGCAGTGCATAGGCATATAATTTTTTCTATAAATTATTTAATTTTTTGTTTATGTTTATAATTAATAAATAAGATTTTTAGTTAAGAGAAATAGATATCGTAAACGTGTTTACAAATATCGTAAACACAGTTGAAGAGTCGCTTTAATTTAAAAGCGCTCTCTCTATTTTTAAACGGTTTTATTTAGCTCACCCCGTTTGTTTTATTATTTATTCTTTATTCTTGGGTCAAATTTAGTAATTCAAATTTCACCCTCTTCCTGTCAACCGATTAATCTGAAATTTTGCACGCATGTATAACCCCGATGACAATGCAATATTATGAAAAAAAAATTCCGATAGGTGGCGCGTGGGTCGCTATATTTACAAAAATCGCATGTATGGTCCTATTTGGCTGAAATTAGGAACATGTATTACTACCTTGAAAAGAAATATTTTCTTTAAAAAAAATTCCGCTAGGTGGCGCGTGGGTCGCTATATTTACAAAAATCGCATTTATGGTCCGATTTGGCTGAAATTCGGAACATGTATTACTACCTTGAAAAGAAATATTTTCTTAAAAAAAAAAATTCCGCTAGGTGGCGCGTGGGTCGCTATATTTACAAACATCGCATTTATGGTCCGATTTGGCTGAAATTCGGAACATGTATTACTACCTTGAAAAGAAATATTTTCTTTAAAAAAAATTCCGCTAGGTGGCGCGTGGGTCGCTATATTTACAAAAATCGCATTTATGGTCCGATTTGGCTGAAATTCGGAACATGTATTACTACCTTGAAAAGAAATATTTTCTTAAAAAAAAATTCCGCTAGGTGGCGCGTGGGTCGCTATATTTACAAAAATCGCATTTATGGTCCGATTTGGCTGAAATTCGGAACATGTATTACTACCTTGAAAGGAAATATTTTCCTAAAAAAAACTTCCGATAGGTGGCGCGTGGGTCGCTATAGATGCGTTGGACTGCAATAAACTAACGGGCAAGAAACCTTGCAATAATGAAGCACTAAATGAATTAAACAGAATGCGAAATAAAAACTAAAAACTAGAAAATAAAAATAGGTAAAAAAACTTTTTAAGTTAAACGGTTTTATGTTATACATACATTGCAATGTTTAAGATAAATGTACTAAAAACCAAAAAATAATAAAATAGATACAGTCGTGGGAATTATAAACATTTGCATAGACTAGACTAAAATAAAACCGGGGGGCACGTCAATTGTCTACAAATTATCGACTTAATGTGCGATAGAAGAATCGTTTAATTCGTCGTTAGGCAGTTGGCCCGCAGACGGTGAGGAAAATACTTACTATTTTCTTGCTCATGGAAATTCCAATAGTTATACACTCCATGTTAATAAAAGAGATGTTTCAACTAGTTTATCGTTGGACATTCACACGAGGAATCGTTTCACTGCTCGTAGTTTGTCTTTAATCGACAAAACATATGATAAAAGTACTACTCGCTCACCACTATGAAACCCTAAAACTCGCTTATAATCGAGCTTGCTAGCTTTTTTCCACATTCTAGCCCTACTTATCACACGTCCATCGTTGTCGGTTGAACAACTGCCTAATTATAGTGTAACATTACAAAACAAACATTTTAATCAACGATTGTAGACAATTGACGTGCCCCACGGTTTTATTTTAGTCTAGTCTATGCAAATGTTTATAATTCCCACGACTGTATCTATTTTATTATTTTTTGGTTTTTAGTACATTTATCTTAAACATTGCAATGTATGTATAACATAAAACCGTTTAACTTAAAAAGTTTTTTTACCTATTTTTTATATGCATTGGCCCAGTTTACGCTCAGATCAAAATCAACGCTGAGTAATTTTAATTTTGTCCAAGGCATATCTAACAGGTAGGCTCGGCGGCGAATTGAAAAACTTCTTTTTTTATTTACAAAGGTAGAGTGTAATGTCAAAATCAAAGCGAATTCACATCATGGCCAATAGGAATGGACGAGCCCCAAGCGAATTCAGATTTTAACCACGGCGAAATATCATTTTGACATTACACTCTACCAATTACAATAACAAAATACATGGGAAATTGCTGAATTCGCCACCGGGCCTACCTTCCTAGATCTGCCTTGATTTTGACCATGATTTCGCGTCGGACCGTGATCAAAAGGGCAAATTAGTGTTGCGGTACAACTGGAATTTGGAAAGTGTTGCTTATCTCCGCGAAAAGGAATAATTTTTGTACCAATACAAAGTTGAAAAAATAAATTGCATGGTCGAATTTCGAGCACCGGTACTAGCGATACTAGTCTATATAATTGACGAAGATATCGCTCAAAAAGTTTTTATTGGGCCCCTTTGTATTACCCATATATAAAAGTTGGCGTGATAATGGTCCGATTTCGCCCATTTTCAACCGTCCCAATCTGGATAGGAACCTGTATACGAAATTTCATAAAAATATTTAAATTTTTGGGCAAAGACGGACAGACGGATGAACATGGCTCATTCGATTTCTTTTTTTCACACTGATCCTTTTGATACACATACAGATCGCACACTAAATCAAAAAGCGTTACAACTCAAAATTCAAAAATTTTCAGGAGAGGCAAAAAACTTTTTAATTTTTATATGCAATGATATGGGAAAAGGCTACGTTATTTCTCAGTTAAAAAAGACTCTGATGGAAAAGATTTTTTGGCAGCTGCTAGAGATATATTCTGTGTACCAATTTATGGAAGAAACCTAGGGACACGAATTTCGATACGATACGATACCAAATCGATATTTTTTGCATTTGATACCGATACTTTTTACTCGATTCTTTTGCAACGATATTTTTTGGTATCGAGTACTTCAACCACGGTATCGAACAAATGAGTACATTCAGTGATGGAAAATTAAAATTGTGTCATATTTGTGCAATGCAAAATAGTGCCGAAAATCGGTCGAGTGTGCAGAAGTGACAAGCTGCTTCCTAAAGGGCCGAAAAATGCACAAGCACGAGTAATTTTCACTTGTACATATCGAAAAATAGGTCTGATCCAGGGCCGTGCGCACGGGGGGGCGGGGGTTTGGGGGTTAAACCCCCCCATGACCAAATCTAAGTCGCAATGATTTTGCAAAAATTTTCAAAATACAGTTTATAAATTTTGCATTGAATTTTGACTCATAATTTTTGACAATATTAGTTACAATAATTTTACGGAAGGAGAATTGGTAAAAGTTGCAAAAAATAAGGTTGGCCAATACATAAGTTCGGCACTTTGAATTGCACTTGGAGCTTTCCGAAATTACAAAGTTGTGTAGCATATGTTCGTTTGGCATTTTTTAAAAAATTGTACTGATAACAAAAAATGTTCATTTTGTGAAAACAGTGAGCAGTTTCAATTAACAAGTACTGAAAACAGTACACGGAAAGAAATTTGTATACTTGAATCAAGAAAAATGCTTTCTTGAACTCAATTTAGAAAATTTTTATACCGATTTCAGACAGAAAATTAATGTAGTACATTACAGTTATAATTTAACAATAAATTTTTGTGTTTCACACACACTCAATTAACAAGGAGATGTCAATTTTCATAAAATAATATGTTGTTATTGACAACAATTTTTGAATAAATAATCCCAGTAAACATTCGGGTCATAAAAATTCTTTTGTTTTTGCATTTTCCTTCCCCTGACCCAATTCTCTTCATCCTGTCTTTCTCTTCATCCCAGATTATTCTCCTCTTCTCTCATTGGTTGCGTTCAGAAGTCGCAACTGTTGAGCAAAACACCGAGCGGAAAGTGATATAATTTGCGCCTTCTGAACGAGCTGATACAGACAAAAAACAAATTATTATTATAAATACCTATCCCCAACATAATCGGCAATAGCTTCGCTGCTTTGAAACATTTTTATTACATTCAAAAATTCGTAAATATATGTAGGTATTTATATTTTTGTATATATGTATGTCAAAATCGTAAGCACAATATGTTGTCCGAAGTGAGCATAAACAAGTAAGGAAGCCTAAGTTCGAGTGGAATCGAACATTAGATACTCAGCTGTATGCTTTCATTGTTTGTTTGCGTTTGATGGAAACACGGTCTAGGTACTTTTTATATAAAGCAAGTGCTGCATAAAGTGGGCGTAGCCGCGCCCATTTTCAAAATTTTTATCAGTCATCCAACTAAGCCTATGAATATTATTCTTTGTGCAACATTTCATTCCTTTATCACATCTAGTTACAAAGATGTCACGTTACAAATTACCAAAGGGTGTTCCAGAAATATCTTTGTTAAAAAGTAGGCGTGGTCATAAACCGATTTCAATAAATTTTTGCACGTCTATTAACACAAGTCATAAAAGTGTATAAACCAAGTTTCGTCATAATATCACAATTATTTGTCGAGTTATAGGCTAAGAAATCTCGTATATTCCTTTGTCTAAAAAGAGGCGGTGCCACGCCCATTTTCCAAAATTTGTCTATTTTTTGTTTCCGGTCTATTGTGGAACTCTTGCCACAAAATTTCAATGAATTATCTTTATATTTGACAAAGTTATCGCTTAAAATGTTTTTATTAGGCCACTTTATAATACCCATATATAAAAGTGGGCGTGGTCGTCAACCGATTTCCCTAAAATTTTCAGCGTGTATTACCACAAGTAATAAAAGTGTACACACCAAGTTTCGTCATTATATATCAATTATTTGTCGAGTTATGGGCTCAGAAATCTCGTATATTCCAGCTTCTAAAAAGAGGCGGTGCCACGCCCATTTTCCAAAATTTTTGTGTTTTTGGTTGTATGTCTGCAGGTGGACTCCTGGCATAAAATTTCAATGATATATCTTTATATTTGACAGAGATATCGCTTAAAATGTTTTTATTAGGTCACTTTATAATACCCATATATAAAAGTGGGCGTGGTCGCCAACCGATTTTGGCAATTTTTCGTCCAAACATTTGCCTAAGTAAGTATATCACGAGTACCAAATTTCATCGATATATCTTCAACAGTTTCTGAGTTATGACTCATAAAGCTTTCAATGTTTGCTCCTTAATAAGTGGGCGTGGCACCGCCCATTTTCCAAAATTCCATCAAATTTCTTTTTAGGGGCCTGAGCTCAACACGTGGGTAAAATTTCATCACTCTAGCTATATTAGTGGCTGAGATACCAAATTTCCGATTTTTTCTATATAGGAAAAGTGGGCGTGGTCATGGTCCGATTTGGCCCATTTTCAATACCAACCGTCCCAGTGTCGATACCAACTTGCATTTCAAATTTCATCAAAATATCTCAATTTTTGCGCGAGTTAGAGTGTTTACAGACGGACAGACGGACGGACGGACATGGCTCAATCGATTTCTCTTTTCACCCTGATCATTTTGATATATATAAGTCTATATCTATCTCGATTATTTCATTCTGTTACAATCCACCGTTATGTGATTAAAACTATAATACTCTGGTACGACGATATAGGAAAAGTGGGCGTGGTCATGGTCCGATTTCGCCCATTTTCAACACCAACCGTCCCAGTCTCGATACCAACTTGCATTTCAAATTTCATCAGAATATCTCAATTTTTGCGCGAGTTAGAGTGTTTACAGACGGACGGACGGACGGACATGGCTCAATCGATTTCTCTTTTCACCCTGATCATTTTGATATATATAAGTCTATATCTATCTCGATTATTTCATTCTGTTACAATCCACCGTTATGTGATTAAAACTATAATACTCTGTGTACAGCTGAGTATAAAAATTTATGATGGAAAAAAGTGTCCAAACTCACATCATGTTGTGTTGATAAGAAATACTCAACTACTCAACTTTGCGTTCAGAAGATAAAAACACAACTGCTGCGAAACCGTTGGGATTCTGAACGCAATCATTGTGTAACCTTCATTGCTTGCTTTAAGTGTTGTATATTGGTATTTTCCTCCGAACTCGAACCTGAAATTCAATACAACGCCATAATATAGTGGAACATTCAACATTATATTGAACTTTAGTCATACTTTTATACCTACTTCCCATTTTTCGAATTACAATTATCATTTAAAAAAACAAGAAAAAAATTATTAAAAATTTTCCTTATGGCTTAAACAGACTCAGCGTCGGACGAATTTTCGTCGGCCGCAGCGTTCTGTCAAACGATTAAAATACACGGCAGTATATGAGAATGAACAGAACGAAAGCGCTGGCGAAAATCGCCCGGCGAAAATTCGTCGGAATATACTTATTTCTAATTTGGACGCAATTGCCTGTCAAATAAATTATTTGGAACTTGATAAAAACATGTAATAAAACAAAAGTATATGTTTTTTGATGTGGAAAAAATTTAAAATGTCTACAGAAGAGAAGAGTCAATTGAAGAAGTAAGGACACATCGTAATTATAAAAATATGCATATGGCAATTTCGCATTGATTCTGTTTTACTGGGCGATATTCGCAAACAAATGTCATCGCCGCACCACGCGAAAACACGTGCGGCGATCGGTTCTGTTTAAAGCTTAAGCTCACACATATTTCACACATGTTTGTGATTCATATCCGACTACAAATTATGAGTGCTCTGAGAATGTTTGCTGGGATAATAAATTCATGCCAAAACTGATTGACGGTTGACACTGAAAATTTCAAAATTAAAAAAACGAACTTACCTCCCAGAGTTGTATTGGATTTCTATTCGATTAAAAATTCAATTAATTAGTAATGGATCCATTAAGAATTGAACTTCTGTATGGAAAATCGAGCTTCATAATTGACTTAATGAAGAAAATGTGGATAATTACTCCATTAACCGCCTGTGCGAAATCAGTATTAGGGAAATAAGAAAAATTGACTTAATTATTACTGGAAATAAGAAATTGAGTTTTCCAAAAATGAGACAATTATTTTCTTATTCAAGAACACTAACAAAATCTATAGAAAAAAAATGTTGAAAAAAATGTTTAAATAAATAAGAATATCTTTTCTTAAATTTACTTAAATGAAGAAAATCTTTTTGCTAATATCAAGAAGAATTTAAGAAAATTGTGTTTCGACGAATTGGAACAACAAAATACAGCGAAAAAAAATGTAAAATGAATAAGAAAACGTTTTCTTGTATTTTTTTTTTCATTTGCCATCCGCTTTGCATATTTCTGAATATTTTTGCAATTCTCAGATTGTTAGTGAAGTATTTGTTATAAGGAGTTCACTATTTGCATCTTCATTTATATTAAATAAAGTGTTGTCATTTCAATAAACAAGTCCTAGTAAAATACTAGTTGACTAATTATGGTTTTCTAATCCCTCATGATTAGTTTTCATTTTCCTTATTTTTTACATTTTTAATATTTTTAGAAAATATTTGCTTAATTTAATAATTAATATGTAATTTTTGCAATTTTAGCAATTTTTAGGCCATTATTTTGAATTCATTAATATGCTTTTCAGAGCTTTTTGGCCGGTGAATTATAAAACAAAACACAAAGTTTTATTTTTTTTCTCCTACGCGTTTCGGCGCATACTTGCGTCTTCCTCAGGGAGTCTATTTATTTTCCACAAATATACAAAAAGACGTATATAAACATTAATTACAGTAATATAAATTATTTTGACAATAACATTAAATAAACATTTAAACCCATCACTTACATTTAAATAAATTACGAACTTATTACTTTTCCCAACAATACATTATACACGATTAAAATTAATTTTTGTATCTACATAATGCATTTCCTATTTTCTTTTGTCCTTTTTTCCTTCTTTTGTTATTGTTGTTCTGTAAACGCAGTTTATGTTGTCGACGTCCTCTTTAAAATTCATTGCGTCATTTATTTTCTCTTGTATTCGTAAACTTTCAAGCGTCAATCTTGTTCTTGTCTTTCTCTCTATGTCTAATATTCTTGCATGGTCAAAGTCCGCTGCATGGCCAGTATCTGTTAAGTGTTGTGATAATGCTGTTGTTGGTTTGTGGTTTCTTGCGTCTGTTTTATGTTCGCCTAGTCTTACTCCTAGTGCGCGTTTTGTAGTTCCTATGTAAGTTTTGTTGCAAGGTTCGTTGGTTTTGCCTTTGCATTTGATCTCGTACACTACGTTGTGTTGTTGTTCCTTGTTAATATTGTCTTTCATCTTATTAAATATTTTGTTAAGTGTTTGTTGTGGTTTGTGTGCAAAAATTAGGTCGTCACTTTTTATGCACTTTCTTAAAGTTTTGTTGTCCGTCAGCCCTTGTATGTATGTAACTCCCCTAAAAGTTTTGTTATTATTGTTGTTTGTGTTCGTTGATTTCGCTTTGTGTTGTGTTTGTCTAAGCTTTGTTGTTCTTAACCACTGATCTATCACCTTATTTGGATATCCATTTTTTGTTAATATGTCTTTAATCTTTATGTTGTTTTCTTTTATGAACTCCTGGTTGCTCAATGTGTAGATTTTGTTAATAAGATTGATCGCAGTATTCTTTTTTTGGGACCAGGGGTGGTTAGAATTATAGTTCATTATCCTGGAGGAGGATGTTGGTTTTGCATACCAATTTGTCAATAGTCTATTTTCTTTTTTATGTGTTGTTACGTCTAGGAAGGAAAGTTTTCCATCTTTTTCCAGTTCAGTGGTGAACTGGATTTTTCTGTGTTGCGAATTTAGTGTCTTTAAAATTTCCTCCACGTCATTAACTTTGATAATCGCGAATATATCATCTACGTATTTCGTTACGTATTTGATATATATGTCCTTTAATTTCAGTTCGGCTATCGCGTCGTCCAGTATCTTGTCAAGAACTATGTCAGCCACCGTTGGTGATAATGGATTGCCCATCGGCATACCGTGAATTTGTTGGTACAATACAAAGACTTTGACCATAGGCATAGGTAACACTGCGCTGCGCGGCGCAATTGCGCTAACACCAACCCTGGCGTTATTGCGCTAACTCCGATTTGGGAAATGCGCCAACTCAATATAGCGCCAACTCAATATAGCACCAACTCAATATTGCGCCAACTCAATTTTGTTATATAAAACCGACTCAATTTCGTGCTCTAACACCAGCACCAATATAGCGCTAGTGTAAAATGGCGCAACCACAACGCCAATAACAGCACCATAGTATATGTATACGTATGACACCGTCACAATTATGTATGCTTGATAGTGACCTATGTGACTCTAATTTCCAGCATATTTTCACAAATATACGGAATATGTTTCCAAATGATTATGAAAATTTAAATTAATTGTGCCCTCGTATATGTAAGCAGAATTGCGCCAAAAGAAATAAAACGGGGATGGTGAACAGTAACAAGCGAAAAAATGTTATTTATCGATTATTCCATGACAATTGCGCTAAAGGTGTTATTGCGCCAGTACCGTGAGTTGGCGCCACGAGTGGCGCTGGAGTTATTGTATCAGCGCCATTACCCATGGCTATTTGACCATGCAAGAATAGACATAGAGAGAAAGACAAGAACAAGATTGACGCTTGAAAGTTTACGAATACAAGAGAAAATAAATGACGCTATGAATTTTAAAGAGGACGTCGACAACATAAACTGCGTTTACAGAACAACAATAACAAAAGAAGGAAAAAAGGACAAAAGAAAATAGGAAATGCATTATGTAGATACAAAAATTAATTTTAATCGTGTATAATGTATTGTTGGGAAAAGTAATAAGTTCGTAATTTACTTAAATGTAAGTGATGGGTTTAAATGTTTATTTAATGTTATTGTCAAAATAATTTATATTACTGTAATTAATGTTTATATACGTCTTTTTGTATATTTGTGGAAAATAAATAGACTCCCTGAGGAAGACGCAAGTATGCGCCGAAACGCGTAGGAGAAAAAAGAAAACTTTGTGTTTTGCTTTATAATTCACCGGCCAAAAAGCTCTGAAAAGCATATTAATAATTAATATTTTCTTATGCCTCAGACACACATGTGGTGTGAATATTAGAATATCAATTTGGCTATGCTATGAAAATTTTCAATTAAACTACAATATGAGGGTGACGCATATGAGGGTGACGCATATGATCGAAATATTATTACTATACTACGATGTGTGTCTCTCGCATTACTTACTTAAGCTCGTATAAGAAAAGTTTTACTTGCAACAAAAAAATAATTTCTTATTATATTTAAAAAAAAAAAACAAGAAAAAAAACACTCACCCTAAGTAAATTATTTCTTATTTATTTAAAATCCAATTTTACATGAAGCAAGAAAATGTTTTCTTATTTATTTAAAATCCAATTTCACTTGAAGCAAGAAAATTTTTACTTATTTATTTAAAATCCAATTTTCTTGGATTTTCTTGATATTAAGAAATTATTTTCTAAGTTCAAAATCAAGTCTAATTTTTCTTGTCTCGGCATTGATTCTAGTAAAAAATTCTTTCCGTGTACTATTCAGGACCTGGTTAACTAGGTTTTGATGAATCATAATGAGTTTCAGAAAAGTTAGAGAACATTTAAATTTATGGTATATGGGTCTGGATATCTGTTTCAGCAAATATGTTTATCTTAGCGAAAAATGTATGCGAATGCAAACCAAAATTAAAAACCCCCCCCAAGGCTAATTCCTGCGCACGGCCCTGGTCTGATCCACGTGCTGAAATAATTGCAGGTTTGGGCTACTTCGTAAGGTTTTTTGTATGAAGTTACCCAAATCTCACATTAAACGAGGCGCACACTTACCACCGAAACTTGCTTACAACTTGTAATTATCATGCGATAGAAATAATGATAACTGGAGATATAGGAATATATTTATATTTTTTATTTTCATACGATAATTTGACATTTGCAAATAAAAAATCGTCATTTTAGCGAAGGAATCGTCAATATTTTTTTTCTTTCTCATTTTACTAAAAACACGTAAACAAAAAAGGGTCTGTTTTCCATTAATGCCCCTATGACACTACATTTTTTTCCTGGTATTCTACAAGGTTTTTTGTGTGAAAAAACCAACGAAATACTATCTAGGCGGTTAAAAACCAATGAGCCAGCTTGTATTTCGATAAGTTTTTTGACAATCTTCACTTTTTTCTGACAATTGTTTAAATTTGACAACTAGAAAATAAATTATTTTTAAAATATAAAATATATGGAAATACAAATTTTAAATTTGCCTCTTGTAAGCTTCTGCTTTGGCCGTAAGGGGAAAGAGGAAGTCCTGAAGAAAAATCATACTGCGCAATGGCTTCTCTTTATAACATGGAATGCACAGCTATTCTGCCACTTGAGTTTCATAATTTTTTTGTTTCGATAATTTAAATTCAAATTTCCAAAAAAATTCAATGATGGATACATATGTATAATCTCAATGAAAATGAATTGTTAATGTTATTTAAGATGTTTATTTTTCAAAATACTAAATATTTTGCAAATATCTTTTTACAACTGTGATTGCATTAAATACATCTGTTGTTTTGTAAAAGCTGTTGGTTTGTAAAAAATGTTTTCAAGAACTTAATAAACTTGTATAATTTTTTTTAATCAGCTTGAACTATTCTTATGAGTTGGAAAAGGATTTACGTCAAAATCAAAACTTTGGAATCAGCCATGGCATACTATGACATGGAATTAGTACTAATACAGCGATATGCGTATGCCTCAGGGTGCAGTTTTATTGCGGTTTTGGTAACTTTCTAGAAGACGGTGCAACTTTAAACCGTTTTAATAAATATCTTTAAAATGTGGAAAAATCTTTTATTTCCGCTTTCGAATTCATAATCTAGAGGTCAGAACGCGTGGATTGGTACCTCTTTTAACTATTTTAGAGGAAATTTTAAGGTTGCACCTTCTAGAAAATTATCGCTTTCGATACCGATACTTTGAGTATCGAGTAGTTTAGTTTCGATATTATCGGGTTCGCGATTCTTTTTAACCGATATTTTAAATGAGTATCAGATCGATGCTTTTGATTCGATATCGTGTTCCTAAAGAAACCCGATTTCGAAAAATTTTGAGTTGTGACGCTTTTTGATTTAGTGTGCGATATGTACATACATAAGTCCATATCTCTCTATTATTTTATGGTGTTACAATCCATCGTTAGGTGGATAATACTCTGAGTACTATTACAGCTGTGTATAAAAATGTATGTATTAGGTACATTGCGATAAAAAAAAATATTTTTTGTAGGCCAAGATTCTTATACGAAAATTTATAGGACATTCAAGTCAGGTTATAAACCAGATAGAACACGGATATTCCTAATCCACTCCACAAAGGTCGCCTCAAAATTACAAAACGTAAATATCAACATTTAAAATACTTAAGACGAGTGATGCCTTACGATTGTTATAGCTTCTATGACAATTTACCACATTTACCTTAAGAGTTCTCCACCTATGTATGTGTAAGCCAAATTACGTTTTCTTAATTAAAAATATGAATTTTAGCTTAAAATGTAATATACATATGTATAAGTTTTGTCACTTTTGTTCTTGATAAAACACTAAAAAAAAAAAGAATTATATTTAACATTTTGCAATTTCATTACCGCATATACGTGATTTTTGTGCCAAATAAAAATTGCAAAACCGCACATGAAAAAAAAGAGTCCCAATAATTCAATTTGTTTCTTTTTAACACGCTTTTATTAGCTTCACCTGTATGTATGTATGTATGTATGTATGTATGTATGTATGTATGTATGTAACTTCATCCCATCCTAAAAACTAAATATTATATCTTTCAAACATTCACTTTTTTGTGTTCTCTCTATTATTTCTATTCTCCTCCGGATTCGAAACATGACATCAACAGCCCAACGGCATCATATAGTAGGACATTCAACATTATATTTTATGCTTCATTGCGGCTTTTATGTTACCTTTCTTCAAAATAGCCTCTATGAATTTCAATTCACTCCCGTATACAAGCCAATAAGTAACAAGCTTGCAGGGTACGGAAAAACTCACTCACGAACGCTCAAAATTACATTCTTCTCAAATCACAAACAAATGTTCAAAGAAAAACGTATAACCACTCAAATAGCGAGCGAACTAACGCACAACAGCCAGCGATCGCTCATAGCGATGGCGATAAGCATAAATTCACTCAAAAATAAAGCTTGAAGCTTTCTGTTTTTGGGTTTGTTGTATTTGCAATGAAATCAAACGCATGTACAATGTACATACATACGTATGCAGAGCAAGAACTGGTTTTGTGTAACAAGCTTTCTGTTTGTCGTTGTTGTGTTTGCAATAAAAACAATCGCATGTACATACATATGTATGCAAAGCAAGAACTGGTTTTGTTTGTAATTCATTTAAGAGTAAGTTCTGAATCAACGAAAAGGAACCCTAATTACATTTTTATACAATGTTTTGTAAACGTGAGGTGAAAAAAATTTCTCTAAAAATAAAAAAAAAAAATAAAAAAAAAAAAAAAAATGCGCCACTCGGGACTCGAACCTGAGCTGTTTGGTCCGTAGGCAGCATACCTCACCATTACGCTACAAACGTATTCTGAGCTTTACTGTCTAAATTCGAATTTATTCAATCAGGTTTCTTTTTTTTTTGTTCTTTTCAAATGCTTCACCTCAACTTCTCTTCACTTTCTGATTGTAAAATATAACAAAACGTTTGGGAAATTTTGTATTTCCAAACTAGTTTGGAAAACCGTGAATAAAAGGGTTTGGAAAATATTGCATAATAAGCTAGTTTACTTCACTGCATATTGGGATTTTTGGTAGAAGTTATATATACATATGTATGTAGATCTATTTCGGAGAACACCACATCCCATCAGACTTCTTTTTACTTTTATTCTTGCGTCCGCATAAAACATCCTTTAATGAAAAATTTCACTAAAAAATCAAAAATAAATAATAGCTTAAAAAACTAAAAAACACGCTTTAATCTTAAAAATCGTACTAAAAATTGAGAAATAATTTAATTAGAAACAAAATGATGAACGAAAATATAAGTATTTAAGGAAAAGCGTGGGGGTGCTCAATAATATTTGAACATGAAAATATTCGATTCGTACAACTAGTACAAAAATATACCTAGTTGCGAAATTAAAGAGTACGATATATGAAATCTCAAAAAAGTCAAAATAAAATTATTAGTAAAAAAACACCGATTTTAAATATTTTTTGGCATACTGAGCACCCCACGCTTTTCCTTAAATACTTATATTTTCGTTCATCATTTTGTTTCTAATTAAATTATTTCTCAATTTTTAGTACGATTTTTAAGATTAAAGCGTGTTTTTTAGTTTTTTAAGCTATTATTTATTTTACACTAAGTTGATGTTTTAGCTAACAAACTGATCTACGTAACTTTTTATACTCAGCTGTACTAGTACACAGAGTATTATAGTTTTAATCACATAACGGTGGATTGTAACAGAATGAAATAACCGAGATAGATATAGACTTATATATATCAAAATGATCAGGGTGAAAAGAGAAATCGATTGAGCCATGTCCGTCCGTCCGTCCGTCCGTCTGTCCGTCCGTCCGTCTGTCCGTCCGTCCGTCTGTAAACACTCTAACTCGCGCAAAAATTGAGATATTTTGATGAAATTTGGAATGCAAGTTGGTATCGAGACTGGGACGGTTGGTATTGAAAATGGGCGAAATCGGACCATGACCACGCCCACTTTTCCTATATAGAAAAAATCGGAAATTTGGTATCTCAGTCCCTAATATAGCTGGAGCGATAAAATTTTACCCACATGTTGAGCTCAGGCCCCTATGAAGAAATTTTATGAAATTTTGGAAAATGGGCGGTGCCACGCCCACTTATTAAGGGTCAAACATTGAAAGTTTTATGAGTCATAACTCAGAAACCGTTGAAGATATGTCGATGAAATTTGGTACGCGTGATTTACTTACTTAGGCAAATGTTTTGACGGAAAATTGTCAAAATCGGTTGACGGCCACGCCCACTTTTATATATGTGTATTATAAAGTGACCTAATAAAAACATTTTAAGCGATATCTCTGTCAAATATAAAGATCTATCACTGAAATTTTGTGGCATGATTCCAACTATGAACATAAAACGAAAACCACAAAAGTTTTGGAAAATGGGCGGAGCCACGCCCACTTATTAAGGGGCAAACATTGAAAGTTTTATGAGTCATAACTCAGAAACCGTTGAAGATATATCGATGAAATTTGGTACGCATGATATATTTACTTAGGCAAATGTGTGGACGAAAAATTACCAAAATCGGTTGACGACCACGCCCACTTTTATATATGTGTATTATAAAGTGGCCTAATAAAAACATTGTAAGCGATAGCTTTGTCAAATATAAAGATAATTCATTGAAATTTTGTGACATGAGTTCCACAATAGACCGGAAACATAAAATAGACAAATTTTGGAAAATGGGCGTGGCACCGCCTCCTTTTGGACAAAGGGATATACGAGATTTATTAGCCTTTAACTCGACAAATAATTGAGATATTATGACGAAACTTGGTTTATACACTTTTATAACTTGTGTTAATAAACACGCAAAAATTAATTGAAATCGGTTTATGACCACGCCTACTTTTTAACAGATATTTCTGGAATACCCTTTGGGAGTTTGTAACGTGACATCTTTGTAACTAGAAGTCATAAAGGAATTAATTTTTGCACAAAGAATAATATTGATATGCTTAGTTGGATGACTGATAAAAATTTAGAAAATGGGCGTGGCTACGCCCACTTTATGCAGCACTCGCTTTATATAAAGTACACCGTGTTTCCATCAAACGCAAGCAAACAATGAAAGCATACAGCTGAGTATCTAATGTTAGATTCCACTCGAACTTAGGCTTCCTTACTTGTTAAATTTAAGTTTGCACGCAGAAATAAGTAACGGTTTTGAAATGAAATAGTTTTTATGCTCTCCTGTAAAATTCAACCACCATTGTCTGGGCAAGCCTGTGAGAAGCATAACCATTAGCTATTTGTGTAATTTTCTTTGCTGTATTATCTAAAAGTCGGATTGCATTCCGTCATTGAATTTGATTTAGGGCTCTCGATTTTTTTAACATTCTCGAGTAGCCAGAATAAATGCTTTTCAAATGCTCGAACACTCCTTTGTTTGCTTATTACCCGTATGTTTGTACGGATATTTGAAGTTTGTTTTTTCTCGTTTATTTTATTTTTATACTCAGCTGTACTAGTACACAGAGTATTATAGTTTAATCACATAACGGTGGATTGTAACAGAATGAAATAATCGAGATAGATATAGACTTATATATATCAAAATGATCAGGGTGAAAAGAGAAATCGATTAAGCCATGTCCGTTCGTCCGTCTGTCCGTCTGTAAACACTCTAACTTGCGCAAAAATTGAGATATTTTGATGAAATTTGAAATGCAAGTTGGTATCGACACTGGGACGGTTGGTATTGAAAATGGGCGAAATCGGACCATGACCACGCCCACTTTTCCTATATAGAAAAAATCGGAAATTTGGTATCTCAGCCACTAATATAGCTAGAGTGATGAAGTTTTACCCACGTGTTGAGCTCAGGCCCCTAAGAAGAAATTTGATGGAATTTTGGAAAATGGGCGGTGCCACGCCCACTTATTAAGGAGCAAACATTGAAAGCTTTATGAGTCATAACTCAGAAACTGTTGAACATATATCGATGAAATTTGGTACGCGTGATATACTTACTTAGGAAAATGTTTGGACGAAAAATTGTCAAAATCGGTTGACGGCCACGCCCACTTTTATATATGGGTATTATAAAGTGACCTAATAAAAACATTTTAAGCGATATCTCTGTCAAATATAAAGATATATCATTGAAATTTTATGCCAGGAGTCCACCTGCGGATATACAACGAAAAACACAAAAATTTTGGAAAATGGGCGTGGCACCGCCTCTTTTTAGAAGCTGGAATATACGAGATTTCTGAGCCCATAACCCGACAAATAATTGATATATAATGACGAAACTTGGTGTGTACACTTTTATTACTTGTGGTAATACATGTTGAAAATTTTAGCGAAATAGGTTGACGACCACGCCCACTTTTATATATGGGTATTATAAAGTGGCCTAATAAAAACATTTTAAGCGATATCTTTGTCAATAATAAAGATAATTCATTGAAAGCAAGAGTTCCACAATAGACCGGAAACAAAAAATAGAAAAATTTTGGAAAATGGGCGTGGCACCGCCTCTTTTTAGACAAAGGAATATATGAGATTTCTTAGCCTATAACTCGATAAATAATTGATATATTATGATGAAACTTGGTTTATACACTTTTATAACTTGTATTAATAGACACGCAAAAATTTTTTGAAATCCGTTTATGACTACGCCTACTTTTTAACAAAGATATTTCTGGAACACCCTTTGGGAATTTGTAACGTGACATCTTTGTAACTAGAAGTCATAAAGGAATGAAATTTTGCACAAAGAATAATATTCATATGCTTAGTTGGATGACTGATAAAAATTTTGAAAATGGGCGCGGCTACGCCCACTTTATGCAGCACTTGCTTTATATAAAGTACCTACACCGTGTTTCCATCAAACGCAAACAAACAATGAAAGCATACAGCTGAGTATCTAATGTTCGATTCCACTCGAACTTAGGCTTCCTTACTTGTTTTGTTGTCATATGAATTTTTTTTATTTTTGTTTTGGTGATACATACACATTTTTTTGTTTGTACACTCAGAGAAGGGGAATCAAAAATAAAATTTTTATTTTTATAATGCACGATTTAAACCAAGTCATTTTTATTTTAAACACATAATAACCAGATTTTAAAGAAATTCGTAAAATGAAATGAACGAAATATATGTACGCATGCCGTACTTCTCAGCGTGTATGAAGCGCCCGCCTCTGGTATGTATGTACATATATGTATATATACATATATTTAAGCGGTTTTGTGTTTGTTGGGCTGCAATTCCTCTTTTAGTTTGAAATATGCTGGTAGTAATTTAAAATCTAATTTATTCGCAATTATAGGCTTCTTATTTAAACAGCATTAATGAAGCTAAAAGAAATTGATTCCGTGAATAAAAACGTTTGTACATCTTGAATGAACTTACAAGCACCATTTCAGGTTCGTGGGAATTTTAAAAACTGGCTCCAAAAATTGGTGGTCAATATGTGCATGTGTATGAACATATTGTAGTTTTTGTTTATTGAGAATGAATGTAATTGTTTTAATAATATTTTGATGAATGAATTTAATATTTTTTCTTTTCGTACATTAATCACTCAAAATACAAATTCAATATGATGAATATAAATTTTAATAAACAAGTAAATTCAGATAAAGTGAATGTCCTACATATTTCCCCCTCCAGAGACTTTGCTTAATGGTGAAGTCTCGATGCAAAGCGTACATGACGAGGTATGCGACTTGTAACATTATTAAATATTGTGACAGGTACTGTTCGAGGACCTTCACAAATATCAGTATTGAAGATGAATGCTGGCTTAACTCGATCAATTGATATTGATTTTGTACAATCATTGACCTTTATGTTAAAAACTTTGTCATTTCTGCTCACAACAAGATAAGGGCCATCATATAGCGGTTGGAGAGGTTTTTTAATCGAATCTCGACGTACATATACATGAGTGCATGAAGTAAGATCTTTATGAATGAAAACAGAACGATTTGATTTATGTGTAACATCAACTGGACGTAACGAGTTCATTGAAGATTTCAATTGTTTGACAAAATCATCAGAAGGAGAAATATCTTCTGTATTAACAAAAAAATCGCAAGGAAGCTTTAATGAAGTTCCATAAACAAGCTCTGCAGGACTAGCATTAACATCCTCACGAAGACTTGATCGTAATCCTAGCAACACAATCGGTAAAATATCTATCCAGTTTTTTGTGTTGTGACACATGAACGCAGTCTTAAGCGAACGATGCCACCGCTCAATCATACCATTCGCACAAGGATGATATGGCGTAGTACGAATTCGTTGAGAACCAAGAAGATGTGCTAGTTCCTTAAATAAATTAGATTCAAATTGACGACCTTGATCCGTTGTAATTTTCGAAGGAACTCCAAAACGTGTATCTAACCATGAAGTATAGCATTTGCCACTGAGTGTGCACTTGCATCGACTATGGGAAATGCCTCTGGCCAACGAGTGAATCGATCAATACAAGTTAAAAGATATGAGTAGCCATGCAAAGAAGGCAATGGACCGACAAGATCAATATTAATATGCG
The DNA here is from genome assembly GCA_960531455.1 of Urophora cardui. NCBI lineage: Eukaryota > Metazoa > Arthropoda > Insecta > Diptera > Tephritidae > Urophora > Urophora cardui. Next base: position 72,968,475 of record OY482673.1, on the reverse strand, counting down.
AAAAACGTTCTCTTGGAGTTTCATAGTTAGCAATAGCACTATGGTTGTGTCGATGTATTTTTGAACGTTGACAATTGATACAAGCTTTTGACCATGTCCTAATGTCTTTTTTTAAATTCGGCCAAATAAAACGCTGTAGAATTATTCTAGCTGTCGTATTTGCTCCTGGATGAGACATATTGTGGACATTATTGAAGATTTCTCTACGAAAATGTTTAGGTATGAACGGTCTTGCATTAGATGTAGATATATCGCAAAATATAGGCTTCGATGATAGTGGAATTGATAAAGATTTAAATAATAAAGATGAAGAACTTGGATCTTTAATTAAACTTTTTAATTCAGAATCTTCTTCTTGTGCTTTTGCCAATTGTTCATAATCGATTAGATTTAGAGAATCAATAGTCGAAATCCGTGAGAGTGTATCTGCTATAACATTGTCATTTCCTTTAATATGACGTATATCGGTAGAAAATTGTGAAAGAAAGTCGAGTTGACGAAATTGTCGGGGCGAAGCTTTTTCAGGTTTTTGTTTAAATGCGAAGGTAAGTGGTTTATGATCCGTGTAGATTATAAAATGGCGACCTTCTAGCATGTAGCGAAAGTGTTTTACAGTAAGATATACAGCAAGAAGCTCTCTATCATAAGTGCTATAACGTTTTTGAGTTTCATTTAGCTTTAACGAATAAAAACCAAGTGGTTTCCAAACATCTTGAACATTCTGTTGAAGGACACCTCCAATTGCAACTTCAGATGCATCAACCATAACAGATATCGGTGCTGAATCAATGGGATGAGTCAACAGAGTACATCGGGATAATTCGTTTTTACATTTATTAAACGCCGATTGAGCTTCAGGTGTCCATTTAATAAGAGATTTGTCGTTTTTCTTATTACCCTTTTGTAAAATAAGAAATGGAATTTGCATTTCGGCTGCGTTCGGTAAAAATCTTCGGTAAAAATTTAACATTGCAGTAAAACGTCGTACCTCTTTGACAGTTTTCGGTTGTGGAAAATTTATGATTGCATCAACTTTTTCAGGAATTGGTTGAATACCATCAGCAGATACCAAGTGGCCCAGAAATGTTACTTTATTTTCTCCAAAATGACATTTTGAAACATTCACCGTTAGACCATATGTTTGAAGGCGGTTAAATAATTGTTCCAAATGAATTAAATGTTGTTCAGGAGATTCAGATGCAATTAGTACATCATCGAGATAAGGGAAGCAAAAGTCTAACCCTTGAAGAACCTCATGCATGAACCGTTGAAATGTTTGAGCGGCATTACATAAGCCAAAAGTCATAAAACGAAATTCGAATAATCCGAAAGGAGTGATTATTGCTGTTTTCGGAACATCAGCTGCAGCAACCGTAATTTGATTGTAGGCGCGAACTAAATCTATAGTAGAAAATATAGTTTTTCCTGATAACCCATGCGTAAAATCGTGAATATGCGGAATTGGGTAACGATCGGGAATAGTTTGTGCATTAAGACGACGATAATCTCCACACCGACGCCACTGACCATTTTTCTTTGAAGCCATATGTAACGGGCTAGACCACGAACTTTTGGACGGACAACAGAGTCCTTGATCCACCATAAATTGAAATTCCTTTTTTTGCAATTTCAAGTTTGTCAGGTGCTAAACGACGAGGTCTTGAAAAAATTGGAGGACCTTTTACCTCAATTACATGTTCGACACTATGCGGAACTTTTTTCTGATGTATCGAAGGATTAGTTAACTCAGGATATCGAGATAAAAGTTCGTGAAAAACTGTTGTATTAATAAGCGTTTTTACTGATGGTAATTCGTTTAGTGTGCATAATTTACCAGAAGAGCCCAGACCGGTTTCGCTATCTATTAAGCATCCTTTTTTTAAATCTACCAATAAGCCAAAGTGTTTTAAGAAATCTGCACCGATTATAGCACTATTAACATCAGCTATAATGAATTTCCAAGCAAAAGAACGACGTAGACCAAAATTTGGAGTTAAAATTTGTGTGCCAAATGTGTTGATGGGTGTGCCATTTGCAGCAAAGAGTTTGTATTTATCTTGTTTTTTGATAGATATTCCTGATGATGGAATTACCGATACGTCTGCACCTGTATCTATCAAAAAATGTTTGTTGGAAGACTTATCAAAAATATGTAGACGATTGATTATAGAATTCCGGCCACTAGTTTCATCTAGTGACCGGCCGACGGGTTTCCCTGACGATGTTGTTTGAAGGTGCAAGGTTGTCGGCAATTTTGTGCTTGAGTTCCAAATCGACGATGATAATAGCACCATTCCGATGAATTTACAGGTTACTTAGCTGAGTAACGTCCACGAGAATTTGATCGATTTCTGCGTTGAAAGCGTTGTTTTTGAAGATCATTTATTGCTGTACTTAAAATTGTGATTTGTTGTTGAAGATCCGAAAGCTCAGGAAAAGATTATACTGCTGAAACTGATGGTTGTTGTGTAGATATATCTTGAATTTTGTCTGCCATTACAGCGAGTTTATCAAAAGTTTCAGAAGACGTTGCTAAAACAGCTTGGGTTTGTGAAGGTAATCGTTGTAGCCACATAGTTCGTAAAAAATCTTCAGTAATACCACCATGTGAGAGACCACGCATCTCCCGAAGGACACAACTAGGTTTTTTATCCCCAATATCCAAATCATTCAATAATTTTTTTATCCGTTTTTCCTCCGAAATAGAGAAATGGTCGATAAGACGTTGTTTTAATTGTGTATACACGTTTTGGGGTTGAGCCAGAATAATGTCGCTTACTTGACTCAAAATATCGTATTCTAATTCTGGAAGGATAGAAAAATATTTGGCTTTTTCAGAAGTTATTGAATGATGTTCGAATTGTGCCTCAATTTGGGCAAACCAAACTATCGGATTTTCCTTCCAAAATTTTGGAATTCGTAAATGGATTTGTCCAGACGTTGTTGTAATCCTATTATTGATTGAAGTTGTTGATGTGGTATTTTCTCCAGAGCGAGTATTCGGCATGATGTTTTTGGTTGTTAAATGTTCGGCCGTTCGGGGTCACCAATTGTAGTTTTTGTTTATTGAGAATGAATGTAATTGTTTTAATAATATTTTGATGAATGAATTTAATATTTTTTCTTTTCGTACATTAATCACTCAAAATACAAATTCAATATGATGAATATAAATTTTAATAAACAAGTAAATTCAGATAAAGTGAATGTCCTACAATATCAACGCTTCCAAAGAATACTGTACTAAGTCTGAAAACTGTGTTTTGCAGGGAAAGCTCTCAAAGTTTAAATTCGCTATGAAACTTCAGTTGTGCCCTAAGTATATTTTCGCTTGTAACTTCTATTTGGATTGAAAGGTCAATGCCAAAACCCGATACCATCTAAGTTAGGGTATGATTTATATCAATTATCGGCACGGCCTGGCTCACTGAGCTGGTGCTGAGAACAAGCTTCTCACACGTATTTAATACGTGAGTTTCATGCGAGCGCAATAATTAAAACCGAACAAAGTGCTTAGTACAGGGATGGGCACACAAACGCATTCAAACAATCTCCGAAAATTAGTGTGTGTTGGTGCGCCTACTGTAGGCCAAAGTGGAAAACGACAAACAATAATCAGTCTGCATCAGTGTTGCCAGAATATTTTGGAGCTTATAGCTAGATTAAAAGAAAAAAAATAGCTAAAAATAGCTAAACAAATTTTATCATAGCTAAAATTAATAGCCGAAAATATTTTTCTACAAAAATAGCTAAATAATTATTTATATACTTAAAACGATAGGTACTAATTTTCTAGCTCCAATAAATTTTGGATGTGTGGATCTTTTAAAAATTCCACTACCATTATTTCACATAGTGGTAGTCGAAATTTTTTCCACTAAATCAAAATACTGGTAGTGAAAATTTATTGGATCAATATTTTTTTCCACTAAATAAAAAAAAATATCAGAATTGACATAAAAGTAAAATAGGCACTCTGCCAGAGGGGATCATACGAGTACATACATAAACATATACATACGTTCCACTAGCATGAATAACGTGAACATTTTATTACAATTTTAAAAAAATTTTCATCTAGTGTAGTCATTTTTTCGTAAACTTAATTTCCACTACCACTAAATTCTATTTATGAAAAAATATTTAATTACCGTTTATTTTATTGGTAGTAGTGGAAATGCTTTTTAATGATTTTGTGGAAAAATTTCCACTACCACTCTTTTCGATTTAGTGAAGAAAAATATGGTCAATCAATTTGCTTAAATATTCTAGTTAACTGTCATCTAGTTTTTGACTGCTGGGTATGTACCAATAAGCGTTAAAATAAATAAGTAGGCATGTCGGACTACCAATTTTTGTTTGGTAATCTAAACCCGCCGTGTCTATACGGGCAAGATGTGAAGCAATTCATTTGGCAATTTGAAGCGATTAGAGAACACATAGCTTCATTGTAGCAATTGATGGAAAAGGGTATATAGCAAGGCAATAAGATTCCATTTCGGCTGTTTGCCGGCTATTTTGCACTATATTGTAACGGTCACAGTGGCATCGCATAAATCCAACAATTTTTTTTAATGAATCGTGTGAAATTTTTAAAATGAAATTGACACATATTGCAATGCCCGGTGTAGAAATAATTCCTTGTAAATTGACTCCATATTTCTCTTAAAATTTCTTCACATCTTGCCCATATATACTTCGAGTAAGTACATTCTATAAAGTTTTGGTAAACAAAAAATCATGATTTTTTTTGCAAAGGTTAGGAAGTTACAGAAAAAATATTATAGCTAAAATAGCTAAACTGACTAAAAAATAAGCTAAAGAAAATAGCTAATAGCTAAACGCGAATTTCTATAGCTAAACTGCGAAAGTAATAGCTAAATCTAGCTACAAAATAGCTAAAGTGGCAACACTGGTCTGCATGCAGATGTTGAGCGAGCAGGGTCATGCTGCGCACGCTTTACGAAATTATGAAACAACGTACGGATAAGTACAAGTACACACGGTAGGCAGGAAGCGACGATAGGTTGCATGAAAATGTCGAGAAAAAAGGAAAGTGGGGTTGTGTTATGTGATGTTTATAGATGGAACATCCGTTGAAATTAAAATCCGAGCTGCTCCTTTTTCAAGGATATCCACATTTTTTGTTTTTTTTGAAAGGATCAAATATTGAGAAAATCGAAAATTCGCCACCGTCCAAATTTTTCCGATTTCAATACATTATTTGGTCGCTAAGGGATACAAAAAAAGGTATTAAAAAGAAAAATGGACACCTGTAGTGGAAAAATCCAATGTGAACAGGACCTAAAGGATAACCACTGAAATATAAAATAACACAAAAAGTACCCACTTTAATTTGCGTATAACTCCTAACATGTTAACTCTACGTGAAAATTCCTTATAATATGTTTCATTCAGAATAAATAAAGGAATATTTCTTTGATATACAATTTTGATGTACCTGCAGTGGTTAATGCACTTTGGTCCATCTAAAGTGAAAATTTCAAAAAAAGTACGTTTTTTTTATGGTGCTATTTTAAGTTCAAATATTTTTCTAGTTTATGTAAATATTTTAATCTAATGATCCAATTCTCATTCTTACATATCTATACGTTAATATTAAAAAGAATTGGAGCTGAAATACGCGCTAGCTGTGCACGGTGGGCGGTAAGCAACAATAGGTTGCATGAAAATATCGAAAAAACGATCGCCGGCTAAACACTTACGTAAACTGATATTCTAATATACTTCATAAACACACAGCAAGCGTGAATAAAATCTCCAACATTTTTTTTAAACGAAAATTAGTACCAGCACACAGCTAGGCACATATTCGTTGGGCCATCGTTTTTACGATATTCCCATGCAACCTATTGTTGCTTCCCGCCCACCGTGCACAGCTAGCGCGTATCTCAGCTCTAACTCTTTTTTAGTATTAACGTAGAGATGTGTAGGAATGAGAGTTGGATCATTAGATTAAAATATTTACATAAACTAGAAAAATATTTGAACTTAAAATAGCACCATAAAAAAAACGTACTTTTTTTGAAATTTTCACTTTAGATGCACAAAAGTACATTAAGCACTGCAGGTACATCAAAATTGTATATTAAAGAAATATTTCTTTATTTATTCTGAATGAAACATATAATAAGAAATTTTCACGTAGAGTTAACATTTTAGGAGTTATACGCAAATTAAAGTGGGTACTTTTTGTGTTATTTTATATTTCAGTGGTTATCCTTTAGGTCCTGTTCACATTGGATTTTTCCACTACAGGTGTCCTGTTTTCTTTTTAATACCTTTTTTTGTATCCCTTAGCGACCAAATAATGTATTGAAATCGGAAAAATTTGGACGGTGGCGAATATTCGATTTCCTCAATATTTGATCCTTTCAAAAAAAACAAAAAATGTGGATATCCTTGAAAAAGGAGCAGCTCGGATTTTAATTTCAACGGATGTTTCACCTATAAACATCACATAACACAACCCCACTTTCCTTTTTTCTCGACATTTTCATGCAACCTATCGTCGCTTCCTGCCTACCGTGTACATACGTATGTTATATGCAAACTCTTCATAGTTTTGTTTGTTGTCTGGCTTCTGCAAATAAAACAAAAGAATGTCAAGCGACGATCACCTAGCGACCACTTGCTTTCACGACAGTCGAAGGCAAATTAATTATTTTTGCTAAGCATGGTCCCATCGTAAGCGCGCGTTTTACGCTCTTTATTTGTCTGGATTAGTGACAATCGGTGTGTATACGTGTGAATTGCAAACAGTGATGCCGAAATTCGGCCTTTCGGACCAAATCTGGTCCGATAAATTTACTTTGGGCTGTTGGGCGGCTAAACTCAATTTTGGTCCGATTTGTAATATCAATATTTTTAGTGGAGACAATTTCTCGGACGCTAAACGTTTTATCTTTCCCATGTAAAGTTCTTTTATTGTTAGTGAAACACATTACTTATACCAGTGTTGCCGCTCAAAATTTCAAAAGGTGGCCCAAAAAATTAAAAAAAGTGGCCCCAATTTTTTTTTAGCTAAAATACATTTTATTTTTGTGGTTTATTTAATGCTTAAAGAAAATGGAATTTAAAATATTCTCTACACTAACGCAGCGTTAATATGATTGTTCGTTGAGCAGACGGAATAACCCGAGAAAGGCAAGGAATTAAAAAAAACTGTTATAGCGTTCGTTGAGCCGTAGGAAAGTGCAAGAACCGTAGGAATTTTACCAAAAAAGAGCGAATATGAGTGCAAAGAATGTAAATTGTGGTAAAATTCCTACGTTTCTTGCACTTTCCTACGGATCAACGAACTATACATATGTTTGTGTGTGTCTGGGCTGCTCCGTGAGTTTTCATTATCTTAACGAACAGCCCAAATTTCAAAGTATTCAAGGGTAGTGTTGGCAAACAAATTAAATAAAGAACTTTTCGAAACGGAGAGTTGCTAATGCAAAGTAAAATAGTAACAAAGAGGTTTTTTGTTCTTATATTTAAGAAAATACTAAAAATTATTTAATAATTATAGTTTTGAAAGTAAAAAAGGACCAAAAGTGGCCCGAATTTTTAAAAAGGTTCAAATATTGCATATTTTCAAAAAGTTGGGTTCAGGTGGCCTGGCTTTAAAAAAGGTTCAAATTGCCACTTTAGTGGCCCAAACGGCAACGATGCACTATACGCATATCTATTAGAGTTGGGAAATTTAGTTCACTTTGTTGAGCGCTCAATTGGTGAGCGCTCTCTTCAGTGAACTAGTTCACTTTAGTGACTTTGCATAGGCTATCCAGGAAGGAAGTCCCAAGAAAGCGTTGTCTGCCGCTGTTAAGAGCCGAGCAAAGCAGTGGCAGATGAGGTGTTCGATTGTCTCCTCGCCTCATCATCTTTCAAGCTTATGCAGCATCTTCGGTAGGGTGCACCTAGCCTCTCTGCGTGTTTCCCGATGAGGCAGTGTCCTGTGAGTACCACCACAAGGTTCGAGATGTCATCTCTCCTTAGAGTACTTATTTGATGGGATCGCTTGTGAACCCATTTCTGCCAGATTTGCCTTGATGTTCGACATACTGGCTTCTGTTGCCATCTATCGCTTGCTAGTTTATCGACATGCTGTTTAAGAATTAGCTTGTTTGTGGCTAAGGCATACCTATGCCTTATGGAAGAACCTGCTCGGTAGTGCCCTGCCTCGCAAGTTCATCCGCCCTACAATTGCCATTGATATCCCTACGTCCCCGGACCTACACGAGGTACAGACAGGTCTGTTTGGCTAGTCTAGTGTTAGTTCTGAATTGAATGAGTGGGAGCCAAGATTACTTAGTATGTACATATGTATTTCAAAATAAATATGTAATTCCATTTTAAGTTGACTTCTGATTTTTGGGCCTTTTTTGGCGGAATTGGGCGGTAATTTGGTCGGTAAATTTTTTTTTTCAGTGGCAACACTGATTGCAAACAGCTGGTCTGCCCGCGGGCAAGAGGCTGCGCATCGCTGGCTTATAGCCCAGTTAGTCGAGAACGTGTGGTCCGCTCGCTGACGCAAATGCCCGTATGCAATTTTTAGGATTTTTTGAGCCCGTAGCAATCAGCTGTTTTACTCTCACATATTTACATATATATATAGTTTGTTTACATTTTGGCAGGGTTGCCGTTTAGTCATTTTTGAACAAACAAGATTTTTACTAATCTTCAGTGTTATGCGGATTACTCTTCAATACACAACTGTGCATTATTTGCCAAATGACAAGAAAATACTAATTTAATCGTTTTTAAAGTTGTCGTTGACGACTTTTTTTTTTTATTAATTTAGTTACTTTTTTATGGCTTAGTTGGTAATTAAAACACATTTTTCTTGTAATTTTGTTGCTGACCAATATATTTCCATCACACCTTGGTGATAGTTATCAAGGACTAAAATATAAAATAACAAAAAACACAGTCAGAACATTAAATTTACAATTGAGAACCCAAAAAAAAATTATATTGGGAAGCAACAAGATTCTCACAAAAATCTGTGTTTAATTAAGAAATCTGTACTGAGTTTCTGTAACTCATATCTTTTCTAGTATAAATAGGTGGTGACATGGTGGTGTGGATCGTATTAGTGTGACATCACTTTAATTGATTTTGTTACAGAAACTCAGATTTATTGTGGCAATTTATAACTTTTTAATGTAGAAAAATTGCAGAAGAAGACCACCAAGAGTTATAAATTAAGAAAATACAGCCACCATTGTGGATAAATACAATTTTTGCTTTAATTTTCAGTAATATCTTCATTTATTAGGAGTGTTCAATATCTCACAATTTTTACGAATAGTTACGAATTTATGTTCAATAACCCAAAAAATTCGCAAAAGAGAGCCAAATTGAGAGAGTAAGACCTCGAGAGAGTTGATAAACGCTGCAAGTAAAATGTTCACTTGCAACTACTAGCAGCTTTAAAAAAATAGAAGTGTCAAAAATATATGATCACAAAAATTTCAATTGGAAATATACAAACATTTTAAACGCAAATTTCTAATTGTGTACTAAATAAGTTAGCGCAAAAACGAATCTTGATGATGTTGTGGAATAGCCATAGTAGAATTCTGTTTTCCTAATTCAGTTATTTCCATTCATTTCCAATTTCAAAAATTTCAATTACAACCTAACCTAAAAATCAAATTGTCAAAACAGCGTATCAGCTGTTTTTTGGAAATTTTTCCGATTTTGTGTTCAATTACTTTGGTTGATAATTTTCTCTTTTTCTCGTTTTTACTCTTAATTTGACATTGACGCTCTTTTTGCAAGTACTTGCAAGTAAAGTTGTTGAACAAAGCTGTTATCTTGTTATTAATTTATATATATATATATATATATATTTAGATTTTGTTTGGGATTTAAAAAAAAAATTATAAACGTTTTCTTTCCTTTCTTTTTAAAAATTAAAGTAATAATAAATAGTTCGTTTAAGTAGACATACTATTTTTCCATGTGAACACATATATGTATATTCGATAACATTTTACAATCTTGTTGAGTTAGTTGTATAATGCTGTGAAAATTACTGTTTAAATATTTAATAACTAAAAATGTTCAACTGGCAACCCTTCTACCTTGCAACCATGCGAGCGATCAGCTGCCACGTTTTTACGTAAAAAATCAAAATGATTTTGATTTCTGCGGTACGGGCTTCTGCGTCGTACGTCGTTGAATAATCGGTTACATACAAATCCCATTAAATAGGTTGGATCAGCTGACACGGTACACGGGTTTACGTTCTCGACTAACTGGGCTATTAGTATCATTCGGTTTGCCATTCTAGCAGGTCGATGGCGGATCAAGCAATGCGTGTACGTTTCCTACATACGTATATATGCTTGTTTGTAGGTATGTAAAAACCAGTGTTTAAAAAACTGGCATAAGTTTCATTTCTGTTGATTTTGATTTTGATTCCGCTTTTAAAAAATCAGAAGTCGCAGTTAATCAATATGAAAATGAACGATTTTGCCTGATTTTGATTTTGCGCTGATTTCATATTGCTCAAAATCAAAAGCAGCCAAATATCAAAATTAGCGATTTTGCCTGATTTTCATTTTCTGCTAATTTTGATTTTGTGCTAATTTCATATTGCTAAAATCAAAAGCAGCCAAATATCAAAATCAATGCTTTTACAGTTTTGCTACGCTTACATGCGCATACATACATATGTATGTATACAAACGTAATACAGAGGGTAAGAAATTACGTACATACACACATGTGTTCATGTAAGCGTAAATAGCAAAACTGTGAAAGCATTGATTTTGATATTTGGCTGATTTTGATTTTAGCAATATGAAATTAGCACAAAATCAAAATTAGCACAAAATGAAAATCAGGCAAAATCGCTAATTTTGATATTTGGCTGGTTTTCATTTTGAGCAATATGAAATCAGCGCAAAATCAAAATCAGGCAAAATCGTTCATTTTGAAATCAGGCCGCTTTTGATTTTGAGCAATATGAAATCAGCACAAAATGAAAATCAGGCAAAATTGTTCATTTTGAAATCAGGTCGCTTTTGATTTTGAGCAATATGAAATCAGCGCAAAATCAAAATCAGGCAAAATCGTCATTTTAAAAAGCGACGAATATCAAAATCAAACATTTCACGACTTTTGCTAATTCCGACTGCAGTTTTTTAAACACTGGTAAAAACATATGCGTGTTTTCATACGTACGCCCGCACATCATTGGACAAACGTCTGTTGTCAACAACAATCTGACATCAACTGATCGAATGCTAGCGGCTGCCGACCAGTGATGCCGTTTTGATACAATCGTATCAAATGTGATACTTTTTTAAGCCGAAGATACGTAGATACTTTTTATTTTGCCGTAGAACAAATTTGATACATTTTTAATCCGTATCAAATAATTTTGATACAATTTAATCAAAATCAAAGAATATTAACCGATTATTCTTCATTTTTAAGATTTTCTTAAAAATATTAACAGCCTGTAAATACCACGAAAAACATGTATTGTGAAGGTCTTTGAAAATACAAAAAAGGGCAATATTTTATCAAACTTTATAGCAGGTATCACTGCCCAAGGAAGGAATATGCACGGCTCACTAAATCTAGCCACATATGACGGCAGAAAACGCGCGTCTTCATGTATGCACATTGCCCGAAATACAAGGAAATCGAGGGTTTTTGTAAAATTTTTTTGGTGATACCAAAAAAAAAATGGGCGTATCAAATTGTTAAACGGGTTAAAAGCTCGAAAACAGCTTTCTTGATTAATTTAAGTGTTTTTTTCCAAATAATTTTCGGTGATACGAAAAAAACCATGAAGGTATCAATTTTTGATACCAAATTTTTTGAGGCTGCGGCAACACTGCTGCCGACATTGCCCGACAACCCAGCAGTATTTGAGGTAAGGAGGTGCATATTCAGTAGAATATTCGGTATGAAAAATACACTGAAACTGAGTTCAAAAATCATGCCTGAAAAAATAACTGAACACGCAGTGAAGACATCAGCTGTACTGAAATACATGCTATGGAAGTTCTCCCTGCGTATTCAGGCCTTTTTTCCTACAGAAACTCTCCCTTCTCGTTCGGCAGTTTTTAGGTAGTTAATTTTCGACGCCACCTCTATATAAAAACGAAAGCGAAAGTTCAGATTTTGGAACTACATCTCTACTGAATATTCAGTAGGAAATATGTGCTGTTTTCCAGCTGATAAATACTGCTGGGAACGCTCTCCCACTAATACACATGCAACCAGCGTTGCCACTTAAAAAATTTTAAATTTACCAAAATACAAAATAAAAGTAACCAAAACTAGAAACAGGTAACCAAAATTAATAATATAGGCATATCGCTAGCTTAGAGTGCAAACTGTGTAAGTCCACTTTTATAAAAAAAGTGTATTTTTTTGTAGAATGCAAGAAAAATCATATACGCACCACGCTAAACAAGTCTGTGGCACTTGCTATATTTCTACTCGTTGTTATTCAGTGATACGCAAATTGTGTAAGTCCAAAAAGCGAAGAAAATACTGTAAGTCCAAAATATTTACATTAACAAAAATTTTTTTCATTTCGAAATTTTTTAATTTTGGTTTTTTTCTCCTACAAAGTTTGGCTAAAGGACTTACACAATTTGCACTCTAAGCTATATGTCCCATTAACGTTAGGGCTATTTATTTGGAAGTAAAACAATATACACGGTTAAAAAAACTAAAATATATCAATTGTTTTACATCTTTATGCCTTAAGCAGATCCAAAGTCGAGCGAAATATCGCCCGATAGAAGCGTTCTATCAACATTTAAAAACACGGCCAGACATGAGAATGAACAGCTGACGAAAATCGCCCGACGAAAATTGGCCAGAATAGATTAATTTCTAATGTGGTCGCTGGCTCCTGTCAAATAAATTATTTGGACTTAAAAGCATTTTAATGCTTAGCACGAAAATTATTTGATTTATTTTTTTATTTTTGGGGGTAAATGGAAAAATTTCAACAACTATTTCCAACGAAGGTTGAGTATAGCTGTTTAAGTGACTTGCGTTCACTTAAATTACGTATATGCATTACGTGCATATACAAGATTGCATGCCTTGGCAACCCTAATCCACTTCTTGTTATTGGCATCACTGTCATATAGTTGGAAGTCCGACCGCCATATTTCCAGTATAGCGGTCATAAATTCTCAGATAAAAAGGCAAATCCCTTTGGCCTAAAGTGGAGTTCGGTTCAGTAGTTCAGTACGGCAGTTCAACTCAGTTATTCGTCAGTTATTCGCGAGTTATTTTCGTTATTTATTCAGTACGCACCGTCGTAACAAAGTTTATCGAATTCGTACGGGTATCGCAACGCACATATTCGAAACTAATCAATTCATCATAATCAACGAAATCCCACCATCACCATAATATCCCTATTTCATCCTACCTTGGAGCGGAATTATCAAAGGTAAGTGATCTCCACTCACCCAACTATCATAACCGCTAAGTCAAGCTTGCGGTTTGTCAATAGCTATTTCACGAAAAACCATGTTCAATCATTAGAACCCTTTTCGGAACTGGATGCTCTTCACGGGGATCGAACCCGTGATACATTCCATCTTCAGCCGCAATATGCGAAAGCTTTTACAAGCTCGACCACTCATACTCTTTCAAAGCTGTTGAATTTTTCCCACTGTTGCCTTATTGATTTTCGTGAACAGCTAATTTTTTCCATTTACCCCCAACAATAAATTATTTGGAATTTGATTAAAAAAACACAACAAAACAATTTGGAAAAAACATGTTTTATAGTTTGGAAAAATTAAAAGCGTATTCCTAAAAGTTGAATGTAACCATGGTCACTCAATTCATGGACCTTGATGGTAACCAAAATCGGCCGAAAGTAACCACGTGACCAAACGAAAAAATGGTAACCAATTTTGGTAAAAAGTAACCAAAGTGGCAACGCTGCATGCAACTAATAATTTCTTTGCATGTATTGGAATGCCGATAACTGATTTATATAAAATTAAGACACGTAAAACGGACTAACGGAAAACGTACTAATGCTCTAAGCACATTCGAACCGGTGAGCGACAAGCAGCCAGCTGTCAAAATTAAAATGCACACGTTCTTATGGGCGCACACATTTTAATGCCAGCACGACTTCATGGCAGACGGGTTGCATTTGTCGCTGCCGCCAATATAGAGCTATTTCTAATTTGACAAGCGACAAAGCACATGTAGAGGCAAAAACGTATGTATGTGTGCATTTTAAATACGTGGCCATGTTCAACGCCGTCGTCTTTAAAATACATATTTCAGATGTTTACTTCAGACGACGTTTGATGTCATGAAGTTGGTCGACAGATGCTGCTCTGCAGTTGCCGGTTCGAATGTGCTTAGAGCACGGATGGGCACACAAACACATTCCAACAATCTCCGAAAATTAGTGTGTATTTGTGCGCCTACTGTAGGCCAAAGTGGAAAACGACAAACAATAATCAGTCAGTAATGCAGATGTTGAGCGAGCAGGGTCATGCTGCGCACTAGTGCTGGAAAAACATCGATGTTTACGAGTATCGATATTTTTGAGAAAAAACATCGATATTATCGATATATCGACCTTTATATTAGAGCTCTAGATACCCGGGTATCGAAAAGATCGAATTTGTCTGTTGCTCGTTTGTTGTTCAAATGCCCGTACAAACATTCGAGCTTACAGACAAAAAAATTTGTATCAGGAAAACAAAAATGAAAAAAATACATATGAAGACAACAAAAAAAAACTGGCCGAGTGTGTTTATGCGTTGGGTCATTGCGGCTGAAGATGGAATGGACTCGGGTTCAATCCCCGGTGCATCCACTTCCGAAAAAAGTGCTGATTATCGAAAATGGTTTTTCGTGAAATAGCTATACACTCAACCTTCGCTGTAAATAGTTGTTGATTTTTTTCCACTTACCCCAACAATTAAAAATTGAATTAAAATAAAAATTTTCGTGCTAAGCACTAAAAACTCTTTTAAAAAAAACAAGTAAGGAAGCCTAAGTTCGAGTGGAATCGAACATTAGATACTCAGCTGTATGATTTCATTGTTTGTTTGCGTTTGTTCGATATAGGGTGTATTTTATATAAAGCGAGTGCCGCATAAAGTGGGCGTAGCCACGCCCATTTTCAAAATTTTTATCAGTCATCCAACTAAGCATATGAATATTATTCTTTGTGCACAATTTCATTCCTTTATGACTTCTAGTTACAAAGAAGTCTTGTTACAAATTCCCAAAGGGTGTTCCAGAAATATCTTTGTTAAAAAGTAGGCGTGGTCATAAACCGATTTCAATAAATTTTTGCGTGTCTATTAACACAAGTTATAAAAGTGTATAAACCAAGTTTCGTCATAATATCTCAATTATTTGTCGAGTTATGGGCTCCGAAATCTCGTTGATTCCTTTGTCTGAAAAGAGGCGGTGCCACGCCCGTTTTCCGAAATTTTTCTATTTTTTGGTTCCGATCTATTGTAGAACTCATGCCACAAAATTTCAATGAATTATCTTTATATTTGACAAAGATATCGCTTAAAATGTTTTTATTAGGCCACTTTATGATACCCATATATAAAAGTGGGCGTGGTCGTCAACCGATTTCGCTAAAATTTTGGTCATGTATTACTACAAGTAGTGAAAGTGTATAGACCAAGTTTCGTCATAATATATCGATTATTTGTCGAGTTATGGGCTCAGAAATCTCGTATATTCCTGCTTCTAAAGGGAGGCGGTGCCACGCCCATTTTCCCAAAATTTTTGTATTTTTTGTTTTACGTCCATAGTTGGACACCTTCCATAAAATTTCAATGATATATCTTTATATTTGACAGAGATATCGCTTAAAATGCTTTTATTAGGTCACTTTATAATACCCATACATAAAAGTGGGCGTGGTCGTCAACCGATTTTGGCAATTTTTCGTCCAAACATTTGCCTAAGTAAGTATATCACGCCTACCAAATTTCATCGATATATCTTCAACGGTTTCAGAGTTATGACTCATAAAACTTTCAATGTTTGCCCCTTAATAAGTGGGCGTGGCACCGCCCATTTTCCAAAATTTCACCATATTTCTTCATAAGGGTCTGAGCTCAATACGCGTGTAAAATTTTATCACTCTAGCTCTATTAGTGACTGAGATACAAAATTTCCGATTTTTACCATATAGGGGAGGTGGGCGTGGTCATGGTCCGATTTCGCCCATTTTCAATACCATCCGTTCCTGTCTTGATACCAACTTACATTTCAAATTTCATCAAAATATCTCAATTTTTGCGCGAGTTATCGTGCTCACAGACGGACAGACGGACAGACGGACGGACATGGCTCAATCGATTTCTCTTTTCACCCTGATCATTTTGATATATATAAGTCTATATCTATCTCGATTATTTCATTCCTTCACAATCCACCGTTAGGAAATCAAAACTATAATACTCTGTGTACTAGTACAGCTGAGTATAAAAACGCGACATCGCAAAGGACAGGCAAACCAGTAGCTCTTTTGTCTTTCATTGGCTCACAACAACAACAGAATCACGCGGTATCGCCTATGTGGCGCGTACTCAAAACAAAAAAGGTACAATCGATCATATACCCTCACGGAAAAAAAAAGTTAGTTGCAAAAATAAATATATTAAAAAGTGATTTATATTCAACTAATTTTAAAGTAGCTTTAAACAAATGCAGCGCGGGACAGTTTCTTGTATATGTACATATTTATACGTAAACACATGTTTTCAGATCTAAGTATGCCAAGATTGTTTTTTCCATTTTTTGGTTACCGTTTTCAGCTTCACTTCCCATTAAACACTGAAAACGAAATTCTCAAACGGAGAAAATATTGTTTCATATTTATTATTTGAAAATTAACATAAATTCAATTGTTTCTCAAATATTTTTTATCAACTTGAGAACGATTTGCGAAATTTGAGGAAAATTTGTTTCGCATTTTTACCATTTCTTGAATTTCGACATCAAATGCAGGATTAAGTTATTTATATTAAACTACAAATAAAGTAGTTGAAAAGAAACTCAAGATAAAGTTATTTATTTTAAACTACTAGTAAAGTAGTTGAAAACAAATGCAGGATAGGGCAATTGACTGCTTGCTATGACATCGCCGTGTTAAAAAAGTGAGTTCATTGCAAAGGAAAAAGTCACATTTTCAATTAGTTGTTATTGAAAATAAAGTAATTTTATTATTTTGTTCTCTTATTGTTATTGAAAATAAAGTAATAAAGTGATTTAAAATTAATTAAATTTCCTACAGGGTAATGTTGATACATACATACGTATGTATGTGCATACATATGTATGTACGTACATGTGTATAGATATATGTATGTGTGTTGTACCCTGCAAAAAAGTTTTGCTTATTGTTGACAAATCAGGTCTAAAAAAGGAGTATGCTGGCAGCGCTGCTTCTGTTATGCACTGACTCTATCTGGTCCTAACTTTCTAATACTTATCTAGGCCTTATTAAGCATGGCGGATAAGCTTTTGTGCTTTCAGAGAAAGAGTACCTACTCCTTATCGCCTGATGACATCAATACTGGAAAATCATCCTTATTTTAAGCCTTACGCCATACAAATTTGCTACCCTTATAATTTTCAGGGCTAATTTCAGAAGCCTTTAAATCTGCTGTTTTAATTCTTAAATAAGGCTTAGATTTTTTGGAGGGTATGTACATATGTATGTATGTACATACATATGTATGCTATTGCGGCATACGAATAATTATGAAGATTTGTTATAGTAGGTACAATACCACTACTACCGACTATACAATACATATCGACGCCTCCAAACAATACTATCCCTGCAAAAAATGCGATCACTCCGGGATACATCCGGGACAACTCGCAAGGGAGCATGCGATTACTACCCATTTGTATCTCTTTATATGGGTTGAAGTGTTCTCTTTTGTTTGAGCATGTCCTATGAAGAGACTAATTGTACCCAGTTTGTACCCGAACGGGTAGCAAAAGCGCACAATTGTACCCGTTTGTACCCGAACAGCTAGCAAATGCGACACATCCATTTGTGCGACTAATTGTACCCGTTTGATACCCTTTCGGGTACAATTCGTCTACAATTAGTATACATATGTACCCGTTCGGGTACAATTGGGAACAATTGTAGACTAATTGTACCCGAAAGAGAGCGCTCCCGGACAAATCTTTTTAGAGACTCGTCGCACACTTTTTTACAGGGATACTAAGTATGAAAACTGTGTTCTGCAGGGGAAGCTCTCAAGGTTTAAATTCGATATGAAATTTCGGTTGTATGCTAAGTACATACCTATACATACATATTTTCACTTGCTACTTCTATTTGGATTGAATGATCATTGATCAATACCAAAACTCGGCACTATCTAAATTATATAAAACCGTAAGAAAAAAATTCAAACTTGCTACATTGTTTTTCATGGTAAGCTCTCAAAAATCTCGAATTGTATTATAGGTACACTTTTGCTTATAACTTTAGATTAGATTATCCGATTGCGAAAGCGATGATACAAAATTGTACGCTTATACACAAAAGTATAGGTAGTAATCGGGAGTAATTGAGTACTCGGAAGGGAGTACTCCCGGATTAACAAAACGATGATCCCGAGTCCTACTGGGTTTTAATTGCGTGTCTATTAATACAAGTTATAAAAGTGTATAAACCAAGTTTCGTCATAATATCTCAATTATTTGCCGAGTTATGGGCTCCGAAATCTCGTATATTCCTTTGTCTAAAAAGAGGCGGTGCCACGCCCATTTTCCAAAATTGTTATATTTTTTGTTTCCGGTCTATTGTGGAACTCATGCCACAAAATTTCAATGAATTATCTTTATATTTGACAAAGATATCACTTAAAATGTTTTTATTAGGTCACTTTATAATACCCATATATAAAAGTGGGCGTGGTCGTCAACCGATCTTGGCAATTTTTAATCCAAACATTTGCCTAAGTAAGTACATCACGCGTACCAAATTTCATCGATATATCTTCAACGGTTTCTGAGTTATGACTCATAAAACTTGAAATGTTTGCCCCTTAATAAGTGGGCGTGGCACCGCCCATTTTCCAAAATTTCACCATATTTGTTCATAAGGGCCTGAGCTCAATACGTGGGTAAAATTTTATCACTCCAGCTCTATTAGTTACTGAGATACAAAATTTCGGATTTTTACTATATAGGGGAGGTGGGCGTGGTCATGGTCCGATTTCGCCCATTTTCAATACCATCCGTCCCAGTCTTGATACCAACTTACATTTCAAATTTCATCAAAATATCTCAATTTTTGCGCGAGTTATCGTGCTCACAGACGGACGGACGGACAGACGGACAGACGGACGGACATGGCTCAATCGATTTCTCTTTTCACCCTGATCATTTTGATATATATAAGTCTATATCTATCTCGATTATTTCATTCTGTTACAATCCACCGTTAGGAAATCAAAACTATAATACTCTGTGTACTAGTACAGCTGAGTATAAAAAAATAGACAAACGAAAAATACAAACTTCAAATGCCCGTGCAAACATACGGTTAATAAACAAACAATCAAGTGTTCGAGAATTTGAACAGCATTTGTTCGGGCTACACGAAAATGTTCAGAAAAAAATCGAGAGCTCTACTTTATATAAACCTTAATTTAACATATTTATATATAACAGTTTTATTTTTCGAAATGTCTGCATTCATTATTGTGCCCTGAATTGAACGAGAGTGACAGTCATTTATATTACTCTAAAAATTAACTAAAAAACATTTAAACTAAATATTTCAATTTATTATCAACAGAAATCTTTTTTTGAAAAGGGAATTCAATAATCAAAAAAACAAAAAAGGTAAATTCTGTTCCAGTGGTTCACTGAAATATTTCGCATTTAAGTTATTTAAAAAACCATATTAAATACTAAAAGGTTTGAAATAGACAAATTAATAATGCATTCTAAATACCTTTAACACTCATAGAGAATAAATCAAAAATAAAATTTTTATTTTTATAATGCACGTTTTCAACCAAGTCATTTTATTTTAAAAATTAAATTTTTTAAATTAAAAATGAAATTTTTGCAATTAAAATGTATTTGGGATTTAAAAGGAAAATGTTTAAATTAAAAATAAAAATGAATGGGAAAAAAACATAAGTTTTTGGTTCAAAATCTCATAGTGCTTAAAATAGAAATAAAAATTTTTAAATTTAAAATGTTTTTTCTTGATTTTGCAATTCTACAATGAACATTTAAAAAAAAAAATGTTCGTATTTACATTACTTTTAAACACAGTAATTTCTACATAGGAATCAAATTTTAAAAAAATCTCCAAATTTGGGGAATTACCCACAAAACGGCAATGCTGCCTTTTACCAGCTTCTTTCCGCGTTTATCAGTGATGGATCCATGACCGTCGATATATCGAATATCGGAAAAAAAAATCGATATATCGAAAAAGTTCAAAAATATCGATGAATAATATCGATATCGCTTCCAGCACTACTGCGCACGCCTTGCGAAATTATGAAACAACCCTGCAGGGAACTCAATAACTAGTGAGCAAAATTTCTAATTCCAAACTAGCGAAAAGGTGTCAAAAGGGAACTAGATCAATTGTAGTTAGACCCTCACCAGTTCAGAAGGAGTGAATTGAGTGACCATTATAAGACACACTTTGATTTGTATGCAATTTCGAAGTGACAAAAATTCTATGACAATTTTTCGTTCGTTCAATTGCCGTCGGCTTTGTATATTTCTACAATTCTCAGATGTTTAGTGAAGCATTCTATATAAAGAGTTTTCTATTTGCATTTTGTATGAAATGAAATGTTCCCCTAATTATACTCCTCCGATATCTCGGGCTCATTTTTAATTTTTTTTTATTTATTACTTTTTAAATATTATTACAAATTTTTATTAAATAAATAAATAAAAAAAAAATTAGTTAAAAAAAAATTAAAAAAAAATTATCAACCACCTTGACTCCGACAGGATTCGAACCCGCGCCCCTCAGATTGAAAGGCACATGCGTTAGCCAGTCGGCCATCGCGCCACTTGCATGAAGTGTGTCAAACGCTGCACTTAAGCGGCAGATGTAAAACTGTAGAATTTGTAGGTACTTGTAGCTAGTTCAGAACTATCGAAATTGTGCCAATAAACGAACTAGTGTGAACTGTAGAATTTATTACTAGTTCGGAACTATCGAAAATGTAGTGCAGAGTGGGACAATTGACACCGCGTAGGAAATCGCCGTGTTAAATTCGCAAGTTGATAACATGCAAAAGAGATTTAGCTCGCACTAGTAGTGTCGAAAAATGCACTAGAAGCGACCTAGTTCTGAACTAGAGATTTTCCCTACAGGGAACGTACGTATACAAATACATACGTATGTATGTTATATGCAAAATCTTGATAGTTTTGTTTGTTGTCTGGCTTCTGCAAATAAAACAAAAGAATTTCAAGCGACGACCACTTGCTTTCACGACAGTCGAAGGCAAATTACTTATTTTTGCTAATTGACGATCGCCTGGTCCCATCGTAAGCGCTCGTTTTACGCTCTTTATTTGTCTGTATTAGTGGCAATCGGTGAGTATACGTGTGAATCGCAAACAGCTGGTCTGCCCGCGGGCAAGAGGCTGCGCATCGCTGGCTTAGAGTATAAAGCCCACATTACATTAGCGATGTGGCAGTGGGCAGTGACGGTTTTCGAAATCAGCTGATGCGTCTAATATGAGCAGTGACTGCCAGACCAAACACAATAGAGCGTTCGCAGTATTTGGCAGTGACTTCTTTATATATTAGGTGTTTCCTTTTACCTTGGACACGTGGTGATATAAACTTGCTTACCATTTTCATGTCCACTTTTTTCAATTACAATAATCAATCTTGTTTCATTTTTTCCTCTGCTCTTTCTTCTTCTTTGCTTTTTCATCCCGCCAGCAATATTTGCTAGTGGAAATCAATTAAGTAAAAAATAAATTCTCTCCCGCTTGCTGGAAGCAGACATAAGTTCACATCAACACTTAGAAGTTGGCTGCGATTCAAGGCAGCGGCAGCGAATTTAGAATTTGGGCTAAACGGAGTGGTGCTGCCAGCTGCCTCTGCTGTATTATGTGTTGCAAACCGTGGTTTCTAAAAATCAGCTGATTTCGAAAAACAGCCGAGTCTATGTTTTGACCCATATCTGGGGAGCCATCCTGGGAATCACCTTCCATTCGATACAAATATCCCTCAGACACATTCCGGGGATCCAGGTCCACGTTATATCAGAAGACCCGTCATGGAAATCACAATGAAAATACATAAGTCTGTGTTAAAGCCCTTTAATTTCATACCAATATTGTTCAAAAACATTCCGGAGTCATCCGGGTCTACATTTTAGCTCATATCTGAGGAGGATGTCAAGGCATTACAATGAAATTAACTATATGTATGTTGAAGTGCTGCTCAACACCTTTCATTCGATACCAATATCGCAGGTGTAGGTGCAGGCGTTCTTGAGTTATAGCATAGTAGGCATGTGTAAACAGGTTTTGATTGCCACCGAGCGAAACAACAAACTGTGCAAAAACACACATATGGGTTGGCTACGCTGCTCTGCCTGGCACGACTGCGACTGCGACACTGATCACAGCAAATAAACAAACGAATCTGTCTATGCTTGCGCTTTTTTGAGTTTTTCGAAATTTAAAACCGGGAAAAAGGTATTAAGTCTCAGAAATGCGCAAAAAAAAGTACATGGTACAACATCGAAATGCCATTTCTGGACTTTTCTTACCAAAACTAGTAGGTGTTTTTCCTGTTGGTAGGACGATTTGAATTCTATTAACTTTTTACCTTCGTTCATTTTGTCAAATTGGCACAACAGTTGAAAAAACCCTTGAAGGTTCAGGTGTGTCTGTCTTACAGCGTATATATAATTTGCCTTTTTAACACGCTTTTATTAGCTTCACCTGTATGTATGTATGTATGTATGTATGTATGTATGTAACTCCATCCCATCCTAAAAGTTGTAACATTTATCTAAATAATTATATCTTTCAAACATTCACTTTTTTGTGTTCTCTCTATTATTTCTATTCTCCTCCGGATTCGAAACATTAAACATCAACAGCCCAACGGCATCATATAGTAGGACATTCAACATTATACTTTATGCTTCATTGCGGCTTTTATGTTACCTTTCTTCAAAATAGCCTCTATGAATTCCAATTCACTCCCGTATACAAGCCAATAAGTAACAAGCTTTCAGGGTACGGAAAAACTCACTCACGAACGCTCAAAAATACATTCTTCTCAAATCACAAACAAATGTTCAAAGAAAAACGTATAACCACTCAAATAACGAGCGAACTAACGCACAACAGCCAGCGATCGCTCATAGCGTTGGCGATAAACTCAATGCATAAATTCACTCAAAAATGGAGCTTGAAGCTTTCTGTTTTGTTGTTGTTGTATTTGCAATGAAATCAACCGCATGTACATACATATGTATGCAAAGCAAGAGCTTGTTTTGTGTTTTGTTTAACAAGCTTTGTTTTGTTGTTATTGTGTTTGCAATAAAAACAATCGCATGTACATACATATGTATGCAAAGCAAGAACTGTTTTTGTTTGTTCAAATTCTATTTATAGCACGGTTGCCGAACTTGGTAATTACCAAAGTAGGTTATTTTTTCGCTGTTGGTTTCTTGGTAACTTTCACATGTGTTTCGCTATTTTTATTTTCAAGAAGTTGTTTACTATTTTGCGTATACAAGAAAAATATGGAAGTGATTATAGGACAACGAGAATATTTTGGAGCGCTGACTGAATAAAGAAGAGCATATCTCCGATTAAAAACTGAAATAGTTTTGCTTCGATACACATAGTACATATTAGTTGATATTTTTTCGTTTAGGCTTCATTTTTGAGCTCCCATGACCAGTTTTTTTTTTATAAGGAAAAAATGTATGTGAAAAATTTACTTTTATTCTTGCGTCCACATAAAACATCCTTTAATGAAAAATTTCACTAAAAAGTTAAAAATAAATAATAGCTTAAAAAAACTAAAAAACACGCTTTAATCTTAAAAATGGTACTCAAAATTGAGAAATAATTTAATTAGAAACAAAATGATGAACGAAAATATAAGTATTTAAGGAAAAGCGTGGGGGTGCTCAATAATATTTGAACATGAAAATATTCGATTCGTACAACTAGTACAAAAATATACCTAGTTGCGAAATTAAAGAGTACGATATATGAAATCTCAAAAAAGTCAAAATAAAATTATTAGTAAAAAACACCGATTTTAAATATTTTTTGACATACTGAGCACCCCACGCTTTTCCTTAAATACTTATATTTTCGTTCATCATTTTGTTTCTAATTAAATTATTTCTCAATATTTAGTACCATTTTTAAGATTAAAGCGTGTTTTTTAGTTTTTTTTAAGCTATTATTTATTCTGTTGACATACTCGTTACCATATGCTTCTGACTTCGAAACTGGTACAGTCTACCACCCCGATAAAGTTTGGAAATGAGTATACTTCCCTCCATCCATTTTTAGCTGCAATCATTTCCACGCGAGATTTCGGATATTTGATCCACACATGTGCCTTCTTTAAAACTTATTTCATCACCGAACTAAAGTAGGAAAACTGTGGTTTGATGAAAATGAATTTCAAAAAAAACTTGAAATATTTCATAAAAAAATCTTTTGTTCGCCATAACTCAGATTTTAATTATTTTTGCTTTGTTGGAAAGGGTATTTCATCCTCTCAAAATAAAATTAAATAACGTAAAAATCGAGACGGCAATGGCGTAGATATTGACAGATGAGTAAATATACTTTCTTTTCTTAGCTCAAAAACTGAAATTTCAAAATATCTCGAAAACTGGTCTACTTTTGAACCATATGATTATATGTACATATATTTGGAATCAGCAGAAAATTCTACATATGAATCATGTATCAAATGTCGAGGATATTAAAATTTTTGAAATTTTGTCGGGTAAAAACGAAAATTAACGAATTGCTAAGAGTAAGGCGGCCAACTTTATGATGCATCAATGCGGGACACCTACCTCTATTCATAACAAGACTGAGGACTTCTTGGTGGTATAATTGATTTAGAAACAAACAACACTACTTTTGAATTAACATTTCTCACATGAGTGACATTTTTTTACTAGTTCTGGGTTGGTTAGAACGTCCAAAAAGTTTTCACAACTGCCCAAATTAAATTTTATAATTAGCATTGCACGTAATGTTTCTAATTTTAGTGACGACTTTTCGGATGTCCATAAGCTATTCATTAAGGAAAATACTCGTTCCGTAGGAGCGTTTCTTCCTGGCAAACAAGGAAGGTACTGGATGATGGCTAGGCAATTCTGGAATGGTATTCCGCTGTCTTTGAAATGTTTGAACACCTTTATCCATCGTTGTTCTGCACTGTTCTTTATCTCCTCCCATTTCTTTAAGACTTCGTTATTCACATAATTTGCCACGTAACTAACTTCGTCGAACAAACTATCTTCTTTTAAAGTCATAGCAGCTGTAGGCATCTGCACCAATAACTGTTGGTATGTCTGCTGTACATCAGCCCATTTCAGATTTTGTTTTAATTGAATCCAAGTAAAAGTTTTAAATTCGTTGTATTGATCTATATATTTTTGCAGGTACTGGATGCAGTTGTGATAAAAGTTACGAACATGCCCCATAAAATAATCTCTGTTGATTTGACCATCCTCCACAAGTTTTGTTAACTCAGTTCTTACGGTCAGAGGAATATAATCATTTTCTAAGCGGTTTGTGAATTTGTTTTGTGGAACACTTGCGAGCGAGACGATGGGAAACGAGGATTGCGGGACATACGGGACGTCTTAGACGATTTCCGGGACTATTTTAATAAATATTGCAATGCGGGATTACATCGGTCATTACGGGACCAATATTATTATTCGTTTATTCGAATAATATTTATTCGAATAATATTTATTCGAATATTATTCGAAAAAAGTCCCACTACTAATTAATAGTATTAATTTTATACTATAAATTTATAGTTTCAGTTGGTTACAAAACACAGTTCTGCTCAGTTTAGTACAAAAACGAGTTATCGAACGCATTTTTCTGCACTAGAGTACTCCAATGCGTTCATCAAACACATCTTATATTACTGACGTACGGCAAAATAGAAAATTGGCAAAGTATGCCGGATCCGGCGACTGATACGTTGCCAATGTAGCGTTGCACGAGCATAATATACACAGTCTACTCAGCTGCCAGTTTCTTCCTTGTCCGTCATGACGGAAAAGTACTGATTCTGTCTAGCCCATTAATCATAAAGTGGCACAACTCAAAATTCAAACAATTTCAGGAGCCCAAGCATAGTACTGAGTTCGAGTTTCACGTGAAACTGCTGTCAAAATCCATACAAAAAAACTGGCTGTGAAATTTTACATGCACATTTGTATGTAGTACCATGATGTAGTACATGCATACATATCGCTAGCTTAGAGTGCAAATTGTGTAAGTCCACTTTTATGAAAAAATGTATTTTTATATAGAACGCTAGACAAATCAAATACGAACCTCGCTAAACAAGTCTGTGACTCTTGTCATATTTCGACTCGTTGTTATTCAGTGACAATTTTTCAATTAGTAAAAATCCAATTATTGGGTTTTTTAAGAGCAGCGGTCACCTCTCGGCAGTGGGCGGCATACCCTCCGAGAGTATTTCTGCCATGAAAAAAGCTTCTCACAAAAAATGCATTCGCCGTTCGGAGCCGGCATAAAACTGTAGGTCCACCCAATTAGTAGGAAAAACAAAAAGGAGCACACCTCGAATTGGGAGAGAAGCTCGGCCATAAAACTCGTCAGAGTTATAATAGCGCCATTGTATTATTATTATATTATTCAGTGATCCGCAAATTGTGTAAGTCCAAAAAGCGAAGAAAATTGTGCAAGTCCAAAATATTTACATGAACAGAAATTTTTTTTTCATTTCGAAATTTTTTTATTTTTTTGTTTTTTTTTTTGTCTCCTACAAAGTTCGGAAAAAGGACTTACACAATTTGCACTTTAAGCTAGCGATATGTGTGAATATTGATATTCTCATCTGTCCCGTTTAATTTTCGTAAATCTCGTAATTTTTATATAATTATGTATATGTCGTTGTTTACTAAATAGCGCTGCGTGCGAAAAAAAAGGAAGCCGACGATTTTGGTCCCGATCGGAGATGGTTAAGGGGTGT
This sequence comes from Urophora cardui, assembly GCA_960531455.1. Classification (NCBI taxonomy): domain Eukaryota; kingdom Metazoa; phylum Arthropoda; class Insecta; order Diptera; family Tephritidae; genus Urophora; species Urophora cardui. The sequence continues at coordinate 72,941,208 of OY482673.1, read as the reverse complement.
CGCACAGGGGCCAAAGTTCAGACCAAAGTAAAGACCAACAATTTCATACAATTTTTTTATATCTAATGCCCAAAATCGGTAGTACTATACACGAGGATACTAAATATAAATTTTGGTTACGATCGGTGGGGGTTAAGTGTGTCGCACAGAGGTCACATAATTAAAATAGAAGAAAAGGTAAGCTTACCTCATTCATCTCTTCGATTTTCTTTTTCCCTGACGGTGATACCACTACAGCTTTTGCTTCTTCCTCCGAAGCCAATCGATTAAATTTACGAGTGGCCTCCTTGACGCTCACATTAATGGTATCTTTACTCGTTTTACTTCCAATCAGTGAAGTGCCAGGATCAACGGAAGAAAAGGATAAACGAGGAAAATGTTCTTTATTCTCTTGTTGCTGATCCTCCCTAGAAAAGGCTTTCAAACGTTTCTCAACTTCAAGCTCTTGTTTTTCCTCTTTATTTCTCCTTTCCACCCAAACCAATGTAGATGGCTTAGCAAGAGGCTTTTGCGCATTTTTGACGGTTTCCATTGTTACAATTTGAGTTATTTTATCCGAACTATTACAATTAATGCTTGATGTTGGTACTTCTGGTGGGGGTTTGTAAGGTGGCGGTGGACGCATTGGTGAGTTAATGGAACTTTCCGATGTTATCGACATTCCACCAGGGCTATTAGGCATGGCTTCTGTGTCTGTTCCCGCACCTGCTGTGGCAACGGCACGCTCCACTGCATCTTCGGTGGGCAATTCACTTTTATACTTCTTACGTAGTATTAAATATTTTTGATTATTTTCATTTTTTATTGTTGCTAAAATATTAACGTAAGCTTTAAATAATTTTCGCGCCTCTTCTGGAAAGAAATAAATAATAAGTATGTTATTCAACACAACTCTTAATCTTAGTTAAGTTGCATATCAAAACCAGCACATGATTATATATTCAAGACTTAAGACTGGCAAACTATATATCGTTACCTTAATTCACAAAGGCGCTAATTGACAAAATAATTTTTTTACAGGAGAGCCAAAAAACGTGTTGAAATGAAAATAAAAGACTTTTGTGAGTTTGTAAAAATGCAGTTTCTGCACAAACAAGGCCCTGAAGTAGATCATGAAGAAAAATTTTAGATACAGTGGATTTTGGCAATTTTGTGTCAGATAGGGCTTTTTTAACACGCTTTTATTAGTTCCACCTGCATGTATGTATGTAAACATTGCATACTTTTAGGCGAAAGCGTGTGTATTCATACACTGAAGTTTTTCAGTTTGAGATGTGCTTATTACACTACGAATTTAGAAAAAAACTGTAGTTAGGGCTTTTTGTGGTTTGAATATTTATTCAAATTTTTAGCTGCAATTGATTCCAATAACTTCAAAGCGCATTATAAATAACATTTCAGACTGTAAATATATATGAATATCATATATCGCAAAATTAATATATTAATTTCAATACACATACATATATACATAATATAGGAAAATTTCATTAATTTTTAAAGGGCAAGTTTTCATAAAAAGAATGGCAATCTTTAGGTAATGATATTTTTAGATCCTGTAGATTTTCCCATTTCTTTTTAGAGATTGGAAGTTGCTGATTATGTAATAAGCTGGGCTTTACTATTTCAAAATTTTTGCTGGCTCTCTGAGGTAGAGGCTGGTACTCAGATGTTATATCAGTTTTATAAAATATTTGTCCCGAAGGATCATATCCTAAGGCACGAAGCATGTTGATTGTGGAGTCTCCTGACATTCTTTCTGAAAAGGAGGCACCATAATATAATTTTAGATATGTTTAACGCACTAGGAATATACATATTACATACCAGGTCGAATCGTTGAGTACATTTTCGGAATATTTTCAAAATTCAAAAAAAAGCTATGCTCTAGGTGGTGAACTTGAAGTGGACTAGGATTTTTTCGAGCCTCGCGGTTAAATTGTACAAGTTGAGATGGTAAGTTTATTTGTTTTTTAGACATTTTTCTTTCAATAAGAGAATGTGTAGCGTCGCATTCCATTTGTGTATGTCCTTTTACTAAATATTTATGTTCTATAGTTACATTATTTTCTATACAAAAGTTTGGCAAAGCATTTGATAACACAGTGTTACGATTTTGGTAAAAACAACCATCTGAATAGAGTATAAAATGATGTACATCAGCGCACAGAGTAATAATTCTTTTTAGATGCTTTGTAATAATACTAGCAAAAGTTGATGCAACAAGGGTTCCGTTTGTTTCATCCCAAACATAATTGTCAGATGCATGATTAACAACATCATATATCGTAAAATTGTGCACCTGTAACTTCATTTTATAATAAGCGGCACTCGCATTTATTTGGGGAACTAATTTCACCGCTTGCATATCCATGTGTTGTCGTGGGTCACCAAATTGTAGTGGTGTTTATATTAAAATTATTATTTTTAATATAAAATATTACAAAAAATGATTTTTATTAATTAAGTTTTCAAATTATAATGATCTATATAAATTTTCAAATTGAATAGAAATTTTTATGACACAAAAAGAAATAATTATTTTTTTAATCATAGTAAAAAGTAAAGTAAAATATTATACAGTAGGTACGCCACACATGCATAGTACCTTGCACAACCCTGAACTAGCATTTTCCACATCATTCTTTTTTTCTTCACGCATACTCTCAATTTCCTCGCGATGTTTTCGATACGCCTCTTCCGTTATATTTTTTGATTTGTAGGATATGCAAAAATCACATTCGTCCTTTTTTGGGCGAAAAATAGAGTAATTTAACTCTTTGATGCGTTTGGAAAAAATTGGATATGATAATATCATATCTAAATTTTCCTTGTCAGATTTGCATTCTTCAACGTATAATCCATATAGCTCATGATATGATGCAAAATTTGATTCAAGTATAATTTTTTTGTTTGTTTTCTGCAGTAATGCGAATCCATTTTTGGAAGTCTTTGCAGCCAATTGTTTAAATAAACTCGTTTCTTTTGAAATCGTCGACCAGTTAAAGATGATCGCTTTGACTGCACACGCAATTCTTTTATTAATTCTGGACTACGTTCGGTGCCATGATAGCTAGTGTTTTTGATCCAATTTCTTACCATCTTTTCATTTATTCCCAAAGTTGAAAGAAACATTTTACGACAGACTTTTAAGGAGTCTGAATTGCGTTTCAGAAAATATTTCATGGTTTGAGTTCGCCTAGAATTTTCACAGGTAACTCTTTTCCTTTCACCACAACCCACGAGACCTATAACATATAATCGTTTCTGTTCCCATGTCATCTCCCAAAAGGAATGAAAAATTTCAATTCTTATGTTTTCATCAAACTTATCGCAGTTTCGGGCTTTTTTGCAGGCCTCAGACGTACAAGGCTGTCCCAATTTCCTTGCCCGTCTTTGGCAGGAGAGTATTCCGTTTGATGATTTTAATTTACCATTATATTGTTCCCCGTGCATACGTTTTTTTATGTTCATGACTCTCTGCCACCCACATCTTTTCTCTACTGGATTTCTTTTGCATGTATTTGTGGCTATAATTTCATCAGAATTATCAACACTGCACATCTTCTTCACTATTTAATGATTACACCGAACAAATTATTTTACGACACTGATGCGACTCGAAAAACAGCGAAACTGAAAAAATTATGAATTTATAATTCAATGCCTACTAAGCATGCATAGAGTCCAAAATTTATAACTCAGAGCCTGCCAAACACTTTCACCTTGTACTACTGCATATTGTAGCAAATGTAGTTAGGGCCTTTTATTTTATAGATTTTCAGCATATGCAGATAGGGCTTTTTAAAAAGTGGTATAACTTCGTTACTTTTGTAACTATCGCTATCAAATTTTGAGGGAAGGTGTATTTTAATATATCCTACTACAATCTGCGAAAAACGCAGTTTCGAAAAAAGTGTCAATTAGGGCCTTTGTGAACTAAGGTAACGATATGTATATTATCCTGATCTTAAGAAAACCTGTAGCGTTGAAACAATCCGAAATTATGTATCTAAAAGCTGGACCCGTGCGCATTTTGCGCAAAAAATAATAAAACACACGTGGCGCTAGTCGATATGATTTGTGTTGTTACGCCCATTTAAAAAAAATATATTTATTTGGTTTTATGTTTACAGTGGAACTTATAAGCTAGTTATGAATAGTTAGCCAAGTTTCGGCTGGCAAATCGTTTCTTGAGTTTAAAAATAGCAGAAGAGAGCCATAGACAGCTCCAAATTTCAGCTAGTAAAATTTTCACTAGCTGAAATTATTTGCTGCCAAAGTAAAGCTCCTGCCAGACGATGCAATGAAAGTTCTTTCAGAAAGTGAAAAAGTAAAATTTTCTCTTGTAGCCTCCAAAAAAGTACTTTCTGAAAGTGTTTTCCGAAATTTCAGCAATTACTTTAAGCATAGTACTGAGTTCGAATTTCATGTGAAACTGCTGTCAAAATCCATACAAAAAACTGGTTGTGAAACGCACAGACATTTCACGACAAAGTTGTACTGAGTTCCTGCCGTGAAAACGTTGCGCAACATGCTAGCAACATCATTCCAGCAACATTTTTTCACGCCAAATTAAATATACAATGCCATTTATTTTCGAGTGAAAAGTTATATTTGATTTGCCCACCGAAGAAGATATATCGATGAAATTTGGTACGCGTGATTTACTTAATTAGGCACACCTTTGGACGGAAAATAGCTAAAATCGGTTGACGGCCACGCCCACTTTTATATATGTGTATTATAAAGTGACCTAATAAAAACATTTTAAGCGATATCTTTGTCAAATATAAAGATAATTCATTGAAATTTTGTATCATGAGTTCCACAGTAGACTGGAAAAAAATAGAAAAATTTTGGAAAATGGGCGTGGCACCGCCTCTTTTTAGACAAAGGAATATACGAGATTTCTTAGCCTTTAAATCGACAAATAATTGAGATATTATGAGAAACTTGGTTTATATACTTTTATAACTTGTGTTAATAGACACGCAGAAATTTATTGAAATCGGTTTATGACCACGCCTACTTTTTAACAAAGATATTTCTGGAACACCCTTTACGAATTTGTAACGTGACATCTTTGTAACTAGAAGTCAAAAAGGAATGAAATTTTGCACAAAGAATAATATTCATATGCTTAGTTGGATGACTGATAAAAATGTTGAAAATGGGCGTGGCTACGCCCACTTTATGCGGCACTCGCTTTATATAAAATACGCCGTGTTTCCATCAAACGCAAACAAACAATGAAAGCATACAGCTGAGTATCTAATGTTCGATTCCACTCGAACTTAGGCTTCCTTACTTGTTAATTATCCAACTGTTTTCATTTGACGTTTGTAATGCCGTGGTTATGCTTACGACAATACTCGAAGAGCAACGTGTAATTATTGTTGTGCACTCCGACGAATGAGAGAATTTTCGGACTCTCACATCGATCAAATTTACTTGGTGAAACAAACACCCAGCACGCCGAGGTTTCGGGGTAATAATGTGTTATGTTGTGTATGTGCGCTCCAATCATCGATTTAACAACCTCTCACCGATGACGAAAATGTGTCCGAATTTCATCGGTGTTTTGCTGGTAAGCATAACCACGGCATAACTCATGGTATAAGTATACCAGGTAAAACAAACGTCAAGTTTTCGTCGCCATATTAACCACCTGACAATTAAGCAGATTATGGCATTTCGTGCTGCCATACTCAATGATAAAAATCCTCCATTAATGGCATTTTCACTGGTTTGTTTTAAAAATAAATTGTAACCATGGTATTCATAGTAACGAATTTTTTCAATTTGAATTGAAAGAAATTTTTTCAATTTGAAAAAATTACACATCCTGCAGTAAATTTGTTTCACTGCTGAATGATCATTGATGTTTCTTCTGAGTACAATTTTTATTATTATTATTATTTTTTTTTTTTTTTTGAAAAAAGCAAACCATTTATATGAAAAATTCTGCAGTCTTTATTTGAAAATACTCACTGATGCCTCCTCTGTCATAGATGAATTTCATCAATGATTCATAAAAGATTCATTTCGCATTTTTACTTCGCGGAATATCAGTTTAGCCGTACTACAAAGTAGCCCCTTTTCGGTATTCTCGGTGAGTTTTTAATTTAGTTTAGTAGTTACGATCACTTTTAATTTAGGCTTTGTGATCACTCTGGTATATAGTTTGGGGAGGTTTTGGAGATTGATCTATTATAACTCCATATCGTCGCATAAAGTGCAATACCGCGTATCCGCTACCACCCAAATTTTACAGGAGACAGGAAAAACAGTTTTAATTCAAAACGGTTCAGGAATTTTGCAAACCCGCATCCAAACAAAGGTAGATTTTTGGATTATATTCTTAATCCAAATATCATTTTGGCAAAAAACAGTTAAGTGTGCAGTTATTGGCTTACTTATGTATTTATAAGCGGTTTTGCGTCTTTTATTTTGTTCAATAGTGACGTATAGGCGGTTTTGCAGGCGTACGTAAAAACTTTTCTTCAATAAAGCAAAGTTATAATCCATTTCGTGTTTATGAAAGTATAATCAACTTTAGTACATTACAGTACAGTTATAAAGCAATAACACCTATTATTCGCGGTATTGGTTCGAAAAATAAATAAAGCAAAGTTATAATCCATTTCGTGTTTATGAAAGTATAATCAACTTTAGTACATTAAAGTACAGTTATAAAGCAATAACACCTATTATTCGCGGTATTGGTTCGAAAAATTTCCTTAAAAAGCGGTTTTGAAACTGTGTCATTATTTGGAATTGCGTTGTGTGAATCTCAAAATGGTAGGGGACGGACGCCAGGAATGCATTTTTGATGAAATCTCATTTTTGGCAAAAATGCCACGCGGTTTTGCACTTTAAACGACGATGTGTATGTACACCACCATACCAAGTGAGGATTTCAGTCTATATATGTATGTATGTATGTACATATGTCCAATCCAATTACAAAAAAATATGTACCCTAGATTTGAACAATATGGGTTGCTTATTTCCGCGGTGCAATAATACCAAATATGGCTGCAAAGACGGTGATATAAAATTTTTCCAATTTCCGACGATACCCTTTATTCGCGGAGAGTGGATGAAGATTTGTGGAGTGAGCGAAGAGGAGCTACCGGAAGTTCCATAAATCTTGTCACTAGTGCCCTTTCTCTTTCTGTCCTTTGATTCCTGAAATACCCAAACTTTCAAACAAAAATCTACGCATTCAAAAAATAAAAGTCTGGCATCGCTATACTCCAAAACTGACATAAGATTAAACTTCAAAAATCTGCTTTTTAATCAAAAAGACAGCGTCAAAATGACAATGCGCATACCTGTATTTTTTATACCATGGGCATAACTATGAAACAATTAGGAAGGAGGAAGCAACGCGAACGTTAAATGTCATAGAAACATGATTGACTGTTAACGATACGGAAACAAAAACAAAATGCCAGTAATAAACATGATACATCATGGTAATAAGACGATTTTCTCCGCATACATACATATCGTTGGCTTCGTCAGCAAATGTGCTAAGTCCAATTTTTTTCAAAATTGAGATTTTAATGCAGTAAGATAGTACAACTAAAAATACATCGTCTGCCAAAAAAAAAGTTACCATAATGTCTGTTTTTCATGGTGTAATGCAGTGTTAAGCAAATGTGCTAAGTCCATAAAAAATTTTTTTTTTCAAAAATCTACGTGCTAAGTCCAGGTGAAAATGAGAAATTATAAATTTTTTTTAATTTGTTTTGTAGAATGATAAAGAATTATTACTACTTTGCTTTAATAAGCATGGCTTGGGACTGTAAACGTTAATAATTTGTGGGAGTGGCTAGCTTTCCCACCAATTTGATATGCAAACTAGTTTGCGGTACTTTTTACATTTTTATTATACATTTTTACATTTTATTGTATTTTCTATAGAGAGGGTACAGCATAATGTGGGCGTGACCACACCCATTATCAACAGTGTTATCTCTCATCAGACCAAGCCTAAAATATTCTCGTTAGTGCAAAATTTCATCCCTTTATAAGATGCCACGTTACACGTCACAAGTTTCCAAAGGGAGTTTTACAATTTTTTTTTAAGTAGGCGTGGTTACAAACCGATTTTGGTAAAATTTTACTACAAGTAATAAAATTACATATGTACCTACACCAAGTTCCGCCGTAATATCTCAATTATTTGTCGAGTTATGGGCTCCGAAATCTCTTAGATTCACGATGCCACGCCCATTTTCAAAAACATGTATGGTTTCTCTTTTTGTCCATAGTTGGACTCATGCCGCAAACTTTCAATGAATTATCTTCATATTTGACAAAGAAGTCGCTTAAAATGTTTTTATTAGGCCACTTTATAGTTCCCATATATAAAAGTGGGCGTGGTCGTCCACCGACTTGGACAATTTTTCGTCCAATCGTGTGCCTTAGCAAGTAAATCAGGCTTTCCAAATTTCAGCTATATATCTACTACGTTTCTGAGTTATTGATGACTTATAAAACTTTTAGAATTTATCCTGTCATAAGTGGGTGTGGCACCGCCCATTTTCGAGAATTTTAATTTATTTCTTTATAAAGCGTAAGCTCATTGCATGTATGGAATTTCATCCAATATCACTTTTTGCGTGTTTTTCGATATATACTATATAGGGAAAGTGGGCGTGGTCATAATCCAATTTCGCCCATTTTCAATACCAACCTTTCCTGTCTAGTTAGGAGCCTCTGTACCAAATTTCATCAAAATATTTAAATTTTACTACGTACAGTTGAGTATAATAATTTGTGAGAAAATGTGCTAAGTCCACCTAAAAAAAACAAAATCATAGAAAGCAAATGTGCTAAGTCCTAAAGAAGCTCATAACTTTGTACAAGCTTTATATTAAAATGTGCCGATAACTGGTATTTTAGCACCACCATCTGAGGAAGAAAACTGCATTTTCAGATTTTTAAAATAGTAACAACAAAAAAAGTTAGGAGGTTTTTTGTCTCTCCTGAAAAGTTACCAGAAATGGACTTAGCACATTTGCTCACGAAGCCAACGATATATTGTTTTTTTTTTTTTTTTTTTTTTTGGTTGGAAGGCAATGTACTGATTTTTTCGGGAAATGTATCTGGTCGTATTGGCTTTCGAAAATTAAATTGATTATTTCATTATTGAAAATTATCTTACTCAAAAAAACTGCCACAAAAAACAAAGCACATAAAAATTAAAAAAAAAAAAAAATGAAAATTAGTTTGCTCTATATGTATCTCACGAAGTGAGAGCGAAAGCGAACGTGTGTGGTTAATAACCTGATTCAATAATAAAGGTTTTCGCATGCCGACATACCTTCATACATAGTGGGGCCAGAAGTGTCATGCAAACAGGAATGTAGAAGAATTTGACAGAACCGGCCCCAATGGAAATGCTAGGGTGCGTGTGTGTGTGGCATTAATCAACAAAAACAAAATGCTTGTGTTCGTGTGTTTATGAAGATTGAAGAAGAAGTCAGCTGATAGCCTGCATTCTCCTTCATAGTTCCTTCATGGTTAATAATCATGGATAGCTTTTGTGGTAAGTGCGATAAATGTTTTGGTCGCAGTGGTGCGTTGCTGGTGTGGCTTTTGTAAAAAAAATATTTCATCGGCTGTGTTGTGAAGTGACTATCTCGGAATACGACGTTGGTTTGCTTAAGAGGAACCGCCATATTAGTTACTTTTGCTCGGACTGTTTAAATTCATATGAAAAGCTAAGCAAATCTTATGATACTGTCATTGCCTCGCACAAAGTTGGCTTTGAATCAATTCTCTGCGCATTTGAGTTGAAATAAAATAAAAAGACTGCTATTAAATTTGTTTGCGACGGTTTCTTAGATATATTCTCATTGTATATTGCATTAGCGATTCTTTAATTATAAAAAATTTAATTTGGTTGGAGTATTTTATTAATGATATTTTCATTTAAGTTGACCATGTAAAAATTTTTATTTGGCGCAGGAACAGCGTAACTGAAACACGACTAAATGAAATTACTCAAAAACGTGTGTGAATGCGCGTGATTTCGGAAAGTAATTTTAGTGATGGGCGAGTCCGAGATGTTTTATTCGATTCTCTCGATTGTTGAAACATCTCGAATGCTCTCGATGGTTTTCATTCGCACTCGAGTCAAGTCGTAAATGGCCGTCAGTCGAAACAATCGCTAAAACATCTCGGACTCGCCAATGATTCCTCTCGTTTTCAAAGCAACCCTACATTTCGGACTCGCTGCAAAAAATACATAACATTTGTTGTTGCCGCTTGAATATCAAAATTGCTTAAACAAGTATATAGTGGTACAAATCTATTGCCGTTGTTACTGCTCGTAAAATTAATTTGTTCCGTAAGCGTCTCACCTCAGAAAATTTATTAATGTTTAAATAATTAATTGTATTTATTAAGCACGACACTCTTTAATTGTGATTGCAAAAATGTAGCGTCTATATACATATAGCATATTTTTCAATTTGGTTAATTTATTTACATATATATTTGCCTCACTTCCATTAACAATCCTACTTTCTTCATCAACAACACTCATTCAGTTTATTTTATCAACGACTCGCCGACTCGGAACAATCGCAAAAACATCTCGGTTGTGAAGTCGAGATGTCATCGAAACAACCTCCGACTCGCTGACTCGGAACAATCGCAAAAACATCTTGATTGTTTAGTCGAGGAGCGAGTCAACTTTTGACTCGATTGTGATTTTGCAACGATGGCGATTCTCTCGATTGTCTAAACATCTCGGACTCGCCCATCACTAAGTAATTTACTCTTCTTCAGCATTGGATAACATATCGCATTCGCAATATGCTGCTGCTTTATCTGGAACAGGTCATAATGCTGTTTCACCTGTTGCGAATAATATGGCTCTCAATATTAACCCCGCCGATAACAATAATGTGAATGAGCAGTCTTCAGTTCGGTTGCCTAATATCATTAACAGTGTAATCAATAATCTGCCGAACCGTACTGCTGTTAATGCAAGCAGCGCTGCTAATAACACTGCAAATACATCTTTAAACGCTGTCTCACAAGAGTAATGGAAATAATCCTGCTTTGACTAACACAAGTCAGCCTCATATCAATGATTCTGTTAATCGCAATGCAAGGGTTGTTGTTTACGCTGCTGGTGTTCGAAGGAGTAGTGTCAAGAATACGGCTGCAAACTCTGCCAATTTTGGTTCAAGCACTAAAAGAAACCAGCGCCGTAAAGGTCCGATAGTTGTTGGCGCTAATACAAATGAAGAATTTGATGTTGCAGTTAGCATGAATTGGCTGCATTTATCATCATTCCAACCTTCAGTCTCTGCAAATGATATTATTGATTATGTTGTGAAGCATTCTAAGACAGACAAATCTAACTTTGTATGCTACAGACTAGACAAAAAAGATGCACCACCTGATTCAATCAAAAAAAGTGAATTTCAAGCTTGGAGTTGCTAATTCAATTTACGAAAGTATCTTATCGTGAGATCTTTGGCCTGCTAATGTGACTGTTCGCCCATTTCGTATTTTTCCACGAGGAGACAAACAACAACAGAGGACGCACATAGGTAGATTTTCAAGTTTCATGCGGCCAAAAATTGAATTTTGTGAAGTTGTTACAATTACAGAAAAAAACATACCCACATATTGGAAATGGACTGGGGAACAAGAATTCATCGCTTTTTTCCCGACCCCATACTCTGCACTTGCTCCCAGATGATCGAAACTTAACATATCTAAAGTTAATATTTTAATTTTTTTTTGCATATTTTTAAGTGCTAGTTTCAACGTGAAAAAGCATTTCGTTTACATAAGTTATCGTGATGGATCCTAAATCTTCAAGTAATTATTAATACTTTTCAATAATATCCTTGATTTCCAAGAATTCAAAGTTTATAGTTTTAAGCTTTTAAAGTTGGGATATTTTATAAAAAAAATTTCACTCTTATTTGTGTTCAAAATTGATTTTGTTATGTTGCTCTGTCAGACTGTCAAATTAACCCTCGGACATGATATCTAGAAAAATCGATTCAAGTACATTTTTCAATTCTTTCGATTCAAGTACATTTTTCAATTCTTTTCAAATACTTTGAAGTATTTGTTAAAACTTCAATTCTTTTTCAATTCCTTGTACTTGTACTTGTACTTGAAAATTTTGGGAATGCCAGTACCAGTACCAGTACAAGTCCTTTAAAATGTACTTGTCACAAGTCGTACTGGCACTTTATATTACCCAGGTCTGATTTGGAGTTGCTAATCAAGTTTTAATTTTGCGCGCTGTGACTTTCCCGGTCTAAATCGTATCTTTTCTGAGATAGATTGGGCTGATCTGCTTTCTTGTTCTGATGTTGCTAATTGCTTTGCGATTTTTATAAGTAGATCAACAGTTTTCGATTTATGCCTAAATAATATACCGGTTGTTAAAAGTAAACCATAGAAATTACCATGGTATACGAGAGGTTTAAAAAGGTTAAAGAATTTGAGGAATAAATTCTACAAAAAGTTTGAAAATATTAATAATCCATGCCGCTATGAAAAACACCATCATTTTATGAAGGAATTCAACTGCTTAGTTAAGATTCTTTACAGAAATTATATAGCAAATTTCGAAACTAACATAAAATCCAACCCTAAGGCGTTTTGAAATTATATTAAGTCAAAAAAATCGTGTTCATCAATCCCAACAACTCTTTATTATAATAACATACAGGTTTTTACTCTTAGTGATGCAGCTAATTTATTCGCCGATTTTTTTCAAATCTAATTATTTAAGTGATGATGAGTTGCCTGGTTATAACTTCTCGGCTGACATTAATTCGTCTCTTGATTTTGGTTCTCTCTCAATATCAGTTGATGAAATTTCTGCTGGTATTTTAAACCTTAAACACTCAAATAAATCTGATATTGATGGTTTTTCTACGTCTCTGTTAAAAGGTTCTCCGGCGTTAGTTAAACCTCCAGAGATACTTTACAATTTATTGCTTTGAAATTGTGAGTTTATCGATGCCTGGAAGGTTGCTTCGATAACTCCAATCTTTAAATGTGGTAACAAGAGTGATGTATGTAATTACAGACCCATATCAAAACTCTCCAACATTTCGAAGTCATTTGAAGGAATAGTTAAGAAGGTTTACTTCTCTGTTAAGAGTTTAATTTGCCCTAGCCAGCATGGCTTTGTTGCGGGCGCTCTACAGTATCGAACCTTGCTGTGTTCAGTGAATATTGTATATCTGCACTCAGAAAAAAAATCATCAACACGATTCATGTAAAATTAACACGATCGATCTTTACACATAGAACAGCAGCAATTTTTTTCAAATGACACGATGTTTGAAACATGATTTTGGCTTTGTAACTGTCATCTGAAAATTTGGTAAATTCAACCAAATTTTATTGTTGATACAACATGAAGAAATTTTAAAATATAAAAGATGATTCAAATATAAAATTTTATTCCTAAATGTCATTTGGAATTTGGTTTATTTAACATGATGATAGTGTCAATATAAACTAAAAAAAATGTTAGAAAAATGACGTCCCAATTTTAGTGTTAATACAACATGAAAACAAATGTGAAAACAACAAGAACCACAATTAACAATAAAATTTGGTTGATATAACACGAAACAATGTTCAAACATAAACGTCATTTATAATTTTGGTTTATTCAACACGATCATAGTGTCAATGTAATCTAAAAAAAAGTGTTAAAAAAAAACGTCAAAACTATTTTGAAACATACATATTTTTTTTGATCATTTGAAGTCTGATTTTCGTGCAAAACGCAAATTATTTTTTAAAAAAAAAAAAAGGAAAATTTTGTGCCGTGGCAGTGATGCGAGTTTAGCATCATTGTCAGTTCGCGATAGTGGGGTTTCGATTTATATTTTCAGTTGTAAGGTGAGTTAAAAGAGGATTACATTTTTGTTTCTAAAAGTATTTAATGTTCAATATTTTATTTTTCCTCTTCATAGGTTGCAATATCACGAGGAGGTTGTTTTAGCGAATGGGGCCTTGCGTGCAGCATGCGGTTGTTGCATTAGCGGCCAAACATTACTCGGTGCAAGTGATAGTACTATCGCCCATGTATAAACTATCGCCGGTACATTTGTGTTCGTATGAGAAGGACGCCTTCAATTTGGTCAGTTGTGCGGGTGATGTACGAATGTGCTTAATTGAAGTGATGATTATATATTTTATGTTTTATATGTTTTTTTATTTAAAAAAATAAATTGTACAATCAACAAGATCTTCTAGTTAATTTAACAATAAATTTAATGTAAAATCAAAAAGATGTTATTGTTAATTCAACAGGACTATTTCGTGTTAATTTAACCAGCTTTTATTGTAACATTAACTAGTTAAAATTGTAAAATCAACAGGAAGACTCAATACTTTTTAGTGTTAATTCTACAGTTGTCATCCTGTTAAACTAACACTTGACAGTAGTGTTAAATTTACACGATTACATGATGGCATACATTAAGCATCGTGTTGAAAAAAATTAACCACAAAATTTGTTGATTTTTGGTTGATTTCACACTATTTTTTTTCTGGGTGTGCTTTTTTCGCTGGATGTCAGGTTGGCTGCATCTATACCGACTTTTCCAAAGCCTTCGATAAAGTCTCGCATAAAGTTCTAATTCATAAACTTGCTTTCCTTGGCTTTCACTCTTATTTTTTGCATTGGCTTAAGTCGTACTTAAGTAATAGATGGTGTATTGTATCCTGGATGGTGTTTCATCTGAACCATTATGTGCAACTTTTGGCGTCCCACAGGCAGTATTCTAGGGCCATTGCTTTTTATATTGTTTATTAATGACATAAGCTCATGCTTCTTATTTGCCAAGTTTCTATTGTACGCCGCTGATTTAAAAATTTACACTGTTGTAAATTCAAATCAAGATATGTTACATCTTCAACTTGAAATTGATAATCTTTACGCCTAGTGTGTTAGATAGCAACTCTGCTTAAATGAATATATATATACAAGAATTGCTCGTTTAAAGTTATTAGATTTAAGTAAATGCTTCACATACAACAACTTTATTTCTGTCCTACAGAGTTTCTAAATGCTACATATTTATGTACCTACTCACATACATACATAAAATTACATTTTTAATAGTATATATGTGCTCGCGTAACATACATACGCAAAATTTATAAATAAACTTTTATTATCTGAGCAAAAAAATAAAACTCAAAAAATAACTTTTATATTCTGATCGAAAAATAAAACTCAAAAAATAACTTTTATTTTCTGAGGGAAAAATAAAACTCAAAAAATAACTTTTATATTCTGATCGAAAAATAAAACTCAGAAAAAAACTTTTATTTTCTGAGGGAAAAATAAAACTCAAAAAATAACTTTTATTTTCTGATCGAAAAACAAAACTCAAGAAAAAACTTTTATTTTCTGATCAAAAAATAAAACTCAAGAAAACTTATTTTCTGAGCAAAAAATAAAACTCAGAAAATAATCGTTAAAAATCAACTTTTTGGATATCACTTATAACCGTTACGGTCCCTGCCAAAAAGTGTTCCTCAAATATGCCGTGCGATCTTTGCGATTCACTGAACATTTTCCGTCATATGATGCTCGTCTACTTCTTTTAAATCTATAAAAACTAGATAGTAGGAGGTCAATACTTACTTTAACTTTTATTCATGGCATTATCCAAGGTAGTGTTGATTGTGCCGTCTTGCTAGAAAAAATTGCTTTTAATGTCCCCAGAAGGGAACTCAGAAATTCTTACCCTTTTTATGGCATTAATAATAGAAAAAATTACGCAAAAATGGTACCAATATCTCGTGCTCTGAATGAGTTCAATCAAATCTCATCTTTTATCGAGCTTGATATTTCTTTAGCTAAAGATATTTTTGCTAATCTCTTGAAATCGTTTATTTAATGTTTTTTATAAGATTATATACATACATATCTTTATATATATTACGCTAAGCGATTTTTTGTACGCACCATAACTTTTACACCGTTATACCGATTTTCGAAAAAGTGGTGTCAAATGAAAGGGCTTGCCCTGTAGATGTGCAGGAAGGTTTCATTTTTTTGAAAAGGGTTGCCAGCTATTTGAAAATTTAATTTTCCTGTATAGTTTGTTTGATTTTAAAATTTTTGGCACTATATAAAAGGGCTCGACCTGATATTGAGTAATTTAATAAAAATTTTACAAAAAGGGTTGCCACCTATTCAAAAATTCTGTTTTACGCTATAGTTTGTTTGATTTTTAAATTTGAGGTGTTATATGAAAGGGCTTGATCTGATATTGAGTAATTTAATAAAAATTTTACAAAAAGGGTTGCCACCTGTTCAATAATTCTGTTTTACGCTATAGTTTGTTTGATTTTTAAATTTGAGGTGTTATATGCAAGGGCTTGATCTGATAATGAGTAATTTAATAAAATTTTTACAAAAAGGGTTGCCACCTGTTCAAAAAATCAGTTTTACGCTATAATTTGTTTGATTTTTAAATTTGAGGTGTCATATGAAAGGGCTTGGCATGGAAATGAGTAATTCATTAAAATTTTTACAAAAAGGGTGCCACCTGTTCAAAAATCCATTTTTACGCTACAGTTATCTCATTTCTAAATTTGGAGTGTGATTTTTACAAAAAGGGTACACTGAAGATGGGTAATATAAGGAAAGGGAAGAGGAAAATGAAAGGGACGAAGCGAAAGAGGAAAGAACACGGAAAATAAAATGGATAAAAGGAAAACAAAGCGCAAATAAGGGGGACTGGGAAGAGAAAGAGAACTAGAAAGAAAAATAGGAGCGCGCCAAATGGCCTTTTGGAGGTCGCTTTAACCCTTTACAGCGCCATGTTGCATTTCTGCAACATACCATTCAAATGCTTGTAAAAACCAAACGAATTTGGATAAAACGTTGTTTCCAATTTTTGTGCATCAGCAAATAAGTATTTTAACGGTTTAGTGACAAATCTGCTGACTAAATTGATGAATTTGCTTTTTTATTGAATTGAAGTGACGAAATTGTGACCACCGTTTTCGCGACATTATACTTTTACTTCCAATAAATGATTTTGTGTGAAGTATTAATATTTGGATAATGAAAATTGGTTGAATAAAAGGTAAGAACATATATTTCAAATAAATAGAATTAGTTTTTAGCGAAATCGTTTAATTGTGTGTGATTTTTACTGTATTTTCTTTGTTGCATATCTGCAACATGGCGTAATAACGCATATTTTTAACATTATTTTCAAATTTGAATATTACATGTTGCAGATCAAGATGAACTTTGGAACGAATTTCCGTCATCCCTTGTCAAGTTTGATTTGGTTATAAACCAGTTTCAGGTATGTGCCATCTTCAGTGTCTTGTTTCGTTCTGAGTTCTCATTAGTTAGCTAGTATTTATAGTCACTAATATCCGTTATTTTGTCCCCTCCTCGGGACTACCTGCGGTCCCTTCATTATCGTATCTATGTATGTGAACTGTTTTGCCTCTATTCTTACGAGGGTCAGGTAGGTAAAAATCTGTTAGTTTTCTTTTGTGAAGTTTTTTTTGTGTCATTAGTAAATTTTTTGTCCTTTTTTGACCTTTTGTGGGTAAAAATCTGTTATTGTTTTCTTTTGTGAAGTTTTGTTTGTGTCATTAGTAAATTTTTTGTCCTTTTTTTGACCTTTTGTGGGGTCAGGCCAAGGACAAAATAACAGACATTACTGGCTATAAATACTAGGTAACCAACGAGATAAACTCAGAAAGAAACAAGTCACTGAACATACATCACAATCCTTTCCTGTCGAAAAAACAAACAACGAAAAAGAAATCAAGATGAGACGTGCACAAGACAACTTGTCCATAAAGGATTTAGAAAAAATACTGGAAGAGTGGGCAGATAGCGAAGATGGGCTGGAATTTTCTGATGACGACGATATAGCCGATCCCACAAATAACGGAAGACAAGAAAGTTCTGATGAGGAGCAGGAGGTACCACCTGAAAATGATGAGCTTCGTAGCAGTGAAAGGAATTCAATAAAAGTCACGGATAGTTCTTCTGCAGCAGCTATAAGGTCATCTTTTGGTACATCCAGGAGCAGAGTGATTTGGAAATCAGACACTTTGAACATAAATGATGAACAGATACGTTTTCGAGGATCTGATAAGCTACCACCAGAGATACTTTGTTTGGATACACCCTTTGAGATATTTTCGTGCCTGTTTACTGAGGATATTATTGATCTAATTAGAGACCAGACGAATTTATACTCTGTCCAGAGAGATGCTAGTAAACCCGTTAATGTAACTGGCCAAGAAATACGCCAATTTATTGGTATCGTTTATTACATGTCAATAGTTAGCATGCCCAATGTGAGAATGTATTGGTCTCAGAACATTAACTTTCTGCCTATACAAGATACAATGTCTTCAAAGCGGTTTGAGCTACTGAGGCAAGTAATGCACTTTAACGACAACAGTAAGATGATACCTTATGACCAGATTGGCTCTGATAGATTATATAAAATCCGGCCAATAATAGAGGCGTTCAACAGAAATTTCAAAAAAGTGCCATTTGAAGAGCATTTATCTGTGGATGAGCAAATTTGTTCAACAAAAGCGCGAAGTAGGCTAAAACAATATTTACCAGATAAACCCCACAAATGGGGATTCAAACTGTTTGTAATATGTGGCGTATCTGGGTATGGGTACAAATTCGAGGTGTATAGTGGACAGGAAAATAAAAGTGCGGCTGGAGAACCTGATCTAGGGGCATCATCTAATGTCGTAGTCCGTCTTACACGTGATATACCTACCAATCAGAACTACAGTGCATTTTTCGACAACTATTACACCTCCATCCCTCTAATCGAGTATTTATCAAGCCTTGGCATTTTAGCTTTAGGAACTATAAGAAGAAACCGTATTCCCAACTGTAAGCTGCCGGATGAGAAATCTTTTAAAAAAGAAACGCGTGGAAAGTCTATTGAGCATGTCGGTAACTGCAATGGAGTTGACGTTGCAATCGTAGCTTGGAGAGATAACAAGATTGTCACCCTGGCATCCAATTTCGCAGGAAAGCAACCACCATCTACAGTTAGGAGATGGAACAAGTCTACGAAGCAGTATATTTCTGTTGAACGCCCTTTTGTTGTTGGAGAATATAATCGACATATGGGTGGTGTCGACCTCTTGGACTCAGTCATGGGCCACTATAAAATTAAGCTACGTAGCAAGCATTGGTACATGCGCGTATTTTATCACTTTTTGGACATTGTTATGTGTAATTCATGGTTTTTATATAAAAGGATACTTGCTGAAAAAGGCAGTTCAAGCAAAATATCATGCTCTGCTGAATTCCGATTAGCTATAGCAGAGACGCTATGCAAATATCAAACGGTTAGCCGTTTGAAGAGGAATAGTGATGTCGACAGCCTCATTTAAAACAAAAGGAAGAAAGGACCAACTCAACACGTTCCTCCGAAAGAAGTGAGGCTGGACCAATACGCACACGTTCCAGATGGACAAGCGAATGAGGTGCAAATTTCCGGATTGCAAGGGTTATACGCAAACAATTTGTGAAAAATGCGGAATTAGTTTGTGCTACAATAGGCACAATAATTGCTTTAAAAAATTTCATTTATCATAAACTTACATACGTATAACGAAAGATTTATTGAAAAAATTGAATTATTTAAAAAAAAGATGTTTTTTATCATTTAGGTTCAGATTTGGTTTGTGATCAAATAAGTAAAACAGTTTCTTAAACAAATTTTATTCATCGTTAGTTTACTTATACTTTTTTTGTCACTATTTACGCAATGTTGCATATCTGCAACAAACAGTTTTTTGAAAAAAAAAAAATAAATGAATTATTGAAAAAAAAAGTTTTTTATTCCCGTTTTAGCTAATATTAGCCTGTTTTCCACCTATTTTATGTGAAATTAATAAAATTAACGATCATGCACTGTAAAGGGTTAAGGTTACTATAGTCTAGAACAGTGTTGTCCAATGCAATAGTATGTAATTTTCACTTGTGTGCGTAAAGCGTTGCTGCAAACTGTGTTGTGTTGTTGTAATTAGCTTCGCAATACGCTGCTGCCGAACCAAGCTATTCATAGATATACGAGCAGTTTACTGGCTCTTTCGTTTTTTCTGAAGCTGGCAGAAGAGTATACGTGTGAGTATACGTGTTTGACGTCGCAGCAGCTAGCCTATGCCCCGGGCATAGGAAATATGCATTTTGGCCGACACTGGTCTAGAAAAATATTCGGCACAAAACTTCACTATGGGGCTCCTCGGACAAAATCTGTGTATAAAAAATCTAGGTCCACAGAAAATAAAAATAACCAGTAACTATGAAGGTATAACGAAAAATTTTCAAATGTGGCAATAAGTGGTCTTCCACCCTCAAATTGTAGCACAGTGTAATTGAAAGCCACAGCATCGCGTGGCCGGGTTTACTAGTACACATTTATACATAGGTATACATACACATACATTTATGAATTTAGTAAGTAGTTATGTATCATTTAATTTTTGTACCTAGTCTGTAAGATTGTGGAAATCATTGACTAAATAAATAAATAATTGAGATATTATGACGAAACTTTGTGTATAAACTTTTGTCACTTGTGCTAATAGACATACAAAAATTTAGCGAAATTGGTTTATGACCACGCCTACTTTTTAACAAAGATACTTCTGGAACACCCTTTGGGAATTTGTAACGTGACATCTTTGTAGCTAACTGCACCACGCCCACTTTATGCGGCACTCGCTTTATATACATATAATACACCGTGTTTCTATCAAACGCAAACAAACAGTGAAAGCATACAGCTAGTATCTCTTAATCGATTCCACTCGAACTTAGGCTTCCTTACTTTTTTATATTATAGTGGTACATCTATATATATAAAAATGATTTGGTATTTAATTGTAACGCTAAAACTTGAAAACGGCTGAACCAAATCAAATACTTCCTTAGGGGGGTTTGTTTGTTGTTACCCCGCGAAGGTTTAGTCGAAGAAAAAATTAAAAAATTTTAGGGGGGCGTGGCACCTCCCATACAACCTTAATTTTTAAAGCTGATTATCTATAAAACAGTTCAAGGTAGGGAGCTGAAAATTGGTATAGAGGTAGGTGATATCAAAACCCTTCTCATTCAGAAAATTGGGGGTTATCAGAAAAGGGGGCGTGGCACCTCCCATACAACCTTAATTTTTAAAGCTGATTATCTATAAAACAGTTCAAGGTAGGGATCTGGAAATTGGTATAGAGGTAGGTGATATCAAAACCCTTCTCGCTCAGAAAAGTGGGGGTTATCAGAAAAGGGGGCGTGGCACCTCCCATACAACCTTAATTTTTAAAGCTGATTATCTCTAAAACAGTTTAAGGTAGGAAGATGAAAATTGGTATAGAGGTAGGTGATATCAAAACCCTTCTCATTCAGAAAATTGGGGGTTATCAGAAAAGGGGGCGTGGCACCTCCCATACAACCTTAATTTTTAAAGCTGATTATCTCTAAAACAGTTCAAGGTAGGGATCTGAAAATTGGTATAGAGGTAGGTGATATCAAACCCCTTTTCACTCAGAAAAGTGGGGGTTATCAGAAAAGGGGGCGTGGCACCTCCCATACAACCTTAATTTGTAAAGCTGATTATCTCTTAAACAGTTCAAGGTAGGGATCTGAAAATTGGTATAGAGGTAGGTGATATCAAAACCCTTCTCACTCAGAAAAGTGGGGGTTATCAGAAAAGGGGGCGTGGCACCTCCCATACAACCTAAATTTTTAAAGCTGATTATCTCTAAAACAGTTCAAGGTAGGGAGCTGAAAATTGGTATAGAGCTAAATTATATCGGAAAAAGGGGCGTGACACCTCCCATACAAACTTAATTTTTCATGATGAATATCTCTAAAATTGCTTACGCTAGGGGCTTGGAAATTGGTGTGGAGATAAACGATAACAATTCCATATTAGGGCAAAATAATAGGAGTTATACGAAAAGGGGGCGTGGCACTTCCCAACAACACTTAATCTTTTAAGCTGAATATCTTTAAAAGGATTTAAGTCAGGGACCTGGAAATTGGTACAGAGCTATATGATATCAAAACAATTTTTGCGCATAAAAGTGTAGGTTATTGGAAAAGGGGGCGTGGCACCTCCCATACAAACTTAATTTTTCAAGCTGAATATCTATAAAAGCGTTTAAGGTTGGGACCTGAAAATTGATCAGGAGATTAACGATATCAAAAGCGTGCTTATGAAAAAAACAGTAGTTTTGGGAAAAGGGGGCGTGGTACCACCCATGCGTTCTTAATTTTTAAGGCTAAATATCCTTAAAAGCGTTCATGGCCTGTACATAGAAATCACTATGCAGATATACGATATCAATACCATGTTCACCCAAAAAAAAAAGATTTATCGAAAAATGGGGCATTGCACCTCCCATACGTACTAAACTTTTGAGGCTGAATATATCTAAAAGGTTTGGAGGAGGGGCCTGAAAACCATTATGGAGGTATACTATATCAATCCTCTTACTTACTTAGTGAAAATAGCCAATACTCAGTGAAAATAAATATCCGGAACAGAAAACTAAAAATGTTGTGTATCGTGCAGCCTTAAACTGAATACTAAAATTATATATTTTTGAAGTTGTATACACAATGAAGTAGTGAAAAATCGTTAATTTTCTATTAAAAATAATACCGGTGTAATAACAATTTTTGAAATGAAATTAATAAAAAAAATCTGTTTTGGGCAGAACGAAGTTTGCCGGGTCAGCTAGTTGAGGTATAAATCTCGTATAAGCATTTTTTTTCTAATGTCGAATATGACTTGATTATTGTAATTTCAAAAATGCACTTTTGGTCAGTTACGGGAATAATTACAAAAAAAATGCGCGAGTGAATTCCATATCTGATAAAGAATATATTGGTTCATCACATACAAAAAAACCCAGGGTACCTTTTTTTTCGTTTTTTTTTATTTTATTGCTTAAATTTGACGAAGAAAGTGTTTTCGATATTTTTTTGTCATTATTTAAAAAATCATATAAAATCGTGTTTGAAAGTTATAAGAAATTATGAAATTTTATGAAAGCGGAGGGAATTTACTATATTTTGTATGTATCTATGTAAGAAACACCACTTACAGCTCGATTCTAAGCGTTATTTCAATATTATTTTACTGGTAATTTACTTTACTGAAAAGTTTTACCATCTCCTCAATCGGTATTTTCGACCAAATGGTAACGCAATTCAAAGCAATTCCATGCGAACGGAATGGAATCGGACTCAAAATGGTAACAAATTGTTACCACTTATGGAGGTGGTAATATAATTTTCCTGCTGCTAGAATACGAGAAAGGTGTTCAAAGGTTAAGTCTTCACTTTAGCGGTAAAGTAAATTATGTTACCCCGCGGAATAAGGCCGTTAGAGGATTTCAAAGATGTTCTGATATTTTGCTGTAAATAGAAATAGAACACAGCAGCGACACCGCAGTAAATTCATGAATTTTATCGTTGCGTGAGTCAACTCCTTTTTGATTTCATATAATGAAAATTTTATTTCTGATTTCGTTCTTCATCCAAATCCAGACAACTTTTTATTTGTGATTTAATTTTCAGTCAAATCAAAGAATATCATGTATTTCATTTTTTGAAAATAGAAACCTTTCCAGTAATAAAAATTATGTTTTATCAGGATGGCGAATCAGATCACAAAATAAAAGTATCTTTTATTTTGAATATCAAATCACTAATAAGATGATGATGACTGTTGATAACTGAAAGCCAATGCGAAGCTTGGCCGGGTATGCTAGTGTATATATAGAATAGAATAGAATTGCGGGTTGAGGAATGTACGTCGACCTATTGATCTATTGTACCCTCTCCTAATCACAGTACATTATCTAAGCCGAGCTCCTCCAAGAAGAGGAGGATGGCGCTCGGATTCAGAGATTGAATGTGCCCTTGTCCTGGCCAAGGCATGTCAAGAAACCTTTCTCCTTTCCTGGCAATAGCATCACACTCAGCCAGTATGTGTTCTGCAGATTCATCAGCCATGTCACAGAAGCGACATAAGCTGCTAGACAAAATTCCTAGTCTGTTCATATGTTTTTTGAGCCTGCAGTGCCCTGTTAGAATCGCTGTCAACATCCTGAGTTTGTTCTTTGAGAGGTTCATAATCGCTTTAAAGCGAAGAAATTTAATTTTTAAAATTTTAAATACAAAATTATTGCGAAAAAAAAATTTCGGAATTTCGTAAAATCAAAAAAAAAATTTTTTTTTTGCTAAATCGTTTGCTCATTGAACTAATAATGAGCAAACGATTTGGCCGAAAAAAAAATATTTTTTCAATTTTTTTTTGGGATACTGATCCCGAAATATTTTATTTTGCAATAAGTTTGAATAAAATCATTGGAAAATTAAATTTCTTTCTGAAATATCTTAAAATTATAAGCAAACGATTTAGCAAAAAAAAAATTTTTTTTGATTTTTCGAAATTCCGAAATTTTTTTTTCGCAATAATTTTGTATTTAAAATTTTAAAAATTAAATTTCTTCCTGAAATATCCTAAGCTAACGATGAGCAAACGATTTAGCCAAAAAAAAACGTACCTATATACGTATTCCTTCGAGAAAATGCGCATTTGGCTGTGCAAAAAAAAGTGCAAAAAAAATTTTTTTGCAATAACTTTTGAAGAAAATCTGAAAACGATTTACACATTTCTTACAAAAAAATCGCATTTGGATGTGCCAACTTCACAGGGCTTTCTAGCACTATGGAGGATTTTATCTCATATGATGAGATTGCCTTAAGTGCCGCCTGACTATCACTTAGAATGATTATATTCTCGTTTGAGTACCCACGTTACAGTATTAAGCCTGCAAACTGACTTATGGCATATACTTCTGCCTGAAAGATGCTCGGATATCTTGGTCCTTGGGCCAAAGGGTTTTCGAGCCGTTAGTATCCCATATTAGATCATGTGGTTGTTGGTAACTCTCAATTCTAGGAGTTGAGAGATCGGGAGCTTCTCAGTGATCTTCGCCCAGTTTTTCGATGATACAACCTTGCCTTTCCCAAAACCTTCCCTTGTCATATTAAACAGGGTGCGCTTGGTCACTTGTTCAATTACTATACATATGTAGTGGGGTCAACTCAAGTACTCCATTGCAGCTGTTGGACATGTGCGTATAGCTCCCGTTATACATACACACGCTTGGTGTTGTACTGTCGTGAGTGATTTCCTCACAGTCAACAGATTTTCCCTTGAGGACCAGGCTACTGCCCCATAGGTTATGGTTGGCTTGATCATCATGGATGTACATACATCTTAGCATGTATGGGTTACATCCCCAAGACTTGCCTGCGAGACGTCTGCATACCATTATGGCCTTTGTTGCTTTCGACACTGTGTTGTCCACATGTGTTGAGTCAAAGGTGACAACCAAGTATTTTACTTCTGAAACCATGTCCACCACCTCGTCGCTCACCAGTATTTCCCTCATACCTATTAGAGTCCGTCGCTTGGTGAAAGGAATGATCGCTTGATGGGTGTAATATGCAAAAATACTGTGAATCGACGCGTAGATATTACTACGGGTCGGCTTCGGTATAATGCGCCAACCATGTCTATTTTCAAATCACTAAGAATTTTTCAACGAAACTGGGAAGCACGCACCGAAAAAATAAGTTTTTCAGGTGGCTAGAGAAGCTCTCATAGATATCAGAACTGAAATCAAAACTTGCCGGAGGCTTATAGTTTCCGAGATATTTGGTGTAAAAATTGTAAAATATACCAAACAAAAAAATTACTTTTTCAGGGGGTAGAGGGGCTCAGATTTCCATGTGTCTACCAAAAGGGTCGACTTTACATTAAGGAACCACGGTCCTAGAAAAATTACTTTCTCAGGGGTGTAGAGGGCCTCTCACTGAAATCAAAACCTGCCGGAGGCTTATAGTTCACGAGATATATGTTGGTAATTTTTTGGTACTTGGATGGGTCCATAGATATTACCTCAGAAAGAGAATTCTGCCGGCTGAGGGTTATTTTTTTATAACGCGGCCAAAGGCCGCCAATAAAAAGGTGGGCTGCAAGTTCATAAGTCGTGCCAATGTTCATAGTTTCTAAACCACTGCATATTTTTAAATGAATTTCACAGGAGGTATAGTGGGAGTGTCTATTAACAAATATATTTACTATTTTTTATGAAATTGTTAATAGTAATAGCCACGGTTATGACACACGACCGGAATTGGATGGCGTAGCCCAGGGTTATTATACTCAGCTGTACTAGTACACAGAGTATTATAGTTTTGATTTCCTAACGGTGGATTGTAACAGAACGAAATAATCGAGATAGATATAGACATATATATCAAAATGATCAGGGTGAAAAGAGAAATCGATTCAGCCATGTCCGTCCGTCTGTCCGTCTGTACGCACGATAAATCGCGCAAAAAATGAAATATTTTGATGAAATTTGGAATGCAAGTTGGTATCAAGACAGGATTATTCCAGCACGCCCCGAGAAAAATGACCGCCACGGTGATGTCCTTCTGCGTAGTACACCCTTCAGCGTAATATCTATGGCCCGGTCAACAGTACTTTTGCGGCCTTTTCAACTCGCAAAATTGTACAAATACTTACCTTGTACATATGTCAGTTGTGTGTGTGTGTGTAAAAATAGGTAAAAATTTAACAACTTTAAAAAATTCCGGGAAAACCAGGTACGTCCGGCGCCCAAATTTAACAAATTCAGAACCTACTTCCCCTCCCCTACCATCCAGTAAAAGTCATTTTTTTGGGGGCGTGCGGCATTATTGGAAAGCCGACCCCGTGTGTTTATAAGTGCCGTTCCTCGGTAATCGTTTTGTTTGGTAAATTTTACAACTTACAAACATCTCCGGTCGACGAAATTTTTCCTTTCTCTCCACTACCTATCATACAAATGCATAAATCGTGCGCCAACAGGTGTCCGGTGACCGAAACAACAAGTGACATGAATTTGGCAATTGCTTAAGTGACCATTGATTTGTTTCATTAAAACCAAACCAATGTCATACGTAATGTATTCATATATTCTAATGTTTATCTGATTATGACTCACTTTGTGTATCAGGTTTGGTTAGAAAGTGTTTAAAATGCTTAACCAACGCATGATTTGTCACCTTTGAATCATTACATAGCATATAATTCCGAATTTCAGCAATTGATAATTCCGATGGAACTGCAGCCATTTGTTTTTACACGTACTCACACACCAAATTAATACAATTCTTAATTCACTATTTATTTTTTATGAAAGTTAGACAAACAACTTATAAAATTTTCTAATAGTTTATTTTTCAGAAGTAAATTGGCAACAAACTAGGAATTGGTAACACTGCGATGCGCCGCGAAATTGCAAGGCGACTACTCATTGCGCTAACAGCGATTTGGAATTGCGCCAACTCAATAATGCGCTATTGCAATATAACACCGTCTCATATTTCGTGCGCTAACACAGGCATCGTACCGGCTCCAGTATAGCGCTAGATTAAATTGGCGCCAGCACCAGCATATATATATGACACTGTCGCAAATATGTATGCTTGGTAGTGATCTAAATGACTAATTTCGTGCATATTTTCACCAATATGCGGAATAGAATGTTTCCAAATGATTATGAGAATTTCAGTTAATTGTGTCCCCGCATACGTAAGCACAATTGCGCCAAATGAAATAAAACGGGGATGGTAAACAGTAAGAAGCGAAAAAGTGCTATTTAAAGATTATTCCATGGCAATTGCACTAAAGTGTTATTGCGCTAGTAGCCTCCGCTAGCGCCGCAATTGGCGGAGAAGTTATTCTGCTAGGGCGGAAAAATTGCGTTATTAACCATTGCTAACGCCGAAACTCCACAAAACAAAAATTATGTTAATTTTGTCTACCAGAATCATGTCTAAAATCCATGTTTGCATATGCGTGGGCACTTCATTATGTTAGACATAATTTGCAAAATGGCGCCGAATTGGCATGCCGTGTACGCAGGAGCACTTAGAAAGTTAAAAAAAATTGTTTAAAATTGGCGATGATGCTCGCAAACTGTATATATTCACTTAATGTTCTTTTTATTTATTTTTTAAGCCCAAACACTCAAGCCAAATGGACGCCGTGCGAAATTTCACGTTCAATGTGGAGATGTTGCCACTGTGAATTTTTCGTTGAAATGAAAAATTAGCTGTCAAATCACCAAACTGACAGCTCATGTTAAGGCAATCTTGTTAAAGCAATTGCCTTGGCATCTCTGTTATACCAGAAGACAGAGGCGGTCTCCATTTGAAATCTATGTTATAATGGTGCTTGTGATGACAGAATTTTGTTTTGAGGAGACGCCGGGTAAACAAACTGGACAAACGTCAAAACAAAACGGAGAAACGGAGGGTAAAATAAAATAATGAGCAAAAATAACAATTGAGCCAAGGTTACCATAAGCAATTTTTAAATTCTACCAAGTTTAAGAATGACGGGTACTAAATGAGGAAAAATGTACCAATCAATTTATCACACATTTTATATATAAACGAACGCTAAATTATAATGCGGATATTTAGTTCTTTCACACGCATTATATCGTTAAGCATTTTTATTTAAATTTTATTTCTAAGTTTGGTTTTAACAAGGCTCAATTCAAAAAAATTTCTTTTCGCAGATGCAGAGCTATGGGGCAGTAATATTAAAGCATATACAAATTATTATTATTATTATTATTATTATTATTATTATTATTATTATTATTATTATTATTATTATTATTATTATTATTATTATTATTATTATTATTATTATTATTATTATTATTATTATTATTATTATTATTATTATTATTATTATTATTATTATTATTATTATTATTATTATTATTATTATTATTATTATTATTATTATTATTATTATTATTATTATTATTATTATTATTATTATTATTATTATTATTATTATTATTATTATTATTATTATTATTATTATTATTATTATTATTATTATTATTATTATTATTATTATTATTATTATTATTATTATTATTATTATTATTATTATTATTATTATTATTATTATTATTATTATTATTATTATTATTATTATTATTATTATTATTATTATTATTATTATTATTATTATTATTATTATTATTATTATTATTATTATTATTATTATTATTATTATTATTATTATTATTATTATTATTATTATTATTATTATTATTATTATTATTATTATTATTATTATTATTATTATTATTATTATTATTATTATTATTATTATTATTATTATTATTATTATTATTATTATTATTATTATTATTATTATTATTATTATTATTATTATTATTATTATTATTATTATTATTATTATTATTATTATTATTATTATTATTATTATTATTATTATTATTATTATTATTATTATTATTATTATTATTATTATTATTATTATTATTATTATTATTATTATTATTATTATTATTATTATTATTATTATTATTATTATTATTATTATTATTATTATTATTATTATTATTATTATTATTATTATTATTATTATTATTATTATTATTATTATTATTATTATTATTATTATTATTATTATTATTATTATTATTATTATTATTATTATTATTATTATTATTATTATTATTATTATTATTATTATTATTATTATTATTATTATTATTATTATTATTATTATTATTATTATTATTATTATTATTATTATTATTATTATTATTATTATTATTATTATTATTATTATTATTATTATTATTATTATTATTATTATTATTATTATTATTATTATTATTATTATTATTATTATTATTATTATTATTATTATTATTATTATTATTATTATTATTATTATTATTATTATTATTATTATTATTATTATTATTATTATTATTATTATTATTATTATTATTATTATTATTATTATTATTATTATTATTATTATTATTATTATTATTATTATTATTATTATTATTATTATTATTATTATTATTATTATTATTATTATTATTATTATTATTATTATTATTATTATTATTATTATTATTATTATTATTATTATTATTATTATTATTATTATTATTATTATTATTATTATTATTATTATTATTATTATTATTATTATTATTATTATTATTATTATTATTATTATTATTATTATTATTATTATTATTATTATTATTATTATTATTATTATTATTATTATTATTATTATTATTATTATTATTATTATTATTATTATTATTATTATTATTATTATTATTATTATTATTATTATTATTATTATTATTATTATTATTATTATTATTATTATTATTATTATTATTATTATTATTATTATTATTATTATTATTATTATTATTATTATTATTATTATTATTATTATTATTATTATTATTATTATTATTATTATTATTATTATTATTATTATTATTATTATTATTATTATTATTATTATTATTATTATTATTATTATTATTATTATTATTATTATTATTATTATTATTATTATTATTATTATTATTATTATTATTATTATTATTATTATTATTATTATTATTATTATTATTATTATTATTATTATTATTATTATTATTATTATTATTATTATTATTATTATTATTATTATTATTATTATTATTATTATTATTATTATTATTATTATTATTATTATTATTATTATTATTATTATTATTATTATTATTATTATTATTATTATTATTATTATTATTATTATTATTATTATTATTATTATTATTATTATTATTATTATTATTATTATTATTATTATTATTATTATTATTATTATTATTATTATTATTATTATTATTATTATTATTATTATTATTATTATTATTATTATTATTATTATTATTATTATTATTATTATTATTATTATTATTATTATTATTATTATTATTATTATTATTATTATTATTATTATTATTATTATTATTATTATTATTATTATTATTATTATTATTATTATTATTATTATTATTATTATTATTAATTATTATTATTATTATTATTATTATTATATTATTATTATTATTATTATTATTATTATTATTATTATTATTATTATTATTATTATTATTATTATTATTATTATTATTATTATTATTATTATTATTATTATATTATTATTATTATTATTATTATTATTATTATTATTATTATTATTATTATTATTATTATTATTATTATTATTATTATTATTATTATTATTATTATTATTATTATTATTATTATTATATTATTATTATTATTATTATTATTATTATTATATTATTATTATTATTATTATTATTATTATATTATTATTATTATTATTATTATTATTATTATTATTATTATTATTATTATTATATTATTATTATTATTATTATTATTATTATTATTATTATTATTATTATTATTATTATTATTATTATTATTATTATTATTATTATTATTATTATTATTATTATTATTATTATTATTATTATTATTATTATTTATTATTATTATTATTATTATTATTATTATTATTATTATTATTAATATTATTATTATTATTATTATATTATTATTATTATTATTATTATTATTATTATTATTATTATTATTATTATTATTATTATTATTATTATTATTATTATTATTATTATTATTATTATTATTATTATTATTATTATTATTATTATTATTATTATTATTATTATTATTATTATTATTATTATTATATTATTATTATTATATTATTATTATTATTATTATTATTATTATTATTATTATTATTATTATTATTATTTATTATTATTATTATTATTATTATTATTATTATTATTATTATTATTATTATTATTATTATTATTATTATTATTATTATTATTATTATATTATTATTATTATTATTATTATTATTATTATTATTATTATTATATTATTATTATTATTATTATTATTATTATTATTATTATTATTATTATTATTATTATTATTATTATTATTATTATTATATTATTATTATTATTATTATTATTATTATATTATTATTATTATTATTATTATTATTATTATTATTATTATTATTATTATTATTATTATTATTATTATTATTATTATATTATTATTATTATTATTATTATTATTATTATTATTATTATTATTATTATTATTATTATTATTATTATTATTATTATTATTATTATTATTATTATTATTATTATTATTATTATTATATTATTATTATTATTATTATTATTATTATTATTATTATTATATTATTATTATTTATTATTATTATTATTATTATTATTATTATTATTATTATTATTATTATTATTATTATTATTATTATTATTATTATTATTATTATTATTATTATTATTATTATTATATTATTATTATTATTATTATTATTATTATTATTATTATTATTATTATTATTATTATTATTATTATTATTATTATTATTATTATTATTATTATTATTATTATTATTATTATTATTATTATTATTATTATTATTATTATTATTATTATTATTATTATTATTATATTATTATTATTATTATTATTATTATTATTATTATTATTATTATTATTATTATTATTATTATTATTATTATTATTATATTATTATTATTATTATTATTATTATTATTATTATTATATTATTATTATTTATTATTATTATTATTATTATATTATTATTATTATTATTATTATTATTATTATTATTATTATTATTATTATTATTATTATTATTATTATATTATTATTATTATTATTATTATTATTATTATTATTATTATTATTATTATTATTATTATTATTATTATTATTATTATTATTATTATTATTATTATTATTATTATTATTATTATTATTATTATTATTATTATTATTATTATTATTATTATTATTATTATTATTATTATTATTATTATTATTATTATTATTATTATTATTATATTATTATTATTATTATTATTATTATTATTATTATTATTATTATTATTATTATTATTATTATTATTATTATTATTATTATTATTATTATTATTATTATTATTATTATTATTATTATTATTATTATTATTATTATTATTATTTTATTATTATTATTATTATTATTATTATTATTATTATTATTATTATTATTATTATTATTATTATTATTATTATTATTATTATTATTATTATTATTATTATTATTATTATTATTATTATTATTATTATTATTATTATTATTATTATTATTATTATTATTATTATTATTATTATTATTATTATTATTATTATTATTATTATTATTATTATTATTATTATTATATTATTATTATTATTATTATTATTATTATTATTATTATTATTATTATTATTATTATTATTATTATTATTATTATTATTATTATTATTATTATTATTATTATTATTATTATTATTATTATTATTATATTATTATTATTATTATTATTATTATTATTATTATTATTATTATTATTATTATTATTATATTATTATTATTATTATTATTATTATTATTATTATTATTATTATTATTATTATTATTATTATTATTATTATTATTATTATTATTATTATTATTATTATTATTATTATTATTATTATTATTATTATTATTATTATTATTATTATTATTATTATTATTATTATTATTATTATTATTATTATTATTATTATTATTATTATTATTATTATTATTATTATTATTATTATTATTATTATTATTATTATTATTATTATTATTATTATTATTATTATTATTATTATTATTATTATTATTATTATTATTATTATTATTATTATTATTATTATTTTATTATTATTATTATTATTATTATTATTATTATTATTATTATTATTATTATTATTATTATTATTATTATTATTATTATTATTATTATTATTATTATTATTATTATTATTATTATTATTATTATTATTATTATTATTATTATTATTATTATTATTATTATTATTATTATTATTATTATTATTATTATTATTATTATTATTATTATTATTATTATTATTATTATTATTATTATTATTATTATTATTATTATTATTATTATTATTATTATTATTATTATTATTATTATTATATTATTATTATTATTATTATTATTATTATTATTATTATTATTATTATTATTATTATTATTATTATTATTATTATTATTATTATTATTATTATTATTATTATTATTATTATTATTATTATTATTATTATTATTATTATTATTATTATTATTATTATTATTATTATTATTATTATTATTATTATTATTATATTATTATTATTATTATTATTATTATTATTATTATTATTATTATTATTATTATTATTATTATTATTATTATTATTATTATTATTATTATTATTATTATTATTATTATTATTATTATTATTATTATTATTATTATTATTATTATTATTATTATTATTATTATTATTATTATTATTATTATTATTATTATTATTATTATTATTATTATTATTATTATTATTATTATTATTATTATTATTATTATTATTATTATTATTATTATTATTATTATTATTATTATTATTATTATTATTATTATTATTATTATTATTATTATTATTATTATTATTATTATTATTATTATTATTATTATTATTATTATTATTATTATTATTATTATTATTATTATTATTATTATTATTATTATTATTATTATTATTATTATTATTATTATTATTATTATTATTATTATTATTATTATTATTATTAT